>OY754912.1:7560000-10060000 GCA_963576535.1 Plemyria rubiginata | reverse complement strand
TTCCGTAGGTCTGGGTGTTTTCTATGTATAATAAAAAATATCTATCTATGTAAGTATATAATGTTTTAAGTATATCAGTCATCTAGTACCCATAACACAAGCTTTGAGTAGCTTACTTTGGGGCTAGATGGTGCTGTGTGGATTGTCGAGCATTATTATTATTATTAAATGTAATATTTCGACAAAATGCTGACTACCTTAGACATCCATAAAGAATCTTGAGTTGGCTTGGTACTAAAAGATTCGAAAGGATGTCCACCGTGCCTGCGGATCAAAGTCACGAGACTGATTCTGATTTATGTTTCTACATACTGCAAAATTTCTACTATCAAAGAGTAAACGTACCATTAAATCCCGGTTAAGCATAGCTCGCGATGCTCATGAATTCTCTGCGGGGTTGCAATACATAGAAGCATTCATATTTTATGATTTGTGATGTAACTAAACGCGCGCATCTAATCATGAAATGCATTCTAATAATTCCATTTATAATCCAGAGCTATGCTGCTTTGTTGTTAAAGTTGGGACCGTCATAAGACGGTGCTAATGGTAGTGACGCAGAATCGTGAAAAATAATAGGATAAGCCAATGGCTGAACTGAGATGGAGCGGTTACCTCTTACTATATAGTATGGCAGAGCATGTACTTTGATTACATGATTTGTGACCTCTCTCCATTTATAAAAATCTCTCACTCAATCGATATCCTACTTCCTGCTAATATTATAAACAAGAAAGTTGGTCAGTATGGATGGATGGATGGAGGTTTGTTACTCTTTCACGAAGGGACGGCTGAACGGATCTGGATAAAACTTGGCAGAGAGATAGGTTGTAGACTGGAATAGCACATAGGCTACTTTTTATCCCGTGGAAATTCCGGGATTTAAATCTGTGCGGGTGAAACCGCGGGGCGCAACTAGTATCTTATTAACAATCTCTTTTTTATGTACTTATTTATTTATCAGAAATTCTCTATTATATATCAGTTTAGTTATTATATTTTACTGTGGTGGATAAATAACAGGTTTTAATTTTCTTTTCTTTACTTTAAGGATGTTAAGCCTCATGCAGGTTCCTGTAATTTTACCGCAATCACACCCTTCGAACCGAAACACAACAACGCGGCATGGCGGCAGAAATAGACATGGTGGTAGTACTTCCTCAGACGAGCCCTATAAAAAGTGATTAAATACTCTTTACACAGTTTAAGCTTTTTGTTGGGACAAACAATAATATTTCTAGTAATTAGAAAATAAAATAAGCAGTTACGAGTAAGTCCCATAGCACACGATCACAGTTGATAAGCTAGAATAGGCATAAAGACTTGTAAATGTGCAATTGTGTAATACACTTTGCAATAACGATAAGATCGTGGTCCGCAGATTTCACTCTAACATCTCAAAATTACCTAAACAAGGAAAGGCAAAGGACATTTTCTCTATCGATAAGGGTTCTTCGAATTACTTTACCCTAGAGAGGTACTGGCAATTTCACCGGAGACTGCAAGGGTTAACATTAAATTAAATGAATGAATGTCGTTTTACTCCTTGAGACGTTTTAAAGGCTGCTGTGTGGCTGATACTGCCCAGTGTGCATAAACGGTCCTATCTGAGAAATAAGGCTTATTCCAAGAATATCAATAAATATGGGTTTAGTTGGTTTCTTGAGACGCATTCAACTGCCGTACTTATCCACATCTGAATATTTAATTAAAATATTACCCATAGATTTATATTGTATTTTGTGAAGTTACAATAAGTTATAAAAACAGATACCTTTTCATCGATTGTTAGTTATTTATTAGATATTGAGTTGAGACCTGAATGTTATTGACAAAGAAAATTACAACTAATAGTTACAATTATTTACAAAATGTACAAAATATAGAAAATGCATATGAAACAGTTGAGCTATCTGCAGACCGTTGCAAACGATCTATAGATAGCTCAACTGATCCAAATCAGTGCCAGTCGGAAGCGTACCCAAGACACTGGCTGCATTGCCACGCTGAATGGCAATGCTGATACGCTGAGCCAGGTATTTGCCAGCCCTCGGGTCACGCATCGCCTCGATAAGTCACCTGGATAAAATTTTGAAGACCCGGTAGGCCTCGGTACCCCACGGACCTAGAGTCTCAACCCCAAGAGGAGCAAATACGCAGGCCCTGTCGAGACCTGCATATTTGCGCCTCTTGAGATCCTCAGCTGAATCTGCCGCCGCGCCAGCACCAACGGATGTCCTCGGCAGATGGGAAGGCGCAAGTGTGTCGACACAAGTTATTGAATGTTATTTGCTTTAAATAAAAACGAAGTGGTAAACTATATTTTTTATTTTCATTCGCACATATATCAGAGGCGTGGACAGATAGCTATTTATTCGAGTATTTCAGAATGTTTTTTGACGCACAAATCCAGTGCTTGCGAAAAAAAAACAAATCATTCGAACATCCAGTGAGCTATACAAAACGCTACGCTGGATTTATGAAAGGGAACAATATAATAGTTAGAACGTTTCAGGCATTCCGTGCAAAAGCCAAATACTATAATAAAATTATATGTTTTAAAATATTATATTTGCTACACCTGCTCCTACTGCCAAAGCAAATTTTAATTTGTCTATTTCAAAATTGAGTGCGAGGTAAGATTAAGGACGAATCGTGTCGGCAGGGGCAAGAGGGGCTTCAGGGGTCTCAAAGGCCCTCATGGGTCCTCATAGGTCCTCAAAGACCCTCCAGTCGACTCGAATGCCTGATAGCGCACGCGTCGCCGCGGGCCCAAGGCCCCGTCAAGGACTAATGTGATACGTATACCTAAGACCAATGATGAATTTATAGATGGGTCAGGTCACCTTTCTCTTAGGTAAATTTTGGAGGCCTAAATCGCGCAAAACTGCCATAGCAATTAATTTATTATGAATTTTTAACTAAGACATTGTCTTAATATGAATTTCTTTAGTAAATTAGTTTCACATTGGAAATTGAAGGTTTACAAAACTAGAAATTTATTTTATTGTTAGGTACATTAGAATAAAATTTCTAGTTTTGTAAACCTTCCATTTCAATTGCAAAGAAATACGTATTAAAACAATGTCTTAGTTAAAAATTCATAATAAATTAATTGCTATGGCAGTTTTGCGCGATTCAGCGATTGCATAAAATCTATTGCAAGCGATTCAAACGTCTAATACAAGTGGCGGCTATTATAACTTTACTCGTATCATTGAACGGAGTGTTACATGAGCATTATCTATTCAGTAGGTTTGTGAGCCGCGCTTCGCGTACATTTCTGTACCCTAAACGCTCGTTGCTGATACTACATTCAAACTACAAAACTAGTCAGGTAGTTGTCGAAGTTCAGAGTGAATTTAGTTATATGAAAAAAATGCTTTCAAATGGTGACGAAAACTAATAAAAAAGAGGTTATTGTGTACAGATGAGGAGAATCGTGAGTTCATATAAGTTTACAAAACATCGCGATATTATTTTAAATATTCTCAAATGTTTTCATCTTTAAAATATAGCGACCCTTCGCGGCCCACCCCTAGTGTTATTCTGAAGTACACTAGTACATTAACAGAGAGTACTTACTCGTTAGCAGTGTGCGAGAGGGATTGGTGGCCGAAGTGGTTTTAACAATGTTCAGTAGTGATAAATGATTTCTTAGACTCCATAGTCTAGCCTACAAGCTTAGGAATTGATTTGACAAGTTGCATAGAGGACAAGTATAAAAAAAAAATCAGGTGAAACATCGCAAACAAATGCTTCCTTCGATGCAGATTAAACTATTTTTGGTTCAAAATTCCGATATAAAGTAAACCAACAACTAGTGCCTACTTTAGTTTTGCCATTGTTTGTTTATGCAGTGCAAGCGTTTTCGCAAGCGAACGTTCCACAAAACGTTTTAGCCGCTTCACAAAACATACTATCCTAAAGTTTTCAATCGAAAACCACAAAATGCAAGTTAATTTGGAATTCCATTCTGTGCCGGAAGTAACTATTGGTCAGGACTGTCTTTTAATTTAAAATAGGGGAGAGGGAACCAGGCAACGTTGGAATAAGGTATTAAATGTCCAATATTGAAATTCTTAGTATTAATTATTGAATGAAGGAACCTCTTACAAAATATATTAATTAGAATGCCTCTATATCCTAAACGAAAATGATAAATACTGTGAGAAAATTTGCTTTAAAGGTATTCGTGGAAGTTGATGTATGAGATAAAGTTCTCGGAAATCGTGCTACAGAGGAAACCTAATATGTTTGTTTATCGCAGCCGTATCCATTCAACATCTGCCTTAGGGGCTATCAGCATATTCAGTTTCAATCATATAATTATCATATAAAAAATATCGGTCCTGGATTTAGGAATGTTTATCCATGACATGGGCCATGAAAAACATGAATCGAAAATAAAAAAACATTTAAATATTTTATGAATAATTGAGCCAATATCGCCCAGTCTCCTTTAAACAGAGGAAATTTAGTCCCCAGTTTATTCTGGTGCGGTGAAAGCAGGTGCGGACTGGCCCGGAGCTCTGTAATTAACAAAACAAAGGCTTTTCATAGCGTTAACAGTACTTGATGTTACTGGGTATATTATGCCAAGAACGCAGCGGATTCTTTTGGTTAAGCGGTTTGCGAGTTATGGTACGTTTCAGACACCTGGGTACTTCACAAAAAGAGGTTACAACTTATTAGGTATACAATAAATTGTAGTTGTTCTCGCCTCGGCAGACTAGTATGATTTAGACCTGCTTTCCGTAGTAATATGCAGGAGATAAGAAAAAGAAAACGACGTGCTAATCCAGGAGTGAGGGTGTATACATTAAAATGCAAAGGAAAATCCTTTGTAAATATTTAAATGTTTTCTGAGTTGCTACTCTGTTTATTTTATTACTTAGCAGATTTTGTTTGTCATTGAAATTATACAAACATGCACTGATATAAAATAGCCTAAAAAATTCTGCACTATTTCAAAAAACTTCAAAATTACGAGCAGTATTAATAATTTTGTTTTAACTCGGTCTACTACTGTACTGTACTGTATATTGCGATGCTGCAAATCATTTCTACAGTTACAAATTGTATATATCGTAATAACGTCAATTCTTTAGGCTTAAAATGGTATGTAGATATTACAATTATGATTGATACCTACTTAAAAAGAATTATTAAAGGATTGTTTTCTATATGAATTTCTACAGTTAGTGATTTAGAAACAAGTACCTATTTATTTTTATCATAGGAAATCATACTTTGCAATTGAATTAACTTTACCTCGAAGCCTTACGGAATTTCGAACTGCAAGCGAACAAGAATTACTACTGAAAGCGGACAAAGGAAGTACAGTAATGGGATTCAATTTTTCAGCGCGATTCTATCTCGGACACTATACTTTGTGTTGTACGAGAATGTGAGGTTGTGGATTACAGTTTAAGGCGTTGACAACACCTAATGTACCTCTCGCTCGCACGATTCGACATTTTGAAAGATATAAAATCACTTAACCTAATATTGAAAAATCGCAAACAACCATTTTGTGTGCAATCACATTGCACACGGTTTGGTAAAAATTTCTTTTCGATCGATGCAAGTTTTCATACTGTAATGTTTGCTTTAGTACAAAAACTAGAAAAGCAAACTTTTAAGTAGGAAAACTTGTATCGATCAAAATGATTATTTTACTAAAGTGTACGCAATGTAATTGCACATAAAATGGTTGTTTGCAATTTTTGAATGGGTTTGGTGATTTTATATCTTTAGACAAATCGAACCGTGCGAGCGAGAGTCACACTAGCTCTTGTCTTCACCTAGTGGATTGAATTGTTAAATTCAACTCTTCCATGCCTTTTTTTCTGCTGCCAAGCAGCTTTGCTGTGTTTCGGTTTGAAGAGTTTCGTTGACGGTGAAATTACAGGCACAAGAAGGTTAAACACCTGTATGCCCCAAGTTGATGGACGTAGGGCATGATACTATCGAATGGAGTGGTATGTAGTTTAGGTGATAGGTACCTTATAACATCAAGTGGGCCACAAGCTTGTTCCACTAACAAGTTGTATAATCTTGCAAGTTCTATTAATATCACTTGCAAGTTAAATTTGACTTGAAATAATTAGAACTTGCATTATTTTTGTGTTTTTTGTCAAAAGTAAAAAATTTAACAGTTTATAGATCCTTCAGTACTTACCTTACTCAACATCATTTGAAAACGTCTAAAAGGGCAGATGCACGTTTTAGCATTACATTTGGCACTTTTTGAATAAATTGTGAAATTAAAACACTGTATTGACTTTTATGTACCTTAATGTCTTGTTTAACATAAAAAACAATCGTTGCATTTTTAAATAAAATTCATTTTTAAGAATTAATTCGAAATTTTCAAAAACTGAGAAGGCTAACATTGGTTTATAAAATTAATCACTTTATGAGCACCGGTGGTCTAGTGCGAGTGACCCCGCCTAGCGATCTTAAGGTCACAGGTTCAAATCCGGTCGTGCACCAATGGATTTTTCGATTGATAGTAGCGGTAGAACAGTCCTGCTTACTATGAATACTTATGTTTAAATATTTTGCTACGATTACAAGATTGAAGTTTTAACTGGCGCCTGCGTAGAGCTTACTTGGAATTTTGAATAGCGGTAACTGCAAACGTGATTCAAGGTCACTGATTTCCACGTTTCAGCCATAGTTTGTGCAGCTATCTGTAAATCTATTCAATAGTGATTACGGTACGGTGTTCGCGTGGCATTGTCCCATTAATCTTGTCAAACGAGAATGAAGTGGTCAGACGTAACCCTCATTTCTCAAAGCAACGACTAATTAATTACCGCGAAATTTCCTATCTATGCAAATGGGAAACTCCCTGAAAAATGTTTCCTGGATGACATTGTCAAAATTATGATCATTGCGAATTATCAAGGAATTTGAATACTACGAATTATGATGTCAAACTCTATTTAAAAGAAAAACAAGAAGCAGGATTTTTATAAATCCTTGTAGAACTTCGTAGCATAATCGGGAAGCTGTAAATACAATAGTTTATAGCTTGAAAACAAGATGTTGAATTAAATAAAGGAGAACAATTTCTCAATAAGATGTTGGTTTTATTGATAAAAGTGGTAGGGATATCTTTTCCTTTGACTCGGTTGTTTTATATTTTCACCCGTGGACTGACTACCAGAAATTCCTGGTTATCAAAACGACTGGGCGGTATGAACATGAATTTGGGAAAACATATTGAAAAACATTTTGTGTAAGTACGATGTAAAAATTTTTTTTTTAATACGAAATCAGTCGAGTGTTTAAAATTCACAGCTTGTTAATTTAACAAAATGTACAAAAAAACACCTGATACAGGTGAGCTATCTTAAGATCGTTGTAAAAGATCTAGGGATAGCTCAACTGATTCCAATCAGTTCAGAAAATAGGTATTTTAAAATTTTACCACGCATGCATTACACACGAAATAAAATGTATGCCTACTTATATATTTATTGTAGACTAGCTGTGCCCCGCGGTTTCACCCGCGACAACTATAGGTATGTTAAAGTACATATCTAAGTAAGAACAATTATAAGAGAGTGTACGTTTTGAGAGCGTATTGTGTCACCAAAATAGCGCAAAAAATACGAAATTTCGTAGATACAGCGGTCCCAACTTGGCGGCGGCGGCGGCGGCGGCCCGCTAAGGGCTCCGCCCCGCGCCCCGCGCCTCGCCAGCCACCGCTGCGCCTCTGACGCCGCTCGCGCATTCCACCCGAGATAAAACCCTAAATTAGTATATTTTTTTGTAATTTATATAGTTTTACTTTTAGTTTCAAGTCAATCGCACTACGCGTACAAAAATTCTCGTACAAACTTTGATTGATGATTGCAAAGGGATGTTGCACCCTTATTAAGGGTAGTTTACAAAAACTAAAAATGTCGTTCTTAATTATTTATTTAGAAGTATATTTACTCCAAGTTTGAAATCAATTGAACCACTCGTTAAAAAACTCCCATACAAACTACAACACTCCTTTGCACCCATTGGGGGTAGTTCTCAAAAACTAAAAATGACAAACTTAATTTTTCATTTTGGGGTACATGTCCTCTAAGTTTCAAGTTCCTAGGTTGAAGGAATACGATGTTTCATACAAACGTTTTCAACCCTTTTTACACCCTTAGGGGTTGAATTTTGAAAAATCCCTTATTAGCGCACGTCTACGCTGTAAGAACTATGTACTCCTCAAATTTCAAGTCTCTACGATCAGCGGTTTAGGCTGTGCGTTGTCTATATGTCAGTCATTCAGTCAGGACTTTGATTCTATAGTTATAGATTAGGTGCTGACTATTACAAGTATTGCCAACTTACTTACATGACGCTGTGTGAACAACTACACATTATTAATATGTTTCGTGTTTAATTTAAAGGTAGGTCTGCATACAACGATCATCATACATACAAGTGAGGTATAAAGGCATAAATAGCAACAGCTGCTAGTACTTCTACCGTGTAATATCTATTCTGTGATTGGGGTAAGGGCGCTCGCGGTTTCTAAATGGCCGCAGTTCCCAGACCCGCTCGTAACGCCCCAGACAATTATAATAGAGCGCGCAGGGAATTAGCCTCAAACTTCATTTAAATAAAAGTAACAGTGGCCGACCGAATATTCGGCTTTATATTCGGCATTCGCTGACGAAGCTGCAAGTTTATTGCCTGCTCTTCAAGGCGTTGGTTGTGTTGAACTGGTATAATGATTCACTTAGCTTGTAGACGTTTCAAAGTGATTCTTGTGATTCAAAAGAATAAATAAGAATAACACAGACGATTGTCCTTAGAACCTAAAAGTTCTAAAACATATATCAAGCGCTCTAAAGGAGCCTCTTTGAGGTGCACGTAAAATGCTTTCATCTCACTATTTTGAAAGAAACAATGGACACATCAAGAAGAATAAGAGATTTTTCAAAATTGTCTTTTGCTTCTTGCGGTCATTATGATTGTCATTTAGTAGGTAAATTGTGGGACTGCCACCCGAATACTCAAACGCAACTCAGATTTGAGCACGTTTCAAGTCGTGGTTTTTTGACAGTTTTTAATGAAATTCCGTCAAAAACTCGTCACAGAGAGAGACGTGCTTAAATCTGAATTGTGTTTGAATATTCGGCCGTGCGACTGTTAATTTTAAGTGAGATAGAATAAACTGAGCCGAGAATTTCGGCATAAGCAAACCGAAGCCGAAACAGAGAAATACTAAAAAGTGTGTACTTCTACTAAAAGAGAATTGCATATTGTATTGCTTAATCCGCATGCAAAGGATTTCTCTAACTTTATTGTTATTCTTATTGCCTATTGTTGCGATATTTTTTCTTAACTTTTTCAATTCTTACTGAGAATTTGTATTTTATAATTGGAAGCGAATTGTCCTGTCTAAGATTAGAACGTGGAGATAGTAAATGGTATCTAAAAGAATGAGAAGCAAATCTCCGGAGTAATGACTCATTTATTCATTCATGAATGAATGATCCGATTTTTCAATTATCCGATGCATTGACGTCATTGTGACGATCCGACTTCTCGCAGTGGATGAGGATCGTTCTTGCTGGAAATGTATAGAGGTCTATGTCCCACAGTGGACTTCTCGCGGTGATGACACTTCCGCCTGCCAAGAGGAAGAGACTACAGAAAACCCCTCCAAACATGAAGCAGCCATCATCTGTATGTGAAGTTACTCGGGTTGACAATGATGATGAATTAAATACCAAAGTAGAAAGGTATAAATGAAAATCTAATTATAAAATCATACGCTTCAGTGTTCATAATTTAAGCATCACTTTCAGTGGTGAATTCAGACGACGCTCTAAAATTATATTTCATTGACATTTCATTCAACAGGGGAATAAAGACCAGTTTACATTAAGTATAATTTATGCAAGCCCAGTAACTGAACTCTACTCAGATTCGGACCAGTCGCTGGGTAGGTTATAGACGCGATTCATTTTACTTGTCAGTATGTTTTGATTTTACAGCGGGAAAAGATGAAGTCACTAGGCGTGAGGTCAGAACACGCTCGCAAAACACAACTCGTTGAACTTGAAACTCCATTTGCGAGTTTGTTGAATTAACTTACTGTACTGCCATAGTGTAAACATGCTCTAAATTTTTTTACAAAGGTTAACTTTAGCGAACTTCTTTGTTTATCGTTGGTCATTTACAACTATACCTAAATAAGATGTTGGTCACGCACTGAAGAACGTACCCTACGTCCATTAACTTGAGGCCTAATATATTAAGCCTCATAGGTACGCATGTGTTTTCAACGACAACCATCTTCAAACCGAAACAGCAACGCGGTCTGATGGCAGAAAAAGGCATGGTATTCTTGTAAGTAATTCTTCCTTGGCCGAGCCCTTCAGGAAGAGCTCTACTACTCTTAAAACCCTAAGTAAGGTTCTGAAATTCTGCAGGTGTTGTTGAGATAAAGCTAGTGCTAAGTAGAAGTAATGTAGGTTAGTATCTACTAAAAGAAAACTGCGCATTGCTTGCCTTCATTTTCTTGCAGTTTCATAGTTGAATAGCATTACTTGATTACGATGCAATACTTGCAATGTTCCTTTTAACGACTAGTCGCTTGCACTAAGATTTTAGTTTCATACATTTTAAGAACATTATATTTTTACGAATGAAGAAATCTTTTAAAATTTGAGGAGTACTTTTTAGTGGATGCGGCGATGCGGTGTTATAAAGGCGCAGTGCGATGCAACGTTAAGAGAATTTCAAAATATTACCTTAGAATACATTTTGTAGCGATAAGCGGTGTCTTCTAAGGGCCTTACTACTTAAAAATAGGCACACGTTAAACACTGCCTAAACTTTTGACATGTCTTGCCATTGCGTAATGGCAAACAGAGACAGTGCTAATTGTAGACACTGTTTAAAGTTAGACACCGTTTTGTAGTAAGGCCCTTAAAGTTTAAAATGTTACTTTCAAGTAGGTAAATAACTTTCAGCAAACCTCTCGTAGTAATCTTCAAAAATGCAGACTTCTTTTGTGAATATCAAAGCGGCAGGTTTAGCAAAACGACCGTTTCAAGATGCAGTTCCCACCCAACTGGTAAGAAAATATTCTCCTTTGACATTTGTGAAGCTGCGGATTATTCAGAAGACTTTTACAAAACATTAAAATACATTTTAATGAATCTCGTTTTAAAGCCCTAATTCTTTGAGCATTGAAATTTATAATAATACTTGTATTCACCCGCTACCACCAGCATTCCTATCCTTCCACGAACTATGTACATTTTAAATCAACTACTTAATATAATACACACGCAACCAAAGGCTGGTTGTTCTTTGCCTTAACAAATATTTGACTTATTTTGAATTCAAAGTGATAGCAAATAAAGATGGCTTCAAATTGTGAAAACATGTCAAAATGCCAAAATACGCGTTAAAATTCAGAAACCTTCTATTTATAGCCGGCTAAGAGGCAAAACCGTCCAGTGAATAGCCACTTCGCAAAGGTTGGTGTTTGTTTATTGGTCCCTTTTTCATTTTCACAAACAATCTTATAAAGTAATGAAACGTCATGATTGATAAGAGTAAGATAAACAACCAAAAACACGTTTTTTATAATATACAGTTTTTTTTTATTTACTAGGAAAAATTTCATAAAACATGTTTATACAAATGTAAAAAATAACGGTCTGCAGATAGCTTATCTGATATAGCAGATAGCTTATCTGCAGACCGTTATTTTTTACATTACGTTATTTTTTTGCGAATTATTTAGAAATAGCTCAACTGATACAAATCAGTGATAATCGGAAGCGTCCACAGTACTGGCTGCATTTCCACACTGATTGGCAATGCTGATGCGCTAAGCCAGATACTTACCAGCCCTCGGGTAAGTTAGAAAAGTAAGATTGGAATTCAAAGACCTTCCCACTAACAGTCTAAAGTCTAAACTGTATCACTGGATTTTAAAGTGCTGATTTTATTCAATGAAAAATTCAATTCTTTATCAAAAAATAAAAAAATGCACGCCTTGTGTCAAGGCAAAATAGTATAATGAAACTTATATTACCTACACCTGAATGTAACTATTCTTACTACATTATTTCGCAAATAAAAATCTTTATCTTTGAGGATTTAATTAGTTGAAATTCTTTAATCGTATTAGGTAAACACTTTGAAACAATTAATAAATAAAAAATAATCTGAGAACCCAACGCGTAAGGATGTAAAGTAACAAATACAAGGCTGACTGGCAAGAGTGATGTCTTTATTTATTTATTCAGAACAAGTGTCTTTTGGTTCAAGCTACTGTTTGTGAATGAGGCCTTTGGCTAAGCGCGGTCCGTTTATCGGTCCCTAATCCTGAGTTAGGCTTCGGCCTTACTTCTTTGGCTTCTAATTGGAGGGTTTATTTTACGACTGATACTGTAAGATTCCAATAAAAGCGTTTACTCCTTAGCAAGTGATTTGTTATTTTCTATTGAATGCGCCCGTAAATAGAATTTGGCGTATTTGGTAGGTATAGTACCTAAGTTGATATGAAACATAATTCAGGATTTATGTAAAAACATTTTAAAACATAAGTAACTTTAGGACAGAAATCGCTTATAAGGTTCAACCTGAATATTTATTATTTAAAGCCATTACTTGACATCTGAAATTTATTTGAGTGTTACCTTTTACAAATTTGTTGAATTTTAAATTATTTCATTAAGCTCTTCAAAAGAGTACTATGCCAATGTGTGTATATTTTGACCAAGAAGAATCTTTAAATTATTCTGGAAATCAGTTACTTGGACAACAAGAATATAACTCAAAGCAGGCAAGCTTTAGAGCCCAAATTATAATAGTTTATTTATATTTTGTTGATAATGTCAGTATTCACTAGCTAGAGCATAAACACTACGTAGATTGGTAGACGGATGAAACTCCGTTACTCCGCGCTACCGCAAAAGTTAAGTTAAAGTGGTTACGCTGAATATTTGATGCTTGAACTAATAAACTGTAAGTAAACTGTGCAATGAACTCAATTTACGGCATATTATTTTAAAGCAGGATCCTATTCTAAGCATGAGCTTTATGTTGGCTATGTGGGATTTAGTTAACATTGACTCTGGCTCGTGCGATGCAGCGAATTACTAGAAGGCACGTTTTATTTAACAGACAGGCAGCACTCCCGGCGGCGAAGTGGCGATGCCCAGGCTTGAGCATTTGCACACATTCTGTTTGCACAATGTAACATAAGGTAATAGCTGGTTCGTACTGGACGAGTAGCGAGGCGACCTTCCATCACGCGTCCGTGCTCTATTTGTGATCACTGGTTGACCGACAACACCCAAAATACTCGCTACTCGACCAGTGCGAACCAGCTATAAGTACAAATCAATGTGCATAGTGGATGTGGACTAGATGTTTGAGGTAATGCTGTTGTTTATTACTGGGACCAACAGCTTGTTCAGTATTTTTTTTTATCATGGATAAAAAATATAATATGTTTATTTTAAGCTAACAATACTATTTATAATAACGAAACTTTTTAAAGTCACACAAAACACCACGACACCCTGCGTAGGAACCCTAAGGAGGCTGACAGAAAATGATGATGATAATGATGATGAACCGTACAGTTAGTGGGGTTACCGCACACATAGTTTATTACACAAAAAAAAACACAATTTGTAAACAAGTAAAACAAACTTCGACCGAAAGCTACAGTGCCACCAAATTATCTGAACCGGTCTGAATTTATCCATTTGTGCATAAAAGGCCAATAGCGAATGGACGACGTATACTGACTGCTATTTTCACACCGGTTCATATAAGTTGGTGGCATTATAAAGATCTCAAAATATAAATCTGACAGCATATTCCACAGATTTCTCCACGTGTCAATCAACGCGATTGCACACCGGTAGCAGCTTTTAATCTCGAAGTGGTTCCGCGCCCTTTACAAATTCAATTTTTGTTGGTTCTGAACAATGGTTTCTGACAGTTCACTGAGCCTCGTCTAAACGACACGATGATGAAATGTTCGTAGCTCCCAGCCACCGCACCGATGTATTTTGCAAGCAATAAAGCAATGAAGGGTGTCCCTGTTACAAAATAGTTTCAAGTAGGTAGGTATATGTAAGTAGCTGGAGCTCCCCCGCAAATTTCCCTTTCAGGCTATTTACTCGAACCTCTTTATAGCCATTTACTAGTTCCATCACTACTACTTACAACGGCTACATAAAGTAAAACTAGAATACAAAATAAAGTTTTTTACTTAATATCAGAAAAATGTAGGTATCTTTTTTCAGTTCTTTTTAAATACCTATAGTATTTACGAGATTATAGTTCTAGAGACGTTACAATACAACAGACTGTAGCTTCACTGAAGCTCGAAATAAAAATATCGTTGGTTTGGTTCTACGGCGTAGCCTTGTAGCTCGTAGTAAAAAAAAGAAAAAATGTGTACCCTTTGCGAATCGTCTGATATCTCGCGATGATTCCGTCTCCCCTAATGGACATACACTCAATTAGCTTTTACTGCCGCGGCGTCGTTCAATTTAACGCCTAACAGCAACCGCATTGGACCACGGACCTATTTATTTTTATTGACAACAAAAACACGCGGGAATTTATTATTTATCTTGCTTTTAAATGCTTCTTTGTTATTCATTTAAAAATGTTTATTGCTGTTGTAAAAATGCTGAATGAGATTGGCCGTTAACATATTTAAACTTCCGACCAGAAGATAAATTAATATTAGGTTTAATTTATAACATACGACCTGTGAATATGTTTTTTTTTCTTCATCCCACAGCTGGGAAAACTCATATTTAAATACTATGATATCCTACTAATATATAAATAAGTATTGGCGATGTTTGACTGATAGCTAGGATGTTTAGGGTTCAAAATCAATGGCCTAAAAATTAAACGACCAGTATTAAACTTAGAACAAATAGTGTCACGGGGGATAAACGATATTTTTTTCGTATCCTAGATTATTTTTCTACTTTTTGTCTTATCGAGAACTGAGTAGGAAATATAAACGAACCCAATAAGATATTACGCCTTCTTCTGCTGCCAAACAGTGTTGCTGTGTTTTGGTGTAGAGAGTTTGGTTGCCGGTGTAAATACCAGGCACATGAGGCTTAACGTCTGTACGCCTCAAGTTGATGGACGAAGGGCGATGCATCGTAGGGTACGTTCTAATCAAGCGTGGCTTGTAAAGCAATGCTTTGTTATAGTTGATGGTTGCCTCTTAACATCATGTGGGCCAGCTGCTTGTTCCATCAACTGGTTGTATATAAAATGTATTAGCAATTTAAGCCACGGGTAGGAGTTAGTCTTGAAAAAATCATTCTAGTTTCAGGTATAACAAAATATGTTGTGTTAAGCCCGATTCCATTGATATTTATTCATCAAACCTTGAAATAAAAGTAAATACTTAGCGCGCTGTTTGATTCATCGCATATCACTCAGCTAATTTACAGCATTCAAAAAAAAATCTGTGATAAAATACAAACATGGTGACCAACGTTAAACATGTAATACAAAATGATTTCTTTTCGAGCCCATAAAACCATGACTCATGCAATAAAACGCTACCTTCTGTTTATATCCAACACATTGAATCGCATTGTTATTCAGTAATAACTCAACCTTTTCTCTTAATTAAATTAATAAAATAGGCTAAGCAAATAAAATAACCCGTCCATATAAAGGTGGGGTCCTACTGTACATAAATAAATTTTCCCTGTGTTTTTTCTTTGTTTTACTAGTTTTTTATGAAATAGTCTGGTGAAAGGATTTTAAATGCGCCTCAAAGTCTCTTTTCGAACACTACTACTCTACTCTGTGCTAAAATGAAATGAAACCAAGCTGAAAGTTGTGTGTGTTGCCTAGCGCATACTATCGCACAGTCGTATTATATTGAATATATACCTTTTGACTTTGACTTATGTATCCTTAACTAAAAAATAGAGCACTGGTGGTGTATTGGCTCAAAACTAGTCGAGCACCAATACATTATTCTATTCAAAAATATAATGTGCACAATACCAGTCGGTACTCTTAAACGGCGTGGCAAAGCAAAACATCGTGAAGAAACCGGTATATCGTAGACGACCTCAGTGGCGCAGTGGGCGAGAGTCCGCCTGCGACGCAAGAGGTTGCGTGTTCGATTCCCGCCTCGGAACAAATAAGTGTACTGCAGAAATTTGTTCCTTTGCTCTGGGTGTTTATGTATAATAAAAAATATCTATCTATGTAAGTATAATAATGTATTAAATATATCAGTCATCTAGTACCCATAACACAAGCTTTGAGTAGCTTACTTTGGGGCTAGATGGTGGTGTGTGTGATTGTCCAGCATTATTTATTTATTATCTAAAAAGCTCTATAAACATATCTCAAGTGCTCGAAAGGAGCCATTTCAGCACATATTTTCAAAAGAAACTGACACGTCAAGAAAAAGAAAGGTCTTTAGCGTACTCGTGCGCAGCCTGTGCACTGCCCGATTGAGATCAACCCTTAACGTGATTCTATAAAGGTTCCATATTGGTTGTTGGCGGCACACAATGCGAAATTAAAGGGTTGGAGTGTTCCGTGGTTAATTTTACCCTCCCGAGTAAGGGTTGCCTTTCAGACAAATTTAGCTTACTAGGCCTTTTTACATTTTTGATTTTATTCCCAAGATAGGCCAGGGTTGATGGTTTAAGTTTAAACAAGCTCTGTTTTAGAAGTCTGTCGGGCGATAGAATGTGCGTGGTCAAATAAAAAGATTTTTGGAGTTTACTGTACTTTGTTACATTTCTGATAAGACAATTTAAAAATACCTTATTTTTGATTTATCTTCTTATTTTCTTATTTTGATAGATAATTATCTTTTCTTCATCAACGCTCCTTTGCTAGAAATAGATGTGGTGGTTAGTACTTCCCCGGACGAGCATCACACAAAGAGCTCTACCACTCTTATTATTATATTATCGTAAAAATAAATAATTTTTCTTCGTACTGCTCTTTTCTTGTAAATGTAATGTACCGACTTATCAAAACTTGACCATCGCTTTTACAGAGAGAGTACCTATAATTCCTCTAATAACTAAAAAATATGGATTCGTAATTAAATGAACATTTCTGGTTTGTAAATCTAAAATATTTATAAACCGTTATCTTACAGATTTATTTGGGTAAACTTAAATCGTCACTATTTCAGTGATTATGTGGCAGCCTTTAAATAGTGACAGTAATAGGTATACCAACCTACTTTATGTATCAAATGTAATACTTAAAAAATAAAAAAAAAACAAAAAAAATAACAAATATTGTTAAACCATATTTTATTGTGTTACTGTTTGTTTACCCAAATAAAAGGAAAAAAAAAATACTTACACGTACCTGTGACTACCCCTTTAAAACATCCTCAATACTTTACCGTGCCTGAATCAAAGGCTTGAAGCAGTTTCAGCTGTCCATTTCCAAACAATAATATTTCTACAAAATCTTATTTTGGTCAAGGGCTTTAAATTATGAAAATTCGCATTTCCCTATAAAACAATCAACCAACCCCAATTTAAGCGGGGTTATAAGCTTACTGCTGTCGGGGTGAGAACTGATGTAGGTAATTTATAATGAGAGAATGAGAATTGAGATTGCGGAAATACCATTCAACATTAAAAGTATAGGCACCAAAAAAGCCAGTATTTTATAAGTCCTACGGCCGTTTCAATTCAGCTCGATCAAACCTAAATGTCAAGTCACTTGCTATCTCTATCTAATTTGATGTAATAGCTAAAATAGCAAGTCATTTATTGACATCGGATTACGTTTGATCGAGCTTACAAAAACCGGCCGCTAGTAGGTACTTTAAGTAAGAATTTATAATCTGTGGTACCGGTTTAAAAGCATAGCTTTTGTTAGATTGATGCGCATCTCTAAGTCAAATTAATTAACAAAATACGCAAAGCTTACATTTTATGTTTTTATTGCAAATGAACGTTTAAAAATATATTCCATTCACTCACATATTCAATCAAAAAGTTATTTATTTACTTAAAGTGACTAATTTACCAGAAAAAATCTTTTAACTTCTACTGAAAACTTTTATAAGAAAATATATTTTTAACCTACTCATAAGATAATATACCATAATTATTATAATGCTCACAATTATGTTACGCCCAGACAGAACAAACATCTATTTCATCACAAATGTTTGTCCTCGGTGTCAAAACCATGCCAGTGTAAACAGCTCAGTAAAGTTTTGAACGAACAAAAATAAATGAATTCCAGCTTCATTTCCAATTAAAATGTAGATTCTAAATGTGGTACGTCTGATAAACTTTGCTAATAAATGTTAGAACAATCATTTCACCGGAGTGGTTGGTGGAGTGGTCGCATTACTCAACCATGAATAGTTGGAGGGTGCCATTTACTAGCTTCTATGAGCGCAGTGGCGGATTTACACATTTATCAAGTTTATCTTTAATTATATAACGCAAACAGCAAGCGACTACTAATACGCAAACAGCAAAATACACAATTTCCTTTAATTGGATGAAAACTGTTTTCCTTTTGATTTAGAAGTTTTTTAATTTTGATTTAGAAGTCAAACTACTGAATCGGTTTTGATGAAATTTCAATGGAACCAATTGGGAAGTATCCTCTCAATTTTTTTTTACTAGTTTAGTGCATGATATGCGGTACCCTAATATCATTACAATCTAGCCAATAAGGCTAATGAGCAATTTTGTTTAGACTTAATTTTATAGAAATAAGACCTCTCAAATATTTTTTAAATCGGTTCGTAGTTGGTGTTATCCGATAGCAAACATAAAATATTACAGTCAAATTGAAAACCTCCTATTTTTGTTTTTTTTTAAATCGGTTACAAAATAAAAAAATGTTTTAATGACTTGCACAATAAGACTCTGACTTAAAAAAATACTGTGCTTGCCTTTAAACTTAAATCATAATACTGTGTATCCTACTAAAATAAAATTACTTTCCCGCGGCGGTGAAAGCCACAGTCAAATCCACTCACACTGATGAACGACGTTCCCCAGACACTTCTTAGCCGTCTTTTTGCAAGCATCAGAAAACCATCTGAAACAAATCTCATTGATATCCAAAGGTAAATAAATGTAGTCCCCAAATTTGCCAAGGTTCCAATATCGCAGAATAACTCAATTAATCTAATAGGTATTTATGCTACTTCGTGTGCCATCAGGTTTCAGTATTCCGAGCACAGATTTTGTATGGGGTCACGAGGGGCTGACCCTAGGTTGAGGCCTACTCAATCCACTGGTGAATCCGCCACTGCATGAACGACGTAGGTGCTTGTTCATTCACAGGTACTTTGAATGCAATTCAACTCTAGTTTTGGTTTCTTGGCAAATAAGATTTCATCTAAATTTTTAATTACTATTGGTTTGTGGAATCTTTAGGACTACTGCTGGACGTAGGAGTCTTATATCTAATGGATTTCTTCAGATTGATAGTGGTGATATTTTTAACTTCAAAAAAAGCAGAGGTTCTCAATTCGACTGTTTTATATCTGTCCGTGGCCCGTTAATGATGATTCTTTTATTAATCGAAAGCTGGTGCTTGTCATGTGGTCCAGTTTAAATTTGAAGCAGTCGCTGATCTGACAAGCAGTAGTAGTTTTTATTGATTTATGTAGAATGAGTGTATTTTCCAGTGCATTCGAAGTCGTTTTTTTCTCGAAAGAGTTACACTAAATTGTTAAAATCATATTACTTTATTCGCATTGGCGATAATTGATGTCAGGAAGAGTCATATTTATGTTTAAGTTGGGTTTTTCACTGCCTGAAAGCACGGATAAAATCATTTTCTAAAAACGAACCCTAGTTAAGTCGATTTATCGCTCCCGAAACTCGCTGTATACTAAATTTCATGAAAATCGTTGGAGCCGTTTCCGATATTCAGAGATATAAATAAATACACAAGATCCGCTCGTTAAAAGGTACTAGATAATCAAACATTTTTGTATAAATCAGAATACTTTACAGTTTAAAATCAAGGAAAGCAATGCAATAACGCTTTAACAGATGCTATCTCGGCTCTAAGCACACTTGGCGTAGAAGTTATATGTTGGTAGGTAATTGGCGAACTTTGCCGTTAAACATCAGGTGGGTTTCATTACTTCTTCACTTTCCTACGCTCATGTAAAACGGGAAAAACTGTGTTTTTCTCATTTATGCCTTTTTAATGCTCAACGAAGGCTAGTTTTTGCACTTTTACGAGGTATTTTGCAGTATTCATAGCATTTTATCCAATGGCATAACAAACGGAAATATTTTTTTAGTTATACATGCTGTTGGCACAAGCAGATTGCTCACCTAGCTGAGTGGTAACCATCACTTATAACAAAGCGTTACCTCGTAGGTAACGCAGTTACTCTGCGTCCATCAACTTGAGGCATACATATGTTGAGTCTCATTCTCCTGTAATTTCAAAAAGCATGGTAGGAGAACCTCCACAGATCCAGAGATCTAATAAAGTGTTCTACTACTCCTTATACTATACCTACTAATAACTTCCATTGATTTCGTCTTTTTGATATAATCTTTAGTTTTCTAGCAAACTTTATAATAAATAAATAAATAATAAATATTGGTGGACTTTTCACGCAGCACTATCTTAGCCCCTAACTAAGCTTATGCTGGTGATATGGGAACCAGATATCTGACATACTAGGTACTTATTATACTTTTTTTTTTGTAAATACATACTTATAATATTATATAACACCCAGACAGAGAACAAACATCAATCATACAAACAAATAATAACAGGGACAATCACGCAGATGCAATAGCAATCGATTGTATGTTACATATCAAATATCAATTTCAAGTACCTATGGAGTTTTCAATATTCTAAGGCGTGTTTTCGAATAATGGATATTTATGTAATCCCTGTTACATTCGAAACATTTTATTATAATTGACTTTGTACCTGCTTATATCTTAAGACTTTCTTATGGCACAACTACCGATTTTCATAATATTATTTGTTGTATTTTTGTTTTTTTTATTTAATTCATTGACAAAAAAAGATTTATGAGGGGAATAACCCGGGGTCACTTGAAAAAATAATTCACATTGTACACAAGGCTCCATCTTTCGTAAGGTATAGGCAGTGGTTTACTGTTCATTGTGAACGGGCCTTCTGGGAGGGTTGAAATAGCGCATATTGCTGTCTTCATACACTCGCACATATCAATTCTTATTGTATCCGCTACAGCGTCGGAAGTACGCACGGGACAAAACACAATGCCCCAGCGTAGTAAATTGTACATGCGCGTATAACGACAGACAGCCTCTATACAAACATGTCAGAACACGGAGCTGTGACCATTTACTGTATTTGAGTGCTTAGAAAGTGCGAGCTATAGGTTTGGAATGAACTGGAATATTTTACCATGTTATTCGAAATGGGGGCGATGGGCTTCTACCATGCAACTAACAAATGGAAAACCAACTACTGCAAAATGTGGGTATGTGTCAAATATAATGTTTGGACGCACCTCTGATTAGTAGAACTCATTGTGATGCGCTCGTTCGGGAAAGTTCTACCATGCACCATGCCTTTTCTGCCGCCAAGCAGCGTTTCTGTCTTTTGTTCAATGTTCAATTTTTTTGTATTTTGGCTCTTCGACAAGAGTGTGGTTTGCCGATGAAATTATAGGCATATGAGGCTTAACATGGTGATGGACCCTGTAAATTTTATGGCTGCGATATTTTGTTGCTACTTTATTTTTTATTAAAAAATAATATCAAACAGTTGTTTTTGTTGTATAAACAACTCAAAATTTTTTAGTTTTCTAAAGAAATTATTTTTAATTTTTGTAAAAAAAATATCCCTAGACAATGTTGATGTGTGTATTTACATGAAAATATTTCGGAATAACTCAACATTACTACTTAATATTTATAAGTCCGTTATCTTGAACGTCTGTGCACAAAAGACGTAATAATTACTGAAGTACATTCATTACACAAAAAGATGAACTTACAGCTACTAAAGTAGAGATAAAATCTCGAATAAATTGTCACATAGCGCGCTCTAAAGAAACCTGAAACTTACAATCTACTTACTTGTTGTGCTTACTACACTTAAACTAAAAGCACTCGAGTAATATCACACTGAAGTTTGTATAAATGCAGCTCACGATAGGATTAGACGTAAAACGATGCCTTTCCCAACGGAACTTCCATATCGCCGAGGACGTGCCCTACTTACGATCAACACCTGTTAACAAGAAGTTGCAAACAAATAGTTGCAGTTTCAACTTTGGAAATGAAATTTATTTATTTACGAGCACAATAATATTCCTTCCTTCCTGCTATTCATATTTAAATGTCAGAATAAAAATTAAGCCTCAGATGTCAAACTAGACTGTGACAGCCTGTACGATAGTGGATTTGTTTTCGGAAATTTTAGGAAGCATCATAGCTTTCATTTTAATTGTATTTCTAGTGTTATTTCGAGTTGTGTTGTGTAGTTTTAAATCCCGGTATTCCCACAGGATAAAAAGTAGCCTATGTGCTATTCCAGACATCATATCTCTGCGTGCTAATTTTCACCAAGATCTGTTCAGCCGTTCCGACGTGAAAGAGTAACAAACATCCATACTTAGTAGGATTTAAAGTCAGGTTATGTACAGCTGACGCCTGCAGGAGCTCCTAATTAACCAGATAATTACTAATTTACCCGTGCTCATTGAACATATTGTTCATTGCCTATCTAATTAAATAGGTAATATTTGAATCGACAACAATAAATTGGTTATGAAATCATTTGCAGACAGTAGTCGTTATTTAGTCCAATGTTTTGTATTTTGGTACATTCGATAGGTCTATCCTTCGGATGCATATTTAACTAGTCGTAGAGCAAACTTTGTGAACTATTAACATAAGTGGATTGAATACATTCTATCAGGCTGGTTTTAGCATCTCAGAGAAATGCTATCCTTCACATAAAAGATTTTCGTCTACTTTTTAGCATTTATTTATTTATTATTACAATGCAACAACAAACTAACAGCCCCAAAGCCAAAACGTTTGCGCGCCAGGTAGTACAAAAATAGAACATCGAATTCGAATTAACAGGTGGACAGGTATTTAAATAGAAAACGTATACAAATATCATTAAATAGACGACAATCCATGTTAAAAACATCTAGGTCAGGCTGCTGAGCGATCAGAGTGTTGATAAGTGTGAGTGCGCTCGCCGTAGTGCATACCGCGCGGTGTCGGTGCGGGACGCGGGCGGCGCGAACAAACGACGTGCGCGTGCACGTAAATAGCGGTCAGGCACGTAAAGTGCACACTGGCTCAGGGTAGACGGATTGTCAATACTAACATGTAAGCTGGAAGTAGTAGCAAAGTGATGATGATGTCCTCCTCAACGTATCCGTTAACGGCGAACCCTGCTAGCTTCGGTCATGTGAGCGAATATGACTTGCAAAACCAAATTTAGTCTTAAACGACCTATTACATGGCGCACAATGTAACTGGCCTATTGAATTGTAAGTGTAGATGTAGGAAGGCTTGGGACGGTTCTTTCTAAGTAGACGCTTTGCATCAAGGTCTTGCTGTCTACTACATTCAAAATAGGTTACGGCCTTATTTACAGAGTTGCGCCACTCTGGTCTTTGTTGCGCAAGTTGTTCCCAACCATCCGGGAAGTAGCAAAGTAAGTACCATTCTAGCAGCGGCGATAGAATAGATACAAGCTGTCACGTATGGAATACCAACCATAGCAAAATGTGGTGTCAAAGTCAAAAGGTTAGTATTTATTCAATAAAATCACAAGGATCACTTTGAAACGTTTTAAATGTTGTATTTAAGTTGCTTCAAATAAATGTTTTCTTTCTTTCTTTTATTTCTAAATCTATGAGCAAAATGATATAATTTGACTAATTGAACGACGTCTGCCTATCCCCTTAGACATCTTTAAAGATATAAAGATTATATCTTTAAAGATGTCTAAGATCTATAAAGATCCTAGGTTGGTACCTCCAGTACTAAATTAAGATTTTTAATGAGATCTCGAATCTTAGAGGACTCTACCGTTAATAAACACCTTGATAAACAACTACATGATTTTAACAGGTTTTTGATCTAACAATTGTCCAATTGGATTTGTTCTGGTAACTAAATTTTGGCTATTAATATATCTAATCACTTAGCCTTACCCCCGGTTTCTGAAAGCGCGATCAACACTAATCAGCTGTCAAGTCACTTGCTATTTCAGCTTTTACTTTAAATTAGATAGAGATAGCAAGTGACTTGACAGCCGATTAGTGTTGATCGCGTTTTCAGAAACCGGGGGTTAATCACTTTAGACTTGTCTAAAAACAAAGTCATCGCTCACTGAGATTAGTGAAACCTGCCCTCAGACATTTATATGTCCTTGAGTATGGACTTAAAATACATCCACAAGTCGACAGTCGGTTTTGCGCCCCCCTGGGGGTGACGTCAAACTTTGACCGCGGTAAATCTTGGACAGACTCGGTTACATTGTACCCTCGCGTCTTGTTCAACATTCAGACAGCTCTCTTGGGACAAATAGTGAGTTATGACCTACCTACAATGTATACAAACTGCTTACAACAAAGGATAAGAAGTTGACATGACGGTTGCAATTGTTCTTATGCGGGCGCCACACATTGGGCGCCATATATGGGCCCCGAGTTATGCCGTTGGATCCAATACACCAATGAAAAGTTCACACACCAATGAAAAAATCAAAAGTTATTGGCCATTCCAAATAGGAGCAAAACTTGGACGCAAAGCCATGTAGTTTCCATAAATTCAGTAGTGTTATTCCGTTAAAAACAAAATCACGGGAAGTATCACCTAGCTAGTGGATCTAAGTTCACTTCGATCAAACCTTCATCTCACTCACGTTGGCATTTTCACCACCAAGTCATTCACACGGGTTGCGCTGGAATGGGTGAATGCATTACCTACAGAATGCCAAATTGAAAACCCACCGCGTCCGAGTTCACTTGGTCGCGTGTTTTTATTATAATAGTTGATAAATATGTTATTTTAAATGTTATTTAAATACGTCCATTAATATACACCACTCCAATTAAATCTAGCACAAACGAACAATTCTTTTATGTATATTTTATAATCTGAATCTCAGAAACAGCTCCGTCGATTTTCAGGAAATTTAGTATGCAGTGAGTTTCGGGGACGATAAATCGATCTAGGTAGGATTAATTTTTAGAAAATGCCGTTTTATCTGTGTTTTCACGCAATGAAAAACTCAACTTATGAAAAATATGACATCTATTGGCGAGTAATAAAATTCTTATTTTTTAAGCTTCAGTAGATGCCGTTGTTAAGCAATCGAGCAAAGCGTGATTTCCCAGATATTGTTAAAACAATATCTCAACCTGAAATCTGGCTCTCAAAAAACTAGTCTAGCATTTCACACATGACCATCACAAAAAACTTATAACGAGTCTTAACTGCATCGAGAGACTTAACAGCATCGTGAGGACTAGAAACAAAAAGGTGCAAAAGGTCCGTCCTATGCAAATAGCCTGTTTTCAGAAAGTAATCACTTAGCGTCATGTGTTAAACCCAGAGAGCGTGTCTAATTTACATAAAACTTATTTAGAATCTCAATTGCGAATGAAATCAGTCTGGAGCACCTGGCAACAAGATATTGCTAAAACAAAGGAAAATGAAAAGAACCCGTGTGAGCGAGACTGTTAAATGCTACTCAAATTTAAGCACCGCTCAAAGTTAGCGCTGTCACTATTTCTCATTACCCATTGTTCATAGTATAATTATACAAATTAAGTAATCATTTTTTCAAACAACCTACTAACAAATCATTTTGACGACCTCCGTGGCGCAGCGGGCGAGAGTCCGCCTGCGACGCAGAGGTTGCGGGTTCGATTCCCGCCTCGGAACAAATTTGTGTATGATCTGCAGAAATTTGTTCCGTTGGTCTGGGTGTTTTCTATGTATAATAAAAAATATCTATCTATGTAAATATATAATGTATTAAATATATCAGTTATCTAGTACCCATAACACAAGCTTTGAATAGCTTACTTTGGGGCTAGATAGTGCTGTGTGGATTGTCCAGCATTATTTATTTATTTATTTTATTTATTATTTCTTCAAAATTTCAAATCTCTTTGACCATTGTATAAATTCAGTAAAAATACACATTTACAATTACATTAATTTAAGTTACATTTTACGATGATACATTAGTCGGTCTCTGAGCCCATTCTCTTATCTTACCTCTCTGACTTTTAGACAGGCAAAAAGGACAACAACGTACAAAACTGGTTTAATTCTTTCCAAGTAAAGAACCCTAAGAAAAAGAAACAAGAGGGTCATCATAACGAGAGCAAGAAACAAAAAGATACAAACGTATGCAAATAGGTATCCTGTTCGCAGAAAGTAATCTCTTAGCCTCACGTGCTACCTCCAGCAAGCGTGGCTAATTTCCGAGCTGCCGGCCTGGCTTTTAGCCCGCCTTCCTTCCGCTGTGTTTACGCGCAAGCTCTACGCGCCAGAGACCTAAACGAGGGCACTCCGACTTAATGACGACCACCGCCATTTTGGTAACGACGAGTGACATAATCATCCCGTGTCAAAATAACGTCTCGTGTGAAAGTTTCTTCCACTTTTTATAAACGTTACATTGCTTGTCATTGAATGTCATATTTTAGCCATTGGCAAAAGCAAGCCATGGTAGGTAAAGCTAAGAGACATTTTATTAGAGATGGTTACCAACTTTGTTTTCCATGTCACTAGATTTGACAGTTTTATCGCACTCTCTTTGACAACAAGTAAGATGCCGATGCGATAAGTTATTTTACGGGTGTACCGTAAAATAACTTCAAGTTTCGGAGAAAACTAGAAAGGTTCCGTCAAATGTGTAATTTTTATTTGAATAAATTTTCCTATTTAAAAATTTGATTGCGTTCGAAAACTTATTCATGGTTTTTTAAAGGCAAACTTATTTGGATCAAAATGAAATTTTTGCTGAACCTTCTTTTCTGCGAAACTCGTTTTCCAATTTTTCATTAATTTAGTTATTTAGTACATACATGAGGGACTGGCGGATAAAGGCTCGTGATCGTAGTGACTGGCGGAAGTGGGGGGAGGCCTTTGCCCAACAATGGGACACCATGGGCTAATAGTAATAGTAGTAATAGTAATAGTAATAGTACATACATACATATAATCACGCCTATTTCCCATCGGGGTAGGCAGAGACCACGGATTTCCACTTGCTACGATCCTCTTTCGCTTCATTCACTCTCATAACATTCTTCATACATGCTCGTCGGTTTAGGGTACTCTTGACCTGGCCTTTCTCTAGAACATCTGCTATCTGATCTAGATAGGTCCGCCGAGGTCTTCCCCTCCCAACAGTCCCATTCACACTCGCCTGATGCACCTTTTTCGTCAATCTTCTTTCATCCATCCTCTCTACATGCCCAAACCATTATTTAGTATTTAAAACCGTTATTTAGTATTTTGGATAAATTATGATAATATTATGTACCTACGTAGGAGGAGTAGTCGCCTTTTATATGACGTTATAGATTACTTCTCATACACGTTTGCGTTCGCGGCTCGTAGTCTAGAAGATATACAATACAATATAACATGTGCTTAGTTTTAGTCGCACACACCTACAATTTACGTACTAAGGTAAGCGTTCAATATAACCTACAAGACTCATCTCCGCTGACAATGTATTGATTACCCACACAATAATTTGATTTGAGAATTGATATATTCATGAAATAGCTGAGGAGCGTACACCTCCGCTGATCCGGGATTTGCTAAAGGAAATTGAGTTGTAAGCTTCAGCAACTCCCGGATAAGGAAACGTTTTCGACATAAGCCGAGCGAGACATAATACGATACTAACGCATCTCGCCTTACGACTATTACAGAGAAGTTCAATTTTATTACCTACTGCTTGATGTACGCGTGTACCCAATGAACATACAACACACTTTACTTACTGTTTGCATTTTATTGTTTCAGATAAACTGTAGATAGTGTTATTTTAGCTGGAAACGTTTCCCGTCACGAGCCTTAAACGTCGAAATAAAAAGTTGTATCACAAATAGGTGTGCGTTCTCACACACTCAGTTTTTAGTAGCTCGACCTTCTGCGCTATAAGTTGTGGGCGATGCATTCGATTCCAACAAGAGCTAAGATTTGAGGTATCAAAAATTTTTTTTTGGCTCAAAAAGTGTGATACCTATTTATATGGTTCCCACACTGTTAAGCTTAGTTTTGGGTTGTAAAGAGCTGTTTGAAAATATGCAGCAATGTCATGTGTCATTGAATATTCCAAAATATCCATTTATTCCAAAAAACAAAATACGTGTGCGGAATTTAAATACAAATAATAGCAAAACAAATTTCGAAACAATTTAAAGTTAAAATTATAGTAAACGCTGTGGTAAAAGTAAGAGAAGTGGGTTTACTGTCGCAGAATGCAGAAGCTTGCAACCACAAAACACGTAGATTCAACTTTCGTGAAAGGGCGGTTCGAGCTCGCGAGACCCAAAACGATATAACTTGTGGTTCAACCCCATTTACCTACTATAAGTACTTCAACTAAATGTATAGGTTATGAGATATCCTACGATTTTCACTGCCCAAATATTATTGACCGAGCGAGCGAAGCAAGCGAAGCGTCTCAGTTTCCACATTGGCCAAAAATGCGTTTGTCCGGATGTCTGTCTGTCTGTCTGTCTGTCTGTTCTCCTCTACAGGTCGCATTTTTCAACCGATCTGGACGAAACTTGGTACACAGGTTATATGACTTATTAGATTTTTTTTGTCGTCGGGGATTTTTGATTGGAGGGGTACTTCCCCCAAAAAAAGGGCAAAAAGGGGGCTATTTTATATACTGGATATCTCCACCAAATGAGATCCGATTTCGATTATTCTTTTTTTATTTGAAAGGTAGTAACTATAAGTTGGTCTCATAAAAGTTTGGCGAAGATCTGATAAGGATCTTCAGCATGATGAACAGGATAGCTCATCAAACAATCGATGGTTTTCAATCAAATTTGAGAGAAACACAAAGGACCTCATTCTACACAAGATGATGCAAAAAAAAATCAAAAAGATGCCCTTGCACATTACATTCCTCAAATAGCTCACTTTTAGTATACTCGCGAGGTCTACAGCTCCCAGAGCCACTAGTAAGTATTATAAGTCGTGTTAAGAACTGTATTTATTTGAGTATGAAGAGTTGTTTTTGTGTAGGTACAGTTAGCGTCAAATCTATCTGATCAAAAACTAACTTCCCAAAATCTTTTAATTTTTACAATAACCTGACATACTTCATGTTATATCTTTTCATGTTACTCAATACATAAAGTTTTCAAAAAAATCTGAATAATTAGATGCAATTTTTTTTAATGCGTAAGTATTAAATAATATACCTAATTATAATAAATTTGCTACTTTTGAGTTTGACATGATGTCTACTAATCATATTACCTAGAATCTAATTAATCTATTATTCGACGAAATCATTGGAACGTGACTCCCAGTCATTTCACATTAGTTCGTCATTTTGACGACCTAAGTGGCGCAGCGGGCGAGAGTCCGCCTGCGACGCAAGAGGTTGCGGGTTCGATTCCCGCCTCGGAACAAATTTGTGTACGATCTGCAGAAATTTGTTCCGTTGGTCTGGGTGTTTATGTATAATAAAAAATATCTATCTATGTAAGTATATAATGTATTAAATATATCAGTCATCAAGTACCCATAACACAAGCTTTGAGTAGCTTACTTTGGGGCTAGATGGTGCTGTGTGGATTGTCCAGCATTATTTATTTATTTATATTTATTTTATTCTCGGTATTCACAAACTCGACATTCTTAGTCCACGAACTTATGCGTTTTCACACTCTTTTTTATGACTAAAAACCGACCTTACCGTAGTTTTATGTCCAAATACAATTGTAATTGCCATGATATTCAAAATCTAAAAAAACCTCGTTTCAAGAACGACTATATCAAGTCAAGTAATATGGTTTTCATTAAATAAATTCTCTTATCTTTGAAACCTCTTCTTAATTTCTAAGGAGAATCTTTGCGCCAGTTCCAAGCAAGAAGTGTACTAAAGTGCTACATAAAATGTTGACCATTATACCGATACATTTTGACTAAAATGTACGCAGCATCTACATCTTTCACAGCTAACCCGAGTAGCAAAGACTTGCTATAGTAGCATAAGTCCATATTATTTGATGCATCTTATTTACGCCATATAAGCATTTTCTCTCAATCAACCAAGGTTAACATCGTGGGGTAACGAGTTAAAATTTTAAAAGCTGCAATGATTTTTGTATGGAAATAATAAAAAAAAAAAACTCAGTTATGGAATACAAACTTTTGGATATGTACCATTACCACTTAGGGTTTAACAATATTTGGATGTACCTCTGACTACCTCCCTAAGATATATACAAAGAATCATATTAAACCGTGCCTGGGGATGAAAGTCGTGAAGTTGATTTAGTTAATTTTCTTGTCTGATAATTTAGTTTCATGTTAGGTATATTAATTATAATAAAATCGTGCCTTATAACGGTTCAAACGTAGTGAAAAGCATTGTTAAAGCCGTCACTTGCATTTAATTACCTACATGAAAACATTTCCAATATGTAATTTCGTTCAATTTAATTTAAATTGTCGGCAAACAAATTGAGACACATAAAAATATTGGTTTACCACTGCGAACCAATTAACAAAATTGCGATAATACGAATTATACGTCGCATCCGCACGGAAGACAGATTGTCGGCGCCGCACCGCCGCCGCCTTTTTAAAGTATCATAATTTTTAATTTGGAAGTAAATGTTCGGCAGCAAAGAGATCCTTGCGCTTTTATTCAATTAATACCTTTTAACTTTGACATAGGTTTTGATCGCCATCAGCCATAAGACCGCCTATTGCACCTCTATTTATTTATTTATGGCTGGCTGGCTGGCTCAGCGTATCAGCATTGCCATTCAGCGTGGCAATGCAGCCAGTGTCTTGGGTACGCTTCCGACTGGCACTGATTTGGATCAGTTGAGCTATCTATAGATCGTTTGCAACGGTCTGCAGATAGCTCAACTGTTTCATATGTATTTTATATATTTTGTAAATAATTGTAACTATTAGTTGTAATTTTCTTTGTCAATAAAGGTTTATTTATTGGGATATTAACATCATAACAGGTTTTTTTATTAAGCCCTAAGGCGATGTTAAATCTAGGTACTTACTTAATATTAACTTACTACACAACACTGCTTACTTTAAACATCTCGTTTCTATAATAATCTGTGCCATTTCCATGACTTTCGGCAGGTTTTGATAAAATATATCATCGCTGTTTTGGGACAGAATATTTAATAAGTAAATAGCGAGTGACATGGGGGCAAACTTAAGTTTTTAAGTATTGGTTTTTGTTTCATTATTTTGGTGTACAATAAAGCTATAATGTAATCTTTCAAAATGTGGCATTATTTTTTTAATATTATCATGTAGTACTACATACGTATATGTTAGCGTGGTAAGGGTAGTTTTATGTCATGAGGGAGGAAGATAGACATACTAAGGGAATGTTAGGTATGGATGTGAATGGCTTTAGATAGAGGAACAGGCAAACCAAGAAAAAAATATACATTCTAATCTTATACTTCTACAATACGTACCAGTGCAGTCGATAGGGGCAAAATATATCCACTGATATTGAAATAAAATAAAACGACTTCATTCGTTTCCTTTTAGAAAAAAGGTTTTTGCATCTATCAAAGCAACCAAATCACGGTGGCACGGAAGATCTACAATCTGATTCACGAGTGTGCAAGCGTAAATTACCAATGGACTTTTCCAAATTAAATCGAAATTGCGACGGTTTAAAAAACGGACGGATAAAAAACGATTGTAATATTTTAGCACAACAAATTAATTATTTTTGCTTCGTGCTTTTTATGTGAAAACAGCCATAGGTTTTCCACTTGATTGATTACGGTCTGCGGTTTTGTGGAGGTTTGTTTATTTAATTAATGTGTGAGATAGGTACTGTGACTCACACACAACTCTACACCAATCTCTCTAGATTCTGACATCTATTTCCTCTCATATTCTTGATAAAAGAATTGTAAATAAATGAAACTTCTATGCTAAATCTAAAATATAAAGTACCAAATAAAATGATCACTTCTTTATTCTATTCTTTTCAATCCCTTCTCACCTCGCTATCTTAAAGATAGATTCGAGTATCTTCATTCCTGCAGTAATCGTTTGTTAAGGTCAACGGAAAACTTACTACTGAAAACTCCATGTCATAGCACCTCCTTTTACAGTGACTCTTTTACTGTCCAAGCTGTCAAGCTGTGGAATGCTCTGCCTCTGGAGATTAAAATGGCATCCTCGCACATTACTTTTAAGTTGAAGTTGAAGGAGCACTATTTATCGTCAATCACTACCTAGTTATCTGTCCGTATATTGTTATTAAGCAGAAGTATATATTTTATTTATATATATTAGTTTTTTTTTTTTTTTTAACTATAAAGTACCTACGTATTAGAATTGCTTAGTTTGTCATGTTAGGCTAGTTAGGTTAAGTTAGCTTGTGCCTTGAGTAGGTACTTATGTACTTACATGGCTATTAGTAAATATGTAGGTTTAGGTCCAATAGATTATCTAAACTTTATTCCGTAACTACACCGCCGTCAATTTCTGATTAGTTCTTATCCTTCCAAGGTTGCCTGGAAGAGATCGCTCTTAGCGATAAGGTCGCCCATTGTTTTACCTTAAATGTATGCTTTTACTCTGTACTATGTTTCTGTGTGGTGAACAATAAAGAGTTATCTATCTATCTATCTATCTATCATACATCTATGGTTGAAAAACAAAATTGGATATAGAAATAACTGTTTTTCTAAATCATTTATTGAAATATTTCTTGAATTTTGCCTAACGTCAGATAGTGATTATTTCACTATCCATGACATAAACACTGTGGTCATAAATAAAACATCAATTTAAAAACCGTTGAACAATATTTCCTTAACATTCAAGCAGTAAGAATATTTTAAAATCTTCAAAAGCGATGCACTAAGAAATTAATAACGTAACTCAACTCCTAAGAGGTTGCAACCAGAGCGAAGTTTAAACGAAAGTTACGAATTAACTCCAAGCATTTAGAATAGCAAGACAATGACAATCATTCTCTAAGGAACGGAGCCCAAACGCTTATTTTCAAAATCGACTATTTCACCAGCAATTTTATTGATATCGGAATGGCCTTTAGAGTCTTTATTCACATCGCGTCTTCGGGATGACTGTTTATAGATCTAAAGGAAATTGAATGGTCCTATCTCTAATGAATACAAGCTACACAGTAATACTGTATTTATATGTATATTTGTTTTCTAAATTTAAAATTTAGGCAATTCACTTGTTTTACTCATGTCTGGCTAATCCCAAACCCCAAACTACTTATGTAGCTTTTGGGATATTATAAAACCAGTCTCGTGCTTATCATTTTATCTGCAGGATAACTAATATAATATATTAGTTGATCATAGCTGTAAAACAGCATTAGATTAAGTTTCAAGCGGACGAAACTTCTGATTTGAAACGACTTAGCTAGAAGTAGTCTCCCAGAACCCAGTCCAGACATTCATTACAGAATACCGCTTTCATCCTAACTGATGGCTCTATAACATTCAAACTACTTACTTAAGCACATTTAAATTAAGATGCGTGCTAAAGTAACTAAACAGCGTAACTGTTGGTCGTATTTTTGTATTTGAATCCAGCCTAAAATAAAGTTCGTTGTTTTGGCTGTCATCCAAGTGCTTGTTAAGGAAACTAGGGAATTTCCACAGCCACCATTGTTTCTTGTTGTGTACCTATATAAAGGCAGCCCCACATCTTAGGTAGCTACTAGCTACTCTCTGTGCGAGCGTCGTACACTCGATTGCACGAACTAATGAGTGCTTTTCAATTCGACGCCTGACGAGCGCGTCTGATTTAACAGTCGAGAAGCGGAAACGCTAAAGTTAAATTGCTATGAAATAAGTGTTTCTAACTACCGATTTCAAAAAAGTTTTCAAGCGCTATCCGAGGGGATCGGTTTATGAAAATTATTCAAAAAGAGGTAAAGAGGTAAAAAATATAGAAAAGGTGATGTCGCTGTTTTAAAAGTGTTATTTCTGAGTCTCTATTATTAATAAGTGTTTAACTGTATTATGCATTTATCACAGGAATGTTAAATATCCAAATATAAGTACCTACTTCTTATAAATTGTAACTAACCCATACTGGGAATTTATGATTCTATTATAAACATCTACGTTAAAGGCATTTGGATCCACTGATCCAAAAGAATTATCTCTAGATCGTTCGTAACGGTCTGCAGATAGCTCAATTGTTTCATGTGTATTTTGTGTAGTAGGTAAATATTTGAATAATTGTTTTTTTTTATTTTGTTTATACAACTGGCTGATGGAATAAGCAGATGGCCCACCTAATGTTAAGTGGTAACCATCATCTGTAGTAAAGCAATGCCTCGTAAGTCACGCACGATAGGAGCGTGCCCTACGATGCACTGCCCTGCGTCCATCGACTTGATGCATACAGATGTTAAGCCCCATGTGCCTGTAATTCACCGGCGACCACACTTTTCAAACTGAAACAAAGCAACGCTGCTTGGCGGCAGAAAAAGGTGTGGTAGTAGTACTTTTTTGGACGACAAAGAGCTCTAATCATCAATTGTAAATTTTATTTGTAAATAAAAGTGTTTATTTTAAGCAATAAACTTACTAAATGCTAAAATAATGGTTTTATGCTAAAAACTCTGAAGCCAAATCGCGGTAATAACTTTTTACACTTGTTTACAAAACAGGAGTGTGAATGAAATTTAGAATTTCTCAAATGGTGGTTTTACGGAAAGCGTCATGTTAAAAGGCAATTCCGCGAAAGAGGGCCAAGTCAAATTAATCACACTTCGTCTTCTGTCCATCGTGGCTGTAATTCCCAAGCCTGAGAATGAATGACTAGTCAGTAGGTATAATTTAAGTGTTATGTATGTACCTATTTTGTTAACGAACCTACCTGATGTAATTTACTAAACAAACTTCTTTCAGCCGAAGTTTGTTATATATTGATATTGTTTGTAGAATTGCAGTAAAACGCAATCGTCAAAACAAATATTTCTTTTAATAATTCACAGATAAATTTATCCCGCAGAGGTTTTTCTATGCCATTAATTTTTCTTGCGTTTTGTGCAGCAAGTTCAAAAGTTGTGATTAAAATGGCATCCACCTTCTTTACCAGTTTCTTTCTCAGTCCTATTAAATTATTTCTATTCTTTCGTTCGCGGGTCTATGCGAAACAGGTTTCGAAAAATTCAATCACGTGTAATAAAAACTAGCTTGATTTTGTAAAGCTTCTTCTTCGTTCCGTTTAGGACTGTCCGTCATTTAACAAATAATCAGTGTCAAGTGATATAGATAAAATACTTTTTAGTAGTTCACAGTAAAGTCAGCCATCATTAAAGAAAGGTGGCGATTTTGAAGGAACAAAACTCAAGCAGCTGTATAGTTAATAGCATCTTGGCTTGACCCGACAGGGGATAAGCCAAGATTCTATATAGGTTGGCAGAATTAGGGTTAAGTATGTAGAGTTTTGATATGTGTATTTGTATTTTGATGTTTTATCATAGGGCAGTGTGGTCGGCCAGTGATAAAGCCTTTTAAATAAATAAAAAAAACTCAAGCAACATTTTCGTTCTATTGTTCACAGTTTACTTCATGCATGTTGTTAAAATACCATAGAAATCACAACGAAACTCAAAATATGACTAGAAAAACAATTAGAATGAAATTATCACTAGAAAAATAAGAAAAAGCTATGTTCCTTCCCAAGATGACACAAAATATTTCTCTTTGTAAAGCTTAGCAACGTAAGTAGCTCGTGTTCTTTATTTAAATGAGGCAATGTGTGGTACTAGGAATGATCCTTATTTGATTGGATCGTTGTAAGCGACACATTCTGGTAAACTTGAATTTTATTTCAATCATGGAACATTTCATTGAAATCGACACGGTTTAGGGAAATACGTGGAGATGTAAGCAAACAGCAGTCGATACAATTGTGTATTCAATTTGTGCGAGGATTACTTTTGCTTTCCGCCCTAAATTTTTATTTGATTCTCCAGTAAAGGTATTACCGACTTCGTATTTTCTTACACAATTTCGATTTGTGATTGCTTCGACCTTAAAGCTGTGCTTGCCTGTGTAGATTAGATTCGTATCTTCTATCTAGATTTTTAAAAAAGTGCACAATCAAGAGTAGTAGAGCTCTTTGTGAAGGGCTCGTCCGGGGAAGTACTACCACCACGCCTTTTTCTGCCGCCAAGCAGCAACGCTGTGTTTCGGTTTGAAGAGTGTGGTCGCCGGTGTAATTACAGGCACATGAGGCTTAACATCTGTATGCCTCAAGTTGATGGACGCAGGGCAGTGCATCGTAGGGCACGTTCCTATTGTGCGTGACCTACGGGGCAATGTTTTGTTTATAGGTGATGGTTACCACTTAACATCAGGTGGGCCATCTGCTTGTTCCATCAGCTAGTTGTATAAAAAAAAAAAAAAAGATAGCCTAGAGAGGCTATCTTGATTGTGCACTTTTGCAGAGAGCCTTAGGTGATGTTTGACCTGCTTCTGACCACCTCGCTTGGACATCCTCAAAGAATAATAAAGAACCTAAATATCTAAGATAATATCTATATTATCTAAACTTGAATGGATGAAGTCTTTGGATGTTTGAAGCCCAATCATGCCCTAGCCCGATGAACCGCCGATTGGGATTAAACTTAGAGCAAATTGTCACGTACTTTCTACCTAGTCACTAATATATTCGGTACTACCTAGATATCCTAGCCTAGCCTAGCAGAGCAGTAGAGCATTATGAGGGCGTGGGTTCGATCGGCCTGTGTCCCTGCTTCTAAGGTGGTGACATGGATACCTAGCAGTTGGGGTTTGGAGTTCCTCGACAAAGAAATACAAGCGTGTGAGAACAGAATTTATTGCTGAAAGCCCAAATCACCTAAACTAAGACACAAGTTAATCACTCAGACAAAGACGCGGATACCTCAATCCAGCACAAGAGAACCCGAGGGGCGAGGGGCGATTCCTCCAGCTCGCACCCTACATTCGAGGCGTCACGGGGGCTATCTCCACCATGGACCGGCGTCGGTGACTCGGGGCGTCCGGAGACTCTCCGTCTCTGGACCACGTTCCCAAGATGTCCGACCGCAACCGTCCCAGGAATTCAGGAGTCGCTCAGCACGTCCGCTCACTGCGTCGTCACCGCCGAAAGAGATCGAGCATCCAGATCTCTCCGTCCGCCAGCCAAACGCCTTCTCCTTTTCCATCCGGTCTGTTTTCTCCCTCGCTCTTATGTGCGTCTTTACATGGGACTGTCAATGCTCAATCCGTCTGTCAACATATCTGTCAGTGTCCAGTGACTCGGCCAATCGGGGCTAAAGCTGTGAGTAGCCTTGCCCGCGCGACCAATAAGGCGCGTTCTCACATGAAGCTGCTGCCAACCAAAGCCACGAAGAACCGGACTGCCAGCCTATAAAAATAACCGCGCGAACTTTAAACTAAAAGTATGTATCACACTACAAAATATAATTCGTAAACTGGATATAGGCCCTCCTTTTTATCAAAACGAGTGGAAACAGTTTTGAGATTAATATTATTTTTATTCTTTTTTCAGGCTTGTGTTATTCACTGTATTTACTTATGCTAAATAAAAAACTGTTCTATTCATTTATTTTTCTTTTGATATAACTCTTTCAAGAAAAAAAAACGTCTTGAAATGCACTGGAAAATACACTCATACTACCATAACTCAAAAACTACACCTCAGATATGACTCAAATTTAAATGGGGCCACGTGAAAAGCACCAGCCTTCGATAAAAAAAGAATCATCTCAAAAAAAGTTATGAGGGAACAGACAAAAAAATACAGGCGCATTGAGAACCTCCTTTTTTGGTCGAAAACATAAAAAAACTCATGAAGAGAAAATTAACGAGCGCTTTAATCCATTTTTTTTATACAACTAGCTGATGGAACAAGCAGATGGCCCACCTGATGTTAAGTGGTAACCATCACCTACAAACAAAACATTGCCCCGTAGGTCACGCACAATAGGAACGTGCCCTACGATGCACTGCCCTGCGTCCATCAACTTGAGGCATACGGATGTTAAGCCTCATGTGCCTGTAATTACACCGGCGACCACACTCTTCATATGGATGAACCTACGGATGATAGCTAGTATACTTTATGCTTGGTATAATGTAGGCTATTAAAGGCTCCACAGATTCGGAGGCGGTCCGTGCAATAATTGACCCAAGAGTTGAAATAGTAAAATACGAGTATCTGGAATATTGCCAGATCATCAAAATGCAAAGTACAGGCGCCTATATAGATAAAATATAAAACCCATTTTGTGACCGGTTAACCACTAGCCGTTAAATAACTTCTAAGAGTGTCCTGTATAATTTTATAGCAGAAACGTTTTCGAAATATTATGTTTAAGTAGAGCTCATGAGCCAAGGCGTTGCGGCAGACCAAGAACGAGATGGCGGAATGAGTTCAACAGATAACAGCTGGACTATAACATAGGATCATTGATAGATAGAGCATAGGACTGCACGGAGTGAAAGGAATGTACTTTTGCCCAGTAGTGGGACAAAAAAACCAGTAGCAGCTTCACGACTTCGATCCCCTGTCACCGTGGATAAATATCCCCTTATAATCTTTCTGCTGTACCTTTGATCCCCATAGTCTCCGTAGATAGATATCCCCATATAATCTTTCTGCACAATGTACTAACTTTAGATTCACTAAAGAGGTCTCAGTGGTTGGTCAAATTAATACAATTTGACGCATACCATCTTCTTTTATTTATTTAATTTTAGAAGCGAGACCCGTTAGATAAAAATATGTAGGTATTTCTATTTCTTTTCACACTTATCAATTAAAATACTGAAATATTGACTCGTGATTTGCGTTACTTTTTTACTCACAATTTTATTCTAGCTAACTGGAATATGTTTTTTTCGATATAAAAGAGCGAACATAACTATGATGACAAACCCCGCTGTTTTTGAGTTTTTGAGTTGAAGATAAATAAATACCTATTTATGGACATTGCCCACACACAACCAATCTTAATTTTATCGTTTGTCCTTGCTGGGGATTAAAACCCACATCTTGAAGCGCAGAAGGCACTGCTGCTACAAACTGATCCATAACACAAGTCGGCAAGTTTCAATATTACCTGCACTTGGCTCTTGCTTCCTTGTTCGTTACGATGCAGCTAAAATTAGTAAGTTTAGTTACTAACTTGATACTACTTAAACTCAATTTTATCAACAGGGTGTAATTATATCTTAAATCCACGGTAAATATACGAAAATCTCTATCAAGAACCGTTAAATATTTCTCAGATTTATTATTTTCAAGTACCTACTCAGGATTCGTTGCGAAGTGGGTAGTCAGAGGTAGGAACGTCCAGATTCATTCGGCACACATCCATTTGGCACACACTGATAGTGTTTATTGTTCAAAATAAATCATTTGAACATCATTAAATTATTATTATCACACTACCTAACCTACCTTCTTATTAAACCATTTTTACTGACAATGCTATAACAATTAGTAGTATTTTTTAACCTTTGGCGATCCGATATGTGGCGTGTTACGCGTTTGCCGAAGTTTTGACTTTCATGCAAGTCAATCAAAAGATATTTGTTAAAAAAATCTGTTAAAACACAAGGATCACTCAGATCATATTATAATATTATATTATTATTGTTATTATATTATAATTAGGGTTCTGTGGAGCTTAATCTGTATCTGTGTGTAGTATGTGTTACGTGATAAACACCTTTAAAAGTGTTCTAAAATAGCTGATAATACAATAATATAATACTAATATAATAATATAATATAATACCCTGGTAAAATTCCGTAAGCTAGCATAATATGTGGGTACCTTCCGTTTTTGGTAGCTGACTTTATACATCCTGTATATTATAACTATTTGCTAACGTTATTCACACCCTAAACTATCGCAAATAATGGTAGAAGGTACAGTCACGATGAGCAATATGAAAAAAAAAATATTTCTTCCTTTCTCTATTATGTAATCTTATGATCACTGCCAAAATAGAAATTGGTTTTACAGTAAACAGCAGTAAAAATGACAAGTGGCATAATCTCAACTTACTTACGCTAACATATTGTTATGCCTTTGACTGGACCTCGATTAAATGTGAAACTTCTGACGATGAGTGAGAAAAAAGTTGACAGTAACAATAAATTAAAATGAACTCAATTTATTCACTTTTAAAATTTATAATATCATTTTGCACTGTTTGCAAATACTAACATGTCTATTGCCGCAGAGTGTACCACGATTAGATGTGAAACTTCTGACGGTGAGTGCACAACACACATTCTTGAGACGTCGATTCTAACCGCTCTACGGCTACCCAGCAGACATGATTTGAATGCTTTCAAGTTTCAACAGAAGGGGGAAATGGGAAAACCGTTTTTCTTATTTTCCTCTGTATTTTTGTGCTATTTTTACTCTGCAATACGATGTGTGGTTCAACTGCTTGAGTCGCAGTGTATCTAGCAGTTGTATGATGTAGGAAAAATATTATGTTCACGATTATTATCAATTGAGTGCGCAGCGCAGGAACTAAGTAAAGCTAAGTAAGATAAGATATAAAACAACTGAACTTATTTAAGGCGTTGACAACACCTAATGTACATTTCGCGCGCACGATTCGACATTTTGAAAGATTTTAAATCACTAAGCCTTATTTTGAAAAATCGCAAACAACCATTTTGTGTACAATCACATTGCACGTAGCTTAGTAAAAAAAAAATCATTTTGATCGATGCAAGTTTTCCTACTCAAAAATTTACTTATGCACGAAAACTAGAAAAGATTTATTTTGTCAGAAAAATAAAAGATTTTATTATAATTATTACTTTGATAGGTGGCTTCATAGGACTAAAACTTTAAATCCCTTAAATTCACTTACTTCAGCTTAGTTGGAATTTACTGAAGTGCTGTGCTGTTAAGTAACTTTGAAGTTAAATAGCTAGTTCCATACACTTACATAAAGTAAGTAGTTAAAACTTGAGCAATACAGTTCTCTGAGTCACATGGGCAAGGGATTGCTCGTTATATTCCGTAATAAAACCTGCAAAGAGACATCTAGCTGTTTACGCAGGTTTACGCACTTATATAGTGCCGCCAACTTCTCCAAGAGCATGGAGTAGACCATAGAGTAGAGGTAGCATCATTAAAAAAAACGCTGGTAAACAGAGGGGATGTGTTTGCGCACACAAAACTCTCGCGCCATCACGCCCCCTCCAACTCCTTCCAGCGTTCTTTTTGCGTGACGCGACCTATACCTCTCGCTCGCACGCTTCGACATATTGATAAATAAGTATAATTATGATTTTTGAAAAATCGCAAACAAAATTTTGGGTGCACAACAAACATTGCACGCAAACTGCGTGCAATGTTTGGTTTGGTTACAAAAATATTTTGGTCGATACAAGTTTACCTGCTCAAACTTTAGTTATTTTATTCGGAAAACAAACAGTATATAAGTAAACTTAATAACGACAACACAAAATCAACAACTTAATTAAACGAAATACCAATTATATGTTTTCGCATACACAAAACAATTGTATTATGTAAAAGATAGACAGACGGGCTAACGGTCCACCTGATGGTAAACGATCACCGTCGCCCATAGACATCAACAACACCAGGGACGTTGTCAGTGCGTTGCCTACCCTGAAGGACTTTATTAACGTTTTTTTGAAGTGTTAATAGCCTATTTTATTATTGTAACTGAAAAAAAAAGATGAATGTTGACAAAAAAAACATAAAAGTTAAAAACGCTGTGTTGAAAGCGCACGATTTAGAAGAGAGCAAGTGCAGACCTAGTTATAGACGTACCTACTACAAATCCCTACGACCGTCGTAAAACATAAATCTCATGTGACATAAATAACTCGTTATGCGGTTCGTTGTTGGTAAATAAGTTTTAAGTTTCCAAGACATAAAGTTCAAAGTTCCCAACTCCTATGATGAAAATATCAAAACGTTTCAAGTCACAGAATAAATTAAGAGTTTGTTGACCAGTGTTTTACTTAAAAATTTTAAACGATTAAAGCCACTTTACAACGACTTGCAGCTTCAAAGGATTGTCAAATTAGTTATGTGCCTCTAACCGATTGGAGTAAAACAGAAAAAATTTACATATTCCGTAATCTAGATTAGCTTTTAGCATAAAGAAAAAATATCGGGTAGGTATACCTACCAATAATTGACATGTGCGTGCGTAGCCAACAATTTCGTTACCGACATTTTTACAAAAATTCGCGTAAAATTTAATTTATTGCTAAAAATACCGACGGAAATACTGAAACTATAAATTCAATAAAATATTTACCGGTCTTATCTGGCCGTGACTTTATCCGCGTGAGAACCATGAACTCTATAAAGAACAAAGATTCTTATTTAGAAGTATTCGAAACGTTAGAAAAAACGCCAAGTTATAATAGCTATAACTTTTTTATATCATCAAATACGTATGTGTTTGATTATATAAAAATTATACTCATTTATACGAGTAGGTACATCGTTAAAATCACATCATTTAAAGACAAAGTCAAAATATGTTTATTCAATAAAAGCAAAACTAGGTGACTCTAGGTGCCAGGTCCAACGCGACCAAAGCCGAGAAGCAACAAAGCAAAATTATGTAGTAAAGTATTATGAAGTTCATTATTTAAACTATGTACCTATGTATGTTATATAATAATATGAAGCAAAAATCTGTTGTGTAAGTTGTAGTCCTGGCATCCGTCAATTTAAGATACCGAATCCTGTATCTTTAATTGACGGATGCCAGATCAGTGTGTAGGGCACGTTCGTTCATATGGCGACTTGCGAGGTAACGCTTTGTTATACACAGTTGACATCATTAAAAATAACTAGTCATTCATAACACATTTAGAACACGTTACGATCTTGTCTGAAAAGATAAATGTTCAAAGCTATTTTAGATACTTTGTATTGTTGTTTTTACAAAGCTTCAACAAGATTGAGCATTGTGTAAAGCTAGTTCCCCACTTTTACAATGTAGATTCGATCAAGTTAAGACGCCTCTCAAAGAAAGCTATTGTAAGGTTTATGCTAACCCGAAACGTGGTGTCATAAAGTAGCTTTAGTGTTTTTTTTGTTTATTTTGTGTCGTAACCGACCTTTGTCCGATACTGTGGGTATTTCTAGTGAATGGTAATTCATATCTCGGAAAAATTTATGTTTGCACTTGGCCAAAGGACTGGATTCCAGCACTAGAACAAAAGTAGCACGACAAAGCATTTAAAAAAAATAAAAGCTACTCATTGACAAACTGTTAAATAGTTCTGCTTTGCTCTTTTAGTTTGAAAATACTAACCAATATAAAGGATACTGACGCTCGTATATTAAAAATTATAACATGAAAACACGAAAAGGAGCGAGAATTACAATTTTGTCAAGTTGTCAACGCTTCAAGATGTTGATTAACAAGACAAAATTATTTCGACGAATAAAGTACGTACATTTGTTTAACGTTGTTTTGTATTCGCTAAAAGTAAGAAGTTTGAACAGAAACGTGTATTCTCAATAGTAAATTAAACTAATATTAAGATAACATTAAAAAGTAAATAAAATACTATTATATTAATAAACAATGTGGTATAAGAGAATGCTGGAGGCGCGTATGCTCAATCAACCGCTAATCCAGCCGTCCAAATAAACGGTCCGTTTTTGCCATGAAAATACATAAAATTATCCTGTAAAATTCCCATGAGGGCTATAACTTACAAAATATTATCCATTTATAATATTATGAGGCTTATAATTTAATAGTATAAATAGGTAACCATCCATTCAGGTAGTATTATTACAAATTTTATTTGAACCCGTAGATTTGGCAAGTGCAGGAGATATTTCACCGCGGCCCGCCCATCCCGGCGCGGTTCCGCTGCTTTTGTCGTCATATAGCACTAAATCTTGTAAGGTTCTCTTAAATTTAGTTGCTTTCTTCTGCAAATATTCCTCGAAATCCGGGATCAAGAGCAATGTCTAGCGTTTTGTGAATAAAATGTTTCTATATAGACGCAGTCTATAGAAATGTGCAGAGTAATTTTCGCATAAACGACACTTTTTTTACATATTATTTTCTATTATTTTTTTTAGTCCATTCATAATAAGACTTCTATTATTCTTTTTCTCTTTCCATGCTTCTAATTTATAAAAAAAACTGACATATTTTTATGTAAAATATAAACAACAAGCCAAAAGGCGCTCAGTATCCTAAAATAAATATTCGCTTAACTTTCCCTTCTCACGCTGGGATTTGACGTGGGTTAATTACAATCCATTGTTACCAGTAAGCAAACATTAGGTAGGTACATTATTTACTCCTATATCGTTGTAATGCCTCCATCAACCTTTCCGTGCCTCGTTTTTCTGTAAAGCATTGGTTCCGAAGAACCGGAGGCCAAAGAAACAAACTTCCGCAAGCTAGACGCTTTGTATACGATCTCTAAAAATGTTATAATGTTTTGGATGACTCGGCTATAACCGCATTGCTACTTAATTAGTTTTCAACGAGGTGTAGAAGCATACCTTCATTATTATGTAGGATTGAAGTTCTATGTAACATCGATCGTTGCACTACTAAAGCCGTGAGTGACAGCAGAAACAACAAACAAAAACATTTTTTATAAAATAATATTTAAATCAAAATTCGCTAACACCTCTGAATATGTCATTCCGTATAACGTGTAGTGGAATTTATACCAGCAAAAAACATCAGCGCGATTTAATTCGAATATTATTACCAGAAAACAAAACACGGTGTGGAGCTGGGATAGGATATAGAGAAAGGGTGTTCTTGGGATAATATTTTTCGCTAATGCGTCGTGCAAGTTCGCGGGTACGTCCTCGACGCTGTCGTGGAGCGGGCGAGTAGCGATAATTTTACGAAAATGGCCGCCTTGTCGACACCAGAGCCTTGCTACGAACCCGGGTGAAATAATAACCGCATTATGATTTTAGACAGGCCACCGCTTAGAGTGGTTTAAGGTGACTCGAAGTAAGTGCCTTTGTTGGCCACTGTGAAAAATGTAATCAGGATATCCTGCTTTTCCTGTTTACGTTTTCAGCTTGCGCTCATTGGAATGTGAATGAATTGCCGTATAAATTTTGGTTTCTGCTTTGAGAATTCATTCATAGTTGTATTAGGTACAATGTACAATATTATTTTATTATAATTGCTACAAACAGACACCAAACCAATAATAATTATGATTGGAATTGTTAAATAATTGATTACGGCAGACACCGGTGTACATCCGCAAAATGTGGCTTATAAATGTCAAACTTAATATTTGGATGTAGTAAGTACTACTATATCTACCATAGATATTCTGATTAATATTGATTTGGTATTAAGTTCCAAAATATTTGCTTTGCCGTGCCTGGGGATCAAAGTGAAGACCCGGTTTCTGTTTCATACAGCCACGTAAGTATTTTGTGCTTGCCTAGGTTATCTTAACTAGGTACTTTGTCTCGGTTTGCTTCTTCACAAGTAAAGAAAGGTTCGAATTGAAAAAGTTACTTGAAAAACTTCTCACTCATGCATGCAAATGTCGTACTTACTCCCGGTTTCTGAAAGCTCGATCAGCGCTAATCGGCTGTCTAGTCACTTGCTCTTTCAGCTTTTACTTCAAATTAGATAGAGATAGCTAGTGACTTAACAGCCGATTAGTATTGATCGAGCTTTCAGAAACCGGGCGTAAGAATTTCACCGAGTTAAGTTGTCACAGTTACATTAGTATACTATTGTCTCTAATTACTGTAGTAATTATGTAGGTAATGCCATTGTATTAATTAATGTTAAATAAATAAATACTGAAACAAACTGTTTTCTTAAGTCGACCTTAAAAAGTTCTATGAAATAAATGTCTTTATTATTTTGTCCTCTTCATTTTTTACAGCTCCTAAAAAGTTATCTGATACAATCATTCACAAAAGACACTCAAATGATAAATTATAACGTAGACCACATTTCTGAAGTTAAATAAGTACAAAGTTGGCACCGCATCGATGCTGTTAAAGTAACAAAGAAATTAATTTCCTTCGTCTCGGCTTTCAGAAGTAATTATTTGAAAACAGATTGCGCCTGTCACTAGAAAAGACGCGGTGTGTTTACAGACTTGGAGACTTTTAGACAAATTGAACCTTACACTTTTATGTAAAAACTGATTTTTTTTTCAAAATTTTAACTGATCTATATAACAATACGGATACAGTCGGTGGATGGAAAGGGCACAGAATCGTTCTTCCTGGAAGCGGATAGGGGAGGCCTATGTCCAGCAGTGGACTTCTGTGGGCTGTTGATGATGATGATGATATAACAATACAGAACTAAACGAGCTAAACTTTGAATTCCATCGTTTGACTTCGAGTTTCTTGATAGAATAAAAATTATTATAATTCACGCGTTAGAATAAAAAAATGAGGACATCCGGAGAAAACCCGAAGTAACCGACATAGCTTTCAGAATTAGTATGTTAAGGTGGTATTAAGCGGGTCATATATAAGCTCGAAGAACTGGCAATTGCTATGGAATAAGGTTCTCAAATGGTGACCACGAACTGGAAGATGAAGCGTGGGACGGCCTCCTACCCGATGGATCGTGGGAAATCGATGAATGAAGAGGGCTCAGAATCTTTCTTATTGGAATATAGAGGAGGCAGCCCAGGAGTGAAATTCGATGATGATGATGATGAAACCTTGAATTTGTAAAATGACAAATTATAGTGTGTTAAAGTTACTATTAATGTGTCACTATATAGTAAACGCATACGTACTAAATCCCGGCATGGGCAATAATAATATTTGGAATAAATAATTGCCGTAATTCCTCAGTAAATATTTGCAGAGTTATTTAAGAACTTCGAGATCTGGGTAAAAACCAAAAATCAACGAAACAGCTTCACGTCTTCGATACCTAGGCATGTTAGATATCTGCTGGAGTATACCTAGGTCTATATAGATGGTATCTATATAGATACAACAACAAATGAGACAGAAGTTTTTCAATCCAATTTGAATTAGTTGTCCCGGCCTCCAAGGACGGTTAAACGAGCCTAAATAAATAGAAAGCCGAAATAATTCTCACGCGTGAGTTTATTCAGGGCAAGCTAATCAAAATCAGTTAGATCCAGACCACGCATGAATTATTCGGCCATCTCATTTGTACAGCAAAATTATACTGACACAGCTCAGATGGTAGTATAGTAGCTCTGTCGTCTACGGTGAGTTCGATCTAAGGATCGAACCCGGTCGTCGGTCGGCCGAGAATAGAGGTTTCTGTGATGAACATAGAAATCCGTTCTCTATCTGGGTCTATATGAGTAGTTTTAGTTAGTAGACGTAGATTATGTAATTATTAGTGGTAGCTATACAAAATTTGTTCTAAGTCTTAAACCCATCCACTGCAGTAGGGCGTGATTGAGCTACAAACAACTCAAACATCGTAACTTTTGTACTTAGAAAAATTAAGATGGGAATATTAGAATAAAAAAGTGGGAAACTTAATTTTATAAAAATATTGACAGACATTTGATATAACGCCATCAGTACTAAAAAAGCTTGTTACCAAGGGAACCAAGGCTAGTTTTATTTCTAAAATCATTCAATATATAAAACAAACAATAGTTATTTCTTGGTGGAAATCCCATCCCCCATTTAAAGCGCTAAAAGGGGAGCTCCTACTAACTGAGCTATGAGGGCTGTTATATAAATATATACACAATGAAATCATCACACGCATAAAAAAACCAAAAACCGTTAATGCAGAAGGCAAATTTTCAACAACAATACAATAGCTTAGAATCGTTTTTCCTGGTAATGTATAAGCTAAGTTACCTCCTGTTGCAAGTAGATATATTATTATACTGAACATATCAATTTTCTGCTTACTAGCAAGTTAAACTAATTAAGTTAATTTCAAGTCAAACCATGGTAAAAACAAAATATTGTCAAAATATTAATTAAGTCGATCCATGGCATATTAAATGTTCATACATTCTTTAGTATGTACATACACTTTGAATATGAATAATATTAGACCTATAGCAATGTAATAGTATATATTTGAGAAGCGCCGACAACATACAAGCATAGTACCTACCTACCTGACATTGTCAAGCCAAACTTTTCTGTACAGAAATTAATTACTCATTATCGCGCGTACGGGTAAGTAGAAAGTGCCACGCGTTTGAAACAATCTGTGCACAAACTTGTGTGATTAATAGATACAAGTTTCAATGATAAATTATTCTGAGGGAATAAAAGAAGTTTAATATTTTTTGAGACTAGTTCTTTATCTTTGCTCGCTTATTGGATCTAGCGCGGGTTTGGATGACGCTCATTTTTCTGGCACGTCAATTAGCGAAGGTTAGATAATAATATGGTAATCTTCATGTAAACAACTTCTCTTTCGCATATTACAATTTTAAAGAAATACATACTAGTAGTAGGGCTCTTTGTGAAGGATTGTGCTGTGAAAATACACTCGTACTAACGGTATTCCACTCACAGCCATTCCTAGGAAAATGAAACTGAAAACTGAAACACCTTCACGTCTTTGATCCCTTGGCACGGTATATCTCTCTCCTCCTCAGATCCATTAGTACCAAAGATGAACTCCAGATTCTTTGAGGACTTCTAAGGGGGTAGTCAGAGGTATGTCCAATAGTACATTTGGCAAATGCACATTTTGCAGTAGTTTGTATTCCACGTGACAGATTGTAATTCCAGATTCAAAAATGTGTTTTTTAGATTTTCAGAACATACATTTTTCGATAGGTTAAATCCACGACCATATCAGAACCTACGACCTTACGATCGGATGCCAGGGACACGCCCACTAGACCATTTGCCCACTTAATGGTGTTAGCAACATGAACAATAGTATTTTCGATGAAAACATTCATAAATATTGTATGAGCTACATAACTCGTTAAACATAGTCGTAGGCTGTAAAGGAGGATTCCTTTCCCCAACTTGCCACTCAACGTTGCTATCTCGTTTCATGAATAAGGCAGTTATCAAGTCTCGGAAATGTTGAAGAAAACATTTAACACATACCTACCTTAGTACCTACCCTTGCGAGCAATGAATACATTTGACACGCCCATAATAAAATGTTTAAACTTGTAAGTTTCTACAGCTTGCATATGCTGAGTTGGGGACCATTTTGCAACTGTCTTTGTTTTACTACTTTTTATTGTGTTTTAGTCTTTAAGTCGTCTAACATATTTATTAATTAACATAGGTATTACCTACTTACATAGTTTCAAATAAACATTTTTGATTTGATTTGATTTGATTTTATTTGAACATCACCAAGGTTCTTCAAATAAATTGAAATAGTTTCCGAAAAAGATGCATTATTTAACCTGTAGCAAAAAAATATTAAATAATAAATAAATAATGCTGGACAATCCACACAGCACCATCTAGCCCCAAAGTAAGCTAATCAAAGCTTGTGTTATGGGTACTAGATGACTGACATATTTAATACATTATATACTTACATAGATAAATATTTTTTATTCTATACATAGAAAACACCCAGACCAACGGAACAAATTTCTGCAGATCGTACACAAATTTGTTCCGAGGCGGGAATCGAACCCGCAACCTATAGCGTCGTGAGTAGCGTATTGATATGTTTCAATGTTCTTTGATCTAATTCCTTAAGGCTTCTATGCCTATTTTAGAATATAATGGATAAGTAATGGTACCTACTTGGTAGAAGAGATCGAATGGGACATTTTCCATTGTTTCAGTTTTTCAGCTTGATTGTATTGAATGAATGAATGATTGTATTTTGCATCCTATTCTAACTGTTATTATTTTATATTAATCAGATTTTAGTAAAATCTTGATACAAAGATTAATCTTTCAGATGCATTCTGAGGTTTCTGTGTTAATCCACACGTAAGGTATCTTTTATCGTTTGGAGAAGAGCCAATGTCTTCGCAAATGTATCCAGCTGATCTTCTTGTTTATTATATCACAGAACTGTGGTGGTTTAGCGGGAGTAGCTCCACCTTCTGTTCGTGACTTTGAATCCGGTCGTGCACCAGTGGATGTTTGGATGTTTGCATTCGAATTGTATGCTAGCGATCACTGCAATATAATCACAATTATGGTGGCACTTTCCATCGTACGGTATACATTTGCATTTTTATTTGCTCATTTATTAGTGAATTGGCATTGTTCGTGAAAAATAGGCAAATATAGGCAGATTTGGTCAAAACACATACGCGATACGACGGGTAGAGAGTGGGAAAATACGACGAGTATGCTAAAGCAAATAGTGAAGTGCCACAATTAAATAGTGAAGGAACATCGTGAGGAAACCAGTTAGTGTTCCTCTACTGCGGCGATGAGTTTGCAAGCGTCATTGTCACGTACGACTCATGCTGTCATTACTGTTTTTTTTTAATATTCGACCCTCCGAGAACTTTAGATTGTAGGCTTGCTATATATGTATATATATACTGTAGGATACAATTAAAAAAAGAAAAACCGGATCTCATCAAATTTAATTGAAAACAAAGGGAAAATAGTAGCTAGAATTTTTCTTTAAAGAATGCATATTTTATGATGAATATTTCTGCTAGATTTTATAACAAAAATATACCAAATAAAGCCTCGATAGCAATATAGCAACAAAGAAGGCTCACCCCTTTTTAATATCTAAAATATAAAAGTATTATGATTCATACCCCGTTGAATATTCAAGAAATTGAGAATATTCATGACTGGCTCGTTAACGACGACCGCGTATTTATGGAAAGTATTGCATTTAATGCGAAGCCTCTATATGTATAGAACTATTTTTATTAAAGCTACATGAAGACTAAGTTTAACATAAGTTTTACAATGGTTCTTTTTCTGCGAAAGATGTTCGTTATTTCGTCGAGACAAGTCGATAAGTTTTAAGAAGGTGAATGAATAGCATGAGCTTAAATTGTTCTGCATGGAAATGTATGTAGGTACTCGTATGTATAAGCTAATGTACTTAACGCCTTTGTTGAGCGATGAGCCAGAGAGGACGCGGTAACTTAGAATATGAGTGAATATGTAGGTAACTAGGCAGAGTTGGTACATAGTAGTTACACTCACTCACTCCCGTTACCGCACGGGCTCAGTCCAGTCACTTTATAAACGCGAAAACTCGGGTCCAGTGAGCGCAAAATACGTCAATACGCGACGCGGTAATCGTTAAATGTCGTGTTGTGTCGCCCGCCCGCGATCGGTCAACATTGGCTCTATTGCACGAACGCTGAACCTACGTATAGTGTATACTCAACAAACCTAACCCGTTTAACGTGCAAGTAACCGTAGCGGAATATGTAGTCGCTTCAGAGGGCATTTGTAATGATCGCAGGTGCTTTGGGGAACATGTACCTTTCCATGTTCCGTGTTATTTCCATTTCAGTTACCTCTCTTACTCACAATTAGAGTAACTAGTACGAATTTATTATAGATCCTTTGAAATGTTCATAGAAGTGTTAAGTACTTTAAGCTAGTTTTGTTCAAGTATAAGTACTTTTGATTTCAATGGTAGTGCTAGTCTAGTTAGCGAAGGTTTATGATACTCAAATGACTGGTTATAATTGGCTGTTACAGACAAGGTATCACGGCAACAGTGTTTTGGGAACTCAAAGACTAGCGTAAAAACAATTTCTTGGACAAAACAAATGACGATTAGGCGAGTTGGTCGGGAGATTGCGAGTTCCAGACTCTTCTGTGTCATAACTCGCATATACAAATCTATCAACCTGGCTCAAATATTGAAATAAGAATGCTTCAAGAGATGGTGGTACGGGCCCTGAACGTTCATTCATACAGCGTCAGAGAAAACTTTCCACTAATGCCCTCTATAAACGGGAAGATATTGTGCCCTGGATTTCAGATGGAGTAAACTGGCCCAGCACCTAATCATCTTCACAGCTTAGTTCGCCAAATCCGTAGGTAAGGCATGATCAATAATTGCGGAACTGATTTAACCGCTGGCTTCCTTGCTAGCCTTCTTTGAAACCCGCGACCTAATGGTCGGAAGGCGGAATTGCTCCCAACTAATTACCAGTGTTTAGCCATATGACAGTGTTGATCGGTGTAGTTTATCGGCTTCAAGCTCACCGGTAACAAAACTATCAAAATATCAAACTAAATATCAGGAAAATAAAATTAAAAAAACATGCTTATTTTAAGCAACTCAGTACCTACGCAATGACACTACTCGAATACTCTGTTGTACCAATCGAAGGCTACGCAGAACCTACCACACAAGTTTTTTAATAAGATTCAAAAACTTGTGTCGCATCGAGGGTTCTGAGTGTGTAGGCAGATCCTACACACGTCACAAACTAGCGACACAGCACGAGTGATTGACCTAAATAATGTTCACCTGTAATATGGTTTAAAAGTATATGTATGTCCGTCAAGTTCTATTTTTGAAATAAACAAATTTTCATTTAACTTAATTTAAAAATGAATCACAAATACCTTCAACAAGCTAATTGGCTTGTCTGATAACCTATATTGCTTATATTTTAAGTTTTTGATAAGCTGTTGGTCTTCCTTAAGTAAATAAATAAATAAACAAGCCAAGAATTGCCTGATAATACTTTTTATGTTATCAGCAGCTTATTGATAGACTAGCGATCCGCCCGCGCGCCCCTGCTTCGCACGGGTGCACATATTATGCATTTATTATACAAATAAACCTTCCTCTTGAGTCACTCTATCTATTAAAAAAACAGCATCAAAATCCGTTGGGTAGTTTTAAAGATTTAAGCATACATAGGGACATAGGGACAGAGAAAGCGACTTTGTTTTATACTATGTAGTGATTAACTACATTGTTTTGTGTGGAAGTTTTAAATAAATTAATTAATTAATTCGATGTATTATTTTAGTTGCCTGGTTTCCACCCACACCTTTGTTTAATTTGGATGTGAGCAAAAAACTATGAAATATATTGCCAGACCTATGTACCTAACTATTTATATTTTATGATAAAGTTGTGTGGGAAAATCAGTAATAACACGAAGGCTTTGCAGATTAATAATCGAACATGCAGACTGTGACATGACGAAATTGTAATTAAATTAAAACCTTAGGGGAATATTATGAGACGCTTTCGGATATTACGTCCAAATAATTTTCATCCAAAATGTAATAAAACGTTTTCCAGAAAATACGAAGAGAAATGATATCATTAATCGAGCCATCAAGCCTTTTCAAGTAAAACCCAAGCTTCCACAAAAACATGGTAAAAAAATTACTAAATCGTACATATTCAGCTTTCACTTGGCCTTCCTCTCACGAACGAGTATTACAGACTTGGATTGGAGCTGGTAAATTCTCTTGGTAGCGAGGCAAAAAAAACTGGAAAGAAATACAAAAGGCGCAAACCGACAAGATTACTGCAAACCTCACGACGATGAAATATACACTATGCGGCGAAGGAAATAAGGCTCATATAAAATCGTGTAATATATTGGCAGACATGTTCGTGAGCTTCATTTGGGCAAAGGGAGGTCAAACACTTAAACTCCGGAGATACAAGATTGCCGACGAGTTGGGCCAAACGAAGCAAGCCTTATGAATCGCTTTCGTGCATGCAAGGGGGATTTTTGAGAGCCCTGTAGAAGTATGTGGCAAGCTGAGTTCCTATATCTCGTGAAAACCTCATTTCGTGTACGTTGATGTTCAGATGAAGAAAACTTTAGGCTTTTTAATGAGGCCGTGTATACCCGTTATGTTTGCAAATGTGGTATATTGCTATATAAAATACTAGCGGCCTGTCCCAGCTTCGCATGGGTGGACATAATTTTTTTCAACATTTTAGAATATACTAAGACTCCCGCGCTTCATAGCCCATGAAGGTGAAAATACACATGCCAGTAAAATGGAACATCAGCAGTTCACCTAATTCCCACACTAAAATTCTGTTTAACTGATTGTTTGACTCCATTATTTTAAAGTTATATTTGCTGTGTTCTTGTGATAACCAGCTGCTTATAAGACGGCACTACCAGTTTATAAATAATGAATCTCTGCAAACATTTCAGTATTTTACAGTCGGTACACTACGATACAGGAACCGTTTGAGCAAAAGAAAAAAAGATGGGAAAATGTGTGAAAAAACCTTTTTTCCCTTCGAAAGGCGTGAAGGCAACGCATCACCTATTTCAAAAGGAGCGTAAATAAACGCACGTTTAAGAGTGCGTCTGTACTTTGAATCGACACACGCGGCTGTCCCCTCAATGTCAACAGAAGACGGTTCTATTCAGGATCAAAAGGATAACATAGCTAATTCTTCCTTTGGAAATGTACAGTATCTGTATAGTTGCCATTGATCTGTATTGGGCTGGATTAATTAAAAAACTTGGTTAGTTTACGAATGAAATTTCGTTTTCTATCTTTCATTTAGCTGGATAGTTTGACATGACCACGGTTTGAGGAAACATTATAATGTTTTATTTAAATACAGACAAGAATTATTATCAGTAGGATATGCTATCCTACTAATCCTATCCTACTAATATTATAAACGCGAAAGTTTGTAAGTATGGATAGCTGGATGGATGGATGGATGTTTGTTACTCTTTCACGCCGGAATGGCTGAAGGGATCTGGATGAAACTTGGCAGAGAGATAGTGATAGTCTGAAATAGCACATAGACTACTTTTTATCTCGTGGAAATACTGTTATTTAAATCTGCGCGGGTGAAACCGTGGGGCGCAACTGGTATAATAATATAGGAGTGTTTATATATGTGTGCTTAATAGTTTTTACATCACTGAGTTCAAGTCGTTGTTAGCTGATATAAGTTTTTTTTTTAATTTTGCCTTTCGACGAGTTCGAGTCAGAGTGGTGTCAAAAGAATCTATTGAAATGTGCCTGGCCTTATAAAATCTCCGCGAATAAAATATAAGGCAGCGGCATTTCTATAATCAGGAAATGATAAGAGGAAGGGATTTAAAGGTTTCGCGCGCGAAATCGAAGCCATTGCTCTTGCCCCGAAAACTTTTGCTTTCGCTTTTCCCATGAAACAAAATTCCGGTTCAACGATAACGTATGGTTTCTGTGAACGTCTTGCCAGAACTTTCTTATGTGGAGGTGTGTGTGTGTGTACAAATGTAGCCAAACTTTTTTCCTGATAAAAACACGCTCGAATTTACACAAAATCATATTTTATGCTTTAGCCAGATGTAACATTAGAACGTACCTCTGACAAAAAGAGAAAAAGAACGAAGGCAGACAGCCTGCGAGGATCTTATTGTTTTTTTTATTTTGTTTGAATAAAAATTTGTTTATTTCTCTTTTTGATGATATACTTCGATCTGTAGAAATGAGAAGCAAGCTATCCACAAGCAAACTATCTCACAAGCAACCTTCAAATGTTATATTCGTTCGTGACCGTACCATGCCTACGTTTCTTTATTCGTGTAACGTAAAAGACTTCAACTCTTTTGTAAGAGATAAAAACAAAAAAAAAACAAATGTTTTTAAATGAATTAAAATGGAGGCACGACCTCCGATCAGATAAACCAGTATTTTTCTTCTATTGTAGACTAGCGATCCACCCGCGCGCCCCTGCTTCGCACGGGTGCACATTGTTTTTCTACTATATGCATGTATTATACATATAAACCTTTCTCTTGAATCACTCTATCTATTAAAAAAAAACTGCATCAAAATCTGTTTCATAGTTTCAAAGATTTAAGCATACATAGGGACATAGGGATATATATAGGAACAGAGAAAGCGCCTTTGTTTTATACTATGTAGTGAGCAGTGATAGTGATAAGGCATACTATGTAGTGATGAGGCATACATATATTATACAGATGTTAAGTAATTTCCCGTAATTTCACTTTTTGACACCAAAGAAGAAGATCCCGCAGCTCGAAAACAAAGTGATATTCTAAAAATAAATCAAACATTTCCATTAGTAAGTTCTAGAAGTTCTAAGTTGTAAATCTCGCCAGCGAACGAGCATTAATCGTCCACAGAGAACAACTAGTTCCTCTAATTATTTCCTCGCCTTCGACCCTCCTGTTTTGTCTCCCAGTCATAGAACGGGAATAGTATCATTGAACAAAAGCTTCACTGGCAAGAACTACCCGTACTTTGGGTCACTTTAGTTCAAACCAAAACCAAGAAGAGAGGCAAAATTTCCAGCAAAATGACAACAAACGCAGAGAATAAAATTAAAAACATGATATAAAATTTGCTCCTGGCGTTGTATAAATCATCTATCGAAACAAAGATCGTTTCATTATTTCTATTATTTGCATGGAGTGATACAAGTCAAAATAACGACACCATTAATCCTGAACTCCAATTGGATCTTTTGACTGGCGCAAAACAGAGCAAGACGTTTGCCCCGAACAGTTGTGCAAGCGTTCAAGTGCAATGCTTTAGGTTGCAAACGATTTCCTTCAATTGAAAAACTCGCGCAAAAAACACTACAAAAGGGAAACTCGCTATTTACAATCTAATGAATTTCAATATTTCATTGATGTTTTCTAGAATTGAAACTACACGCCATCAGAAGAGATTCAGTTTTCAGTCATTGGCAGCCTTTACAGCACAGTTGGTAGTAGCTCTGCCTTCTGCGCGAGAACATACATTTATGAATTGAACGTAGAAGTTTGTTCTTTGTCTGGGTGTTATAAAATATATTTTGTATAATGTATTAAAGAAACCCATATAAATTAATTAAGTACTTATGATTTTATTGGCGCGGTTGCCGTAACACCATGAACTCTGGTTTTACCAGAAGAGAGGGGGAAGGGCGGAAGCACAGAGTGAGGCTAATAATCTCGTATCCCACAATATGTATTTACAAAGAAAAAGTATCAATTCCCCTAATACAAGCGTCAGCTTAGTTTTGGGCTAGATAGTGCTGTGTAGAAAGTCCACTGATATTTATTAACTATATTTATAATATACTAACATTTATACAAACACACGTAAGTTTGTGTTGCGCTGCGCATGTTAGTGGTATTATTTAATTAAACAAATTGTTTTATATAATCACAAATTGCTACGCTGCAGGCACTGCTTTTCTCTTTTTTTTTTTTTATGTAAAAGATAGGCAAACGGGCTAACGGCCCACCTGATGGTAAGCGGTCACCGTCGCCCATAGACAACAACAACACCAGGGGCGTTGTCGGTGCGTTGCCTACCCTGAAGGACTTCTTTCTTTATCTAAATATGTATGTTTCACGGTATGTTTGTATCACAAACATTTAAACATCCATTTTGCAAATGATCGTTATAAGTTTGATGAGAAGTACGATATCCGAGCTAGTAAATATCGACCATTTATTTTGTCGTTTGTAAATACATTTAATGAACTTATCTACATTAAGAATCCTAGTCTACATTAAGAGAAATATTCCAGAGAATAAAAAACACATCAGCTTTATGTACTCACATAAATAAAGTGAATTGTAGTGAATCACTGCAAGAACTCGTTACGTACCCAGACCAACGTTAAACCAACTCTCGATGTCAAAGAAAAAGCTATTAACTGAGTAAAAGAAAATTGTGGCTGCAGACATGTACAGTCACGAGCAGCAATTATCACTACATAGTATAAAACAAAGTCGCTTCCAGCTGTCTTTCTGTCCGTCTGTCCCTATGATTAGATCTTTAAAACTACGCAACTACTCCATTAAAAGATAAATATTAATTTTACAATACAAAACTATTCTAGTCTATATTTATTTTATTAAAGCGAAGTCTAATTTATTGTCACGAAATCACTAAAACTTAAATTAAAACTTTGAGTTCTGAAACAGGTCTTTAAGGCCTAATTACAAGACCTAATTTACCTCTCGCTCGCACGATTCAACATTTTGAAAGATATAAAATCTCTAAGCCCAATTTCGAAAAATTGCAAACAGCCATTTTGCTACGCACACAGTTGGTAAAAGTTTCATTCTGATCGATGCAAGTTTTCCTACTCAATAGTTTGCTTACGTACGAAAACTAGAACAGTTACCTTTTAAGTAGGAAAACTTGTATCGATCAAAATGATTTTTTACTAAACTGTGCGCAATGTAATTGCACAAAAAATGGTTGTTTGCGATTTTTCGAAAACGGGTTCTGTGATTTTATATCCTTCAACAAATCCAATCGTGTGAGCGAGAGTCACATTAGCTCTTGTCTTCACTTTAAGATGTAACGGGGTCATAGAGCCATACCTAATAAAGACCTTAATCGATTATAAAAAATTCGTAATCTTAGTGGAAGAAGCATCACACGTAGCAGACTGTACCACTGAATAAACTGTACCATACTCGTAAACAAAACAAATAACTTAGAAGAGCTTTCTTGAAAGAAAGCTTTAATGTCATTATAAATACTTTGGAAAAAATGCTTGAAGAAACGAAAAATGTATGACTGCATCCCTTAATTATACCTTCGCCCAAAATCCACTCAAAGAGACAATCGTGCTGAAAAGGATAACGATTTAAATAACCATCAATATAAATAAATATTGATAGACATTCCGAAACACACTATCCAGCCCCAAACTTACCTATTGATGTCTCTTGCTTCTTTCATGTAATGAGCTCAGTAAGAGACTTATTACCCCTGGTTTATGAAAGCTCGATCAACACTAATCGGCTGCCAAGTCACTTGCTCTCTCTACCTTATTTGAAGTAAAAGCTGAAATAGCAAGCGATTACTGCCGAATCCATTTATTCGTATCGGTTGCTGAGCGCTCCATTAGCTTAACAGGCTGGATATATCTGTTGTTGTCTCTTTTTATTGGCATGAAATGTCATAAGTATACTCTATAGAACCGCTATAAACAGGCAGGGAATATTAATAATGGTGCTCCACCACCACACTGCTGATAAAAAATGTATACAAAACACACTTATTTTCTTGACATTTTATATATTGAAAGAGCACACATGGTTAGATAGTCATGAAGGGTAGTCTCACTTAATCAGAACACGTCATCGAATTCCACATTTGTATAATAATCAAAACCCATAACCAATCACCAATACGTCAACCAATCTGCGTAAGTAAATGACAAATTATACAATTTCCCATCCCATAGATAATTATAAAATGACTACTTTAATTATACGACAACAAAGGAAAACTAGTAGTTCGCCTCAGTACTCCGTTCGGTCTGAGCGCAGGCAAGCGAATGACCACTGCTGTGCGCGCCATCTGCTTATAAAGGCGGCGCGCCGGGCGTGTGACGTGGCCAGTGACGTAACTTGTTTACGAAGCTGCAGCGTTTCTTTGTTAAAAACCGAGCTTTGGCGCCGTGGCGATAACATCCGGCCATCCTGCGCACGCATCCGTCCCTGGATAGCGTCATAGTCTGATGCGAAAACTGAAAACATTAACCAGTTAAATTCCGTTTCACAGTGCTAGGTTACAGTTTGTACATTTTCTTTGTATTAGTCCCCACATAGTGTTCAATGAAACTTAGCCAAAAGTTAACCTATCAGTGGCACTTATAATGTTTGAAGTAGTAGCATTAGACATCATTGATTAATCTAGCTGAGTGCCCTTCACGCTGCCATTCCATCAACAGCCGACAGTTGAAAGATTGAAACCTGAAATGTACAAATTAACATGAATTTAGTTTACTGACATCTGAACTTATCTAAAAATTGTTCCATCGGCGGCCAGTATGAAATAATATTTTATCAATTGTGATTTTCCCTAGGTGATGCCTTTGGCCAACCCTAGTTGCATTATCACCACAAAACATAAAACATCACACATCACCATTGATTAATTTAGCTGAGGGCCTTTCATTCTGCTATTCCATCAACGGCCAGCAGATGAAAGACTCCTCAATTCATTTGGCTGAGTGCCCCTCACCCTGCTATTCCATCACCGGCCAGCAGATGAAGGACTCCTCAACCTCAACTGTACAAAATGATATGAAGTTATTTTACTGAAATCTTAACTTATCCAAAACTGTAATAATATTTTATGAATGGTGATTTTCCCATTTTCCCTAGGCGATGCCTTTGGCCAACCCTAGTTGCATATTACCACCAGACATAAAACATTCTCATTGACTAATTTGGATGAGTGCCCCTCACCCTGCTATCTCATCGTCGACCAGCAGCTGAGGGACTCCTCAATTAATTTGGCCGAGTGCCCTTCACTCTGCTATTCCATCGTCGGTTAGCAGATAAAAGACTCCTCAACAAAACAAAATCATTTTGTACAGCTGAACACAATGACATGAATCTATATCACCGGTACCCAGACTTATCCACAACTGTTCCATCGCCGGTCAGTATGAACTAATATTGTCTAAACACCGGAAACACATATCCATGTTCAAAGCCAATTCACTACAGATACCAGTTATCCCACAACAGAATCTAAATACAACTTATCGATAACATCCGGTCTAATTTTATTCAGAAAGCTATCATATTTTCCACGTCTGCTATTTCAATAAATTGTTTCGAAGATCATAACTCGCATACCAGCTACTTGATAGGTATCTATCGTGACCCCAAATGTTATTCACTTTAAACGAACCTTTGTAGAGAGGCATTAGTTTTTTACTTTGGTCATCGTTAGGGTGACTTTGAATGTTAAGTACCACCAAGTTCCAGTCTCCAAAGTTATAAATAAGCTTTTAAACAAGATTCACACCTACCCACATCTTTTAAGTTTTTTTTTTTTTTTTTTTACTAGATTTACTTTTATGTCTTGTAATGTACGTAAAATTTTGTTCTCAAACTGGTTCTCATGTAAGTGAATTATTGTAATTCTGTATGAAAAATAAAGATTTATAAACCATTAAACTTTTATTCCTTTTTTTTTACTTCCTGTTTAGTTAGGGACATTTACAATTTACCACATTGACATTATACCATTTTTGTCTTTTGCACACAGACATCTCGAAAAAAACTATTGTACCCAAAGATTTTATAATGTCCCAAAAGTTATTCACCGAGCGGGATTGGAACCCGCAACCTTCCCTTTGATACAGGGCTGCGCATTGTGATTTCCTTAAGCGTAGTAAGTACTATAAATCTAATAAATATAATAATGTACCCATACCCGTATTTTGTTGCCACATAAAATACACACGTTTAAGCAAAATAAATTCAATATCAATATGTTAAATGCAATTTATACAGTTTGATGTATTTTGCAACAGTTTTCTTCAAATGGGGGAAACCAAAATTTTGACCTGATTCTTTCGACAGTTTTATCTACAGCAAAAAAAATACAACACAGTCGTTACGATTAGCTCGAATAACGTGTACCATACGCATTTCTTTGTTACTACCAACCATTGTTGTTGTTACCCAACATCTTCCGAATTCTACTTGTGTTATGTACCACGATATACTTTTTTCCAACAAATCGTACTCATAAAATATCCGTCTTTGTCTCGGCCTCACCTGACTTTAAAATGTCTTGAATATTACATATTTATTATACTGGGGTATTTTTTTTTTTTGGCGGGTAGTTAGATTTCACCGAGGATATGAGAAAAATATCGTCACAACTTTGAAAATTTCCTGTTTCTGCAGTAACAATTTAACAACAACGATACGTATCGCCAATCTAACCTACTTTAATATATAACTGGTATGGTATATCTTGTTCCAAAAAACCTATCTGCAGAAAGCACCACTAGAACAGTTTTGTTGAAAATATTCTCTACTAAGTTTTATCCACATATCAACATATCCTATCCATGAGTGCTTCATAAATTCTGGTATGACTAACGAATATACAACATAACAACAACTCACGGTTTTCGATGTAGCTTACTGTTTTTGCGACTCCGATCATTGCCACTACTGCTACTGGCACTGGAACAGCTACCTGAGCAAGTCGATGGTTTCCACTTCGATCTTCGTTTGCGCTTACAAGGCGGCATCTTGTGGGCGTAGCAAGTTAACACTTCTGATGAAAGAGCACACATGGTTAGATAGTCATGAAGGGTAGTCTCACTTAATCAGAACACGTCATCGAATTCCACATTTGTATAATAATCAAAACCCATAACCAATCACCAATACGTCAACCAATCTGCGTAAGTAAATGACAAATTATACAATTTCCCATCCCATAGATAATTATAAAATGACTACTTTAATTATACGACAACAAAGGAAAACTAGTAGTTCGCCTCAGTACTCCGTTCGGTCTGAGCGCAGGCAAGCGAATGACCACTGCTGTGCGCGCCATCTGCTTATAAAGGCGGCGCGCCGGGCGTGTGACGTGGCCAGTGACGTAACTTGTTTACGAAGCTGCAGCGTTTCTTTGTTAAAAACCGAGCTTTGGCGCCGTGGCGATAACAATATTATGCTAGGAATTGTTACATTTTGTCAGGAACATCACCTATAACATGAAAACATATTTGGACATTGAGATCAAATGTTTGCTATATAATGTTTGTTATTGTTTATAAACATTTTTTAACAGCAGTTTGGAAGCACCATCATTCTTGAAGCCTGTGTGTGTGAACCTAGACCAGAAGTATGACAAAATACCCACCTCTCCTATCTAAGCAGCGCCAACAAGTCACTATCATAGTCCCCGTGCGCGCGCTCATTGAATCAATAAAGGCCAGGCAAGGAAGTAAAGTGAGACTAGTTCGTGAAAGTAAACTGAACTTTTTCACTTGTGACTCAATTGAGCGTTTGCTACGCAGAGCAACTTTTAAAATTACCCACAGGAATTTTGACTTTGTTTATCAAAACGGTAAAGGGACATTACATTACACATTCTTCCATAGTGGTTCTTTGCTTAGATTGAGACTAGATAGTGCTGTGTATGGTTCTTTAAAAGTGACCTCATATGAAACAAAGCAAGGGACGCCCTCCTATCTGATGGACCGACAACATTATTAAGATCACGGGAAGTTGGTGGATGAAGAGGGCTCAGGATAGTTATTTCTGGAGATGTGTTGGGGAGCTATATCCAGCAGTGAACTTCTGCATGCAGATGATAATGATGAGTGGTGTGTGAAATGTCCAAAAATTTATTTTATATTATTTGACTACTGTAATCATACTGTGTACTGATCATGTAGACTCTTCCGTGAATACCCACAGGGATACATAATACTGGTCAGAACAGAAATGTATGCTACTGCTGGGTGCTTAATTATTTAAATGCAACCGTACAACTTCATTAACTTAAAAGGTACTCACTTGTAACGAAGTCCCGACGAAGCATGTCGTTGCCGAAACGTAGATTGAGAGTCCCAACTGAAAGTTCCCCTTGTGCCCATATCTCATGTGGCTACATTACCTACCTACTCGTAACATTAGGGGTAATAATATATCTCCCTACAATCTAAGAAGATACCGTTAAGAACAAAAAACCGTTAAGAGAAAAATGTTCCATTTGTTGTTTCATTTGCCTTATGTTAGTTTTGAGGTTTAGAGACTGTCTGCTCAAGCGGTACAACCCTTGCGCTGCAGCGTGTTCGCTATGTTTCAAGGCACCTTATTTAATAAGTTATTGGAGTCAGCGGTATTACCCGACACGTTCGCCATTACCCCTGCTTCCCCTATATGTTCCAATTTAAAGTTTTGGGATTTTGCATAGAGTAGTAGAGCTCTTTGTGAAGGGCTGGTCCGGGGAAGTACTACCACCACGCCTTTTTTTGCCGCCAAGCAGCAACGCAGTGTTTCGGTTTGACGAGTGTGGTCACCGGTGTAATCACAAGCTTGTAATTATGCTTTGTTATAGGTGATGGTTACCACTTAACATCAGGTCGGCCATCTGCTTGTTCCATCAGCTAGATGTATAAAAAAGGAGTCCCGAAACTGAGCATTTTTTTTGTATAAAATAGTGACTATTTTTTTTGTAATAAATAGTGACTATTTTTTATAAAAAAATAATTGTAGTATTATATCGGTTCACATATTTATTTATGAATAACAAAGTATACAGTAGTGGCATATAGTCGGAAATGACGTAACGAATTTTAGTCCAGTGTTCACATAAGAGCTTAATTTCCGGCAAAGTTTCAGGTTCTACTCTATTTGTGTATGATGTATTATTGCACCAAATTATATACCTAAATTAATTCACCACACTTCACAGTCTTTTCAAACAAGTACTTTATGACATAATTTTTTTTTTTTAATAAAATAATCATGCCTACAATTTTCCATTCTGAATATAATTTAGGTATAAAGAGATATATTTTTATATAGAGTGTCCTAAGATTTCTAATATTTTGTAATATATCAAATAAGAACTGCTGCACTTGATATTTAAAAGATTCAACTAACCTTCAGCTATCCCTAAAAAGGGTCTTACAAGACAGACAGATGGACAACAAAGAGATCTTTTTAGGGTGCGGAACCCTAAAAATGTGTGTAACATATGGCAGTACTTTTTCAAAGGTTCTCGTAAGACGCAGCATTCCGTGCTTGTAAGTGTGCCATAAAAGTAACTTGTACGAATAAATATTGTTGATGAGATGGAATATATGGGTGTCTGTCTCGACCCACAAATCAGAGTTAAATGGAAATTTCCCTTTGCCTACACAGCGGACTTTATAGGGTGGAAAAAGACTACCACCAAGAACCAAAACCGGACCTGGGAAATATATTTGTTAAACTTTCAAATAAATTTGTTTGTGGCTCACATAAGATTAGGCCACTTTGAAAGACGATCTTATGATTTTATATCAATTGAATGAAGTAATAATTCAGAAAACTCGTTTAGAAATTAAATATTCCGTATATTCTTATTCACCTTCATTAAATAAAATAAATAAATAAATAATGCTGGACAATCCACACAGCACTATCTAGCCCCAAAGTAAGCTATTCAAAGCTTGTGTTATGGGTACTAGATAACTGATATATTTAATACATTATATACTTACATAGATAGATATTTTTTATTATACATAGAAAACACCCAGACCATCGGAACAAATTTCTGCAGATCGTACACAAATTTGTTCCAAAGCGGGAATCGAACCCGCAACCTCTTGCGTCGCAGGCAGGCTCTCGCCCGCTGCGCCACAGAGGTCGTCAATTAGGCAACTGTTTACGTAACTTAGTTAAAATGCCTTTCAATAAGTTCGATTTGAAACTTATTCTTTAAAGCAAATATAAAAAAAACATATGCAATCATTAGAAATGCCACTGACTGTGTTTCTGCATTTGCTTACTTTGTTGGCAGCTCATTATCATACCTTTAAACGAGCAATTTTTGTAATTTTTTTTATTTATAATCTAAATCTCAGAAACGGCTCCAACAATTTTCATGAAAGTTAGTTAGTCGCCTTTGTACTGTTATTCTTATGTGCAATAAAGTATTTTCAATCAATCAATCAAAGCTCGGTCGCCCAGATATTTAAATATAATGTATGCAAAGTCGATATATTGACCTATTTCAAACAGAAACTGATTTCAAAGTTATGTAATTGCTCCCACAGTTATCTAAAGCTGACTTTGTACACCCTGTATATTCAGTGAGTTTGGTATGTGATGCGTAACAAAACTTAGGGAAGGGTAAGGTCTACGTACCGTGACTGTGTGTAGGTACCTACCATGCTGACTAATTATTTGAATATTTTTTTTATTTCAATCTTGTTTGTTTAGGTAGTATAAAAGTACCCCACCCCTTACCTACTTAACCCCTACTATACATTTAATGTAATGTTTGAACGTACCTCTGACTACCCCTCTTAGACGTGCTAAAAAAATCTGGAGTTACTAATAAAAAACCTTTGGGGATATCTACCGTGCCTGCGGATCAAAGTCATGAAGCTGTTTCGGTTTTTTAGTACATTTTCACTAAAAAAAAATTAAGCTATCTCCATCCACCGACTTCCCGCGATCTTTAAATTGGGGGGCAGTTTTATTCACATTTCACTCGTAACAAAGCGAAATGACGATATTATAACCATTCTCCGTTGTTCCGCATTTTTCTAAGAAAGTTCCAATACACTCAAACGCATTTATTTACAAACTCCACGTTCACACCAATAGGTAGGTAAGCTATTTGAGATTGTGAATAAACACCAAACTTGAAGTATTAGTATCGCGATCCAATGCAGTTCAATGTTTCCTTACGCGCTGTATATTGCTTCCCTACAATAGAATCTCACAGTCAGTGCAGTTCATTCGTTCATTCATTCGTACTCTCCTAGTTCAAGTCACGATTAAACTAATGAATGTACGCGACATTTTGAATTATTATTTCATATTTAATTTAAATCCACCGGTGCACCGGTGGTCTAGAGGGAGTGACCCCGCCTTCCGATCGTAAGGTCGCAGGTTCGAATCCGGTCGTGCACCAATGGATTTTTCTATCGAAAAATTTATGTGCGCAATGCCAGTGCTCTTAAACGGTGAAGGAAAACATCGTGAGGAAACCAGTTAGTATTCTAACAGCGGCGATGGGCTTGCAACCTGTTACTTATGGAATACTAACTACTGCAAAATATGGGTATGTGCCAAATGTAATGTTTGGTCGTACCTCTGACTACCCCCCTTAGACATCCTCAAAGAATCTTGAATTAGTACCTACTTGGTACTGGGAGATCTGAAGGGATATCTACCGTGCCTGGGGATCAAAGTCGTGAAGCTGTTTCAGTTTCAGTTAATTTAAATCCTACAGATTTTCGATCACCATCACACAGGTCATGTCCGAAACATGCCTCCTAAAAAGTTATGATTCATTGTTGTTGAATTAGCGTACTTTTTACCCGGATTGTTAAGGGTTGTTATGAGAAAAAAAAACAGCTTCACTACTAGGATATCTACCCCATGCACGGTAGATATCCCTTCAGATCTCTCAGTACCAAGTAATAATCAAGATTCTTTGAGGATGTCTAAGAGCGTAGTCAGAGGTACGTCCAAACATTACATTTGGCACATAGCCACATTTTGCAGTAGTTACAATTCCATACGTGACAGATTGCAAGCCCATAGCCTCAGTTAAAATACCAGCAGTTGTTGTTGTAAGTGGTCATAAAATTATCGGTACCTACTTACCTATAATGAGTTTCTAGCTATCCAGATACCTTTTAGTTATAAAACCTCTGTGTTCTGTGTGTGTGCTACTTCTACAAAAAGTTCTGTATCTGAATCTGGGGCATCATTCAGGCGTAAAATAATTTGAATCAACGAATCCTCCTTTAAATGCAAAACTAGTCTAGAAGATATTGCGTTTTAGCGAAAATACCACCCGTTGTATAATTCCGTCTTTTATTTGCTGTAATTTATTAGTTTTACAAGAAAACAAGTCAAACAAGAATTTTCTTAATTCATTTATTCAATAATTTTTATAAAAGCTTTAAAAGCAAGCAACAAAAACTTCACAAATCTAACCTTTACTTATATAGACGGGAGTCGTGCTCAGTCAGTCACCTACATAGATAAATAGGTACATATTCGTGCAATCACGGTGCTGTTTACGTAAGGACCGTGATATTTGTTTGCGAAACTCTCGAGGATTCACCTGGTAGCGCGCACCGTTACCCTAATTCCCAAACGAAGCTGAATAAGCGTTTGATTGCATTTCGATAAACTCTTCAACAAACATGCCTTGTTGCCAATTGGCACGTTTTGTATTATAAAATTGGTCCGTTTGTACTCGTACATAGAGATACTCGTACAAAGTTTTTATGCTGTTGTTTTGTTTGAGAAAAACATTTGAACATCCTTTCAACGAATTTGTTGTTGATAGGTTTCTAGTCACTGCCTTTTCCTTACCTTGTTTATATTTTATTTTTTACCTTATTGATCCTGTCCTCGAATCCTTTCGCGTAAATTGATCCCTTTGTTTTCCTGTTTTTCGATAACTAAACAATATGGCAAATTTATAAATAGTGCAAGCCAAAAAAATAACTACAACACATAGATTTCACCTCTTTACATGATTTATAGCAGTTCTTATTATTTCACTCTTTTTGACGTGATATATATGGCTTTCGTAACTTTTCCACGATATGACTTTAATCTGGCCTATGAAGATTATTCTTAGACAGTTTCTGGTTCCTGGAAATTATATGAAAGAGGTTTGTGTCGAGCAGTGGACGTTTTAGGCTGATGTGGATGATATGAAGTGAAAGCGTTGCGAAGCGGCCGATTTTTGAGTCACTGTTACTTATTATTCCTTTTTATGTTTATTCTTGTAAATATATAGGTACTGTTTACCTTAATTTATTTTTTAACCTTTAACAGTTTGTATTGCATTCTAAATTAATTTTAAGCAATTTGGTCCAAAAATACAAATAAGAAACAAAGAGCGTATTCCATTGTAGTCGCAACGGTAATTATAACCCTCGATCACGAGCCAGCCTTTTGTACCGAGCTTGTTTCTGGCTGTTCTAAAGATTAACACAACAAAGTCTCGATCAATCGTTAAATTATAATCTCGAATGAATTCAATCACTGTCACCCAGTAAAGTGGCTCAGAGCTTCGGTCCAATAAGAGTTTTCAATTAAAACTGGGGATTGAAAGCCTTTTGATAGACAAGAACCTCGTACGGGATTCGTTTTAAAAAGATTATGCAATTAAATTGAATGACAAAACCATTAAATTTGATCCCATAAAGCTTTAGAATCAAATGTGAATCATTAGTGCTTAATCCAATTTATTTTGTGCTCAAACTCGGCAGCATCAAATCGGATTTGAACTTCGTAATTGTAGATTATAGTCTACAAATGGTTCACGGGTGGAATGTTAAAATGTTATGGTGGTTGTGCAATAAAATGAAAATATAATTATTATTGTACGCATTTGAAACTAAGAAACCATTAATCTAGTTATCTGCTTGTTCCATCAGGTAATTGCATTAAAAAACTTTTTAACGCGACTACGACTAATTGACCGAGCGAGCGAAGCGTCTCAGTTTCCACATTGGCCAAAAATGCGTTTGTCCGGATGTCTGTCTGTCTGTCTGTCTGTTCTCCTCTACAGGTCGCATTTTTCAACCGATCTGGACGAAACTTGGTACACAGGTTATATGACTTATTAGAGCTTTTTTTTGTCGTCAGGGGTTTTTGATTGGAGGGGTACTTCCATCTTTAGGGGTAAAAAAAGGGCAAAAAGGGGGCTATTTGATATACTGGATATCTCCACCAAATGAGATCCGATTTCGATTATTATTTTTTTATTTGAAAGGTAGTAACTATAAGTTGGTCTCATAAAAGTTTGGCGAAGATCTGATAAGGATCTTCAGCATGATGAACAGGATAGCTCATCAAACAATCGATGGTTTTCAATCAAATTTGAGAGAAACACAAAGGACCTCATTCTACACAAGATGATGCAAAAAAAATCAAAAAGATCAAAAAAATCACAAAACGGAAAATGCACTTGCACATTACATTCCTCAAATAGCTCACTTTTAGTATGCTCGCGAGGTCTACAGCTCCCAGAGCCACTAGTTATATTGATGAATAAGTCAAACGGTTTCTTTTTAGATTAGATTATTTAGTTTTAAAGTATAGTACCTAATATTAAGCGTGTATCTGATTATGGAAGTAGTAGAAATAAAGCCCCATTTTATTTTATTTATGTGCTATTCCAGACTATAATTCATCTTTGTGACAATTTTTATACAGATCCGTTCAGCCGTTCTGGCGTTATTGAGTAACAAACATCCATACTTTCACATGTAAGATATTTTAGTGTGACGAGGACTTAATACAAGTATGTATTATGTATCTCCTGTAAATACCTAAGTATATTTTACACTTGCAGTTTCTTTTATCCGGATAAAATAGTCAAAAAGACAATAATGTTGGCTTTACGTAGCAAAAAGCTTTTAAACTTTCAGCGCTACGTTAACATACTCGTAGATGCAACGCGCTCACCGTGATTTGTGATAGAGACAACTTAGGACCGGTATATCCCAAACTTTAGCTAAAACCGTTTTGCAATATTAATGTACTGTACGTGGTAATCTTACTGATGCCGTAGCGAAACTAAACAACTGACATTATAATAACTGTCTTGCTCTTATCTAGCTACAGAAACGATTATCGTGATATACGTTATTATATGGGTTTCCGAAATAACGTTAAGTGATAAAAAATGGTCTGAGTGGCTTTCAGATTTTGGTTATCAAATCCATTTCAAAGTGACCTTTATGATTCAATTGAATAAAATGCTTCTTGAATTTGATTTAGAATTTATTTTTCATATGAAATAGTTTTACGCAGGCGAAGTCGTATGCGGGTATTTTACCGTTTTTAATAATATCTATGAAATTACACGGTATTACGTATACAAGTACCGTAGTAGGTACCTGTCACTATGGTACGTAGTGACAGGTAGATAAATATGTTGGCTAACATTGCGCAAATGAATTCAATTACTTGTGACGTCACTAAGTAATACCGCGAGTCTCTATTATTTCAATAATAGCGATTGTTTATCTAAACTCATCATCAACTGTCTAAAGTCCATTGACTTATTATTTATTCGTAGGTCTCATGTTTTGAGGAGTGGAATGGAGATGTTACACGCCTGGCAGGGGTAAGATATTGAAATGAGCGATAATTAATTAATAACCCCCGGTTTCTAAAAGCACGATCAACACTAATCGGCTGTCAAGTCACTTGCTATTTCAGCTTTTACTTCACATTAGATAGATCAATCAACAATAGTTGATCGCGCTTTCAGAATCCGGGGGTAAGCCTTACCTGTATTTAGTACTTAGTTTGGTAATATTAGGATGCCTAGAAGAGATCGCTGTTTTTTTTTGTGATAAGGGAGCCCATTTTTTGCCTAAGACATAAAGTCTTGTATTATGTTTATATGTGGTAAACAATAAAGAGTAATCCGTATTATATCTAAAACCTCACCTTATATCCTACCTGTATTATTATTTTTCTTTTAATTTATTTCTATACAGGGTATCCATACACACCGTCCCTATTATCCACAAGCTAAGCTCAGTTATTGTTAGTTGCAAGTAGGTAACATCTGGTTGGTACAGACGAGCGCACGGCCCAATCAGTACTTCCCACGTTGTTGGCAATATGAAATGCTACAAAATTTATAAACTACTGTCAAGTTAATGTGCTTTTGAGAAACTCAGAAACGTCTTACTGTAAATAATAGTACATTATGGTACTAGTGTGGCACATTGGTGATTACCGCTGAGGCGCCATTGAAACCCGAGCCGTAGGCGAGGGTCTTAAGAGAGCCGAGGACGGTAATCATCAATCCACACGTGTATCATACGACGTTTTTCAACACATTTGTGAATAAAATAATAATAAAAACTCACAGAACAGATATTTTTCCTTGGAGTTTTGAGGTAGTAAAGTTTTCATACGTTAAGGGCTTCACATCATAGATCGGGCGGTGTACAACATAAATCATTTTCTTCGTAACTAGTACTTGTAGACATTTTAATTAATAAATAACTATAATTTCAACAGTGAAAACGAGTTGTGAAAAATGTTTCCCTTCGGCGGGAAAAATTAATCAGTTTTCATAAGCGCGCGCATTGCGATCGGCCACAGACTAAAGGGATGAGGTTTTTTTTTATTTTCCGCGCATAGGGTTAGCGCGTTTGCGCCTATTCTACATACATATACTTACATATCATATATTATACATACATGGTATTAAATTAGCTTTTTAGTAAATAGTGTTTTATTAGCTTAGATTGATTATGTCTGTGCTTTTACATAAGAATGTACTTTTATTATTGCTTTTTTTCTTTTGATAAAATTTTTATTCTATCTATAGTGACGTCACCCTATCCAAGGCTCTGACTGAAAACCAGCGCGGCTTGGCAAGGTTGGCTACCTAGGTACCAACTTTGCTAAGCAGCAAAAGCTGAGTCAGGGCCTTTTTGGCGTACAGAACGAAACGTACGTACTGTACGTACGTTTCGTTCTGTATTTCTTCTTTTTTTTTCGGTGTGTACTTATGTGTGTCAAATAAATGTATTTTCTTTCTTTCTTTCTTTCTTTCTATTCTGCCACGTAAAAAATGGGGAATTTAATTTTTCTTTTATTACAGAGAAAACAAAAGTTATATTTGAGTGAATGTTTTACTTATTAAACACAAATAAAAATATAAATAAATAAAATTATCTATAATATAAGAAGTTGCATGAAATGAGCAAGCAATAGGAACATCAATTTATTTGTTCTATTGAACACGATCTTTTTTTTTTTGAAAAAAAACTTTTTTAGGAACAAAACAACTCAACCAATAAAATTTAAAAAAAAATCTATAACTCACTAGTGGGTTATAGCAATGAAAAAGTCACAGTTTGAATAATGGAAGTCATTCTGTGCCTAATTGCGGTGACCGTAGAGCCACTTTATGAGCAAACTGTTTTGAATAATAAGTTAAATAAATATTGGTAGACTTTCCATGCAGCACTTCTAGGCCCAAAATCAGGACAGCTTGAAATATGGAAACCAGATAGCTGATATTAATAAAGTATAATATGTTAAGAGCTGTGGATTTTGTTAAATAAATAGAATGTGTATGTAATTATTATATCAATATATGATGATATACCATTGATATAATAATTACCATTGATATATTAGTAACCAGAAAGACTGGCCTAGAGAGGCTGCAGGGAGACTATGGGAAGTACAAGCTTTTCTTAGTTTTTTGACGACCTCAGTGGCGCAGCGGGCGAGAGTCCGCCTGCGACGCAGAGGTTCCGGGTTCGATTCCCGCCTCGGAACAAATTTTTGTACCAACTGCAGAAATTTGTTCCGTTGGTCTGGGTGTTTTCTATGTATAATAAAAAATATATATCTATGTAAGTAAGGTATAATAATGTATTAAATATATCAGTTATCTAGTACCCCATACACAAGCTTTGAGTAGCTTACTTTGGGGCTAGATGGTGCTGTGTGGATTGTCCAGCATAATTTATTAGTTTGGAGCTCGATAGTGATGCCCACTAATATTTATATTTTAACATATTTGTCACTAAAATATATATATATAGATATATTTTATATGAGTTATTTTTGTTGATATTTATGTTGATAATCTTATTATATTACTTAATTATCTATAAGCTTACCCACCCGTATACCGTGTATATGGAGATCAGTGGGTCTTACCTACTGTATTATGATCTTTTTATAAAGGTTAGGTAATAAAATGTTTCGATAACAATTTTTTTGTGTTCGCCTTTAGCGTGGCTCCGACACACATTCTGTTTTCCACATTACGGAAGAGATGACTCGATGTGATAAAAGATGAATCGAGATCGTCAGACTAGATACTATGTAGATTCACTTTGATGGTATTATAAGCTGTTTACCATATTTTTTATGTTGGGTTTACTAACCATTACTTGAAAAAAAATACTGGAGAAATGACAGACATCACCATAAATTGTACTATAAACATAGGTAGGTAACTAGAGCAATTAATGCGTGTTGGTTGAACGAAATGCGAAATGAGAGAGAAGGTGATGTGTGTATCCTACTAGCGTATAAGTTTGAAAGTATGGATGGATGGATGGATGTTTGTTACTCTTTCACGCCGGAACGGCTAATCGGATCTGCGGGCCGACCGCCACCATAGAATTGATCTGTCAAATTTTAGCATTTGTGAAAACTTTCTTGAAAACTTTACTGGCTTGTATAAGTTGACCTCTCACACACATATGCGAAGATTAGCTGACATGGTTTTGTTGTCTTTGGACATTTTAAACTTTTTTGTCGTTCTATAAACTTTTTTTTCGGTAATTTTCGATTTTCTCTATCAAGGAGTAGAAGATTCACAAATGACTCCCTCCGCGCGCGTTTACACATGGCTAAGCTCAGTTCACTAAATTTAGACAGTAGCATTTTCGCTCTAGATTTGTATACTAACGGCCGGTTTCGGAAAGCTTGATCAAAACTAATCGGTCGTCAAGTCACTTGCTATTTCAGCTTTTACTTCAAGTTGGATAGAGATAGCAAGCGACTTGACAGGCGATAAATGTTGATCGAGTTTTCAGGAACCGAGGGTAAGTTGATTATCTTGCTAATTAACTTAGTGTATACCTATATCTGATGAATTTCGAGGTGAAGGTCAAAGCAAAAAGATATTTATTCAATAAAATCACAAGGATCACTTTAAAACGTCTCAAAGCTAGGTGACTCCAGGCGCCCGCGCCCCTTCCACGCAACCAAAGCCTAGAAGAACAGCCAAAAAACTTAGGGCTTGTTTTTTTATACAATTAGCTGATGGAACAAGCAGATGGCTCACCTGATGTTAAGTGGTTACCATCAGCTATTACAAAGCATTGCCCGTAAGTCACGCACGACAGGAACTTGCCTTACGATGCACTGCCCTGCGTCCATCATCTTGAGGCATACAGATGTAAAGCCTGATGTGCCTGTAATCACACCGGTGACCACACTCTATAAACCAAAATATAGCAACGCTACTTGGCGGCAGAAAAAGGCGTGGTGGTAGTACTTCCCCGGACGAGCCCTTCACAAAAAAAGAGTTCTACTACTCTTTTGTATGATCCTTTAACCACGTACTTTTATAATTAACTAGTTGCGCCCCGCGGTTTCACCGGCGCAGATTTAAATCCCGGTATTCCCACGGGATAAAAAGTAGCCTACTTATGTGCTATTCCAGACTATAATATAACTCTCTGCCAAGTTTCATCCAGATCCGTTAAGCCGTTCTGGAGTTATAGAGTACAAACATCCATCCATACTCACAAACTTTCGCATTTATAATACCTATTAGTAGGATGTAGCTAGGTATCTAAACCTTAGATATCTGTTAGATTCTAAAGTATGGCAAGTTTCCATAATTGTGTTATTGTAAGTATAGGTAACTAGCGGCCTGTCCCAGCTTCGCATGGGTGGACATAATTTTTTTCAACATTTTAGCATAAACTTAGACTCCCGCGCTTCGTAACACACGAAGGTGAAAATACACGTGCCAGTAAAATGGTACAGTAGCGGGCATGCAAGTTACAGGCATGCAGGATTTACGGGCACATTGTGGATACATTTGCAAGTTAACTCGTCAGGTCAGGTATCGCGACGGTCACACATGCCGGTTTCGTAGCCCCCCGCGTCCCCTCGCTTACGTGGCATGCCAACACGTCAGGTACTGGCATGCCTGTACTTGTCGCGACGTTCACACATGCCGGTTTCGTAGCCCCCCCCCCCCCCCCGAGTCCCCTCCGTCACGTGGATGCCAGTAGCTGACCTAAAATAGAATGTTGTGCTAACTACTTGCATGCCAGGTACAGGCATGCCAATTAGCGTATGGGTCTGTAGCTGGCACACCATTGTGCCCACGCTGAGTGAGAACTCGCCTAGCTTTCGCGCTTTCTAAGGCGCGCTAAAGTTTTTAATTTCGTAATAATAATATCTTTTGAATGGAATGTCCGATTTAAAAAATTCAAGAAGTAGTCGATAAGTATTGGAACAGCCTTGCATACAAAATAATTTATTTGTATAAGGACTAATATAAAGGATAACATGGTCTGTTTTTGGTCGGCATTTTTATCAACATTTTAAATACAGAAAAGTTGTTGTAGTAACATAACTACAATAGTTAGATATATGCTATTGCTGACTTAATTGTAGATAATGATGTGTTCTTTAATATTGTAGAACATTTTTTTGTATCGTCTATAGTTTCCGCAGCGCATGCGGTGAAAGATATTTTATATTACACCTCGGGTTACATTTTTTAAGTTTTAGTAGGGATCCCTAATTTTTTCAGTAATAAATGTAGCCTATGTTACTCAAGGATAATTTAACTTTCTTATGGTGAAAGAATTTTTGAAATCGGACCTGTAGTTTTTGAGCCTATTTGAAACATACATACAAAGTTTTTCTCTTTATAATATTAGTGTAGATAAATAGCTCTCTCATATCCGTAAAATGTAAAATCTCGCCTTAGTTTTGGGTGGCGTGTAATTATACAACCATCCCTTACCTACTACTAGTGAAACGTCATTAAATTGCAGAAAATAATATTATCGACACTCCCTACGTATTGTCGCGTAACTGCCAGATACACACTTATTATATACTAGCTTTTGCCCGCGGCTTCGCTCGCGTTTAGAAGTATTATTTTTAATTAGGCATAGTTTTTGCGGCTTTACTTTTGTTAAGCGTGTGCAAAAAATTGGAGGGTTGAATTTATCAAAATCCTATTGAAGCGGACGTCTTCATCATAGTAGCTCCAATCTTTAATTTCAGTTCAATCAGTCGAAAATCTAAGAAGATATTTTATCCCCTTAGGGGTGGAATTTATCAAAATCCTTAAGCCTACGTCATAGTAGCTTTATGCATGCAAAGTCAGCCCGATCGGTTTAAAATTGACAAAATTTCATACAAACTTCCATCCCCTATTTTATCCCCTTAGGGGTGGAATTTATCAAAATCCTTAAGCCTACGTCATAGTAGCTTTATGCATGCAAAGTCAGCCCGATCGGTTTAAAATTGACAAAATTTCATACAAACTTTCATCCCCTATTTCATCCCCTTGGGGGTGGAATCGATCAAAATCCTTTCTTAGCGGATGCCTACGTCATATCATCTACCTGCATGTAAAATTTCAGCCCGATCCGTCCAGTGGTTTGGGCTGTGCGTTGATAGATCACTATGTCAGTCAGTCAGTCAGTCAGTCAGTCAGTCAGTCACCTTTGAGTTATATATATTTAGATGTGTGTTTGTCCGACGATAACTTGAAACCCGTTTATTTATCCGATCTGCATTAAATTTGGTAAGTCGATAGCTTGAACTTGAGAAATTCCCTGGTAAAATCGTATGAGGGGTTATTAAAATATCGGGGTTTTTAAGGGGGCTAAAAATATAAAAGTTATGCAAAATATAAAATGACATGTCATATGAAAGAGGTTGATTTGGATATTTCAAAACCATTTTAATTTTTTTTCTAGCTTGCTCGCTTTTTGAGATAAATGAAAAAAGTTAAATTACCTACTACAACTACTAACCAACGACCCAAGAGCTACCATTTCTAAGAGTTTCGTTGGCATCAAGGTTTTTCTACTGGTCAGATAGTTCCTTCGGGTTTTCAATTATTTTTTTCTTGAAATAAATAAAGAAGGTACTTGGTTCTCATTACCTGGTGATAGCGACCTGTTCTGATGATAGAGTCAAGGTCAACGGAACTCTCTTTAATAAATAGGCCAATTCAGTTGAAACTTGGTTACCATTCTTAGTTAATAGGTGGCAGCCAGATACAAGTCCAAACACAATGTTTGGACTCGCCTCTGACTGCCACTTACTTATATTTTCGGAGCGATCGCGTCGCGTCACGAAATCTCAGTTCGGGGCGACCTACTAGTTTATAAAGAAAAACAATAGAAATATGTGAAGGTATCAGCTTTTTGTATTAATGGTTTTTAACATGTACTCGTAGGTACGTATCAAATCATGAAATAAAGTATCCACCTTCGGGATTTAATATAATATCATCCAATTCATCCAATCGGCTTAGCCGTGAAAGTTTAACATACAAACAGACAAAGCTACAGACACACTTTCTATATAAATAATTGGAGGAAAGTCGGATGAATATAGATGAATTGGCCTTTCTTGTAGCGATATATGTTTTTATGCTTCAGAAAGATATTAAATGTTTGTGGACCTCTCTGTGGTAGGTAAATTATAAAAAAGTGGCCACAGTTTTTACTTATTGTATTGTCTGCTTAAAATAAACTAGCCTAATTAAACTGAAACAGCTCTACGACTTTGATCCCCAGGCATGGTAGATATCCAGCAGATAGGCAGCAAACGAGAGTCCGTCTGCGACGCAAGAGGTTGCTGGTTCGATTCCCGCTTTGGAACAAATTTGTGTACGTACTGCAGAAATTTGTTCCATTGGTCTGGGTGTGTTCTATGTATAATAAAAAAATATCTATCCAAGTATATAATAAATTAAATATATCAGTTATCTAGTACGTACCCATAACACAAGCTTTGAATAGCTTACTTTGGGGCTAGATGGTGCTGTGTGGATTGTCCAGCATTATTATCGTTATTATTATATCCCTTCATATCTCTCAGTACCAAGTACTACCCAACTCAAGATTCTTTGAGGATGTCTAAGGGGTTAGTCAGAGGTACGTCCTAACATTACATTTCATTACATTTGGCACATACTCACATTTTGCAGTGGTTAGTATTCCATACGTGACAGGTTGCAAGCCCATCGCCGCTGCTAGAAAACTAACTGGTTTTCTCACGATGTTTCCCTTCACTGTTTAGGAGCGCTGGCATTGCGCACATAAATTTTTCGATAGAAAAATCCATTGGTGCACGACCGGATTCGAACCTGCGACCTTACGATCGGAAGGCGGGTCACTCTCACTAGACCACCGGTGCTCTTTACAACCTAATGGGCACTATAAAATGTAGTTAGTAGTCCCTTTCTTCAACTGAAGCAACACCTATTATGATTTCAGCATTTTAATATGAATCAATTTAAGGCTCCGGTGACAGCGGCTCGCAATTTCGAGGTGCGATTGGCTATTATTTCATTTTATTTCATTTCGGGGAGGTTGTTTGAAAGAATAACTCTAAAGAAACACGCATAAATACTGTTCGAACACAAATAATACAATAATATAAGGGAAACATGCCCGAATCAGAAATCATTTTGGTATTAGTATGTTTGGTCTTACGTTTACCTAATACCAAAATGATTTCTGACTCAAGCACATTTCCCTTATATTATTGTATTATTTGTGTTCGAACAGTATCTATGCGTGTTTCTTTAGAGTTATTCTTTAAAACAACCTCCCCGAAATGAAATAAAATGAAATAATAGCCAATCGCACCTCGAAATTGCGAGCCGCTGTCACCGGACCCTTAAGTAAAAGAATCCAAGCTACACCTAGGTACTGAAAAAAAATCGCTCTGATTTTTAGACTTCAGAAGCTCGATAATAAGAGAAGCATTGTCGAAGCATAATCCTACTAATATTATAAACGAGAAAGTTTGTACGTATGGATGGATGGATGTTTGTTACTCTTTCATGCCGGAACAGCTGAACGGATCTAAATGAAACTTAGCAGAGAGATAGATTATAGTCTGGAATAGCACATAGGCTACTTTTTATCCCGTGGGAATAACGGGATTTAAATCTGAGCGGGTGAAACCGCGGGGCGCAAATAGTATGAGCATGAATTGGTTTCAAAATAAAACGCTTAATTAACTGATTCTACTTCAACGATAATTTGATACTACTTAAACACTACAACACAATGTTTTTAAGTTTATTTATTGTCATAATTAAGCTACCTTATTAGAAGAACGAAAATATCTAATTATCTATGCAAGCAGCGCAAGTATTCATTGAGAATTTTATCTCTTATATTGCTGCAAACTCTTGAATGTGATGTTTTAAAAACGCCAGCAGATTTGTGCTCTTGTTAACATCTCTGAAGCTATCCAAGGCAGGAAACCCCGGAATCTGATCGTCCAACTCGTCTTCTACTCCAATAAGAATGTTCCTGACGTAGGAATCCAGCCTATAACGACAAAATAGTTGTTGAAAAATTTATTGTGGTGAACCTTAGCTTCTGACTAATATTGATATGACGTGTTTAGATATTTACCTTTCTATCGAGAGCACCTTTTTTACCAGTGGTAGATGCTTTTCTTATCCGTAGCTTATCATTTAATTGAAATACACTCCACGTTGAATATATTTTGGGGATCTAGCAATTATAATAATTGTAAACAAACATAAACAAAGATGCATTATGACAGATCCAGGTACGATGTAACATAGCGCCATCTGCTTTCAGCTTTCACTTTCGTACCCCAATCCAAAGTGGTCCTTATGTTAGAAATGAATAAAGACCAATTTGCTTTTGGTTGCCTTTGTGAAATGTCAAATAACTTTTTTGAACATAACCTCAACAAAACATTTTTGCTTAAGAATTGGTACCGCCACCATTTATAAAGCTGACAAAGTGAGCTAAATGTTTTTCAAGGTCTCGGGACGTTCAGAAACTAAGTGACATAAATTTTCAAATATTTTCGGTAACTTGCGATTTTTGGATATTAGTAAAAATCCTTTGGTTCAATCCTTTAGTCTATGAAAATCATAATTTTCACTTTATTTGGTAAATTTAAACTACAAAGATGCATAACTTAACATTTTTAAGTCATTTTGTGGCTGAAAATTGTATATAAATTATTACAAAATGGTACAAACTATTTATTGCTGGGAGAGATTTTGAATGCATCATTCAACCTGACGAAGATTTATAAGGGTCCTTACTACCCTCTGAAGGATAAGTATGCTTATTTATTTTTATACAAGCATTCGCGTGATATCTATTGAAATAAAAAGTAACCTATGTGTTTTTCCGGGTCATAAATTACGTTTCAGCTGAATTCGTTAAGGATTGGGAAAGGGGCATTGTATTTGTAGGATAGGAATCCAAAACATGATTTTGCTCCTTTCTTATTACGCACTAGCTGCCGCCTGCGTAAGCGCTTAGGAAGGAATAAAACTCGCCAAGCAATCAATATTCTACTACTATTCTTTATACCGAACGCGAAAGTTTTTAAGTATGGATGTATATTGTTACTCTTTCACGCCGGAACGGCTGAACGGATCTGGATGAAACTTGACACAGAGATATAATATATTATAGTCTGGAGTATCACATAGGCTACTTTTTATCCCGTGGGAATACCGGGATTAAAATCTGCGCGGGTGAAACCACGAGGCGCTAAATATCTATCCTATATAAAGTTATTTACACTTACAATAATACCTAATCACATTTTATTAAGAACCTACCTCTCACCTCGATAACTGAACTGACTAAAGTGTAGAAGAATAACGACACCTTTATCGTATAAGGAATAACAACAAATAAATAATAACATCTGAATTCGACTTTAAAAACTAGATAGAGTAACTTCGGGTAATATGGCACACCATAAGCCTTTTTGCAAATAAATACGAAATTTATGAGTCAAACAAGTCTTTATTGGTTCAGTCCTTTGAAGTTGGTATTAATCAACAATTATAATTTTATTAACTTTAGAACGTAACTTAAATAAACTTTATTTTTATCTTAAATAATCATAAACATGCTAACATGCATGTCCTACTACGAAGTAGGACAACATGGCCTAGGTGAAATTGGGAAGAAAACTTACATTACCAGAAGAACTAATGAAACAATTAGTACGGTATGTGTTAGCTATGAAAGTTGTTTGGTATACCGAACAACTTTTTATTGTTTTTAATTGCCAGCTGATAAGCTAAAACCTTTTAGTGTTATAACACCAAAAGATTTTAGGTTATCAGCTGGCAATTCAAAACAATAAATGTTCCCATTATCTTATATCATTTCAGTCTGCTATGGGCCAGCTCCATCATTTTTTTTTCTATACCGTAATTGTATAGGTATCGGTTAAATAACGGTACAATCATACCTTTTTTTAGGAATTACACCACCGTTACAAAGATTCAGTTAAAAAACATGCTAAATAAATTAGAAGTTATTGCGAAAATTCATTATGGTCATAATGACCAACCTCATTCCCAATATGCTCTTTTTGGTACGAATCTTCGCCGGGTTAACGTCATTACTGCCAGTCAAGTATGTCAATTGACAGGGTTCCAATTATACTACATTGAGCGCTAGATTTGACACTTTTATGGGACAAATGGCGAGCATTTAAAATGTTATTACTAGTAGTTCGCCCCGAACTGAAATTTCGTGACGCGACGCGTACATTCCAAAAATATAACTAGTGCTTAGTTTGCTGCTTTTCTCAAGGCGTGACTGATGCGTGCGGGAAGAGGAGAGGGGTGGGGTACGAGTGTACTTTTACGGAATAATGTGACAACGAGTTGCATTAGTATGTTTCATCATGTGTAAATGATGAATATACTGTTTTATGTATATTGAGCTGCAAGTAATAATTATCATATTTTTTTCGAACTTTGACACGAGGTACGACCCCTAAAAACCTAACAAAAAAAAATTAAAAAACTAGGTTCGTTTTTTAGGTGATAGAAGCGAATGGTGGGCTGACGCAGTAATTTTTCAAAAGTCGAAAAATAAGAAGCACCCTAACGTACATACATACATAAATACATAAAATGCCAAATCGCCCAAGTTGATTGTAAGATTTTCATTCGCTTCGCTCACTCAATGAACAATATGAATTTATTCATAATCATGAGTGTTGTACATAAAGTTATTTTATTTTATTTATTGATTAAAATCCACAACTCTTTGTATTATATAAGTAACATAATGAATGTAGCTGAAAACCAATAACGGATTTTATTTTTTTAAGTTAACTATCTATTATTATAGTAAAGGGTATTTAATTCTCGCCATTAAAACTAACCTTTTTATGAGTACACTGCACTTATATGAACTAAAAATGAAAATCAACCGGTGTAAACCACAAAACAGTTGCGAAAAAAGTTCCTCTTTCCACATCTGCTAAAAAGTGTCCAGCTACGGGCAAGCATTGCCACACTGGTCACAAAAAACACCACGTGGTACAAATAAATGTCAAAAAACCTGGTCAGCTTTTTCAAGAACGCACACATACACACCATGCATGTAACGTGTAAACGGATGTGTTCCAAATTCAAAATTGATAGCACTTAACCCCTAGACGGTGTTATACGGCTGCAGGCGGGACTATGTACCTATCGATATCAAACGACTTGTTTCCATAAATTACGAATGGATGTAATGTGTACTTAAAATTATTACAGAGTTCTTTAGAAATACAAAGTTTATTAGCATTATGATAATACTAGATATTAGATATTACTACATACCCATAAAGGATTCAAAAATAAACATATTTTACAGAGTATTCGTTTGAAACTGCAAGATGAGTGATATAAAAGGTTTAGTAAGACTACCAAAACAACTAAGAAACATTGTTTTCCATCCTTGTGTATTTTTATAACGAATAATATTGGATAAAGCAGTTGAGATTAGTTTTCGACGCATAACTTGAACTGCATCCTAATATACACGCCTAATTTTTATCCAACTGCCACCGCCGATAGGCGATCTAAACTTGAAGCATTTGACGGGTTACATGAAGCCAACGAAACGTCACCTAGTACGAAAAAAAAAGTCAGCTATTCCTATAACTGGTTGAATGAATGACGTGTAATATTTGGTAGCTCGCGGTACGAAATTGACGTTTCAAGAAAGTTTTACGAGCTGGCGGTCGGTACCGTGACATTTACGTTTTACATTGCGTGTTAAATAAAGAAATAAAGTAAAATAGCCTTTATTTCCTCTATCAATACTAGTACATCGTTGATAATAATTAATTTGAAAGTAACAAATTTAAAGTTTGAGTACCTATTGATTACCTATTTAGGAGTTTTATATTTTCAACATCTTTTTTCTTTTAAGGACCCCTTTGGGTGAAGGCCTCCTCCAGAGCTTGCCATTCTTCTCTATCTTTGCACATTGCGTATTACAATTGAACAAACCAGGGGTCTTATTGTGTAACTTCAAGGTCATTACCATGGCGATATTCTAGGTTGCAAATGTCAAACTTTCTGTACTACATAATATCAAGTTCATCTGTGACATTACGATAATACATATTCTTACCAGCGAGTTAGACAATTAGGGCCTTACTACAAAAAAATAGGCAAACGATAGGTAAACCATGCTTAAACTTTTGCCATCTCTTACTGTGGGATATGCTATTACTGCATAGTCTCTGGTTATTCGCCCGACTCTGTGCTTCCCCCTTCCCCCGCCCCCTTCTGGAAAAGAACTGAGGGATGGTGTTACGGCCACGTGCCAATAAAATCTTAATTAATTAATTTATATGATTTTCTTTAATACACCACACTTACCAATGCGTAATGGCAAACAGAGACAGCACTAATTTTAGACATTGTTTAAAGTTAGGCACTGTTTTGTTGTACGAGGGCTAGGCCCCAGAGCGCGCGTCCGGACGCGCCTGTGGGCGGGGCTTAAATTCTATGACAAATCCCAATATTTTTTGTTAAGGTGAGGACAAGAGTGTTGAAAGATAGAAAATCACCTATCCCATTTTCAAAAAATCGCACCATTTTGTGTGAAATCACATTGCGCACACTTTAGTAAAAATTTCATTTTGATCGATACAAGTTTTCCCACTTAAAAGTTTGCTTTTCTAGTTTTCGTACAAAAGTAAACTTTTGAGTAGGAAAACATGCATCGATCAAAATGAAATTTTTACCAAACTGTGCGCAATATGATTGCACACAAAATGGTTGTTTCCGTTTTTCCAAAATTGGAATTTGTGATTTTATATCTTTCAAAATGTCGAATCGTGCGAGCGAGAGAAATATTAGGTGTTGTCAACGCCTTAAATATGAAAAGTCAAAAATATACGTGACATTGGTGAAGTTGGCTTACCCCCCACATGCCATTATTACAAAAATTGAATTGAATTGAAGTTGAGTGGTGTGACAGTGCAAACAAACAAGCAGTAAAAATTCCGATACATTTACAAAAAAACAGCTTAATATATTACTTGTTTTTGTGTAGATGTTTCGGCAATGCAAAGCAAACTGTGATGCACATCTGTGAAGTGAAGCGTGCTGCGTGTATGGATAACAATCATTGATCTGTGTAAATGCTTCACGTAGCTATGGGCGATGAGCGCAGTCTTGTAGAAACCAAGCTTCGCTGACTGACCAGCTAGCTTCGTAAACAGTGATGGCCGTCATATAGCGGCACGTGTTTGTGAGGAAATCTAGCAATCTAAAGCTATCAACACAACTCGAAAGTAAATTGAATTCTTATAAACACAAGGACCACTTTGAATCGTCTTAAAACTAGGTGAACTTAGGTGCGAGTTCCACGTGGAACTAAACTAAAACCTAGATAATCCACTTTTCGCAGAAGGATAATCAAATCAACGGACAACATAGATAAAATCGTGTGAAAATCGTTCTTTAAACCGAAAATCGTAACGTAAAAACCATTTGGTACTGGAAATTTGGAGGCATTAATTTAGGTCTCATGTAAAGTACTACAGATTAATACTTCATTTTAAGACTTCATCGAGCTGCTTAGAATCTCTCTCTCAAGAATAACTTTATGCAAGAAAAACCGACTTTAAATCACTGATCTGTAATATAAACAAGTCTTCAAATACACTGGAAAATACACCTATACTACTATAACTCAAGCACTACTCAGATCTGTATAAAAATGGGACCTCATGATAGCACAACCGTTCGATTCAGTAAAAAAAATGAAGTAACAAACATAAATTGAGAACCTCCTTTTTTGAAGTCGTTTAAAAAACCTAACTCCTTCCTACGAAAAGATTCCTTGTGTCAACACATACTTTTGTCACTTGCATAATTTTACACTACAACTTAGGAAAAAACATAAGATAGTAATCTCCTTTCTAGGTGAATGCGACCATTTCCATGCGTAGTAGTGCGAGCCGTAACTGATTATACCCACAAAGCGGGCCGTATCTGGCTTGATTAACTGGTATTGTACCATAACTAGCGCAGTATGGTGTTATGACAACTATTAGGGTTCATGCATGATGCTAGATTATGTTGTATGCGAATATACTGAGTTGTGTCTGTGTTAAAGTAATAAGCTGCAAAGAGATCTTAGATATTCTCCCTTTTATTTTTTGACAGCCTTGACAGCTCAGTTATATTATCTCTATTCTGGACAACAAGACACGCCGGAGTGGCCGTGAAATCCGCGGTAAGTTAATATTATATAAGGGCACGCCATCGACAAACGACGCGACGTGTAAGTAAATAGTTACGTTATCGTTATATCACATTATCAGGTAATGCAACTTTTGTAAGTTCAAACATCAGGTTCACGTGCTCATTTCGATACTTTTATAAAAAAAGAAGCAGTTTAAATAAGTATCTCACATTTCGCGAGTGAAATAAAAATAAGTAAGTGTTGCAAAAGCGCATGGTTTGCAGAATAATAAAGTTGAAATGGATGGCGCAGCGGCAGTACTCTAAGCTAATTTATCTAGTTCAAGAAACTTTAAGCAATTCTACGTAACAATGAATAGGTAACATTGAAGAAATAATAGTTCCATAAAAAAGTTTCATTGTGCTATACCACTAGGTTACAGATTAAGAAATTAAGAAGGAAGATTGTATTTTAGAAAAATAACATTACTATAGGTATTAGAGTAGTAGAGCTCTTTGTGAAGGGCTCATCCGGGGAAGTACTACCACGCTTTTACCTCCCGCCAAGCAGCGTTGCTGTATTTCGTTTTGAAGAGTGTGCTTGCCAGTGTAATTACTACGGCACATGAGACTTAACACTGTATGCCTCAAGTTGATGGACGCAGGGCGATGCATCGTAGGGCGCGTTTTACAACATAAAATACATAATTAAGGGAGGGAACAAACGTAATTTATTTGTTATTTATATTGATAATGGTACGGATCCCTACGTGCGGGAGTCTAACTCGCACTTGGCCGGTAGGATTTTTCTATATTAGTTTCTTTAGACTGGAAGTTGGTTCACAGTGACGCAGGGCGGACGCTGTAGAATAAACGAAGTACCTCAGCTGGGACCGCGGAGAAAATGCTCTAAGGAAGAACAGCCAACATGATTAATTACGAAGTAAAATACAAAAGAATGAGTCCAGAGATCTGAGATGGAATAGTTATTGTTATACCGAACTATTATTCCGGTTCCAATGTTTAAAAGTCACCCGCCTGGAATTAACAGAAGTCGATACATTTTTTTATTATTTGCATCCTCTCAATACTCCTTTGGACTATTGTGCTGGAAAAAAGACGGCCGATCGATATAGTTCATTTTGAACTTGAGGATGACATCGGTTGCGTTAAACAGGAAGCGAGTGAGAAAACACACATTTCATTATAAATATATAACTTTTATCTGCACACAATTACAGGCTTATCAGCTTTGTAGGCAGTGGCTTTACCGTATAGTCCTTTGGCACACATGTTGTAGGGTTTTTTCTCTAATATTCTGTAATTTATAATATGATATCTTCTATTTTCTAATACGAGTATATTGTCATGGCGTGAATGAATATGCCATTTCGAAGGTAAACCCAACGGAATAAAGGCCGTTTTACATTGTAGCCATGCAGATTCAATGTGACATACGCCTACCAAAGCTTCTGTTTTTCAAAAGCGCACCACGTTCTTCCAATAGCGAGAGTACGTGGCGCGGCATAACGAATAGCTAACTTAATTATGTCGTTCTGCCTTATGTGGAACGTTAAACGTCTTGGTGAGGACTTCATAATTTAATTATTTTAATGCTTTATACGTTTCGAGTACGTACTGTGGGAATATGGAATATTATATCTGCAGGAATCGTTAAGAGTGAATTCATGATTCTTTTTTCAGTCAGGCCCCGACTGTTGTGCTTGGGACAGAGTTTTAGATGGAGTAAGAAACGAATAACGAGTACTCAGAAACGAATAAATAAATCTAGAAAATATTAAATCTTCTTCTTTTCATCATATTAGATACTAGTTCTGAAGAAACAATGTGCCATTTTTCTTGTTATATAAGCAAATGAGTCAAAAACCCTAGGATACCCTCAAAAACAGAATTTATATTGAGATATCCTTGAGACGAATTAGTTATTGATAAAGCTTTGTTGCTATCCGAGCCTTTGCTCCAACGCTGAGACTGTGTGTCGATTCTCTTACAACAATACTATGGGGAGATTCACCTTGTGGACCCGAGCTAATTTCAGTCACGCACATTAGTATATCCAATAGCCATGACAGCTGGCATCATGACGCTGGTGGTGCTAGTGATAGGAGAATGTAAAAAAAAGTATTTTATAAGTGCCTAGTAATATCAGCTATCTGGTTTCCATATCACAAGCTTTGACTTAGTTTGGGGTAAGATAGTGCTGTGTGAAATGTCCACCACGCAATTTCAAATCAAACAAGAAACAAGAAAATTTTGTCGTCATAATATCACTGCTGTAACTATTTCACGGAATCTCACGATCAATGCGATCACGTATCGCTTCATCCACCAATTAGGACAGCGTCTGGAGAACTGGACTAGATTCAGTTCATTCATTAACTCTGCCACTTACCTGAAAAATGAAACCAGAAATAACTTCACGCCTTTGATCCCAAGGTACTGTAAGTATGCTTTCAGATCTTTTACTATCTACTAACTACCAACCTTCCCTCATTCATATTGGTCGCTGCCATATCAGTAGCTTATCGGAACGATAAGTGTATATGTCTCTTTTCGTTTACATGAATGTGATTCGTTATTATAAAGGGGATTCGTTTTCTGACATTTTGCGAAGCAACATGGCATTATCATTATAATCGTTTTTCTAGTGATATTTTGAGTTGTGTTGTGTAATTTTCGTGGTATTTTCACCAACATTACTTGGTATTAGCTTAAAGTGTATGGAATGAAAGTGTATAATATGGTATCGTGATTTGACCGAAAATGTTTCAAATGTTTTGAAGAAACCGCCACTATTTTCTTCAAAACAATTGACTGACTCGATTTTATTTGAACGTACTAATGTTTGTTATAAATATATAAATTAGTACGTTCAAAAAATTATGTACTTAATTAGCTTAAATTATATTCATTTAATTATCACCTAGGTACATAACGATTCCGTACACCTTAGTTACATTATGTAACCATTTGGTATGTTTTTTCCCGAATATGAACCTTATTATTATTGCTATAGCAGTCAATATAGTAACGCAACGCACCGCAACACCGAGGGAAGTTTGTGAATCTTTGATGAATAGCACAATTTGTTTTCCTAATATTTTTATAAAGCTATTTCATCCCCAAATTCATCCGGCCTGCCTTGACTTCACCGCTACATAGAATATTAAATGCTTTTTGCAAGGTGCGATATTAATATTGCGTCAACAGCAACTGGTTTTGAATATTATCTGCTAGCTAGCAAATTGACGAAGTAACGTGTTTCGATTTGGCCGACTTGTGGGATGCCAGTGAAATAATAGGCACATTTTATATACAACTAGCTGATGTAACAAGCTAATGGCGACCATCACTTATAACAAAGCATTGCCATGTCAGTCATGTACGATAGGAATGTGCCCTACAATGCAGTGCCCTTTATCCACCAACTCGAGGCATAGATACCAAGCCTCATGTGCCTGTAATGGCACCGGTGATCACCGATACACTTGCCCGGACGAGCCTTTCACAAAGAGCTCTTGAACTCTTGTCTAAAATATTTTTTTCTTGACTTTTTATCTCGTTCTTGCTTTTTTATGATATAGTAATGCACCCGAGGAATTTGTATTGTTTTTAGAATTTTGTCTAAGGTTACGTGGCCTTGGACAAGACTTTCAGGCCAATAGTGAAAAAACAGCGTTGTCGTGCGAGCCACCCCGCCGCCCAGCACCAAATCATGGCCATAAATCGGTTATACTTAGACCGGTCTGCTATGCCTTGCAAAAAAGGCGGTGTTAGTCGGTGACGGAACGGGCTAGCGGGCTTTCTTTAATAGTATTACAATGTACCTAGATTTGCATAACGCAAGGGCCAAAAAACTGCTTCCGCATGAAAGTCTGAAAACGAGCACAGAAACTCACCTTTTCTGGTGAGATTACAACTGCAACACCTATTACCCACCAAATAGGGTGGTTTATGCAACAGTGATAAAAAGTAGGTAGTCTAAATTTCAATCGGACGAGCGAATTATTATCTAGCGTTTGGTTTCCGATGAACAAAAGAGCAATTTCGAATGAAAGTGGTAAAATGTTTTTTTTTGTATGAGTTCATTATGGTTACAGTCCTATTAGGGTTGGAATTTTACTGCCACTTGGCGTGCTTTTGTAATGTAGTTTTCTGCACAATAGTTCAAACAATTGATGATATGAAATTTTGTCAATTTTTAACCGATCGGGCTGACTTTGCATGCATAAAACTACTATGACTTAGGCATCCCCTAAGAAAGGATTTTGATAAATTCCACTCCTAAGGGGATAAAATAGGGATGAAAGTTTGTATAAATCTTCTTAGATTTTCGACTGATTGAACTGAAATTAAAGATTGGAGCTACTATGAATAAGACGTCCGCTTCAATAGGATTTTGATAAATTCAACCCTCCAATTTTTTGCACACGCTTAACAAAAGTAAAGCCGCAAAAACTATGCCTAATTAATAATAATACTTCTAAACGCGAGCGAAGCCGCGGGCAAAAGCTAGTTAATATATATAACTCAAAGGTGACTGACTGACTGACTGACATAGTGATCTATCAACGCACAGCCCAAACCACTGGACGGATCGGGCTGAAATTTTGCATGCAGGTAGATGATATGACGTAGGCATCCGCTAAGAAAGGATTTTGATCAATTCTACCCCCAAGCGGATGAAATAGGGGATGAAAGTTTGTATGAAATTTTGTCAATTTTTAACCGATCGGGCTGACTTTGCATGCATAAAACTACTATGACTTAGGCATCCCCTAAGAAAGGATTTTGATAAATTCCACCCCTAAGGGGATAAAATAGGGATGAAAGTTTGTATAAATCTTCTTAGATTTTCGACTGATTGAACTGAAATTAAAGATTGGAGCTACTATGATGAAGACGTCCGCTTCAATAGGATTTGGATAAATTCAACCCTCCAATTTTTTGCACACGCTTAACAAAAGTAAAGCCGCAAAAACTATGCCTAATTAATAATAATACTTCTAAACGCGAGCGAAGCCGCGGGCAAAAGCTAGTTATAATATAAAAGGATTCGACATTTACTTACTTTGATTGCCAATATATTTGAAGAATCCCAGTTAATTTGTCGAATTGAACGAGGAACCTGCACGATAGCGTAAAAGCAATATCAATTTTACAGGAGCGAGCCTGTGATACGTATTCCTTTGTTGAAGCGTGTCACCCGAGCAAAGGGCAGTTCACGGTGAATTCACCTTCAAACTCTATCAAATCCCACACATAACTACGGCGGATGTAATTCAGCTTGCTTTTTACCCGACTAGAAGTAAAATCATTTCACCACCCTGTTTTGCAAGAAACTAGTGAGTAGACACATTAAGTACCTGACTGCTCAGATATGGTAATTAATCGAACGATTGTGAAATACTAGTAAAATCTGCATAAAAGATAAAAGTCATGGAATATATACCAGTTGAATCAAAAGGATCAATTTGATAGTCTTAAACCGTGCTGGTTCCACGCGAACAAGTCTAGAAGTACGTACAGCAACGTACATACACAAGCAACAGAACAGAAAACAGAAACAGCTTCACAACTTTTATTTCCAGGCAACTAATAGGTACTAACAAAGAATGTGTGGAGAGTCCGTGTCTACACAGTAAAGCAGGTGCGAAGGGCGAGCTGTTCGAAATCGCCCTTCAACTTGCACGAAAGGAGCCTCCTTACAGGAGTGCAATAAAAAAATAATTAAAAAAAACACTTTTCATACGACAATAATCTATCAAAAGAAAGTAAGAGTTTTCTAAGGCAGGAACTTCTACGAAATGTATAATTCCGACAGAACACTTAAAAACCCAATAATCCAAATAAATCTCAAATCTCAAAAAAATCCAATCCAAAAAAATTGCAGTTCTTGGTACGAATTTATATCCAAATACCTACACCAATTTAGTTTTTCAGCTTTAAAATTAAATGAAAGTTAATAGAAACGATTCCACGAACAAACGACGATGTTACAGCTTTCAATATTGCACGTTACATGCTGTACACCAGCGAGGAGTTGCAGGCATCAAAAAAATTCCTAAAAATTGATCAAACGGAGTTTTCGAGAAATTCTAGTTTGTGAACAACCTGTACAACGAACTAAATTTGTTTATGAAATATTGCGGGCGCTTCACATGCCGCGTATTGTTTTACATTCGCACTCAGAACGATACACAACTCACAAATCCTACAGAGGGCGCAAAAGCTGCCTCAATGTTCCAAGTCAACGAAGGCAAGCGGCAACACCGCTTCACCTCTCCAGCCTTGTGTCACTTTAACAAGAAGCACGAAGATTCCAAAACAATTCTTTATGTTTAATACTAGTAAAAAAATATTAAAAAATGTATTATTGATCAGCGTGAGAAGGAGAGTCACCTAGTTATTAAAATGTGACTCGCGAAGAGAAGGTCTATTTGTGTTTTAATCCAACTCTTAGGTGGATTACTCTCAGAAAGAAGAAAGAAAGAAAATACTTTTATTTTGGATACATAAAGTTATAGGTATAGCACGAATATAATTTCCTCGAAGATTCACGTTTCATTATTGGGATGGTAAGAAAGGACAATATGTAATGAACCTACATACATTATTTTAGGAAATAAAATGATTTAATTTCTGACAGCGAGACTTGATATTAAAACACTAACCCGTGGTTTCTGAAAGCGCGATCAACAATAATCGGCTGCTTGCTATTTTTATCTGATTTGAAGTAAAAGCTGAAATAGCAAGTGACTTTTGACAGCCGATTAGTGTTGATCGAGCTTTCAGAATCCGGGGGTAAGAGACAGCATTATTATAAGTTGCTGAAATTATGACAGCAAATGCATTAAGAAAAAAATCTAATACACTAATCCTAATTTCCTTTAAAAACTTGAATTCGACAATCGCACCAGGAACTTCATCAAAATGTTCACAGTGTTTTATGTAAACTCGCAGAGTAAATAATAAACAATGATATATTCTGTTTATTCTGTGACTACGTCTTATTTTTCAGGAGAGAGGACCCGTTACAACGACAGAGATTTACATTTGAAATAGGCTAGAGCTGAGACTCTTTTATTTTGCTCCTTTTATTTTTTCTTCGTGTTGCAGTAACCATGATTTCTTATTAACATTACTGGAAACGGGTAGCTTGACGCTCGTAGATTTTATCTGAGAAAAGTGCAATGAAATTAAATAAGCAAACATTTGTGGCCTTTTGCTGTACACCAGTAAGTTAGTAGGGCTTATTGTGAAGGGCTCGTCCAGAGAAGCTGTAATATGCATACCTATTTCTACCGCCAAGCATCGATACTGTGTTTTGGTTTGAAGGATAAAATTACAAGCATGCACATAAAGTATTCAAGTAAGAAAGTATTTAATTATGTTTTCAAACATTTTAGGAGAAAAAAATACCCGTATTTGTTTTTAAAAAGTCTAAAGTAGATGCTTAAATACTGACTACTGAAATTAACGGTACGGTACATACGGTTACACCGGTACTGGCTTGCATAATTCATCATTGCACCCATGCACATTTCCAGGAAGAAAAATTTAGGTCTTGTATAATTAATACGTCACAAATTGCTACCACGTGCACTGCAAGCCTTTTTATATTCAGATATTCGGCGTTTTTGTCAAACATAACTACACAAGTGGCTGCCGTGTTGGAATCTTACCACTGATTGGCAGCAATGTAAAGCAAAATACTCGCAACTGCCGTGTAGACCGCAACTGTGTACATACTTCGTTTTATCGGAATACATTATGGATCTGCTTTATGTTCTATAATAATATCAAAGTACTGCGAGTACAGCTAATGCTCAGATTTTACGAGGCTTAGTAATGCTGGGTAAACCAGTGTAAAATAAGTAGAAGTTATCTATTATAACATGGCTTACCTATCCGTTAATTGTGTGCCGACGTACAGGTCTTTTTGCAATAGTTTATCTCTATTATCTTAATTCATACTAGCTTCATTTAGTTCGGGCATTGGATGGAAAAAAGTTCTCGTGTCATTCATATTCAGATAATATGTTTATGTAAACTGTATATTATGGTAATTTAAAATGAATTTCAAAAGAAACTGTGACTTGAACCAAAGATGAATTCAGAAAAGCTTTATTCAAAAAGAACGCACATTCATTTACTCCATAAAACCATAGGTATACTAGGTACATCATAAATCTTACTTCCACGCGACCAAGGCCTAGTTCATAACGTTTTTTTGTTTGATCCCTTTAAAAATAATCTATATGCACGGTAACGCTCAATTTAGTGAGGCTTAGGTACACGCGAAAGAAAAATATGAAAAGGCATTCAATAAACTCACAAAGTAATGTTTAAGTGCCACGCTACCAAGCCTAGAAGAACTGGAAACTATCATCATCATCAGCCTGAATATGTCCACTGCTGGACAAGCCTCCCTACATTTCCGGAATGCTCTCCCATCTGACTTCTCGCGATCCACACAATGACGTCGATCCATCGGGTACAGGTACGCTTTGTCTTCCAGATCCAGACAGCCTACATAGCTCAGTTGGTAGTAGCTCTGCCTTCTGCGCCGTAGGGCTTTGGTTCGGTTCCCACCGTGAACAAACATTTGTGTGCTGAACATAGATGTTTGTTCTGTCTGGGTGTTATGTAATATTATAAGTATGTATTTACAAAAAAAAAGTATAGTAGCAAAAAGTATATAAGTAGTATATCAGTTATCTTGGTTCCCATACCACAAGCTTAGGCTTAGTTTTGGGCTTGATAGTGCTGTGTGGAAAGTCCACTAATAAAAAAAAGATCGTGAAGGTCAAATTTCAAGAAACCTTCATTATCCAGAAGCTGTCAGTTCTTCGAGCCATATGACATGCCCATTGCCACATCAACTTGTTAATTTTACAAGTTACAGCAACTCAAATAAAGCAGCACAAAGCAGCACAGCTAGTGTAACTTGTAGCAAATAAACAAGAAATATGCGGTCGCTTGTGTTTTGTTTTAGCGTTTATAAAGCGGGGAGCCTTTATGGTTTATGGCTCAATAATATGGATCGTAAAATCCCGAGCCCTCGGCCGATCTTACTCTGTTTCACAATTGAGTCGTCCTGGTGAGTCCCTTCGACTCCTTTAAGACTTCTTGAATAATTCCGCTTTGTGGAAACCTAACAAGATGGAAATGTTCTGTGTTCGTTCCTTTGTTATCGGTCTTATAAAGGCCGTAATATCTGTTGTTTGGGTGTGCCAAGGTGGTTTGATGTGTTGCGTCTGTAAGAAATTCTATGTTATCTTCTATAGAATGCTGATGCGGAAAAATGACGCTTTGTCATTCAATGTAAGTATGCACATTCTGTTGCATTGAATCATATTGTTTATTTTCTATGAATAGTCTTGCCTATTCATAGCAATAAACAAGATGATTAACTCTAAAAAGAGTTTTCTAAAAACTTTTGAAGACTTATAGAAGTGACTATAATTATATAGAGGTAGATTCTTAATACATATAATATACGAATATAGACTCCCGATGTCAAGAGCTTTTTAGGTCATTTGTTTACACTTTGGGTTACATTGTTGGAGTTTTAATAAGAATTCTTAATTTTTGGATACTATATATTACTAGAGACCCACCCGCGCACCCCTGCTTCGCACGGGTGCACATATCATGCATGTATTATACATATAAACCTTCATCCTGAACCACTCTATCTATAAAAAAAACTGCATCAAAATCTGTTGCACAGTTTTAAAAATCTAAGCATACATAGGGATATAGGGACAGAGAAAATGACATTGTTTTATACTATGTAGTGATATATATGCTATATTATAGCCTATGTCTACTGGGGATAGTGTTGCTTCCCAACGGTGAAAGAATTTTTCAAATTGGTTCAGTAGTTTTGGATATACAATACAAACAAAAATATCAAATCTTTCCTCTTTATATAGTATAATATTATTGTAGAGTATACCTATAGATATAGATAATAAGGCTCCCAATATACAGATGCATGTTTTTTAAAACCATCGTATTTTTCTCTTCATTCCCACAAAATCACAGCTAAATAACCTAACCGGCGTTCTACATTACATACTAACTTAAACTTCACGACAATTCCGTAAAAAGCCAACCAACAAGTTGGACCACAATAATACCGACGTCCTGTTTGCAAGCTTTTAGTTATTTTGTTTGTTCGTGGATTTGTTTGGGTCAAACCTTGTTAATCGACTAAAGGCTCTCCTGCTGCCTCACAATTAGGCCGTGGTTACCATAACCGTCGGGTGAAATGACATTATATATTCTATCCTACTGAAACAGCTTCACGACTTTAACCCTCAGGCACGGTAGATATCCCCTTAGATCTCTCAGTACCAAGTACTAACTCCAGATTCTTAGAGGAGGTCTAAGGAGGGTAGTATGAGGTACGTTCAAATTACAGTTGGCCCTACATACATTTTGCAGTAGTTGGTATTCTATACGTGACAGGTTGCAAGCCCATTGCCGCTGTTAGAATACTAGCTGGGCTTAACGATGTTTTCCTTCACCGTTTAAGTGCACTGGCATTGCGCATACATATTTGTCACATAATAATTTTTTTTAACTAACACCTTGACAGAAAACAAATATCAATATTAATCACACAAATGTTTCTTCTCTTCAGCCTCTCAAGCCTGTAATTACACCGACAAACACACTCTTCAAACCGAAACAGAGCAACAATGATAATATAGCGCATAATAATATTATTGTGTGAATTTAGTGACAATGTTTACGAGATGTTACGGACTAGCTATCTTCTTATCGGAAGCACAATTTAATTGTAAATTTGAGCGAAATTATATCAATCCGTGTTGCTTTAGCACGGTTTTTGACGACCACAATATGATATTTGGTATTTATTTAATTTGAGCACTTCATTGTTCAGTGTTAAAACAACATATAAATGATATTTATATTATTAGTAACAGGAAGCAGCTTCACGACTTTGATCCCCAGGCACGGTAGATATCCCTTCAGATCTCCCAGTACCAAGTAGGTACTAATTCAAGATTCTTTGAGGATGTCTAAGGGGGGTAGTCAGAGGTACGTCCAAACATTACATTTGGCACATACCCACATTTTGCAGTAGTTAGTATTCCATACGTGACAGGTTGCAAGCCCATCGCCGCTGTTAGAATACTAACTGGTTTCCTCACGATGTTTTCCTTCACCGTTTAAGAGCACTGGCATTGCGCACATAAATTTTTCGATAGAAAAATCCATTGGTGCACGACCGGATTCGAACCTGCGACCTTAAGATCGGAAGTCGGGGTCACTCCCACTAGACCACCGGTGCTCTAGTAACAGGAAATAAAAAAAATAAGAAGATGCTAAATTCTGATCTAATCTGTATAATGGTACGGTCAGCAATAGAAATATTATTAATATTGATAATCTAAAATCAAATATTATGAGCTAAAATAATTATCTACCGTGCCTGGAGATCAAAGTAGTGAAGCTGTTTCAGTTTAAAATAATTAGTCTCTTAGACGTTTCTACTGTAAATAAACGTTTGATAAAGACGGCTGACTTTGCATACGTCACGTCAGGTGCAGTCAAGAATAATATCGTGTGACAATAAGTGGCATTCGCGCTTCAATGGTATAAACTCTGACTTCTGAATACCTTTATGACTGATATTATTGATTGATTGAAAATACTTTATTGCACATAAAAATAACAGTACAAAGGCGAACTTAATGCTATAAAGCATTATCTTCCAGATAACCTTTGTGTATCGTGGACATAAGATGTGTCAGTAGTGCACGGGAGAGAAACACGTAGAGATACATTAAACCTAATACATTTAAAAAGTTGTAAATTATATACAAAATCTAAATATGTATAATAAGTAAATAAAACAAATTAAATAATAGGTACACACATATCTATACATATAGATATATATACAATAAATATCTATAATACTTATATTATAATAGGTGTCTACGCGGGACGTGAGAGGGCGCTGTACCCGCGAGAATAAAAAGGCTGACGACGCGTGGCTCCACCCTCACTTCGCACTTCAATTAAATCAAACAGCACGCATCATTTGCTGTACCTACCTAATTATTACTTCATATTTTAAAGTTATAAATAAATTTGTCAAAATCAAGTTCTTTCTATTTATAACTCAGCTAGATGAGCAAAGGCCAGTATCCCAAATCTAGAACCAGTCAAAACGATATATAGGCAGGCTAGGTCGCATAAAGCCACAGCCACAAATATTGGACCTTCAGAGCCGCATTGGATCTTCGAAGACGCATCGTGTAAGGGTCTGGCCAAATCGTTCCAATTCCATATCCAACTTCTTCCCATACTTCAATTGTACTAAAACTGTTTTTCATCCGCAGTAAGAAGCCAGTTCGCGTGGTGTTTCCAGGAAAAACTGTGAGTACCCCATTTCATAACTTGCCAAAATGAGTGTCGAAAACGTGTCAATCCGTCCTAAATCACCTAATCCTCCGTGCTTAGGAGTAGATTTAAATGATAGTATTTTGCGTGAATTCAATAAAAAACGTGGTACGGTCAAGGGTAGACTGACTTTGTTCGTAAAATTTGTAACCTCTTTAGTAGGAGCTCAGTTAACAAAAAATCAAATATCAGAACTTAAATTGCGTAGTGATGTAGCTAAAACGTTATTAAGTGAATTTAATAATATTCAAAGCTCGATCGAAGAGCTAGTGCCAGAAGTCGATATTTCTCAGCAACTAGAACTTCGTGAAGCTTTTGAAAGTTCGTATTATCAGGTTCAGGCTACTGTCGTTAATATGTTGGCTCAATCTAGTACTTCTAATAGCACTAGTAATGAAGCTAAATGCAACGATTCTAAATGCAATACTCATTCGTTAGTCAAGCTTCCAACTATTTCACTACCCTCATTTGACGGATCGTACGACAATTGGTTAGAGTTTAGAGACACCTTCCTTTCTATGATTCATAATTCGAAGCAGCTCGATGATATACAGAAATTTCATTATTTGCGATCATCGCTAAAGGGTAACGCAGCACAGGTTATCAAATCGGTAGAATTCACGTTCGATAACTACACGGTAGCTTGGGACTTGCTTACAAATAGATACAACAACTGTAAATTATTAGTGCATAATCATGTGAAATCTCTTTTCTCAATGCAGGCAACGAAAGAATCTTCTTTTCATATTAGGAAGTTAATTGATACAGTTCTAAAGAATTTGCGTGCTTTGAAGACTCTCGGAGAACCCACAGAATCGTGGGATACCCTCCTTATATATATCATAGTTTCGAAACTGGACGCAGTAGTGGAGAAGGATTGGGAGCAATTTAAAAGTAATTTTTCTACTCAAAGTACTCAGTCAAATAGACGCATCACGTTAGATGACTTACTGAGTTTTCTTAAAGACAAAGCGGATACTTTAGAAATGATAAAAGCACATAATAATTCATCTTTAGGTAGTACTAAGGTAACTTCTTCTGAACCAACAAAAAAGGCTACTCCAAATAGTGTTCATAGTTTTGCTTCGACGCGAAACAACACAACGCACAAAACTGCCCGCAAATGTAAATTATGCGACGCAAGCCACGCGGTATACGCTTGCTATAAGTTTTGTAATTTGTCAGTTCAGGATAGGTTACAATTTGTGAAGAGCAACAGTCTATGCTTAAACTGCTTGCGGTCAGGTCACGAGTTATCTGATTGTAGTTTTGGTCCGTGTAGACAATGCAACGAGAAGCATAATAGCTTACTTCATGGTGGAGAATTCGCGTCACTATCGGTCGTGGAGCAAGAACCACAACCGGACTCCATACCTAACATAAGTACAGCTACAGTTTTACATACGCTCGAGCAATCACGCATTAATATTGATTGTAACGAACGCGCATTAGAAACAGTTTTATTGTCAACAGCAATAGTCGAGGTAGCCGGTAACGTCAATGGCCAGTATCATAAAGCTCGTACGTTACTAGATAGTGGTAGTCAGCATTGCATTATTACCGACACATTGTGTAAAAAATTAAACGCTAAATCCATACAGTCCACTGTTCAAATCACAGGGGTAGGGCAATCAGTCACGCAGTCTAGTCAATCCTGTGAAATCATTCTCAAATCGTTAAACAGCAAATACAATACACGCATGAATTGTATTGTTTTGAATCGCATTACTAGTTCATTACCGTCAGTCAGTTTAGATCATACATCGTTGGACGTGCCTATGAATATAGATCTAGCTGACCCAACATTCCATTCCCCGTCACAAATCGACCTACTCATAGGTGCAGATCACTTCTGGGATTTATTACTTGATGGTAGAATACGTTTACCTAAGGGTCCGTACTTACAAAATACCACTTTAGGGTGGATTATTTCCGGTATCGTATATAATACCAAGTCGCGCATAAATCGACTTCAATGTAATTTTTCTCAAACATTAGATATAAACGATCAGTTAAAAAAGTTTTGGGAAATAGAAGAAGTTAGCAAGCCAATTCAATGTCTTTCCGCTGAGGAAAGTATTTGTGAGACATTATTTACCGAAACTACAAAGCGGGTAGAAGACGGTCGTTTCTCGGTCCGCATTCCTCTCAAGGAATCGGTCGAAACATTAGGCGATAGCTTCAAAATTGCGCAAAGTAGGTTCTTATCACTAGAACGTCGTTTAGAAAAATCGCCACAATATAAAAGTTTGTATAGTAACTTTATGCAGGAATACTTAAGCTTAGGACACATGACGCGCATTGAAAACTTTGACGTGACAACAATGCCTCACTATTTTTTACCTCATCACGGTGTTTTACGTGAACAAAGTACTACAACAAAATTACGTGTAGTTTTCAATGCGAGTCAAAAAACTTCGTCTGGTGTATCGCTTAACGACATTCAGATGACAGGTCCAGCGTTACAAAACGATCTTTTCTCAATACTATTACGTTTTCGTCAGTACAAATACGTTGCATGTGCTGACATTGAAAAATTCTTCAGACAGATAACCATTCACGAAGACCAGAGAAACTTGCAATTAATTCTATGGCGTGAAAATGTTTCTGATCCACTCAGTGTATTCAGACTTAACGTTGTAACCTACGGCACAGCGTCGGCACCATACCTGAGTATTCGCTGTGTTAGGCAGTTAGGATTACAGTGTGCGGACGACGATGTGGCACGTGCCATTTTAAATGACTTGTTCGTAGACGATTTGCTTATTGGCCACAACTGTAAACATAAATTAAAGCAATTATGTATAGATGTCGCTGATGTCTGTATGTCTGGTTGTTTTCCACTGCGAAAGTGGACTTTCAATTCGCCTGATGTCGCTTTAAATGCACAGGCCTGTGATGACGAATCGAAATGTCTATCACTGGAAGATAACTGTTCTAGTAGAACGCTAGGCCTAGGTTGGTTTAATAGGAGCGATGAATTTCATTTCGTTACAAAAGTAAATGAAGATTCTATGACTAATATTACTAAACGCTTAATTTTATCAGTCGTGTCGCAAATATACGATCCCCTAGGTTTGTTGAGTCCTATTATTATTGTAGGAAAAATATTATTACAAAAACTATGGCTTTGTAAATTAGGTTGGGACGATCTCGTACCTAGTGACATAGTCATTGTATGGAAAAGATTTGTTCAATCGTTATCGTATCTATCTAGCATTCGTGTACCAAGACATGTTATTGATTCCGACCCTTTGAAACTAGAATTGCATATTTTCACTGATGCGAGCGAAAGTGCGTATGGAGCTTGCGCGTACTGTCGCACTTGCAATAACAACGGTGACGTAACCGTACGATTGTTGTGTTCGAAGAGTCGAGTCGCACCTCTAAAGCCGGTCAGTATACCGAGACTCGAGCTTTGCGGTGCGTTAATAGGCGCTAAGTTGTATCAAAAAATAATGAAATCCTTGCGTTTACAGTTTAATAGCATTGTGTTTTGGACAGATTCGACTATCGTACTCGGATGGTTACGTATGTCTCCACATCAGTTAAAAACGTTTGTTCAAAATCGGGTCGTAGAAATAAATGAATTAACAGGTAATGATGCAATTTGGTTGCATGTTCGAACGAAACAAAATCCCGCTGATTTAGTTTCACGTGGTACGAGTCTAGGTGAGCTATGTTCATTGTCGTTGTGGTGGGACGGACCCACATTTTTACATGAAGCTGTAACGAAATGGTCACAAGATAGTAAGGATAGTTCGCATAATTTAACTACTCTGCCCGAGTTGAAGCAACCTGTTGTTAGCATGGCTAGTTCAGAGGTTTCTAATGTCATTATTAATTTTGATAGATTTTCTAATTTTAATCGCTTACAACGTGCGTGTGCATACGTGATGCGATTTATACACAACGCACGCACAAAAAATAAGGTCGAGCGTTATTCGGGTTCCTTATCAGTAAGAGAATTAGATAGGTCGTTAGATTTCCTCACTAGGCAGGCGCAAATACAATCATTTCCCACTGAATACAACGCATTATTGAAAAATTCAAATTTAAAATCAAATCGTAGTTTGTCTAGTTTAAATATGTTTTTAGATGAAACTATTATGAGAGTTGGTGGTAGATTAGTCAATTCTAGTTTTACATACGACAAAAAGCATCCCAAGTTACTGTGTAGTAAACATCATTTTACATTGCTGCTGTTTAGGCGAGAACATGATAGGTTGTTACATGCAGGACCTCAGTTACTGTTATCGCATATTAGGGAGAACTGGTGGCCCTTAGGAGGTAGAAACTTAGCCAGAAAAATTGTACGACAATGCGTTAAATGTTGCCGTATGAAAGGTAAAACTATTCAACCTATCATGGGTAACTTACCCAAGGAGCGCTTGAATGCAGGTTTCCCGTTTTTGCACAGTGGGGTAGATTACGCAGGACCTCTTTATATTTTGAATAGAAAAGGTAGGGGTGCTAAACTTGAAAAATGTTATCTATGTTTGTTTGTGTGTTTTGCGACTCGAGCATTGCATTTGGAACTGGTTACTAGTTTATCATCAGAAAGTTATATCTTAGCTTTAAAAAGATTTATTTCCCGTCGAGGCAAACCTTTACAGATTTTTTCTGATCATGGTAGGAATTTTGTGGGAGCCGCTCGGGAGTTTACAGATTTTTTGCGAGACAATACTCAGTCTATTTTTGATTACGCATCAGATAATCAAATCGAATTCAGGTTTATTCCTCCCTATACGCCTCATTTTGGTGGGTTGTGGGAATCAGGGGTAAAATCCTGTAAACACCACATTTCTCGCGTTATAGGAAATGCAAATTTAACTTATGAGGAATTCAATTCAGTTTTAGTACAAATTGAAGCTGTTTTGAATTCCCGCCCTATGTATCCTATGTCTTCAGATCCTTCCGACTTTAACCCACTCACACCAGCGCATTTCCTGATTGGCCGACCTCTGACGACCCCCGCCGAGAGAGACGTCACGATGACAGCGCTGCCTGCCTTATCGCGCTACAAGCGGATCGAGCAGCTTCGCCAATCATTCTGGAAACGCTGGTCCATGGAGTACATATCGGAGCTACAAAGGCGCACAAAATGGCAAGATCAAAGGGATGACATACAGGCTGGAACAATGGTTCTCATCAAAGAAGACGGCCTCCCTCCTCTCAAGTGGAGATTGGGCCGTGTCACAGGAGCTTTATTCCCAGGAAGGGATGGAGTGACCCGAGTAGCTGAAATACGCCTAGCTACAGGCGTAGTGAAGAGGGCATTCTCCAGAATATGCCCGCTTGAGATCGACATCCAGGACCCTGCTGCTGCGATTACTGCCGGAGGAGCCATCGCAACCTGAGTACCTGTACCTACCAGATCATTGAGGGTGCTCTCAAGGCCGCCGGGATGTCTACGCGGGACGTGAGAGGGCGCTGTACCCGCGAGAATAAAAAGGCTGACGACGCGTGGCTCCACCCTCACTTCGCACTTCAATTAAATCAAACAGCACGCATCATTTGCTGTACCTACCTAATTATTACTTCATATTTTAAAGTTATAAATAAATTTGTCAAAATCAAGTTCTTTCTATTTATAACTCAGCTAGATGAGCAAAGGCCAGTATCCCAAATCTAGAACCAGTCAAAACGATATATAGGCAGGCTAGGTCGCATAAAGCCACAGCCACAAATAATAGGAATATATGATAATATCAATACACAGAATAATAGTTGAAAATTGCTCATTCGTTCAATTTACCAAAGAGATGTATGACGTGATGATGCAAACTATCGATACATTGTTTTTGTTAGGAAACTCACGATACGATTGACATAAACAAAATAATTATTCATATTATAAATAGTACCCATTTTATGTTGTAAGACTCCTTAGACTCCTCTCCTTAGACCAGAAACTGGTGCTAAGGGTAAATAACTTAAGACATAGCGTGTATATAGGGGTGTTTACTAGTGCGTAACACTCGGATCGGCCGATAGATAAGTCTAGTGGAGTAGTTATCGGACCACAAGGGTAGTAAAAGCTAATTGGTGGGGAGGCAGTAACTGGCGGAACAATCGGACTCCATTCGTAAGAAAGCAGGTTACCGGTGCCTGTTTACCTGCTAGATGCGAGGCGAGGGCGACAGTAAAACATGCAACAGTTAAAGTTGGTTTCTGTAAGCTCAATCAACACTAATCTGCTGTCAAGTCACTTGCTATCTCACTTGTAAAAGCTGAAATAGCAACTTGACAGCCGATTGGTGTTGATCGAGCTTTCAGATTTTTCGTAGTGTGGGTTTTTAGCTTGGGTCGTGGTGGGTCGTGGGTTCAAATCCCACTCGGATAATATCTTTTGGGACACTTTAAAAATCTCTTTAAAAAAGTTTATACCAGTTTACAAGTAAGGAGCCTACAAATATTGAAACGTCAATAAACACATGTTTACTTAGGTACAATTGAAACTGCTTTCTATGTAAACGCAGCCTCTCGCCACTGCGATTGGGAAAATTAACCTCTTTCTCGGCCGGCCAATTGGCGGCCTATGATTAGTTTGTAATTTGTGATGGGCTTTTGTGTGTTCGGTTTGAATTACGGCTTCGATTTGTGCGAATCCGAATAGGAAATAATTTTTGGGATGTTAGCGCGCTAGTTCAATTTAACTTGCCTTGATTAAAAAGCGATCAAACATTTGGGTTATGAAAATGAATAATTGTTGCCTGTTCACTTTTATTATAAATGTTACAATTTGATTTAACTCTTCTACTTTATTACATTATTTGAACTGTGTACTTTTATTTTATTTTACATACTAGCGGCTCATCCCTGCTTTGCACGGGTGGACATTTAGGGCGGTATGCCTAATTCTCCTAGGGGAAATGGGCCACTAAGCTATTGGCGCTCTCAAAGACCATTATGAATACGGGCCTTATGAGTGTTTAATAAAGATGTACCTATATTATATTTTTATATTTTATAATCTTACCATCTAAACGCGTGCATGAAGCACCCGAAATATAAATACATTTTGCAATACCCGAAAAGAGTCCTAAATAAAGTTCAGTGCCTCATATATAATAAGAACTTAAATAATTATCTTGTATCTTATTTTGGTATGTATAAAAACAAGTAGGTCGATGTCCATTGGAAATTTAATATCTAGCGAAGACGTGAACGGGATGCAACTGACACGTTCCCTCTTGTCTGGCTATCTAGACATTTTTCATATTGCTCTCTAGACGACTTGTCATTACGTGCATTTTATTTATTTGTATGCTGCGCGAAATGGCTCTATTTTTTTTATTGTGTCCTATTCATTGGATATAAGACTTAAGTGACTTTTATTTTTAAACAAAAATCCTACTAATATTATAAATGCAAAAGCTAGTAAGTATGGATGGATGGATGGATGATATGACTCTCTATAAAACTCCAGAACGGCTGAACGGATCTTGGTGAAAATTGGCACAGAGATATATTATAGTCTGGAATAACACATAGGCTACTTTTTATTCCATGGGAATACCGGGATTAAAATTACGTGGGTGAAACCGCGGGGCGCTACTAGTATGTTATACATTTCCGTATGTATACCGCGTTGCTGTGTTCTGGTTTGAAGAGTGTGGTTGCTGTTGGAACAACAGGCATAAGAAGCTTAATATTTGTATGCCTCAAGTGAAAATTTAAGGTATCCAACCTTTTAAAGGCATAACAATAATGTAAATTAGGTTCATAATCAACATTCTAGAAGTATTCGGACTTAGCAAATAGCAACTAGTATAAATAGCATTTTGTAGTAAAATTGTAGTATTGTAGTGTAGTATTTTGCAACTCTAGTGTCAAATTGCGGCTATGTCCCTACTGACTTACAAAGTACCAAGACAGGGTTCTCAGAGTATTGTGTTGATATAACCCATTTTTGAATGGATGCGAAAAAAGCCCCTGAAACTCGGAGAATTACAAGGTTTTGAAACACTTCCAGAAAAAAAATTCAATGGCATGACGACAAACATTGCGTCCAATTCACTTCACCAATTAGGCCTACATCCTTCAAACATATTTCTGCTAACACTATTTTTTGGCAACGCGAGCTATACATTCGAATTCGAATATAGCGTCAGCGTCATAGCGAATTCGAGCCCGCATCTTTTGCACTTTTAACCATCTACGCCTCAGAGGTGATAAAGCAGAAACCTTACGGCCAAAATCTACTAGCTTGAAGAGAATTGGTTTGCCTCGAAGTGACGTACGCTCGACAGAATTTCGTTAAGAGAACGGCAATGATCGACACCGGCGCAAATTGGTCCGATAATTCAACATCGTTTCACGCTTGTGCCTCCGCCCGTATTTTTAGAGCATGTTTAAAATACACGCTACAAAAGGAAGGAGTAGGTGGTTTGGTGTACTTCGATAATTATGGTTCAATATTGATGGCAGCAGAAGCAATATTATTTTATAAAATGTTGGCTATTAACAGTGCTCTGAAATTGTGAAAGGTAGTTTCATGTGTTTTTACTTTTCTATAAAATAATGTATAAATTTCATTATCACCAATTTACCCGAGACAACACGTGTTGTCAGTAAATTTAAATATATAGAAATGAATATATTACACCACCGTGTGACGGAATACAATTCTCAAATTGACTTGATTCTTGAATTCTCAATTGACACTGAACCTACTTATTTACCCACGCGATAACGTTAGCTACTACAGTAGTTTGAGGACGCCAATTAGGGTTGGTCAGTAGCATATCTAACATACAGATTACATGTCATGGTCTCCCCCAAATAACTTTTTCCTAAAATCTCTACATTGCGGCATAACATAGCTTGCTACGACGTAGCAGAGGTTACTACGACGTAGCATTTCTACATGGGATTTCATTTGGCATATCTTCAACAAATTTCGGTCAGTTTTATATAATAAGCCGTTGAATAAACCGAAAAACAAACAAGCAGTACGTAATTAAAAAGAAGTCCACATTTGAATTGAAGTCAGAATTTACACGTCTCTGAAATTCATTAAAGAGACGAAAAATATGGGTTGGGTATGTAATTATTTTAATGATCACTGCTGCACTGGGTAGTGATCGTTCGATTTTCGTTGAGAATAGTTGTGTCACTCGTGACCGCGCGTACCAACAGTGCAAAGTGCTAACGCATCACAACAAAACCGCCGCGACCCGGCCTGACCGCGATGTTGACCTAGTTACACATTGCGTAAGGCATGCTTACGATCGGCTAATCATATTGTTAAGGCGAGGTAAGTTCTACCCAACCTCAACAATGGATACTCCATCCAAAGAGGGCAAAATCCAATTGCAGACAGAAACTGAGGTGCTTTTATACAACCGTTTCCAAGAACAACGCGACATCTTCAATAAAGAAAGGCAAGAGCGTCTAAAACTGCAAAGCCTAGTACAAGACTTACGAAGTCAGATAGAAATTCTTCAGCAACAGCTGAAATGTGCTATGGAGACCGAACCTACAGCGCCTCCATCTACTTCCAACATTGAAAGTTCTTCTCACCAAGCGGAATACTGCACCGATGAAGAAGATCTAGCTAAAGAAACAGAGTGGATTAGAACAAAAACGAGGAAAAAAAGAAAGTTGAACACTTCACCCTCACTCTCACCAACAGAAAACCCAAATCCAAGGGTAGAAAAAACTAAAAAAATTCCCCCGCCACCACCAATCGTAGTTGATGGCGTAAGGGACTATCAAAATTTCTATGACTTCTTGTCTACTAACCAGAGCGCTAGCACCTTCAAAATAAAGATGCTAAGCGGTGATAACGTCAAGGTGAATGCTTGTGATGGTGAAGCATACAGAGCCATAACAAAATCATTGACTGAGCATAACTGCCTCTGGCATTCATATGAAAATAAGCAAGAAAGGCCAATCCGAGTGATGGTGAAAAAACTTCCTTCTACTTGCAAGCCTGATAGAATTATAGGTGACCTTCAAGCAAAAGGGTACCAGATCGAAGATGCGGTGAACAAATTAAGCTGGAAAACCAAAGAGCCGCTAAATATGTTCATGCTCACCTTTAACAACAAAGAGGATGTTAAAAAAATCTATGACATAAGAGTTATACTGGGGTGCACGGTTGATATACAACCTATTAGATCGCCAAAACTGATCCCACAGTGCAAAAGATGTCAGGTTTATGGCCACACACAAAAATACTGCGCCAAAGAGCCGAGGTGTGTTAAATGTACTGGTAAACACCTCACCAAAGACTGCAGAAAACCAGCGGAAGAAAAGCCGAAATGCGTACACTGCGGTGAAGCACACCCCGCTAATTACAGAGGATGTATCATTGCAAAAGAAATGCAAAAGATCAAAAATAAAACCCAAAAACACCCTGAGGGCAACCAACAACACCGGCAGGATCCAAACAATCAACCTTCTAACAACCAGCATAAGCCGTGTAAAGTTACGGCTACTACGAGTAAAAACGTCTCCTACGCTCAAGCAGCCGCTAAGAATACTACTACAGCCAGCCAACGCAACGAGCACACCGACAAAAACGACAGTAAGTTGAATGAAATTCTTAAGTTCATGACGTCGTTTGATGAGAGATTAAAGAAAATAGAAAGTAGCACCAAATCGGCTGCATCTAAGGCCCAAAAATGATTAACACACTAAAAATAATGGCCTGGAATTGTAACGGGCTCCAAAAACATCAGAACGAACTACAAGTAGTCCTAGACATAGAAAATGTAGATGTGTGTCTAATATCTGAGACTCATTTTACAAAACAATCGCACATTCGTTTCAAAGGTTACAACATCTATCATGCATTACACCCGGCCAATAAAGGAAGAGGCGGCAGTGCTGTAATTGTTAGAGAAAATATAAAACATCACGAAGAATACAAACAAGAAGAGTCAGAAATTCAATCTGTAGCAATCTGTATTAACACCAACCGCCAAAGTATTACTCTAGCAGCTATATACTGTCCACCACGCTATACAATAAGAAAAGATGAATACTTGAGTCTTCTACGAAATCTCGGTGAAAGGTTCGTACTAGGAGGAGACTTCAATGCAAAAAATACATATTGGGGTTCCCGACTAATAAATACAAAAGGAAGGGAACTCATGAATGCTATAAGAGAATTCAAATGTGACGTGGCATCAACAAGATCACCCACATACTGGCCAACCGATCCGTTAAAAATACCTGACCTAATAGATTTTTTTATACACAAAACCATATCACCAAGTTATATAAGAACCTATCAGAGCTATGATATGAATTCTGACCACTCTGCTATTTACCTAGAAATAAGTGAAAAAATATTGTATAGAGAAAATACTCTGACCCTAAGTAATAAGTACACAGACTGGGAGAGTTTTAAAATAGATTTAGATTATAAAATAGACCTTAAAGTTCCGCTCAAAACCCCGGAGCAATTAAACATGGACTTAGAAAAGTTTGTTACAACCATACAGCAAACTGCTTGGAAAAATACACCCCTTTTTACGAAGAGGACCACAAAAAACAATTATCCCAGAGAGATCAAACAACTCATACATGAAAAGAGAAGACAAAGAAATCAATGGCACCAATCAAGATCTCCACAGGATAAAACAAAGCTAAACAACCTTACAAAACAACTCAAAAGAAAGATCCAAAACCACAATGATGCTCTAACCAACACATCACTACAAAAGTTAACCAACGATCGCAGTACAGACTATTCGCTCTGGAAAGCAACCAAGAACATGAAACGGCCCAGTGCCCAAGTTCCACCAATAAAGGATGGAAACGGGAAATGGGCCGTGAGTAACGAACAAAAAGCCAAACGGTTTGCTGAACACTTAGAAAATATATTTAAACCAAACGACGGTCCAAATAACGTTGAATCTAGTACCACACATGAAATACTTGATGAGCAACCTTATATCCAACTCGTTACACCTAGAGAGGTACAACGAGAAATTAGGAATAAAATAAATCCTAGAAAATCTCCTGGATTCGACCTCATCTCTGGAGAAATACTTCATAATTTCCCAAGAAAGGCCTTAGTCAAGCTTACAAACCTCATCAACGCCGCACTGAGATTGAAATTTGTACCAGACCTGTGGAAAGTTGCCGAAGTAATAATGATAGCTAAACCAGGAAAACCACCCCATGATACTTCATCGTATAGACCGATTTCATTGTTACCCATAATGTCGAAATTATTTGAAAAGCTACTACTAAAGCGGCTTAAACCAATATTAGAAACTAAAGGTCTTATCCCAGAGCATCAATTTGGTTTTAGAGAAAAGCACTCGACCATAGACCAAGTTCACCGAATAACAAATGTTATAGAAAAAAGCCTTGAGGAAAAAAAAGTCTGTTCCACCATATTCCTAGATGTGGCACAGGCGTTTGACAAAGTGTGGCATGAAGGACTTATGGCCAAGCTAAGAAAAATGTTACCGAAAGAATACGCAGACATTTTAAAATCATATATAATGGATCGGTTCTTTAGAATAAGACAGGACGACGCCTATTCAGAACTTAAAGAAATTAAAGCTGGTGTACCACAGGGAAGCGTACTGGGTCCGGTCCTGTACCTGCTATACACCTGTGATATACCTGAATTAGAAAATAGCACCATTGCAACCTTCGCTGATGACACTGCTATAATGGCTATAGGAAGCACTCACGCAGAAGCAGCAGAAAAGGTTCAATTGGCTGTTAACAAAGTCCACGACTGGACGGAAAAATGGCGAATCAGATTAAATGAAACTAAATCAGTCCATATCAATTTCACAAACCAGAAGGAACATTATTGCCCAGTGTATATCAATAATAAGATCATACCCTACGAAAACACAGCCAAGTATCTAGGCATGACACTTGATGCAAAACTTCGCTGGAAAGCTCATGTGAAAAAGAAAAGAGATGAACTGGAAATTCGCTTCAGGAAAATGAACTGGCTGATTGGAAGGCATTCCACGTTATCAGTTCAAAATAAAATTGTTTTGTACAAGCAGGTCCTAATGCCCGTATGGACATATGGTATACAGCTGTGGGGCTGTACCAAAAAGACTAACATCCTAACTATACAAGGGTTCCAGAATAAAGTGCTTAGAGAAATCGTAAATGCGCCCTGGTACGTCAGAAATGACGACCTCCACCGGGACCTGAATATAGAGTTCGTTGAGAATGTTATAAAAAAATATGCAGAAGCTCACGAACATAGACTTCATCATCATGTGAACGTCGAGGCCATCCAGCTCCTCGACAACACGGACATAGTGAGAAGACTTAAAAGAACAAAACCATTTGAACTAGTGTAGTGTAAAATTTTAATTCGTGCAGTGAATGTGAAAAACTCTAATCAAGAACACAAGAACAAAGTGTCTTCACCTTAAATAGAGACAATAAGAAAAGTGCCAGTGGACACATTCTTAGTTGTAAGCTTACTTTATAAAACTAGGTCAGTGTTATATTGCTTATTAGCCGTATTTATGGCTAGATTGTAATTTTATTAGGTATGTTATAAGTAATTATCACGTACACAATTTAAAAAAAAAAAAAAAAACTGGGTAGTGTGGCAGATTCATATTTGATGCAATGTAGGTTTTAAAAATAAATATTGGTGGACTTTCCACACACTATCTTACCCCAAAGTAAGCCAAAGCTTGTGATATGGGAACCAGTTAACTGATATAATACTTAAATCCTTTTTTTGTAAATACATAGGTACTTATAATTATAATTACACCCATGCAAAGAACAAACATCTATGTTCATCACACAAATATTTTTTCTCGGTGGGGATCGAACCTACGATGCAGAAGGCAGATCTACTACCAAGTGAGCTGTGAAGACTGTCATGAATATAATTTAAAAATTTCAAGAAGCGGGTTCAAATCCTCTGCCACCTCTGTAGCTTGACGGGGTTACTATCTGAAGCGTGATCCAAATTTAAGCCCGGATTGAACAAAATTTTATTGATTGATTCTGCGCTCACTTTCTTCTCTCTAACTTTGTTATTTCTGAATACAGGCCGTCTCCGTTTATGGGATGGCTTTCCCATTGAACGTAGCCAACAGTTGAATAGGCCGATTATTTACGAGCTTCCCTTCGACCTCCCAACTCTCCGAGGTGAATATAAACGCGTTTTTATTGCGCTTCCTTTAGTAAAACGTTAAAATTAAGCCACATTTATGTAGTCTTGTTGAATAAGTGCGCCGTGGGACCGAGGATTAGTTATGAGAATTATTAAGCCCGACGAAACCACGAGGTAAAGTGTAGAAATTAAGGACTTCTCCAGTACACCGTATACGTTTACTAAGTAGGTAGGGCTTAAGCAGAATGTAACATTATGAGGTTCTACTAAAGTATTCATTTATTTATTCACACCCTGTTGCGGGACGAAAGTTGCTGTATCCAGGTAATACTCGTATTTATTAACTATAATTTACATCTATATTTACATGAATTTTCTAATAAGCTAAAAATATAAAAGCAATAGTTGCACCCCGTGATTTCACCCGCGCAGATTTAAATTCCAGTATTCCCACGGGATAAATAGTAGCTTATGAGCTATCTCAGACGATAATCTATCTCTCTGCCAAGTTTTGCGGGCCGACCGCCACCATAGAATTGATCTGTCAAATTTTAGCATTTGTGAAAACTTTCTTGAAAACTTTACTGGCTTGTATAAGTTGACCTCTCACACACATATGCGAAGATTAGCTGACATGGTTTTGTTGTCTTTGGACATTTTAAACTTTTTTGTCGTTCTATAAACTTTTTTTTCGGTAATTTTCGATTTTCTCTATCAAGGAGTAGAAGATTCACAAATGACTCCCTCCGCGCGCGTTTACACATGGCTAAGCTCAGTTCACTAAATTTAGACAGTAGCATTTTCGCTCTAGATTTGTATACTAACGGCCGGTTTCGGAAAGCTTGATCAAAACTAATCGGTCGTCAAGTCACTTGCTATTTCAGCTTTTACTTCAAGTTGGATAGAGATAGCAAGCGACTTGACAGGCGATAAATGTTGATCGAGTTTTCAGGAACCGAGGGTAAGTTGATTATCTTGCTAATTAACTTAGTGTATACCTATATCTGATGAATTTCGAGGTGAAGGTCAAAGCAAAAAGATATTTATTCAATAAAATCACAAGGATCACTTTAAAACGTCTCAAAGCTAGGTGACTCCAGGCGCCCGCGCCCCTTCCACGCAACCAAAGCCTAGAAGAACAGCCAAAAAACTTAGGGCTTGTTTTTTTATACAATTAGCTGATGGAACAAGCAGATGGCTCACCTGATGTTAAGTGGTTACCATCAGCTATTACAAAGCATTGCCCGTAAGTCACGCACGACAGGAACTTGCCTTACGATGCACTGCCCTGCGTCCATCATCTTGAGGCATACAGATGTAAAGCCTGATGTGCCTGTAATCACACCGGTGACCACACTCTATAAACCAAAATATAGCAACGCTACTTGGCGGCAGAAAAAGGCGTGGTGGTAGTACTTCCCCGGACGAGCCCTTCACAAAAAAAGAGTTCTACTACTCTTTTGTATGATCCTTTAACCACGTACTTTTATAATTAACTAGTTGCGCCCCGCGGTTTCACCGGCGCAGATTTAAATCCCGGTATTCCCACGGGATAAAAAGTAGCCTACTTATGTGCTATTCCAGACTATAATATAACTCTCTGCCAAGTTTCATCCAGATCCGTTAAGCCGTTCTGGAGTTATAGAGTACAAACATCCATCCATACTCACAAACTTTCGCATTTATAATACCTATTAGTAGGATGTAGCTAGGTATCTAAACCTTAGATATCTGTTAGATTCTAAAGTATGGCAAGTTTCCATAATTGTGTTATTGTAAGTATAGGTAACTAGCGGCCTGTCCCAGCTTCGCATGGGTGGACATAATTTTTTTCAACATTTTAGCATAAACTTAGACTCCCGCGCTTCGTAACACACGAAGGTGAAAATACACGTGCCAGTAAAATGGTACAGTAGCGGGCATGCAAGTTACAGGCATGCAGGATTTACGGGCACATTGTGGATACATTTGCAAGTTAACTCGTCAGGTCAGGTATCGCGACGGTCACACATGCCGGTTTCGTAGCCCCCCGCGTCCCCTCGCTTACGTGGCATGCCAACACGTCAGGTACTGGCATGCCTGTACTTGTCGCGACGTTCACACATGCCGGTTTCGTAGCCCCCCCCCCCCCCCCCGAGTCCCCTCCGTCACGTGGATGCCAGTAGCTGACCTAAAATAGAATGTTGTGCTAACTACTTGCATGCCAGGTACAGGCATGCCAATTAGCGTATGGGTCTGTAGCTGGCACACCATTGTGCCCACGCTGAGTGAGAACTCGCCTAGCTTTCGCGCTTTCTAAGGCGCGCTAAAGTTTTTAATTTCGTAATAATAATATCTTTTGAATGGAATGTCCGATTTAAAAAATTCAAGAAGTAGTCGATAAGTATTGGAACAGCCTTGCATACAAAATAATTTATTTGTATAAGGACTAATATAAAGGATAACATGGTCTGTTTTTGGTCGGCATTTTTATCAACATTTTAAATACAGAAAAGTTGTTGTAGTAACATAACTACAATAGTTAGATATATGCTATTGCTGACTTAATTGTAGATAATGATGTGTTCTTTAATATTGTAGAACATTTTTTTGTATCGTCTATAGTTTCCGCAGCGCATGCGGTGAAAGATATTTTATATTACACCTCGGGTTACATTTTTTAAGTTTTAGTAGGGATCCCTAATTTTTTCAGTAATAAATGTAGCCTATGTTACTCAAGGATAATTTAACTTTCTTATGGTGAAAGAATTTTTGAAATCGGACCTGTAGTTTTTGAGCCTATTTGAAACATACATACAAAGTTTTTCTCTTTATAATATTAGTGTAGATAAATAGCTCTCTCATATCCGTAAAATGTAAAATCTCGCCTTAGTTTTGGGTGGCGTGTAATTATACAACCATCCCTTACCTACTACTAGTGAAACGTCATTAAATTGCAGAAAATAATATTATCGACACTCCCTACGTATTGTCGCGTAACTGCCAGATACACACTTATTATATACTAGCTTTTGCCCGCGGCTTCGCTCGCGTTTAGAAGTATTATTTTTAATTAGGCATAGTTTTTGCGGCTTTACTTTTGTTAAGCGTGTGCAAAAAATTGGAGGGTTGAATTTATCAAAATCCTATTGAAGCGGACGTCTTCATCATAGTAGCTCCAATCTTTAATTTCAGTTCAATCAGTCGAAAATCTAAGAAGATATTTTATCCCCTTAGGGGTGGAATTTATCAAAATCCTTAAGCCTACGTCATAGTAGCTTTATGCATGCAAAGTCAGCCCGATCGGTTTAAAATTGACAAAATTTCATACAAACTTCCATCCCCTATTTTATCCCCTTAGGGGTGGAATTTATCAAAATCCTTAAGCCTACGTCATAGTAGCTTTATGCATGCAAAGTCAGCCCGATCGGTTTAAAATTGACAAAATTTCATACAAACTTTCATCCCCTATTTCATCCCCTTGGGGGTGGAATCGATCAAAATCCTTTCTTAGCGGATGCCTACGTCATATCATCTACCTGCATGTAAAATTTCAGCCCGATCCGTCCAGTGGTTTGGGCTGTGCGTTGATAGATCACTATGTCAGTCAGTCAGTCAGTCAGTCAGTCAGTCAGTCACCTTTGAGTTATATATATTTAGATGTGTGTTTGTCCGACGATAACTTGAAACCCGTTTATTTATCCGATCTGCATTAAATTTGGTAAGTCGATAGCTTGAACTTGAGAAATTCCCTGGTAAAATCGTATGAGGGGTTATTAAAATATCGGGGTTTTTAAGGGGGCTAAAAATATAAAAGTTATGCAAAATATAAAATGACATGTCATATGAAAGAGGTTGATTTGGATATTTCAAAACCATTTTAATTTTTTTTCTAGCTTGCTCGCTTTTTGAGATAAATGAAAAAAGTTAAATTACCTACTACAACTACTAACCAACGACCCAAGAGCTACCATTTCTAAGAGTTTCGTTGGCATCAAGGTTTTTCTACTGGTCAGATAGTTCCTTCGGGTTTTCAATTATTTTTTTCTTGAAATAAATAAAGAAGGTACTTGGTTCTCATTACCTGGTGATAGCGACCTGTTCTGATGATAGAGTCAAGGTCAACGGAACTCTCTTTAATAAATAGGCCAATTCAGTTGAAACTTGGTTACCATTCTTAGTTAATAGGTGGCAGCCAGATACAAGTCCAAACACAATGTTTGGACTCGCCTCTGACTGCCACTTACTTATATTTTCGGAGCGATCGCGTCGCGTCACGAAATCTCAGTTCGGGGCGACCTACTAGTTTATAAAGAAAAACAATAGAAATATGTGAAGGTATCAGCTTTTTGTATTAATGGTTTTTAACATGTACTCGTAGGTACGTATCAAATCATGAAATAAAGTATCCACCTTCGGGATTTAATATAATATCATCCAATTCATCCAATCGGCTTAGCCGTGAAAGTTTAACATACAAACAGACAAAGCTACAGACACACTTTCTATATAAATAATTGGAGGAAAGTCGGATGAATATAGATGAATTGGCCTTTCTTGTAGCGATATATGTTTTTATGCTTCAGAAAGATATTAAATGTTTGTGGACCTCTCTGTGGTAGGTAAATTATAAAAAAGTGGCCACAGTTTTTACTTATTGTATTGTCTGCTTAAAATAAACTAGCCTAATTAAACTGAAACAGCTCTACGACTTTGATCCCCAGGCATGGTAGATATCCAGCAGATAGGCAGCAAACGAGAGTCCGTCTGCGACGCAAGAGGTTGCTGGTTCGATTCCCGCTTTGGAACAAATTTGTGTACGTACTGCAGAAATTTGTTCCATTGGTCTGGGTGTGTTCTATGTATAATAAAAAAATATCTATCCAAGTATATAATAAATTAAATATATCAGTTATCTAGTACGTACCCATAACACAAGCTTTGAATAGCTTACTTTGGGGCTAGATGGTGCTGTGTGGATTGTCCAGCATTATTATCGTTATTATTATATCCCTTCATATCTCTCAGTACCAAGTACTACCCAACTCAAGATTCTTTGAGGATGTCTAAGGGGTTAGTCAGAGGTACGTCCTAACATTACATTTCATTACATTTGGCACATACTCACATTTTGCAGTGGTTAGTATTCCATACGTGACAGGTTGCAAGCCCATCGCCGCTGCTAGAAAACTAACTGGTTTTCTCACGATGTTTCCCTTCACTGTTTAGGAGCGCTGGCATTGCGCACATAAATTTTTCGATAGAAAAATCCATTGGTGCACGACCGGATTCGAACCTGCGACCTTACGATCGGAAGGCGGGTCACTCTCACTAGACCACCGGTGCTCTTTACAACCTAATGGGCACTATAAAATGTAGTTAGTAGTCCCTTTCTTCAACTGAAGCAACACCTATTATGATTTCAGCATTTTAATATGAATCAATTTAAGGCTCCGGTGACAGCGGCTCGCAATTTCGAGGTGCGATTGGCTATTATTTCATTTTATTTCATTTCGGGGAGGTTGTTTGAAAGAATAACTCTAAAGAAACACGCATAAATACTGTTCGAACACAAATAATACAATAATATAAGGGAAACATGCCCGAATCAGAAATCATTTTGGTATTAGTATGTTTGGTCTTACGTTTACCTAATACCAAAATGATTTCTGACTCAAGCACATTTCCCTTATATTATTGTATTATTTGTGTTCGAACAGTATCTATGCGTGTTTCTTTAGAGTTATTCTTTAAAACAACCTCCCCGAAATGAAATAAAATGAAATAATAGCCAATCGCACCTCGAAATTGCGAGCCGCTGTCACCGGACCCTTAAGTAAAAGAATCCAAGCTACACCTAGGTACTGAAAAAAAATCGCTCTGATTTTTAGACTTCAGAAGCTCGATAATAAGAGAAGCATTGTCGAAGCATAATCCTACTAATATTATAAACGAGAAAGTTTGTACGTATGGATGGATGGATGTTTGTTACTCTTTCATGCCGGAACAGCTGAACGGATCTAAATGAAACTTAGCAGAGAGATAGATTATAGTCTGGAATAGCACATAGGCTACTTTTTATCCCGTGGGAATAACGGGATTTAAATCTGAGCGGGTGAAACCGCGGGGCGCAAATAGTATGAGCATGAATTGGTTTCAAAATAAAACGCTTAATTAACTGATTCTACTTCAACGATAATTTGATACTACTTAAACACTACAACACAATGTTTTTAAGTTTATTTATTGTCATAATTAAGCTACCTTATTAGAAGAACGAAAATATCTAATTATCTATGCAAGCAGCGCAAGTATTCATTGAGAATTTTATCTCTTATATTGCTGCAAACTCTTGAATGTGATGTTTTAAAAACGCCAGCAGATTTGTGCTCTTGTTAACATCTCTGAAGCTATCCAAGGCAGGAAACCCCGGAATCTGATCGTCCAACTCGTCTTCTACTCCAATAAGAATGTTCCTGACGTAGGAATCCAGCCTATAACGACAAAATAGTTGTTGAAAAATTTATTGTGGTGAACCTTAGCTTCTGACTAATATTGATATGACGTGTTTAGATATTTACCTTTCTATCGAGAGCACCTTTTTTACCAGTGGTAGATGCTTTTCTTATCCGTAGCTTATCATTTAATTGAAATACACTCCACGTTGAATATATTTTGGGGATCTAGCAATTATAATAATTGTAAACAAACATAAACAAAGATGCATTATGACAGATCCAGGTACGATGTAACATAGCGCCATCTGCTTTCAGCTTTCACTTTCGTACCCCAATCCAAAGTGGTCCTTATGTTAGAAATGAATAAAGACCAATTTGCTTTTGGTTGCCTTTGTGAAATGTCAAATAACTTTTTTGAACATAACCTCAACAAAACATTTTTGCTTAAGAATTGGTACCGCCACCATTTATAAAGCTGACAAAGTGAGCTAAATGTTTTTCAAGGTCTCGGGACGTTCAGAAACTAAGTGACATAAATTTTCAAATATTTTCGGTAACTTGCGATTTTTGGATATTAGTAAAAATCCTTTGGTTCAATCCTTTAGTCTATGAAAATCATAATTTTCACTTTATTTGGTAAATTTAAACTACAAAGATGCATAACTTAACATTTTTAAGTCATTTTGTGGCTGAAAATTGTATATAAATTATTACAAAATGGTACAAACTATTTATTGCTGGGAGAGATTTTGAATGCATCATTCAACCTGACGAAGATTTATAAGGGTCCTTACTACCCTCTGAAGGATAAGTATGCTTATTTATTTTTATACAAGCATTCGCGTGATATCTATTGAAATAAAAAGTAACCTATGTGTTTTTCCGGGTCATAAATTACGTTTCAGCTGAATTCGTTAAGGATTGGGAAAGGGGCATTGTATTTGTAGGATAGGAATCCAAAACATGATTTTGCTCCTTTCTTATTACGCACTAGCTGCCGCCTGCGTAAGCGCTTAGGAAGGAATAAAACTCGCCAAGCAATCAATATTCTACTACTATTCTTTATACCGAACGCGAAAGTTTTTAAGTATGGATGTATATTGTTACTCTTTCACGCCGGAACGGCTGAACGGATCTGGATGAAACTTGACACAGAGATATAATATATTATAGTCTGGAGTATCACATAGGCTACTTTTTATCCCGTGGGAATACCGGGATTAAAATCTGCGCGGGTGAAACCACGAGGCGCTAAATATCTATCCTATATAAAGTTATTTACACTTACAATAATACCTAATCACATTTTATTAAGAACCTACCTCTCACCTCGATAACTGAACTGACTAAAGTGTAGAAGAATAACGACACCTTTATCGTATAAGGAATAACAACAAATAAATAATAACATCTGAATTCGACTTTAAAAACTAGATAGAGTAACTTCGGGTAATATGGCACACCATAAGCCTTTTTGCAAATAAATACGAAATTTATGAGTCAAACAAGTCTTTATTGGTTCAGTCCTTTGAAGTTGGTATTAATCAACAATTATAATTTTATTAACTTTAGAACGTAACTTAAATAAACTTTATTTTTATCTTAAATAATCATAAACATGCTAACATGCATGTCCTACTACGAAGTAGGACAACATGGCCTAGGTGAAATTGGGAAGAAAACTTACATTACCAGAAGAACTAATGAAACAATTAGTACGGTATGTGTTAGCTATGAAAGTTGTTTGGTATACCGAACAACTTTTTATTGTTTTTAATTGCCAGCTGATAAGCTAAAACCTTTTAGTGTTATAACACCAAAAGATTTTAGGTTATCAGCTGGCAATTCAAAACAATAAATGTTCCCATTATCTTATATCATTTCAGTCTGCTATGGGCCAGCTCCATCATTTTTTTTTCTATACCGTAATTGTATAGGTATCGGTTAAATAACGGTACAATCATACCTTTTTTTAGGAATTACACCACCGTTACAAAGATTCAGTTAAAAAACATGCTAAATAAATTAGAAGTTATTGCGAAAATTCATTATGGTCATAATGACCAACCTCATTCCCAATATGCTCTTTTTGGTACGAATCTTCGCCGGGTTAACGTCATTACTGCCAGTCAAGTATGTCAATTGACAGGGTTCCAATTATACTACATTGAGCGCTAGATTTGACACTTTTATGGGACAAATGGCGAGCATTTAAAATGTTATTACTAGTAGTTCGCCCCGAACTGAAATTTCGTGACGCGACGCGTACATTCCAAAAATATAACTAGTGCTTAGTTTGCTGCTTTTCTCAAGGCGTGACTGATGCGTGCGGGAAGAGGAGAGGGGTGGGGTACGAGTGTACTTTTACGGAATAATGTGACAACGAGTTGCATTAGTATGTTTCATCATGTGTAAATGATGAATATACTGTTTTATGTATATTGAGCTGCAAGTAATAATTATCATATTTTTTTCGAACTTTGACACGAGGTACGACCCCTAAAAACCTAACAAAAAAAAATTAAAAAACTAGGTTCGTTTTTTAGGTGATAGAAGCGAATGGTGGGCTGACGCAGTAATTTTTCAAAAGTCGAAAAATAAGAAGCACCCTAACGTACATACATACATAAATACATAAAATGCCAAATCGCCCAAGTTGATTGTAAGATTTTCATTCGCTTCGCTCACTCAATGAACAATATGAATTTATTCATAATCATGAGTGTTGTACATAAAGTTATTTTATTTTATTTATTGATTAAAATCCACAACTCTTTGTATTATATAAGTAACATAATGAATGTAGCTGAAAACCAATAACGGATTTTATTTTTTTAAGTTAACTATCTATTATTATAGTAAAGGGTATTTAATTCTCGCCATTAAAACTAACCTTTTTATGAGTACACTGCACTTATATGAACTAAAAATGAAAATCAACCGGTGTAAACCACAAAACAGTTGCGAAAAAAGTTCCTCTTTCCACATCTGCTAAAAAGTGTCCAGCTACGGGCAAGCATTGCCACACTGGTCACAAAAAACACCACGTGGTACAAATAAATGTCAAAAAACCTGGTCAGCTTTTTCAAGAACGCACACATACACACCATGCATGTAACGTGTAAACGGATGTGTTCCAAATTCAAAATTGATAGCACTTAACCCCTAGACGGTGTTATACGGCTGCAGGCGGGACTATGTACCTATCGATATCAAACGACTTGTTTCCATAAATTACGAATGGATGTAATGTGTACTTAAAATTATTACAGAGTTCTTTAGAAATACAAAGTTTATTAGCATTATGATAATACTAGATATTAGATATTACTACATACCCATAAAGGATTCAAAAATAAACATATTTTACAGAGTATTCGTTTGAAACTGCAAGATGAGTGATATAAAAGGTTTAGTAAGACTACCAAAACAACTAAGAAACATTGTTTTCCATCCTTGTGTATTTTTATAACGAATAATATTGGATAAAGCAGTTGAGATTAGTTTTCGACGCATAACTTGAACTGCATCCTAATATACACGCCTAATTTTTATCCAACTGCCACCGCCGATAGGCGATCTAAACTTGAAGCATTTGACGGGTTACATGAAGCCAACGAAACGTCACCTAGTACGAAAAAAAAAGTCAGCTATTCCTATAACTGGTTGAATGAATGACGTGTAATATTTGGTAGCTCGCGGTACGAAATTGACGTTTCAAGAAAGTTTTACGAGCTGGCGGTCGGTACCCTGAAACGTAAAGCTAACACGTAATGGAAAGCGGAATCGCAGGACGCAGAATCGCAGACCGCGCCTGTGTGCGGGATCTCTAAGACTGTTTTTTTGGAAGTACTTCCAACAATTATAAAGATTTCAGCTGTTGTATTCATAAACTTTCAGTCTAGCCAATTATAGGTCTATCTAGGTTGTATAAAAATAAAACTATGACACCCTTAAAAGTATACAAACTATTATAGTCTCACAGTAAAATTTATATTCAGAGCGTGCACATGCGGGTGGGTGTATGTGTGGTTTGATGTGTTTTGAGAGAGAAAGGGGTTGTGCGCGTCTGTTTTTGGGTTAACGTTTTTTTTTGACAGTCCTCACTGTTTAATTGGCCCTGCCTGCTGTTCTGTCGGCCATGGGTTCGATTCCCACCGAGGCCAAGTAAATGTGTGATAAACGTAGATAGAACAAGCATCCATTCATCCATACTTACAAACTTTCGCGTTTATAATATTAGTAGGATTTAGTTTTTTGATCGATTAACCAAAAAAAAACGTTCTCCAGTGGCATGATTTCGTTAGAAACTACTGCTCAAAGCACAAATGTATAATGGAATACCTCATGTGCCCTAATTCTACCGTCAATCCTGGCTCTCGTCGGAATGAATCAGGAATTACATTACTGGAACAGATTGACATTGGCTGACGAGATTAATGGTTCAATGAACGAAAATTAAATATATTCTTGTTAAGAATACTAAGGACCTACTCATCATTAGGTGCCGAACAACTGTTAGTATTTAGTATTTTTTGTAAACCTCAAAGAAGCACACACAGAAAACAGAGAAAAAGGGGTTTAGGGAAGTCTTTGCCCTACAATGGGCCCTCATGGCGGAAGGGTAATGCGAAGATATTTTCCCCTTCAAATAAAAGCTAAAATATTATTGCTTTTTCAAAAAAATATGGTTTACAATATTTTAACATTTAAAAAAAACTTCGCAATAGCATAATATAATGTCCATCTATTATAGTTACGTGTGTATATATACAAAATCAGACCATGATATACTTTTAATAAAACAGCAAACTTCAGCAAACATCTGCACAAATTTTACTTATTTCTGAGCTCTTTATTATTGCTTTTAAACAAATTTTTTTCAAGTACCTAGTAGTCGTAAATTTATTTAATATAAAAAACCAAATATCCGGGTATCTTGGACATACCATAAAGTCATAAATTAAGTATCTGTAAAAGTAAAACAACTTAAAAGCTCTCCCACGGCGCCGTCAATATTACTTCCACCAGTAACCGATACCCAGTGAGACAAAATAACCTTAAATTTCCATTAGGTCCTGACACGGCTACGACGGCTAATCCTAATGCCTCCATTCGCATTACAGTCACTGCGGTCAACTGTACCACAGTAATTTCTGACGTTCTCGACTCGATACCGTTCATCGCCCGATCAAATTGGATTTGAAACCGCATCGATGTAATTGGTCAATAATTGACACTTGCAACGGACTCAGACTTGATAACATTAGATACAAAGATGAATCGAAAACAGCGGCATATAAACCCAAACTAAGAAAATATTGTATTATTATTGAGGAAGGTTCTTTTCAGCTATAGGCTATAGAATATTTTGTTTGTAAATACAAGCATAGGGTAGACGGAGAGTTTGAACAAAAGTCATATTCCTCTATTCTTCCTACTTATTTATATGTTAATGCATGCATATATTTTATAGATCAAAATGCCCTAACCTCCAGACCGAACTGGATGAAACTTAGAAACATATGCTAATTATTGGCCTATGTACTTACAGGCACATGAGGCTTGGTATACCTCATCGGCATCGGTATGCCTCAACTTGATAGGCGCAGGGCAGTGTATCGTAGAGCACGTTCATATCGTGCATGACTTCCGAGGCAATGCTCTGTGCTAGGTGTCTATCGGTGGGCCATCTGCTTGTCCCATCAGCCAGTAGTATAAAAAACTGCACAATGCAAAGAAGCATACACAACAATTAATAATGTATGATTATGAAATGTTTACCATTTGTAACTTGTTCTCAAGCCAACAACCAGCAATGGTAGAGCTACTACCAACTTCTTTTTTTCGTGTCAATAGTTGTTTCTAATCAGTTTTTGAAAGGATTTTTAAGTGCACCTCAAGGAGGCTTCTTTCGAGCACTCGACACGATTTAGAACTTTAAGAACTATGCCGGTTTTCTCACGATGTTTTTCTTTACCCTTTAAAAGCACTGGCACATTCGTTTTTAAACAGAAAAACTCATTGGAGTACGACCGGTTTTGAACCCACAACCTTAGCATTGAGGTAGGGTTGCCACCACTCGACCAGCAGTGCTCTGAGGTCCGTTAACTTTATACTACAGCACAATATACCTACTATCTAGAAAATGATGTTTGCAAAAATAAATATTGGTTTGCAAACGTCATTATACAGACCACAGGTAAACATAAATTTAATCGAATAATTACTAATTTCAGACTGAAACTGGGATTATCCGCTTTCAAGTGATAACCAAATAGTATATCACACGTATCTATCATACACACATAGTATTGTTTATTCTGTGGTTAAACCTATAATAATACAGGAAACCAGAAACATTCCCTCAACTTGAGTAGTAGTAAGAGATAAGTTCAATTATCATCATCCAAATATTTGGCACCGGTGGTCTAGTGGGAGTGACCCCGCCTTCCGATCGTAAGGTCGCAGGTTCGAATCCGGTCGTGCACCAATGGATTTTTCTATCGAAAAATTAGGAGTTATTATTTCACAAGATCAGAAGCAGCAGATCACAAGCACATCGCCGCTACAATAAATACTGATTTCCTAGCGATGTTTTTCTTCACTGCTTGAAGGTATTGTTATATTATTGAACTAGCGACCCGCCCGCGCGCCCCTGCTTCGCACGGGTACACACTGTTTTTCTACTATATCATGCATGTATTATACATACAAACCTTCCTCTTGAATTACTCTATCTATTATAAAAACCCGCATCAAAATCCGTTGCGTAGTTTTAAAGATTTAAGCATACACAGGTATATCGGGACAGAGGAAGCGACTTTGTTTTATTATACCATGTAGTGATAGTGATTATTGCGTATATATTTTTTTTGGATGAGAAAATTCCATTGTGTATGACCGGATTCATCTTCACGAATTTGTTGGTCCATAATTGATGGGAATGAAATACAGAAGATCAATTAATAATTATCGCTTAGTAAACTATAGCTATTCTCATACAACTAATATAGGTTTTACTAACAATGTTGAGTTATTATGGAAAAGGATAATCCATTTCTTTAGGAGCTTCACACGTTTTCCTAGAATGAGCGAAAGAACGTGTTAAATAAATAAATCCGAACCCCAATTGGTTTATACAATACAGACGCTTGGAATAAGATAATTCATAATGAATAATTTAAATTCATTAATTTTATCTTTCCTACAATTTTTTATACACATGTATTAATTTCTGGTTTTCCGATGCTCTCTGGTATTTTGAAGAGTAACAGAGTGACTACCCCTCATAGACATCCTGTAGTAGTATTTTATTCCGTACTTGGTACGCAGATCAGAGAGAATATATTATCAACTCTTCCTGTTGATCAATCATCATTTAAATCATTATTTTGATCGATCATCGATCATTTCATTATAATACTAGTTGCGCCCCGCGGTTTCACACTCGCAGATTTAAATCTCGGTATTCCCACGGGACAAAAAGTAGCCTATGTGTTATTCCAGACTATAATATATCTGCCGAGTTTCATCCAGATCCGTTCAGCCATTAGTAGGATTAGATAATTTTATTGTAGATTTTATGAAGTGCAACCTTTTATCTGATAAGCACAAATAAATGAACTTAAACTCGAAAGTAGTGTCTGATTATTTTTAAATTTCAGTATTACTAAACAGTATAGCCACTCCGAGGTAGAAACATCTGGTAGATTTTAGTAAATGTAAGTTTTACCGCGTCAGTATGAATTTCCAAGCGTTAATTATTCGATTCTTTGAATATCTTTGTGAATCGCTCGCTTAAGAAAAACCTTTTTCCTAAAGTAAATTACAGGGATGTCCGAGAGAAAAATATTTAGTAACTAGAATGAATGTCTCAAGTGGATTCAAGAACTTAAGTGAATTGTTTCGTTTGCGTCTGTGGAATACAAAGTAGTAGCGATTTGTAAAATACTTACTTTTGAACAAACAAAGGAAATAGTGCATTCTTAGTTGGGTATAATACGTTGCTCGCTCTCATATGGCGTATTTTTTTTATTAAATACAAATAACAAATACACAGTCATGTTTTTTATGGTAAAATAAATTGTCATAGGAGATTTCGCTCTGATTCTCTCTCTCTCTGATTATATGTATTTACAACAGATTATATTGGAGGATTTAAAAAATTTGATTAAATTGATTCACTTTGATCACATAGCACCGGTGGTCTAGTGGAAGTGACCCCGCCTTCCGATCGTAAGGTCGCAGGTTCGAATCCGGTCGTGCACCAATGGATTTTTCTATCGAAAAATTTATGTGCGCAATGCCAGTGCTCTCAAACGGTGAAGGAAAACATCGTGAGGAAACCAGTTAGTATTCTAGCAGCGGCAATGGGCTTGCAACCTGTCACGTATGGAATACTAACTACTGCAAAATGTGGGTATGTGCCAAATGTAATGTTTGGACGTACCTCTGAAAACCCCCCTTAGACATACTCAAAGAATCTTGAGTACTTGGTACTGAGTGATCTGAAGGGATATCTACCGTGCCTGGGGATCAAAGTCGTGAAGCTGTTTTTTCAGTTTTTTTGATCACATAGGATCACTTTGAAAGGTTTTAAAGTTTGGTGATTCTAGGTGCTCGTTCCACGCGACCTAAGCCTAGAAGAATAGGCAACAAACTTACGGCTTTCTTACTACCGTTTTTTTGTATGATTCTTGTTACTATGTAACAGAACAATATTAGTGTGTTGCTAATGGATTTTATTGATGCGTAAGCGTAACAGAAAAAGGTAAATGCAATCAAATTCACAAGACAGTACACGCATCGCCTTATATCTAACAGACTTTCCAGACTGATAAAGATGATGATGTTCGATACATAGGCTTAATTTGCTCTTCACTAGCACATGCCTATATCTCGTGGCATTCCTCTTTATATTATAAAATGTATGATAAGTTATAAGGCTCTTCATATAAATAGTCTTTTTCTTAAATTGAATTTGTTTTTCACAAAACTGCTATTTTAATACCAACGAAATAAACTTCATTTTAAAACAAAAACAAGCGCATTTCAACCGAACTGAACGTTAACTTCATCATAAACATTTATTTGGTTATTCTGCAATATAAAGTCATAATTCTTAAACTTTGTAGAACTATCTGCGATCTACAAGTATACGAAACTTTCAACATAAACCAAGATCTTTAAAGATATCCAAAGGATTACTACTTAGTTCCTAAGTATCATAGCAAAGACGACATCCTAAGTCTTAGGACGTCGTCGTTGAAGATGAGAAACTAACGGAATTTTTATAAGGATTAATTTAAATAAGGAAATAAATAAATAATGCTGGACAATCCACACAGCACTATCTAGCCCCAAAGTAAATAATCCTTTTTATTTTAAAAACAAAGCTATGTGGTGCCAATCCAACTTAGCAAGCCGTAAGCAAGACAGACACACTCAACCAAGACCAGTAAATCATGTCCGTACATTCGGAGAACCGGGTGCTTAACCGTCTCTGTGAGCGTACAACACTTTATTTAAGCGTCATCAGGACCTGCCTCCCTCGCTCACATGAATTCGGGGACAGACAAAGAATGCGCGATGAAAGAGCCTTTCATACTCCTGCTGCTTGTGTTGCGATAACGGTTTACGAACCACAAGTTTGTAAACTTCTGGATGTGCGCTTGTACAATAGGCCTTAGTAACGTATAAATGTTTTGTTTGCTTCGTCAGTTGGAATGGAATTTGACGAAAGGATCAACTTGTGATGTTTGGCTGAGGTCAGCATGTGAATGGATATTATATATAATATATATATTCAGAGGCAGGTCCTGATGACGCTTAAATAAAGTGCTGTACGCTCACAGAGACGGTTAAGCACCCGGTTCTCGAGTTACGATTTACGAATGTACGGACATGATTTACTGGTCTTGGTTGAGTGTGTCTGTCTTGCTTACGGCTAGCTAAGTTGGATTGGCACCACATAGCTTTGTTTTTAAAATAAAAAGGATTATTTACTTTGGGGCTAGTATTTATCACAATTTTATTTATTTATTTATTTAAATTCACAAAACAGATTACAATCAATTACGCAATAATAAAAAAGTTACAGTTAAAGTTAGTTAAAGTTATTTTATTAAATTTCAATATCAATAGTTCACATTCTTGTACTACACTGTACTATACAGTTAATAAAAATAGATCTGAGAGGATGTTCATCGTCTTCAGGGATCAAAAATGTGAAGTAGTTTCTTTTTATTTATTTTATCAGTCCGAACAGAAATAGTTTTGCTTTATATTTCGCCCATGTTTTTGTGGCACGAGTCAAACCTTTTCAGATTCGATTTGATTTGATTAGATTTTTTTATACAAGAAGGTTTTCATTCAATCGCAAAACTCAGAAGCATTAGACTCAATCAAGCTCTATCAAACGTAATTACTTGGACATTTCTTCGTACAGAGATGGGTATCAATGCGGCTTGGGTGTCTACGTTATTTGTGCCGGCTCCTCTCAGTCGTTTAACAAAATGACGGGACCTTTTTATCTTAGTCGGGCTGCAATTTGTTTCTCGCTCTATTTTCTCCGAACCGCAGACCCGCAGCGGTTGCTATTTTGAATATCCCTTTTCTCCAAAATTAAACAGTATTTGTCAGGTTTGAAGTGTATGGGGATTTGGGGAAATACAATCAGAAAACAAATGAAGCACAGCTCTAATGGATTGCCAAGAAAATTATTCTCAACAACAACAACACGGACTTACTGGAGACCTTCGACAGAGCGCTAAAGTATAATCATCGGGAGGAGTTTGTAACACTAGATAGGTATAAGAAATAGTAGCACCTGGGGAGAGAAGCACTTACCTTGCCGTAACACAGTTTTTAACTAGCACGGAAGGTAATGTTCCGTAACCAGAGTGTGCCAGATTGCCTGATAAGCTAAAATCCCTAGAATAAGACCTCTGTATGGCTCAACTCATATGTATCTCTTTTTTGTCTAAAATAAACATTATCTTATCTTATCTTATCTTATCTTATTTGGCATTTTGAGTCTAGTTGGGGTAATGATCATTAAACATGTATGACTTATGTGCCATGTACCACTTATGTTTATTATAGACTTTTTATGAATTAAAACTGTCGTATAAAATCTGAAGAAATATCGGATCCGACACAATTAAAATATAATTTTCATTTGTCATAATAATTGTGAATTTGCTAAGAATCATCAAGTGTAAAACTATGTTTTCTGAGAAAGTTTATATATATTATAATATGAAAATTCATGTCTTAATATCAATTTCGCCTGGGGTAAGGTAAGCAAAAAGTCTTTATAGGTTTCGAGAAATTTCCAGAGTAAACTAGAAATTTCTCGGAATCTATAAAGACTTTATGCTCCCACACCAAATCTATAGAGATTTGTCAAGGAAGCAAAAAGCTACATGAAAGTAACAAGAAACAAATTAAACAATAACAGGAAAGGTCCAATATTATTATGTCCATTAGGCTCTGCCAAAGCAAATAAAAAAAAGTTCGATCTTATGTGACAGAGAATTCGGAACTTTTATGTATTTTATAGCCGCCAATCACTTAGCATAGAATTATTGGAATACCTACTAATATTTGATGATCCCATATACAGGCGAGTTTTGAGGCGAGACAGTAAGATCGTACCATATCCGTTGTGTTACAGGAAAACATTCCTAAGTTCCATATCCATAACTTTTTGCGATAATCTAAACTGCAATTACAGAAATAAACATAATGATGATATGGCAACAAAATATCGAGTCGATTAGGTAATCGTTTTATTTAACAAAATTAAAATTTATGAATTTCGCAAAGCAAGCTTGAGTATTTTAATTACCTACCACTGTACTTATTTCTGTCGTCAAGCATGATTATCCTCATAATAACTTGCTAATCATAATAACTTTATTGCGAATATAGGTATATAAATACAGGTGTCAGGGTTTAAGGATAATGTTCTTCCATATTCCACTTAAAATAACATGCAATAATTATACAATTAAAAATTAATGATTTCATAAATACACAAAATGTCACAAATTTAAAATAGAATTGGGACCAAGTAACAAATTCATGAACAAAGTAATTAAATAAACTAAAACAAAAAAAGTGGTGCTAATGCTGGCCCTGCTATCCGATTTTTGTATTCTAAAGAGAAGCTTTTTCAATGAAGTGGCTCGCAAAGAACTAACCTCATTTATTTGTACAGTAATTTTTGCAGTTGCCTAAAATCTAATTTAGAATTTTCATCGTTTTTCTTTTCAAATATTTGTGATAGCGAAAATGCAAGCGATGGGTCTTAAAAAATAAACGAATCTTTTAAACCTTTCTTAGATTAATCTCCCAGAGGTATATCAGTTTTTCTCTCTTCTTAAAAACAAACTCGTAAAGTAAAGACACTGGTGTCAAAATCCAAATAGTCTTTATTTAGTACAATAACAAGGATCACTTTGGATTATCACATATAACTACACTATGTCGATGGGAGGATATGAAACTGTGCAGACCAATAAATACCTCCCGCGTCAAATTTTGATTATTTCCCGCTTCCATTAGTTTGGAAGCTTTTAACGTCTACCTCAAATAAAAAACTACCCATATTACGCTGGTTCACTCTAGTATTTAAGAAATCTTTGCTCGTTTGATTAAAAAGAGCCCTATTAAGATGAAGGGGCCAACCAGCTCTCGAATCTACAGGATCGAACTGTAAATTGTAATGACTGTGATAATAAGTTGGAAGTTGAAGGTACGAAATTGACAGCTCAAGCTTGTAGAGGCATACGACTTCATCATAGGCCTTTTTCATGGATAAAAGATGATTTAAGCAGGGTCAGTTATCAAGGTGCGGCACTTACGAAAATGGCTTGTAGAGTCGATACGGGAGCGAGAGCTACGACCGCATATTTGCCAAACAAACTGGTCAATACGACTAAGGTAATAATATTCGACTGTGTTTCTAAAAATAAACTATTATATTGGTGAAGATGTTGCAATAAAAACCGATATTCTGTGATGGCCGCGCGGCCGCCGTAGCGATCGGAGTCACCAATAATTGGTTCAGCTGTCGTTGGCAATCGACCACTCCCGGCGTATTGCGACGAAACCACTTCAATATTTGAGAGCAATCATAATGTGATTTACACAAGTTTTAGCAGCTTTTGATACTTTTCATGACCTTAGAATCTCCAATGTGTTTGACATAAATATGTCAAACACATTCGTATAAATATACGAAAATTACTTGTACACTTGAGTATTTGTTTCAAGGTCTAGTAAAAAGTTTCCTCCTAAGCTGATCATATCCATAATATTTTTATCTTTATGGATATTTTATGACAGTATCTAAAACTACAAATACAGAATGTTGGCGTAAATTTTAGGTTAGTCATATAAATAATAGTAATATGATTAAATTCACTGAGGTCTGTCTGTATCAGGAGACAGGAAAGAGAATCTTATTAGTACCTGTTATAGAATGAGACAAATAGCTGCCAAATATAGGTCAAATGCAAAAAATCACTTGTATACCAGTTTAAATAAAAGCTCAATTCATTATCCTTTCGTAATCGTTAACAGTCTTTATTTTTGATCTCAATACAACTTCAGATATCTCAAATCAGATTTTATTCAAATCTATGAACCTAAATTTCATCTCTTAGATTTTCATTTAGTGATTTCCCAGAATTATTATAGTCAGTATTTACGGCTGTGATGGATTGTTATATAGTCTGGGGCGTAACATCTTAATCTAATATTTAGATTGTTATCCCAGCGGCTGTTGTGTAGGTAGAGTAACTACTCGCACTAGGCTTACGTTTACCAGCACGTGCTGACAGCTTCAATCACCCATAACCACCTGTATTCAAATTGCTGCCTGGCTTCGATACACACGCAGTTACTGGTTTACGAAACTTTATAAAACAAACAAAATAACAAACGCGTTTCTAAGCCCAAACATCCGGATCCAATTTATACCTACGTTCGCAAAGTTCGGCACCACACACATCCCCAGCCAACAACTCGTATCCACAACAAACGGTCTCTGAGGTATGTGCAGATTTTTTGCTCGCTTCAATCTCGGCAAAGCGAGCGCACTGGCGGGCTGGGGGGTTCACTTCGTTTGTCGCGATATCGCTCATAAGCGCGCTATCTCGGCGCGCCGCCCCGCTCCTATTCACCCGAAATAGTACCTCAAGGAGTTCGGTAATGAGTTCCCTTGAACACTGTTACTACATCCTCGCTATTTTTAACGATGCCATTTTTGAAAATTGTCTCCATATGGCGTCTACATTCTGTCGTCTGGTGCAAACAAAGACCATTGAGGTAGTTTTTGCTCGGGGCGTAGCGAGTAGGTACTTACGGTGACTTGAGTGTTTATTATGTAGCTTTGAAAACCTCAAGTAGTTTTTCAGTGTACGAATCAACTTACGTGTTTTACTTGCCTTTGCGGACGTGACGTGAACACGTTTTTTTAACAAATTTTAATACTTTCACTGAAATTGTTGATTAGTACAAAAACGTGAGTGGCACGCTGTTGTTTCATCCATGTAGGTATGTACTACAGACTAGGGTTATTGCTAGGGTTATTTTCCATACAACATAAACAATAATTAGAAGTACTAGCAATTCCCACCAAAGTATATTGTAGTCGGTAACATTGTTGGCAAATCACAATGAGTTAAAAGTTTACAGGCAGCAATCCGGCTCTCTAAGTGGCATTTGGGCTATTCCGGGCTTTGGCCGTCCAACCCGGTCCCGCTAACTAAGGAAAGGTAAATTTACATTTCAAACGAGCAAAATACGAAATCTACGTTACGAGCAAACGTCCTCGTGTTTTCATAATAAAGTGTTATTTGATTAAAAGTAAATGGTATTTCAGTTACATATCGAAGTCTGGTGCAGGAGTCTTCGTTTTTTTATTTTTTTATCTGTTTCCTGTATAAATTTTATTTTCATACGCGTTGTCCTAATGGCATAGAACACAAAAATTTAGCTTTAATTTTAAAAACACATTCAAAATTACTTTAACATGACAGTAATTCTTATCTCTAACATAACATATAACATAAAAGGTTTGATTAGCTTAGAAAACACTACGTTACGTCTCAGTAGATACATTATTAAACACATTTAACCCCTATAAAATGCTAAAAGAGAAAGTTAAGTACTGCGAAATACCTACCAACTATAAATTATTTCTGTTGTGCTCGTTTATTAGGGCCATAAAAAATACGAATAACCCAGAAACCTGTGTTACGAAGTTTAACGAACATTTTTCAGGCACCTTGCTTTACGATTTTGAATGAAAGCATACCTAAGTACATACACACCTATAGATATAGAACTAAAGTTGTATTTCATTGGAGCATGTTACAAGTATGTACTTGTGAATATTGAAAGCGTCAGTTTCTTACTAAATTCAAAAAATTGGCTCTCTTTTCCGGAAAATAATATGAAACATGGCATGAATTGAAAAAGTTTGCCAAGGAAAATCCGCTACGACAGACACGCTCCATTGTTAAAAACGACACAGTACTTTTTCAAAAAGTCTGTATTCGGATCGCCAAGTTACACACACATCCAGGCACGAATCTCAGAACTTGTCCTGTCTTTGTACCATCTCGTACAAAAGATCATGCTGAACAATAAATACGAAAATAATATTTCGTAGCAAAAACTAGGCAAAGTTAACCTACGCAAAACTTTCATTTACGCCTGGCTCATATTTCATGATTAGCTCCCGCTGATTCTATTTTCATTGGCTTCCAAAACGAATTGACAAATGCTGGTGTGGGTCGAATGTTCAAGGCTGACATTGAAAAGAACCTAAAGAAATATTTATGATGTAGAATTTTAAATGGTGTTCGGGAACGCAACCGATGTTGGTGTATCGCAAGCAAAGATCGCCGGCAACAAATTGCGGTTGGACGAGATAAAAAAGGTCCGTCCGTCATTTTTCTAAACGAGCGGCCGGAGTGTGCCGTGGTCGAGCTGAACCCCAAAAAACGACAGCAACGACCCTCGGCCGAAGCTAGCTTCCTCTTCAACGAAAATAATACCCAATGTCAATTTCTATTTACGATAGGTCCGACCGAACTCGCCTTAACTTGTACCGACCGCGCTGGAAGTCAGAGCCAGTCAGGTTATGGACCCAAAATTGAAATAAACATTTGGCACACTCGTTCTTCGCACGGCAAGAATGTGAATGCGATGATTATTCAAATTCATAACATTCTTTTTTATAGCAAAATGCTTTTTGGTTGAAATCTTCTGTTTCATGAGCCAATTCTGCGGAATAAACCACAAATATTTCTTTAATTTGCAGTTTAAGATATTTCATTACTTTGCCTTCTCCTTTTAAAGTAAATCTTTGCTCTAAGATATATTTTGACTCAAAATATAATCAACATCGCCGCTTGGAAATGGCTAACGAATCGCACCACTTCATTTTTATACATCACTGAATGATTATTGAATGAACTTGAAAAATGAACCTTCAGCGTTTTAATGAAATTATGAAAATACCTTCCATCAGTATTTCTGTCTAGTCAGATAAACTGTTGTACTTACTGGGATATCGGTAAATTAGACCTCCATATTAAATTACGTATTATTCATTACCTATTAAGTATTTGGATATAAAATTTAATACGAAATTGAATCCCTCTCTAAGGGATAAATTTTATTTGGTATATTATGCTCAACCATACTTTTATAAAAAAAATGTTTTAATGCATTTTTTCCTTGTTTGGAATTTTTCGTTTGTACTTATTTCGTGGGATTTGAAATAAACGATTGGGACAGTTGTGTAGGATGTCGTACATTTAGATTTTCAAAGTATCAAACATTTTGTAAATTTAAATATTTTGTTAATTGTACACCTCTGAAAAGTCATTATGCAAATGAAAATCTACTTATTTTATGTTCTTATATGCACTACGATTTTATTCTCTAGTCCTGTAAACATGGCACCTACTTACTTGTACAATACAGATCAGTGATGGCATCTGATATACAGCTCATTTTTAATTGATTCATATTCCCCGACAATATAAATCAATGAAATCTGAGCTTACTCGCGTCTAAATGAAATTTTTACGTTCCATAATATCACCGGCTGCCGGTAAAGTCCATTGTATTCAAAGTGTCACCGATTTGAGAGTTTATAAAAATATTAACCAATCGTTACACTTCAATTGAGCAATGTTCAATAGTACTGGAACAGATCAATATTATATTGATCTGTTCTAGTAGGTACTAGATTTACTAGACTAATAACATTAAATCAACGTGAAGTTTTAGCGAGAATACGCAACGGGGAGCGACGACGTCGTCTCGGAAAGGCAATTTACAACAACAATAAAAGTATCTCTTTTATTGTCGAACACACAATTCGCCTGGACAGCTGTAATTGCGAACTCTCCTAGTGTCTATTGGTCGCGTAATTTTCATTCTACTGGAGCTGTCTGTGTTGCATCGGGCAGGACGAGTACAGATCGTTCAGCACTTTTCAACTAAACAACCAAATTCTGCCATTTTAGTCTCTATTTGGTCGCGTTTTAGTGATCAATGCGAGGCTGACCAGACTTAGGAAATTGGACTTGGACTCAAAGAAAACTGAGTTTCCGAAGTAGAAGGTACCTAGCAGAAGAAACGCCTAAGTTTGGTTCTTTTCTTATCCGCACCTCCTAGACCATGATGAGCAGTGTTTTAAAAAAAAAGAAACACTAACAAAATATAATTATTGTTTTTATTTATCACTAAATTATTATGTTCACTTCTGGTTAATTTATTACTGAGTTATGATATTATATTAGTAAGACACAGTTTAATATTTCTGCAGATAAATTCGATCCCTACTATAAGTAACTGGTATTTTTGGTTTCCAAGTAAACACATCATTTGACCTTTGATTTCATTTTATTTACCCGAAGTGAACAAAATAATTTAGAAAAATACGAAGTTTAGGACGAGACAGCCCCAACTAGTCTCGTCTAGACTGCGTTGTATCGCAGTGGTGTGACTACAAAGCACACAGTTGCTTAACAGAAAAGGTTTCGTTTATTCTGGTCCACGTAGGCTGCATCAGCGGGGGCAATGACCGCTTCACCGAGTCCTGCAGGTTCTATTATTAGAACCTATTACTACTGCACGGGAGGCTGGTAATAGTACCACTTAAGGCTTTAACCACACCCGTGTGTTAGTAACGCGGGAATCGGGCGAGATGCGGGAGCGTCAAATTTAATAATTCCAAAACACATTATTAAAATAAATTGTGTGCAATGCTAGTTTCTTTATTTATTTACTCGAAAGTGCTAAATCGGAGAAGATAAACATTGTGAGCATTCACCTGTTTTGCTAACATTTCAATACATAAATATATTTTCAGTTATATCTGCATGGAGATTCTACGACTCTTCTGTTGGCATCTGCTTAGAACTAAGTGATCTGAGATTTATACTGACATGAAGCTGTTTTTTTCTATTCGCTCGCATAGATATCCAATTTCATGTCGGTGACTGTACATCGTCCGTGTAATTACATTGTACCTAGCGTTCCCGTCACACCTGCCGCTGTCAAACAACACTCTCCCATTTAGAACATTATTACGTCGGATACATACGATTATTAAATTTTCTTCTTTCATCTAGTCACCCCTTTAGGTAGCCTTTTTTTAGCAGGCTTTTATAAAGAAGGTTGTAGCAAAAAGTATTTACTTTCTGACTCGTGGAACACAGTATTTTCAGTTTGGTGTCTATGGATTTTATTTTAAGAAAAACCAGAAACAACTTCACATCTTTAATCCTCAGGTACAGTAAATAGCCCCTCTTAGCAGTAAGTAGTAACGTATGTTAAAAATAGTATATTAGTGAAAGGTAATTATTAGCGATACCATTTTAGAGATTCGTTCCTTTGTGGCTTGAGCGTACCAATTTTATATGTCCCGTGTTTTAGACAGAAGATTCAAGGCATCCATTAATTGCAATTAGTAAACAATTACTAAATTAACTGAATACAAAGTACATGATACTTATCTACTTGAAATGTTCAATGTTTGCATTCTGGAGTTATTTCCAATACATATTTGTAGACGCTTCTGAATGGAATGTTTCGAGACGCTATTGAGTAGCTCATTATTTTTCAAGAGCTAAAGGAAGAGTACTTACACTTTGTAATAAACAAACCTAAAGGTTTTCTTTGTATTCTATCGAATTGTAGGGCAAAATACAAAAAACTTTGCAAAATAAATGTTAGTTCGTGTGTTTGAACAACGTAGAACATTTTATTCTATTACTAGCTGGTACCCGCGACTTCGTCTGCGTACTTTTAATCTCTTCATCTCTTTTTTTCGCAATAAAAGGTAGCGTATGTTCTTTCTCAGGGTCTAAAGATTGTCTGTGCCAAATTTCATCAAAATCGGTTGAGAGGTTTAGGCGGGAAAGCGTAACAGACAGACAGACAGACAGAGTTACTTTCGCATTTATAATATTATAATTGGGATTATTACAAAGATTTTATTATTTTATTGCTTAGACTAAACAGCCTAATGATTGTGGTTTAGTCATCGACGACTAATTAGATTTAGATGTAACTCTGAACAAATGCCTCTGAAATTTGAGTCCCATATTTACACCAGAAACAACTTTAAATCCATTAAAGCAATATCGATATCAATGTAATAATATAAAGTGAAGTATTAATAAACTGATACAAGTTATCTTTTAAAACCTTCGCCAATCAATCAGATTGCCTCTCAATTAACGTGATGCAGAATAAAACTGAAACCAACAACATAAATTGAAATTTATTTATTTCAACATTAAAAGAATGCACATTCGCATTTTACTTACAAACAACCTTACCGCCAACGTCAGTTCAATTATTTACAATTCATTACATCTAAAATTTTGTCTAATTATGTTATCATCAAATGATTTAAAATGTTGAAAAGTTTATATATAGTACCACTGGTATGTATTACAAAAAAATCTACTAGTTTCGATACAACAATGACTTGAGCCATTCGGGCCGCGGCTGCTGGGGTTTGTACTCCGGTGGACTGAGAGCTAACGCAGACGCCGCGTCAGCCAGAGCTACTGACGATGATGTTTCCGTCACGGCTATGCTAGGCTTGCCCTTTAGAATAGAGCGCAACTCATCACCTTCCACCGCCCTCGATCTTTGCAAGTTCTCTCGAGTCTCCTTCATTCTAGAAAGCTGTTCTCTTAAAGTTCTGTACTCTTCTAAGAATTTTTCCAGTTGCGATGCGCGAAAGTCATAGTCCTCCATCGTATGAGCGGCACTTGCTCGTGAATAATCTCTCAGACCGGATAAATCGAGTAATGGAGTGGCGGACGGCACGGCAGGCGGCTCCCTTGAGGGCGACGTAGGAAGGCTAGGATTGCGGCGCATATGGCTGCTGCCCGCTGACAGATCTAAAAAACTATTCGATCTCCGGCTGCTGGTTCTCTGTCGAGACTTATCATATAATCTGTTGTCAAGGAATGTGACTGAATCTCCACCGGAACTATTTCTCCTGCTGCTCAAAAGTGGACTGCGGCTATCACCGTCTTTTCTTCGTGGCATCGTGTAGAAGCAGTAGGGGTCATGGTTTTCACTGCGTAGATATGAGGAAGCTCCTAATGCGCTCATTTCTATAAGATCTGGGTAGTTCTTCTCACTGTCGCTGCCAGAAAGGTCATTGTCGAGGCGGTCGCGGGTTCGCGCTCGCGGACATTGTCGAGGATTGTTATTGTATCTGCTGTTTTCTGAGAGTATTTCTACGTGAGGGTTCATGATGCTCGTTGAATTGGAGCTCTGCACTGATTCTAAAGTTGCATCAGATCTGTAACAAACGAAAATAATGGCTAGGTATACCAGTCAATTACTCCTATATATGCATGATGCTCTTATGATACATTCGGAACTGCTCCAACCCATTACTATGCTCGCACTCATAACAAAATAAACAATTAAGTAGGTACATATTTTATGAAAAGTATCATACAAAAAAATGCTAAGAACCAAGCTTAGTTTCTTGCCAGTTCTTCTAGGCATGGGTCGCGAACAACTGGCGGTATATAAGACAGTATAAAAATAGAGTAGAATCAGTATATAAGACGTTTCAAAGCGATCCCTGTGATTGTACTGAACAAAGACCGTTTTTATTTTGATTTTGGAAATGACAGAGACACCTACTGAAACTCTACTCTCTTACTCTCTACTCTCTCGAAGAGAAGGAGTACCTTCTCTTCGTACTCTTTTGAAAGAGTAACCATATTTATGGCAGTAAAATAGATTTTAGTTTTTTTTTTACTTCTGACTGTGAAAATAATAAATGATTACCGTAGGTTGTAGTCGCTGAATCGCGGTATGTGAAGATCACGTTCGGGTATGTTCCTATTGCTGCTCGGTTCGAACTCGACTCGTCGCCAGCCGGCTTCGAGCGGCGGCGGAGTGCCTGATCGCTCCCTCTCGTCCCGCAGCTCCCCCCTGGCGTACCCTTCATATTCATCCTCTGGATCATGTAATGGCACATTCCTATAGTCCCCACGTTTACGACCACTGTCCGAAGGTAGTACACGAGGCTCTTCTGCATTATTTTTAATATTAGCGTCAATTTTTTCGTAACTTTCTTCACGATGATTGTTCGTCACTATCTGCTCATTCCATCTATCTAACTGTCTTTTTTTACGAGTCTCATACGCACACAACCCTACCAGACATGAACTTAGCACTATCACTGCGGAAACCGCCATGCCCGCCATGAGCGCACGTCCACCGAAACTTTTACTTTCCGGCTTTTTGTCTACAGCTAAACTTAAAATCACTTCCGCTTTACCAGCCCTATTTTCAGCGTTACACGTATATGAACCAGAGTCTTGGATGTCAGCGGATTTAATAGTTAAATTACTAGTTTGACCTTCACTACGTAGCATAAAAGCTCTACCGGAATTGACGTTTGTCGTACTGTTGCCGAGCAGACGGCCCGCGCGCACCCAGCGCACGCGCGGCGCCGGCACTCCTGTCACCCGGCACACCAGCGTCACCGCGTCTCCCTCCAACCCATGGTAGTGACTCGCCAAGGCTCTCACTTCAGGCTGACAAGCGAAGTCTTCTAAGTCGAGACGATCCCAAGACTGAGCCATCAAGCGTAGAGGAAGAGCGCAATCCGGAACCACCGTCGCCGGGACGTTCTTCCTAATCATCCAATCGCGCAACGGCCTCAGTGCACAGGTACACTCCCAGGGATTACTCGCCAGCTCCAAGCCTTTAAGTGTCCGTAACGATGCCAAAACGGCCACATGCAGCACTTGCAGTTTATTTTTACTCAGTTCCAAATATTCAAGTGAAGATTCTAAGCCTGCAAAACCACGGGGCTCGATTTCTGATATCTTGCAGGCGCTGAGAGACAGCCGCACTAAATTCGATAGTGTTATGAAAGATTCATCTCTAATTTTTACGATCTGATTATCACCCAGTCTTAGCTCTCGTAGTTCTTTGATAGCTTCAAAAGAGTGGGATGGGATAGTGTCGAGACTGTTGCGCGATAGGTCTAGCTCGACCAGATTGACGAGTGCTCGGAAAGCGTGCTGGTGGATGGTGCGGAGATGGCAACCTTGGATGTAGAGGCGTTGGAGGTTGAGCAAGCCAGCGTTGGAGAAGACGTCTTTTTGAAGTATAGGCAGTCGGTTGTCGGAGAGGTCCAGCAGCTGCGTGGTGGGGTCCAGGCGCGGCGGCACGGATTTGAGCGAAGCGCGTGCACACAAGGCGGACTCCTTGCCGCTGCGCCACTTGCACTCGCAGTGGCGCGGGCAGTCGGCTGAGGCGGCCGCCGCCAGTGCCAGCACTACCCACACCCACATCGAGCGAGCGCCAGGCACCAGCTCACCCTGCGCCACACCGTTCGTCTTCGGCTTCAAGCGACATCCCCCAAATCGCGGCCGACCTGTGAACAAACCCTTCATCAATAAGATATCTCTAATCCCTAAAACATACATTTTTATTTATAAAATATAATAGCTAACAAAAATCGTATTATAAAGTTGTGACGGTATATCCACGACAAACTTGACGATAAACGTTGCAACTAAAATGCGGAAAAGGCTTTGAAAGTTGCATGCTGTGCTCGAACAGGAAAGAGTTTCTAAACTCGCAGTAGTTATTGTCAGTTTGATGAAACTGGTGCCCATGTGAGTAGAACAATAGGACGAGATAGAGACGGGCCGTACAAAATGAGTGCCTTCAACTTTACTTGAATATATACGTAGACTACGCGCAGTCGTAAACTGCTTGTTTATTAACAAGTCGTACTTGTTAACTGCGAGCTTGTCGTCTAAATGCCAGGAAAGTCCGTCTTGTGCTCAACCTAAAATCAAATACGCCTTCCTACAATTTTGAATAGTTAAGCTTTCGTGCCAAGTATTAGTTTACAGCTTTGCGGCTGTTATGCAAATACGAATGGGCGTCTAAAGTACCCACAGCCATTGTTTCACCTCGTAGCCTAACACAGGTACTTTGGTATTGGTATAGTCACAAGCTTTTGCTTTGAACCCGGTTTGTATGAGCACTTCAGATGGGCAATATACGTAGGTATGGAGATGAGAAGACGGTATCAAAGAAACATCGTCGCCATTGTGTTTGCAGCACACGTTTCTACACGTCTATATCCTTTTACCTTAAACTCGGATAAGCCTGGTTAAGGGTTTTAAAAATGAATGCCGTCAAATTAAGAGCTCATATACATTTACTATCTGTGTTATGTTTCTCTTTGAGTCACGCATAGCTCGCGTGCTCCATATTGCCACATACTGTTTTCATTACAGCACGATTTTTGCGTAGGCCACATCCATTTGTTCACTCTAAACCTTTGTAATAAACACTATTTTATAACGTGAATTTATAACATGCTGCGGTTCATTTTGTTCCATTCCCGAGCTAAATGGAGTAAGGTCATGATGTACATTATGAACATTTATTTAGAGAATGATATAATACACCTATTGCATCGGGATTTATGGTGCGGTATGAAAGATAATCAGTATGGATGTGGTAGTAGAATAAGTAACTGTGTAAAATCAACTGCAATCTACTAAAAGTTTCGTTGCATATTGGTTTATAACTACTAAGAACAATCGCGCTAGCTTCAAATTATATTCAATATTATGTTTAGATCTAAGTGGCTGCAAATAAATATGTTTTCTTTCTTTCTTTGTTTGTTTCAAATAAAAACCAGAAAAATGTTTACTGCATTGATGTACGGGGAGGTAACTCAATTAGTAGTCACTAATCAAAATCCATCGTCGGCAGCAATCAAAAGCGTCTCGTTGGAATATCAAAATCATTTGGAAATTTTATAATTTCCATACCCTGATATATTTTGACTGCAGCTAGGTCTTGGCGTATTCTCTTTGTTTGTAAATAAAATGAATAGTGCACAAGGAATATCTCTCTCTCTCTAGTGCAAAACAAAAACACCTGCGTCAATCAAAAGATGTGGTTACTAAGGAATTTGAATACAAGTAGTGGTTACAAACAACACGGTAACATGACATCGCTATTCAACGTTTATTATTTACTGCTCTATCACATTTGGCACAGTTTCAGAACCGTAAAAGGTTTTCGATACACGTCAGTCAATACGGCGGGTTTCGTCACTATATTGTGTAGCGGCGACCATCGCCATTGTTCTGATAAATTGATGTCCAAATATTTTTTGTATCCCCGTATTTGTAGTGATTTTCCTCATTTTCAGGTACCCATACATCGTTGCGAGGGGAACAACATAAAATTACACGTAATAATCTTCGTTCTGTTATTCTTTACGAATGTACAACATTTATCTATACCTTGTTATTATTACGAGTGGGTTATTAGAGAAATCAGAAACCTTAATCGGACAAGTATTTTTTTTTGGATCAAGCGTGAGATGACCGTCAAAATTATCGGTAATATCATATTCATAATCGGTTATAAAAAACCTAATTACAATGTTTTCATGCATTTTTCATGGTTTTCGTAATATTATTCAGTTGAGTAATAAAAATAATGCTTCAATAAATGTTCAGTAACATCTCTGTAAAAATGAATAAAAGAGACGTGCTACTAAAAAACGCAATATAAAGCTAATAACTTCTCTACGAAAACTGTAAATCTCTAGTTTAGGCAAAGCAGTCAGCCTGGGTCCATTTTACTACAAGATTAAAATGAGAGCCGTTGGATGACGACTTCGACGCTCATTGGTTGCCGTTGTCATGTGTCAACCTACTTCTTTCTAGATAAATGTAAATATATTGACTATTTATTTACAAAAACTAAAATTCTGTCAATAAAGTAATTAGGAGACCGTCCCTTACACCCGATTCACTCAAACGCAACTCAGATTTGAGCACGTCTCAAGTCGTAGTTTTTTGACAGTTTTTAATGAAATTCGGTCAAAAACTCGTCACATGAGACGTGCTTAAATCTGAGTTGCGTTTGAGCATTCGGCAGTGAGTCTCTTGGCAGTATCCTTATAAAATCAATCTATCGTTGATACCTAGACAATCGTAATACTTCTATTATCCGTGGCGAATATTGCTAGCGCTAAATATACTCGTATAAGGGGTCAAAAAAATCAATCTGCACGGGTAAACCCCAATTCTTTGATCCCTGAAAATCTGTAAATAATTTAACATCAATTGGATTGCTCCGATGCCTTCCTCAAACTTCTGATTGTTCTTTAAGAGTTTATTCTCTCAAATTCGCTAATTTATTTATCATAGGTACTACGGATGAATTTAATATTTCTGTGTTTTTTAAAAGCAAGAGATCGGCGTCAGTGAAATAGAAAAGATGGACGGCGAAGATAAATGAGGAGATTTTTAGCCACGTGCCACGGGATGTTGACTAAACCGTTATTAAGTTTCTTTTGGTGAAGGACTGAGGGCATACCTACTGGGCACTAAAGTTCAAATGCAACAGTAATAGTGAAGTACAATTGGTAGTCTTATAGCTGAGGGCGATTATTTCCAGCCAACCTTCTATTTTGCGGGCTGAATTTACATAAATTTGGGATGAGCATATTACATAACTATATTAGGTAAGGTACTGAAGGAACGCGTCCTTACTGGTCCACATCCAATCTTTTCGGTCTTTTAGTACGACAGACGGACGTGTGTGAATAGACCTTAATAAAAAGTAGCCCGAAGTTGAATATGCCGATTATTTACGAGTTCGCCTTCGACCCCAACTCTCCGAGGATAATATAGGCGTGCTTTTTATTGCGTTTCCTTTAGTAAAACGCTAAAATTAAGCCGCGTTTATGTAGTCGTGGTGAATGAGTGCGCCCTGGGACGCAGGATTAAGTAGTTATGAGAATATTATGTATTAACTTCCGCTGTGGTTTTGAGCTACGAGATAAGATAAATTGAGCTAAATGATGTAGCTGGAAAATACATTCAGAATTGTGAGTAATTTATTGTTATCTTTTGAACTCTCTACTTAAAATGTTGACCTGTATTGGGGCTTGTACAGAAGAAGACTCATCACAATTGCTAGGGGTTTAGATCGGCTCCCTGCTATAACCGACTTTCGGAGTAGCTTCGGACTCCCCGATTATAAAAATTTAAAATAAAAACAAATCCTGGAACTTGCGAAGTAAAAATAAAAAACCTTCTACCTTACGAATCTTGATTAGGTATACATTATGTTCTAAATAATAAAGTGAAACAGTTTTACGAATTTGATCCCCAGGTACGTTAGATATCCCCTCGGATCTCTTGGTACTTAAGTATGAACTTTAGATTGTTTTTATGACGTCTAAAGGAGGTCAAACGTTCAAACATTACATTTAGCATATACCTACGTTACTTCAATAGTATTCAATAGTGTAGGTATTTTATTATATTGTAACGAGGATCATACAAAAGAGCGATAGATACCAAGCCGAGTTTGCGGCCAGTTCTTCTCAGTGTTGGTCGCGTAGAACTCGCACTAGAGTCACCTAGTTTTAAGACGTTTCAAGATGGTTGAGTATTTAAAAAAAAGATCTCATGAAATAAACAAACAGAACGATTAGAACCATTGCAAATTTAAAGGAGGGTGCAGTTTGTTCATACCCTAACAACTACCACACATTACCTAATAAAAAAATTGTAAGGAAACTCCCACAGTATCTTAGCTGAAATGGACAGCTAAATTATATCAGATAATTATGTTTAGTAAGCGCAAGCGTCCCTAATGAGAAACTACCTAAACAAATTGCCGTTTAATGGGAGATTATGGGATTTTCAACCTTAACGTGAAGGCATTAGAGTGAAATCTATGCTTGTAACAAGCTGCCATCACGGTGACGATGGATAAAATTTATCTGTAGAGGGATGGAGGAGGAATCCTAATAACTCTCTGTCAGAGCTTTTAGATTCGTCACTTGTGATAAGATAATTGTCATTTTATTTACGAGAGTTCACCGGTGCTCTAGTGGGTCGTTACTTTATAAAAAAACGTACTTTAAATATTCAGTTATTTGCACTGGAAAATAAAAACACTTCTTGATGTTTTTATTTCAGCTTTTTATTTAGAGACGGGGAGCAAAATGTTTGGTTTTTAATTTTTATTAAAGGTGATTTTGCTTTCGATCGTAAGTTTGTGGGTTTGAATTCGGCCGTGCACCAACAGGTTTTTATTTGCGCAATCCACCAAGCACTGCAAAATATGTGTATGCGCCTTCAATGTGTATGTGCCAATTTTGGCGCAAATATTTAGACGCACCTCTGACTACCTTCCTTAGAGAGCTCTATAAAAAAATGATTCCCGATTTCCCTTGGTCACGGCATCACGCGGGAACAGCTGGACCGATTTCGCTATTAGTTTTTGTTTTATATGCTATTGTCCGGAGAAATTTCTTACATAAAAAAACACGATTATAAAATATAATAAAAAACATTTCACGGCTGTCGTAACTGTCAAGCTTGATATTTTATTGACTGAAGGTGGTACGAACTTAGGTAGGTACGGTAGATATCACAGAAATATAAATCGTTTTCTCTATTCCGTGGTAGATATCCCCTCTGACGTCTTTGTGCTTAACTCCAGATTCTTTGAGGACGTGTACGGAGTCAAAATAAATATAAAACCAACAGCAAAAGTAGCGCCCCGCGGTTTCACCCGCGTAGTTTTAAATCCCGGTATTCCCACGGGATAAAAAGTAGCCTATGTGTTATTCCAGACTATAATATATATCCGTGCCAATTTTCACCAAGATCCGTTCAGCCATTCTGGAGTTATAGAGTAACAAACATCCATCCATACATACAAACTTTCGCATTTATAATATTACTAGCTGGTACCCGCGACTTCGTCTGCGTACTTTTAATTTGATTAAAGTTTCATGGTTTTATCTTTTAAAATTAAGAAATCCCATAGAAACTTTCAACCTCTATTTCAACCTCTTCATCCCTTTTTTTCGCAATAAAAGGTAGCCTATGTCCTTTCTCAGGGTCTAAAGATTGTCTGTGCCAAATTTCATCAAAATCGGTTGAGAGGTTTAAGCGGGAAAGCGTAACAGACAGACAGACAGACAGAAAGACAGACAGACAGAGTTACTTTCGCATTTATAATAATTATAATATATAATATAATATAATAATTATAATAATAATATATAGTTAGGAAGGATAGTAGGAAGTAGGATGAGCAAATGAAATACCCAAACACCCGCAAGCTACTATTTTTATGAATGAATGAATCGCAAAGATTAATTTAAAACCTGCAACGAATATAAAATGAAACAAATTTCGAAAAAAACTTCTTGTTTCATTCGGCAGTGTTTATTAAGTGTGTTTGTCTCAGAAATTAATGATAATTCGAGGAATACTATAATTTAATATTTATAATATTCCTCGTAACTCGATTCTTTGTTCCTTTAAAAATAGGAAGGAGGCAGGCCATGGAATGTATGGATGAAAGATGAATGAGCAAGAAAGAAGTGAGCACCAAGATAACAAATGATAGAAAAGAGTGAAAGAAGAAAACCTTGTGCCGACACCACTCAAGCAGGCAAGATTTACGAACGACATTCAACGTAGGACGTCCTCTATCCAATAGACAAATATAATTGATCTTAGGAAGGTGTATATTCTTAAACATGATTATGTCAAAGTCAAAGTCAAAATGTATTTATTCAATAAAATCACAAGGATCACTTTGAAACGTCTTAAAGTAGGTGACTCTAGGTGGCAGTTCCACGCGACCAAAGCTCAGAAGAACAGGCAACAAACTCGGCTTGGTTCCTACCGCTCTTTCATATGATCCTCGTTACAATGTAGGCAATATGTAGGCTTATATCCTGCAAAGTTCTTCAGGCTGGCGATAATTATGTGTGCCATTAAAATTGTACGCGTCGAGATTCTAATCTGACGGCGGGCGCTAGCTACCTTAACGAAACCAGAGCATCAATCGTACACAAATCTGATTAGCCTCCGCTGGGATTAGTCGAGGTCAGTGGCTGGTCGTATGTGGATACGTAACAGGTTGATGATTTTGATCTGATCCTATCTATGTGCTAATTCTGTTTCCCTCGAAGTAGCCACCAATCACTGACGGCTTTAATGTATAGCAGAGAATAAAATCCATAATGTTATTACAATGTATAATTATGAGATATTTTATATAATAGAGCAGACATCCGTGACATCTCAATTAAGGTTCCAACGGTCGACCGTTGTGTTGCAAAACACAACAAATGCTGAATTGGACGCCAATTTGTAGCGTGGTTGACGGTGCCGAGAGATACTCATTAAATAGTATTTTTTGCGTTTGGATTTTTTTGATGTGTTTATTTTTCACGCTCTTCATGTTTTCGATTTATATTTTCCGTCGTTTAATTGTATGTGTGTTGTATTGTTACCGTCCGTTACAAATTAATGTTTTTTTTCATTCTTTCACCGACTTCCCGCGGTGCTAACAATGTCGTCAGTCCATCGGGTAGGAGGGCCACGCTTCGTTTTCCTGTTCGTGGTCGCCATTCGAGAACCTTTATTCCCCAGCGGTTTGTCAGTTCTTCCAGTTGCCAGCAGTACGTTTTGATAAAGATGGTTACCACGGCACATAAGATGGTCACACGAACGTTTCTCCTCTTTATGTACCTTCTTCTCGTTTTGTCAGTAGTTCATTATTGTCATAATTCTATATTATGCAAATCTATGGATATTAGCAGATATGTGCCACGTTGGTAATCGAATAACGAGAATCGTTTAGTTACCAATTATTGGTGACCGATGATGCTAATTACATGCAATTAATTATTGCATGTAATTATAGCAAAACCTTTATGAAATCAGTTTATTCTAAACTTGCTTTGTATAACTAACACGCGGCCCATTAATTTATTATTGTAGGGCGTTGTAGCATATCGTAGCATGGCATAGCTCGGCGTAGCACTTATTAGTAAGAGAGACGTAGCTCGGCGTAGCATCGACTTGCAAAGGCTTCTGATGGAAAACTGAAGCAAAGGAAACTATATTTATATTTCTACAGTTATATCGAGCTTAATATTCAAAACTACATTCTCTTGATTTTTAACCGATTTACAAAAAGGAGCAGGTTCTCAATAATAATGATTTTTTTTCTTAGGTATGTTACGTCATAAATTTTTACTGAAAGAAACGATTTTGATGATTTTTTTAGTTGAAATCTGGTACTTGTCATGTGGTTCCATTAAAATTTGAGTCAGCTTTGATGAGTCGTTTTTGAGTTATAGTAGTAGGTATGAGTGTATTTTCCAGGGCGTCGGTATTTGGTTTCGGTCGGTCTTATCTCGAAAGAGTTATTTTTTATGGTATGTTGAGCATTATTTATACAACGTGGTGGTAATTTATTTGGTGGTTCACTTAAAATGTGGACAAAATCATTTATTGCAGAAATGAAGACAATTTTGTCGAAAGACAACGATATATTTATATTCTTTTCTCATGAATTCCATAGGGATCCCAGTACTGTCGAACCAGTCTCCACAATATCCAGTTGCTACAATTCTCTCACCCCTTAGGAATATACGACATTTGACAAGTTTTCTTACAAATAAATACACATCTTGCTGGAAAAACGAAACGTGTAACTTGAGAACATACACATGAAGCCTTAGTACCTGTATTCCTCAAGTTAATTGACGCAAGGCAGTGCATCATAGGGCACGTTCATATCATGTTCGACTTACGAGACAATGCTGTGTTTGTTTGTTTGTAGGCCACGTCTGGAACGACTGTTTTATCAAAACGTATAGAAAAGTCTTTTCTAGATACTTCACAAATTTTCCTCAGTATGATGAAAACTGAAGGTTAAACATGTAGCCCCGAGTAGAGTTCCTAGCGGAGTTCATATTAAATCAATGTGTGAACTTCTTCTATGAAACTTGACATTTTAGTTACACCTAAGTGGTGTTGCAAGGCTGCGTCACTACGCAAGAAATAGTAAATGTTAATACATAATTGTGAGATTGTTATAGTAGAAGTTATGTTTCTTCTATAGTAACACAGGCATGCAAAAACATATTGCAATAAAATTGACAGTACATAATTTTGTATGTGCTTGCTTATCTGTGATTTATGAGTGAATTTTTTATTTTTTGCTTAAATAAATTGAATAAAATTCGATATATTAAAAGTGCCAAATTTTATTCCGATCGGATAAACGGTTTGAAAGTTATGCTAACAAATTACATGCCAAATCGTCGTAGTTGCCACTCATTTGCTCGCTTCACTCACTCGATCAACAAAATTCTGTTTTGACAAAATCAAAGATCACATTATTTATCTATTTCAAATAGTACAACCTTTACTTTTGGGCTAGATGGAGCTATTCGAGCTGTATAAATTGTCGGTAAAAATTTATTTATCAAAAAAATCATATCAGAGGCTCAAATTCTATTCGATCAAACAAACGTCAATTTTCCGAATTTAATTGCATGCGGCAGATACAAATTCCACTTTATGCCAGTGCTTTAAAGTTCATTTAACATTTGACTTTGACGGTATCTAACCGAGACTAGATTTAACCTTTACAGAGGCAGTCTAATCGAGTAGTGGCATCCTTTGTAGTGGATGGACTGAGAGCTAGAGGCAGTGGATTCGATTGAGCGAACTGAAAAGCAAAGGTTACCTCTATGACGGAATTCCGGTTTACTGCTTCTAAAGTGTGAGCTTTTAAAACTAAAATATTAGTTTATATTTAGTGTTTATGAAACTAATAATACATTTATTAACAAAAAAAGACTTAACACAATATTAATCTTAAAAACATCGTGAACATCGTGAAACAACAACATTAAAAGCATCTACGAGTAGCTTTGAAAAAAAATCATTACTGTAAGTCTGGATTTGTACCCACGTCTATAAAATCAGAAGACGTCACTTCCACTAGACCACCGGTGCTTTAGAGCGGCTTCAATAATATTCCTTAAATCTAAAAATGACCCACATAGAGAACCTTCAAGACCTCGCGTCAGAACCATAAAACCGTTAATAAAATCTATAATAAAACCCACCAAATGTGCTTAACCGATATAAAAGCTCGGTGGGTGTTCCAAATAAAGTGTGCCAGTACGAAAGGGTAAGAAACTATAACTCGTTTTTATAATATCTTTACCTACGTAATACTAGCCTACTAGCTGTGTCTATTTATATTTGAAGTAACATAATTCTCCTTACTCAGGAATCTTCTACTAACTTGAAGTAGTAGTACTAGTGATCGTACTGTTTCGACAAACAGAAAGCGACCACAAATGAAGCGACAAATGACCAAACACACATGGGCTTTGTTGTTGTGTTGCTTTTGTTTTTTTCGCTTTGAGCTATTTTCAGAATAATAACTACATTCTGAGTAGCTATACTTCAAAGGCACTCTAATAAATAACAGTAGATGTAGTGTAATGTATGTAGACAGGGTCCGTCAGTTTATATTAGAAAATATCTTTGAGACCCTCACTCTGTTATCGTATATCGAGAACGAGGACCATTTGTTATCAATTCCTGGCCTATCGTTAATCTTCAGATAATTGTGTTTAGAGAGGTGCGTCCTTGAGATGTCACGCAAGATTGAAGTTCTAAGAATTATTTCAAACCAATTTGTTGGTAAGTAATACACCTAAATTCTACCTATGTATTTTATTCTAAGAAAAGGTATACCGTAAATAATGTTCTCTATGACATAAGTTTATTTTTATGGACAATTTTAAGTGCCAATGTGGCAGCACATTTTTTTCTGTGTCATCCTTCTAACCTCTTTTCTTTTTATAACAATATACTCTGTGCCTCTATTAGGCAACGTAGCTTTATCCATGAATGAAATCAAAAGTAAATTAATTTAAAGTGTTTTTCATTATAAATTCCCCAAAGGGCAGAACAAATCAAATATTTCACCTTCACTTATCTGATATCTTAGCAACACAGTATTTGAAGATTTTAGCGTAGTATAAGTTGCTCAGTTGCAAAGGTTAAATATAATAGTATGCTTTAATAACTACATCCAGTTAGCTATATATGAAGTGAAAGAAAAATTCAGTGCAAATAAAGAGTACCGATCACGTCATCAAAGCAAAGTTTAGGGCAAGTTATGAAAGGATTCTGTAGTGCATTCATGCTTATGCCAAACGAGCAAAATTCATAGCTAGTATCAAATATGACCTTCAACTCACCTCAAATTTTTATTAAGCTTGGTCTCCGGTCGCTGGTCGTGATCTGAAACAAAAACACTTCTATAAGACAAAACGTTTATAAACATCTTTCGCGTCGTTGTTGTTACAATTCAAAATGTATTCTTTTAAAGCCACTTTATCCAATAAGTAGCTACTTCCACAGCTTTATATGAGCAGGTCGATCTTCTACTGTACATGGGGTATTCCTAATAATGAGGTCCAGACAAAATATTATCACTATTACAAGCATTGCTCTTGCCCTGCATCTGGAGATTTCACAGACTGAAATAAGCTCAGAATTTTAGACAAATAATTCTAGTAGTACATTTGAATTATGTGGATAATTTGCTTATTTAAATAATTTGTACGGTACTCAAATTGTTGAATTTATACGGGACTAGCTGATCCCGCGGCTTTGCTCGCGCTCGTTTACTTTGAAAATCTCATACAAACTTTTATCCCCTATTTTATCCCCTTGGGGGTAGAATTGATCAAAATCCTTTCTTAGCGGATGCCTACGTCATAACATCTACCTCCATGCCAAATTTCAGCCCGATCCGTCCAGTGGTTTGGGCTGTGCGTTGATAGATCACTATGTAAGTCAGTCAGTCAGTCAGTCACCTTTGAGTTATATATATTTAGATTAAAGATTAAAATAAAAATTCAAATCGTTGAATAAAATTTCAGTCTAGTTCACGAATAGTGTCAGATAGTGTCATATTGTATCATTTTATCCATATAAACTTAAAAAATGAAAAAATTCAATTCTATACAATAAGCAGTTTTTCAATTCAAGTATATGAGTGAAGTCTTTTTTACTTCAAAAAAGGAAAAAAATTGCTTTACTTCAAAAATTGGATTATTCTGCTAACACTTCAACTGAAAGAATAAACATCTCCAGTTCTCTAAGACTAAGCAACGTATCTATTGTAAAGCCTAGCAGACGACTAAAGGGACCTAGACATAGCATTGTAACCAAATCAATAATATTGTGAAGCCTTTGTCGTACCGAGACGTTCGTTAGGATAAGTTCCTGTTTGTACGGAACGCTACAAAGGTACAGGCAACATGAAAAGCAGAAGACAAACCTGTTATCACATTTATTTTACAGGCGAATATTTGATGAATAATAAAGGTAGCTCAGGTCTGAATTTAGTTGGTTGTTTGGTTTTCTGTACAAGCTCGAGTTTTGTATGGAGTCACTATTAGAGTTACGGCACGCTCGATAGAGTAAAAAAAAAAAGAAGTCCTATATTGTTCGAGATACAGCTTAACGATAGGTCGAAAAACCATTGCATTTTGGGTATTTTTTATTGTAGTTGGCACAAAATTAAAGCTTTTAATTCTTAGTGATTAAAACCTTTTCATTTTTTTTTCATTTCTTTTTCACTTTTTTTTTTTTCAAACATTGGTATAACATTATTTTTTACTAGTACAGTATTTACAAAGTAAATTTCAGTTATGGCACAGAAGAAATAAAGTAATGCTTTCTCTTGATGTTGGTTTCACAGTCTTTGAGTAAATTATTCTCAGGGTATATTTTTAAATAAAAAAAAAAATATTGTGTTACTGCACTAGGTACAGTTAATATATATCTAAATGTACTAAATAGAGTTAGGTATCGCTGTTACTTGGACTCGGAAGACAAACAACAATCATAGACAATCCTACTATCCACTAGCTGCAGCTATCGTCCTACCTGAACTGTACAAAATAGAGACATAACACAGAAGATATTACCAAACATACAATATGCTTTATATCTGTATGTGTTCGTTCGTATGTTATGTAAATATATCAAGGTGCAAAGGGGGTAAAATACATACAAATGTGTACATGAAGTGGAATGCGATATGAAAGAAATTGGTTCGTACATTCTTTTTTAAAATGCGACAAAAATATCACAGTTCGGAAAGCCAATAAAATGAAAGTTTCCATTTATTAAAGTTTCAATAATCTCGCAGTTCAGGTAATAAAACGTACATTGCGGAGATCGTGAGATCTTAGTTCGGCGAACATCTAGTAGATATAGAACCGGAAGCTCGATTGCGGTGGAACATGTGTTTTAGGTCACCGCTCAACCACATGTTATGTGGTAAACCGAAGCACAAGTGGGTATCCTAATACACAAACCAAGATACTAATTCCATTACTAGTTATTGAGGTAACCGCAAGGTAATATGGTTATACGAACAACCGATTTGTTGTTTGCTATTAAGACTGTTTATTTGTGTTTAGTTTGAAGCTCTCGTGGCTGAATCCCATCAACGCATCGCTAAACCAGATTCTATCTTTACCACCTTGATAGCTGATTTTCCAATTGCCTACTTGTTTTCGGTTGCTCTTTTTTTTGTGCACTATAAAGTAACGAACTCATTTCTGTGGTTTTTATCGAGGTTTCGGCCTGGGTTCTAAAGGCTGGCATCAATATAACCTCGGGTTTGCAGTGTCCCATTGGTTCATCTGTTGCCTGTGACATGAAAAAATATATCAAGCTGACGTCATTAGTCTTCAATGCACTCTGTAACACCAGAATCTGGCTCAGTAGAAACAATTAAAACATAAGAGTGTCCACCGCTAAAAATGACACAAATAACTGCACAGCGCTGCATTGACCTAACGAAAGCGATGCCATAAAACTTTGAACAACACTTCGTACTCAGGAGTTGCTGCTGTCCATCCTTTAGTTTACTAACCTCCATACGAGGTCATGGAGTGGTCCAATACTATGTCGGGACCACCACGACCATCAATTTCACTTCACTTTCAAGCTCAGAGTATTTCATTTTACTTCTATTTAACTTTTATTATGCAGGCACCTAATATCCATTCTGGGTTTCATAAATTTCAAATAAAAGGATTTTTGTTATTTCAAGAGTATCTTGTAAAATATAGGACACCTATAAATATGAAACCAACAGCCCGCCTAGCCGCTTCCGTCGTGTACAACTGCAACTATAAAAAACCATCGAGCGTGTTAAATGTTAATGTCAGACAAATCGTGGGGAAATGAAAAATGAAATTGTCTGCTAAAAATATCAATCTTGTTTCAGAAACAATGCATAGTCGGACATCGTTCATTTGATTTTTATACGGCAATTGGGTATCTTTTTTATTAGCAGTCGCGTGCGGAGTGAGTTGGGCCATTCGGTGGTGTAATTGTAGTGTGCCCTTTTGTAGTCACGCAATCGCGTGTTGGACTGGAGCAGTCGGCTGCACACAGTACAGACACTAAGCAGTACATAGCTAAAATAGCGGTATCTTTCAGTATCGTACTCTACGTAAGGTATTATATAAAAAAACCAGAGAGATACAAACATTTATGTTCATCGCACAAATGTTTTTTCTCGGTGGCGATCGAAACCACGGCTTACAGCGCAGATTTACCAACCCAGCTGTGACGACTGTCAAGTCGTAGTAAGATTGTCACTCTTATTACTATGGAAGCATAGAAAAAAGGGGTGGAAGAGAGGTGCAGCTCGCATGTGTATTCCTAACAGATTAAATTACATTTGAGTGGGAGAATGGTGGGAGTGGGATATACACATATCACGTGCACATCTTCCTGGTGATTGTTATTTTCTTTGACAATTGAGTAAGCAATTTATGTTTACTTGATTTCCGATGTCATAGCTTAAACTTTAAAGTGAATCAACTTTGTCACCGACTTTTCAATGCGCTTAAAGTTTCTGAAATAGTTTTTGTTAGTTCATTATGACGGACTTATCTCAGGCCATCAGCAAGTTTTACTAGCTTCGATATACTAACAGCATTTTAGATGCTTCGTAATAAATAAGGCAACCAGTAAAACGGATCATCTTTACCAAGCGTTCTTACTGGTAAATGTCTGTATTGTGGGCTACCTCTCTATTCGGCCGTTCGATTCCATTGAACAACTTTATTGGTTTCCCACAATGCTATGTAGAGCCAGCACAGTCCCCCGGAATCACAGACAGGAATCCGAATCCACTGAACGTTATTCTATTTCTCGCAAATGTTTCACGAAGTTTCGCCTGTAGAGTCCTTTCTATACGGCTTTTGAGTAAAAGCTCAACATCTATGTAAAATACTATGCTTTGCACCTCGTTTTTGTCAGAATAATATATAGTTTCCCCGCGATGTTTTCCTTCACCGTTAAAGAGCGCTGGCTTTAAGCACAAACTGTTTTTGAATTTTCATTATTGGTTTCCCACTCGATTCGAACTCACGACCTTTTGATCACTCCCGCTCGGCCACCAGTGTAATAATATAAACCGCATTTAATGCTGCATGTCAAAATAACATGCACCATGGCATCTCTTAAAAGCGCTGTATGGGCTTTTGAGCTCACACAATACGCCGTGTAATGGCCTTTTTTGTCATAATTGACCGAGCGAGCGAAGCGAGCGAAGCGTCTCAGTTTCCACATTGGCCAAAAATGCGTTTGTCCGGATGTCTGTCTGTTCTCCTCTACAGGTCGCATTTTTCAACCGATCTGGACGAAACTTGGTACACAGGTTATATGACTTATTAGTTTTTTTTTGTCGTCGGGGATTTTTGATTGGAGGGGTACTTCACCCAAAAAGGGCAAAAAGGGGGCCATTTGATATACTGGATATCTCCACCAAATGAGATCCGATTTCGATTATTCTTTTTTTATTTGAAAGGTAGTAACTATAAGTTGGTCTCATAAAAGTTTGGCAAAGATCTGATAAGGATCTTCAGCATGATGAACAGGATAGCTCATCAAACAATCGATGGTTTTCAATCAAATTTGAGAGAAACACAAAGGACCTCATTCTACACAAGATGATGCAAAAAAAATTAAAACGATCAAAAAAATCACAAAACGGAAAATGCACTTGCACATTACATTCCTCAAAAATTTACAAAATTAAATAGAAAAAACATCATGGGGATGGGTATTTTCTACTTCTCTTCAACATTGATAGGTTTCTTTCAAAACTCTGAAATAGCTTTTGCTAAGGCAGTAAATAGCTCACTTTTAGTATGCTCGCGAGGTCTACAGCTCCCAGAGCCACTAGTTTAAGTTGTAACAGCTCCAATAAATTTGAAGATTTAAGAGACAAAATAAAGATTATTATCTAAGTAAGTCTTCTATATAAGTCTACTTTATTCTAAATCCTAATATAATCTTATGAAATGAATCGACGATGTACCCCAGATTTTTCCCGTTATTGTCATTTTGAACTGCTACGATTCTGCTAAATGTAACAATAGCGGATTTGTACCAATGAACATAATATTGGATGGTTGAATGGATGAAAGCCATAAGCTTTTCGACTGTACCTGACCACCCATTATACTTCACTAAGCTATTAAACTTGTATAACGTTATATTATGCCGACTGTCCTCGTCGTGTTCAATACATACTTCCTATACTTTTTATGCCTTTCGTTATGAATGTCTGCTTGCCTGAAAATAAACGTAGCACTCAAAGTGGGACTGGACTGCTTTTTTTTAATTTAACTAGCTGGTGGAACAAACGGAAGGCCCACCTGATTGTGAGTGGTAACCATCACCTATAACAAAAGCATTTATTTATTATTTATTTATTTATTTAATTAATAAATAAATAATAAATGCGAGCATATAATGGCCTCGCAAGTCACGCAAGATAAGAATGTGTCCTACGTTGCATTGTCCTGCGTCCATGAACCTGAGGCATACAGATGTTAAGCCTCATGAGCCTGTAATTTCACCGACAACCAAATTCTTCGAACCGAAACACAGCACTATCACTATCACTACATAGTATAAAACAAAGTCACTTTCTCTGTCCCTATGTCCCTATGTATGCTTAAATCTTTAGAACTATGCAACAGATTTTGATGCGGTTTTTTTTATAGATAGAATGATTCAAGAGGAATGTTTATATGTACAATACATGCATGGTATGTGCACCCGTGCGAAGCAGGGGGGGCGCGCGGGCGGGTCGCTAGTTGTAAATAAAAAAAGGATTGAAATTTTATGAACTAGCTACCTATGTGCTTAGGCAAACTTTTAAGTAAGAAGATTATTTGGATTGAAATGTTATTTTTGTGTAGCCTTTGGAATTTCTGAAACTTTCTTGATAGCCATTTTTTAACTATCCCTTCAGCAAATTTATATCTTCAATAAAATAAATGTTGAAATATGCGAGCAAGAGGTTATTTGACAGTTATTGCACTCCTAAAAATAGACGAAAATGGCGACGACATTTTGTTTGACCAGTAAGATAAATATAACTATTTCGATATCGTACCGCACAATGCTTTGATACGTGGGAACGGGTTTGAAAGACCGGCGGCGGGTCAAACATTAAAATCATATCCCATACCATATTTGACGTGTGTTCATAATTGGTTTTCCGTCATGATTCGACTTCTTGATAGTACTTAAGTAGGGTACGACCAAGTCAGAACGCTATTGATACCATTATTCTGAGTATTAGTGCGGTTGCCAAGTTAAGTCGACGTGGTATTACATGGATCTCATAACTTTTTATGGTAGAAGAACAAATTTGCGAGACTTGATTTTTCTACAAGTTATGTTTTTGATGGCATTATTCTTATTTGGACTGGAAGATGCACAGGACTGAGGAGGCTGGCACAACATGAGGGAGGCCTACATTTAGGAGTAGGTGATATTGGTATCACTGAGATCGCTGAGATGATGATGTTTATTTATTTATTTATTTATTCATTCTTAGATTCACAGTTTTCTTATTGTCTAATATAAACTATATAATATACATTGTGCATAAACCAAAATGAATCTACATTTTATAAGCAACTTATGTAGGTAGGCAGATGATACTGAGAAGACAAACCAAAATAATAAGGTGAAAGTTAACTAATAAAACAGACAAAATATAAAGTTGATCACAAAAAAAAGAGAACAATGTGTAAAATAAAACGTGGTAATGAAAATGTGTAGTGTAGGTAGTGTGTCATGATGTATGTGTAGGTAGCTATTTAGATAGGTTGTTAATTATAAATCGGGTAGGTGTGAATGTGATGACAAAACGCCAAGATAAAACTCTGCAACATTCGCTTGTAGGTGAAGTGCAGCTAGTGTGAACAATAAAGATAATAAACTGGTTTCTATGCATATTTCTATAGGGATGGCTTACATGGTGGCAGTCAACAAAAGGATATGTTCCTAAAATAATTCCCTATGACATCAAATAAATGAACAGTGTCGGGAATCTTCACGTAGTAAGAAGTGTATACCAACATTCCCAGAGCTCTAAAAAAAAGTTAGTTTTTTTTGTTGAATTTGTGAACTGGGTGGGCCGAACTACGAGTATGAGGAGATATATTGCGATGTAATTCTCTGAATTGTTAAAACGATGAACCAAAATGGACCGTATCACATTGACTTAGGAGTAATTAGATTTGTCAAATGAAATGTAATATCGAATTCACAGAATGCTGGTACTCATTTTATTGCAAGTGAAGATAACTTCATGTAAAAAATGGTGGATTACATAATTCTCTTATTCAATTCAATAAAATTCAACGTAATTAAATAAAACTCCCACGTAAAAGTACGTTATTTCCTGTGTTATTATCACGCAATAAGCACCTGTGGGGAGCTTTAATTTATGATATGTCCTTACCTACTATCGTAACCATCGAGTTCATCAACTCATTAACGGGTGGTAACAAAAACATATAATTTTAAACATCAAACAGGTGTAAAAATGTTAGATTTTACACAATACTATGGTAACTGCTTGTAATTATTTTTAGTATTTTTTGTTTGCTCATGAAACTTTGAACTCTTGCATTTTAACAAAATGAAGGTTCAGATACTAGAAACGATGATATGATGAAGACATAATAAAATCTAATTAAAAAAACTTAAATATTCATCAATAGATTACTATCCTAATTTAAATTTATTGAGAATATGTAGTTTCTCCTCTTTGCGAAGGACTCATCCAGGAGTGATAATATCAGCTGTTTTTTAACCAACTTAGTCTAGTAGTTTAGTTAGAGGATTTAGTCTTCGATGTGATGGTTTTTAACCGTGATTTCCGCGTATAATCGACAATTTATTATGATTATGTATAACTAGTTGCGCCCTGCGGTTTCACTCGCGCAGATTTAAATCCCGGTATTCCCACGGGATAAAAAGTAGCCTATGTGTTATTCCAGACTATAATCTATCTCTCTGCCAAGTTTCATCCAGATCCGTTCAGCCGTTCCGGCGTGAAAGGGTGACAAACATCCATCCATCCATCCATACTTACAAACTTTCGCATTTATAATAGTGGTAGGATGTTGATCAAGCTACGTAAGGGCCATGGCAGAGCGCATGTTAGGTGCTTATTAAAAATAATCTATAGAATTAAGGTGCCCAAAACAGCATTTTTAAACAACAAATGTTTACATAGAACATAACTAGGTATCTTAACTTATTGTTTCAATAAAAAGCAAATTTACTCTTTAACGTTTATAAGGAGACATCAGCTGATATGAAATTACCCATAATGATATTCTCCGTGATATTCTCCAGCATAAACTCTAACTTCTAAAAGAAATTACCCGAAAAGAGGACACACCGTCATATTATTATGTATCGCGTGTAGTCTCGTCAGTATCGTACAACAAAATAATTCGGCCATATTTGAGATTAATTACTCGTGTTGTCAGTGGACACTAATGTCATCGGCGGATTACGACTGCTTGACAAGGGTCAGCGAAGTGTATTTGCGCGAACCTTTTTGTCTTGTGAATATCATACAGTTTATAATATGTTGAGTATGCATTTTCGTACATGTATGTTATACTAATTTGTTGATGCGAATGTGAGTAGGTACGTATTTTTGTTATGTTTCCATGGCTATAACAAACCGAGATGAAAAGCGTACCTACAGCTTGCATTCTGGACCAAACAGATGAAAAGCATGCATACACACACACAGCTTGCATTCTGGTGATCTTTATCGCTTAAATATAGTTTTTTTTTTATTTTTTTTTATTTTTAAATTAACATAATTACAGGTTTTTTTTTTAAGCCCTAAGGCGATTAAAGTATTTGAAGTAGTTGAAGTTATTTAATAATACTATTTTCTTAAAATAGACATAGTTAAAATAATTCTATGACATCAAATATATAAACCGAGAACCTTAAGGGGCAGCATACGGCGCGCCGCTATCTCACTTGCACAATGGAACATTTTTAAAGATATAAAATCATTGAATACCTATTGTAATGTAAAATCGCGATCTTACAAGTTGCTGTCAATGGCATTATAAAGATTTAGCGAAAATAAAATTTTGATCCAAGCAAGTTTTCATACTTAAAAATGCGACTTTATATTTTTCAAAATTTTTATGTTATTAAAACTTGCTTGGTGATTTTTTTTACCGTGGCTACTAATCAAACCATCATTCAGATGGCCAATGTTGATGTTATTTAGTTGAAAACATATAGAGACCAATCTATATGGAGTGGTTTTCTACTTGAAGAAGGTAGATCTAACAACATGCCTTCTTAATTTGAAATGTCACAACTATTTCCACCGAATGGTGTGGCAGTATGATAAGGGTCAGCGGGCTGAAGGCTAGCACCATTTTCTGGTGTCATAGAGGCCGCACTCTGAATAGCCCGGCTTATGGCAAATATTATATTATGTCTGTAACATAGGAAATGTTTTAAGCCACGCGTGTGACTGGTTGAGCCCTGGAATATGATGTACCTACTATATACCCGAAAAAACACAACTAGATTAACTCCGATCCGCTTACCCCTGGATTCTGAAGGCTTGATCAACACTAATCGGCTGTCAAGTCACTTGCTATTTCAGCTTTTACTTCAAATTAGACAGAGATAGCAAGTGACTTGACAACTGATTAGTGTTGAACGTGGTTTCAGACATTGGGCTTAAATTTTCAACTTTATTTTGTAGCTCTTTATTTGAAAGTTTCTCAGGAGCCCGTCAACACAAAATAAAAATACGTGACAGGATTAAAACTATGGAACCTACCTCAGTTTAACTATATTTTTTTCTGAAACACGCGTATTTTGTAATAAGGAAAGTAAACTGAAATTCTCCAACTTACTTAATAATGTTGTGATATATTGATGTAGTCTTGACAGCGCAATTGCGATAAAAATAACTTATATTTTATTTAGTCGATACAAAATTATTTCTGTATGTGCTGCAGCATAGCATACGAAATTAGATTTGGAAGATTAGATTGTACAAACAGAAATAACCAATTTTATAAAAAGAAGGTAATTTTCGACGAACACTCGCTCGGTCACGTTCTCGCACTAATCAATGCATAGCAAATAGACCAAACTTTTATAAGTCTGCATTTGTTCAAACACAATTCTGTGAAAAGCAAAGTCGTGGTTTTTTAAAAGCATCACATGCACGCGAATTCAAACTCTATTATTAAATCGACGCTAGCTCTATTAGAAATGAAAGAAATTTTATTGAGCTTTTAGTTTACCTATGAGGACAAAAGTGTAGATACTGATGATGACTTGAAAATTTCCGTGATTAACTTAATTGATTCCATGTCACTAAACTCGATCCATATGAAATGGCAAAGAATAAAACTCGCACTTCTAAGCTACGTATATTTATAACTTATCCCATAAAACTTTTAAAAACTTCATCGTCGGTTGCCCTACAGTTTGTCGAAATTTCTGGATGGGTTTAGTTTTGTTTCACAGTGAAAGTATTTAATCCGTGCGTAACCGCGCCGAGCTATTAATAATAATTATATGATACTCAACTGTAGGGTGCTTCAACTGTTCAGTACAACACCAATATTCTAGTACACGAGTGTGTTTGAAGGCTACGTGACATTCGAGTGTTGCCGACTACCGAGCGTAGTCCAGTGTTGTCAGAGAGCGTTAGTTTGACGGCGCACCTACACAAACCCCTGTAGTTAATACACAGTTCTAATTCATCCCCACACTAGAATAAGGATAATTAGGAGATTACAGGTATCAGAAACTGCAAATACAATGAAGTCTCAACAGTATTCACAGCTCAGTTTGTAGAAGCTCTGGCTTCTGCAGCGTAGGCTTTGGGTTCGATTCCCACTGAGAACAAACATTTGTGTAATCAACTTGGATGTTTGTTCTCTGTCTGGGTGTTATTATACCTACATAAAAAGCTGTGCCCTGCGGTTTTCCTGCGTAGTTTTAAATCCAAGATAAAAAGTAGCCTTTGTGATATTCCTATCTCTGTGCTAAATTTCATCGAGATCCGTTCAGCCGTTCTGGCGTTATTGAGTAACAAACATCCAAACTTTCGCATATATGATATTAGTGGGACATTATAAGTATGTATTTAAAAAAAGTATCAGCTAGCTATATATAGCTAGCTGATGGCTATATATAGCGCTATAGCGCTGTGTGAAAATTCCACCTGTAAACCAGTAAAATATTTCTAAATCATACAAACGTTAATCGTCCCGATGTGTAAATCGAACTTCTCTTGTAGACGCCCGCCGCGCACAACGGTTGTAAAGAGAAAATAGCGATTACGATAACAAAGTACCTATTAAAAATCTAGTCTATGTATTCAATAGACTAAACTTGTATTCATAACCACGCGAGAGCTAGTAGGTACGAATGAAATTTTGTGCTAAATAAATCTGGTTTGAGAAAGTTTGGAATAATGTGGTTTTGACCCGACGACGGGTAAACTAGGATTTACCCGCCTGTAAAAACACTATTAGGTACCTACCATTATCATTAATCATTCCTCTCTCGGTTGCTACTCAAATCAAATTGGCATTATTATCACGATAACGACCTTGAGTTTAAGCCAAAATTAGCTAGTATTATGTTGTAGTGCCCAAAACGTGCAAAATTTATAAAAGGAATATTTAAATAGTAATTTAACTAAAATGAAAAAACTGAAAAATGTTTATTTGCAATAATTAGCAATCTGCAGTAAGTGTGAGGCTCTGTCTTCTGGAGTAGCGTTAGCTGTGGCTCAGGAAAAACACTCACAAGAAGTTTAAAGCATTCTAAAGTAAAAAAAGGAAACGATCAAGTATTTTGAATTTATTTTCCAATGCTAGTTTTCCGAGGCTAGTCTAGTCTTGTTTTAAATGTGGAAGTGTTTTGTTTTTAAATTTGGAAGACACGTTTCTTTTGATTTGAAGACTTTATATATACATAATAATTTTTCACTTTCACAGCGACTAACATAAAATTTGAACAACAAGGCTTTGATTTTAGCGCCGCCAAATTCAGTTTGTTAGTTTAAGTTAGGTATTGTCGATTGGTTGAGCTTTGAATTTTATAGGAACTTCTCATAATACCAGGGTGAATAATCTCTATTTTCCGACCTTCAATCCGATTTTACATGATCTGAATAATTTATAGCGGAAATTGTTTGGCACGCTTTTTCCTGACATTTTTTGTATGTGCCTCTGAAGTAAGTAAGTAAACCGAGTCTATAATAAATAATAAACACTCGGTTTTATATGCGAAAGCATATTATGCATTTGGTACTAGTTTTTCATGTTAATAAATCTAGTAACGTAATATCTGAAAAATGTATCGTTATTAATTTTCTATCTCAAAGGCAAACGGTGCGTCTCCGTATTAAACGCAGTCTCCGTATTAAGTAAAATACACGGTAATATTTGCTTCTAAGGGTCGATACGTACAACGTACATCGCTTTTGAGAGAACGGGCAGCGAAAAGGCGAACGCTATAGAAATGTACCTAAACCTACGTGTAATACCGGCATCGCATAAAGCTACTTTTCCATTTTTCTAACGTAGTTGTATTTATATGTTTTTGTTTATCCAGTCAGCACGCTTTCGTTACCAACCTGCGTGTTCGAAAGTTGAAATAAATGCGTAGGCATTTCCAATGTTTTGCTTTACAAAATATGAGTAGCAACGTTTCGGAAACAATAGAATGACGGGCGGCTAATAGGCTGTGAAGCTAATAATGAAATAAAAACGTTGCTTTTGATAGCCCATGCTCCTCAAAGAGTGTGGTATCTGTGACTTTAAGGCCGGTGCCAGATATGTACGAGTATGAACTTACGTGATCACTTAGCCGCACGCTTAGTGAGACACGAGACAGTGAAGAGTTTTTCTCGTGCCTTACTAAGCGTGCGGCTAAGTGATCACGTAAGTTCATACATATCTGGCACCGGGGTAAGGCCTAGCATTGATACGCATAGTCTCATAGTTTCGGAGATTTTGCAATCGAGTCCCTACACTTTCTCTGTCCCTATAACCCTATGTCCCTATGTATGCTTAAATCTTTAAAATTACGCAACGGATTTTGATGCGGTTTTTTTTAATAGATAGAGTGATTTAAGAGGAAGGTTTATATCCCGTGCGAAGCAGGGGCGCGTGGGCGGCTCGCTAGTAATATGTATATGTATAACTATTTGTGGCGGTGCGGTCAGCGCGAGTTAAAACGGACAACTTTTCATTTTGTTCACAAGCACAAAGTTAAAAAAATCGCTTTTACATCATCTCTCGCCTAGTCTGCCTCATTCAGGAAATACAATGATTAATTTTTACGAGTAGTAGAGCTCTTTGTCTGTGCTCGTTCGGGGAAAAACTGCAACTAGCCCTTTTCTGCCGCCAAGAAGCGTCGCTGTTTTTCTGTTTGAAGAGTGTGGTTCCCGTGAAATTAAGGCTTTACATCTGTTCGCCTCAAGCTGATGGACGCAGCACAGTGCATCGATAGGTCACGTTTCTATCGTGCGTGTCTAACGAGGCAATGCTTTGCTAAAGGTAATTTACACGGGCATTTTTTTTACACTAACTGTATTAAAAAAAGAAATGCTCGTGTGAATGATTTTTTCTTTTTAAACAAAGTAATGTGTCAAAAGATGATGTGGACTAGTTGGAAGGTAGTAGGTATATTTACGTATTCTATGCTAACAGGTAAGTTGACGTACGTCAAAGCTACATTCCAATTTCTCATAAAACTTGCGGGATGCATAACAATATACATGACCAGGGTTTTTTTACCTATGGTCCACACATTGTACCCTGTAAATAGACGTAACTCTGACTGCCCCTCTTAAAAATCCTCAAGAAATATTAAGCTATGTTGACGACCTCAGTGGCGCAGCGGGCGAGAGTCCGCCTGCGACGCAAGAGGTAGCGGGTTCGATTCCCTCCTCAGAGCAATTTTGTGTACGATCTGCAGAAATTTGTTCCGTTGGTCTGGGTGTTTTCTACGTATAATAAAAAAAATATCTATCTATGTAAGTATATAATGTATTAAATATATCAGTTATCTAGTACCCATAACACAAGCTTTGAGTAGCTTATTTTGGGATAAGACGGTGCTATGTGGATTGTCAAGCAATTTTTTTCTTTTTTAGTTAATAAATACCTTTTGACTTTGACTTTGTGAATCAAAGTCGTGTGCAGCAGCTGTTTAGTTATTCTCACAAAAAATATTTCGAAGACGATGTTCTGCTTTGCACTGTTATATTGTATAGAGTTTTATATCTAAACCTCAAGATTCTATGCTCCTAAAGTTCAAAGAAGGCCAACCTCCTTTTTATCGGCACTAACAACGAAATTAAAAGGTTTCATGTTACCAAACCCGATTTTACCTGCCACCGTTTGAGAAGTTTTGAACGCGGCTTTTTAAGCGATTCTCATAGAAGTTTTTGATGAATACGTTTCCTTCAGAGGATATTACGTTTACCGTATACCTGCTCACCGTAGCTACATTTACGGACGGCTTTAGCAGATGTGTTTTGTTTATCAACTAGCTTACACCCGCTGATTTTCTCGCTTGGTAAATAAAGAAGTATAACTTAGGCAAACACCTTAATCTAAATATATATAACTCAAAGGTGACTGACTGACTGACTGACATAGTGATCTATCAACGCACAGCCCGAACCACTGGACGGATCGGGCTGAAATTTGGCATGCAGGTAGATGATATGACGTAGGCATCCGCTAAGAAAGGATTTTGATCAATTCCACCCCCAAGGGGATGAAATAGGGGATGAAAGTTTGTATGAAACTTTGTCAATTTTAATAATAATAATACTTTTTAACGCGAGCGAAGCCGCGAGCAAAAGCTAGTACTTGTATAAAGATAAAGATAAGGATATTTTATTTGTGAAACATAAGTCAGAATAGTTACATTCAGGTGTTAAAGTAAGTAATATAGGTTTCATTATTTTAAATCAATAAGCACGTACACTTTACTTTTCACGTTTCATCAAAATTGTTAATGTTTAATTACATGCAATAAAAACATAAGAACATCATCAACAAGTAACATCTACCATTGCAATTATAATATTTATTAGTAGAGAAAGATGGGGAAATGGCGATCACCTAAGAGAAAAATGGTTTTTTTTTTCATTTGTCCTATGTTAGTTTTGAGGTTTAGAGATTCCGCCTGCTCAAGAGTCACAACCCCTGCGCTGCAGCGTGCTCGCTGTGTTTCAAGGCATCTTATTTAATAAGTTATTGGAGTGAGCGGTATTGCTCGACACGATTGCCATTGCTCCTGCTTACTCTATATTCGTTCGTAGAAAACCTTTGCGTTCGTAAATCCTTGCTAAACTGTTTTTAGAAAGTTACTCTCTTAAAACCTAGTTCAATAGTTACACTAGTCTAGAGCAGAGGTTTGTTTTTTGACTGAATAAGTTCATAGACAAGGCACAATGCCATACCCTTGCTAAAAGCACCCATATGGCAACCACAGTACGCAGGCTAAAGCTAGCTAAGCCTAATGTGGAAACAAAAAGTTTCAGCAGTGGTTTTCCGATGCACGCGAGGATAAAATCCACAAAGGTCTATTATTATCAGATTATTACTGGACGTGTAGTCTCAAGTTTACTGTAAAGCTTATAAACTCAGTCGTAAACAAAGAGATACTAGGGCAATCGAAAGTATCTATAGATATTTTTGTTGATCACACTTTGGTCATGTCTCCAGAAAAGCTAAAAGCTAGTTTATTTTTTTATATGAATTTCGAAGATGTTGAGTTGAATGAGAATGAAAAATATTACTATCTGGGTAGGTGTGTATATGAAAAAATGGCTTTAAACGAGCGTTTATATCTTATTTTACTAATATCATCCTTGCTTCAAATTATACGAAGTTTAGATGTTTCTGACAATTGAGATGAAACATAGAATAAAATTAAATCTGGTTCGTAGCCTGGATTTTCATAAAGGCTATTTTATTATCTCAAGAACGGCGCAGAAAACGCCTTCATCATTTATTCACACACGCGAGTGCAACCGCGGGCAGCTAGTAGCTAGTAAATATCTTCTAAACGTCATACGGAGATTGGTAAGTGTAAAAGTAATATTAGTCCCAATCCTTACCCTAAATATTACGAGCTCCTATGTAAATCATACGAATAACATAAATCTAATTTGTGCAGTTAAACGTCCTTTCAAGAATAAAATTACCATTTCAAAATTCTCATTACCTTACCAACAAACAAAAGCAGAAAAGGTGACCGCCAAAAAATAATAAATCACCAAAAATACCTGGCCTTTTCGCAGAACGAGCTATAATATTTTCCATTAGAATCTTTCCTCAAATAATTTCTTTATTTATTAACAGGGATTTTGCAATTTTCATGGTATTTCTTTTAAAATGCTGCCAACTTTATGTTCATGGCCTCATTATATTTCGAGTACGGCGTTTTCGTGTTTTTAAAAATCTGTCAATATGTAATTAATGTACGCTTACTGTAATATAATGTGCCAATACGTAATGACAAACAGTGACAAACCTAACTTTGAGCAAATTGTTGAGTAATTTTATAAAGCTTTCATTAATTATTGGTGGTAGGAGCCGTCAGATTAGCATCTCGACGCGTGCAATTTCAAATTGTCGTTGAACTAAACTTCAGAAACACACGCGCTGCCGGCCGCAACTCACAAAATGAGAGAAAATTGGAGTTCTTTAATGGTTCTATGCAAATAAGAACAGCGAAAAATACTTCATTTAGGAGTATACCTATACTCGTTCATTTGACTATTCAAAACAAAATCTTTTCTTAGGTCGATGGCAGATAATACAAAAACCGGATGTTGTTTCGTACCTAGTTACTAACATTTTCGGTCAAAATCACATAGCACATTTTTTCTTCATTATTTTTACTCTTTGATGTTAGGATTACGAAACTTTTGAGAGGTTTTTTGCTCAATTAGGATCGTAGATTATATTTCATAGATTATATCGTTATAAAGGTTTTAGTCGTTAACGTAAAATACTTGAAACTGTGCTTTACTCGTAGTTCCGTGGTGTCAAACGTCCTCCATGACGTTCTAATTACAAAATGTCATTGTACGCCCTCCATTATCACAGTCACCCACATAGTTTTCTATTTGCAAAAGTATTTTCCATAATTTAATTATTATTGTATTTTAAATCGAAATACATATCTATCTTATAGTATCTTTTAATTATTTGAAGTTTAACTAAATATTAACCTGATAATGTGTTAAAAATCCTTATTTCAACCTACAGATATAGCTAATAAAACATAATATGATATGTCGAAACATGCCTCAAGGGCAAAGAGAGATTTCGTGAAACCTAAAAAATGTACAAGCGTTAATCCAATTTTATCCAATTACTTACTGGAATTTCTAATCCACAACCCAACTAAAAGTCGCAAGGTAATTCATGTCATCACCGTTAATAATTTACGTGATCGTGAGTTCTGGCAACCATTTCACGTTCAACAAAATAAATGTGTCCTCAAACGAAGTGAATTAGCTATAGAATATCTTTGCGAACCAAAAAGTTCATTAATGAAAATATTAAAAAAAAACTTTTAGGACGACGTCGTCAAACTTGTTGGATCAAAATTATATTTTTGGTGAACATTTGAACAATGTTGTTCCTCAAAACATGGTTGTTTCCAGTTTTACATTTTATTTACTTATTTTAGTGATTTTATATGTTAAATAAATTAAAATAAGCGAGCGAGTATATATTTGTTGTTTGTTTCTTATGTCTTATTAGTGAAAATTCTTGTCTTATTAGTGAAAAGGTTTGCGTAAATTACTTTTTACACTAAATTATGTTATCACTAGGTACTTACATAGTATAAAACACAGTCGCTTATTCCCGCTGCCTGGCGGTCTGTCCCTGTGTAGTATGTTTAGATCTTTAAAACTTTAGTGGATTTTGATACGGTTTTTTCTATTTATTAATTTATTTAATACCATACAACTACAAACTAACAGCCTTGGCCAAAATATTTTATGTGCCAGTTAATATAATAAATAAATAAATAAATAAATATTGCTGGACAATCTACACAGCACCATCTAGCCCCAAAGTAAGCTACTCAAAGCTTGTGTTATGGGTACTAGATGACTGATAATAATAAAATATTAGCAAAATATTTCATATTAGGTGAATAGTAAGTAAATAAAAAACTTATGCAAATAACACAAAATAGATGGCAATTCATGTGAAACACATGTACATCAGATAGAGAGAGAGAGAGAGAGAGTTGGTCTATTTAATTCTGGTTCGTTAAATACTGGACAAGACGAGTTTATAGTCGCTGTAGAACAGCTAGGTCCTGACATTTTAGCCATAAATGAAACGTGGGTTAAGGCTGGTCAAGAGGACAAGGTACCTTCTGTTCCTGGTTACCGCTTTGTGCACCTGCCTAGGCACAAAACTATAAAAGATGACCGGGGAGGGGGGGTTGGCTTTTTTATACGTAGAGGTATAAATGCACGCATATGTGTCCACCCGGTCGTGTCCACGGTTGAGCAAATGTGGTTGCGCCTGAGTGTGCTTGGAAGGACAGTTATTGTTGGTACTGCTTACCGGGCCCCTTGGCAAGACGCTGTAGCCCATTTTGATGCTTTAACCGATTCTATTGCCTCTTTTCCTAAGTGTGACCATCTGATACTTGCAGGAGACTTTAATATAGATATGCTTAGTGTACCTAATAATAAGCGTTCTTTGCTTGAACAGTTCCTACAATGCCTTAGTTTGAACCAGGTTATTTCTGAGCCAACACATCGCTTTGATGATAACACTTTGACCCTGATTGACATTGTATGCACTGATACTCCTGTTCGTAATGTTAATATGAAACACACCCCGGATTTGGGTCGTCATGCCATGTTAGTGGTCGAGTTTAGGATCAAAAAGGAAAAGGCGTGTCCTAGGTGGGTAACCTATAGACCTCTCAATAATATACTTATGGACCTATATCTAAATGACCTGCATGCTGTTTTTAATGCTGTTAGTGATCACATTCCCCCTCATAGTGACCTTGACCAGTCAGTTTCATATTTAACCTCTGCAATTGTCACCTTATTCGACTTACATGCTCCTTTAAAAACTACTAAATTCAAAAGCCCTGTACACCCATGGATAACCGATACTGTAAAAACTATGATGAAAATAAGGGATGATTACCATTCTCGGTATAAGTCTAATAAAACCGACGTTCTGCAAAACTGTTATAAAACTATGAAGCATTTAGTTGTTGCTGCTATTATAAATGAGAAAACGGCTTTTTTCACACAACATATAAATAATAACGCTAGGAACTCCAAGCAGCTGTGGAAGAACCTTAAGACCACTATTACGCCTAATAATAAACAGTCAGTGGATCTACCGCCTCATTTTGATGACCCGGATCTTATTAATTCACACTTTCTTAGTGTTCCTGGTGATGGCTTAGTAACGATCTCACAGCTTACCTACTTTGAGTACCACAGATACAACTCCTGCAAATTCTCGTTGCAACCTGTAGGCGAGCATACAATTCTTAAACTTCTGAAAAGCTTTAAGTCGAATGCTCAAGGAGTGGATGGCATCTCGTTGAATATGTTACTTTTGACCCTGCCGCAATCGCTGTCTGCTATAACTTCTTTGATTAATGAGTCGTTAACAAGTGGCATCTTTCCCGAGTCTTGGAAGTTGGCGGTTGTGAAACCCATCCCTAAAAATAGTCAACCCTCCTCTCTTTCTGACCTTCGTCCAATCAGCCTGCTTCCTTGTCTTTCTAAGCTACTAGAAAAGGTGGTATGCCTCCAGCTTATAAAATACCTTGAGGATAACAACATTCTTCCTCAGTTTCAGTCGGGCTTTCGTAAGGGCCACAGCACTTCAACTGCTCTATTGGATGTTGTTGATAATTTGCTCGCATCTCAGGACGTGGGTATGTGTAGCATTTTAGTACTTCTGGATTTTTCTAGGGCTTTTGACTGCATTAGCATACCCCTTCTGCTTTCGAAGCTGGCCTATTATGGTTTGGATACTACTTCTGTGAACTGGTTCTCTAGCTATTTAAACATGAGACAACAATGTGTCGAGCTCAATTTGTCCAATGGTAAAACGCTCAGATCCTCATTTCAGCCAGTCTCTAGAGGTGTGCCACAAGGATCAATACTTGGACCTATCCTTTTTGTCTTGTATAGTGCTGATATAACTAAAGCTTTCACCTACTGTCAGTACCACCTTTATGCAGATGACGTACAATTGTACTATTCCTTCCAGCCTTCTGACTGTGTATCAGCGCAAGATAAAATTAATTTTGATTTAGCTCAAATTTCTTGCTGGTCGAAAGCGAATTCACTTGTGCTTAACCCTGTCAAATCCAAGTACATGCTCATTGGTACCAAAGTTGGACTTGAGAAAGTTGCGTGCACTCAGCTAAATATAACAGTGGATGGTGTAGCCGTTGAATGTGTTGAGGAGGCCAAGAGCCTTGGGCTGACTTTGGATAAGCACCTCCATTTTGAACGTCATATAGCAGAGTGTGTTCGTAATTGCTTTTATCGTTTAAAAGTTTTATATAATATTCGTCCGTATTTGCGCGAAGAAGTGCGTATCGCATTATGCGAGTCCTTAGTATTATCTAAAATTAATTATTGTGATGTCGTGTATGGTTCTTGTCTGTTGGCTAGGACTGAGAAGTTGGTGCAGCGTGTACAAAACGCCTGCGCGCGTTTCTGTTTCAGTATTCCCCCAAGGACGCATGTCACTCCTTACTTAAACTCCTCAAATTTGTTAAAAATGAAGGCCCGTAGACAACTTCACCTGGCAACCTTGCTTTTTGGTGTTATCTCCTACAAGTTTCCCCCTTATCTTTTTATTAAGCTGGTATGGGCTCAGTATAGAATTCGCTACCACAAAAGAGCTTGTGCTAATGTATTTGTAACGCCGAGACACAAATCTGCAGCATTTCGCGGATCATTTAGATTTGCTGCCTCTCGGTGTTGGAACGATCTTCCGCCGCCTATTCGGGCACTAAAAACATTAAATACTTTTAAAATCTCACTTAAAAAAGTACTTATATCCTTACAAAAGAGCTCATAACTAATTTGGAAACCTAGAAAGGTGATGATGTTTAATGTTTATTGTTTTAAAGACTATTAAATTAGAGACTTACCATGTTGCCGCTTTTATTGACTGTCCTGGCAGTGTAGTTGCGATCCTTTCATTTTAATTTAGTGTTACAAATTCCTGATCAATCTGTCTATCAATTGCTGATGTTATAATTCTATACTATTTATGCTTCTATACTATTTATATTAATATTTATTAATCTTATATATGTGAATAACTATAATAATGATTATGTGCAATATTTAAAAATATTTCAATGTATGATCTCAATACCTTCCTTCCTTCCTTTTTTCTTACTCAACTTCATAGGTATTTTGTTTCATTTTCAGTTTATCTTTGTATAATATATTTACGGATTGTTTTACGTTTGTGAGGTCATCCGTGGCCCTGTCTGAAAACCAGCGCTGCTCCCCACGAAAGTGTGGAGCAGCAATTATGCTGAGACTGGACCTGTTTGGCCCATACAACACAGAGGAGACAAACTGTCCTCCAACACTGTTTTTGTATTTTTCTGTTTATCTGTTTCTTTACTTTTACTGTTTGTTAATAATAAATATCTGTTATGTTTTTTTTTTTCTCTGTGTTCTCTGTGTGTTGTGTGTCAAATAAATGTTTCTTTCTTTCTTTCTTTCTTTCTTAGAGATTAATAGATAGAGTGAACCAAGAGGTAGGTTTGTATGTATTTTTATACTTAAGCATTGCATCCATGCGAAGCTGTGGCGGGTCGCTAGTATGCTATATATATCTTAGTCTTTAGTCAAATGTTAAAATTCAAAGTTGTCCAAAACAAAATGTATTTTATCATTCACCATTTCTTACCATAGTACAACTGCATGGGGGAACCTGCTAGGCTAAACTATGGTGTTTGCATAATCCTATTACTCATGTAACGTAGGTATATTCTTCAAACTGTCTTCCTGCTATCGCTTCGCCCCACAGTTTCACCCGCGCAGATTTAAATCCCGGTGTGGAATAGCACATAGGCTACTTTTTATCCCGTGGAATTCCACGGAGTAAAAAGTAGCCTATGTGCTTTCCAGACTTTATTCTATCTCTCTGCCAAGTTTCATCCAGATCCACTCAGCCGTTTCGGCGTGAAAGAGTAACAAACATCCATCCATCCATACTTACAAACTTTCGCGTTTATAATATTAGTAGGATTCCTTCACTACATAACTAAATTCGTATATGAGCTAGTGATAAAGTTTGAAGGCCTTATTCACCACCAACGTAGAACCCGTTGAAAGCTGAATAATGGAACTTAAATAATTAATATGCCTTTGATAAAGTATCACGCACAGTCTAATTTTAATTTAAAATTCTACAATAAAAGAGACTTTGGCTCAAACGTGACAGCTTTTAAGATGTAATATTATTTAGCTTGGCGGAAAAGTGGCTTGTTCAAAGTGTCATTTAATAATTTACGATTTTTTTTTAACTTTTAAGACTCTTTTGATCATAACATTGCCGGATGGTGTGATTAAGAGGTTAACAAAATAAGTATTTTTTTTAGATGTTTTCATGATTACATTTTAGTTTTTGCTTTCACAGAAAATGTTACGTCAATGTACCTAAGCTTTGGAACTAGTATTAGTTCAACATTCTTTCTAAAAATTCATGCGTGTCTTTTTTATTATAAGCACAGTTTCAGCTGTATAAAATTGTATGACATACGTAATGTTATGTCACTCATCTTCGTTACGGTTGTACGGATTTGGATGAATCTTGAAATATTCGCAGTTAGTACCTGGAATGATATGTATGTTAGCTACTTTTTAGGTATCACGTGAACGGAAATTCTGAGAGGTGGAAGTTTTTGCGAATGCAAAAAAAGCCGCAATCGATTCATCACGCCACAAAACGTCCTTAGTAACTTTAAACAAAACGTTTTACGAACGCGTAGATACCGAAAATCAATAAATTCCGCATCAAACAAAAATATAGAAATCGTTATGCCATTCGAGCCACGCAGTTCTGGAACGTGCCTTGTTTGCCTAACATTTGATACCCCACCCTTGGCAAGGCAACACAAATCAAATTCTATAGTATCCATTTAACTATTTTAACTCCCGTAAATATAGTTTAGCGCTGAGTTATAGTTGTTTTGCTATGGTATTTTATTATTGGTTTCAAGAACCGCCATTATCGCTTAATGACCGGTGGCCACGAACTTTTCGAGCCAATGAATGTAAGGTAAATCTTCGGGCAGCGGGAAGCATTTAAGGTCTTTGCAACAATTTCAATAAATTGTTTCGCTGCTACTTTCCATAACTGAAATTCCATTAGCCTTTATACCTATACCAACAAATACTTTATCTTAACTTTAAGAGGCTGCCAACCGTCAACTCCTTGCTTGCACATTTCAACATGTTTGAATATATTTTACTATGAAGTTTTTTAACGTAAACGACAAGGTATTGGAAAAAGCAATTGTACGGAAGTCCATCAAAAATATAATTTTTACCTAGGTACCTTTTAATTGCGTACGAGAAAACTAGTAAGTATTAATTTTTTTTAAATAAATAATGCTGGACAATCCACACAGCACCATCTAGCCCCAAAGTAAGCTATTCAAAGCTTGTGTTATGGGTACTAGATGACTGATATATTTAATACATCATATACTTACATAGATAGATATTTTTTATTATACATAGAAAACACCCAGACCAACGGAACAAATTTCTGTAGATCGTACACAAATTTGTTCCGAGGCGGGAATCGAACCCGCAACCTCTGCGTCGCAGGCGGACTCTCGCCCGCTGCGCCACTGAGGTCGTCCTTTTTATTGGTAGGAAAACTTCTTTGAAACGTAGGTATATTTTTCAGTAGTTTAACCTATATCTTCAAAACTGGCGAAATATGCCAGCGAGTTGTTGTTTGTCGGTTTTCTGTACATTAAGTAAGGTTAGCTAGGTAAGTTATTCTAAGCCAATCATCACTGTCAAACTTAGTTAATTTTGAAGCTATTGTTAGACGTTGTTTATGGAAATACTTTACTTTTTTTTGAACCACACAGCACCATCTAGCCCCAAAGTAAGCTACTCAAAGCTTGTGTTATGGGTACTAGATGGCTGATACATTTAATACATTATATACTTACATAGATAGATTTTTTTTTATTATATAAAGAACACCCAGACCAACGGAACAAATTTCTGCAGATCGTACACAAATTTTATCCGAGGCGGGAATCGAACCCGCAACCTCTTACGTCGCAGGCAGACCATCGCCCGCTGCGCCACTGAGGTCGTCAAAACATACTTGTAAACTACAGTACAGATCGCTCTGTTTTAAATGGTCGTTCACGTCACATTGAAGTGACGTTCTCAACGGTTTGACTGCGGTCCAGAAAAGGTGGGATTTTGGTAACTCTCGACCAACCACTTCAAAAACCTGGTATTCAAATACCTTGTCAAAAACGATATTTTGATAGCTTCAACAAGACTACCGAGACTATAGAGCACCGGTAGTCTTGTGGAAGTGACCCCGCCTTCCGATCGTAAGGTCGCAGGTTCGAATCCGGTCGTGCACCAATGGAATTTTCTATCGAAAAATTTATGTGCGCAATGCCAGTGCTCTCAAACGGTGAAGGAAAACATCGTGAGGAAACCAGTTAGTATTCTAGCAGCGGCGATGGGCTTGCAACCTGTCACGTATGGAATACTTACTACTGCAAAATGTGGGTATGTGCCAAATGTAATGTTTGGACGTACCTCTGACTACCCCCCTTAGACATCCTCAAAGAATCTTGAGTAAGTACTTGGTACTGAGAGATCTGAAGGGATATCTACGGTGCCTGGGGATCAAAGTCGTGAAGCTGTTTCAGTTTCAGTTTTCAACAAGACTTCAACCATTGATCTCTACTTGTATAATAGTACAAATCAGGTGCTTCATCAAGGAATTTAGTACTACGTACAGCTTCAACGTACGAGCGTCATCTCAACTATCTGTCAAATCGTTAGCGAAATACCCAACCATGAAAAAGTTTTGATCGACGACAGTTGTTGCGAACGTTGCGATGCAATCGAAAATAATATAACGCGATTGCGCCCCAGAACAGCTAAAATAGTTACAGACAACTCTGTTCTAATAATTGAAAATAATAAAGTGAAGTTGTTATGGCAGGGCGCAGCCAAGTCACAAAAAACTTTATGCTTGCCACATGCTGCACATAACGGGATATTTCAACAAAACTCAAATCTCTCCCCGAATGCGAGATCACGGTGCCCTGGTAATAGAAAACTTACGCGTACCCACGACCTCGAGCCTTCCTGAAGATGCGGTGACTGAAAATAGCGGAAAAGATAAAAAAAAGATATAAGGTGAATGATAAATATTTAAGATGCCAAGGCAAAACGTACCGACAGCTTAGATTTTTAACCGACTTCGAAAAAATTTAGGCTCTCCATTCGACTGTTTTTTTGTGTTTAGTGTAATTACAGGAACATGAGGCTTAACATCTGTGTACCTCAAGTTGATGGACGCAGGGCAATGCATCGTAGGGCACGTTCCTATCGTGCGTCACCTACGAGGCAGTGCTTTGTGATGGTTACCACTTAACATCAGGTGGGCCATCTGCTTGTTCCATCTGTTAGTTGTAAAAAATAAAAAATGACTGCATCATGTATTTTTACTTAGTTTAACTTAATTATCTTCATAGGTTTAATTGTATGATAGACGGATAACATTGACGACCTCTGTGGCGCAGCGGGCGAGAGCCTGCCTGCGACGCAAGAGGTTGCGGGTTCGATTCCCGCCGTGGAACAAATTTGTGTACGATCTGCAGAAATTTGTTCCGATGGTCTGGGTGTTTTCTATGTATAATAACAAATATTTATCTATGTAAGTATATAATGTATTAAATATAATATCAGTTATCTAGTACCCATAACACAAGCTTTGAATAGCTTACTTTGGGGCTAGATAGTGCTGTGTGGATTGTCCAGCATTATTTATTTATTTATTATTTATTTTATTTAACATGCACTTATAGAGCGTACGTGTAGCATACTTTAGGATCGGAACCCTAAAAACAAACTCAACTGCTCTTGTAAGTCCGATATGGGACACCATTTGTCATTCTCGTAATCCGGCACAGCAGGACTGTATGAGATGACAGCCGAAAGGCGTTAGCGTGCGGTCGTGCAGCTAAACCTTCTTCAGACCGTTGCTTTTGTTGGCCTTGTGGTACCCAAGTCGGTTAAGGCGAAGAAAACGCTAATCACTCGCAAATCGCTCGCACATTTCAAAATTTTTCAAGTTATAAATCACCGAGGTTATTTATGAAAAAAGTTTGAAAGTAACGAAATAAATGAATATATTATTTGAATTTAATTGAATTTACTCGTTTTTACATATGCAATTTTTATTGTTAAAAAATTTTTACATACTCATACACATAATGCAGTTGTGATCGTCTAAAAGGCTGTATGGTGTCCAAGTTGGTTACTCATAACCAACTCTCTAGACTAAATGCGGGAGAGGCGAAAATAATAATACAACCGTGCAATTGCAAAATGCGCTAAAAAACAAAAAAGCTCTTTTTCAATCCCATATTAAGTATCATCAGGGCACGCGGGACATAAAATTCATTACATCTTTTATCACAAACGAGTTCAACTATGTACTTGACTTAGTTTTCGAAAACAATGGGGATTCTAGACAAATTTTGTGTTTACTTTAACGAAACAAGTGTAATCAGGCGTAACTCCAGTTCCATAACTGAAAAAAATGACTGTAGATTTTGAGTTCTAAAAATAGATCTTATGAACGGAACTTTGGATCTCTCTTCATCTTAAGCAAGCATATTGTGCATACATAGGTAGGTACTGCAAACCAGTGGAGACGACGTAAGTGGCCTAGTTAAAGCCTTTGTCCTATCTAAACAGTTACTGCCATGACACGGTCTTCCTACCCACTTGTTTCTGTGACAAAAGCAAAATGCATGCTGAGTTTCTCTGCAAATATCTTCCACCATGTCTGTTTTAGATAACATAACTATAATTAATACTAATATAGTAAGCTAGAATTTTCCCAAACTCGTTTAAATTTATCATTCGGGCGTACCTCTGACTAAACCCCTTATTTGGTTCAATTAATACTTGAACCAAAAAAGAAAAATCAAATTATGGTCAACCATATCAGGGTGTCCCAGAACTCAACGTCAAGACGAAACAGGGCGACAGTGTTGATTGTAGACATCATGAGAAAATCAGAAAAATAAATTTTAATTAAAAAAAAAACATTACTTTAACCATTTTTCGGTTTCATTTAAACTTTGGAACCGTAACCCGTAAGTTTTTAAATGCCTATAATTTTCAACCTGTATGGGATAGATTTTTTTCTGATTTCTCTTTCTTTTTACGTTTTGCGACAAGACCACATACTGTAGTTTTTTTTATTTTACACCAAAATTGTGATCAAAAAGTTTTAATTTATTTATAATCTTGAATATGGTACTGAGTTGTGGTTATCAAGAATCATCACGTTAAAACGAGATGAAACGGATTTGTTTCGCAAAACGTTTTGCAGAAAAATATATATGCCCCAAAAAGTTATTTTGTTACACAAAGTAGTCTAATTCGGTCACGCGCGACCGCGATCAAATTTATCTCCTATTTTATAAGAAGGCTTCATTTGCCTGTCTTTTGCGGAAACTTTGCTCCCAGGAGATATTTTGAGGAAAGCGTCTACGAAACTTCTGAGATTTCACGGCTCAAGATTTATAGTAACTCGTACAATCAGTATTTCAGGCATGATTAGCGCTGAACATACTTTTTATCCTTTTCTTTCGCTACTAAGGTGTTTTTAGAATTCCGCATCTTCAGGCGAGAATTCCTGACAGTGTTTTATGTATATGACAATATTATAGAGAATTTATTGTACGGTTAAGAATACATGGCCTTTATGATTTCTGTGCTTGATTTAAAAAAAGATAAAATAGGATAATTGAAGGTCACTGCGATGTATCAATCTAGTAAGTAAATCAAATAATTATAATCTCTTTATAATATCTTTGAAAATAAATAGTTTTACTACTTAATAAAAAACTATTGAAATATGTATGGAATCATCGCAGTGCGTCTTTTTAGAACTATGTTGGAAGAGATGGGGATGCCCATAGCTTTAAAGGAAAAACTTGAAACTTTCAAGGATTGCTTTTTTTGGCTGTTTGTCTGCAAAGAACCTTTTTCCCGAAAAGCCAACGCACCAATATTTGAACGATTACAAATGGCGAGTCTTTCACAAAATGGTTCATTATAAAATCTTTTAATTATACCCAATAAGTTTTCGATATCAATGTGATGTAGGGAAAATATAGCAGATAAAACTTATTTTACTTAATCACCAGATATATACGGTCTTATTATTATGTGTCATGTCCCGCCCATAATAAAATCTTACTTCCTCGAAATGCATGGAGGGCCTATGTCCTAGAGGACTTCTACGGGCTGCTAATGATTATGATGAATTTTCCTACATATATATGAAATAGGCTACTAAAGGAGATAGATCGCTTGATCGTTGGCGAACCTTTTATAAAATTTAAAAAAATCGTTGTCATATTAGAAAACACATGATATAGAACATTAATTGCACCTAATTAGTGATCAAATGAATTGGGCAGAATGGAACCATTTTGGCATTCTTCCCACTTGATAAAATTAAAAAAAGCTTTTACAAAAATCCATTAAATTTCAAGCATGCTTAAGTTACTTTTGTAGAATATTAAAATTACCTCTTATGTCGCACTTAATTAAATACAAAATCCAATAACCTTTAACATCAATGCTGCTGGGACCAAATTAATTGGATTTCAGAATTCTATCTACTGAAATAAAACGAGCAAATCTAATCATCTTAGCTATATAATAAAAGCTTTTACGTACTTTACGTCAGAAATAGAAAATAGTTAGCGCTGAGAATTTCTGATTTATCTATCTAAACATACAAACGTGACTGAATGAGGATGAAGAGGAATTGATAATCTTTTGAATGCGCATGTAATTCGAAAGATATATTTTTATTGCAGTGTGTAAAATGCAATAAACTCACAAAATTAATCTCATATCTCCCTGTTGTAAGAAAATATGAGCACGCGAACATCGACGCGGCACGCCACTTAGTAAATTACATGTTATTTATTTCAAGAAATATATTTTGGTTTTGGACACATTTTAGTCGCAGCGCTCCACTACCTAAACATCCCTTGCCTTCTTTTTTTTTGACAGAAAAGTGACAGTGACAGAAGTATTTTATACAGTCGCAATAAATATCAGGAAATATGAACAGCACTATTATTTTATAATTCCTAAAATCGGTCAAACCTGGTCGGACACCAATGAATTTTCTGGTCTAAAATGTATGAGCACAGTGCTAATACTCTCAAACGGTGAAGGAAAACATCGTGAATCGCTGCTGTGCCGATTTCCGGCTCGGCGTAGAACTTACCCAAAAAGTTTCTAAAACATGTCTAGTAAAATCATTATCATCATCATTATGGCGTATATACTTAAAATTCTTACAATACCTACAGAAACTGGTTTCAATTAATGACATGACAAAAAGAAGATTTATAATTAAAACACTTTCCGAAGTTTTCAGCGTTTCAGAAAACAAAACTTCAACACGCCTAACAAACGCTATTCGACAGCGTAAAATCCTCTAAACTCCTTTTTAGCGCTGAAAATAGCCTAAAGTGCAATAGCTAGTTATCTGTCCGACACTTGGCTACTTCGTTACGACTAAGGGGATTATCGAAGTGTCGGCCACGGCTGGCAACGTTTACATCCATGTATAGCACACCGAACACACATCGCATCGCCACAGTTGGCAACACTGATCACTTACGAACTGGGTGCGACTTCAATAACGCGAATGTTCTACCTGAATTGTTTAATGAGACTTGAGGTTGTTATTGCTGGCTAGTATTAATTTTATGTGCACCATCATCTTCATCTACTGTCCAGTATTAAGATCTCTCTGAACAAAGTTTGGTGCAATATGCCTGTCGAAGTCCGCTGATAGATGATGATCATGATAGGCCTCCTTCCCTTTACGTTTCCAGGAATAATGTGGATATCTGAATACGGATACGGATTTTGATTGCTAACACAGCACCATCAAGCCCCAAACTAATGCTAGGAACCCGCAGGTCACTCCTCCATGCCTGTGAAGCACCCAGGAGGCTTCTGCGCTTCTGGGAGAAGCTAGGCTGGCTACAAATAGCCAGATTACCCCTCATGCATTAATGGACCGCCTGAGTTCAAATGCGGACAGGAGTCTAACACAAGATACAAGAAGCCTCAAACTAAGCAAAAGCTTCTATACATGCATAGTAATGAATCCAGATAGCTGATAAATGCCACTTATAATACTTTTATTTTAAATACATAGATACTCATAATGTTAGATAGAGATAGATAGACAAAAACAAAAATTACACAAATGTTTGTAATCAGTGGGGCTCGAACCCATGGCCTTTTAAATGAAATAAATTATGTAGAAAAAGTATTAAAAAGTAAGATGAAACGGCACTTCTCTCGTTGAAAGCACAATACTGGCCGTAGTGAGTATTGTCGAATGCTAATTAAATAATAGTCACAACTCACAGGTAACCCGATAAATTGAACAGTCCGATAAATACAGCCTCGTTGAGTAATGGAATTGAGAGAAAGCTTTTAACGTTTCACACAGGTATTATATAAATCTACCAATAAATGCAGTAAGTACAAGAATAGATTAAAAATTTACAGTACCCCAAGTTGAGTTTTATTTTCGTAAAAGGTTAATATAAGGATCGTTTTATGTGGCTATGGATGGTCCATTACGGGTACATAAATCTAAATAAATATGGAAATAGATTCAATTCATTTTATTTTTTGTCAGTATCATAATTTTTTTTTATATTTTTGTCGTGTTTGATGTTTTTTGTATTTTTTAAAAGGAAAATTGTAACCGTTCAAAGAAAAAGTATGTAGTTCAGTCCAGTAAGTAAACATGTATAGGTACCTACGTTCGATATAATAGTTTGGGAGTTTAGGTGACAAAATAAAACCATTAAGTTGTGTTTTTGCTACACTAGGTATATACATAGTGTTAGCACTTAACCTGTGTGTGTGCACGCACGTACATAACGTGTACATGCAATTTGATTGACGCGACAAAGTCCTTTAAAAATAAATAATAAAAAAATATTGCGGCATTTCCGGTGTGATTTGATGGAAAGTATTCAATTTTCCCAATTAGATAGAAACCGGAATTAATCAAAACACTTTATACTCGTTTGCAACGGTCTGCAGATAGCTCAACTGCTTCATATGGTATTTTGTATATTTTGTACATTTTGTAAATAATTGTAACTATTAGTTGTAATTTTCTTTGTAAATAAAGTTACTCTATACCTAATATAAATTGATTTCCACGTATATTAGCTCGTGCAATGCAATTGCTTGCATAAAACAAAAGACTTTTTTATAAAACTAACTACGTTAGAAAATATCAATATTGTAGCAGGAAAAGTAATAAAAGTTCACAGATCGACCTCCTTGTATAGTGAACCGAAAAGAAAATGATAAATGACGTGTCAAAAGATATCCCGCATGAATTTAGGCATGCTCACTGAGTTTCTCTAAAGATGCACAAATGTAAATAGCTTAGTAGACGCGTAGGCATATTCTGGTAATGCACGAAAAACATAATGTGAATTTGGAATTACTTTGCCGGGATTTAATTAAGTAAGGTGCCACGACCACACTAACAATCTGTATGTGGAACGAGCGAGCTTGAAACATTTTTTAAATTCAACTAAATGTTTTTCAACACACTTGCTCATAAAGTGGCTCTACGGTCACCGCAATTAGGCACAGAATGACACCCATAATCAAACTGTGACTTTTTCATTGCTATAACTCACTAGTGAGTTATAGGTATATATATATTTTTTAAATTCTATTGGTTCAGTTGTTTTGTTCCTAAAAAAGTTTTTATCCAAAAAAAGATCGTTTTCAATAGAACAAATAAATTAATGTTCCTATTGCTTGCTCATTTCATGCATCTTCTTATATAAATAGATAATTTTAACTCGTACGTGATTAATAAGTAAAACATTGACTCAAATATAACCTTGTTTTCTCCGTAATAAAAGAAAACTTAAATTCCCCATTTTGGACGTGGTAGAATAGGCGCAAACCCTATGCGCGGAAAATAAAAAAAAACCTAATCCTTTTAGTCTGTGGCCGATCGCAATGCGCGCGCCTAAGAAAACTGATTAATTTTTCCCGCCGTAGCGAAACATTTGTCACAACTCGTTTTCATTTTTGAAATTATAGTTATTTATTAATTAAAATGTCTACAAGTACTAGTTACGAAGAAAATTATTTATTTTTACACCGCCCGATGATATGTGAAGCCCTCAACGTTAAGGAAACTTTACTACCCACCTGAAAACTCCATGGAAAAATATCTGTTCTGTGAGTTTTTATTGTTATTTTATTCACAAGTGTGTTGAAAAACGTCGTATGATTCACGTGTGTATTGATGATTACCGTCCTCGGCTCTCTTAAGACCCTCGCCTACGGCTCGGGTGTCAATGGTGCCTCGGCGGTAATCACCAATGTAACACACTAGTACCATAATGTACTATTATTTTGCGAGAGTTTCATCCGAGTTATTTTAAACGCTAGTCAAAAAGAGGTGTTTTATTTTGGAGTGCGTATAGCGTTATGTAACTTATCGGATGCTGTATATCACGCCTGTTTCTCTTAGGGGTAGGCACTGACCACGGACTTTCACTTGTAATAATATGATTGAATATTTTTGGATTTTTACTCGCGAACAAATCTGGATTTTGTACAAACTTCAGGTTGTGTCTTATTAACCTGTGACCTCTTAGCGTAAAAAGGGTTTTGGGTAAAAACTATTGTATTACTAATTTTAGCTGGGATTTCGCATAAGTATAAGTTCATTCGTATAAGTTTAATTTATAAATAAAATTAAACAATTCTAGTAGTATTTTTAACAATTTGCGTCCATATCATTAAAATGAGCCCATCTATGGTCTCCGTAAGAATGCCTACCCAATTATCTTGACCACCAAGTTATCAGCACGGATGAGGGTTTCCTTTTATTCTTCACTCTCAGCTAATTAAATAGCTTTTGTCTTCTATTAATTGAATAACCTACACAATGCGAATTGATAAAGATATGCCTCGAATTTATTTTCGATAGGAACTGTAGGTATTTCAGTATAATTACAGTATAAAGCTTTGTTATAGGTACCACATAGCAACAGGTGATTAATCTAGCGAACTAGATGCCTTTGATGACCTCTGTGGCGCAGCGGGCGAGAGCCTGCCTGCTACGCAAGAGGTTGCGGGTTCGATTCCCGCCTTGGAACAAATTTGTGTACGATCTGCAGAAATTTGTTCCGATGGTCTGGGTGTTTTCTATGTATAATATAAAAAAAATATATCTATCTATGTAAGTATATAATGTATTAAATATATCAGTTATCTAGTACCCATAACACAAGCTTTGAATAGCTTACTTTGGGGCTAGATAGTGCTGTGTGGATTGTCCAGCATTATTTATTTATTTATTTATTTTATTTATGCTATGCATTATTTATATCATCTATGCAGGTGGCCAAAAAGTCGTGGATCAAACGCAACTAGGGGTTAGATGAGGTCATCAGCCGCAAAAAATTGTTCTATGGGAGATCCTTAAGGTCAACCTCAGCAGAGTTATAATTTATTTTGTGTTTTTATGAGGTGTAGATAATGATGTAGTTTCAAGTTTTAGTAAAAAAGTCAATTTTACTGCTCTGCATGGGGTTGAGCTTAAGGTGAAGACAAGAGCTAATGTGACTCTCGCTCGCACGTATTGACTTGTTGAAGGATATAAAATCACTGAACCTACTAAAATGTGCGCAATGTGATTGCACACATTTTGTGTGCAATTACATTGCGCACATTTTAGTAAAAATTTCATTTTGATCGGTACAAGTTTTCCTACTTAAAAGTTTGCTTTTTTAGTTTTTGTACATAAGCAAACTTTTGAGTAGGAAAACTTGCATCAATCAAAATCAAATTTTTACTAAACTGTGTGCAATGTGATTGCACACAAAATGGTTGTTTGCGTTTTTTCAAAATTGGACTTAGTGATTTTATATCTTTCAAAACCCCGAATCGTGTGAGCGAGAAAAATATTAGGTGTTGTCAACGCCTTAAGGGCCTCCCGTAGTTTTTTTTTTTTTTTATACAACAAAGTATACAAACAAGCTAACGGCCCGCCTGATGGGAAGCGGTTACCGTAGCCTATGAACGCCTGCACTACCAGAGGAATCACAAGCGCGTTGCCGACCCTTTAGAAATTTTAAAACGCCCTTTTGCATTGCGTTTGCGTTTTGCAGCTGATGACTCCATCTAACCCCTAGTTGCGTTTGATCTACGACTTTTTGGCCCCTCTGTATTAAAACAGTGAACTTCTTTAGGCTGATGATGATGATGATACATCTTCAAAGTCAAAGAAAAGGCGAAGGTGCTATGGTACAACTGTTCACACAAATTAAGAGCCTTCTGTCCTGAGCCGTTTAAAAATACATTGACATACAAATCCTAAACAAACAATCCTATGCAAGCACAAATACAAAAAGCATTTCAACGATTTATTTCCAAGTCCTATTAATGACGTAATGTCATAAAACTTGAAACGATCACGATTAATTGCACAAATTTAGATGAAACTTCGGCATAGGTTAAATACACAGCGGCCTACACAGATATTTACAACCCAAGGTAAATAATTCCTTGAGATAAATTGTATAAAAATGACATTTTCATCCCACCATCTCGGCAAGAGTATTTTTGCTCTTCAATATCTGAGTGCAAAAGCCGTTTTTATTCTCTAGAGGATAAAGTAAATTGAATTTAGAACATCGTGTGCACTAAGTTTGTGAATAAAAAAAAACATTAAACCTATTTACTGCTACCTCTATGGTGCCGAATATATCATACAACTTTTTTTTAATTTGTTAAAAACTCAGACTCGGAACCTTCTTTGTGTTCTGTTTTTCAATTTGCTTTGTACTACGCGGTTCTTTACGCGGCATTTTTGCACGTCATTGTTAAACCTTATATTAAAAACTAGAAACTTGAAAACAAGTGAAAAAACTAAAATGAGTGATTCTAGCGACGAGGAAGTTTGTTTGACGCCAACATGTGATTGTAAACTTTTTTTTTGTATTTAGTCATTTCCTCGCTGAGGTGGAATGAAAAGTTACGTGTTGCACTCGAGTGCAAAGATTTTTCACCTCGTGCTCTTTTGATTCCCTCGCTAACGCTCAGGATTCTAATTTTGAATCACTCGCTGCGCTCGTGATTAAATTTTAGAATCCTTCGCTTGCTCGGTCATCAAAATTGAACACGCGGTTAAAAAGCAACTTTGCACTCTTGTATAACAAATAACTATAGCTTAACTGTCGCTCACGCCAAACTCGTCACACAGTAATATGGGTATTTTCTATACCTTAGAAAACTATAAACGACGGTGGCCTTGATTTTTTATTTATTAGGTACTTATTGTTTCTGATTAGCTGTACTACATCAGACTACTTTAAGTAGAGTCCAAACCAGTATAAACCTTCTTAGTGTTTATTATTTTCGTCTTTATTTAAACTGCTAGCTGATGTTACAACTATGTGGCCCACCTGATGTTAAGTGCCACTTCCCCATTAGAGCCCTTCACAAAAAGCTTTACTACTCCTGAATCTCTACCTCACTCTACTTAATTTTTTATCTCCATTTCTCATTTTTCAAAATCAATGAAGAATGTATTTTAATCTGTTGGATAGCGTTACTTTGATATGTAAAAACCACCCTTAACACGCTAAAGTAGTCCATATTCGTCACTACATTGCGATGTTTATCTACCGACAGCCAAGCACCAACTTAATTGCTGAAAATAATGTGACGACTCACCATAAAGCACTGCTCTAATTACGGTAACACGTTGAAGCATTACCGGGGCTGTTTTACCTACCTTCTAATTGAAACGTTAATTTTAGTTACAGTTACGTATAACGAAAGTAGTTGTGCCCCGCGGTTTCACCCGCGCAGATTTAAATCCCGGTGATCGGAAAATATCTATACCTACGATTGCTGATATCACTCATTGCTCAAAACGCAACGAGTGCTAATATTTCCTGTGGCGACATCTAGCTATTATTTAGGAACTAAAAATGTATCAGCTAAATACGGTAAAATGCTAAATATATGCCAACACCCGGTATTCCCACGGGATAAAAAGTAGCCTATGTGTTATTCCAGACTATAATCAATATCTCTGCCAAGTTTCATCCGGATCCGTTCAGCCGTTCCGGCGTGAAAGAGTAACAAACATCCATTCATCCATCCATACATACAAACTTTCGCGTTTATATATTAGTAGGATTATCACATAATTTAACTGATAGTTGGTTTGACAAGCATAATAGGTCTTACAACGCCGTCGTTGTCCCCAATTTGTGAGTTGTCCGCGATTTTGTGAGTTTTTACACAAATCTACAACTGCTTTATCTCTGGAGTAGTAGCATTTACGACCTCAGTGGCGCAGCGGGCGAGAGTCCGCCTGCGACTGTGGGTTCGATCCTCACCGAGACCAAACTTTTGTATGATGAACATAGATGTTTGTTCGAAAAAAATTAACGAAAAAAAAGAACTTACTACTAAGTTAATTTCTAACTGAGAATTTTTCTCTAAGTTTCCTTCATAGTGTTGTAACTTTTCTTATAACAGACAAAGTCCTACTTAACGGTTCGTTCTGTCCTAGAAATGCACTACCTACTTTTGATAAGGTTATGCGTATTCCTGCGGTTAACTAGTCCACACAAGTAGGTACTTCATCAGTAAAGTACGAATGAAAAAAAAACAAGCATTTAAACTGTTTAAGATAAGAAATATTATTCAAATAACCCATACACACAAAAGAGGTAAAAAAAGTGACAAACGGAGGTAAAACTGGTCTCCGGACTTCTCAAAGTATCCCACCCAGCATTTAAGCTCTTAATAATAAATTCCACTATAATAGTCTACGGAGAATAAAACTTGAAGTTCCTGTAAAAAGTAATAAGTTGCTCACTTAGCACCTAAAATTGTATAGTACAAGCTTTCACAAACCACCCTCCAACCAGATTAAATTTGAGACATTAAAATACACGTTTATTCAAATGAGTCCAATTGTAAATAAGGACGGCTGGCAATTAGCGAATAATGTTAATTTCGAGCTCCTTCTAATCGAGTTAATACAATTACTCGTGCGGCTAGCATCCTGATTAAAAAACCTCTCAGTTGGCTACACATTTTCTTTTAAAAGCTTTACAGTATGTAATCAAATCAGACATAACAAAAAATACCTCCGTTTATGTAGCATAAAAAAGTACTAAGTTTTTATTGTCTTACCTCAGCAAATGTCATACTTTTAGTAGGCCACCTCAACATATTCCCGCTGTAACTTAATTTTCACAATCCAATTTCACTAAACTCCGAACACTTTTCACTAAAACTTAAAACAGTTCAAGTTTTGAAACAATTTTCCTCGATCACGATCTCGATTGTAACCGAATAATTTTGTGTAACGATGTTACATAGAATTTGGGATGGGAAGGGCGACGCGTAGTCCTGTCTGGCGGCGTATGAAGACTGAGTTTCCGCCCGCCCACTCAGCCGAGCTGGGCCGAGCCTCCCCGAACCCCCCCGAGCCAGGAACTGAACTCGATTCATAGAACCCACTCGATGAAGTGGTAAGTTTTTACGACTACCCGTTGGCGAGTGCGGTCGGGACCAATATAAAAGGATTGTTTGACACCTGTTCCTGATTATTTTCCTTTATTTTCTCCGTTCGATTTGTGAAACTTTCGAATGAGTAAGGTTCTTCGGTTCTACCACTTCATTAAATATCTGTCCCTTTCGAATGCTGACGTATACAAACACGTAGGTGGGTACTGTTTTCGTAAGTTAAAGTCAACAAATTTGGGTATCAAATATCGAGATCTACGGGTATGGGTTTTGTTCGATGCAAAAAAAAAGAAACAATTAGGCATGGCAGGTGTTTATTTATATTTCTAGAGCTTGCAAAATACTGCTCCTATGTATTTTATTGGACAGTTTTCGTTTCTCAGCCAACAGCTCTTGCTCGAGGTTTGAGTTCCACTAACAAAAGGCAATTTCAGCTTACTCAGCATCCATAACATTCAACCAGAACGCGGCTATTTTTCGCCATTGTTGTTACACTGTAAGAGCTATCATAACAGATGATCCCGATTTTATTGCAGTCCCCGGGTGCAATATCCCATGTGCTCTCACCTGTTTGAAAGCTGCGGATTAACCCCTCTGCAGGCGCGTCACTTGAATACTGGACTCTAGACTGGAATGTCTTTGCCGTTTATTTTAGTATCCAGAAATATAGAGCTTTATATCTAGCAGTGGATAGAAGATAAGTCTAAATAATATTTTGGTATCAAAATACTCCCTGCACTAATTATATTATGCTCTTACCCCTTTCCAAAATAGCTATCAATTTTGTATCAGTGCGCGAATAAAACGTGAAAGCGTTCCTACAAGCAAAAGTTCAAATAGACCGTTTGCTCGCTTTCTATATTTTGCATACCTATGTAACCCCTGGTTTCTGAAAGCGCGATCAACACTAATCGGCTGTCAAGTCTTGCTATTTCAGCTTTTACTATGAATTAGATAGAGATAGCATGTGAATTAACAGCCGATTAGTGGTGATCGCGCTTTCAGAAGCCGGGGGGGGGGGGGGTTAGTATTCCAAACTACAAAAATAGAACTATATTTTATGCACAACGTATGCGAGGAGGTAAGCAAACGTAGTTATATCGAGTAACAGATCCCAGGGAACCATGAACTCTCAGTAGTCGCAAAGACAAACCTCTTTTAGGGAATTTGCATTTAAATGACTGTCTGGGGCCGACCGTCCACAGGACTCCGCATAGCCGACAGCCGAAAAGGTGACACCGTCTGACCACTGACATACCGTGTAGTCGTAAATCGTAAATTCCTTAGACCAAAGCTGTGTGCAAGGTGGTAAGTACTTTTTACTTTTAAAATGGGAGATTTCGCTATGTTAATGATGTATGAAAATAATGCACAATATGGCAAAAATACATTTATTTACAAGGAAAATTACAATTAATGACAATAATAGGATAGTTATATTTATACTAAAATTATGTAAGGTATAGTATATTAGGAGTAGCCCATACTGCTCAAGTGTTTTGCTAACAGGTCATGGTACTGTTACTAGTTCTGTTTGTAGGTCGTCTTTTTAATTTGACATTACTTAATAAAATTTTTTTTATACAACTAGCTGATGGAACAAGCAGATGGCCCACCTGATGTTAAGTGGTAACCATCACCTATAAACAAAACATTGCCCCATTCAAACCGAAACAGGTAAAAAGGCGCATATTAAGGCTATAAGGTCAATTTGCTTTTAGGAACTTGTGATATGGTGGGGATTAAAAGTGGTCTTCCATAGACGATAAACAGCTGTGTATGTGTTAATTATATTATACGGATAGTTATAATGCAGGTATATTTATTATACAACATTCTCTTTCATTTTGACAAATCCAGTCCATCCCAAAGTTGTCTGGAAGGGATCACGTTTAGCAATAAGACCGCCTATTGTATTCCACTTTGATGTTTTTCTGTTTTTTAGTTTGCTTGTGGTATCTAATTTAAGAGTTTTCTATCAAACTAATACCTACTACTAATACTATGAACGTTAAAATTACTTATGTAAATCTATACATATCTACAACTTGATTCTTGTAGGGCATTAACTTAGGTACGTACAAGAAACATTGTACGTAGGTATATACGTATTATAATTATGTAGAGATACATTTTTGTTGTACGCCGAAACGGACAAACTGTTAAAACTGTACATAACATAGGAATAAGATCTTTTTTGTACTACAGTTATACAAGTTCAGTTTCAGTTTCTGTTTCAGTTTCAGTTATACAATAAATTATTTCTGATTTCTGATTTACTAGAAGCTGGCATTTGCTCATACAATTTGCTAAGCAAATATTATGCTACGTTTTACGCAGCGAATTTGACTATTTTGACGTTCATTAGAAGGTCCAAATTGTAATTGGGTGGGCACTTTAGCACGAGCTGAGGTATGCTTTACATTCTTTATTCTTTATTCTTTACTAGCTGGTACCCGCGACTTCGTTTGCGTACTTTTCGCAAAAAGGTAGCCTATGTCCTTTCTCAGGGTCTAAAGATTGTCTGTGCCAAATTTCATCAAAATCGGTTGAGAGGTTTAAGCGGGAAAGCGTAACAGACAGACAGACAGACAGAAAGACAGACAGACAGAGTTACTTTCGCATTTATAATATTAGTTAGGAACTTAGGAAGGATTAGGATTGTACACAAACTGATTTACACAAAAAATACATAATAGTCATGTACAAAGGCGAGCTTAACCCTATATAGAGTACTAGCTGGTACCCGCGACTTCGTCTGCGTACTTTTAATCTCTTCATCTCTTTTTTCGCAATAAAAGGTAGCCTATGTTCTTTCTCAGGGTCTAAAGATTGTCTGTGCCAAATTTTATCAAAATCGGTTGAGAGGTTTAAGCGGGAAAGCGTAACAGACAGACAGACAGACAGACAGACAGAGTTACTTTCGCATTTATAATATTAGTTGGGATACATGCATTTTTAAATGCGTTTTTTACCCACCTCCAGCCGCTGAGCTGGAAACTTTTATTCCGGTCACATTCTCCCTCAGGAAGCGTTATAGCTACGAAGCTATTTCCGTCATTTCCTGTTATTTGTGCTTAGTATAGCATTTTCTTTTGAAGTGACAGATGGTATAATAAACTGTATTGAAATAGCTATTTAAGGGTGACTTTCACCATCTCAGTCACGCTATCGGGCTGATAAATATATTTCCGCAACTATTATTTGGCACTTAAACTATAATAAGTAAGTATACTTGTGTTAATTAACTAGCGCATTTATAAACTTACCCCCATTTTCTGAAAGCTCGATCAACACTAATCGGGCTGTCAAGGTACTTGCTATTTCAGCTTTCACTTCATATTAGATAGATATAGCAAGTCACTTGACAGCTGATTAGGGTTGATCGCGCTTTCAGAAACCGGGGGTTAGACTTGTCAAAAACGAAGATAGAGATATTTTTATCTTACGATATCGTTACTCTAAGATGGTTAAACGTACTCTTACACTGGCACCTGCTATATTTTTCGATAGCTCTAAATTTTGGCAAGATGAAAAAAAAAATTTTTTAAGGCATTGCATTTTTTATCAATGTTTTTGATGTTTGCATGTTTTTGGCTCATTGACTCCTTAACCACTGAATTAATGGAGATGAAAATAACTCTTTCAAGAAAAAAACATACTTTAAATACACTCATACTACTATAACTCAAAAACGACTTGTCAGATGGGGTGATTTTGATTTCCGTCGGTGTCGGATTCGACACGGAAAACAAATTTTGAATTTAGAATACGATGGCTCCCTAAAACCCTTGTTGTAAACGAACTTTACGCGATTTTGACAGTCACACAAAGCTTTTGACATTAGGATTCGAAAAGATAACACGTGACTTTCCGCCAGCTATTCCGTGGCGGAAACTTTTCCGTGAAAGGTCGTGTCCAACCTGTCGTTTAAAAACTATGAGGCGATGGTGCTATACTTAACATAAGGTGGGCCATTTGCTTATTTCATCAGCAGGCAGTATAAAAATAAGCTATATATATTCCTATAGTTATATTTATTTATTCCTTATTTGAATATGTATTGATTTATGTGTCCTTCAGATGTAAAATTGGATTATGTACTTATTATCTGTAATATTATTTTCTACTAAAAATAAATAATTTTGTGATCCTTTATTTTTTAACTAGTTGCGCCCCGCGGTTTTACCCGCGCAGATTTCAATCCCGGTATTCCCACGGGATAAAAAACTAGCCTATGTGCTATTCCAGACTATAATCTATCTTTCTGCCATGTTTCATCCAGATCCGTTCAGCCGTTCTGGAGTTATAGAGTAACAAACATCATCCATACTCACAAACTTTCGCGTTTATAATATTAAGTAGGAAGGATACTTTATTGCGCAAAATGCACAATTAGAGTACAATAGTATGGCTTGTTCATGATTTCCATCTGAAAATCGAACTGATAACCTACAGTTCAGTAGGCAAAGCTACTAAGCTGTGTCAGGCCAGTCAAATCACCCACATGTAATTGACCAATCTTGGCACGACACGCGACTGACCGCGTGGCGGCGGCGAGTGCTACCCTTACATTCCATCCAGGTCACGAACTTATTTACTTCAAATTTCATTCAAATGGGGCCAGCTGTTACGGCGTGAATGTAACAAACTCGGACCAACTATTTAGGATAGAGATCACAAAGATTTTATAATGTCCCAAACCTTATTCTCCGAGCGGGATTAGAACCCGCGACCTTCCCCTTGATACGGGGCTGCGCAACTACCTGCGCCACCGGAAGTAGGGGAGGTCGCGGGTTCAATTCCCGCTCGGAGAATAACTTTTAGGACATTATAAAATCTTTTTGATTTCCTTATGTGTAGACTCACTATAAATCTAATAAAAAAACTAGGATACAGATGATAGTGAACACTGATCACTTTCATCCTAACGAATGTTTAATAAATTATATTCAATACTTTATTTAGTTAATTTCATACTTTTTTATACACCACTAATTTTTAACTACCAAAAAAAGGGCTGTTTCAGCAGAGGCTACTGTTGGTGATAGAAGCGCCGTCAGAACTTTTAAATCTCTATCTAGCACCATGTTATCGAGGTTTGCTTTTAGCCCAAAACGCGACAAATGTTAGAAAAATTGTTTCCGAAATATTCACAAGTAAACCTCGTACAATTCGTATGTCAAGTCATTTACAGTTTCAGTTCATTAAATGTATAATCCCTGTATATTTTGGTCGCTATTCGAAAGCCTTCGATTTTCTAACGGCTATCCGCCGACTCGACGGTCCATATGGCATGCTCTTTGCCACTTCAACATGCTGCGTTCTGATTTTTTATTTTATTTTTTTTATTTTTATACAACTAGCTGATGGAACAAGCAGATGGTCCACCTGATGTTAAGTGGTAACCATCACCTATAAACAACACATTGCCACGTAGGTCACGCACAATAGGAACGTGCCCTACGATGCACTGCCCTGCGTCCATCAACTTGAGGCATACAGATGTTAAGCCTCATGTGCCTGTAATTACACCGGCGACCACACTCTTCAAACCGAAACACAGCGTTGCTGCTTGGCGGCAGAAAAAGGCGTGGTGGTAGTACTTCCCCGGACGAGCCCTTCACAAAAGCTCTACTACTCTTAAAACTCTAAAATGTATAATCCCTGTATATTTTGGTCGCTATTCGAAAGCCTTCGATTTTCTAACGGCTATCCGCCGACTCGACGGTCCATATGGCATGCTCTTTGCCACTTCAACATGCTGCGTTCTGATACGTGAATAGTATCATTAAAATACAAAACTCATGCACTTAAATTCTGGGAAGTATCCCAACGCACGTCAATTAGCCACCTCGGGCTGAAAGTAGCTCAGACAGCGAGCTAATTATAAAGTTTCATAATAAGCACTTTACATTGGCAACTAAAAGTTGGATTATGCTCAAATTATATTATGGGAACTTCAGCCATATCTATGTTGGAAAATTGTCATTATAGCTAAGTACCTCGTCGCACCCATCTAGAATTCTTTTCTTATTACGAAACTAGTGACAGGGCAATATTATATAGTCAAAATAAATATTTGTGACCATTCCCCACTGCACTATCTATTTTCTTAAAATATCTGGAGTAGAGATAGTGCATTGGTGTAAACTGTAATGCTGTGTAATTGTTGTATAAACAATTAATTCTGCTTGAATATGACGAGCAGAGTTCGTGAAGTGTAAACTGATTTCCGACTACTTTGAATCCGCTCAAAAGATTCGAGCCTCCGGAAGTTTGTTCGAAATTAAGTTCTGGCAATGATACGGATCAACTTGTTTTATTCGAGCGTCTGGATCAAGTTTCACTATCGGATATAGTAAAACTTTTTGCGCAGGTATTTATTTAGAGGTACTTTAGTTTGGATCGTAAACAAAACATTTATTTAAAAATAAACAGGCGATTCCACACAACATGAGCTGTGGAATCCTACTATCCTACTAATATTATAAACGTGAAAGTTTGTGAGTGGATAGATGGATGGATGGATGGATGTTTGTTACTCTTTCACGTCAGAACGGCTTAACGGATCTGGATGAAACTTGGCAGAGAGATACATTATAGTCTTGAATAACACATAGGCTACATTCTATTCCGTGGGAATACCGGGATTTAAATCTGCGCGGGTGAAACCGCGGGGCGCAACTAGTGTCCTATAATTTAGCAATTATTAGTTAATTTTATAAAGGTACTTTGGTACTAAGAAATCTCAGCGGATGTATACCATGCCTGGAATCAAAGTACTGTAGCTGAATTTGTTTATTTTTAACCGACTTTAAAATAAAAGAGGAGGTTCTCAAATCGACTGGTTTTTTTAATATATAGACTCATTATTTTGTACTGGGTAGATCGATTCTTTTTTTATCGAAAGCTGGTGCTTGTCATGTGGTCCCATTTATATTTGATCATCGGGGGGTGATTTTGATTTCCGTCGGTGTCGGAATCGTAACGGATAGTCAATTGACAGTTTTTTTAAGACATGTAAGTACCTAGCGCGCGTAATGTCTCACAATTAATCAACATAAAATTCCGTCCCACGTAGGTAATAATAATAAGTGAATATTTTTTTAGCGACGGAATGGCAACTTGAGCAGAGTTACAAGCAAATGTAATAAAGCAGAGTACAGGTAAACTGTAGCAAGCTTTAAGACGATTCAAAATTATCCTTTAGGTTATATTGAATAAGTACCTTAGGGGTGAGTCGCACCATACGAGTTGTTAAAATGACGACCCGTTACCGCTGGATTTTCGCTGGTTAATGACAAGGGAATATGTACGTAGTATTCAAATTCCTTGGTTAATGATAATTTTGTTGTCAAATAATTTTGTTGTCAAACGTCAGTCATTGTTTGTCATATTGTCTTAGATATAAAAAAATAGATAGATGATTTGTTTAGATGTTTAATTTGAAATATTACACGGGTATTTATCGCGTTTTACCTTTAATAATTTCTCGACGTTTCGGCTATGTTGCAACAGCCGTGGTCACGGGCAGACTGAAAATTATTAAAGGTAAAACGCGATAAATACCCGTGTAATATTTCAAATTAATTATGTGTTATGATCGCGAAAGTTTAAAAAACACTTTATTTATATGATCTATTTTTAACTATAACGTAGATGGTCTATTTTTAACTATACCTAACGTTGACAAGGTAATTCATGGTGCAATCCATTGTGATACATGTTCGTCATTCTTAAAGTTAACTTTGACAGCTACGTTAACTGAAGATTTGGTGCACACCAACTTGACTTTGACTTTACTACCTTGTAACTTAGCTTAGCTTTGAGGCTGCAAAAACTTAGTTACCATGTTAGAAGCTTTGATAATTGTCTTACTCATAACAACAGACTGTCGGAGTAGGTTCCACTCGTGCTAGTTCGGTTCGTTAGCTCGATACTCTCCTGATTGGGAGCTGAATCGACTCTGTACTTATTTGATCAATCATATACGAGCAAAGGGAACTTCAGATTAAGAATAAGTATAACTTATGAGTAGTAGAGCTATTTGTGAAGGGCTCATCTGGGGACGTCTACCATCATGCCTTTTTAAGGTGAAAACAAGAGCTAATGTGACCCTCGCTCGCGTTTTGACTTGTTGAAGGATATAAAATCACTAAACTAAAATGGTTGTTTGCGATTTTTCAAAATTGTATTTAATGATTTTATATCTTTCAAAATGTCGAATCGTGCGCAAAACTTACAATAATTCATAAAATACATAAAAAAATAAGCATTTTAGGAAAAATTACAGAAAATTTCTAGTTTTTTTTTTACTTATTTTAAGACGCAGACAGTGAAAAGGTGCGGTCAAGAAGTTTTTTGGCGGTAGTCAGCCTCTTAAATATTAATTTAGTAATCACCACTACCACGTGAGTAGGTATGTTATAAAGTGAAACAATAATGCTTGCTAGCTTATTTTATTTACAGAGTTTTCCGAAAACATAACATACTTCTTACCTCCGCAAAGTAGGCTGGGTTAGGTATATTAAAAAGCAATACGAACGTATGTACATCGTTTATACTTGCACTGCAGGACTATATTCATGTATATCGTGATCATTTCGTGGTATTAACGATCGCATTATAATGACACTATCGAGAACGGTTCAAGTTCTGGACGTCATTTGTTTTTTACGAGTGCTAAATATTCCGTACACAAGTATCAAGTATAATAAAACATGTCAGTACTCACTATACTATACAACTCAAAATATTTTAAGAATGGGCAATAAAAATGAACAAGCTGATGGAACAAGCAGATGACCCACCTGATGTGAAGTGGTAACCATCACCAACAAAGCATTGCCTCGTAAGTCACGCTCGATAGGAACGTGCCCTAACGATGCACTGCCCTGTGTCCATCAACTTAAGGCATACTGATGATAAGCCTCATGTGCCTGTAATTAAACTGGCGACCACACTCTTCAAACCGAAACAGGTGGAAGTACTTACCCGGCCGAGCCCTACACAAAGAGCTCTACTACTCTTAAAACGTGTAATTACACGTTTGCACGTTTATAAATAAATAAATAATGCTGGACAATCCACACAGCACCATCTAGCCCCAAAGTAAGCTACTCAAAGCTTGTGTTATGGGTACTAGATGACTGATATATTTAATACATTATATACTTACATAGATAGATATTTTTTATTATATACATAGAAAACACCCAGACCAACGGAACAAATTTCTGCAGATCGTACACAAATTTGTTCCTAGGCGGGAATCGAACCCGCAACCTCTAGCGTCGCAGGCGGACTCTCGCCCGCTGCGCCACAGAGGTCGACAAGTTTGGTAGTGCGGAAGTACTACCACCTCGCCTTTTTCTGCCGCCAAGCAGCGTTGCTGTGTTTCGGTTTGAAGAGTGTGGAAGCCGGTGTAATTACAGGCACATGAGGCTTAACATCAGTATGCCTCAACTTAGCCTGAAGTGAAAAGTCTACTGCTGGACCTATGTCCACTTTCCAGTAGACTTATTTTCAAGGCCTATGCCTCTCCCATAAAAAAAATCTTGGTCAGGGCGTCATATACGAGTATTTTGTAAACATTTTTGTAGGAATGCACTACCTAATATCTATCATGAGCGAGTTCATACGCTGACTCGGACTTGGCCGATTTCATGTGGCGTGACTAAAACTTTTTTCAAATGGCGCGCCTGAGTGCGTGGCCGCGCCGCGGCTTGGAAGAAACTTACGTCCAGCTGAGGACTAATATAGATTGATGATGATAAATAGACCGTGACATGTAGGTTTAACCTATATCCGAATATTTGGGTAGTCCCGTTAATATTGTTCTCTGAACCAGTAGCGCGTAGCAATTAACGGTGAGCGTAACTACCTACTAGCCTCCACCGTAATACGAGGTGAAATCAGTTCCGAAATAAATGACGTCATGATATATCGAGAGATTTGGTGTACGTACCTACAGCATTATTTATTTATTCAACAAATTAAATCAAAAAGGTCTGTATTTAGACCAAGGACTAGTAGACGCACGGCCGGGTATCATCCATATCTGGTGGCAGACCACCAATTCACATTAAGCGTTTTGCTTCTAGCTACACTATGTGAACAGTAAATCTCTTCAAGGCAAGAGTGAATAGGTAACTTCTAGATCGTTTTCCTCCAACGTCGCGTCGGCTACATCGTCGCTTACCATCAGATGAGATTATAGTCAAAGGACGGGAATTCCCTGAGTATTTTTCATATGCATCCTGACGCAATAGATATTAGTCTTTAATGAGGTCTTGATGAAACAACACTTGTGCGGCTTTTTAATATTATCTTTAAAAGTTTCCAAGTTTAAAATGTTTCGTATTTTTCTAACTTGGACTTAGACAAAAACCTTGTGCAAACCTTTACAATTTGCCGCAGGCATTTTTTGCTTTGTTAGGATCCTGATTGACACAATCTTCAACACCAAGAATACCAGCACAATTTGTTCGAAGGCGCTGTTGAAACTTCCTAGAGGGCAGACAGGGAATTCAAAGGGGTCCATAAAGCCCGGATTTACATTGGAAAATTATGCCCCAATCTCTTGGAATCCGTCCACACGCGAGACGCCATTTTAATTGTGTTTGCCGAGACTTCGCAAACACTGAGCTTCTTAATTCTTTGAAAGGATAAAGACTTAATACTTACTCTCTACTTCAAGTTTAGGGACGATTCAATTAAATACTTAAAAATATAATAGTACTTATTTCGCCCTGAACTATGTTATATTTTAAGTGGATATAAGACTGGAGCGGACATCCCGAGATGAAATGCATTGTACGACTACGCATGTATATTGTGATCATTTGTGGTGATGGGCGCACCATTCACCTGAAAATGGGGTTTTGTGACAGAGTTCTCTATTCCTCAACTATTGTGGGCTGCGTGGTTGGAGTATTCATGGTCCTGTGCTTTCTGTATGATCACTCCAAACCCCCGTCTTGGAAGAAAGACTTGTTGATTGCAGTACCTATACAGTAACGAGCATGAGATAGTGGAAAATTAGAAATGCAATAATCTATTATTGGCTCATATTTGTATACTGGCCTCTAACCACCCCTGTTTGGTAGGTATCCAAGTTTCAGCTCAATTGGCTTATTTAGTGAAGAGCTGATCTCGACACCAGTTTGTATTTTGCGAAGTATCAAATTAATTTCTTTAAAAGAAATCGAGTAAAGCAAAGGGTCCTGTCCCGAGCAGTAACAAAACTGCGAAGTCAAAACACTCAGAGAAGATCGGAGCTCTCGTACAAATGATTATTCCAATGTATCTGTTTTTACTGTAGCCTAACCATACAACTTTCCATCTTAATAACAAAGATTTTCGTTCGCTTCGCTCGCTCTATCCACTAAATCATAGGTACGTAAAACAACCTAAAAAAGCCTCTTTCGATCAAAACAGTAGGTACATAGTATTTTGTAAATAAATCTCTGATGCGCACTGTTTGTTTAAATTAACGCAAATTATTAATTTAACTGACGCAATGTGATTGGTTAAATAAATAGACTACATTTTCCGTATTTACAGTCAGCTCCAGACACAATACTTCCAATAATGTCCCTGTAATTTAATAATTTACAATGTACCTGCACATAACTGTCAACCGCTGGGGAATAGGACTCTCCCACCAAATGGACCGACGACTTTGTAAAGATCGCACGAAGTCCGTGGATGCAAAAGGTTTAGGATTGTTCTTCCTAAAAATGTATGGAGGAGGCATAGGCTTCGAAAAATAAGTCTACTGGAAAGTGGACACAGCAGCAGTCTTTTCACTTCAGGTACATACGAAAGCGGGGAGAACCGGTACAAAATCGAAATTGCAAGACATTAATAATAATATGTAGATTTTACGGGTACAGTACGGGGTATACTATACAACTTACCATCTAATGTTAATGTATAACCTGGATTCACAAACAATAAACGATTTATGATTTATTTTATTATGATTTATATATCTCACATAAACGACAATCGCATGGTTCTCAAAAGTAAGACTAACTATGGTCTGTAGATGGCGCTTCTCAATCCCGAATAGGCTCTATTTAGCATGCCAACAATGTCTTATAGTGCCATTTTTTTAAACCTTAATTAAAAGCCATATTATGTACGTTTTTATGTTCAACAGACTGAAATAATGATGATGATGGGTTCTAAAATCGCAGTCGTCTTACAAGGTAGTAGGTAACCTTTCTTACAATGATCTAATAAAATAACTTATGGCATTCTCAAGGTATGACAATAATAATCGCACTACGAGATCCACTCAAGGATGCTCTCACAATATTCCGAGGCTACCCTTTTAGGCTTCAACTACTTTAAACGCATGGATACGCACATACGCACTTTGTCATACATATTTAATTTTGATATCACCATTAAACCGAAGACTACATTAATGTACTTCTCGCTCGCACATTACATTTTGAAAGGTTTACAGTCACTGAACTCTAAATAATCGCTAAAGTTTACGTAATTATACAAACTTGTTTGGATCAAAATGATGTTTTTGCTGAACTTGTTGATTGCGATCCCTCATAGGTACGAGTACATCATAAAAATGTGAAACTCAATCACGCCTGAACGGCTGAACGGATTTAGATGAAATTTGGCGCAGAGATAGATTATAGTCTGGAGTATTAAAGCACATGGGTTACTTTTATGCCGTGGGAATACCGAGATTTAAAGCAACGTGGGTGAAACCGCGGAGCGCAGCTAGTTTTTCATAAATAAGTTCAATGATTTTACATCTTTCAACATTATGAAATGTACGATCCAAAAGTAATTTAACTATGATGGGATTAGAAGTCATCCCTTAAACCAACAGCACCTACGAGTACACCTGATTTTTCTGTGTAATGCAAACTTGTAAACAACAAGAAGAAGAAGGTAAGAAAATGGAATGAAATGGTGATCTGGATAAAATCCATGGGTAATTGTACCAAACGATTTGGTGCGGGCATAAAGGGTCCTTAGCTCTCCACTTTTGCCCCCTGAGCCTAGCACCTCTTCACCTTTTTATAATCAAAGAAGGCAGAGTGCCTCACATTTTATTGAACATCTTTTATACAAATCTGATTGAAGTTTAGATTCTCCGCTCGCTCACTTTTTAGGGTTCCGTTTCACGACCTGAGAGACTAATTGTGTATCATGTCAACCTTTGTTGGTCTACTGCTGAACGTACTAGTAGGTGCAACGTAATCCTGCCTTCAGCTGTTCGAGACGCCCAGTGTGTCACAATAATAATACATAGTTAGTATAAACTATTGATGCGGGAGTCGTTTTACAAAAAAACGTTCCGAAGCTTTTTTGCGCGCTACGCGAGCGCCTCGTGTGTGCTACGTATGAGCTACGAATACGCTACGCTTTTGCTACGCATGAACATCGAATCCGCTCGCATTTGATCCGAATGATCCGATGCATTCATGTACTTTCTACCTACACCATTATGTATATATTATCAGACAGAAAAGTACTGATAAAAAAAACGTTTTCGTGAAGCAAAGATATACATTTCGTGATTGAGCTAAAGAGAGTTTGCAAAAATAAATGTTGTTACTATTATTACTACTACTTGATGTTACTATTGTTACCAAAAAGTGTACCTATTACCAGTTATTGACCTATGTATATATAGGTAGGTACATAGTTACTTGTAATTATTTATTCGTACCTATTTTTAGGCGGTACTGTTACAGAATGCATATTTTAAACGAGAAAAACAAGAACACCATGATGATTTTTTTTTTCAAATAAAATTGAATATTTTTTTCACTAAGTCATTCTTACTTAGATTTTGTTTTTATTAGCACTAGACTAGTGCCACTAGCTAGAAGGTTTTCATCATAATTTAAAAGCAATTGTTATCTATCTTCTTGCTAAGTTTTAAGGATTTTCATCATGATATGACTGTAAAAATAATCACCAAGTTTTGATTTGATTACCGCTTTGATTACCATTGAGTTTGCGATAAAACAGCTGTTCTTACAAAACAAAGCTAATCTATAAAATAATCCAAACCTGTGCTATCACAGTTATCAAACAGAAACTTGGCTCACTGCAGTAACAGCGAAGTAATTTCACCTGAACGAGTCACATGTAGCCGATAAGCTTAACGACAGTTCCGATTTAGTACCCACAGAGTGGATTCGACAATCGTCCGGAGACGTGCCATCGTTACCAAATAGGGAGCTATTTGTGAACCTGTGGAACTCTCAAAGGGGGTAGAGTATCTACGTGAGTGCAGAGTGAGAAAGAACCGTACTATAAATAGGTCGCGTCTCGCAAAAAGAACGCCGGAAGGAGGGGCGAGGGTGTGATGGCGCGAGTGTTTTGTATGCGAAAACATATCCCTCCACTGTTTACCAGCGTTCTTTTTGGTTGACGCGTAAGTACACCTGACCTGTACCTACCTTATGTCTGAGTTTAGTTCTTCGTTCATCTTTGTGGTACAGTCAAAGGCAAAAATATGTATACCTCCACATTACTGCCTCATAAAATGTCACCCTCTCTCAACATGTTTATAATAAACTAGCTGATCCCGCGGCTTTGCTCGCGCTCGTTTACTTTGAAAATCTCATACAAACTTTCATCCCCTATTTCATCCCCTTGGGGGTGGAATCGATCAAAATCCTTTCTTAGCGGATGCCTACGTCATATCATCTACCTGCATGCAAAATTTCAGCCCGATCCGTCCAGTGGTTTGGGCTGTGCGTTGATAGATCACTATGTCAGTCAGTCAGTCAGTCAGTCAGTCACCTTTGAGTTATATATATTTAGAAGATATAGAAACAACTAGGAGTTTATAAATATGTACTTACAATTTTCGGTAGTAAAACAACGTATACCTACTAATGTGATATGTAGGATACTTCCAGTTACATTTACAGTTAGGATCCTACTTCCTACTACTATTTCAAACGAGAAAGTTTGTAAGTATGGATGAATGGATGGATGGATGTTTATTACTCTATCACGCCAGAACGGCTGAACGGATCTGGATGAAACTTGGAAGAGAGATAGATTATAGTCTGGAATAGCACATAGGCTACTTTTTGTCCCGTGGGAATACTGGGATTTAAATCTGCGCGGGGGTGAAACCGCGGGGCGCAACTATTTCGCTAGAATTTGTGAAATTGTGTCTTGCGCGACTTCGCGACTACACGCCTTAGCGACTTCGCAACTTCCATGACAACGCATTGGTCACGCACTATAGGAACGTGCCCTACGCTGCACTGCCCTGCGTCCATTAACTGATGATAAGCCTCATGTGCCTGTAGATAATTACACCAGTAACCACACTCTTCAAACCCAAGGAATATGGTATTCAAATTCCTTGTTCAAACCGGAACACAGCAACGCTGCTTGGTGACAGAAAAAGACGTGATAGACTTGGTGACAGAAAAAGACGTGATAGAGTATTTTTCTGAGTACAGGGGCACGCACTAGCCCAAGGAATATAGTGTACTTGTATTCAAATTCCTTGCACTAGCCAATTTATTATTCTTCACAGACGATTATTACATTCATTTTTTTTTATCTGATGTATGTAGGTACTTATCTCACAAATCTTTTGTAGAGCATTTTGTGTAGTCTCAAGCTAATGAAACAATTAGAAATTGGCAAATTAGAAAACCCAATAAAACTAAAACTACAAAAACTCACGACTTGTTAATAGGGTTAAGTAGGTATTTAGTTCATCCTACCTAATATTTTAAATGCTAATAAGTACATGTAACGCCGTAAGACTTTTTGCCATCTTTCTAGACTGGTCTCGCGAGGAAGGAAAGGAAGAAGAGATACCCTACCCACTATGTATTTCACCCAAAACATGACAATTGTGGGATGGGAGTTATTATTCTGTGATCATTGTGGGATCACGCACGACGACACCTCACGACATCGACACAGCAACTTTAGCAGTATAGAGACATCTAGCGATTTTAAAGTGTACTGTACTGTTATTGTAATGCACCATCTACACTCACGCGCTAGAGTGCACATCGCGTTTCGTGACGTGAAGTGTCCTTCGCTCGAGTTTCGAGTTTCGCGTTTCGTTCGCCAATCGCAGGATTTATGTGTTCTGTGCCAATCGCGAACCCGCAAAAAAGTGACACTCCAGGGAACCAATCAAAACACGCAGCGAATTTAAAGAACGCAAAAATTTTGATCATACATAGCTATAAAAGATGACCATTTGCAGCGCGAGCTCGGCTAAGACAAGGCAGGCGGTGTGATACGGTCAGGGCAAAGTATATCCTATGTCATAAAGAATAAAGCCCAATATCAAGTTTTGACGTTTCACGGTTTGGGGCAAGGAATCTCCTTGGAATCTCCTATTGTCATAGTGAATAAGCCTCCTGAAGGAACAAAGCCGTGAAAAACCGCATGTATGTTGCTTCAGTTTCCTGTACTTCAGGGATCGGTCACGTGGATCTGGCACCTAGATTCCTCTGGACTACTAATGCCGAAAAGTAACAACAGCAAAATTTATTGCAGAGAACCACCAACCACCAAACCACCGACCCACCAACCACCAAAACATTTGAGACAAAAAAAAAGATTGCAGAAGTTTTAAGAAAATATTTGAATATTTTTTCAAACAAATAGAGAAAGTTTGCAAACATTACCCAAATGGCGATATAACGGCCTCTAATTCTTTTTTTTTAGCAGTGACTTCATCATGTCGTCATTTTCTACAAAACACGGCTTGTTTACCCACAGACTAGTAATGTTTCTGTCAAAAAATTTTTTATTGGCAACACTGGCTGTACATGACAGACATTTTGTTTGCAACTTGCATTGGAAAAATAGAAAATTGGAAACCTCACAGCTGAGAACAAAAGTTTTTTGGAAAAGTACGCTTGCCTGTTAATATGTGATTGTTATTTCTTATTCCTTTCTTTTTTAACATAGCAAATTGTGATTGTTTTCAGGGATCAAAATACTATTGACTGCTTTTCGGATAGAAAGTGAGAGCCACCAAGCCATAGTTTTATCACCGGCGAGTTTCCAGACACTCAAAAAATGAGTGATATTTCCTTCAGTGCTGACCAACTTGCGCAGTTGAAGACATTAGTCGATGCTTGCCAAAATAATCTACAAATCCTCAACCATCCCCAATTAAAATTCTTTAGAGAATTCCTATGTAGCCTGGGATCGGTGATACCGCCGCCGCCATGTCCTAAATTCAACCCGGCACCTTCTGGCGACACGTAAGTTACTTGTACTGTTTTAGAACTGCCTGACTTGATACAAATCGTATTTTCAAAGAAACATAACCCATTGATTACACATAGCCTCAAAAACAGCTGGTGAGGTACGGAATGTAAACTGTAATACCAAATTAAGTATACTATATTTATGATAACAGGGGTTTACTAGATCATTGGTATTATTATTTTTATTTTTGATGATACAGATCACTGTGCTAAGGTTGCCTATTGTTTTACCTAAAGATAATGCTCTAGCACTGTGCTATGTATATGATACCTAAAGATAATGCTATATATATATGTGTGGTGAATATTATGAGTTATCTATTAATCTATCTTTCTCAACTGGAAGATTTATCATGTATATGTTCAGCAGCGCTGACAATGCTAGTGCTCCTGAAGAACCTGCAGTTGCGGAGGATTCTGATGTGGAGCTGGACATGGAAGGTAGATGAACTTGACAGCTTAATTCATACCTATACTCATTAAAATCCCTATTCTAACTCAATAATAATAATTATTATCTATTTTAAAATCCTGATGGTTGGATGATGTAGTAGTTGGGCGGCCATGAAGACGGGCATGGGACCGGAGAGAGTGGTGATTTAAAGAGGAAGCCTATACTCAGCAGTAGGTGCTTAAGAGCTGAATAGATAGTATATTTAGATAATATATTTGACTAAATAAATATATAAATACATTTGACTTTCAAACGTGTTTAAGACAATGTAATGACATCTGTATTTACTGACAAGAGAAATCCAACTAGACTATTTTGTGCTATTCGCTAACAGTCTATCTTTATCAGGTGTCACTGCATCAGAGCCCATTGATGAATCTCAAGAGATGGGTGATGTAACAAAGGAGCTGACCGATGAAGAACGCGACCAGTCTGATGAGAAGCGTTCAGCGGCCATGCGAGCCTTCTCCGAGCAGAAGTTCGATGAAGCTATCAACCTGTATACTGAAGCTATTGTGCTGAACCCGCAAAGTGCTCTGCTCTTCGCCAAGAGAGGACAGGTGAATTGTTATAAATATACCTCTTAATGACAATTCAAAATCAATTGAGGAGTTGAATACACTCCATATGCTTGAAAAAAAAACGCTCTTATGCTTAATATGGACAGGACTGAAATGACTCGCGTAATAGAGAGGAGACCTATATCCAGCCGTGGGTGCCAACAGGTTAATTAGATAGATAGATATACTCTAGCTAGATATTATCACTACCAGCTGTCTGTCTGTCCCTATGTGTCTTTAAGAAAAACCTGCCGAAAGTCTTGGAAATGGCACAGATTGTTATAGAAACGAGATGTTTAAAGTAAGCAGTGTTGTGTAGTAAGTTAATATTAAGTAAGTACCTAGATTTAACATCGCCTTAGGGCTTAATAAAAAACCTGTTTTGATGTTAATATCTCAATAAATAAATAAATAAGACTGTTAATAGAGTGATTTAGAGGAAGGTTTATATGTATGTGTCGGTTTGGTGTGTATGTATTACATGCATAATGTAGTAGAAAACACTGCACCCGTGCGAAGCCCGGGCGGGTCGTTAGTATCGCTAAAAAACTCCGATTTCGTCACTGAATTGCCAAACGATCAAGCCACATAATTTGATGCAGGTTTAGAGTTTGTGAAGTTAATTAAAGTTGGTGTTTATACTTTTGAAGATTGTATGAGATCTGTTAATTTTTTACCATTCGACCTATACGAAGAATACGACGTCTCTTATTCTTCAACGAGACTTCTTTACATGAATTCTTTACAACATTTTACATGTAAATGTTTTTGGTGGGATGTATCTTACGAAGAGATACCTAAGTGATTTGAAAAATATATTTAAATATTATTATTGTGTGAATCACTACATAGTATAAAACAAAGTCACTTTCTCTGTCTCCCTTGTCCCTTTGTATGCTTAAATCTTTAAAACTACGCAACGGATTTTGATGCGGTTTTTTTAATAAATAGAGTGATTCAAGAGGAGGGTTTACTCGTATATGTATAATACATGCATGATATGTGCACCCGTGCGAAGCAGGGGCGCGCGGGCGGGTCGCTGGTTAAATATAAAATAAATAATGCTGGACAATCCACACAGCACCATCTAGCCTCAATGTAAGCTAATCAAAGCTTATGTTATGGGTACTAGATAACTGATATATTTAATACATTATATACTTACATAGATAGATATTTTTTATTATACATAGAAAACACCCAGACCAACGGAACAAATTTCTGAAGATCGTACACAAATTTATTCCGAGGCTGGAATTGAACCGCAACCACTTGCGTCGCAGGCGGACTCTCGTCCGCTGCGCCACTGAGGTCGTCCACTAATATTTATTATTATATAATTACAGGTCTACCTAAAGCTAAACAAGCTTTATTCCTGCATCAAAGATTGCTCACATGCTCTCGAGCTGAACTGCGACAGCGCTGCCGCTTACAAGTTCCGTGGCCGCGCCTACAGGTACCACCTTTTTTATAATGAAACTAGTCGCGCCCTGCGGTTTTAAATCCTGGTATTCCCACGGAAAAAATAGCCTAAATAAATGTGTTATTCTAAACTATAATCTATCTCTCTGCCAAGTTTCATATAGATCCGTTCAGCAGTTTCGACGTGAAAGAGTAACAAACATCCATCCATCCATACTTACAAACTTTCGCGTTTATAATAGTAGTAGGATTTTAACTTGATCCAATATCTTAATTCAAGGCTTCTCGGAAAATTCGAAGAGGCATCCCAAGACCTCTGTGAGTCTTTGAAGATCGACTATGACGACCAGACCAACGAGTGGCTGCAAGAAGTCAAGCCTAATGCGGAGAAACTGCGTCAGCACAAACTCAGCGCTCAGCGCAAGCAAGAAGAGAAAGAGGTAATACCCACTCGTACTTGTACATTATCCTACTGATGTTATCACAGCAAAGGCTAGATGTTTTTTATATAATATTCAAAGTAGTAAAAAAAGTAAAAATTTTCAAGCAATTTTAAAAAGAAGACATTTTGATTTTTTATTTTCACACCAAAACCGATTTTGTCAGCCGGTGGCGGACATAATTATTTGTACATTGGAAGAAATCCCAACTAGTTTGGACTAGACGGTTGATCAGCCGTCATTGGGCGTCTTCGGACGATGGCGGTTGTAGTGTACCTACGCGCTGCCATCTTTTACGTTTGATTTGATCGGCCGGCTTTGGCGTCTTCGCCTTATCGTGTGGTTGAAAATTCAACTCCGAATGTAACTCCTCGTTAATATTACAGCACAGCGAGAAGATAAAACGCGCTCGCGAAGCACAGGAGGCTCGTGCCAGGGCAGCCAAGGCCGCGACCGACGCAGCGGAGGCGGCTGGCGAGACGCCTTTCGGAGCCTCGCCACGCTTCGGCCCCACTGACTACACCGCTCTGTTGTCTGATCCTGATTTCTTGGAAGCCATCCAGCATCTGGCATCTGTATGCGTGAAGTTGATAATGCAGGGCAGTACATCAGGTTAAAACTATAGCAATCCTTGTACCTGAGTTGAGGGTTGCGGGTAGGGGGTTGCAAGTGGGGGTAGATGGCAAGTCCTACCCTTGAGTACTTTTTTCTAGGAAATGAAAAAAACCACCATCACCCCCACTTGCAACCCCCCTACACCCAACCCTCAACTCAGGTACAAGGATTGCTATGGCCAACCTGTGCATCGTAGGGCACGATCATATCGTGCGTGACTTACGGAAAATGTTTTGTTATAGGTGATTGTTCCCACTTAACATCAGTTGGGCCATCTACTCGTCCCATCGTCTAGTTGTATTTAAAAAAACTTCAAATTGATGATAATGATCACTATTGATATTTTGTGAGGTTCTGAAGGGGTATTTTGTGGGGAAACCCATGTCAAAATAAGGTGGTCATTTTATTAACATGTTTCGCAGGACCCAGAAGTAACAGCTGCATTCCAGGATGTCACTATGAATCCAGCTAACTTCTTCAAATACCAGAACAACCCTAAGATAATGGCCTTTATCGAAAAGCTGCAGACAAAGTTTGGGGCGAAAGGGCAAAATTTCCCCAATTTTCCTCCAGGTAAAGATAACAAATTTTAATCTTATGTTATATTTTGGGAAGTGAAAGAGCATGTGAGACCTTTGCCCAGCTGTGGGACAGTAGATTTAAATTTTATCATGGCACGTTCATATTGTGCGTGACTTAAAAGAGGCAATGCTTTGTGATAATAAATAATAAATAAATAATGCTGGACAATCCACACAGCACTATCTAGCCCCAAAGTAAGCTATTCAAAGCTTGTGTTATGGGTACTAGATAACTGATATATTTAATACATTATATACTTACATAGATCGATATTTTTTATTATACATAGAAAACACCCAGACCATCGGAACAAATTTCTGCAGATCGTACACAAATTTGTTCCACGGCAGGAATCGAACAGGCAGGCTCTCGCCCGCTGCGCCACAGAGGTCGTCAATGGTCAATCGTGATGGTTACCAATTAACATCAGGGGGGCCATCTGCTTGTTCCATCAGCTAGTTGTATAAAAATAAAACTTCTTCTGATTCATGTTCTACCCTCGACTTACCAGACAAACAAAAAAAGCTCTACTTTTTTTTTATTTGCAGGTTTTGGTGGTGCTCCAGGAACTACGCCTGGACCACAAAATCCCGCTGACAGCGACGATGTAGGCCTTGACTAAAAACCTATGCACTTGCCATGATTTAAGAGTCCGGTGACAGCGGCTCGCAATTTCGAAGTGCGATTGGCTATTATTTCATTTTATTTCATTTCGGGGAGGTTGTTTGAAAAAATAACTCTAGAGAAACACGCATAAATACTGTTCGAACACAAATAATACAATAATATAAGGGAAACATGCCCGAATCAGAAATCATTTTGGTATTAGGTAAACGTAAGACCAAACATACTAATACCAAAATGATTTCTGATTCGGGCATGTTTCCCTTATATTATTGTATTATTTGTGTTCGAACAGTATTTATGCGTGTTTCTCTAGAGTTATTTTTTCAAACAACCTCCCCGAAATGAAATAAAATGAAATAATAGCCAATCGCACTTCGAAATTGCGAGCCACTGTCACCGGAGCCTTAAGATCAAGCAACGTTACATGCATTTATTACCTTATTCTTTAATAGATGTAGTTTACAAGCACAGAATTACTATGTGCTGGTAATGTAATTCACCCTATGAAATATTTTAAGAATCATGGTTTTGCTGTGACTACTTATTTTTAAGACTAAGGACAGGTTTTACCATATCTGAGTAACAATATTTCTGATGTGTTACTCAGAAATAGTGAAACAAGCCCCAAAAGTAATTGTTCAAAATTATGGCCAAAGATAATAAAGCTGTTGCCATAGAAAAATTAAGGTGATGGCTTGATCAATTCCTTTATTTTGGTATGTTTTCAAAATATTGCTTGGAAGGGATGAATCTAATTTTGCAAAAGCATTAAACTAGGCAACTACATAATCCTTTTTGTTTTTCTGTATCAAACGTGAAAATAATATGTTGAAGTTTCCTCAAGTCAATCCACACAGCTTGTCATATGTACTATTAGGTATATTGTTGAAACTGCATATTACACTTATGTCTATCGTCTTAGAATGGTGAGATACTTTTTTATTTTAAATATAATGGTTTTAATAAAGATATGTATAAAATAAATAACTTGTTTTTTTTAGTGTAGGCGTGCATGGCGTAGGTCTATTAATGGATAGACTGTTGGAACAAAATTATTATATTGATTGGGTAATTTTGTATTTTGTTACAATTTAAACAATAATTTTCTCTACCTGCAATTTGGTTTATTGTGACAATCCCCACTAAACACTGTCCCCACCAGTGGGGATCGTGACAAACTTTATTATAATATAGGTTATAGTATAGATTGTTTTGAGGATGCAGCAGTACCCCTGATACGAGTTTCCTCATGCATTCATTTAATTATTGAGAATACTGGCATTGTTCAAATATTTTCTTGGAGAACAAATCATCATGGTCCTTAATATTTTGTAGGTAAAGAGGATGATACAAAAAAACGCTAGGAACCAAATTTAGTTTCTTGCCAGTTCTAGGCTTTGGTCGCGACGAACTGATTATATGCTGTTTTGATTAAAAAATATCATGAAACAACTGTTTCCCCACCTTGCGATCAGAAGGTGGGCTTACTCCCACTACTCAGTGCAGAACAGATAACAAGCATGGTATGAAGAGTAAAAAAACGCCATTACATCCTGAAGATCGCGAAGTCAGTGGATGGAGAGCTCAGGGCCTTTCTTCCTACGTGTATAGTTGATGCCTAGCTTCATCATCATCATCATCATCACCAGCAGTGAATTCTTTAGGATCATGAAGAGTGAAAAAATCTTTTAGACTAAGATACCTATATTTATTCAAATACATATTATTATTTACACATCATTAATTCTACCCCAGCCCAACCTTATCTTCCTCTCATGTAGTTTCAACCAAGATGGCATTCTTTTAGGAAATGGCTGAGCATTGGGGAACCTCAAAGGTGGTTCAGGCCTCTTAAATGGATCCTCATTCTTGAGCTTTCGCAGTAAATACTCTTTGTTTATTTGTTTTGGATCTCTGTATTTGTCCATATATAAATTGAAAGGTTTCCTTCGGGGAAACCATTCTTGTGGTCTTATGTAAGGTGTGGGGAAATCATATTCATAAACTGAAAAAATTACACATTTAGTTGCACTTCCACTCTATTATTCTTATCATATAAATCCTACTCATACTAATATTATAAATGCGAATGTTTGTAAGTATGGATGGATGGATGTTTGTTACTCAATAACTCCAGAATGGCTGAATGTATCTTTATAAAATTTGGCATAGATATAGATTATAGTCTGGAATATTACATAGGCTACCTTTTATCCCGTGGGAATACCAGGATTTAAAACTACGCAGTGAAACCACGGGGTGCTGCTAGTAAAACAATAAACTAAATGTTGGTAGACATTCCACACATCACTATCTCACCCTAAACTAAGCTAAAGCTTGTGATATGGGAACTAGATAGCTGATATACTATTTATTTATATTTTTGTTTTTTTTTTAATACATTCTTATTAACACCCAGACAGAGAACTTATTTTTATTCTATGTTCATCACACAAATGTTTATACTCAGTGGGCATCAATCCCAGGGCCTAAGGTACAAAAGGCAGATCTACTACCAACTGAGCTGTGAAGGCTGTAAAAAATCACAATTATGCTTACTCTACTATATAAAAAGTAAAAAAAATACCTGGTTCTTTAGTTTGTAACTTTGAATGGAAGAATTCTTTGACAGAATTATCCCAATCACACTGGTAGAATGCAAGCCCAATTGGAGTTATGTTGTCTTGGTATTTTTGATACCAATCTCTGGTTACAAAAGTTCTTTCACTAACAGGTGATATTGATGTAACTGAAAAAAGAATTTTATGGTACCTAGATAATAAATTTAAAAACTGAAACAGCTTTACAACTTTGACCCCAGGCACGGTAAATATCCCTTCAGATATCTCAGTACCAAAGTACTAACTCAAGATTCTTTGAGGATGTCGGGGGTAGTCAGAGGTATGTCCAAACATTACATTTGGCACATACCCACATTTTGCTGTAGTGAGCACCGGTGGTGTAGTGGGAGTGACCCCGCCTTCCGATTGCAAGGTCGCAGGTTCAAATCCGGTCATGCACCAATGGATTTTTCTATCGAAAAATTGATGTGGGCAATGCCAGTGCTCTTAAACGGTGAAGGAAAACATCGTGAGGCAACCAGTTCATATTCTAACAGCACTGATGGGCTTGCAACTTGTCACGTATGGAATACTAACTACTACAAAATGCAAAATGTTAATAATTTGAGGCTTTAAAATGGTAAATATAAAAAAAAAGTTCAGTAAGTTACCTTTGGGTAAATCATAAGATATTAATCCATCTTGTTTGTAAAGAACAAAGACATATCGATGATATCCAGTTCCTTTGAGTGGGAAAGGTTGAAGGTATTCTACAAAGGTGTCACCCTTTTCAATTGCATTACCAGGAATGTTCGCAACAAGCCAGTGAATACATTCCTTTTCATTTTCAGTTAAGTTTCCATCCAAACTTGTTAAAGCCAGAGTCCATAGTGTATTTCCATCTGATTTATAGAACACTGTAGGAACTTCTAATGCCTCTGATGGTTTGATGACATTGCCTGAATAAACTGGCATAGACAAGCCATTTTTGAGGTCATAAGATATATCCAAATCCAGATAGGGAATGAAATATCCTTCTCCATAAAGATGATCAAAGATAGCGTAGTGGTCTGCAATCTGCTTTTTGTGTAGTGGTCCATTTGTTTTCAACCATTCTTTTCTTACTTCATCGAGATTGACTTCAAGTTTTACATTACGTGCAAGCTGTTCCAAGGTTTTATCACTCTTAATTGTTTTTAAGTGCTCCATTCGTATTTTACGTAAATCTTCTGCTGATGACCTGAATTGATAGAAGTCTAGGAGTTAAGTTAGGTTACAAAAACAGTAGAAAAATTTGTTTTTTTTTTGTGTAACTCACTTTGGTTGAGGAAAACCTATATTAGTTTTGGCGGTATACAGTTCATCTTTATAATTAATTTCATCTATCCGCTCCTTTATTGTTCTGCAGTAAATTGGAGCTTTTCCTCTGACTCTGTGGGCATACCGAAGTTGCTGCAATTGAACATTGACTATTGCTCCTCGAAATGTGTTTAACATCGTAGCTGATAGCCAAAAGCCTTCAAAAGTGCATTGATGTTATTCTATTCGCTAGACGTTTTATTTTGAGCTGCTTGATGATGTTTGCCAATAAAAAAAAATTAACTAACACCAATTTCTAACCTAGAAAAAACATCAACTAACTAGGCAAAGAAGATGTAAAAGTAAAACTACGAGAAGAGGCGGGACTTAGTAAAGAGCCAATGAGAGCCAATGGGATCCTTTTACATGGCACTTCAATACCAACACAACGAACGAATATGTACGTCAAACAACAACAGTTTTACCAACCTATCAGGCTGTATAGTGCTGCGCGATGGCACTCGCTTTTATATCGATATCGATAAAATATGCGAGATCGAAATCGAGGTTTTTTTGAAATCCATTTATGGACTGAATCCACGTTTAAGTACAACCTAGGTCCTGAAGTCCTAGGTTGGACTTAAATATGGATCTGATATGAAATAAAAAGCTTTTTGCATTTATTTATTTATTCATTTAAACAAATACTCAACATTACAGTTAAATACCAATGCGCTATGTAGTACCTATAAAAATGATTTAACAAATCACTAATTTAACACACAGAAAAATTAACACTAGTACCTAATTAACTACCTACCTAATGGAACTCATGTTAACACTATCAATTAATTTTTTTTTTTATACAACTAGCTGATGGAACAAGCAGATGGCCCACCTGATGTTAAGTGGTAACCATCACCTATAAACAAAACATTGCCCCGTAGGTCACGCACAATAGGAACGTGCCCTACTATGCACTGCCCTGCGTCCATCAACTTGAGGGATATAGATGTTAAGCCTCATGTACCTGTAATTACATCGGCGACCACACTCTTCAAACCGAAACACAGCGTTGCTGCTTGGCGGCAGAAAAAGGCGTGGTGGTAGTACTTCCCCGGACGAGCCCTTCACAAAGAGCTCTACTACTCTTAGGTAATTCACAATATCTCATACACGCTCTGCATACATTCATCCATCGGTCAGAAAATAGATCACACGTTGGTGTTGATGCCAGAAGCGCATTTAATAATTTCAAAGCTCGAACAAGCGAATTTTCGTGAGCTACAGTGCGTGCCCTCGGTACTGCGAGTAGGGCATGTCTACGGGGCCTAAAAGAGTATTCAGTTAAATGGGGAACAGCTAGCCCCAGTACTCTAGCTACTAATTCCGGGCAGTCCGAAACACTGCGCAGGACCTGACAAGCTGTGACCAGCAGATTGTAGTTACGCCTTGCCTCTAGAGAGTTCAAGCCCAGTGCACCTAGTAAAAATATTGTCGGGTAGAGAAATGGATAATATCCATAGATCTTTTTATACAAGAAACGTAAAAAAGTCTTTTGGATTTTCTCTAGGCGCAAGGCGTAAGTACTCTCATATGGATGCCATACAATAGATGCTGCCTCAATCTTGCTTCTTACAAGAGCCGAGTAAACAAGTTTTATTGTACCAGCATCATGAAATTCGCGAGCGTTACGAAAAACAAAACCTAACCTGCGATAACAATCAGTAGCTAATGCGTTCATGTTCATGCAAATTTAGACGAGTATTAAAAATTACACCTAGGTCCTTTACAGAGTTGACCCTAACTATTGTCTTGGTACCCAGTACGTAATGTGTTAGCAAAGGCAAGCGCGCTCGGCTAAAAGTCATAGTAAAACACTTGTCCATATTGAAGAAGAGTTTGTTAGAAAGACTCCATTTAAATACAGCGTCAATGTCTTCCTGCAGATATATAGAGTCATTGACTTGCTCGATCTTAAAGACCAGCTTCAAGTCGTCAGCATACAATAGACACTTTGCATGTTGAAGAACAGTATCCAGGTCATTTATCATGATGCCAAATAGGAGTGGACCTAATCGCGGCTAACATCTGCGAAACCATATTTTAAACAGCTACAGATTATGACGTTTCCATACATCGCCATATTCCAGGTGGCGGTTCATGTGCGTCAGAACCTGGAATTGTTCCCAATGCAGGCAGAGGTACATCGCTACAATACACGTAGGGCAGCGAATGGTTGGCTTGCAACAGCTACCAGAAGACTAGCGAAGTCTGATAAGTTGTCGCACGTAATGGGCACTGCGGTGTACAATAAGATCCCTGGCATGGTTAGAGACGCACCAAGTATCAATAATTTTAAACTTAAACTTAAAAATTGGCTTATAGATAAGGCGTTCCACAGCTATTATGAATTCATGATGTTTAAAGAAGAAAGTTGTTGTGCATCAGTTGATCAACTGGGTACATAGTAAATTAATGTTTAATGCTCAATTTATTTTAATTTATATATTCCATTGTATTTGATTTATTTGTGACATTTTTTAATTTTTACTTTTGATATTGAATTGCATATTAATATAATTGCGCAATATTTACGTTAGGCACGTATATTACCTATTATGAGTTTGTAACCTATAATAATTGAAACTATTATCAATAAAATGTTTATATCTGTTTATTGAGCCCTGACTGACTCCTGACCTAGTATGGTAAGGGGCTGAAACAAAGCACCCATGCTGCACAAACTGCTGCCGATCACGCATATAACTTGCAAAAAGTTCTAGTAATTTAGTTGAAAACCCAATGTTACATAACTTCCTCAGCAGGACATCGTTATCCTTTAGCCTCGTAGCCTTTTTAAGATCGAAGTATACAACATCAACCTGCTTACTTCTATCTAAGTTCTGGGATATCGTATCAACGAGGGTCAACAGATTCGTATTAACTGAACGATGAACTCTAAACCCATGCTGCGAGTCGCACAGATAAGGTTTTATTTGCGGCGATATTAGACGGTGCAGTATTGATTCAAAAACCTTAGCAAGCGCAGAAAGCACAGCAATAGGACGATAATTTTCAACCTTGGTTATATCTTTAGCTTTAGGAATCGATCTCACTCTTGTGATTTTCTACCGTCGTGGATAATCACCAGCAGAAAGCGCAAGATTTAGGATATTGCAGATAGGTAATTTTAGATAATCTCTGCAGCCCTTCAAGATAAACGCAGGGCAGTTATCAGGTCCAGGAGAGCTATCTAGTTTCAAGCATTTTATTGCAAGCTCTACATCATTTAGCGTAATTTAATGAACATGCACGTGATTTGATGTGCTCTTGCTCTCAGCCTCTACTGAATGAGGATTGAGTAAAGGGACGTTAGGCAGAAATACTCCTAAAAAGTAGCAAGAGAAGGCTCGGGCTGCATCGGAGCCGATATGTTCTTGACCTTCATGAGAAACGCGTGATTCGAAACCCCCTCTAGATTTTAAGCTCCCAACATGCTGCCAAAAAGCTCGTGGGTTGCTCTTTATCTGAGCTTGAACAGCGTGAACGTAGTTGTCATAAGCACGAGAAATTCTAATCTTGATATCCTCTCTTAAACCAACAAACTCGTCATAAGTTGTACGATTCCTGGTAGCTTTCCAAAGACGGTGTACTGCTGCTTTATGTTTTATGTCTTTGATCAGGTCAGCTGTAAACCATACAGGATACCGTCTGCTGGGATGATTGGAGCGAATCTTTCTAGGTATACATATATTAAATAACTCATAAATAATATTATAAAAACTGTCCAAAGCAAGATCAACCTGCTGAGGGCGTAGTCTTAGTTTTATTTGTAACATTACACGCGTGTATGGTGTACACTACACGCAGTTTTTGTATGAAAATAAGAAAAGCGCCCCTAGCGGACACTAAAAGAGACAACTTTCTGAGTCTGAGAATGACATACACCGGCACGCCAAAAACCCGTGTTACACGGCGGCCATTTTACACGTACACGAGCCTTTCTCGTGTAATTTAGTTGGCACATCACTTTAAAGTGAAGTGACCAAGGAATTTGAATACAAGTACAGAAGTGACGAGAATGTCAAGTCAATCTGACAGTGAATGTTTTTTTTGTTATTAGTGCTGCCAGGCTTCTTCTTCCTCAAAACATTTTTATAATTTTTACGAAAAAGGAGGCTTTTAAAAATATGAGTTTGGTCTAATCAAGTAGTCTAATTTATTTGCTTTCTACTTGCATATTTTTCATACTTGATCAAATTACTGGGGAATAAAATACCACTACTGGGTAGGGTATCCTTTATTAATTACCGTAGAATTTGCAAAAAGCTGTAGAATCTGCTACGGCCACATAGATACGGCCGTAGGCCGTGGATTTCGTGATTATTAAAGCCGTAGAACACGGCAATTGCCGTAGCATTGGCAACACTGCTGGGAGTGAGTCGAGAGCCAGTAATGTACAACCATGTATTGCACATCTTGGGAGAACACAGCCTGGAATTGATATACATTTTGGTCGCCAATTCCATGACTGTGTAATCCAAGGGTGCACATTCCAAGTCGTACAAATAAACACATTTGGAATATACATCCCTGAAAAACGCTGCACGATCGTGGATTTCATATACATTTTTTTCAAGGACATGAAAACCTGGCTGCGTTTTCCTGCCCGTACATTCTTGGCTGTTAATTCTTGGGCTGCGTAATACGTGGCTTACATTAACCGGACCTGAGTGAGTCCGCTTGTTGTCCGGTTATTGTACGACATGATAACTTAGAGCATTTAGAACGGGAGTTGCCAAGCGCTACTTTTAGTACTAAAATCTTTCTGCCGGTTTTCGCGGGAGGCGAGGTAGTACGGTACACAACACATTTACATAATCACGCATACTAATGCAGAAAAATTAAGCTTCCCTAAACGCACACGCAAGTAAAAGCTGTACACCAACACAAAAACAATAACACAATTAAAGAATTACTGTTGTTACACTTTTGTTTAGTTACACACTAACACAAAAAGTAGTAGTAAGTAGTTTGGCTTTTAAAATTAAATTTCGTATTTTTTACAAGCTTTTATCTAACTTGCAATGTAGTATACGTCGGCAATGTATTTAGTTAGTTCGGAGAACCACTTCCTCTATCCTACGGAGTTGAATTTTTGCAATGACGATGATAATGCATTTTATGGTAGGTATGCATAACCACAACGGACATCCAGGATTGGCTCCAGATAAAGGAACTCTTCAACGGTCAACAGGACAGGCACGAAATTTTGTGTACGCATTCTATTAGGATAGCCGGTTAGAAGATCCACTATGACAGGCTGCTGCATTTAAGAATGGCTCCTAATGAGAGAACTCTTCAACGATCAACAGCACAGTCACGAAATGTTGTGTACGGACTCTATTACGATAGTCGTTTAGATGATCCACCATGACAGGCTGCTGAGCTCAAGAATGACTCCTAATGAGAGAACTCTTCAACGGTCAACAGCACAGTCATGAAATTTTGTGTACATATTCTATTAGACGACGACGACGGACGACGACGACGACGACGGACGACGACGACGACGACGACGACGATAAAAAAGTAGCCCATGTCCCTCTCCAGCTAACATACTACAGCTATACAAAAATCACGTTTATACGATTCTGCGTTCAAAAAGTACAAAGCAAATAGCAATAAACCAACGACACAGCACAACTAAAATTTTAAGGGAGCTCCATAAAGCGACGTATTGAAGGCAGAATGACACAGACAGTTTTTGTAGAGTCCAATACTGAACCTCCTTTTTTTAAATCGGTTAAATATGGGTACAAAAACCTTAGAGCATTTATAACTGGAGATGTTAACGCAAGGCGTACCCCTCTGCCGGCCATAAGACGCGACTTGGCCATGCACGTTATATAAAACTACTTCACTCATCACCGCGCGGCCATTAGTTGTCGTTTCGTGTCGCGAAGTAGTGCTCAGTAAAAATGGTGAATTGTGCGGTATTTCGGTGTAAAAGGAGATCAGAGACATCAAACTTTAGGGAACACGGTATTTCCTATCACAAGTAAGTGATATTTTAGTCAATTGTTTTTGTAATTACGTTTAATTTATATTTAATGGAATACCAGTTACGACAGTTTTAATACGACGCCAACGTCTTGGTAGGAGGTGTCGGTGAATTTATATTCCTTGGTAGAAGGCGTAGTGTGGGGACTAGTTGAGCGAAATCGATTGAATGAATGATGGAATGAACGTAAAATTAGAATAAAATGCGATGTGTTTTTTGTACCCATATTTAACCGATTTAAAAAAAGGATGTTCAGTATTGGACTCTACAAAAACTGTCTCTGTCATTCTGCCTTCAATACGTCTCGCTTCATGGAGCTCCCTTAAAATTTTAGTTGTGCTGTGTCGTTGGTTTATTGCTATTTTCTTTGTACTTTTTGAACGCAGAATCGTATAAACGTGATTTTTGTATAGCTGTAGTATGTTAGCTGGAGAGGGACATGGGCTATGAGCATTTGTTAACAGCCGCTATTCTTCTACTGCTCTTCATTTTTTTCACCCCGTCATAACAATCATCATCATCAGCCTATGTAAGTCCACTGCTGGACACATCATACCAATAAAGAAACAAAATATTTATCTAAAAATGCATTCATGAAAGACTACTTACTTGAAAGATTACTTACTACTTGCGAAAATAGAATATAGCTTAAAGTTACTCAACAACAGTGTAGCTTTCTATTTGTAAAATAATTTTTAAAATCGTTTCAGTAGTTTCAGAGATTACGCTCTACAAACTCTTAATAAAATATTTTTTACAAAAAAAAACCGACTCCAAAACTGCTATCCAATTTGTTATGAAAAATACACTAAAAAGTTAAAAATAATTGCATTATGGATTTATATTTCAATAAACAAATAGGTATCAATTTTTTCAACAAATCTTATAATTTTATTATTATGACATTTTACAATTACTGATATTTTTGGAGTCGGTGCCAGCACTCTATTTACTTAGTAATACCTACTAGGCTAGACAGGTCCACGTTTGTTAATCTTGGCTAAAAAAAGGAAAAGTATATGATTTTGAACCACCCTGCTTCATTCATATGAAATCATTCATTTTGTCGGTCTTTTTACAACCCATCACTACTTTTTTGTGTTAGTGTGTAACTAAACAAAAGTGTAACAACAGTCATTCTTTAATTGTGTTATTGTTTTTGTGTTGGTGTACAGCTTTTACTTGCGTGTGCGTTTATAGGGACGCTTAATTTTTCTGCATTAGTATGCGTGATTATGTAAATGTGTTCTGTACCGTACTACCCCGCCTCCCGCGAAAACCGGCAGAAAGATTTTAGTACTAAAAGTAGCGCTTGGCATCTCCCGTTATAAATGCTCTAAGACAAAAACACATCGCATTTTATTCTAATTTTACGTTCATTCCATCATTCATTCAATCGATTTCGCTCAACTAGTCCCCACACTACGCCTTCTACCAAGGAATATAAATTCACCGACACCTCCTACCAAGACGTTGGCGTCGTATTAAAACTGTCGTAACTGGTATTCCATTAAATATAAATTAAACGTAATTACAAAAACAATTGACTAAAATATCAATTATTTGTGATAGGAAATGCCGTGTTTCCTAAAGTTTGATGTCTCTGATCTCCTTTTACACCGAAATACCGCACAATTTACCATTTTTACTGAGCACTACTTCGCGACACGAAACGACAACTAATGGCCGCGCGGTGATGAGTGAAGTAGTTTTATATAACGTGCATGGCCAAGTCGCGTCTTATGGCCGGCAGAGGGGTACGCCTTGCGTTAACATCTCCAGTTCTAAATGCTCTAAGCATGATAATAATGTAGGTACGGCAAAAGCCAATTTTTTAATTACTTATGTAAGAACTAAACAACTGTACTATTACTTTGAAAAATGCTTAGACTGCTTTAAACAAAACCAGTATAAAATAATAACAAGCTAATTTCATGATAGCCTTAATTTATGTTGGCATACATACAACGCACACCCGCGTTGTATGTATGCCATACCATGCATGCAGTGCATGCATAGTGCAGTGCGAAGGAATGTGTCGTTCGCGATCGAACGAATCGAAAGACCCGGGTGTCGAGATCCGCGCGAATGATAGGGTTACTCCTTAGAGCATTTATAACGGGAGTTGCCAAGCGCTACTTTTAGTACTAAAATCTTTCTGCCGGTTTTCGCGGGGGGCGAGGTAGTACGGCACAGAACACATTTACATAATCACGCATACTAATGCAGAAAAATTAAGCGTCCCTATAAACGCACACGCAAGTAAAAGCTGTACACCAACACAAAAACAATAACACAATTAAAGAATGACTGTTGTTACACTTTTGTTTAGTTACACACTAACACAAAAAAGTAGTGATGGGTTGTAAAAAGACCGACAAAATGAATGATTTCATATGAATGAAATCAGGGTGGTTCAAAATCATATACTTTTCCTTTTTTTTAACCGACTCCAAAAAAAAGGAGGAGGTTATCATCAAGTCGGCTGTATGTTTTTTTTATGTTTTTTTATGTTTGCTACCGCATAACTCCGACATTTATGAACCAATTTGAAAATTTTTTTTTTGTCTGAATCTGAAACTATACCTACTACTATAGTTTCAGATTGGTCCCATAGAAATTTCACCAAAATCGGTTGAGTAGTTTGACTTTTAAAATTAAATTTCGTATTTTTTACAAGCTTTTATCTAACTTGCAATGTACTATACGTCGGCAATGTATTTAGTTAGTTCGGAGAACCACTTCCTCTATCCTACGGAGTTGAATTTTTGCAATGACGATGATAATGCATTTTATGGTAGGTATGCATAACCACAACGGACATCCAGGATTGGCTCCAGATAAAGGAACTCTTCAACGGTCAACAGGACAGGCACGAAATTTTGTGTACGCATTCTATTAGGATAGCCGGTTAGAAAATCCACTATGACAGGCTGCTGCACTCAAGAATGGCTCCTAATGAGAGAACTCTTCAACGATCAACAGCACAGTCACGAAATGTTGTGTACGGACTCTATTACGGGCGTCCGCTGCCTTACGCGGGTTCCCGTCGCGGGCACCCGCGTGGCGTGCTGTTTCATGTAATCTCATAGATCAGCGCTGCGTGCAGCGGGTCGCCCGTCGCACGCGACGCGGGCGGCGGGACCCTCCCCGCGGGCGACGGGTGTTCGTGACGGAGCACGCGCGTGGAGATGTTTCTAGGAAATTAGTGAGCGCCAGTGTTGCCATAAGTACGGTAATTAAGGTTTCATACGGTAATTAGGCCTCCAAATTGCACAACATACGGTATACGGTCAAGTGGTTACTACCGTACGCTATAATACGGTAATTTCATCACATCAAATTCTCCACACAACAATCTAGACGTGACATATGGGCTGATTGGCTGTCGCTCTTGTCTACGTCGTCTTTTGGCTAGGTAGTATATCAACAAATAATCCATGATATCGACTGTACACCCGCGCGATCAAAATTGTACTGGCGGCGCTGCGTGAGGCGGGAGTCCGACGCGGGCATCCGCGACGGGTTAAATTTGCCCACGACGGAGCACGGCGCGGGTCCCCGCAACGGACACCCGCGACGGGAACCCGCGTAAGGCAGCGGACGCCCTAAGATAGCCGTTTAGATGATCCACCATGACAGACTGCTGAACTCAAGCATGACTCCTAATGAGAGAACTCTTCAACGGTCAACAGCACAGTCACGAAATTTTGTGTACGCATTTTATTAACGATAGCCGGTTATAAGATCCACCATGACAGGCTGCTGAACTCAAGAATGACTCCTAATGAGAGAACTCTTCAACGGTCAACAGCACAGTCATGAAATTTTGTGTACGTATTCTATTAGACGACGACGACGACGACGACGATAAAAAAGTAGCCCATGTCCCTCTCCACCTAACATACTACAGCTATACAAAAATCACGTTTATACGATTCTGCGTTCAAAAAGTACAAAGCAAATAGCAATAAACCAACGACACAGCACAACTAAAATTTTAAGGGAGCTCCATAAAGCGACGTATTGAAGGCAGAATGACAGAGACAGTTTTTGTAGAGTCCAATACTGAACCTCCTTTTTTTAAATCGGTTAAATATGGGTACAAAAAACATCGCATTTTATTCTAATTTTACGTTCATTCCATCATTCATTCAATCGATTTCGCTCAACTAGTCCCCACACTACGCCTTCTACCAAGGAATATAAATTCACCGACACCTCCTACCAAGACGTTGGCGTCGTATTAAAACTGTCGTAACTGGTATTCCATTAAATATAAATTAAACGTAATTACAAAAACAATTGACTAAAATATCAATTACTTGTGATAGGAAATACCGTGTTCCCTAAAGTTTGATGTCTCTGATCTCCTTTTACACCGAAATACCGCACAATTCACCATTTTTACTGAGCACTACTTCGCGATACGAAACGACAACTAATGGCCGCGCGGTGATGAGTGAAGTAGTTTTATATAACGTGCATGGCCAAGTCGCGTCTTATGGCCGGCAGAGGGGTACGCCTTGCGTTAACATCTCCATTCTAAATGCTCTAAGGGTTACTCTAGTAAATAAGATTCGTTCATTCGATCGGTTCGCGGTGGAAAGACGGATTTTTACTTACTGTATCATTGAATAGTGATCGCGTTTCGCGTAAATTAGTTAGGTGGTTAAGGTCAGCCTGACCTGAATAGTTTATTCTTATTTATGATTTCTGAAAAGGTATATTTCTGATTTTTAAGGATCTATTTTAGAGAACATTTACATACAGTAAACTCCTATAAAGATTTGTAATTTACTACGATTCGTAATTTTCAAATTCAAATTTCAAGTTATTTATTAATAGAAAATAACAATACAGATACAAATAATCCAATGCGTTACATCTAGTATATTTGGGTTTGAGACTGACTGAATCAATAGTTCAATTGAACGGGTCAAAAGATCCGGATCGTTTTCTAAACCGGATGTTTAGAATTGAACGAACGACACTTAACATAACACTGCGAGGTTGCCTAGCGAGAAAACGAACGAAGTTGTGGTCTGACTGATTGTCTATGTGCGAACTTGTTCAGCCACCATCAGTGTTTCTTTCGTGTGCATAGATTACTTACAGTTTACATAATAGTAAGTACGGTTAGTTCTATGAGGTGAGGGAGGTTCTCAGTTCTGTGATTCTGTGGTTGAGTTAGTGTTCCACGGGTTGAGTTGAGTAGAATTGAAATAAATATCGATTCTTTGAAATCTCTAGAAATATATCGTTCGTTCGAGTACCACCATCCATCGTGCGTGTACTGTACTTGTTGTACTTACCTATTCTCGTGTAATAATTAATAAGTACCTACGTTACGTACATACATATTTTGTGTGTTGTGTGGATCGCCTGTATCAAATTTTGTGATTTATTGTTTGAAAAGAAATAGAATCGAAATTAAGAACCTAAACACTAAAGTGAAATATGTACTTACTACCTACTGAATTAGGAGGTAGGTACAACCTGATCTCGATCTAGGTACATAGTGTGTGGTTTGTAAAAGATAAAAAAGGAGCCATCCATTTACACCCGACGTGAAGTCACGTAGGTACTTATAGGTACGTGTACACTGAAAATAAAATTTACTACATTGCAAAAATAAGCTGCAATGTTCAAGCAACGTGTAAGAGAGTAAGTCATAGCCCAGATCCTAAATCTACGTTAAAATATGGATACAAAAAATATTCAGAAAAATGCCATGCATAAAAGTGCAGAGTTTACTTTCGCTCCACCTCCTGAAGCGCCCGTATTCGAGCCCACGCTAGAAGAATTTTCGGATCCTCTGGGTTATATAGCAAAAATCCGACCAGTTGCAGAAAAAACAGGAATCTGTAAAATTAAACCACCATCGCGATGGCAGCCACCATTTTCATTAGATGTGGATAAATTAAAATTTGTTCCTAGAATACAGAAAGTCAATGAGTTGGAAGCAATAACAAGATTGAAACTTTTGTTTCTTGAGAAAATTTTAAAATTCTGGGACCTCCAGGGTTCTCCTCTGAAAATACCCATGATCGAAAATAAAACTCTTGATTTATACTGTCTCAAGTTTTGGGTGGATGAAGAAGGCGGATTTGAAAAATGTGATTCGCCAAAAAAATGGCGAAAGATTTCTCATGCAATGGGGTACAGTCAGAATGCAAATACAATTATCTTCCTCAGAATTAACTATGAAAAAATCTTGCTACCATATGAAATATTTGAGAAAAGCAAAGCTGATATAATAAAAACTGTTAAAAAGACTGAACTAAAAGTAGAAACAACATCCAAAGAAGAAACTGATTCAGATGTGCAAATTGTCAAGGAAGTATGTATAGAATCCATAACTCAGTTCAAATCTGAAATTAAAGATGAAAAGCCTCATACCAGCATTAAAAAAACAAAAACTGGATCAGATATAAAACCTGATACAGAAACCACTAAAAAGAATGATGAAGAGATTAAATGTAACAGAGAATTAAGACGATTAGCTTGTTATGGACCTGGCCCCAAAATGCCTGGCTTAAATGATGAAGAGTTTGATATAACTAAATCAAGGAAAAGACCTCGCTATGATATGGACCCTTTGGCTATCTATGTGTGTGCCATATGCCAAAAAGATGATAGAGAAGACTTACTTTTAATATGCAATGGTTGTTCAGACACTTACCATACCTATTGTCTTAAACCTCCACTTCGTTCTGTACCAGATGGAGACTGGAGATGCCCATGTTGTATTGTCCAAGAGGTACACAAACCTGCAGAAGCCTTTGGATTTGCTCAAGCAGAAAGAGAGTACACACTGCAGCAATTTGGAGAAATGGCAGATAAATTCAAGTCTGACTATTTCAGTATGTCTGGCCATTTGGTACCAACTTCTGTTGCTGAAAAAGAATTTTGGAGAATAATATCATCAGTAGAAGAAGATGTGACAGTTGAATATGGAGCAGATCTTCACTCTATGGATCATGGTTCTGGTTTCCCTACAAAATCTTCTTTAAATCTGTACCCTGGGGACCAAGAATATGTAGATTCTGGATGGAATCTGAACAACTTGCCAGTCTTAGATGGTTCTGTTTTAAGGTTTATTAATGCAGATATATCTGGCATGACTGTGCCTTGGATGTATGTTGGGATGTGCTTTTCTGCATTCTGCTGGCATAATGAAGACCACTGGAGTTATTCAATAAATTACTTGCATTGGGGTGAAGCTAAGACCTGGTATGGAGTACCAGGTGGCAGAGCTGAAGTTTTAGAGAATGCAATGAAAGCAGCAGCACCTGATCTGTTCAAATCCCAGCCTGACTTATTACATCAACTAGTCACCATAATGAATCCTAACATCCTGATGGCAGCAGGTGTCCCTATATACAGAACTGACCAACAAGCAGGTGAATTCGTAGTAACATTTCCCAGAGCATATCATGCTGGATTTAACCAAGGCTACAACTTTGCTGAAGCTGTGAACTTTGCTCCACCAGATTGGTTGAAAGTTGGCAGAGACTGCATAATCCACTACAAGAACTTAAAGCGTTTTTGTGTCTTCTCACATGATGAGTTGATATGCAAAATGGCATTGGAAGGAGACCGCTTAGACTTGGACACAGCTTTGGAAACACAAAAAGAACTTGTTCGTGCCACAGAGGATGAAGGTTCTTTGAGAGCTAGAATTTCAAAACAAGGATTGAAGAGTGCTAGAAGAACTGCTTTTGAGCTGCTGGGCGATGATGAACGCTTATGTGAAGTCTGCAAAACTACATGTTTTCTATCTTCCGTTTCATGTAGTGCTTGTAAATCAATGGCTTGTTTACAACATACAAATGATTTATGTCTTTGTCCTTTAAGCAGTAAGACTCTCTTTTATCGCTATGATATGGATGAACTGCACATTATGCTCCAAACTATTGATTTTAGAGTTAATAGTTTTGACAAGTGGATGACAGAAACAAAAAGTGTTTTGCTTCCAACATGTCCTGATATTGGACGGCTACAAAAGTTGAAAGGTTTGATTGATGATGCTGAAGAATTGAAAATACCAAAGTGTACAATGCTCTCACAGTTAAAAGGCGAATATAACAAGGCAACCCAAAATGTTGAGCCTATTGTAATAGAGCTGGATGATGATTAGGAGTTAGAAATATATTGTAGCCAGTATTATGATCTAGTACAAAATAGTATGATATAATATCAATTAATCAATGCCTAACTTTTGAAAATATTTAGATTGCATTCTAAAAATTATAAAAGACATTCACCAGAAATGCTGTAGTATGGGCTCAGACGTAATGTCAGATTACAACAGTCTATTCATTTAGACAGTAACTCATTGGTTATGTTTCAAATTAATAAATATAAAATTAGGTTTTCTTAATAAGAATGTGGTTACGATGTTTATATCCCACCAAGTAAATTAATATTTATGAATATAGAATACATAATATACCTATACCTATTTCATAGCAAAAGCTTAAACATTGTTAAATTAATAGCAGTAAGGCAAGTAGGTATGTAAGCTTTTTAGATTTTCTCAAGCTAGGTGGTAAATTCCATGTAGACTTTTGATAATTATGTTAAGATTGAAATGTATTTAGTTGTGATGTCTGCTGGTAGTTTGGTAGGTACCTACTCTGTTCTTCTTATTCATCTATTAATATACAAGGTTAATTTCCAGCTTAAAATGTTTACAAAAGAAACTTGATTTATTTTTTAATAAAGTGTAGGTAAGTACCTACCTATTATTAATAGTCTCTAAAATTTTCAATTGAATTATGTAGGTAAGTATATTTGATTAATAATTCTCATTCATGAGATTATCCTAATCTCATGCATGAAAAATAAAGCCATTAGGTTTTCATGTAAAAGCTTTTACCTGCCTATTTTAGCATTAAGATAACTGAGTTGGTTTAGTAACCTCCAGTTTATGAAAGCGCAATCAACACTAATCGGCTGTCAAGTCACTTGCTATCTCTATCTAATTTGTAGTAAAATCTAAAATAGCAAGTGACTTGACAGCCGATTAGTGTTAATCGCGCTTTCAGAAACCGGGATAAGTTTTCTAATAATGTTGTGTGTGTTTAACAATAATCCTTAAAGCAGAACTTGCAACCAAGAGATATTTGTCATTCATTTGAAAACAGTTATAGGAGGTAGATGTGTTTAATTGGGTATTGTGATCTCATATTTTTGTAATACCTTCTACAACTAGTAAAACTGGCTACCAAATTATGTATGGTTAATAATATTTCTATAGTTACATGATGTTAGGTATATAATAATATAATGTTGATAGAATGCACTATCAATATCAATTATTTAAGTAGGTTTAGGTAGTAGGTAGGTATAGGCGAATTTGTTTGTGTTTTGTTTTAAGATTATAACCTACTTTGACATGGTAAACACTCATTTATAACAAAATTATAGTAGGTATTTTTTCATATTATGTAGACTTCCGCTTTCGAAATTGACAGAAAAATTAAATGATAACTTTAAAACACTAATTTACCTGTCCACTATTATTAGTACAGTCAGCATCAAAATTAGATGATTTAACAGTTTTTATACTTTAACTAGTTGTTGTAGTAGTAGTAGATGGTTAGCCAGTAGTTGTTTCTTAAAAATCTTAAATATTATCTTCTTAGTTTTGACAATTTCCTACTTTTGATGCAGATATTGTTCAAAACTAGAAAAAAGATGACAGTTGTAGAACCCAGTGAAAGTATTCCTATACTTGTGAAAAAGTGCAAATAATATTATAAATTGGATAATGGTGTTTTAAGGCTCCATTTTGAAACTAAATATATTTAGGCATGTGTAGGTATTCCAGTTTGCTCTAAAAATATTGTTGTCTTTTGCTATAGTGCAGTGCAGTATGCCAAATGAGTGCAATGAAATGAGTGAAAGCCTACAATCGCTTTCTCCGGCCTGCACTTGATTTTCAGTTTCATTCGCTTGGTCTGTGACCGCGGTACTAAGAATCGGACTCTTCGCCCGATAGTAGCGAAAGCAGAAAGCGCGATAACCAAACTCGATTAAACTTGATTCAATTGTTTTTCACGCTGACTGTACGTGTTTGCTTGTGCAATTAGTTGTACTAATAATTAAAAATATTTGTTAGGTACATGTTATAGTAAATAGATGACGCGATTTCGTTATCACAGTAGGTATTTTTACAATAATCCAACTATTATAAGCCAATACGACTGAATTTTTTATTTAATAGTAACATAGAAATAACAAGGATAATATGTTTAATTTTAGTTGGTAATTATTGTACTGTGATTTGATTTGCTGCTGAGAAATTGATGTTTAATAATATGAACTTGTATGAGTATTATTTTTGGGATAGATGTAAGTTTAATACTTAGTCCAGAATAAAAATTCTTCCACTCTATGCATTTTTTTATTTATTGTATATAGTTCTTACCCACCGTCCACCCCCTGAGATTATCTAGGTAAAAGAGAAGTAGAGCTTTTTTTATAAAAGCTCGTTCTTGGTTATACCTACTACCACCTCACTCACTAACACAATTTATGCGCCAAGTAGCTCAGCTGCGTTTCGTTTTGAATCGCGGCACTTGGGGCATTAGCACACCTCAAGTTGATGAACGCACGACAGTGCATCGTAGGGCGCAAAGTAAAAATATGTTTATTCAATAAAATCATCTTGAAATGTCTTAAAACTACGCGACTCTAGCAGTGCCAGTTCCACGGGACCAACGCCAAGAAGAACAGGGAAAAAACTCGGCATCTATCGCTCTTTTGTATGATCCTCGTTACAATGTAAGAAGCGTTCTTATCATGCGAGAAATGCTAAAAGGTGATGTATGGTTATCACTTACCATCAGGTGGGACATCGGCTTGTTTCATTAGCAAGTAGTTAGAAAAAGATAAAGAGAAAAACTTTATTGTTGTGCATATTTATTAAAATTTGGCAGTGAAACTTAACACTAAAATTACTAAGCAAATACAAAACATTTGGTAAATAACGTGATCTAATCACGATAATAATGGTTACTGAGTATAGAAAATATAATTTACAAGGCTAAATATTGCAATATATCAAGAAAAACGTTCCTCATAAAATTATTCATGAAAGTATTACTTTTCCCGAATCTGCAGGACATACCCCCGGTTTCTGAAAGCGCGATCAACACTAATCGGCTGTCAAGTCATTTGCTATTTCAGCTTTTACTTCAAATTGGATAGAGATAGCAAGTGACTTGGCAGCCGATTGTGTTGATCGCGCTTTTAGAAACGGGGGACAGACAAACAAACTGGAACATGCACACAGCACACATATCTAAATATGAAGTAAGATTAAGGCTCCGGCGACAGCGGCTCGCAATTTCGAGGTGCGATTGGCTATTATTTCATTTTATTTCATTTCGGGGAGGTTGTTTGAAAGAATAACTCTAAAGTGACACGCATAAATACTGTTCGAACACAAATAACACAATAATATAAGGGAAACATGCCCGAATCAGAAATCATTTCGGTATTAGTATGTTTGGTCTTACGTTTACCTAATACCAAAATGATTTCTGACTCAAGCACATTTCCCTTATATTATTGTATTATTTGTGTTCGAACAGTATTTATGCGTGTTTCTTTAGAGTTATTCTTTTAAACAACCTCCCCGAAATGAAATAAAATGAAATAATAGCCAATCGCACCTCGAAATTGCGAGCCGCTGTCGCCGGACCCTTAACACCGAAAAATTAAATTATAGTGTAAAAATAAGTCTTACATTTACATCTCTAGTAAGAATAATTTATCACAACCTATGAAGTTAAGGTGCCTACTTTCGTATTTGTAATACTGATACACATCTGGAAGACGAATGAAAAATTATACTTAATTATCTAGATACAGTCTGAATTTACTCAATCATGATGCCTAATATGATTTTAACAGGCTTCAAAATAATTACAAGCATTTTATAGATAATAAGCCATAATCAGTTAGATTAGTAATCAAAATCAGTTATCTAACAGTATACAACAACGAAATAATTTATGGATAATTACGTACGCGTCGGTGTCGATTCTGTTGTTGCATTATCCTAAACTAACCTAATATGACAGGTCTAAAATTATAGCCGTCCTTGTTGTGTCGGTCTTTTAGAAAGGGATGGTAATATTTTTAGTGCTGTCAAATTAGGTTAATTTAGGAAAATAAACAACAGAATTGGCACATAATATTGTAGGATGTGTCGGTATTTGTCGCTGTATTTTTTGCTTAAAATTATTATTTTACAATGATACATATCTACGTAAATTAGGTACAACGCTAAACTGAGTATTCTTTTTATTATTGCCACATTGAGAGAAAAGCTAACGGTACAGTAAACGACAAAAGAAGATAAAAATTTCTGGTTTGTGTGCAAACATCACACTCAGCGTTTTATTTAAATATTTTGCTAAAACGAACATGGGTATAGAATCTAATTATATCGCAGACTGTAATTTAACAGGGAATTAATATTCAGTCTTACAAACTACTAATAAGTACGAGATTGTATAATATCCCTAAAATACTATCCGACTGGAGTTTGAACCCATAATCACTACATAGTATAAAACAAAGTCGCTTTTTCTGTCCCTATGTCCCTTTGTATAATTAAATCTTTAAAAGTACGCAAGGGATTTTGATGCGGGTTTTTTTTAATAGATAGAGTGATTCAAGAGGAAGGTTTATATGTATAATACATGCATGATGTGTGCACCCGTGCGAAGCAGGGGCGCGCGGGCGGGTCGCTAGTTAATTATATAAAACTATATAAAATAAAAATACTAATGCGAGATTCTTAAAAGCGATAGAAATGCATTGATTTATAATATTCTTTATAAGTACAGTCATCACGTTAACAAGAGCACCAGAGATTCCATTATTTAAGTACAAAAATAGCGCGTTCTAGATTTGTATAATACGAAATCTTATATGTCGGAAGACATAATTACAAAATACACTACCTATGAAACATAATTTGGGAGACTATTTTTCACTACATTTCTAAAAAAATACTCCAATAGGAGTTAAAAAAGGAATACTAATTATAAATGTATATTATTCTTTTGTCAGCGTTCTGCAAAATAAATACAGAGGTGCTACTCTGTTAACAACAGTCTCTCAAAAAGTTAAATAGTAAAGTTATAAAACATGATAAGTTGACATAAACTTTTATCTATCTACATCATCAATGTTTGGATTCCCGTATGGGTTTGCAGCTCTTGAACTGCAGGCTTACCGCAAACCCGTCTTGCGTCCATCATCATCATCGCGATGATGATGATGGACGCAGGGCAATGCATTGTAAGGGCCAGCGCAAACCAGCGAAGGCGTGGCGAAGATACTGACAATAAATCAATTTAACAACTATGACACCCGGTTGAAAATGTCATGCCACTGATACAAGAGATTTCGTTTTCTGTCATCTATCGAAGCAACATAGCATTTTCATTTTAATTGTTTTTCTAGTGTTATTTTGAGTTGTGTTGTGTAATTTGGTGGTATTTTAACCAACATTACTTGTGGTCTTAGCACAAAGTGTAAGCATTTGAAATGAAAGTGTAATATGTGATATCGTGATTTGACCGAAAATGTTTCAAATGTTTTGAAGAAGCCGCCACCATTTTCTTCAAAACAATTGACTGACTCGACTTTCGACTGACGTGACTAGAAACATAACAAAGAGCATATAATCTCTATCACTTGACACTGGCAAGATTGTCTATGGACAGGAGCCATATAAAAAAACGAAGAAGAACTGATACAAGACGGCGCGTGGATACACACGGGTATCAGTTGCATGGCATTTTCATCCTCATGTCCTAATAGTTAAGGTTCAATTTAAATTGATTTATTCTCAGCATCTTTGCCGTGCCCCCGCTTGTTTGCGTTGCGCCTAATAAAAGCCGCCTAATAAGGCACGTTCCTATCGTGGGTGATTTACGAGGTAATAGTTTGTTATAGGTGATGGTTCCCACTTAACATCAGGGCCCACCTGATCTTCTAGTTTAAAAAAAACGTGGTAGACCCATCGATTTTCTAACTATGATTTTATGCATTCATAATATTAAATTGGTCGATTTACCTAAAAGTTATACGTTAGTTAGTTCATAGTAGGTGTGATAGTCTCTTTCATCTCTCTGCCTTTTGTTTCTATAGGCAGCAGTAAGCAAGCGACTGCCGCCAACAATGCTGCAATGGAGTATACTCCAGTAGCGATTGCTACGGAGTTTTTGAGAAGCACCTGAAAAAAAAGAAATCCTTTATTGTTTGCTAGCTGCGCCCACGGTTTCACCTGCGTAGTTTTAAATCCCTGTATTTCCACAGGATAAAAAGTATTGGACACTAAAAGTGTCTGCATTTGTACAGCGCCTCACCTGTGCGACGTAAGGCGTGATCATAGCGCCCAGTCTTGCTACGCCACTGCAAGCGCCAACCGCAGTCGATCGAAGTGATGTTGGGTACACCTGTAATTAAAAAAAAGTAACTTTAAATTTATTTTTGAGAAGTTTTATCAATAATTTCATCGACAGCTCGCAGAATTAGCAGGTTGAAGTGGCAATGGCTGGTCATGTAGATCGAAGAACTAACAAACGCTGGGGAATAAAGGTTCTTGAATGGCGAATACGAACAGGAAAATAAAGCGTGTGACATCCTTCTACCCCATGGACTGACGACATTGTAAGGCGTGTCGCCGACACGAGCTGGAGCCTTATGCACTATGACCATTTGCACCGCAATCACAGCTAAGACAAGGCAGCCGGTGTCATACGATCAGGGCAAAAAGTATCTCCTATGTCATAAAGAATAAAGCTCAATATCAAGTTTTGACGTTTCACGGTTTGGGGCAAGGAATCTCCTATTGTCATAGTGAATAAGGCTCCTGGAGTCGAGGCGGCGGCGTCAAGGCACAGGCGCCTATGCGGCGCGCCGCTTCTACGTTTTTTAAAGAATTGAATGGTAGTGCGCTCACATACTAGTCGAGGCGCAGGCGGCGCGGAGTCGAGGCGGAGTCTACCGCCATTTTGTCATTCCGTTTCTTTTTTTTCTGTCCAAAATGTGAGAAGAAAGTATAGCCGCCTGCGCCTCGACTCCACATAGACCCAACGCCGCGACCGCGCCTCGACTGCACGCCGCCTGCGCCTCGCCCTCGCCTCGACTTACCAGTCGGCGACAGGCCTAAGGATCGCGGGGAGTTGGTGGATGAAAAGGGCTCAGAAGTGGACAGCAGTGGACTTCGTCAAGACTTTAATTTTAATTTACTTACTCGCTAGTATTTTAAATAGAAATTGAAAAGTTTTATTTTTTGTTCGATAATTATTGTTTTACCTCTGGTGTGTAGACGTATGCCGCTTGGAACAACCCTGCGATTATGCCTCGCGCCAAGAACAATATGCAAGTCAGGAATGTTCGGCTGTAATAAAATAAAATATTGATTACAACACGACAAATGGAATAAAGTCAAAAGGCGATACCAGTATCCTACTAATATTATAAACGCGAAAGTTTGTAAGTATGGATGGATGCATAGATGGATGGATGTTTGTTACTCTTTCACGCCGGAACGACTGAACGGATCTGGATGAAACTTGGCAGAGAGATTCATTATAGTCTGGAATACACATAGGCTACTTTTTATCCCGTGGGAATACCGGGATTTAAATCTGCGCGGGTGAAACCGCGGGGCGCAACTAGTGTATTCAATAAAATCACAAGGATCACTTTGAAACGTCTTAACACTAGGTGAAACTAGGTGTCAGTTCCACACTACCAAAGCCTGAAGAAAGGGCAACATACTTGTGGATTGGTACCTACAGTTGACTGGCCATGTTATATAAGAAAACATAAAGATACTAGGTACTTACTTTCCGTTGTAGATCAAAATGCAAATACATATTGCGAATATCACAAACTGCGTCGCCATTGTTTTCTTGCGTCCAAACCTCTCAATTATAAATATCGTGGCAAATATACCTGAAAGAAAAAAAATTTAAGGCATATGTTATTTTAATTCATTAGTTATGTACACTGATCTGTAATAGACAAGACAATAGACAAGTACTAGAGATCAGTGGTTATCATGAAGTTGTAGATAAAAATGGAGGCCACACTTGGAACAACAACTTGAGTCAAATACCTACGTATCTCTATCTCGCTCTCTGTGGGCAGACCTCTCTTTTTAGTGTGGACTATAGTACTAGTATAGTATTCTCTTACCTGTGACTATAGTATTGCTATCTATCTATTTAGAAAGGGTCTGCCCACATAGAGCGAGATAGTAATACATAGGTTATGCTTCAAGTAGGTATTCGAAGTGTGGTCTCCATTTTTATCTACAACTTCATGGTGGTTATGTACCACAAAAACAAACAAGGTTGGAACTCTTCCTGTAATTAGTCTGTAGCGGTTTGTCGGCGATGCATGGTTGCTCTACAATGCCTGGTGAAGTCTTACTAACTTTACTATGTGGATATTAGGTTGAATATGGATTATACCAGGGAACGAAGCTAGCGTAGTCCACCATGTATTATTGAAATCTATAGAATGCGACAGTCGACAGCAAATTTTTTCCCTAAATTCAAAAGAACCCAGCTTCATAACATAACTAGATGCGCCCCGCGGTTTCACCCGCGCAGATTTAAATCCCGGTATTCCCACGCGATAAAAAGTAGTCTATGTGTTATTCCAGACTATAATATATCACTCTGCCAAGTTTCATCCAGATCCGTTCAGCCATTCCGGCGTGAAAGAGTAACAAACATCCATCCATAGGTACAAACTCACATTTGCAATATTAGTTGCCCGCGCAGATTTAAATCCCGGCAATCCCATGGGATAAAAAGTAGTCTGTGTTATTCCAGACTATAATGTAAAATATATAGCTCGTACCGGGAAACTCAGCGAGCGTAGTCCACAGCAAGTCCATGTAGTCTGTGGTCGTTAAAGGGCGACAGTCGGCTGCGCAAGATTCTTCCAAAGTGCCCGGTGATGTCTCAAAGAGTTCTGTTGTCATTAATACGAGGCCGTAGTAACAGAATGCACAGGACATCCTAAAGCAATAACATTTATGTTATAGTAGTGCATCAAACACTATTATAAAACAAAAATAAGTGAGTCAGCTCTCGCCTGGGGAAGTACTACCACCATGCCTTTATCTGCCGCCAAGTGGCGTTGCTGTTTCAGTTGAAAAATGCCTGTGAAATTACAGGCACATGCGGCTTAACATTTGGCTGGTATAACCACAGAATATATTAATAGTAGTTCTAATAGTGTAAGTCGTCAAATAAATGTATTTTCTTTCTTTCTTTTTTTTCTTTTTCTAACATAGCACTACCGAACAATGGATCCTGAGCTTCCTCCCACCATCTAAAGTCATCCTGATCGTCTCATCAGCGCTTTCTCATCCGACCGCTGCCTACAGAAATTAGTCTTACGATAGAGGGTGAGAGTCAGCACACCATTTGGACAACTTTAATAAGTCCGGGAATTTAACTTTAAAATGAGGGTGGTTACCAAATAAACCAGAGAAGTAAGCTAGTGTTCCTGAGCTGTGGTATAAGTAGATGCTTCAGCCGGCCGCGCTGACCGATCCCCACTGAGTCGTCGCATACTAGCCGGCCTAGCAACATCGGTCTGCCGTTGTCTCGTGCTATCTGAAATAGTTTAAACGCTTTAGACTTAACTAGTTGCGCCCCGCAGTTTCACTCGCGCAGATTTAAATTCCGGTATTCCCGCGGGATAAAAGTAGCCTATGTGTTATTCCAGACTATAACCAATCTCTCTGGCAAGTTTCATCCAGATCCGCTCAGCCGTTCCGGCGTGAAAGAGTAACAAACATCCATCCATCCATCCATACTTACAAACTTTCGCGTTAATAATATTAGCATGATTCAATAGTTTTATATACCTAGTTATTGTGCCCATTTTAAACAACTTAATTAAGGTGTGATTTAATTAGTGACTTACGGCCTCAGATCAACTTTCTACTAGTGTTTTTTTATACAACTAGCTGATGGAACAAGCAGATGGCCCACCTGATGTTAAATGGAAAAAAAACATTGCCTCGTAAGTCACGCACGATAAAAACGTGCCCTACGATGCACTGCCCTGCGTCCATCAACGTGAGGCATACAGATGTTATGCCTCATATGCCTGTAATTACACCGGCGACCACACTCTTTACCGAAACACAGGCAGCAGAAAATGGCGTGGTGGTACTTCCCAGGACGAGCCCTTCACAAAGGACTACTACTCGTCTTTCAATTTTTTATTAGATTCATAGTGCTTACTACACTTTGGGACACTCTACTCGGTCTTTGTTTTGTAGTGGTTTAAGAGTGCAGTGCTGTAGGGAAGATAATTAATATACTTGAAAACGGCGCTTTGTGAGCGCACCTTTTAAATTTTACCTGTTCAAGTGTAGCTAGAGCTTTATCGGGCTGCCCGCTTGCGACGTGAAACCTCGCGGATTCTGGCAGCCACTGAAACATTTCGGAAACCATATTTATCAACCTGTGTAGTGTGATACATACTTTTAGTTTAAAGTTCGCGCGGTTATTTTTATAAGTTGGCAGTCCGTTGGCAGTCTATTCGGGCACAAAAAACATTAAATACTTTTAAAATCTCACTTAAAAAAGTACTTATATCCTTACAAAAGAGCTCATAACTAATTTGGAAACCAAGAAAGGTGATGATGTTTGATGTTTATTGTTTTAAAGACTATTAAATTAGAGACTTACCGTGTTGCCGCTTTTATTGACGGTCCTGTAGTTGCGATCCTTTCATTTAAATTAGTGTTACAAATTCATGATCAATCTGTCTATCAATTGCTGATGTTATAATTCTATACTATTTATGCTCACTCATAATAATATTTATTAATCTTATCTATGTATATAATTATAATAATGATTATGTGCAATATTTAAAAAATATTTAAATATGTATGATCTCATTACCTCCCTTTTTTCTTACTCAACTTCATAGGTATTTTGTTTCATTTCAGTTTATCTTTGTATAATATATTTACGGATTGTTTTACGTTTGTGAGGTCATCCGTGGCCCTGTCTGAAAACCAGCGCTGCTCTCCGCGAAAGTGTGGAGCAGCAATTATGCTGAGACTGGACCTGTTTGGCCCAGACAACACAGAGGAGACAAACTGTCCTCGAACACTGTTTTTGTATTTTTCTGTTTATCTGTTTCTTTACCTTTACTGTTTGTTATGAATAAATATCTGTTATGTTTTTTTTTTCTGTGTTCTTTGTGTGTTGTGTGTCAAATATATGTTTCTTTCTTTCTTTCTTTCTTTCCATTTGTATTGGTACATACTTGTTTCTCCACCCATAAAATAGGCAACCAAAATATATGTTTTGCTGTCTTCTGGCAACAATTTTACCTCAGTAATCGATGATGAAGCCAACGGTGGAGTTATCATAACTTAGTCAACTTACAGGGCATATCAATGCAAAGATCAGCAGAGGAATTGTCGAGAGTGCAAGTAACCAGTGTACGCCCAATGTCGGCATCACTACGAGTGCCAACGCCACTTCTAAGCAGGCGCCGAGCGCCCAGAAACACTGAAATGGCAATTAAATATAAAATTAATAAATGAAAATAAAACTACTTAAGGCTCCGGTGACAGCGGCTCGCAATTTCGAGGTGCGATTGGCTATTATTTCATTTTATTTCATTTCGGGGAGGTTTTTTGAAAGAATAATTCTAAAGAAACACGCATAAATACTGTTCGAACACAAATAATACAATAATATAAGGAAAACATGCCCGAATCAGAAATCATTTTGGTATTAGTATGTTTGGTCTACGTTTACCTAATACCAAAATGATTTCTGACTCAAGCACATTTCCCTTATATTATTGTATTATTTGTGTTCGAACAGTATTTATGCGTGTTTCTTTAGAGTTATTCTTTCAAACAACCTCCCCGAAATGAAATAAAATGAAATAATAGCCAATCGCACCTTGAAATTGCGAGCCGCTGTCACCGGACTCTTAACCCTCTGTTACTTTACAAAGGATATAAAGATAACAGCCACCATTGCAGAGTATAAAAGTAGATATAGAATCCTAATTCTATACCGGGACCTACATCATTTTCTTGTACTTATCTCTCGCTTATAGAGGTCAGTTTTATTGGCCCATTCCTTCCTAATACCAAAGGTTAGGTTGGGTAAGTATTTAATTTAAATAATTTGAAATTTGGTATTAACAAATACCCTTGGTATTCGTTTTTGTTATTAAAAAGGAATATATCAATTTTACTTACATTCCAATCTTCTCTCTCATTCGTCATCTCGGCCTCACTTTTTTTTACTCCTGTCACGTTCACACAGTCCATCCATCTTTTTTAAGGTCTGCCCCCCAAAATTCGGTCCATTGTAACATGAAGTCTATATAATGGACTTCATTCGATCCATGGCTACTTACATCAAGAAGCACCACACATTTGGCTCTCTGCTTTGTAGGAAGAAACTCTGCATACAAAGTCACACTGAAACACAAAAGAACATTTTCAATTTTAAGGTTATTGCTGCTGGGCGCTGGTAGAATATAAATTTGCCATTCCCTTAAAACTCTTCCCGAGTTTAAGGCCTCTACACACCAAACCCGACGGCGCTCACCAGCTCTGTCCGGCGGGTTAGGCCCCGCCGGACAGAGCTGGCAAAAAACAAGCAGCCCAAAAAACTTAATTTGTGTGTGAGCATTGAGCGTAGTGGCGCGGCGACGTTGTTTATTTCAGCTGCCGTGGAGCCTTCATCATGGATTAGGGACTATTACAGCCAGGACCGATATTTAATGTGCCTTCCGAATGTTGCATAGCGTGTAGGTATCAGATACTTACGACTGTGGCACACATCCTATAGCGAATCCTACTAAGCTTCGTAGGAATAACAGCCAGAGAAAGTTCGGTGCTACAGAACTCAGCAGGCCATAGTAGAAGAGTAGTACGCCACACATGCTGAGAGCCTGAAATATACACAATAGTATCGTTAACTAGTTTCCATTGGCAGTCAGAATATTGCAATAATGAAATATTGAATATTGAATAATTTGACGACCTCTGTGGCGCAGCGGGCGAGAGCCTGCCTGCGACGTAAGAGGTTGCGGGTTCGATTCCCGACGTGGAACAAATTTGTGTACGATCTGCAGAAATTTGTTCCGATGGTCTGGGTGTTTTCTATGTATAATAAAAAATATCTATCTATGTAAGTATATAATGTATTAAATATATCAGTTATCTAGTACCCATAATACAAGCTTTGAATAGCTTACTTTGGGGCTAGATAGTGCTGTGTGGATTGTCCAGCATTATTTATTTTATTTATTTATTTTATTGCGGCCTTTCGTCACTCCATACAAATAAGATGATACCAGCTGTAAACTATTTCTATATCCAATTTCATCCATTATAGCCTATGCCCACAAGCATCTATAAAACTTTAATTTATAACTACTTTCTTTTTATACAAAATTAGCGACCCGCTCGCGCGCCCCTGTTTCGCACGGGTGCACATATCGTGCATGTATCTATAACTATAAGAATCGAAGTCCTGATTGACTGACTGACATATAGACAACGCACAGCCTAAACCGCCTGGTCGTAGAGACTTAAAATTTGAAGAGTACATAGTTCTTAGAGCGTAGACGTGTACTAAGAAGGGATTTTTCAAAATTCAACCCCTAAGGGTGTAAAAAGGGTTGAAAACGATTGTATGAAAAATCGTATTCTTTCAACCTAGGAACTTGAAACTTAGAGGACATATACCCCAAAGTCAATAATTAAGTTTGTCATTTTTAGTTTTTAAGAACTACCCCCAATAAGGGTGCAAAGGGGTGTTGTGGTTTGTATGGGAGTCTTTTAACGAGTGGTTCAATTGATTTCAAACTTGGAGTAAATTTACTTCTAAATAAATAATTAAGAACGACATTTTTAGTTTTTGTAAGCTACCCTTAATAAGGGTGCAAAGGGATGTCAAAGTTTGTACGAGAATTTTGTTACGCGTAGTGCCATTGACTTGAAACTAAAAGTAGATACTTAAATAACAAAAAATATACTAAATTAGGGTTTTATCTCGGGTGGAATGCGCGAGCGGCATCAGAGGCGCAGCGGTGGCGGGCGAAGCGCGGGGCGGGGCCCTTAGCGGGCCTAGCTGGGACTTGGCCGCTGTATCTAAGTACTTAGGCGCAAAAGTACTAAACTACGCGGGTGAAACCGCGGGGCACAGCTAGTTATACATATAAACCTTCCTCTTGAATCACTCTATCTATAAAAAAAAACCACATTAAAATACGTTGCGTACTTTTAAAGATTTAAGCATACATAGGGACAGAGAAAGCGACTTTGTTTCATACTATGTAGTGATAATTATACAAAAAGCTAAAAGCAATTACTTAGTAATAACTTACAGTTTTCCTTCCATATCTATCACTGAGATTACCCCAAAATGTTGAGCTCAACATCATTCCCAGGAATACTACTGTGGTTGTTAATGCCTGCTGGTATCTGAAATTTTAAATAATTAACTAAATTAAAGGAACGATTAATTAACTAAATTTAAGGAGGATTAGTTAACTAAATTAAAGGATAACTAAAAAATCTGTCCTGGAAGCCTGTGAGATGTTATTGTATACTCTTTGCCTGTGTGTTCTTTATTTTGTCAGGTAAAAGTGCACTTAGAAACACTTAAAATAATTCTTCCTCAAAATCAATGAGAGATGCCATCAATGTGTTTGTTATGTTTACACTTATGATTGTAAACAATCACACTGCATAAGATTCAGGAATTTTATAATAATAAATATTGGTGGACTTTTTCAGTGAATTATGAGACTTCAAAATATTCGCTAAGTATTATTGCTTGATATGCAAACATGATTTTCATTTGATGTATCAAGCTGCAGAATAATGTAACAGATGCAGAACTACTTGCTTCCTTACAGAATAGGGTTCCCAGGCACATCAAGGGTATTCAGCATAGAACTGATATTTTCCTGGGTTGTTGGATATCAAACTCACTTGCTAATGTTCCATTCACAATGCAAAGCCGGTGATAGGATGCTCAGGATAGTCATTTCCATAGAGTCTGCCATCCAACAAAGTCCTGTGCAGAGAGACAGCTTAACTTGGAACCATCCAAATCCAAGGGCATTCACAGCTTGGGTCACAGTGAATGTGTCTGAAAACAAAATAAAAGCATAAATAGTTAAATAATAAAAAAAAAGCATAACTTAGCGCCGTCCAAATACCTACATATTTATATATATATTTTTTCCTTACCCACCTATTACTACTTGCCGCTCTTTACGATTAATACCTACACGTACCTACCCTATCAAATTTACAATTTTATTTTACTTTGCTCTGTTACATTATTTTTTACACCTAAAACTCAATCTAATATTATTTACATAACTAATTACTTTAAGACCACAGAAAAGAGGGGACTCCTCTAATACAGGTTTATATAACTTAAAAGAGGAGATCCCAACGCATATCATTGTAAAAAATTTTGTTTTTGAATAAAATATATTTGATTTTTTGATTTTTTTTTTTGAAATAGTGTTTTATCAAGTTACTAAACTGATGCTATAGTATTAAAAACAACATGCCAAGGGTTAATTCCTTTTATTAATTGAGAACAACTGGCATTGTGCAAACGTTTTATCTCATCTGTCAGATAATACCTAAGTAGGTAGGTAATCTACTTTAATTGTTTTAGTATAAACTAACATACCTACATACCGATGGAACAAGCATATGTCCCACCCATAGACTTATAGAGACTGGCGGTTTACATCCTAATCATATGAAACACGGTGTCGGCAGATTTCCCTCTCCCTTGCCTACACTTACATATAAAGCGTACATACGATAATAAACTCGGGTGACAGACACACTGAACGCAGCACTACGATTGGCTACTTGACCAACTCACTCTTACAATCACCCAATCAATGCGAACCACTCGTACGTCACACTACCCTAAAAACGTAGGCATAGGGATTTCAATATTATCGATAAAGTATTATCGATTGATTTTGAGAGAAGTCTTTTCCACATTCTATCTCAGCTTGACTAGTAAGAAAATCCATATGTCTTAATTTAATAATAATAATAAAAACAACTTTTATTTTCAACTGACTTCAAAAATGGAGGTACTTATATTCTTAAAAAAATCGGGCCCGTCCAAATCTGATCAATAGTGATCAGATTTTGACGGGCTCGTTTTCGTTCTATAAAGTATATTTTTGCAGAGGTGTATAAAATATACTAGCAGCGCTTAACCGCCGGTTTCTGAAAGCACGATCAAAACGAATCTGCTGTCTCTATCTAAGTAAACGCCATTTATTCATTTAAACTATGTTATATTTTACTTATGTATATTTTAAGTGATTTAAGGAATAAAGAAAATTTATATTGTATGTGAGTTTTTAATGACTACAATCTCACCTGATGGTAAGCGACGATGTAGTCTACGGTGGAGCAGAACGTTAACAGTAATATAACAGCTCAATCAATAAGTTCCATCATATTTAAAAGTCAAATAAATTGTCAAAATTACATATAATATAAATAAATATTAACTTAGAAATATAATCTTGCAAAAATATATAATAATTAAACAACTTTAAAAAAAACTAGGTTGGTAATTTCTACCAATCATCATTCGATCATTGATAAATTTATTTATTTGTTGAAATGAACGAGCACATCACTATCTCGCAGCAAATAGCAGCGACCGTACCACGCAAAGAACGTGGTGTCGAGAGCATCGCTAACTACTCATTCCATTGCGTCATTTGTTAATTGGGTCGTGACTCGTTTCAAGATACACGCAGCAATGTATTTGAAACAATTAGTTAGAAATGCTTTTCGCACCGATTTAACTTTTGACTGACCTTAGCAAGTAAGTTTTGACTTGTGATTGTTTTATGGCTAAATACTTAATAAAAACAAGTAAATTTGTCAACTTACATGTGGTAGATTATTCCATGTTCCCTATAATTCACTTTTTTGCTACTATTTTTACACGAGAGGATCGCACATTCCGGCATTTTAAAAATTTGTCAGACGACGGACGACGCGCGACTAATCCCTGATTTTTGCCGAGCGAAGGACTTTGTGGGGAAACGCACATATTGCCTTCTCACGGGATACGCCCACATGCCCCATCCCCTCCTTTCCTTCATCCGTGGTCCCACCCGATTTTAAATGGTAACCATCACCCATAACAAAGCATTGCATCTTACAGGTACCTACTGACACACATGCTTATTTTCGAGCTAAAAGCATGCTTTTTTCGAGCCTTGCTCAATAAAAGCATGTGTGAATGGGTCATGGTTTTAAATAAGCATGCTTATTTGGCCATACGTTGGTTGATTTTTGAGTATGCTCAAAATAAGCATACTTCTTTTTGAGCATGTGTGTCAGTACCTTAAGTCACACTCAATAGTACCCACCCTGCATCCATCAACTTGAGGCACACATATGTCAAGCCTCATGTGCCTGTAATTACAACGGCAACCACACTCTTCAAATTGAAACACAACAGCGCTGCTCGGCAGCAGAAAAAGGTGTGCCTTCACTGTAAGCTGTACTAGTTGTTACTCATAAGTCAAGCCTTACCTACCTGTTCTAAATGTAAGTTGACAAGTGGAAGCACTTGAATTTTAATTTATTTGTATCTCTATAGAGGTTTTGAGAATATTTCATTCTATTTGGTCATTCTATGTAGACAGGTCCATGTTACAAGTTTTTGTGAATTCTGTGCAAAACGAAATGATCGAATGGTATTGTTTGGTCCCAAAAGTTTTCAAGCACAACTACCACAATCAACAAAATACAGAAGTTTTAAAACTTAGTAATTACATACCCACATGTTTAAAATTGAAAGACATAAACTACAGTCCAGCAGTTGTTTTTGAACAGAATCGAAGAGTTTGTGCGTACCTACCATCAGGGACCACTGAGACTGAAGCCATTTCAATCTCTTGGGGTGGTGGCATTGGTAGTGCCTGGGGACGAGGGCCCACTGCATTGTCATCTAAATCCTGGTATCCTTTAGAACGGCGCATTGTAGTTTCTTGATGAGAAATAAAAACTCAAACTACTGACGTGGATTGCCGACTAACGGGAGTAAGTTTATACAGTTATCCTACGATTCTAATCATTTTAGAGATTGATGTAGGAAAGTACATAGTTATAAACTCGGTGAGTACATCGCTGTAGCTAATAGCATAGCAGTTTTATTACGTTTTGAACTACAAAATAGCAATTCTAATCCTACATTTATTTGTCTACAGAAAGTTTTGAAAAGTTTACTTTAATTTGATTGATTGATGAATGAATGAATGCGTGCGCCGCGCCACAGAAAATAAGTAGGTAGTAGGATAATTGACTGACAGATACATAGGATGTCAATGTTATGTCTGTCAGTCAAGTGAACTATTCAATCATTAAAACCGTCAAGCATGGTAGGTGGGTATGTCTTTGTCAACATGACATGTCAGAATAAGGAATAAAGATACTGTCAGATTATCAGTTTGTTAAAATATTTTTTTATTTTTCGAAGGGCTTGTGTGGGTCTGTGGGTTTAGTGCTAGGAATTTAATTATTTTTAGGGTGTTCGCGTAGTTTTACATTCTCTTTGGTTGGAAGCGTGTTGGAAGCACGGTTGGAAAGCATAAGAAAAGAAGATCGTAGATAACTGTGAATGCAAACCATACTGCGCCGCCTGTGTGTGTGCACACGGTTCTTAACTTTTGGGATACTTTTTGTAATAGGATTTATCCCTCATAATACTTTGGGTGGGTCTAGTAGAGTACCTAGATTTGTAGGTCTGGGTAGGTACCTACCTACTTAGTTGCCTTATTTTTTTTACATTGATAACTAACTTAAATAAGGCACTACAACATAGTCACATCTATCCTGTCTACTCACTTTATATTTTTCCTTTTCAGCGTCGCTGTTCACAGGTATGAGGAAGCAGGTAATATTATAAAGTACTAGTTGCGCCCCGCGGTTTCACCCTCGCAGATTTAAATCCCGGTATTGCCACGGGATAAAAAGTAGCCTATGTGTTATTCCAGACTATAATGTATCTCTCTGCCAAGTTTCATCCAGATCCGTTCAGCCATTCCGGCGTGAAAGAGTAACAAACATCCATCCATCCATCCATCCATCCGTCCATCCTTCCATCCATCCATCCATCCATCCATACTTACAAACTTTCACGTTTATAATATTAGTAGGATGTTCCAAAATATCTTCGGCAGGTACATGTAGGTACAAATCCAATAGGTAACCTACCTACCTATTTACCCAATTCTACGGTTTTAAAAAGTTTGCCAATGCAAACTTTTCAATAAAAGGTTTCGTGTTCAATGAATATTAATGAAAGCGGTCCTTGGTGATTCTCAACTCAATAGATTGTTAGGGTAGGTACCTACGTTACTTACAGCATTGAGGTTCTCCGCTGCACGCGTGGGCGAAAAGGTCAAAGGTATGTAGCGCGTTTTATCTGCACAATATTTGTTCTATTGAAGTTTTTAGAAAAGATAGTGTGATAGTGTCGACATAGACAAAGCATATTAACTAGGTACATCTAGGGACAGTAATATACATGGAAATAGATTTGTTTGTTTCCTGATACACTATTTTATCAGTGCTATTATGTAGTAATGCGACACTACCTACTAATATGAACCATCCAGCATAATAATTTTGCATATAGTTTTGGAGGATAGACTACCTATTCTGAGTGCTACGAAATAATTTGCATAAATGTATGGTAGGCTCTAGCTAGCCTTCGCCCTAGAGTATAGGGCGAAGCGAAGGCTAGACTTCGTCTTAGAAGTTATTTATATAGCTATTTATATAGTTATTTACATAACTAGGCAGGTACTGTTCTGAATGTTTGTAATGTTGATGTAAGCATGTAAGTTTTATTACCCTGTTTTTGATGCTACAAACTCGTAGCACTGTGCTACGGCGTAGTACTTTAGACTGTTGTACATAATATAATACTATGCTACGGCGTAGTACTTTAGACTGTTATAAGTATAAAGGCAGTTCATAATTAATTCTTTTACGCTCGTCGTACCTTTATCGCTCTACATGTACGTAAATAAATTTTATGAAAAGGTTATCCTATACCAGCTTCTGTAACCACATAACCTTGAAATTGTGTTTAGTCTCATACATGATAATTATAGGTACTATCACGAGCATTAGTTAGATATGTTTATAATATGTTTGTTTTAATTCAAAATTGAAAAAATAAATAAAAATAAGTACCTCGATCCTGTCTCAAAAATTGGAAGTGATGTCCCAATGCTGGGGATACCTGTGATCGTGTGCTAAACCATTGATTTTTTAAGCGACAGACCATGGAGGCCTTTGATCTGACCCGCCAATGACCTGCGATCTATAATCGTTAATGTAGGTCGTGCATCGCAGTAACTAGGTCATTTTTAAAATGGATCTCTCCGTAACAGGGTCATCAATGATAGCACAGGTAAAAGTAGGGTTTATAGACGATTGCATACCTATTGAATAGTGAAATAATCGCACGCAACTTCGATCGCGTGAAGGTCTTTTCTCTTGGAGGTTTTTTTTTGTGCTACCTACTTTTGATGGAACAAGCAAATGATCACCTGATGTTAAACTGTAAACAAGTAGACTTTTTAGTCAAAGCATTGCGCATTGCCTCGCAAGTTACGTACTATAGGAACTATGCAGTGCCTTGCGTCCATCAATATGAGACAGAAGACCGTGAGATACAATAATCAAAATAAGTGATAATCAAAATAAATTTTATCATGAATTCTTTATTTATTTTCAATAATTATGTTCATACAACTTCATTAAAGTTTACTAAGAACTATCTTATGCAGTTACATTAGGCGTCAATTTAAAAAAATACGGTATTTTAAGGTTATACAAAATAGAGATACACAAATAGCCATGCACTCACAAGGAGTTATTAGTTTGACAAAAATGAGCAACATTGTAAGTAAACCCTATCTATAAGGTTTACTTGTAAAATTCTATTTCTACTTGAATATAAGACTTTTTTCAAAACAAGGAACTCTGTAATATTCTGAATTCACTATCCACCATATAGTACATGTTCACAACAACACTTATAACCTTGACTAATAATACTTTAACAGATCTACTAATTGATATACACTGTTACAAACTAAGGAAATTTTAAAGTACTTTTTCTACCCCACAGGAAAGTAATTTGACTTTATTTGTAGTAGATATGTGCTTTATAAAGATATATAATTATCAAAAGTTATTCTATTTAATGCAGCCAATAGTGTACGATGGCAGCTAAAAGATGAGAACCCTTATTTTTGTTTACAAAATGTTTTAAGTAATAAGCAAAAATGAATTGTCGTACGAAGTATTATTGATAGATTTTTAGAAAAGGTCTTAGACCGTTCGTTTTAAAATCGTTACATAAGAAGCTGTAAAGCTTAAAATATCACGTACGAATCTCTGCTCCCGAAAAAATTAGAGAATCATTTGCCTTAGACATAGGTATACATAACATTCGACTTTGCTTTGCAAAAGGTTTTTTGTATTGTCTGCGTAGACTACATTTTTTTATGAAGATAAAAAATATAACTTTAGCACCTGAAAATAGAATCAGTTTTATCATAGTATGTATTAGGTACAAAATAGGCCTCAAATCACTTGAACCTTACAGAAATTTGATCATACTGTGTAGCTTTGAATTGAAATGCTTAATTAGCAGCGTTTTTATGTTACCTTAAGATGTTGATGAGTAATGTTTTGATTTCTATCTAAGTACTTAATTATAAACAAGTCTTAAATAGACGATTATCTCCACATATTTACAGTGCACACATGTTGTGCGATATCATAGCTGCACGTCGAAGGAGCAAATTTTATTCACTATTCCTACTTTTCACCTAGATTAATCATGAAGTAAGATATATTATAGACATTTTTCCATGGGATTATTATAGTCACATTTTGTACGTTCATTTACACAACTACTTTTACATCGTTCCGTGTTTAGTCAAACAAATTATGAAGACCATTGAACTCCCTAACTGGAAATCGTTTCAAAAATCAAGACAGTTAAATAAGGAAGTTTTTTTTTGGTTTTCCTGTACCACGACTGAATAGTCGTTATTGAAATTTCTAAATACTCTACATATTACTCAGTCTCATGTTAGTTGGCGATAATTGAGGATGTTGTTTGTTTATGTTTGAATACGATGTTTTAGGCCTCGCAGTTCTAGTACTAGATCAGAGTCACCGGCAATGAAACGTTTTTCGATCCTTCTTTCGTTTTGCGGCTCCTGTTGACAAAGTAAATCTATTAATATGTGATATAGTTAGACATTTAAGTGTTAAAGTTAGTAGCAGATTGGGAAAAGCTCTTGGAAAGCTGTAAATAGGTGGTTGCGCCTCTCTCCCTCGGCTGACCCGGCCCCGCCACTGTGTCACCCGCCGCCTCCCCCCGGCCTGGCATCGCAGGCTATTTTTAGACTTCGGGGTTTCCACGGCCTTACTCAGCGGGGACGGCAAGATAATATTTAATACTTATATGACCCTACATATCTTTGATACCCCACTTTAATAAACATGGAATACTTATAGCATCGTAAAACTTACTTGTGAGCGTGTTTTAGCAGATTTGGTCGCCAGTAGTTGCGTTATTGTCTGGTAGAATTTGTTTTGCTCCTTCTTATTTTGGTGATGGGTTTGGGTGGGTCGTGGCACCATCACTTCATCCTGGCCGACCTTTGGCGTCGCTGGCGTGCTGGTGGTAGGAGCAGCTGTTGTAACGCTTCTTTTGTTTCCGTTCCAGTTGATAAATCCATCATCAGCAGGGTAGTCTTCGTCGTAGAATTTAGGTACGGTTTTAGGTTCGTGGTAGAGGGGTTTGCCAGCGAGAGCTTTGAGTTCCCTCTCGTCCTCGTCTTCGAGGTCTCTTTCTTCGTAGTCGACAGGAGCGAAAGCCGCGCGCGCGTTTTCACGTCGCCTTTGTGCATCTTGAGCCATTTGAGTTAGGATAAGGTTATCGAGGAAAGCCGCATTGACGTCATCAACATCGCTGCCTCGCCAGTTGGGCGTAGTGTCGCTTTCAAACCATGTCTCCTGACCGATGGGCAGTGCTGCCATTCTCTCTTCTTGATCTTTTGGAATTTCGTTGGGCACAAAGTTTCCATAGGGGTCATAGTAATATGGATACGGAAGTTGACCGTGGTTTTCAGAAAGGCTCATTGCTGGAGCATCGTAGTAATATTGCACCTTTGGTGCATAGTAATATTCATCGTCATTATATTCTCGTGGGCTTTGAGGATACATAGGCCAATTTTGCATGGGGTACGTCTTCGCTTGTGCTACTAAGTAGCCGAGCAAGAGTGTTAACAGCCTAAAACAATTATTTCACCGGTTATTACACTCGTAAAGACACGTATGGTTTTTTATAGTACAATGAAAGGTTATTTTAATTAGGGTATATTATTAAAAAGGTAAAAAAAATTGGGTTTTCTGTGATAAGTTTAAATATAAAAACATTTAAAAACACCTACCTTGAAGTTGCAGGATGCATATTGAACAATCACTATATTCGATGTTACTTCAGACACTGCTAGATCACGACTGTACGTGCGATGGGAGGGCCAGGCGCCTTTATAAGAGGGTCGCCCACGCACCCGCCTACACGTTCTCAATGAAACAACCCCAGCACACCACCACCCCTCGCCCCGCCGCGACACCCCCGCATTTCCCCCAAACCCCCTGCCCACGGTATTCTGCTATTGATCGCACCGCTACGATATTCATCTTTCTCGTTTTGCTAATAATGTTACTATAAAAATGACGACTTGCTTTACCTCCGTCAATTCTGGCTGAAGATGAATCTAGCGAGTGTCTTTATGTGCTGAGAAAAAGTTGTAGTATTCAAGCAGAAAAGCTAGTACCCCAATGAAAAGATCTAGAGTCGCCGGGCTGATAATTTTCCATGTAGCGCGGAGGGTAGACTGAACTGTCGAAGCACGTACGTCGTACATTGATTCTTTGAGTTATATTTAGAACAACGAAATTAGTCGTTCACAAAGATAATAATAGAAACTAATAAAACATACATTCTTCTAAAGGTCTACTAATTGGAAAGCGAGTTATTAAGCCTCAGTTGTCCTTTGATAGTTTTTAGATTGTGCTACATCCGAAAAAAATATTCATTACAGTCACTGAAATGTTCTTCTTCTTCTGACTTATTCCCATTTTCCAACCTAGCTTTCCATTCTAGGTTGGAAGTTGGGAACTTTAAGTGCAATCTTCCAACCAGGTTTCAACCTGGTTGGAAGATTGCACACACTCATTCCCACTATTCATAGTGGGAATGCATTATTTTAACACTAGATAATATTAAAAGTTTTTGGACATAAAATAAATTAAAAATCAGTGGGTGAAGTATTCAAAAAAAAAATTGAGTGAAGGTTATATCATAAAAAAACACATTTATTTACTCGAGACGCATTATGAGGTAGGTAAACAGTAAATTAGAAAAATGGGATAAAGTTCATCCTAGGTTGATGATACTACAACTTTACCCCATATTTGTCAAACATGGATATGACCACGGAATAGAGTATTTCTGTGGATATGACGCATATCTAGGTATGACACTGTTTTATGCCTTTGAGGCTAGCCACATAATTTGAACTTTAGTGCGTCTCCATTCATAATCGGGATTGCGTCATGGGGAGAGGGGAGAAAGAGTGTGCAGTTCCACATTATTATAGTTTTTCGTCCGCCGTCGTGGCGCGGGTTTTCCACTATATCATTTATTTATTGGAACTGTCTACGCAAATGTGTGTGCGAGTTCAAAATTGTTCTTTTGTTTTAACATGTACCTAACATTTTTTTTTGGGATCTGTAAACAATATGCGAAAATAAATGACTTGTATGATTCTGGTTATCATTGATAGCAGCGTTGCCGACAAAGTCAATCCCTTATCGGTTATCATAATATTTTGTATATTATTATTGCAATAACAATATGCAAATACATGCAAAGTTTCTTAACATTATTTTATTATACCGTCTAATAACTAATATCAAACAAGATATTTTTTTTGTTGTTGACATTTTTTAATTCTGCTCCCATCCTCCTCAATCCCTTCACGACCCTTCGTTTTTATATATAAACTAGCTGAACCCGCGGCTTTGCTCGCGCCAAGGAATTCAAAGTTTCATACAAACTTTCATACAAACTTTTTTTCCCCTATTTTATCCTTGGGGGTAGAATTGATCAAAATCCTTTCTTAGCGGATGCCTACGTCATAACATCTATCTGCATGCCAAATTTCAGCCCGATCCGTCCAGTGGTTTGGGCTGTGCGTTGATAGATCACTATGTCAGTCAGTCAGTCAGTCAGTCAGTCACCTTTGAGTTATATATATTATATATATATATATATATATATATATTTAGATGTATATGTATATAAATGTCAGTTACAATTATTTTTCAAACTTTAAAGCTACAAAAAAGCCTTCCCAATTACTGTCGTAAACCCGGATCTGTTTAAATAAGTACTCACTTTATTCTTATAAAAAATAATTCTGTAGAACAAAGATCCTTAGGCGCAATATAAGCAACTAAATTTCTAGTTAATTTATAGTATAACACCATTAACCCTAGACCGTTTTGTATGTTAAACAGCTCTGTTTGGCTACACACATGACTGAAAGTGCCAGTAAAGATGAAAACAGAGCGCCAGCTTTTATACAGATAAGTAAAACTCATTTGCAATGCCAGCTCTCAGTTGGTGGCACAGCAGACTGTTGGTAGTATTTCTGTTTTCCTCAGCGCGCTGTAGGCCGTGGGTTCGATCGCCACTGAGAGCAAATATTTGTGTTATTAACATAAATTCTGGTCTCTGTCTTTGGCACGTATTTATAAAAAAGTCTATGTCCAGAACCTATCGAGGCTGATAATGATATATTGCCATAGCGTATAAACTGCACACAAATGTGCAGCGCTACCTTAAATCACTGAAGTTTTATAGAAATACTAGTGACCCGCCCGCGCGCCCCTGCTTCGCACGGGTGCACGTTATTTTTTTACTATATCATGCATGTATTATACATATAAACCTACCTCTTGAAATACTCTATCTATTAAAAAAACCCCATCAAAATCCGTTCCGTAGTTTTAAATGATTTAAGCATACATAGGGACATAGGGATATAGGGACAGAGAAAGCGACTTTGTTTTACACTATGTAGTGATAGTGATTTTTTTGTGTATCGCATGTATGTATTTACTCTCAATGCGAGCGTTATTCCGTAATTTCTAGATAGTTTCGTAATCCCACTCAAAGACAAAGGCTGCGAAGTGCGGGATGCAGGGTGTTATGGGGTAGGCTGTAGGGGGATGTCGGGTGCACTTGCGATAGGTGCATCGTCAGGTTTGGGCACGGAAGTCGACAAACAAGGGGTTAACGACCGCGTGGCGCCCCCGAGACGGCGGTAAGTCGATATCCCTAAAAATTTTACTGCACAAACACTAAGTAGATTTTCTAGAAATCTTGTTTGAGTTTAAATTTAACACGAATTACCATAGCAATTAATATCCCCATAGAATATTATCTCCCGCTTTTACAATTATTGTTTAACCTAACAAGAATTTCAAAAGGAATAATAGCATACCTATTTTGTCAGGATAAATAGTCACGGGCAGAAATTGTTTGGTATATTATAAGATATAATATAAGATGTTTTAAATAACTATATCACAGTTAAACTATAGGGTCGGCCGATGTTTTATTTTTATTTGACAAGTTTTTTTATTATTGGTACATGACTGACCACCGGTATCGTTAGGAAAGTGGGAGCCAAATGGGAACAGTTGGCGCAGGACCGGAAAGAATGGCGTTCTAAGGCTAAGGTGCTTTTACCCAGCAGTGGGTGAATGTGGGCAGATTGGATGGATGTTTTCCAATAAGGCTTCTCTGCTGGCCATCACTGTTTATTAAATACATTTTCACACAATTTTAATTTAATGTTATTAATATTCGAAATAATAGGTGCTACTTTTATTTTGATGAACTAATGAGGACACCTTCAGCATTAATAAAACTCGTAAAACAATATGTTTGATTTAATCTGTATTATAAATAATCTTGGATCTGATAAATCTAGGTATGTGAGTCTAATATGTAGATAAATTAAACATAATCTTGGCAGAATGGATTGTAGACAGCGCTACGTCAGCTCTACGTTGCTACGAAGCTTATTGTAAATGATGTAAGTTTCTTTTATTCACCAGACATTGTGTTATCTTGTATATTAAAAATTTTGCTTAGTTCGGGGCTAAATCACGTTGTGTGCAATGTCTGCAAAAATTTATGCATTATTTTTATGGCACCCGATTAGATAGCATGTTAAAAACCCTATAAAAAGTTAAATAATTTAATCTTCTTGAACCACACACGTGGTCTACTAGCCTTAGAAAATTGAATGGAGGAAAAGGTATATACCAAGTATGTTTCTCAATACTTCAAGAAAATGTTCAGCCCCAATGAAAATTGTAAACGTGGGTGCAAAGCTCATCATACGGTGCAATTTTCAACAAGCGGAGAGCAGAGTTATAGCGCATCTTATAATGAATGTACAATGCAAATTTTAAATAAAATTAGTTTTTATGAGCCTTCTGTCTCATTACTGAAATGTTCTCCACTTTGTATAGTCCTGTGCTGTGTTGGTCACTTTAAAGTTGCAAAACACAACATTCAACATCTCCACAAAATTTACTTATATTTTTCCATCTCAGCTCCTAAGATAAATCAGACTCAAAAGAAACAAAATTAGACACTATTTATTCACATAATCATCAGTATGAATATTTTTATTATAACTCAAAATTAATAATTTCTGTAGCTACGAGTAGGTAATACTCTTTTATGCAATACGATAATAATTTCAGACAGAAATTAATAAGCCATCATGTGTTTGTGTATGAAAACAAGTACCTATCTAAAAACAATGGTTCTCTAACATAATTATTCTATTTAAATAGATGCAGACAGGCTACTGTATTCATGAAACCTTACGGTCACCAACCGCTTTTATTACAACCTACCTACATAATCGATGCTATCAAACGTTGACGTCAATGAAATTACCAAGTATTCCGTTCTAGCTCAATTGCTTGTTTTTTATTTTATTCCAAGAATTACTTAATTGCTTGGTGAACAACATATAGAAAACTTTTCAATTTTTTTTTTTTTATACTACTAGCTGATGGAACAAGCAGATGGCCCACCTGATGTTAAGTGGTAACCATCACCTATAAACAAAACATTGCCCCGTAGGTCACGCACAATAGGAACGTGCCCTACGATGCACTGCCCTGCGTCCATCAACTTGAGGCATACAGATGTTAGGCCTCATGTGCCTGTAATTACACCGGCGACCACACTCTTCAAACCGAAACACAGTGTTGCTGCTTGGCGGCAGAAAAAGGCGTGGCTTTTTTAATTGGATTTTGTGTGCCCTTAATATTAGTCTTCAAACGCTGTATGTTATAGAGTCAGTGTTTGTACATGCACATAATACTTACATAAAATCACGACGCCTGTTTCCCTTGCGTAGGGATAGGCAGAGACCACGGATTTCCACTTGCTAGGATCCTGATCCTTGATAAAAAAAACATTGAGTTTGTTTTTTTTAGAATGTCCCAAAAGTTTCAAAAGATTCCAAGCGGGATCCGAGTGTAAATCTTTATGATTTCCCTAAGTGTATAATCTATGTAAGTTTATAATGTATAAAATATATTAGTTATCTAGTACCCATAACACAAGCTTTGAATAGCTTACTTTGGGGCTAGATAGTGCTGTGTGGATTGTCCAGCATTATTTATTTTATTTAATTTATTTATAATCACTATGAAACTAATAAAACATAAAAAATACTTATTTTATTTACTAAATATACAAAAACCATAAAAATTGTTTTAATCATAAACTCATGTACATAAAGTACGTCTTAGACCTATATTATTGCTTCAATAACCATTTTTGTGCACAGTGGTTGTCTTAGACGCAAATCTTTCCAATCAACAAAAATACGCGAGAAAATACGAGAGCACCGGTGGTCTAGTGGGAGTGACCCCACCTTCCGATCGTGAAGTCGTGGGTTTGATCCGGTCGTGCACCAATGGATTTTTCCTATCTAAAAATATATTTACGCAATGCCAGTGCTCTTAAACGATGAAGGAAAACATCGTGAGGAAAACGGCATGTCATAGAACCTAAAAAGTTATATATATATAAGCTCGTAAGGAGCCTCCTCGAAGCGCACTTAAAATCCATTCACCACACTGTTTCACAAAAAACTAGTGACACGATAAGAGAGAGAGAAGAGAACAAAAATACAGTTCAAAGTCAATTAAAGAAAATCCGCGGGTCAAATCAGCTGCCACGCAGATGACAAGAGGAGGGGAGGGATCATCGGAGTCTGGTATAACAATATACTCGTACTGACGAACGTCGGATATAATGTTCGTCGTTATGACGGCGGCCGCTTTTGCAGTGAGCGCAGCTTAATAGCTGAAGCCAGGGATTTTCCACAACAGTTTAAAGGTTATGCTCATGAATAAAACATTAAGAAAAACAGTTATGAAGCTGGGGTGTCTATAAAGCCCACGTGCACAAACAACCCTGATTAGATGCTTTTGTATCCTCATGATGAATATCAATTTCACTTTTCCCCAATATTGCATGCACCGCTGATCAAGATTAATTTCTTTTCAGTTTAATATTATAACCTCTGTACCAACTTGAGTTGGTTTTAGGAAGAGAGGTAGGCAAAAGAAAAGATGGATGGACTGTGTGAGTAGTAGTAAGATGGTATGAGTAAGAAAGGAGTGAGAACATAGATGTCGAATGACAGAGGAGAGTGGAGGAATATAACCTGTTGTGCCGACACCTCTTAGCGTGGGTAAGGGCAGAAAGATGTTGATGAATTCTGTAACAACTTTTTCAATCAATATTTTCAATAGATATTCTGAGTATGTGACATGAAAACGAGTTTTCAAAATTATAATTTTACTTGCTGTATGTGCATTTGAGTAGTTGATTAGTTCATTGTCATGTTGACAAGCGACAAGCAAATGGCGCCAATGTTATAATATGATGCTATCCGTGAAATATCATCGATTAAGCTCTAAGCCCAGTGACGGAGTGTTTATATTTAGGCTGTCTTAAGGCCTCCATTATGGCATAATAAGTTTTATGAAACACAAAGACGTAAATTCCAGCAGCGGTCACCCGTCCAAATGGTGACCACGCAGATGCGCCGAAGTCAGTCAGTCAGTTAGTAAGTGAATAACATTACTCGTATCAAGCAAAACATGAGCTTTGATAAAATTTGTCATGTTGTTTTGTTTTATTTTCAAGACTTTTTGCAATAATCTGACGCACAAACAAGGCACGTGCCAAAAAAGTCTATAAAAAACCTTATAAAGATTTAACTAACGAATACCTACCCTTTGCCCAATTGTTTGAATTATAATTGTATGGGTGTACTAACAAACAATGGGATAAAAATACAATGTGATTGTTTAATTTTGTTTTGGGTTACAATATTTGACGTAGATAGGCTTAATTACCTACTAGGACACTTCAGTAATTTTAGCTACCTGCTTAAGTGTCCTATTAATTAAGCCTAGTTCATACCTATCTACATTTAATTGATAATTTAAGCATCTCCCTATTTGTAAGTCTGTAACAATAGTACATTATGGTACTAGTGTGGCACATTGGTGATTACCGCTGAGGCGCCATTGAGACCCGAGCCGTAGGCGAGGGTCTTAAGAGAGCCGAGGACGGTAATCATTAAGCCACACGTGTATCATAAGACGTTTATCAACACATTTGTAAATAAAATAATAATAAAACTCACAGAACAGATATTTTTCCTTGGAGTTTTCAGGTAGTAAAGTTTCCATACGTTAAGGGCTTCACATCATAAATCGGGCGGTGTACAACATAAATCATTTTCTTTGTAACTAGTACTTGTAGGTAGACATTTTAATTAATAAATAACAATAATTTCAACAGTGAAAACGAGTTGTGAAAAATGTTTCGCTTCGGCGGGAAAAATTAATCAGTTTTCATAAGCGCGCGCATTGCGATCGGCCACAGACTAAAGGGATGAGGTTTTTTTTTCATTTTCGCGCATAGGGCTTGCGCGTTTGCGCCTATTCTGCCACGTAAAAAATGGGTAATTTAATTTTTCTTTTATTACAGAGAAAACAAAAGTTATATTTGAGTGAATGTTTTACTTATTAAACACGTACGAGTTAAAATTATCTATAATATGAGAAGTTGCATGAAATGAGCAAGCAATAGGAACATTAATTTATTTGTTCTATTGAACACGATCTTTTTTTTAATAAAAACTTTTTTAGGAACAAAACAACTCAACCAATAAAATTTAAAAAAAAATCTATAACTCATTAGTGGGTTATAGCAATGAAAAAGTCACAGTTTGAATAATGGGTGTCATTCTGTGCCTAATTGCCGTGACCGTTGAGCCACTTTATGAGCAACTGTGTTGAAAAAGATGTTTAATTAATAAATAAAAAAAATAAAAAAATGTAGACTTATGCCTTATGTGTACCTACTGTCCGAGGCTCATAAGGTTAAAAAATTTTCATATGTTTAAATTTATGATAACATGAGTAAGCGTGAGCGAGTACATACCTAAAAGTATTTGCAGTATATTTGCGTAGTGCTCGTCCGGGAAGTTCTACAACCATGCTTATTTTTGCCCCCAAGGATGAAACTTGGCAGAAAGATAGATTATAGTCTGGAATAGCAAATAAGTTACTTTTTATCCCGTGGGAATACCGGGATTTAAATCTACTCGGGTATAACCGCGGGGCGCAACTAGTAAGTGAATAAACAAAGCAGTCTTGAGTCCGCCATGTTGTTTACCTCATGTTGACAGAGGTAAATTTAATAAATAAAGTTTTCGCAGCAAAACTGTACACAAACGTAAAAAAACTTAACGGGCAGTTTAAAATTGTTGTGGTGAGCTGTCGCGTGAAATAATGGAGGATGCACGACCTCGTGTTCACTTCAGACATCAGTTATGGTTTTTAACTTCCTTATTCGAAAACCTTGAATTGGCACGGGAACTGCTCTTCCCAGTATTTTAAATTAGATCGACCTAGTTTCACGACCTGACACAGATTGAGCTCAACGACACCTGGATGCCTAGGAGAAGTCAGAGCCTACACTCAATATTATAATTGTTATATACTTGTATACCATCTCAATGTTGTTTCAATTGATTCTTTTAAAAGAAGCTACAAAATTACTGAATAATAGCAATAAATCGATGCATCAACTTACGTTGATGGATGCACTTTTAACTGCGATTTTTATCTTTATGCTTTATCCTACCAGATACTGAGAAGCAAAGAAGAACAGTTGTCCTCTTTGTCGTAGCACGACTGGGAAAGTTGTACCAACATGCATAGTTGGCCGCCAAGCAACATTGCTGTGTCGATTTGAAGAGTGTATAGGTAATGGTCGGTACACACACATGAGGCTTTACATAAATATGCCTCAAGTTGACGGACACGCATCGTATGGCATGTCCCTATCATGTGTGCCTTGCGAGGCAATGATTTGTTAGGCGTGGGACAATTACAAGAAGCGCGGACATGCCACGGGCGTCGTTCAAATTGCATACAAAATGCATGGAAATAAAGCACAATTTAGGACACTCGGTATGTCGGTTTTCCGTCGGACTCCGAGCAACGAAAACCAAAGAAAAAAGTGTGTGTCCTTATGTGTTTGATTTCCATGCATTTTGTATGAAATTTGAATGCCGCCCGTGACACGTCCGCGCCCGACGCCTCTTGTACCTATTTCTCCCGCGCCTTAGGTGATGGCGGTGATGGTTACCGCTTAACAGGTTAGCCAACAGGTTAGAAAGTATTATAAAAAAAAGCATTATAAAATACCAATAACGTGACATAAACAGTCGTAGAGCTTATAGCAAACACTCCCGTCATAAACAAAAACGTTTATATCACAGAAAGCAATACCGATACCATATTATCTCATCAAGGATGAGTTGCGCAACCTTTGGAAAAACAAATAATGCCTTGGAAGTGGATCGATGATCTAAATATAGACCTCGGAAGATAGAGCAAGATAATATAGATAGAGCAAGTCTTTACCCAGATGAATACGACCTAGTTGCTCCCACTTAGGGTTCTATTTGCGTGACACTCATTTTAAAAGGATGATTTATACAGAAATGATTCAGTCACTAAAAAGCTTTTGGTCACATGGCAGCTTCTTCTGTCGTCAGCAGTCTCCGCAGGCAGTATCGTTCCAACCGTTAAATGGCTGATACCCATATTCTAAGTTTGTTACTTGAAAATATTCTTCATCACGACTACTAGAGTCAACGAAGATACATAGAGTACGACTCTAGTAGTCGTGGTGAAGACTAAATGAAGGTATTCTCTAACCTTTGCCACGACTCAATTAAGAAGTAGTGTTTGGCTCCACACTTAACACTTCACACTCAAACATAGCACTTTTGATACGTGTTGTAAAAATAACTCGGGTCAAAACCATCTGTAGCTGGATGCTAAATTCTGATTTAGTACTTCAAAAACCAATTCGCATAATGTCGTACCTCTGTTATCCAAATTCCTTGGTTCGTATTGATGATTGATGCTTCGAATGCACTTTACTCAGCCACTCAATAAGAAAACAGAAGCGACAACGATAGAAGCGATCGCCTAACGTCAAATAAGCTTAAAGGTAATTACATAATTATGATATTTTGACGACCGGTCGCTTTTTCTACTGTCGCAAGTCGTAGTGCAACTATTTAACTGCTACTATCTTTACTGCTGATTTTCCAAGCTGTTGCACTGTCGATTTATCGCTGCCTCGCATGCCACACTGGTAACTTAAAACGTCAACACAAAACTTTTTCCATTGTTCACGTAGATGGATAATAGACCCAAGGAATATAGATAAGACATTCAAATTCATTGAACAGACCAGCTAAACTGCGTCATTCAATAAATCCCCTAAAAGTGTCGTTGTTTACTTTATTTCTAAGTAATGTCAATGATGCCTACGTCACAGAGTTGTCTAGTTTCTGTTATATACCTATATAACCTAGCGGATGAGTAGGCACTAGCAAAGGCCACAAACAAGAATTGAAATGGGTAGTCACAAGAAATACAATTATAGGAATTGAATCGTCAGCTTTCATCTTGGGGGAATTTTTTAATCTGAACGAAAGGAGGCGTTTGACTATAATATAAAAGTGTGACTGATAACAATTTTTTTTATTGGATTGCAGCTAGACGTTTGATTGCCATCTCACCTGATGTAAAGTGAAGAAGCAGTCTAAGGTAGAGCACGCTTAGCTATAATCCACTTATTCACTCCTGACTTAAAAAAATCCAAGTTATAACGTTCCGGAAATACCAACGACGGCAAAGAGTTCCACTCCTTGGCAGTTTGCGCTAGAAAGGAAGCAAAGCGCTTCGTGCGATACTGAGGGATGTCCACCATAAAGGGGTGGCACTTATCCGTGCGTCTAGTTGTCCGGAGGTAGAAGGGTGACGGGAGAATAAGTCGTGCAGTTCCTGCGCACACTCGCCAAAATGTATGCTGTAGAACACCGATAAGCAGGCGATTCTTCTCCTATGTACGGTGCTATAGAGGAGCTTGAGCAATAGAATCCAAAGCTTCAAGCTGGTACTTGGCAGAACCGTCCCATAGGTGGCAACAGTACTCCATGCATGATCGGACTTGTGCTTGATAAAAGTCTAGAAGCTGTGTGTGTGGTGTAAAGTACTGTCTGACCTTAGATATAAATATTATCTAGTTTGCCAGCCTGGCTGCTTCGCAGTACCGTGGCTCCTAGCTCCTCGTTCAAAAGCACAAAGCGCCCACGCACAATACGACCTCAACCGCCCACAAAGTTCTCGAAGTTTTAGGCAGCTTTTGTGGTACCTAGCAAAGCAGCTACACTGTTTCAGTTGTTATGTAATTTAGGTGTCTATGTTTTGGATTAATTAAAAATTATGTGTCTACATAATTGGATACCATGTTAACATGGTATCCGGTTATGTAGATACACAATTTTTCCTACAAACAAATATTACTAGGTACTTGTGAAATTGGTTCTTGAATATTGAAAAGGCAACAAATACAAGAATCTAGGGAACTTAGATAGTTTAAATATATTTTAGTGCTGTTATCTTATGATATCGCATGCTTCACAAAAAGCCCTTATCATGGTTATCTTTACAACCAGTTACGTAAAACCATTTATTATTTTCTTTTTCGTAACTAGTTATCACAGAAACATTTTATCAAATCCTATTTCGTCTAGTTAATTCAAAACCTTTGCAGTTCACACACGTATGAGCGAGCCATAATATCAACTTGGTTCAGCGGGTGGAAGGTTTAATGACTAAAAAGATAGCTTTGCTTAAATCCATTCATGAATGTTAGTACTTACGTCAGCAGGCGGCCCACTGGGGGTGCGGCCCCCAGCGCAGAGCTCTCAGAACGAGGGCTGACGTCAAACCGTGCAACAAGTATACCAATATAAAACGTAGGTGCCTAGGTATGAAACCAAGGCTATTTTTACCAAAGCTCGGAAAAGGTGTAGGTCCTTTTTCATTTCGGATACTTATACCAAGTATTGTAATTTTTTTGTAGTAGTATTAGTTTTATATTCCTATGAAAGTAGGTATGTAACTTTAGTGAGTTTTATAAATTTTTGCGGCAATACGTATTCACTGGGAATTAAAAAACTGAAGAAACGACGGAAAATGAGGAGAACACGAGACGGCCACTCGCTTCACCAAAGTAATTCGATTTTGTAAGATACTTCACACCAGCGCCATCTAGTCTGAAACTAAGCAAAGCTCGCGTTTGGTATTTTTTGCTATTGCGTACGTCTAATAAATTACCTACTAAATTGCAATTAAATTTACATCTATATATCCATCACTCAAATTTTAATACTAGTCCTTGGTGGGAATCGAACCTATTGCAACAAGGCAATTGTAAACTACTAAACTGAAGTGAGGCTGGTTCAAATTTTTTTTAAACAACTGATTGACTAATGGTAGAATTAGATGGTCCACCTTATGTTAAGTGGTAACCATAGCCTATTACAAAGCATTGCCCTGTAAGTCACGCCCGATAGGAAATAGGAACTTTTAAATTCGGTTTGAATTTCGGATGACCTAAAGACTATTCGGCAGTTATGTGTATCTTTATTTATTTTAATGGGGTACTCTGGTTTCTATTCAGGCAATAAGTTCTGTTGCTAACGGGCGAGCTAATCAGTATAATGTTCTTGGCCCAAGTATTATTTTCCTACAGACTTTATTCTTTAAGAATAAGTTTTTTTGTAACCACGCAGCTGCCACTTTACATACGAACTATAAATTCTAAGCTATTCGCTACATTTACGTAACCATAGAATATTATATGAATAAATATTTATGATATTCTTGTCTAGCTCCAAACAAAGCAGAGCTTTTACTGTGGGAACTAGATGGCTGATGACTTACTTTTATCCTAATTTTGTAATGTGCTTTTCATACAATAATTACAACAACAAGTAAAAAAAACAACATAGTATGCATATAAATAATAGTAGATACGTAGTAGCCTTTCAAAACAGAAAAATCTTATAAAAATTGGCATCTACCGCTATGCCAGTTACTCAATTGTTCTACCACCTTTTTAATTTCAATATTTTTAACATATGTTTATAGTAGAGCTCTTTGTTAAGGGCTCGTCCGGGGAAGTACTACCACCACGCCTTTTTCTGCCACCAAGCAGCGTTGCTGTGTTCCGGTTTGAAGAGTGTGGTTGCATTGACGCTGGGCAGTGCATCGTAGGGCAAGTTTCTAAAGTGCGTGACTTGGCACGATTTACAAGCAATGATTTGTTATAGATGATAGTCCATCAACCAGTCGTATATAAAAAAAGAGTCATAGACGCGATGGTGGCATAGTTTGATATTCGCGATGTTCGTGTATTTGCGAATTCGTCCCGCTTGTGAAAAATAGGAAAATACACATCGTCGTATTTATTTAGAAAGTGGTCTTCCAATCCTAAGGTCCTGGGTTCAAAACCGGTCGTGCACCAATGATTTGTTTTGTTCAAAATGTTTTGTGCACCAGTACACCTGAACGGTGAAGGAAAACCTCGCATGTCGCAGAGCCCAATAAGTCTTTAACAGTGTCAAGTGCTCGAAAAGAGTCTTTTGAGGTGCACTTAAAATCCTTTCACCACACTGTTTCGAAAGAAACTAGTGACACGCCAAGAAAAAGACCGTCGCGAACACCTGTGGCGCTGCTGATGCTGATTGCTCTCAAGAAAAGTTAAAACAGCCTTTTGAAGGACCTCGTGTCGTGACTCCGAGCGAGTGTTTAGTAAAATACGATGAATACCTGAATAGCAAAGTTAAAAGCTGCCATAACATTCATAGGATAGTTTGTATATCTGTTACAGGTATGAGAGAACACCCACGCAAGCCGGGCGACCGACCTCACGCTCGGTAATTTCGCGCAGGCTAGGTTACTGCGCAGATACAGTTTGCTTCATCCGAACTAAAAAAGTCTAGTCAATATTTTATTGTTTTTAGTTTAAAATTCATCAGTCACCTAGGTTTTTATTTGTAATGCTGTCTACACTGCACAGCCGCTCAAAGAACCTTGTTATATCAAGACATAGTCTAAAAAAAAGTCGCTTTCTCTGTCCCTATATCCCTATGTATGCTTAAATCTTTAAAACTACGCAACGGATTTTGATGCGGTTTTTTTAATAGATTCAAGAGAAAGGTTCATTTGTATAATACATGGAAGATATGTGCACCCGTGCGAAGCAGGGGCGCGCGGACGAGTCAGTTTCAGATTTAAAAATCAAGCAGCTTAGAAAAGCTGCTTGGTTCAAGAAGTTCAAGAACTAGATGAAACTCATTTCCTGGCTAGATACAAAGGGCGTATGACTATTTCCCGGTATGTTAGACACCTCTACCTACAAAAAATCTAAAACTATGGACATTTATGTACACCTATAAAAAATCATGTCTAGGAATATGATAAAATTAACAGAACTACTTACCCCTGAAGGCTCGATCAACACTAATCGGCTGTCAAGTCACCTCCTATTTTAGCTTTTACTTCAAATTAGATAGAGATAGCATGTGACTTGTCAGCCGATTAGTGTTGATCGAGCTTTCAGAGACCGGGGGTTAGTCATGATAAGTGCCTCTAACCTAATAGGCATATGTTTTATCCTATAATTTTAAGAGTAGGAAGTACTACCACCACTCTTTTTTCTGCCGGCAAGCAACAACGCTATGTTTCGGTTTGAAGAGTGTGGTATCCGGTGTGATTACTGGCACATGAGGCTTAACATCTGTACGGCCCGAGTTGATGGACGCAGGGGAGTGCATCGTAGGGCTTCTTTTCAATTTCTTTGTTACAGGTGATGGCTACCACTCAACATCAGGTGGTCCATCTGCTTGATCCAACAGCTAGTTAAAAAAATGGGTTCACCACCACTATGTACTCTGTTAGATATGCTCAAAGATTTTCTAGCACTAAAAATATGTTTTCAAAAAGGTTTCTCAATGTCGGGGTGTTTCATGCCTACGACCGCCACCTAGCGGCGGAACCTGTTATTACTTGCAACATTTTTATTAGTACCTACAAAAGCCACTTATGTTCAACTGTACAAAACTAAAGCTCTCGCTTCATTCTATTAAAAGTTTTCACGGATACCGGTAGAGGGATCTACGAGTGTTTCATATTATCAAATGTAGGATTTTTTAAGCCAAGAATAAACAAGTGGAATGCAGCTAAACTTGCGCCGTTTTTATTTTCCATCAGGCTTCTTTGATTGCAGTCAAATGCTTAGTTTTCAACATCAAATTATTATAATACGAAACAAAAAATTTTTCTTTTCTAGATTGTTTAACAAAAATATATCAAAGCTTCGATATTTCAAATTAAGCTTTTAACAAAGTAGCAATTAAGTTCTTCCATATCAACTAATACATAAAAAGTTTGATTATTTTAAACCTGTGTTCGCTCAAATTTTTGTTTTATTTTTTAGATAACTTGTTGATGGAACAAGCAGATGGCCCACATGATGTTAAGTGGCACCCATCTATAACAAAGCATTTCCTCGTAAGTTACAAATGATTGGAACGTGCTCTACTGTGCACTGCCTTGCGTCCATCAACCAGAGCCACCGATGTTAAGCCTCATGTGCCTTGTTTTATCGGCAACCACACTCCTCAAACCGAAACACAGCGTTGCTGCTTGGCGGCAGAAAAAAGCTTGATAGTAGTACTTCCTCGGACGAGCCCTTTACAATGACCTCTTACAAACTACTATTTTTTTATATAACGTAGAGGTAAAAAGTTTGACCAAAATCTCACCTGATATTAAGTGACGACCCGGTCTACGGTGTAGCAGCTTACGTAGAAGATTATCACTCGTATCTTGAAACCATTCAAATTATAGGCATTCGAAAAAACAGATAGGAGTTCTACTCTTAATTGTTTATGTGTAATTAAATCGAAATACGACAGAATTATAAACGGAACAACAATATCTATATTTAGTTAAACATTTGTTATAGCAAGCTACAGAACGACCTCTACGATAAGGTCTACGGTTGCGTGTGCGCACTGTCATAGATTAGACATAAACGCGCTCCTCGCTAATGTTTTTACGAAAATTAAATATAGTGTTTTATTATTTTCACTTGAAACGGGATGACCATGATTTTTGAGTTTGATTGTTTCCCGGTTCAAGTACAAGTAATGTTCATAACCATGATAGTTTAAAAAATAATATAAGGGCTTTTTTAATTGTAGTTTAGCAGTTGAGTAATTTATTTTTATGTTTCTAATTTGTTGAGTATATTGTATAAACATTGGTGAACATTCCACATAGATACTCTCTCTGATCTCGCTCCAAACTAAGCCAAAGCGTGTGATATGGAAATATACACTAATTTTATTTATCTTTGACAGTTTGATGTATGTAAGCTTTAAAAGTCAATATGCTTTTTAGATTATGTATATATTTGATTTTATTAAATAACGCAGTCGGAACAATTCATTAAAATATGATTTATCACTCATTATTATGCTACAGCTTAAATTACATTCGATATTAATAATATGATACACAGATACAAAAATGTACCGCGTCTACCTGTGTTTCCGTGAACTTTCCCGGAATGGTGAGTGACTCGTATCGAACAATAAATAGTGGAGTCCTTCGGACGCCATTATCTTGGCATCATCATCACGCAGCCACAGTGGGAGCTCTAAGCTGCGGGAGAGGTCGGGGGAGGAGCGCGGGGCGGTGTGGAAGCCTCCGCCTTGCTTGTCAGTGCCGCGCCGGCTACGACGAAGCCCGCATGCTGTATCGCGCTTTCGAACACACTACCGAACGAACAAAACATTAACTGAAAACAACTTTAACATTGTGCTTTGTGGCTGTAAGTGAGCGTGAACGGACTCATATTGACAGTGTGTTTATACGGACGGATAGATAAGACATTAGGTAGTGTAGTGTCACGTGTGTTTACCAATGAATGCGACGGCGTAGGCGCAAGGCGGCGGATCGCACTCTCCGTGAGATATTCGTGCGCGCGCAGGTCGTCGCGGCCATGCTGCATACCTGAGACGAGCGAGCGCGCTAGCCTGCGCGAACGGGACACAGCAACCGCTCCCGGCGTGAGTCGACTTTCGCTGACGAGGAACCGAACCTGCAATGTTTTTGTCGGTGTCATGACGAGAATGGAGCGATGGCACGTGGCGCTGGTCACGCTGGCGCTGCTGGCCTGGCCGACGAGCGCTGCCGAGCTGATGCAGTCCCGCGCAGTCGATACCGGCGTCGACCTCCGAGTGCCTGAGGACCAGCCCATAGGAACTGTCGTCGGAAGGATCCCTACAAAACCCGGCTTCACCTACCGATTCAATGAGCCTCCTAAAGAGTTCGTTCTCGACCCAGTGACAGGTGTAATCAAAACGAATGTTATTCTTGACAGAGAATTTGTAGATCGCTATGCGTTTGTGGTTCTTTCGAGTCAGCCAACGTATCCTATTGAAGTGCGGCTCCGAGTGACTGATGTTAACGACAATAATCCTGAATTCCCTGAAATGAGCATAGCTGTTGCTTTTTCCGAGAGCGCGGCTGCTGGGACTAAGTTATTGCTTGATGCCGCGACTGATGAGGATTTAGGAGAAAACGGCATCACTAATGACTATCGTATAGTAGACGGTGACAGTGAGGGAAAATTTAGATTGAATGTTACCGGAAACCCCAGTGGACAAACTTCTTATTTGCACTTGGAAACCACCGGCAAGTTGGATAGAGAAACCACAGATTTTTATATCCTCAATATATCGGCTCGCGATGGAGGTAATCCTCCGAAATACGGGTATCTCCAAGTCAATGTGACCATTTTAGATGTGAACGATAATCCACCGATATTTGATCAAAGTGACTTTTCTGTTTCTCTAAATGAAAGTGTACCGCCTGGAACTACAGTTTTAAAAGTGACCGCCACGGATAGTGATTTAGGGGATAATTGTAAAATTACTTATGAAGTGACTGACATAGAAAAGCAATTTGCAGTGGATCCCGAATCAGGTGTTATCACAACGATGAAAAAGCTAAATTGTCCCAAATATTGCAGTAATACTACTTGCAACATGACCTGCGTTCTGACTATCATTGCGAAAGATCACGGGGTTCCACGACAAGATGCACGGACATATGTGACAGTAAACCTGATTGATGCCAACGATCATGACCCTGTGATTACATTCACGTATGTTCCACCTACTGCGAATTTCGCAACCGTTGATGAAAATGCTAAAAATGGATCATTGGTGGCTGCCATAACGGTGACGGATATGGATGCTGGTTTGAATGGAATAACTAGTATCGGAATCGTTTCAGGTAATGAACTAAATCATTTCAGGTTAGAAAATTCTTCCAGTGTGTATATTGTACATGTCAATGGCGTGTTGGACAGAGAAGAAATCAGCAAATATAACTTGACAGTGGTGGCCACAGACAGAGGGTCACCCCCACGTACGGCAACGTCTTTTTTAGTTATTCATGTCAATGATGTAAATGATCATGAACCAGTTTTTGAAAAATCTGAATATTCTGCGATCCTCACTGAATTAGCACCTTCAGGAACTTACGTAGCTAGTATTACCGCAACAGACGAAGATACGGGAGTAAATGCTGAAATATTTTATGACTTTTATGATGGTAATCAACAGCAATGGTTTTTTATCGACCATTTGACTGGACTTGTTACAACTAAATCTGAGCTTGATCGTGAGATACAAGGAACAGTGGAATTAAATGTTTCCGCGAGAGATGGTGGTCCCAATCCAAAATGGGCGTACACCAGACTAAAAGTAACTATACTAGACGAGAATGACGAAGCGCCAAGTTTTCCTCAAACACTGATCAACGCTTCAATAGCTGAAAATATAAAGCCAGTAAAGGAAATTCTTATTTTAACTGCATCCGATTACGACCAAGGAACAAATGGCTCGGTGTCCTACTACTTGGCTTCAAGCATAGAAAGAAAATACCGTAATACGTTTACATTGGATCCAATTACTGGACAACTCAGCACAGTAGTTGAGTTAGACAGAGAGGATATTTCCTTTTATGAACTACCAGTCATTGCTAAAGACCAAGGTTTTCCGCCGCAATCATCTTCAGCTACTATTTACCTGAAAGTAATCGATGTAAATGATAATGATCCTGCATTTTACCCTGAGAGATACATTGAAACAATCAGTGAAAATGCACTACCAGGTACTAATATTCTTCAAGTAAAAGCTTACGATTTGGATGAAGAAGAAAACGCAAGAGTAACCTATAAGCTTGAGAGTGGAGGTGGTGGCTATTTTGATGTTGAACCTTCAACAGGAAATATAGTGTTGCAAAAAGACTTTCATATGGCTCCGGAGACAGTGTATTCGTTAACGATTTCTTGTAAAGATAAAGGAAACCGCAAAACTTCACGAAACGCAATAGTTGAAATTGTCAAAACATCTCAACGTAAAAGGTTACAGTTTGATGGTTATAATGGATACACCTTCAAGATTGTAGAAGATGAAGGACTGTCGAAGGCTGATATTGGAAGATTTGTTGGAAAAATAAGTGCTAGAATTTCTAGTGATACAATATCTTACTACATTCTAGAAGGAGATCCAAAACATGTTTTTAAAATCGATGAAAAGACAGGAGTTGTTACTACAGCTGCTAATGTAGACCGAGAAGAAAAAATGACATACCACCTTAAAGTCATGGCTAAAACTGGTGTAGCATTTGGATTCACCACAGTTAATATTTCCGTTTTGGATGTGAACGATAACTATCCAATTTTTATTGAAGATAAAGACGAAATTCATATTCCAGAAAACATGGCAGTTGGTCAAGAAGTTTATTTTGCAAGAGCAACTGATCGTGATTCAGGATCAAACAGAACAGTATTTTACTCTCTGAGCTATAACCTTGATAATTACTTTCGTATATCAGAAACCACAGGTGTCATCTATTTAAATAGACCAATTGCAAGTGAACCTGGTAGTGTTTTGTTTGTTGAAGTTACAGCAACGGATAATGGAACTCCAGCCCTTGCTACTAAGCACTCTATATCAGCGATTGTGGATGACGTAAACGACCATACTCCAGTCTTTGACCATACGTCGTATGAGACATCTTTACTGGAATCTACTTTAGTCAACACAAGGTTTTTCGCTATATCAGCATCAGATGCAGACCTTGGCGTTAATGGAAGAATATCATATCATATAGCTGAAGGAAATACGGATGAAAAATTTGGTATATTTCCGGATGGGTTTTTGTACGTAAAAAGTTTACTGGATCGAGAGGAAAGAGATTATTACTCTCTTACAATTATTGCATCTGATCAGGGTAACCCGCCAAGGTCGTCACTGGTTCCAGTCGTGATACACGTATTGGATGAAAACGATAACAGCCCTCAGTTCACAAATACTACTTTTATCTTCAAAATTAAAGAAAATGAGCCTCCAGATACATTTGTGGGAAAGTTAACGGCTACAGACAGAGATATAGGACGGAATGCGGAGCTAACGTTTTCCTTACCGATAGCTCAAAACGATTTTAGAATTGACTCCAGAAATGGTTTTATCAGAACTATAAAAACCTTCGACAGAGAAAGTCTAGCTCAAAACACTGGACAAAATTATATAACCCTCACAGTAACGGTTAGTGATAACGGAATGATAAAATTGACAGATTCTGTTAGAGTAACAATTTACATCACAGATGTTAACGATAACGCTCCTTTATTCAAAAGAACGCCTTATAAAGTTGAAGTTTCAGAAGGTGCTGCTGTTGGTGCTTCTATTATGAGAATTTATTCTACTGATGCTGATGAAGGCTTAAATGGCGATATCTACTATAAACTTATTGGTGGTGATGATCAAGGACAATTCTCTTTAGATGAAGCTACAGGCCAGTTACTTATAAACCAACCTCTGGACAGAGAAACGACCGACCGTTACCAACTGAAAGTTTTAGCTCATGATTCTGGTCAAACCCTACAACTATCTGCTACCACTTCTATATCTGTGTTAGTTTTAGATGAAAACGATAACGCTCCAGAGTTCACTCAGACACAGATGAACGTGTCTGTTTTGGAAACTGAGCCAGTAAATAAGAAGATCATACAGTTTCACGCCACAGATGCAGACTTGGGAATAAATCAAGAGTTGCAGTATTCAATCACTTCTGGCAACAGAAAAGACGCGTTCTTCATTGATAGCTATTCCGGAGAACTCTTTCTACACAAACATTTGGACTATGAGGATATTACCTCATACAATTTGAACATAACTGCAACTGATAACGGAAGCCCTAGCTTATCCTCTAGTATTTCGTTTACAGTTAATGTAATTGACGCTAACGACAATGCGCCAATATTCACCAACACTGCTATTGTGCGGCAGATTAGAGAAGGTATTCCCAAGCATACTCCTATAGTGACAGTGACCGCAGAAGACCCAGATTCTGGTTTGAATGGCAAAGTTTATTACTCGATCACACACCAAGAGCCTAACGACAATAAGCGACATTTTGCAATAAATAACGTTACCGGGGTCATACATACGTTATTGCCCATTGATAGAGAAAGCATTGACACATTCAGGATAACTGTGGTCGCATACGATAGAGCCGAGCCGCCTTCAGCGAGATTATCGGCGGAGAAATTAGTGACTGTGATCGTTGAAGATATCAATGACAATGCTCCAATATTTGTTTCGATGAACGCAGCTGTCATCAATTCAGAGAGGATGGGCAGAAGCGCTGGTCGCGGAGTGTTCATAATGAACGTATTGGCTCGTGATCTGGATTCAGGAACGAACGGACTGGTCACATATAAACTCATACACGGTGAGAACGATTTATTCGATTTGCATAGAAGCAACGGGGCATTGACTCTGCGATACCCTCCGACAGAGCTCGAAGCCAGATGGAACCTTGTCATAAAAGCAACGGATGAAGCCGTGCTGAGTGAACAAAAAAGCACAGAGACCTATGTGAGTGTTATAATGGGGGGTACGGAGTTAGAGGGTGTCATTTGGAAAAACGTGGAGTCAGTTTCTGTGCCTGAAAATGAACCTGCAGGAACAGCTGTGTTAAATTTAACTAACAACTATAAATCGGGTTTGGAATACTACATAGTGAATGTGACAGGTGACGGTAAACAAGTGGACAGGTTGTTCGATATTGATTCTTCATTGGGAATTCTATCCACTGCTGTTTCTCTGGACCGCGAGGTTGGTGTCGACCGATACGAGGTGGAGATCTGCGCAGTTTCTTCGGGGACCCCGCTCAAAACTACAACTACTAAGGTAAGTGTTTGGTTAATTAATTCAGATTTAATCTATCTCGGGGACGACAAATAAACGAGCACGAATCGCATTTCTGACAGTGAACTAACCACAGTTAGTTTTTCAAAGCGCACAATCCAATTAACCGGCACAATCGTCGGCAGAAGACAAAACATCGGCACCGTACTGTTGTTGAAATAAAAATAAATTGAAAGTTGCTCGTTAGCGTATGTCGGCCGGCGAAGTCTAATCGGGGGCTCTAAATTACGATAAGTCGCTCCTCGCGAACGATATCAGAAACACTCGTTCTGAAACCTTTCGAAGATTATGTATATGCGAAACATAACTTTGTTGGTTTCGTATCACTTCATTATTTAAGCACCATCCATCCCATCATTATTTTAAAATGACTGATTTACGCATTTAGAATATTTTGATCTCCACACAAAATAAGGACCAAATAACATTTTATACTGCCTTTGAATAAATGGATGGCTGTAAATTATACCGCATTAAACATTTGCATGCAATGCAATGCAATGACTTAAATCTATTTAATCATCACCAACATCTTTTTGATCCCTGACTTCTCGCAATATTTTTAATGTCATCGGTACCACGAGTCAGGGATGACCTAAATGATGATGGAAGCAATCCTTAGGCTTATTTAAATGATGTTTAAAAGAGATGCAAAAATACAAAGTATTTATATTTTGTCTTCAAAAGTGATTTTACAGACATTTAACCTGCATATCAAAAAAAATTCAACTCAAATTCAAGTGTATATTTTTATGTGTCCGAGGGATATAAAAAAGTACCATAAACTGGTCCCGTGCTCGTATAATCTCGTCACATTACGCTTACGACTCAGCTCCTCACCTTTGACGAATAAATGTTGAACTTGAGGCTTAGACAATGGTCTGGAAAGTAAGCTACTTACATTAAAAAAATAACCACCAAGTTACCTATTATATCCAAAGTGCAGTTTTAATTTATGACCTGTTTACATGGCATTTCGTGTTTTTTTATATTTTACGCTCATAAAGTTATCGACACTTCTTTCTGAAATGTTATGTACTCATTTGCTTAATATTACGATACTTTTAGATTTTATTACTTTTTAACGGATCTTGGCTCATTATAAATTGGTTTATTATCTGACAATTTTATAGACAAGTGAAGTTTTCAAGTATTTTTAAAATTCGGAAAATAATTAATTAGGTGTAAATATATCTCGTCATCGACATCATAAAATTGCTCGACTTATATCACGTTGACACCACCGTTATCTCGAGCGCGGCCGAAACGACGCACATGCCTCGCTCTCCATGTTAAACTTAAAAACTGAGAGAAATAATTTTAACTTTGAACGCACCAATCGAATATCTGGCTTAATCAACGGAAAACGATTGGTTAATGTAAGTGAGAAATGTCACGTTTACTACGCAATATATTTTCATAAAATGGTACTTCCAAATAACTTTTTTATTTTAAAATAGCTACACTCTGCATATTGCCGGTTGATTTACACTTACTTAGGATTTGGTTTCATTTTATTATTATTTGCATCTCATTTACCGTAATACTGGATTGCACATTCAGACTTTGGTTATTTAAAATTTTATGAAAGCGTTCAATAATTGTGAGTATTACGAATATGTAGATACTGAACTCTGGTTATAACAAGTTTGTGGAATGTGCATGACAAAAAAAAGCTTTGTATGCTTATAAAGAGACTTTTGTCTTTATAAATGAGTAAGATTGGATAAGTTAGGATAAGTAGGATGGAATAATGTCTTAAGACAGGATTCACAAAACATCAGCGTTGCTGTGATTCGCTTTGAAGAATGTGGTCGCCGGTGTAATTACATGCACATGAGGCCCATGAGGCTTAACGTCGGTATGACTCAAGTTGATAGTCGCAGGTCAGTGCATTGTAGTGCACGTTCCTATCGTGCGTGAATTACGAGGCAGTGCTTTGTTATAGGTGATGGTTACCACTTAACATCAGGTGTTACGCTCGTTCCATCGGCTAGCTTATACAACTAGAAAAAAATAAGATCAAATTGTTATATTATTATCTACTAATAGAGTGCCATTCAGCGTGGCAATGCAGCCAGTGTCTTGGGTACGCTTCACACCGCTACGCTACGCTACGCTACTGGTACGCTTCCGACTGGCACTGATTTGGATCAGTTGAGCTATCTATAGATCTTCTGCAGATAGCTTAACTGTTTCATATATATTTTGTATATTTTGTACATTTTGTAAATAGTTGTAACTATTAGTTGTAATTTTCTTTGTAAATAAAGTTATTCGCTAATAGAATTAATACAATATTAATAAACTTTTAAATCAAATAAAACTACAGATTTCTAACGGGATTTTAGAACCCTGGTACTAAACTTATTATCTACAACAAATTTTACATGCAAGTATTATATGAATAATGGTTCATTTATATCTTCGAGTATTGAAGAAATAAACTACATGTAATATCCAGACCATTATCTCGTAACGGTAAAAATATTAATAAACGCTAACAAACGTGTTTTGAAAGACAGGGCTCCCGTCTTTACTCTAGATGCCTATCATAGGCAGAGTAAAAAACGTGAGCTATCAACTCATGTTGTACGACTTTTATTAGGTTACCGGAAGGGTGTCATTCTTCTTGTCACAAAGTTGTGGTACAATAATTTTTTTGAACAGCTTTAGTGTAAAATGATTATTCAGGGACTGTCATTCACATGTTTTAGAATTCGTTAGGTTCCACGACATGAAGTTTGAAAAATATTTTTTTATCAGCAACACCTCCAAAATAGAGGGAAGTGTGGTCGCCTAGCGACAAAGCAAGCCCCAAAATGCAAACAACCTAAATGAATTCAAAAAATCTCATACATGAGTATCTCTCAAGCAAAATGTACGTAACGAAAAAGGAAAACGTTACGAAAAAGTACTTTTTCGTAACATAACTCTAGGAACTTAAGGAAGAAAAGTTACGAAAAAGTACTTTTTCGTAACGTTTTCCTTTTTCGTTACGTACATTTTGTTTGAGAAATACTTACATAGCAAGACATCTTATATTTGTTAATAGAAGTACCTCCTCAAGTATTATTTTAATTTAAATGTTTATGTGTATTAAAAAAAAACTTATTCATTCGTTAATTCAAATACTTTTACAAACAATTTCACATATCTCTTTTAACTAAACAAATATTGTACTGACCCCTGGTTTCTGAAAGCTCGATCAACACTAATCGACTGTCAAGTCACTTGATATCTTTATCTGATTTGAAGTAAAAGCTGAAATAGCAAGTGAATTAACTACCGATTAGTGTTGATTGAGCTTTCAGAAACCGGGGGTAAGTATGGTAACTAATAGCTGAAATAATACTTGAAGATTTTATTTTGTAAAATTATACCTCATACTTATAATACCACCCCGAAACCGAACAAACATCAATGTTAATCACAAAAATAGATATTTAGTGCGGGTCAAATCCAGCACCTACCTACCTACGCACGGCGCAGAAGGCACTGAACTGTAAGGTCAAACAAAAAATATTATTTCCGGATATCTAAGAACTGTCTGTTAAACTGCTTGTGAGTTTTCATAGTATATCTCACCCTTCGCTGCGTGCACTCATTTTTTCCGCACTTCCCTGCTGGTTTGTTTGTGTTTCTCTTCCTCAATCATGCTGATTATTTTGTTTCTTACCATCAACTGTTTTAATGTGTAATTTATCATAAACTGTATTTATTATATTTTTATTTAATGGTTATTAACCTGGATATTATTTTAAATTTGTAGGTTTATATGTAACTACAGAATATCCACTATTTTCTTATTTCATTGTTAACTTTTTCTAATTAGCCTTGTATGTAATGTGGCAGTGTACTTGTATGTTTCATTTATGTTATACCTGCCTAGCTTAGTTAGATCCGCCCAAGTTTCTCCTCCTTTTAATGGTTCTGTCTGAAAACAAGCACTACCTCTTTCATGGTTCATGCAAGGGGTAGCATTATGCTGAGATAGTACCAACTTAACCTCACCAGGCACAGAGCAGGACCAATATGACTTATTTAGTTTGTTTTTGTTACCTCATTCTTTTTTCATTGTTTTATTTTCATTTTCTTTTTTAACTTCCCTGTTCTGTGTTTCTATAATGTGTGTGTGTTAATAAACGTATTTCATTTCATTTCCATTTTACGTTATTCTCCAAAATCAACCCCAAATTAGGCTTATTTCAGGTGCAGTAGCTATCAGTAACACCAAAAGCGCATTAGGACGCCGGCCGCATACCCCGCCTGATTTATGCAAGCTGTGCCCGACGAACGGCCATCGACACCCGCCTTAATGAACGTACAAGATGCGTTACTGTGAAATGGGTGCCATTATTCCGCGCAATACTAAGGTTCTGCGTTTGGTGCTAGGTGCTTTCTTCGTTGTAACAGTTTATTGACTCCATATTGTACCAATCTTTTTTATAATTATAATGATCGTAATTTTTGTAGGCTTGCAACCTCTATATTGCCATGTTCCAAGATGTATTTGAAGAATCTCAACCACATCAAAAAACCGTGCCGTGAGACGAGCCTTAATTTTCACTTCGTTTTAAATATGGGTAATTATTAAGGTTTGAAATAGTGTATAACGTTCGTATTTATTGTTCATAGCGAAAATCTACTCTGTTATTTGAATTTTGTATTTTTGGAGGTACGACTATGCACTCCGTCTTATAACTCTTTTATTGGCCAGATAAAAACGTCAAAAGCTATTACTTTTCACAAAGTAGAAAAGCATCTTCAGGTGAAAAACCACCATCGTGTAGGTACTGTCTAAATAAACTACACAAGCTCATGATCTTTGTGCTTATTTTATTAATAAGATCGAAAGCCCCAGTCGTGACCAGTGGTCCGACCACAAACTAGGACTCCCAGTACTGGGCGTGTGGATTACGGTCCCCCAAGCACCATGACTTGAGGCGAATTCTTGGCTCTAAGTGCTTTAGATATTTGCCCGGGCGCCCTAAGAATTGTTCGACCAGAATATCTATGGAAACTATGCGCTTTACAATCAGCAGAGCTATTCAGTAAAGCTTTCTTCAAGTACTTGTGTGGAATCTATGGTGAGATTACCATTTGTTTTAAATTACGAACTTTGAATTGAGCAAGCTGATAAATTCTTGGGTAATTCATTACGAAACGGATAACGGAAAAATATTGTTAAATAAAATACTCGCCCATTTCATAAGGTAAAATAAAACTAAGATCCTGCTCTTTTTAAAGAGTATTTCAAAGTTTTTAATAAGTGAAAAGTGCTACTGAATGTTTTGCCAATAAAGTACAGGTACATTCTTGCTGAAATTTAACATTCAACTTTCGTTATAAAGGTACCGGCGCTTCAGTGCCAAGCCAACCTTTTGCGCATAACTCATGAAATTGTAATCAATGGACGGAAATTACTTAATGCACTTTGGAGATATGGAAAACTTTTTGGGAAACCAAAAGGCAAGAGCTTCGATAACGCAGGGGCTTTGCTGCGCCACCCAAACTTGTTATCTGTGCCCCTGAATGCATTTAGACGAGGCAACAGGTTAAAACAAACGTTTGTTCGGTTCACCAATCGAAGCCAGCGGTTAGCATAACCATCGGTTTTGCTGACAGCTACCCTCATCTTACAAATGTGGCTTTTCAAACAGCTATTTAATGGCCTAGTGTTGTCAGTACCCAACGGTAAACGATAAAAATAATATATCCATTGTTTATCTCATTTAAATAAGTACGTTGTAAGTTTGTAAAACTGAAGATGTTTAAATAAAAATTATGGAAAAATGACACATTTTTATAGGTAAGACCTCGATTTTTTCGCAGTGATGTCCGTGACATCACTGCGCGGCCCTGACGGAAGACCAGCGTTAGTTGCTAGCCAACTGACTTAATGCTGAGTCAGGGACCGTTTTGCTTTCTCTTAACTTCATAGGTATTTTAGTAGTATTTTTTTTTCTGTGTATTATGTTTGTTATTTATAAGTGCCTAGTTAAGTTTTTGCAAATAAATATGTTTTCTTTCTTTCTTTCTTTCTTTATTTTAAAAATATGTTATTAATACCAGTCTATCTCAAACATGAAGAACGTTGCATGTGGTACTCGCTTTGTCAACGGCAGCAGTTTTTTTGATCGGTTATTGCGTTGGTGGACAGCAGCTTTAAATGTTTGTCTGAATCGGCACGTCCGATTTGGTCAATAAATTCATTGATAAAAAGCTAAACGGTAATAAGTTTAAGCAGCATCAGTGAATTGGGTATACGGACATCCTTCGCATCTATGTGATACTTCAAGGACAATATACGAATATAATGACGATAGGGGCTTGCCTTTAGTGCATTTTAATTACGTATATCATGTAATCCTTCCAAGGAAAAATCTGAAGAAATGCTTTATTTGTACAATTATACATTTTTATATTATTCTAAAGTTCAAACGGTTAAAGTTCTTCCAAAAATCTCATATTTCCTTTTTTTTTTTTAATACAACTAGCTTATGGAACAAGCAGATGGCCCACCTGATGTTAAGTGGTAACCATCACCTATAAATAAAACATTGCCCTGTAGGTCACGCACAATAGGAACGTGCCCTACGATGCACTGCCCTGCGTCCATCAACTTGAGGCATACAGATGTTAAGCCTCATGTGCCTGTAATTACACCGGCGACCACACTCTTCAAACCGAAACACAGCGTTGCTGCTTGGCGGCAGAAAAAGGCGTGGTGGTAGTACTTCCCTGGACGAGCCCTTAACAAAGAGCTCTACTACTCTTAAAATAAATTATGTTTTATCAGTAGCACTGATAATTTATCTTTTCTAAACAACTGCTATCAATGTTGATTTTGATTTGATTTTGTTATTCAAACAGCACTGTGTTCTGCAGTTAAAAATAAAATCGCCCATGTAGAATAAATTAAATCTCCCTTTTTGTTTTTATTTAATTTTTTCTTTGTTCTGCTACTGTAACATATTTGTGGTTCAAATTAAGTAAAGCGTATATTGTATTCGGCCTCCCGCGATACAGGCTTGTCCTAGTGCGGGGACCAATGGCAAAATTATTTATGTTTAAACACTTTAGTAAATAAATTTGAATTTGAATTTGAATTTGAATGTTATTTAAAGTTGTTAAAACTAGGACTGAGATAAAGAGTGATAAAAGTGGAACTCTAACACTAAATTAGCGTTTTCTGAGATTTTGTTGATTGTTTGTTATTTTATGGGTAAAATTTACCTATAAATTTACTAAACATGCTAGCGGCAGCTAGCTAGCTGCCGCTAGCATTTATTTTCAAATTTGTAAAGGAGCTACTAGTTTACCATTTTCAAAAAATCTTTAAAAATCTTTAGAATCTCTTTTTCGTAATCTCGATAGAATCTATATGAGGCTTAACATCTGTACTATATGTACTATATGTATCATGTGCCTGTAATTTCACCAGCAACAGCCCTCTTCAAACCGAAACACAGCGTTGCTGCTTGGCGGCAGAAAAAGGCGTGGTGGTAGTACTTCCCCGGACGAGCCCTTCACAAAGAGCTCTACTACTCTTAAAACCCTAACCCCCAGTTTCTTAAAGCTCGATCAACAAAGTTTATTAACTACATTAAGATTTTCTTCAGCATTATTGTTTTCAAATTGGCTAAATGTTGGTAAATACTAGCTCAGGACCAGAGCAAGAAGGTATATCCCAATACATAGATAGATAGTCTAACTATATCTGTCGTCAAGCAGCGTTGCTGAGCTTTCGATTTGAATGATGTTGTTGCCGTTAATGAGACTTACCGTCTGTACCTATGCCTCAAGTTGATGAAGGCAGTGCCTCGTAGGACACGTTCTTATCGTGCGTGACATGCGGGTGATTTTGTTAAAGGTGCCATTTAAAATAAATATATATTGGTGGACTTTCCACACAGCACTTATTAACATCAGGCAGTACATAATAATTATGTTTGTTCCAGCTGCAAATAGTATGAAAAAAGATCAAGGTAGGTGAATATGTCATCTAATGTTTTAACCTCATTCAATTAACCGTTTTGAGAATGAGTAACTGCAAAGATTTAAAGCTTTTCTTGCAAGTCGTAGTTAGAAATACGTTGAATATGGTGATTATAATAAATCTATCAAAACAGATGCAACTTCTTTAAACCTTTGTTTCAAAGTGAGAACTTTACAAAAGCCGTAATAAATCGGTGACATGGTAGTAATACTTTAATTATATCGTGCCATAAGAATGGAAGTCTCTAGACTAAAAAGGTGAAGAATATATATAATAGAATGAATTAATAAAATGTTTGTTTAACCTATGGACGACGACGCTAGAGGTTGCGGGTTCGATTCCCGCCTCGGAACAAATTTGTGTACGATCTGCAGAAATTTGTTCCGTAGGTCTGGGTGTTTTTCTGGGTTTCTATGTATATAATAAAAAATATCTATCTATGTAAGTAATATAATGTATTAAATATATCAGTCATCTAGTACCCATAACACAAGCTTTGAGTAGCTTACTTTGGGGCTAGATGGTGCTGTGTGGATTGTCCAGCATTATTTATTTATTTATTTTATGGAACAATAACACAAACCTGAAAAAAGTTAAAAGGGTAGGTTAAGGACATTAAGGATAATATTTTTTATTGAGTGTCTCAAGGAACAACATTAATAGGCAACCTATATACTAAAATGGTTTTCAGCTCGGCATAAAAGTTGGGTCTATTACCACGTAGTGCTGATTTTCAGTGTACCTACTTGAAGTGTTCTGTGCTCGAAAGGAGCCTCTTGGAGGCGCACGTAAAATCCTTTCACCACACTGTTTTACAAGAAACTAGTGACACGATAAGAAAGAGAGGGATTGTAATTAAGTGTAGAAATATTTATTCCTACGACCAAAGCTGTTATTAGGGTACTTTAATTATATTGTATTGCGAGCCAAGTTTTCATGTTGCTAATCATGTTTCATATAAACGTAATAATATAATTTCAAATGCAAAAATCTATAGGTTACGTACTTAAACTTTGAAAGATATATTGGGGTTTGATTTACGTGCCAGTTATTGTTATTTTATTAGCCGCTGCCAATAACATTTTTAAACGGTTCCTTTTTATTGTAATGCTTTACTGGCCATTACCTGTTTTATGATTTTACGAGTCCTTGAAAATGCTTGGTGGAAACAAACTTGATTCATGAAGTTTTTACTACAAATGAATTGTCGTGTAAACTATCAAGGAGTCTACCTGCAGGATACACGTGTTCGACTACTTATTTTATTTAACTTGCCGATGGAAGAACCTGATGTTGACTGGTAACTAACCATCACCTAGCAAAACATTGCCTTGTAAGTCATGCAATGTATGTCACATAGAGCCCTTCACAAATAGCTCTGTATCTTCTTTTTTAATACAACTAGCTGATGGAACAAAATACAACTGCTGATTAGCAACATTAACAAAAGCTGATTCGCTGATGGAACAAGCGGATGGCCCATCTGATGTTAAGTGGTAACTATCACCTATAAACAAAGCATACTTCCCTTTAAACTAGAGGAACATATGGTTTATTAAGTTAAAATAACAAATGTGTTGGTAACTGGTGCCAAACTTATGTAAAATTACGTGTTTATTTAATTTGAATGTTTTTAAACCTACGATACCTTCATAAATTTGTTACTGTTCCAACATTACTCTCAGCAAGTCAATTTATGTAATTCTTTTGAAAAATAAAGATCCTCCGATAATAATTCCTTTAACCAGCTCACTTTACATCAAAGTTTTTTGTCTATTAAAAATTGTAAAATATTCACCGATTTCTAGTGATTTGTAAATTATAACATTAAGCAACGAAGAACGTAACACTGTAAAGGTCGTGGGTTCCGTTCAAAACCGGTCATGCACAAATGCGTTTTTCTGTTCAAACATTTTTGTGCATAGTGCCAGTAATCACAAACGGTAAGAAAACCTATCGTAGAACCCAAAAAGCAGCTAAAATTTTTTCACTACTCACTACACTGATTTGAAAAATCTAGTGACAAAACAAGAGGAAGACTGGCAGTGTTGAGATAAATGAAATGCGTCTTATACGACCGCTTTACGTATCTAGGTTTCTTTACGGAACGAAATAGAAAATTACGATGTCTTGATCCGATTTCACTGAGATTGTCGATTGATCTAGTTCCAGCCGTTCAATAATTATCTATGTACGCTGTTGTTTAGTATGTAATATGTAAGATAAACTCGTGGAATGCTACGGGACTTGGAAATTGAATATTATGGATTACGACGTGCCATTTATTAATTTATTATGTTTATTTTATTTATCTGCATGATATTGTCTTTTAGGGAGGCCTCTGCCCAGCAGTGAGACGACATAGGCCAAGGAAAAAATTTAAAAATATTGTTTCTTTGTGTGGCATAAAACTTATATTGAGGTGAATGAACTGTATAGTTTCACAATAAACATTTGATGAAGCAATTGTAAGCTCATAAACCCTTTTCGTATGAGGCCTGGCAAAATGTCTTTTATAACCACAATTATTAAGAAAAATATATTCATTTAAAATGACAAGGAATGAGGTGTTATTGACCCGGTGATATTTGAGAATACGTTATTATAGGATGAATTTTTTATTAATAATTATTTTATAACGCATATTAAAATTTAAATGAATTAACTATAAAATCTTATTATGAATCAATATTGTGACTATGATTGAGTAATAAATAAGGAGCTTATCATAGAAATCTATTATTCTTACTCCTTCGATTTAAAATCGGCTTTGATTAAGAGAACGTCACCTCCGGATGACGGAACTTTTCGTCAAGTTGAATAACCAACCAAGTTTTGAATTAGATAGGCATTTACAAGTGGAACAACTAGCTATTCTTCTATGATTTGCAATCACAATATAATATTGTTTCTTGACAGTCCCTCGACTTAGGTCGCTTTCATATTTCTGCTGGCGGTATTGACCAGTAAAGCGTGACCTCTCCCGCCTCTCTCGTACATTCCACAAGAAGGCTTTTGCGGGGAAGATGATCATGCTGTCACAGGCGTCGCTTAATTGGACAGTTTATCTGTATGTGTGCATTTATGTGAGACTGAACCGGTTCAGTCTGTGGCTCTACACTCGACGCCATACCGATGTGTGTGTGCATATGGATAGTTATGAGAACAAGTGTGTATGTAGTTCATAGGTTTGTATGAAGTTTATTATGATTTGTGTATCATTGACGGAGGCGTGATGGGGGTTTAGTTCGAATGGACTTGTACCTGTCGTCTTTATTGAGTTCATATCTTTAATGTAAGAAGTATGTAGTAATGTAGAGCAATAAAGTACCTACATTAAGAGACCTCATCTTTAATAGCAGCTCGCCCTTGACTGGGCCCTTAGGTCATCACAAAATCATGAAGTATCCAATAAAATATTCGATCGATAGGTACAATGTCATTTATAAAAATTAAATAAAAACAATTACAATCCACTTTGTTTGCTTAGCAGCACAATTAACAATTGGATTACTTCATAAATTAATGTACGTATTTCATTCAGATCTGGTCATCTAAATCGGAGGAATTTTAATTTGAAACGCTACAGTTGTAGTTATTTTACGTTTCGGTTCCGTATAAATGATTTTGGTGATAAAATGACGTAATTGGATGTAAAGGCACTTCGTTATTTACGATTCCATTAGGTACGGCCTCGCCGATGCGTTGGAATCCCAAAGGCTTATGACCGATTCGTAAAGTGACAATAGCTGGAAATGGTTCTTCCTGCTTTGGGTTTTCTTCTTTAGCAATTTATTATTTCCGATATTCTAGAATGCTCTCAATGGGTAGAATTAAATTGGCTATTACTCTGGTTGGTACTAGGAAAGTCAACAAATACTTGCGAAAATTATTATTTCCATATTTAACTGAGGAAATAGATTACTTGCTGTACAAGAGAAGTTAATTTGTTTAAAGTCATGCGTCATCCATGTTTTAAAAGTAAGACTAGGTACATATTTCAAATGTTTAAAGTGTTTATGTACTTGTTAAATCAGTGATATTATAATAAGCTGCAAACCTGTTGCGATACAAATATTATCAGATCCCTTGGTTCCTTTAATATTTCCTTTAATAAATATTTTTATTTTCATTTTTAAGGATGTCTAAAAGGGTACAGTTATAGTTTTTAATAGTACTCAGTAACTTATAGAAACATTAAGCTTTATTCTTTGATATTTTAATTCATAAATAAACACTAAGTTGGAGAAAAAAGGTCTCGAATGACGACCACGAACTGGAAAATGAATTGTGAGGATCGCGAGAAGTCGATGGATAGAGATGAGAGCTTAGAATCACTCTTCTTGAGAATGTATAGAGGAGACGCTATGTCCAGCAGTTGACTTCTTCAGGCTGATCATGATTATTATTATCAAATATAATCGCCTCAATACCTTTTAATTCAAAATCACGCCGCACCTGTAACTAAAGGCCACTAACATTACGCCTTCACGATTTGGTTGCAAAATTGATTTTCTGATGCTATCTAACCTCCCGAGGGAACGCTGGATAAATAAATACTTTACGATAATCTCCGCAGATCTGAGACAGGCCAGAATTACAGGCGCGGCCTCGATATTATTGCATTTTAATTCTGATCTTGGACACTCCTCAGTCGCATTACGGTTTAAAAGTATAAAAAAATTCTTGATATGATTTAGTGCGTTATTGTATATGCTAAGACGTGAGAGCGAACTTTTTGCATTGAAAAATTATGAAATCATATACACGAGCGATTGTAAATGAACAACATACGGCGATTTTCTATGTTCATCAACATTTGCAATATATTTTTCCTAATAATTAGGTACTCGTACTACAAAAAGTTGTAAAAACTTTAACCGATTTTAAGGACTTATCCCATACTAATAAACAATTTAAACATAACTTTAAATTCACTGTGACACGGTTATTAACGCATTGATAAAAAGACAATAGGTAACCTTTTTTGTTTATCTTTGTTTTTTTACAAGTACCTAAAGCCATTACATGCATCTGTGCTAGAGATAGTTACAAACGTGAAATATTATGCTAACTGCCATTTTTATTATTAACTGCAGTTTTATTATTAAGACTTTCCTTTCAGTTTTACGTTGCAAAGCAAAACTTTCTTACTTTACGCATGACTAGTCAGTCAACAAGAATTGCTCTAAAATTGCCGGTGTGTAGCATAATCTTGTGTCAAATATATTATGAAAAGGCTGAAATAAGCGTGACCGGCTGATCTTGATTTTGGATTCGATGTTGCCTACTAAATTACAATTAGGGGCAATATTTTGACACTTCGTTTTGTAACGCGTGCTGTTATGGTCAAAAATGTTTTGCATTTTGGAATTTTGCAAAATAAACTGTTGTATAATTGTGACACGTTCCATCAAACCTACTTTGATAAAGCGCCTTCCCTTTTTCAATTTATTTATTTCAGATGTCAATCCATAATTTGTTAGTAAACTTAATTAAACATGTCAAATGTGTTAGTACAATATTGAGTTACCTATTAATAAAATTACTAAAATTAAAATTTATTATGTATTTATTTTGTGTCCTTCACTGAGTCCCGGTCAAATAGACTCGTAGGTAGTCTATCCAACCAGAACTCGAATGAAGGATTTAAAAATAGGTGAGTCGTACCTGTCCGCCATGACGACGTTCAGAATTAGATTTTATGATTTTGGTGATAAAATGACGTAATTGGATGTAAAGGCAGTTCGTTATTTACGATTCCATGTCCGCCATGACGACGTTCAGAATGGTTTTGTGTGCGATATTTTAATAAGTGATTGAGAACTTTTTTTGTTTTAACAGTGAGTGAGTACGATTTTTTTCACTTAACCTTAATTTCATTTTCTTCTCAAGAAGAATGTGTACTTTAAATTTTTATTAGTTTTATAGTGTTTACTATACTTAAGGAAATCACAAAGGTTTATAATGTCCTTCAAAAAAACTAGCTAAAAAACCTGCAATAACGAAGCATGTGATATACTGTTGATGTGTAATTTCAAACGAAAGCACCTGCTGAAGTTCAATATCAGGATGTCACAGTAATAAAATATGTTTACAAATCGTCTAATAAACGTGTATTATGTGCATTAAGCGCTAATCTTTTTGCACCCACAATATAAAATGTAAGCTATACGCTGACGCAGATCTCGTCTTTCGCACCACCACAGAATAAACAGTAGTGGCATCATACAGAAGTTTCTCCACGACATGACACAAACACCTTGTATGGAACATAACGCGCGCGATATATAAACTTAAATTCAGCGATGTAAAGCTCAATTTTGGTAGTATTACAAGATTCCCACGACATTCGTTTCTTAACATATGAAATGCATTCTAAAGATTTGAACTGTCGTTAGTGCCTTGTTCATTCTAAATTAAGCGTGATAGGGTTGGGTTTAGATTGAGAGTTGGTTCGAAGTGACATAGGACGGTCTCGTTTAGTACATCGATAAAAGTTGTAAAATGCAAATGGCACTAGTGAAATGTTAAGAATCTTACGCCCACGCCCAGGTTTAGCACCGTTATATTATTCACATCGGCATTTTCACACAACTCTGGTGTATTTGGTTTGCCTACGGATTTATATCTAATATTTCAATTCTTTATGGAAAACGAGCTTGATATCGGAGATTGATACGACGTTAATATTCCACGCAATTTTGAACTGTAAGTTCTTTGTGCAAAGCTTAAAATGCTTTGAAGTTAGTCGTGGATGGGAAATCGTAAACTATAGTTTAAAGACAATAGAAAACAACTTTGGCTACATTTCATCCACTAATTGTAGGGGCGCAAAGACCGACTGTCGATGATCAAGCGCCTCAAACGGCAGCTAAACACCATTTTGTTACTAGAGATGGAGCTTCGAGCACGAAATCATCGATACGATAAAACTAAATAGTGAACATTGTAATCTTACATAACAATATTGTGATTAATTCTGCAAATAAAAATTTTGGCATTATTAACAAATCATGCACTCCTAAATCGTGAGTCGATCGTCCGAGTACTAAAATACTAACTTACATTCACATGAAAAATTAATTGAACATTAAACATCTTGTTGAATATTTGTCTAGTTTTAAAAACATAACAGTTTAACTGTACTCTCCAAATACCGGCAGAGTCGTAAAGCCAACAAAAAGCGTATTAACGCAGCGTAAAATCTCAATCGTGCGCAGAGGTGGCACATCTCTAGTCGGAGGAAACCGACCGTAAAAAATATTTAATTTGGTTAGTGCGTAACCAGTAATTACCTTACATAGTTCTACCCACAGTCTGTGAATAAATTCATTGTCCGATTGGCTTTCGAGATGTTTATAGTGCACAACAAATAAAAAAAAATCCATGAGGTACCAACTACACGGGTGGTTTATTAATTAGTTATAGGCTTTGTCATTTTATTGGTTTTAGTTAGACACGACTTTAAATAAAACAAGTCCAGCTATTTCAACAGTTATTGAATGCTTATGATTATTTTTTTCTAAGGAGGCTCAGGATAGGGAGAAATGGAAGTCTTTGGGGGGGCCTTTGCCCAGCAGTGGGACGAAATAGGCTTAATAAAAAAAAAAGAAAAACTCTCACGTTTTGTTCTACTTGATGCCTAATTATTATGTCGTTATGAAATTAATTGGTGTTTTGCCATTTTGTAGCAATGACAAGATGTACTTACTGTCAAACTTTCAGTTTTGCTAATTTTTTAATACCTAATCAATTATTAGGTACATAAAATAATCATAATCTATTTAACTTAATCACTACTGTAAACTTTATACATAAGGTCCAATAAATATTAATACTAAAAATAAACTCGATAAACTCAATTGCTAATAAAAGCGCTTCATCTGAGAAATCTCGAGCTTCTTTTGTTAAACTGACATGCTTTTGTTATAATTAAATAAGCTTACATTACACACAGGTTTTAAACAAGTGTGAGAAATTCGAGGGGCCAAACAAAACACTCACGACCTCCCCTCCAGCTACCAAAGAGATCGAAATACTCCTTAGATTCTAAAGAGTATTCTTTAGAACTTAAAGCTTATTCTCAGGCAAATAATAAAAGTTCCAACACGATATGAATAAGAAGTTTAATCAGAAGACCAGTTAACGTAAGTTAACTATTTTGCTATTAGGCTAGGATATTTTAATACAATAACTTAAGGGCCCTGCGACAGTGGCTCGCAGTTTCGAGGTGCGATTGGCTATTATTTAATTTCGGGGTGGTTGTTTGAAAGAATAACTATCCAGTGACACGCATAAATACTGTTCGAATACAAATAATACAATAATATAAGGGAAATGTGCTTGAGTCAGAAATCATTTTGGTATTAGGTAAATGTAAGGCCAAACATACTAATACCAAAATGATTTCTGATTCGGGCATGTTTCCCTTATATTATTGTGTTATTTGTGTTCGAACAGTATTTATGCGTGTCACTGGATAGTTATTCTTTCAAACAACCACCCCGAAATGAAATAATAGCCAATCGCACCTCGAAACTGCGAGCCACTGTCGCCGGGCCCTTAACACCCATTAGTGTTTTGGTTCATTAAAAGTATAGTAAATCAAATCATACAAAATAATAATGTTTTCTTACATAAAAACTACATTTCGTATCAGTAAGACGTGTGTTTTGTATTAAATCGAAACTATTGAAACTGAAGGTACTTCAAAATTTGGACAAAAACCCAAGTATCTTGCATGCTCATAATCCAATCTCTACTAATAAGCCTATTCATTAGTATAATTCGGTGAATTGAAAAGATTGTAGGCCTTTTGTTCGTAAAATCAAAAGATGTGGTAGGTACTTGCGAATATTAAAGACGTAAAAAATCAGCCTTGCACGGTAAAGGGCAATGACATCAAAGCTTCGCGAATAATACCAATCCAGGTTAATTGGGATATTTAATGAATATTATTTAGAGCTAGACATTGGCTACAAGGGATGTTTATTTACATAAATTTAAAAACTGTTATAGGCATTTTAATAAGAACTTGACTCATAATAAAACACAGTTCAGCATAGCACTATTATATCTTGTGTTTTCTTTTAGCCAGCAAACTGCTAAATGGCATTTACATGTAAGCAAATCCTACGAAAAATATGATGAATACGGCATTTAAAAAGTAGTCCTATAGGACTAATATTCCAATACCTACTTAATAATATATTTATCGCTACAACATAGCATTTCTCGGGCAGTGCTGTGGCTAACCTAACACTCAATATATTTATCGCTAACACATGGAATTTCTCGGGCAGTGCTATGACTAACCTTCTCTTCTTCTCCTTTTTACATTGGCATCAGTATTGCCATTCAGCGTGGCAATGCAGCCAGTGTCTTGGTGATGCTTCCAATTGGCACTGATTTGGATCAGTTGAGCTATCTCTAGATCGTTTGCAACGGGCTGGAGATAGCTCAACTCTTTCATAAGTAATTGTAATTTTCTTTGTAAATAACTGGTTAACAGTGTAAAAAATACGGCAGTTTGTGTTTGTTCACTCATCTTCGTTACGGCTGCACGGATGTGGATGAAACATAGGTCCGTTACATGAAATATACATAGTTTATAACCTGGAACCTCCATGGACAGTTGAGAGGGGAAGACCTCGGCGGACGATCAGACAGCAGACGTTCTAGAGAAAGGCCAGTTCAAGAGTACCCTAAACCGACAAGCATGTATGAAGAATGTTATGAGAGCGAATGAAGCGAAAGAGGTATGTCAGGATCGTGTAGAAGCCGTGGTCTCTGCCTACCCCAATAATAGGGAAATAGGTGTGATTTTATGTATTTAGGTATGGAACCTCCATGTTGTTATACCCTATGCAGGGTCCATGTGATACTAACACATAACTATGTATGTACCTAAACTAAACCACGTGTAAGCAATAAATATATGAGTGTTGGAATATCATATAGGACTACTTTTGAATCAAGTAGGTAATACAGGTACGCATCAGGCTATCTGCTTTATTTTATGTCCTTGTAGTAAGCGTAATTTTTCTTTGGTTTGTTGTAGCTTAATCTGTAACCGTGTGTACCGTAGGCGGATGTTGGTGTTTGCAAGACCATGTCGCATTTAATGGAACAAAATGGTACAAATTGCTTACATTGTAGAAAAATTACGTCACTTCCTTGATTTTATTCCTCGGCTTAAATATATTCCTTATACCTGCAGCAGGTAAAGATTTACCTTTGTTTTTTTTGTTATTTCCACAAACAAGAACGCCTTATTTTGTTTTGAATAGAAAGTTTTAGCAGTAGTGATCAACTTCCTTAGATAATTTCGTCACCTAGTACAAAAAGGCAAGTATGGGATAATGTCTCTATTCCTGGAGATGCAGTAAAAGGTTATGGCGGCGATCTAGAGATAAGAGTGGTATTTAAAAGTGTCTCTCGTTACACTTAATGACACTGTTCGGTCGGACACAAAACGGGATAGGTACCTGCTCTGAAATACCTAGGGTTAAAAATGTTTTAATTAAATATTTTTGTTATAAGCTATTTTATTTAGTTCGTGTCGGTTATCAGAAAAATGATAATATTATGACGTCATAATAATTTTAGATGTTGTCGTTTAGAAATTTCATAACCTAGATTTCTTATAATTATTAACATCATTTTGTTTATTAGCCCAAGATTGATGATCGAAATATGGTCTCAAATTATTTAAATAAAACGATATGTATTTACAAACAATATTTAATTAATCTATTCCAGTGTAAAAATTCAAGATGGAGAATATCATTACTACTTTCTATCTATACTAGGCTAGGTATTTCACAATAAAATTTTTTTTGGAACATACCTATTTAAAAATAAATGAACTTCAGGATGAAAACACGACATACAAATATATCTTGTTTCGTATTACACTCGCACTCACTGTGCTCGCACTCATGTTGGGTCGATTTTGACAGTTACGCATACAAATAGGCATTCAAGTGCAACTCATCGCGAGCAGAATTCCTGAGCAGTTAAACACCTTCGCGGCAACTGGTTTTCTGATATACCAAGTAAAATAGTAGAAAATTGCTGTCAATAGTTCTTTTACTCGATTTCATCGTAGTATTGGCAACTATTTATTTCTTCTATGGTATTGAGGCACTTTGAGGCATAGTTGATCACTATTTTTATCTAAATGCCCCGGTGCCTGAAAAGCTTCTTTAAGGCGCACTTAAAATCATGAAATGACAAGAAGAAGATTGCACGGTATTACCTTAATTAAAAAAATTCAACAATGAGTTATGAAAATGTGCTTAATATACATCTCTTGTAAAAATTTATAGTTTTTTTTATATTCAGAATGCTATTTTAGTTCTGTTTCAGAATAACATCAGAAATTTTGAATTCAAAGCACCTACAGCAAATATTCGATTACTCGAATAAACATTTTATGAACTTGTATTAATTAAAACATATCGCAATTTAAATAACTTTAATTTAAACACCATGAGAAAAACACTGCTCTGTTTAGGCTTGCTTTAATAACTCTAGCTTCGTAAATAAACGTCTGGACGTTTACGACATAGCTTCATTTAAACTATAAATAATTACAAGTTCAAGATCCAAACGAACCTTAAATCAAAACAATTTATGTTTTAAAGCTTCATCGAGATTATAGGAACAATAACTTTGGAAATTTACCAGCCGAGTAGATTTAATAATCAAAAAACTCTAGTAAGAATAATAGAGCGCGTTCAAAAAAAAGCTCAAAAACGCGTACTAAAACTCAAAACATTAAAGTTCAAATCTCACTACAAAAAATAATGAGAGGCTTACTTGTAATTTATTTCTAATAAAATAACATACAAGGTACCTAATGAAGACATATTTTCAGTTAAGAGTTCAAATAACGGAACACATTAAAAACCTTACCCAGTAGGGAAAAGTTAAATAGTGGCTATACTGCTGGTCAAAAGCGTGGACAAAACGAATGCACAAAACGTAGACAATTTTTGTTTGGCATTGAGCCAACAAAAATGAAATCATGTAGCCCTTGTTACCGATACATAGTAGTATGCGAATGCAGTGTCACGAGCCGTGTGATCCAACATTTCAAGCTGCAGCTCATCCCTACATAGCTTGCGGTTATAAAGGTGCGCCATAAAACGGGTCTCATTTTATGACCATTTGTCGAACTTCGACATGTACCTACGTGTTTGAAGACATTTCTCAGCCGGCCGACCACTGGCGTGACCACTTCATGCCATTCTTATTATTCTGAAGAATTGCACTTTTCTATTTCTTTCTGATTTGGAAAAATTTATGTTGTAGCCATCAATTATTTTGACGGCACAACTAACTCTGTCGTAAAAGTTTAGCGCCTTATAACCATTGATCGGCATATGGTTGTTGACACCAACTTATAGTAGGTCACTTAAATCAGTCTAAAGCATGACGTATCTTTATTACATCGATTGTTTAGATCGAATGCGTTTGGAGAATCAGTTTGAATCGCTAGCAAATCGTGCTCGTAGAGAGTAGAGGGCCAGGCTATCTGCGGGGAAATCTGTAATCTCGACAATGCTGTATCAATATTCATGCTTAAGGTCGCGACTCTTTACTATTTGCATAACTGCGCAATGCATTCTCTCTGCTGCAACTGTTCTATTGTTTTATGATCCAAATGACCAGGCGATATGGGTCCGGTCACGATAAGCTTGTAAATATGCATGTTTATGGGGTTCGATACAAATAAATGGGAATTTTGTAGCGTCACATTTGCAATTACTTAGAATCACAGGCTGGAGCCTTGCTCGTTTGCTTATTTAAACTGCACGAGAATACACGAGTAGCAGATGCTATGCATCGAAATCACTCCATAAAATTAATAGGTATTTCTTTATTGCCTATATAAATGACATTAAATGAATTATTGATATCCATAGTACGGATCAATTTCATTTGCTATTCTTGGGTGTTTAAATAAAAAAAAGTCATGGCTAATTCAAGATTGTTAATCATAACGTAACTTGAGATTGCATTTCGTGGTGCGGTTTTGATTATTGAACAGTGAATATAATGATAGTGGAACTGTTCAGCATCAGGAGAAAAGTGGAATAGGCAGCACAATAGCACATAGTGAAGATAATTCCATTGTATGAGAGTCTTAAATAATAGCTAAGTCTTGCTTTTTTGTTACAGGTAAGCCTTGCCCGGAGCGGCCTATAAATCTGTCTGTCAAGTAAGTATAAATGAATTCATAAGGATATTTTTAAAGAAGCAAATAAACTCACTGTTTTCGTTTCTTTACTATAAAAACTTGCTTATTCACATGTTTTTTTTTGCAATACATTTGAAACTCAAAACAAATTTACTTACGACATTTAATCAATAAACAATTTGTGAATATTACTAGTGGAAAACGATTGCCATAAGTTGTCACTACAAGCAGAAAACTAGAAGATCCAAGTGCCTATAAAAAAATTGGGGAGTGTGTGAATATTACTGACATAAAACGGTTACCATAAACGGTCTGAGCAGAAAACTAGTAGGCCCAAGCCATTTAAAACAGAGACGGCGTACTTAAGAGGACATTGACAAGAATCACAAGCGTAGCCGCACGATAACCTGCGACCCGACTCCGCTTGTAATGAAAATGTAAAGCTTATTACATCGCAATCGTATTTAGTGCCTTGTTTGTCCATCTGCAACAGAGTTATGGTGCTAACTATGTGTATTGACGAGATAAATGGACGTCTGCGGCGCACAATTTACTAAAAGCCATCTGGGAGTAGTTATAGTCTCAGTAGTAATTTTTTGGCGAATTGTGCTGTTTTCAGAATCAATTGTGTCAAATACTGAACTTCTTTCGGTAATGAGCTCCATCTATCATTTCTCATAATAATCATGATAATCAAATCAAAATATTTTATCATCCCGAATGTAAAATGATTTCTGGAGTAAATAATTTTGGCATAAATTAAAAAAGAAAAATATCAGCTGAGTATTTGAAAATCATAAACCACAAACTCATTCATAAGGCAATTAAAACTTTAGTACTCACAGAATAATAGTTAAAATCCCTTATTCATGAGGAATTCTTGAAATAATACTGCTTCGCCGGGGCGGCTTGTAATTGAACAGCTGGGTGAGCGCCTCATGGCTTGATTCACCAACGTATTTTTATAAATACTTCAATGCATGTTTAATACAATTTTTGTATTTTGCAAGAGACTTGGTTTATGTCATTTCTATGTGGTAAACGCACCAATATACTGCAAAAGCAAGACGTAAGACAATGAAGGATTTTCTTCATTTACTTCACTTATCTTCTTATTTTACTTAAGGAATAAATAACTCACCCAATTAATTAACCTGATTTAAAAGAAATAGGAAAAAGTCAGATTAAACCGAGATAACACGAGGTTTCACAAAGAAATCATGCATTTATTTAAAAAAAAATTATATACCTCAGTGACAACCTCAGTGGCGCAGCGGGGGAGAGTCCGCCTGCGACGCAAGAGGTTGCGGGTTCGATTCCCGCCGTGGAACAAATTTGTGTACGATCTGCAGAAATTTGTTCCGTTGGTCTGGGTGTTTATGTATAATAAAAAATATCTATCTATGTAAGTATATAATGTGTTAAATATATCAGTCATCTAGTACCCATAACACAAGCTTTGAGTTGCTTACTTTGGGGCTAGATGGTGCTGTGTGGATTGTCCAGCATTATTTATTTATTTATTTATTTATTTATATTAATACTATATTCAATTACTTTCCCACAAAACCGAAACTGAATAGCAAGGTTTGCCACAAGTGACATCTTAATTTAAATATTGTTATGCTTCGACAGATACGCCGCTCACAGAGGTAATTAGCACCATTATAGTAATAACTAATGAACGTTTAAAACTTATCACGGTTTCGCAATATTACCGCGCTGTTTACTTGGTACCGCGGTATCCATCTGTTAGGAGCAAAGGCCATATACCATGTATAGGAGTAACATGCAGGCCTAACGCCCCGCCAGATCTGTTATGTTGTGGTGTCTTGGCCCATTTTTTGGCAACATTTTTATAGTAAATTCGTTATTTCTCAAAATTATATTTGCATCGAACAGAGGCGAACTTAATGCTTAGTATACTTCCATAGTATAGTTAACCTTTTTTTTAACTTGAATTTTACTATACCTACATTACTCAAGGTATTTGTGCAAAGCGTTGGCAGTTAAAATGGAATTTGGAAGAAACTGACCATTTTTATTTTTTTAAACCTTGACAGCCTGACTCGGGCTAATGTGACTGACAGTATTCAAATTCCTTGGTGACTGACTTTACGAAAAAACATTTTAATTATTTCACTTGACACTGGCAAGATTTTATGTCCAAATGACGGACAAGAGCCATAATTAAGCGAAAAAGTATCGAAATTGGATAAGGGTCGCGTTAAAATGATTTCAAAGAGATCATGATTGATGAGAGATGTTGATTGTACTTACTAATAATAAAACTGTTATAACTACGGCAACGAGAAGAGAAATCACGTGATCATGTTCTGCATTCCTAGTTAGTTTCACTTCTCTGCTAGTTACTGTGCCTAAGACCGCGAGATCTGTTTTGTCATAAATTGCAACTTTATTTACGATCAATATCTTTCTCTGATTTATAACGACAGCGCTATTACGATACAGTAAGAATGCATGACCACCTTTTGTCCTATTAGGCAGACGGAGCCCTAAATCAATTGCTTTGAGCTCAATTTTAATGCCTTTTGTGATCAGATAGGTATGCACCATTAGATAGTTACGACTCACCACCACTGCTGACCAGCCTTTTGTCCTTAAATACAGTTTACACCGACGTAATTATTATAAACTCAGATAAATTAAGACTAATATAATATCTCAAGAAGAGTGTTAGATATAAATGTAGGTAACTAAGCTTTTGAAGGAGATAGGCAGGCCTAAGAATAGATGTATGGCCTGTTTACCATTTTGCACCCAGTCCATACGTACATCATGAGTAAGAAAGGAGTGAACAGCAAGATGGCGAATGATAGAAAAGAGTGGAAGAATAAAACCTGTTATGCCCACCCCACTTATCGTGGGATAAGAGCAGGAAGATTATGATGAAATTACGATTAATATAACTTGGTTATTTAAAACAATCCTGCTACTTTTCATCTTAGTCGTACTGTAATAAAAAAAACGACTGACGAACGTTGCAAACATTTTAAATATTAGAAAAACTTAAGCAATTATGCAAGTTTTTTTGTTAGCTTTAATTTTTTTTTATAAAATATTAGAAACATCACCTTTAATAAGTGACATGTCGGTCAAGCGTGTAACAATTATGAGCATCAATTCTTTAACTTATACAGAAATTTTCATTATAATAAATATTCACAATAAAATTTATTCAATAAAATCTCAAGGATCATTATTGTATTATTAAGGATTTTTGAAGTAAAATTTACTGAACTTTTTCTTGAAAAGTGTAAGTGTCAACATTGATTCCCCGAGCGCGTTTCAGTCAGCGATGAGAATGTTAAATACCCATTTAATTGATACGTTGCGTGTTGAGTTATGTATCTGATCTCTCAACCGCAGGCAATTCTATTGGGCAATTTATTTATATTGATTCCCATACCATCGTGCCTATCTATAGATAACTCTTGACTACTTTATGCCCTCGCACTAAAAGGCTTACGAATCGTACCTTAGCTGAATGAAATTACTAACACTCATTGTACTTTATTTGCTAAATTGTTTGTGTCGCTGCGTTTATAGACGTATTTATTTTTGTCTGATGGTAGTTTATTAATTTGTTTATACACCTGCATACAAGTAGTTAAGGGTCCGGCGACAGCGGCTCGCAATTTCGAGGTGCGATTGGCTATTATTTCATTTTATTTAATTTCGGGGAGGTTGTTTGAAAGAATAACTCTAAAGTGACACGCATAAATACTGTTCGAACACAAATAATACAATAATATAAGGGAAATGTGCTTGAGTCAGAAATCATTTTGGTATTAGGTAAACGTAATACCAAACATACTAATACCAAAATGATTTCTGATTCGGGCATGTTTCCCTTATATTATTGTATTATTTGTGTTCGAACAGTATTTATGCGTGTCACTTTAGAGTTATTCTTTCAAGCAACCTCCCCGAAATGAAATAAAATGAAATAAAAATGAAATAAAATGAAATATAATGAAATAAAATGAAATAAAATGAAATAAAATGAAATAAAATGAAATAAAATGAAATAAAATGAAATAAAATGAAATAAAATGAAATAAAATGAAATAAAATGAAATAAAATGAAATAAAATGATATAAAATGAAATAAAATGAAATAAAATGAAATAATAGCCAATCGCACCTCAAAATTGCGAGCCGCTGTCGCCGGACCCTTAAGGTATACTCACACGTTTCAAATTGATCATTATGCTTTTATACACAAAAGATGTCTTAGCGTGCCTTCAGGGGAATGAATTAATTTTGACTGGAGCTCTAAGTAGCCAGGTGGGAACGACTCTACTCTCTGATCCTATGGTCATGAGCTCGATTGGTCGTGCACTAATAGATCTTCATTTTCTATGTTCGTACTAGCTTGCGGCCATAATATTATCTTGAAACTGTTTTATGTCACCTAACGACATACTAGTAATGGAAGTAGGCTCACGATTTTAATTAACATGCACGTTCCAAATCTCTAAATCCAGACTGGTTATTTCTCCAAAGAACTAAAAAGATCTGCATGGTTCTTTTCATTATATAATAAAATGTTTGCAATCGGACACGTCAGAATTTGTGCTTTTGTTTTGTTAGTTTATTAACAAAGGGACAAAAACGGACTTTTACGATTAGAAACGTTTTCAAATGTTTTACAGTATTCCTGCTGATATGGATCAAGTCAAAGCACTCAAAAGACACAAGTCGTCACACATAGATAGTGATCCCGATGGAAGTTACTTGGCTCAAGCAAACAAGCTATTGAGACTATACTGTGAAAGATTGTTCATTAGCAGCGATATCATTATCATTACGTTAATCTTAAGTATTTTCATTTTCAAAATTGTGTTTTCATTATGTTATCCATGTACCTACTTTCTATGGACTTGTGGTCTGAGATAAACGATTTTTATTATTTATTTATTATATTTATTACCAATATATTTTCCAGAGTTTATGTTAGACCGTCTGAAGATGCACGTTGCATACCAACGTGAGCTGGCTATACGAAAAATCATCATCACCTAAGATATACCACTAAGTACCAAGGTCGCCAACTTTTTATATTAGCAATATTAGTACGATGATCACGCGTAAAGTTAGTAGTTTTGCTCTTTGTGCAGGGGTAAGGTTCGATTTGTACCTACCAAATAAGTAACACGACATTTTGTGGCACGGACATGCAATAGATGCCTGTTTTGTACTTATATAAACAAAAATAATACGATGTGGTTCCCATACAAGCTTAGCTTGGTTTAGGGCTAGATGAAACGTATGAAACGTGTTCCAAATACTTATTTATTATTTTAAACTGGGAGCTTTAAATATATTGTCATCTAGTACCCATAGCACAAGCTTTGAGTAGCTTACTTTGGGGCTAGATGGTGCTGTGTGGATTGTCCAGCATTATTTATTTATTTATTTATTTATTGTTATACGTATAAGCAGTTCCACTCATGTACGAGTATGTCAGTTTATTCTGCAACAAAGATTGGTATTTATGTTGGTGAATTTAGCCTTAGCAGTAACTAATTAAACCAGGGTTGTTCTTAACTTGTTTTTGCGCCTGTTGCATGGAGTTACCTTGCCTGCGTTCGCTCGCCGTCATTAGTTATTTCATTTTTTGGTAATTCTATTAGGTCACTTTTACTCGCGTTACTTTTCAATTTTAAAACGTATTTCTTGTTCTATGACAATGCAATTAGTTTTTTGTCTAACTCCAGTAATCCATCAAGATTTTTATTAGTATTTATACCCCGGCTTTAAAAGTACATTAAAACTAAATATTCGTCACCAGCTGAAGGTCAGCACGTCAAAAACATAAATGTTTGAAATGTTTAAAAACGTATCAAATTACTTAGCTGACGCGTTCTTTAAAGATTTTAAAATATCACAGTATTATGCATAAGCGCAATCTACTGAGAATGCCACAGCGTGAGAACTGGCCACTGCCACGTCTGCCACTATCAAAGTATTCTGAATAGGTACGTTCAATCCCCGTCCTTGATGCGTGACCTGTTACTGAATCAGTAATAACGAACAACCACATACTCATAGCTAATAATGTATTGTGTTCGCACGTACGCTACGTACAGCCGTCCGTTTTTACCTGTTATCTAGAAAAAACACTGCTTCGCGATCTCACTATGATAATATTCCAAACAATAAGTCATGGTACCTGTCCTATTTTATCTTGATCAAATTCTTGACGGAAATAGTGAGCGACTAACCTTTCAAAATATCAATATGAAGCTATGTACTAAATTCTTTGCTGTCGTACTTTTTCATTCCCTAAAGGAAATCAAATTCGATTGCAGTCATTAATCAAATAAATTAAGATTCTCCAAGATTATAATAGGTTCCAAATTGAAGGAGGTAAAAACGTGTAGAGCAAGTAAATCGCAGTTAAACGATTAGTCGAATAAGCCGTATCCAACGCGATTACGGCACGCCGGCGTCGTCTCGACGCTTCCGATGATAGAATGGAGAATGCGATTTACGTATTGAGAGGTCGATGTGTGTATATAAATTAGCAGGCGGAAGCTGGGTAGTTAGTGCGGGGGGCGGGTTGTCCTCGTCGCTATAAATCATAAGTGCGCAAGCGACGCTGGGCGGACCATGGGCGGAGCGAGTGATTTTTAAACGGTTTTTTGAGTTTCACACAGCCAATGCACGAGTAATTCGGGCTTCATTTTCTGGCGGCACACCGAAATGACGACACTTTTTCGTTAATTAGGACAACCATGATTACCACTAATTTTCTGGACAACGTGCACCCGAAAAATGGTGTTACTTGCATCGCCAAAAACACGCAGACGGGTGTCTCTAACATTCTAATAAGTTATTTATTATAATTTAATTATGTCTATTTTTGTGTGACGACTGATTAAAAGCAATTTTTTTCTGAACGCATTGTCACCGTATTAAGTACCTAATTAATACCCCCGTGGTCGGTCTCGACCAGGTACGATTCGTCGTCGGTTTTTGCGCGCTCTCATCTCTATTGTTCTCTGCCGGATCACATATGATGTTGCCCTTAATTCCTTCTCACTGCTGCATGAGCTCTGAATACTGATTGACGTAAAGGGTTAGTGACATACCTGCATGTGTACATTGCACACGAAACTATTCTTCCTTTCTCTTGCGAACAATCATTCGCGCTCCAAAAAGGTAGAAAACTTGTAATTGCAGAGCAATAATATAATAAGCTTAAATCTTAATTTACTAATAGCTACAGCTGGTTTTGATGAAGATAGTTATGGTGGTATGCGTACATTACTAGGTATAATTTTTATTTTAGGAAAAATATGCCTAGCTACATTTAATTGAAGTTTATTATTTACGTTCAAGCCTGTCTACTTCCTCATATAAATGGACAGACCCAGATGAAGGTATATTTTACACATCCAATTAATGAAGATACCAACTTATGTTGTAATTTGAAACGTTAGGTGATATTGGAATACTTTACAAGAGCAGTGATCACCTCGGGGGCGTCACTGTCTACATATTATTATATCAGATACGCTTGAAACCAGTTCTTCGCCACTCGATTCTAACAAGAATTTAGACTCACACAAAAATAAATACTGTCCACGTAACATGGAAAAGGTAATAACATCATACAAAAATGTTTGCTAATCAATTCTGGTCTACAATAAAAGTGGGTAGGATATGTTTTCGGTTACTCGATGCTACGGTAGTTAATTCATAATAAAGTTTGAAATGAAAAGCTATATAGCAGTATTTATTATGACATCCGACAGTAAAGTACAAAATTGATTTTATCGAGGCTTAAGAACTTAGATAGCTTGAGTTTCTCCACAGCTCTCTTATTCTGTATTCTAGAAAAGTAATTGCTCTCATCTAATTAATAAAAGTTTCTTACAGTCAACTCCGAACGGAGTTAAGTACACCTTTTGGCTGAATGGTTCTGGGTTAAAAGACTTAGGTACTGTAAAAACCGGTAATAATTTTAAACAGCTTCACGACTTTGATCCCCAGGCACGGTAGATATCCTTTCAGATCTCCCAGTACCAAGTAGATACTAATTCAAGATTCTTTGAGGATGTCTAAGGGGGGTAGTCAGAGGTACGTCCAAACGTTACATTTGGCACATACCCACATTTTGCAGTAGTTAGTATTCCATACGTGACAGGTTGCAAGCCCATCGCCGCTGTTAGAATACTAACTGGTTTCCTCACGATGTTTTCCTTCACCGTTTAAAAATAATTTTAAAGGTGATGATTATAGAAGCAATTGGCATTTTTAACAAATATTTCTTCAAGATTAGTCATTGAATTCATGAGAAATTATCTCAGACTTTTCTTGTTTACCCAAGGTCTGGGAAGTTTTAAATTGTTGGGCTTTTCATTCCACTAGTTCGAGTGATTTAGTTGTTCAGTATGTGTGCCTAATTGTATACTATGTTGGTTCAACGAGCTAGGTATATGCTCTGCCTATCGTCGCGACGTCAACTTGCTAATTCTGACAGATAAGAGGATGACCTCGTTTTCAACCGACTTCAAAAAAGGAGGTTCTCAATTCAAACGGTTTTTTTTTTTTTTTTTTTTTTTTTTATTGTTTGATAGCTAGACGTTTGACTGCCATCTCACCTGATGTAAAGTGAAGATGCAGTCTAAGGTGGAGCACGCTTAGCTATAATCCACTTATTCACTCTTGACTTAAAAATTCCTAAGTTGTATCGTTCCGGAAATACCGACGACGGTAAAGTGTTCCACTCCTTGGCAGTTTGCACCAGGAAAGTGGAAGCAAAGCGCTTTGTGCGATAATGAGGGATTTCTACCATATAGGGGTGGCACTTATCCGTGCGTATAGTAGTCGTTATTGAATGTTTGTTACCTCATAATTTTTGACTGGTGAATTTTGATTATTCTTTTTTTCATCGATAGCTGATGCTTGTCATGTGGTCCCATTTTTTGAGTGAGATTTTTTTGAGTGAGATCTGAAGAACATATTTTCCAGTGGATTTGAAGGCGGTTTTTTCTTAAAAGATTTATGAAAAAAAAAATATTTTTATGTTGAAATATTATTATTTTATGTATAATATTTACGATTCTTAGATAGTTTATCCATCTATCAATGCAGTTTACTAAGCTCAGATCTATCATGAAACTTTTCAGTAGTGACTTTACTATACTTACATAGAATTGGAAAGGTACCCCTCTTGTAGTGACTTTGACCATCATCAAATGCGGTTAGTATTCGTTTATAAATTACTAGCTGGTACCCGCGTCTGCGTACTTTTAATCTCTTCATCTCTTTTTTTCGCAATAAAAGGTAGCCTATGTTCTTTCTCAGGGTCTAAAGATTGTCTGTGCCAAATTTCATCAAAATCGGTTGAGAGGTTTAAGCGGGAAAGCGTAACAGACAGACAGACAGACAGACAGAGTTACTTTCGCATTTATAATATTAGTTGGGATGTTCCAAGAACGCAGTGAAGCTATTGTAAATGCCCTTATTAATAAGATCAGAATGTCTTTCATGTAGAACAAGTTCATGTTCTGGTATAGCGTCTTTCTTATTGTTTCGCACTATGCCGTGCCGCCTCGTGTAAGTTAACACTTGTGCAGCTATTTTATTAATAACGGCTTTGAGGTTTTACGACAATGGCTGGCGCAGAGATAAGGCTGCGCTTTATTCGTCGAATGTCCCCTGAGTAATAGTTCGGATAGTGCCTATCTCGCTGCGTGAAGGATACGTGATTTTTATGGACTCATCTAACTGGTTTAATAGCTAGTAGACAATGTTTTTGATATTATACACTATAATAATACAGGATAATTTGCCTTTGAAGCATTATTTCATGAGGCCTCTTTGTTCATTGCAATTCCAAATGCACGATATGATTGGCAAGGTAAACAGTTCCTGTATATTAGTACCTACAGTCATTTTCATGAGAAAAGTATCAATATAATTGACAACGATAAAACCTAGGTAATTGGTACTGATAGTTTCATAGAACTGTTGTCATCACAACAATTCCCAGGACATAAAAATTCCTTACTAAATTAACAATTTGAAAGTCGGGGCACAACTCACGGTATAAATCACGAGATCTGAGCTAGTCGTATGTCATTTTATTCGTACGTACCGTAGGCAGGCAGTAAAATGCAGGTTATTTGTGTGTATGGGGGACAATGCCGGTACTGGCTGGCCGACGAAACGCGCGTACGCAGAAAAAAAGAAAATGCTCAATTGTCCTCCACGTCCCACACGCCAACCTATGGCCACTCAATCGTTCGTGTTTCTATAAGAACAGGCGAACGAATAGAGTATAATAACGTTCTTGTGATGATTCGGCAAAATGATGTTGTCTGTGCACAATTGTTGATTCCAATATTATTCTCATAAAATATAAAGATGTTCGAGCCTGTGCACACGACAAAATTTTCGATACTTAATTAAGTCAAATAAGTAATATTGGTTAATTAGACCTTTCTCACTGTGCAACTAGTCCCGACCTAAGCGAAGCTTGTACACACTGATTCGAATCATGTTAAACACTGTTATGTTATCGTAGTAGGTAAGTGTTATTTTTCTTTGGCTTTGTGTAGTTAGATCTATATCCGTGTGTGTGATTGAAACTATTTGATACCAGTCAAAGGGCATTTATTCGTTCGTAATTTATTATGTACGTTCCAAGTATTACTTTACTTACTTTACTTTACTTTGAAACGTCTTAAAACTAAACGAATCTTCGACAGGTTGTAATATACTTTTTGAAACTATTTGATACCAGTCAAAGGGAATTTATTCGTTCGTAATTTATTATATAAGTTCCAAGTATTACTTTGAAACGTCTTAAAACTAAACGAATCTTCGACAGGTTGTAATATACTTTTTGAAACTATTTGATACCAGTCAAAGGGAATTTATTCGTTCGTAATTTATTATAAAAGTTCCAAGTATTACTTTGAAACGTCTTAAAACTAAACGAATCTTCGACAGGTTGTAATATACTTTTTGAAACTATTTAATACCAGTCAAAGGGAATTTATTCGTTCGTAATTTATTATAAAAGTTCCAAGTATTACTTTGAAACGTCTTAAAACTAAACGAATCTTCGACAGGTTGTAATATACTTTTTGAAACTATTTGATACCAGTCAAAGGGAATTTATTCGTTCGTAATTTATTATAAAAGTTCCAAGTATTACTTTGAAACGTCTTAAAACTAAACGAATCTTCGACAGGTTGTAATATACTTTTTGAAACTATTTGATACCAGTCAAAGGGAATTTATTCGTTCGTAATTTATTATATAAGTTCCAAGTATTACTTTGAAACGTCTTAAAACTAAACGAATCTTCGACAGGTTGTAATATACTTTTGCCTACAAATACAATATAGCTTCAATTACTTTCAGTATGTAGTCATACAATATTTATTTTATAAATAAAACACAGCTCTGCGTATTCCTTGTTCTATTTACTTGGAGCAATGACACAGCGTTAATTTTCAAGAGATACTTCGATTCTTTAGAAGTTAAGTTCGAGGCACGACCACGGCCAGCTAACGAGTAACGATTGACTCGAGTGCCTTCGAGTACATAACCCGATGCCTTAATGATTTATAAATAATATCGAATGTTGTGACCACAAACAATATTATATTTTGCTCTATACTATTGTATGAAAATGTTGCGTTGACTGACTCAACATTAACGCACGCACAGATTCAATGGTGATGCAAAGTTTGTTGTGCCTTCATCTACCCTTAGATATCCTTATAGAGTAAGTAGCTACTCTTTAAGGATATCTACCAATGTACCCAAGTGGGTACTAGGGTAAGAACCAAAAGAGAGAGAGATAGTACCTGGCAATTACAGTCGTCGTGAGCCTATTTCATTTATCGTCACATTGTACGTATGTTGTTCAGCCCTGTTGTTAATTATTCAATACTAGAATAGTAATCTGAATACACAACCATTTGAATTTGTAAAGAAGTCGATAGAATGCGCCTACGCACGTTTTACTCGCCATGGTATAAAATATACAATATGAATAGGGTTTATCGCATCGAGCACGACCGTTCATATAAACTTAAAAAATCAAAGACCCATTTTTGTTTACTATACAAAAGGGCGTAGGAACCGTTAAATTGCGTCAATAATTTTTCATAAAATATTTACGCCATTGTATTTTTGACAATCAGTATTGAAATATTTATACGAATTTTGAATCAAGAAATCTCCCAAGAATATTGGGGAAATAAAAGCAAAATGATTTAAGCACGCGATCACGTTTTTACTTCGTCCTATTGACAGTATAAAATATGGTTCCTGAGTGTACCTTAGTACTTAGGTATCGCATACAGACTCGTAAAGTATTCTATTCGTTGTTTAAACAATACATTGCCTACACGACGTGCGTTTCAATGCCTTTCAAGTCGGATTAAGTTAAGAAATGTGCATTATTAATAACAGCCAATAACTTAGCCGGGGCTTGAAATATCGAATTTACTTTTGCTTAAGCGACACTCGTTTATTATGTGACCTAAGAATGTGTTTCCGGATCGAGTAAGGTTTTGTCATTGGCTCTCAGTGGGATTAAGTCTTCTATTTTTGTTGGCGAGATTGTGATGTTGCTGTAAAATTATTTTGTAACTTTGCCCACACTTCGTTGGAACCCCAACGTACCGAATACCTGCCGAGTAGACGAATACATCTTATCTCACCTCAAGCCTTATTTATTCTTCTTTACATGTACGCTCGTGGAATTAAAGTCATTTATAAAACAAACATTTAAATAAATACGTTCGTAAAATATAATGCGCTTGTAAAGTTGCACTTGGACAAATATTTGTTTGACAAGGGTCTTTAATGCTTTTACTCGTAAGTGTTTTGTAAAACAGCGTTTGAACATGTTTAGTGTCTGCAAAAGCAGAGCTCCGGATGCATATTATTATACTATAATGCAAGTTCATTCGCAAGGACCTCGTAGAGATCTGAAAACAAGTCGTAGACAAAGTGGAAACGCCTTCGTACATGGAATATTTCAATCTGGGAACGATGTCCTGGTCAAACGACCCGATTTATCTCGGAAACAAAAGCAAAGTAGATAGAGGTATTTATGGCGCTGGCATCACATCGTCGGAAGGTTGTTACTATCTTCACCCTCGTTTTAAAGCCTTGCGTGGTCTCGGAAAAAGCTTTTAAAAGGTTTGCTCATCCCCCGAGCGACTATAATGCTTATATTATGATACAAGTCTGCGTGTTACGTTTTATTTCGTTGCTAGATTTACTATGACTTAGTTTTATTTTTGCTGAAATAAATAGTAAGAGATTTTTTGCATACCAAAAGAGGCATAATATGAATGCAAAAAAAAGTTGAATCAAAATGTCTCGTCACTACACAGTATAAAAACAAAGTCGCTTGCTCTGTCCCTATATCCCTTTTATTATCTCAACGTATTGCTATTTCCTTTAATTTCTTTTATCTTTTTTCCAGTATTCTGTACAAACTATTGTTTTAAATACTGCTTTATTCTGTTTGCACTATCTCCTGCATTCAAAGAGATGTAAGGATCTTTTATGTTTCATTCATATCACATACCCTTGTTAGTAATATTCTGCGATTTAGGAAGACTATGTGGAATTTAATTGTTAATTGTATAGTAAGTTGTCTGGAACTGATTTATTACATCAACCAGTACTTGTAATAAATGACCGCTGTATGTTTCTCCTTTTTATCACGTGTAATTTTATCTACATGTTCTTACAAAACTGCATACAAAAAATTACGCCTGTTCTCTTATGGTTAGTCTCGAGATACAAAAAGAAGGAAAACCTAATAAGCCTACCCCTAAAGAGGAGCAACGGGAGTTACAATTGTATATTTGTATCTATTCAAGTCGTAAGCTTGTTGCCTGTCCTTCTAGGCTTGGCCTCATGGACCAAGAGATAAATACCAAGATCTCTTATAGACTAAGTGGACGAGGTCTTATAATCTAGGTGAATCTAGTCGCCACAGTTCCAAAGCGACAAACCTAGAGGAATCAGCAAGAATCTTTCGGCTTAGTTCTTTGAATGAGGCATTATGACGTGTGGGCAATAATTTCCATGTGACTCAAGTTTTGTAATCTCAGTCAAATCTCCACCGTGGCCGTTAAACTTTAGTGCCTGCTAGGCATTATGAGAAAAAACCGACACATGACATAAATTACTTTTTTGTTCGCTAAATGGCAAGGTGTAGCAGCTTTTAACTTTTGAAAACGGCTTGTGAACCAAACCTCTAAAAATAAAACAAGAGCTTATTCCACAAAAGATTTGAAAGTATACGACCTTAGCACGTCTTTGCAAATAAGTATTGTTTGACGGTTTCCCTATTTACTAGAAAACAAAACAAGTCTTATTCCGTGTCTTTGATTTATTTTATTATTTAAACAAAAACCACGAGAGCAACCCTATACAACGTAAGGAGATACCCACTCTTAAAATGCTAGTGGTTTTAGTGTACTTAATGTGATTCACTGCGATTTCTTTCAAATCTACGAAGAACATTTTCGTTAAAGCTATTATTACATTTTCATACCAACAACTCACGTTTTGTACTAAGACTTCAAATACTCAAAAGAACTCGAAATTAAATTTAAAAAAAACTTTGTTGCTTCCCAAGATGACAGAAAACGAAATCATAAGCTCAATCAAAATGTTCTTGTCATTGTCAGTTTCATGTCAGCGAAACAAGATGGCAACAATTTTATCTTACGAGTAATATAGTTAATAGAGGCTTGAGCTACTATTATAATTAAGACGACAGGATATACCTAAGAGTTAAAAAGAGATGTATAATTAATTCGATTATGTGTATAATTTCAAGGATTATTCAAATCTAGTCATTATACGTTTTGCTGAATTTATTGGACCGGTTCAAGTACTTATAATAATTATACTAGTAAACCAATACATTGACAGTAAATCAATTTTCGAAGGCTTCTCGTATTCAGGGCGCCATGCAACTTTTGCTTATGGTTGGCAAAATTGTTCTATCACACTGGTCTGTAATAAATATTTTAGAATTTTAGTATTGACAGCAATAGTGAGAAAGGAATGCCGTCAGTGGGATGTACAAGAACTCCTTGTTCATAATGAACTTTACACTTTACTGCAAAACACGGCAGCCTCGCATATTGTTATACGTGTTTTAAATAATTGGGTGACCCTAGAGTCGGTAGTTGCTATTATAATGTTAGAGTAATAGGAGTAAAATATAATTAAATTATTTCATAGCTGTGTTTACTATTATTTATGGTGCATGGATTTATAGATACGATACTCGTATCGGCGCCGGCTCATGATTTGAATGGCGCGCTGTGATTGGCGGGCGCCGGGTGCGCAGGCGCTCACGTATTTAGGTCACAGCGTAGGTCTAGTCTACTGAGCTTTTGTAACCAAAACTATTCTGGGGCACAATGAAATCATTGCCTTTATTTATTTCTACCTAGCCTACTGATTATGTAACAGCTTACATTACCAATGAATTATGTGAATTTGCCTATCAAATTGCCAAATTACCCATTAACACTGACTACAGTCCCGACACTTTAGGAGTTTGGTAGACCTTAAATGGCACATTACCTACTACTACATACTAGTTACTAATAGCACCTAGAGTTTTAAGACGTTTCAAGGTGATCCTTGTAGTTTTATTGAATAAACATGTTTTGACTTTGACTTATGTTAAATCAATCAAACAAGTGAGGCTGTAGTTAAACTAATTGTATATTATCAGCGTATTACATCCATAGAACTATGAAAACCTGCGGTAATTCTACATTACCGAACCATCGCCCATAGCGATTTTTCCAAGAGTCTTTGAAGCCATCCTGCTTCTTCTTTATTTTTGTTTTGTAATCGATAGTCGTTATGTGAAATAACATCTATCGATTACAAATATCGACTACAAGCTTATTAACTACTATTTATGTAATTGTGAAACTTATAATTAATTAACATTCGACCATCCTGACAAGTGCCTGTCTCTAGGCACCTGAGGTCAACAGTCTTGAATAAGTTTTGCCATTCCCAATAACAGAAATTTTGATATTACCTATAATGAAGTCATTGTTAAGTTAGCTCTGTCATTATTACAGTAAGACATGGTTATTTAGCTTGTACACACTATTTAGTGAATAATGTGCCTATCTTAATGAAGATAAAATATACATTAAGCAAAGCATTGTGTTTATCAAAGTAAAATGTTAATAATGTAATTTCAAAACTTAATACAGGACAACAATTTATATACTATTATATTGAAATATACAGGTTCAATCAATTCCACATAGCCTCCACTCTCCAATGACAAGATAATTAGGTACATTGCATCTATCACCTAGGTCGGTATAATAATCATAAAACAATAATAAATTAGGTGTTTAGCAAATAAAAAACATAGATATGGTAGGTACCTAAAATTTTGGTGCAGGCACACATTAAGTGATCATAGATATAGACAGTAATTTATTGATGTGAAGAAGAGTTAACATGGCTTGTAGAAGATTAGAGATTCAAGATCCTACACTAAGTCCTTGCAGACTTGTGCTGTAGGTGTCCCTTCCACATGACATTATACAGAGAAATAATACAACCATAGCTTTAATAACAAACGTTAAGATCGGGAAATCTATGTCGATTTAAGATGTAGGTAATGTAATTATGTAAGTATAATTTATAATTATGTTTTTATTTTGAATTAGTTAAATATGTGCTCTTTAACATTGGCTCTTAAACGTTGGTTAGCCTGAAACAAAGATCAGAAATCATCTCAATGTAAGCCATGATTTAAGATGTACTTTATTTATGCGAAACTAAACCTAACATGACATAACATAAAAAATCTTGTGAATGCAAAGCAATACTAACCATCACACACATATTTTGCGTAATAAAAAAATAATAATATATAATGCTTTCAAATTGTATATTTTTTTATTCATTAAGATATTTGTATTGCTTGCATTGATAACATTTTATTTCAATGTCGGAGTAAAATAGATTTTCTTATTAGGTCATAGGGGTAACCATATTGAACGAGTTGGGAACCACTGACCTAGACTCTAGTATTCGGCCATCCATACACAGAAGAATGACCTCATTCGTATTTGACATAAATTACTTGTGACTTATAGGATTAAACAGATAAGAGTTTCCATACAAAAAAAAACGCTGCGCCGACTAATTCAAATTCAAATACAAAATAATAAATAGCAAGGATCATCTTGAAACGTCTTAAAACTAGGTGACTCTAGTGCCAGTTCCACGCGACCAACGCCGAGAAGAACAGGCAACAAACTCGGCTTGGTATCTATCGCTCTTTTGTATGATCCTCGTTACAATGTAATAAAATACCTACACTACTGCAGCTTAGATATCATACAATAAGTAATCTAACAGAGAAAGGAAAAGTAAAAAAATTCATAAAACAGCACACGCTTAAATACTATAAGATGACGGCGGCATAATACTCCATAAACTTAACACTTTATGGTTAGAATATCAATTATCTTCTTTTGATTTAGATATTAACACTTGATACCACACTACACTAGACAGACCATTGAATTACATTTATTATAAAACTTTATGCACAGCATTTATCACTTAAATTTCGTCGTTAGACGGAAATGACACGTTGTGTCGATGTCATGGCCCTCGACAGGCAACAGCTCTCGAGACTCTAGCCTCGTTTCTGGGTGGCCTTAACAGAGGCCAAGGATCGCCTTTGCAGCACGTAGCCTCTGCATCGTTGTCTGGCTAGATATTCATGTGTGCCGACTGGCGCCAACGCATACCCACACCGGGGGTTATGTTCTCAAGGTATTCAATTATTTGTCGACGCCTACCCACACGGGGGGTTACGCCTTCAGACATTCAATTATTTGTCGACGCTTACCCACACTGGGGGTTACGCCTTCAAACATTCAATTATTTGTCGACGCCTACCCACACTGGGGGTTACGCCTTCAGACATTCAATTATTTGTCGACGCCTACCCACACTGGGGGTTACGCCTTCAGACATTCAATTATTTGTCGACGCCTACCCACACTGGGGGTTACGCCTTCAGACATTCAATTATATGTCGACGCTTACCCCCACGCAGGGGGGTTACGCCCTCAGACATTTCTGTATAATTCTTCGACGCTTACCCCCACACAGGGGGGTTACGCCCTCCTTTCATTCATAGTGTCAAAACAGGATAGGATAAATGGAGTGGGAGGTGAAACGCAGTACAGGGGTAACGCTCGCCACGGATCAGATTGGTTCACTCACTTTCTCTAGAGGAGCTATCAGACTAAAAACCTTTTAATTTACACCATTGTGGTTTCATGTCGTCTACCGAAATAAATAAATAATGCTGGATAATCCACACATCACAATCTAGCCCCAAATTAAACTACTCAAACAAAACTACTCAAATGACGTATATTTTCTTCTGGGGTGACCTTCAACAGTCGTATACAGCTAGGGTTGCTTTCACCGGGGGTCTTAGTGTTTTCGTTGTACCATGACTAAATCACCAACTTCGTACTCTACTGGCTTTGCATAGCTTTTGTAATATTGTCCGAATAATATCATATTTTTCCATAACGTTATGGTCATGCCAGTGTCCTTCGGACCTATTCATTCTGGGTCTTCCCATAATATAATCTACCTGAGAGATTTACCAGTGCTTTGGTTCTGTCGCTATATCTAATACTGGGCAATTCTTGCATATTTATTTATTTATTTAATTTGATACGATCTGAACTTCGATCGATTGTTTTTTTTTTTTAATATGACTTTCAAATTTCTATTGGCTCGTAATAATAAAATTTTATAGCTACTTTACTAGATGGCGTTGTTAAGCAACCGAGCAAAGCTCGGTCAGCCAGATATTAAACGTACAATTAATAATGAACTCTGGCCTCTTCTGATCGTGTATATACTCAACAAAACTATACTCTTCGCTCGACTTTAAATAGCATACCGTATCTACATTTACATTATTGGTGTCTTAGCTCTCCGAGTGAGACCGGAAGTCTCACTCGGAGTATTATGTCAATCCGTGAACGACTGTTTCACCCAAGCGCTTATAATGTATCTTCTCAGATTTTGAACTGGGTTCTCAGTACGGAAACAGAACGCTATCGATTATGTATGTTCTCACGACCGGTAATTCGGTCCGCGTACGTCTTAATAACATGACGGTGGCTAATCGACTCCGTCTCTTCCTATACGCCTCTAGGGCGAGGATTTCCGAACGTGGCGCTCTCTTGCTCTCCGGGTGAACTTATTGTAATAACGTTTGCAATCTATTCTATATGCGGAACAACGTTTACAATGTTTTGGTATCCATTTCGTGTCATTTTACTAATTCTTATGTTTCCATTGATCTTTCTATGTTTCATTTAGAGGTAGCTCTGTCATGTTTTTCTATCGGTCGAAATGTCACCAATCGTGTTTTTGTCTTGTGTGTGATGCACTAGGAAATGTCCACAACTATAATATGTATGAACTTCAAAACTACATATCAATAGGTCTTCAGTTATTAAAGTACGGTCAGTTACAAAATCGGGATAATCGGGAATGCCCCCCTTAATGCAATCACTTGGTACTTTACTGCAACTAATTAAATAAATAATTATTGGTGGACTTTCGACACAGCACTATCTCACCCCGAACTGAGCCAAACCTTGTGATATGGGAACCAGATAGCTAGTGTACATCTTAATATACCTTCTTCCCTCAAACTGAAACTAATTCCTGAACCCATTCAGAGTGGGTACGTTGTGTTTGCCCTTTTAAGTACGTTGTAAAACCACCTTCGGGTCTCTTCTGGAAACAACGAGACGGGACCTGCTTGTCGTACTCGGCTTAGGGAGGACTACTCTACATTTTTCCGCTTTAAGCTTTACTATCAGATACTAGCTTAAGCTTTTAGACTCTCCTATATTTGTATGACAAACAAATTAATTTTCTTCCTTTCTATTTCGTTTATGGCCTAAATCTACAATTGCCTTCACATTATAGGTTATTAACTTATAGTTCTTCCATACTTTTTTGTCCACTTGCAATGTTTAGGATGTTTTAATGGTATTAGTTGCATTCATTGTCGACGGGTACAAAATTCTTAGGTATGGCTGCAGTTCTGGTCTGTGTGACCTTACCGACGGCATTTTATGTACCGTGACCATGTTTCCCGTTTTTATTTCTTTTTTATTTACAGTTTAAACATATTAATAATTAATAATAATTTTGCCATTGGTCCCCGCACTAGGACAAGCCTGTATCGCGGGAGGCCGAATACAATATACACTTTACTTAGTTTGAACCACAAATATGTTACAGTAGCAGAGCAAAAAACAAAAAGGGAGATTTAATTTGTTCTACATGGGCGATTTTATTTTTAATTTGTATATAATATAACTTAGTGTTACGCTAAGTTATTGTACACCGCCGTCTTTAGTTACACCGATTGCTTCTCCGATTTTCCTTGTATCATTTCCATCCAAAGGTTGTCTGGAAGAGATCGCTCTTAGCGATAAAGCCGCCATTGTACCAATTTTCTATACTTGTTTTGTTTTTCTTCGTGTACAATAAAGAATTTATCTATCTATCTATTTGCACTTGTGGTGTTCGTACTGATTCCGCTGGGGCATATGACCGATGCCATCCCCAATAATAGTATTTTTAATTATCTCATTAGTGTAGTCAGTAATATTTTGGAGATATTTCTATACTTCTTCTGGTTCCTTATAGCCACTATCACTATCTTGTAGATAGGTATCTACGTTCGTCCTCTCGTTATAATCGTAGATTCCGTGAGTCAACTGCCCGTTTGCCGGTGAACTCGCACCTGTTTACGAGCGTCATTTTGTCATATTAGCTCTCCTCGATCATCGAGGGTTTCATTCACGCGAGATTTTCGGGCCAACATTTCAGTGAGTAAGCCTCTATGGTTATATCCGCATGAGAATGCGGCAATAAGTTTATCCTCTAACTCGGTCAATGTGTATTTTACTGTCATCATTATCAATTCCTCATATCACTTTCTTTAATCCTTCCAGTTTTGTTAACGCATAGAAAAAGTTTTGTCGCTCCGTCCATTCAAAGCGAGAACAGACTTATCTACTTTAGCTAACCAGATCTTCATAGACCTAAACTAACTTCATAGCTAACCAGAATTCTTTCTAATTTACTATTAGGATCAAACCCATTTTGAGATCCTTGTAAACATAGTCCAACAAAACTAGGAGCCCCGGTGTTCGAGTTGCATCCGACTCGTCGTTATAGGTAGGTACCCATTTGACTTTTCAAATTCTTTGTTGGAGTGAGATCATCAGAGAATAACAAATTTAAAGTAAAATCAATGGAAAAGGTAAGGAATGGAAGACACAATATGAATATCTGAAATCAATTTCAACTGTTAATATAAGCATGTATCATGCTTCATCATCATCATTATCGTCATCATCATCAACATTGGTTTCTCATAATCAATCATAATGGCGTCCCAGCTTCGCCATTAAACAATGTTACCAAGGCTCGATCTGGATTATGTTTATTATACTCTACAGTATACCCTTATATTCTTATATCATGAAAATAATCACCAATAAAAATTCGGTCATCAAAACTATTTTACTTGGATGCATTATTGATTATTATAATAACAACTGAAAAGATCCAAACAATTCAAAGTCAATGGATTTGTTGTTTTTCTTTATATACAATCAAACATCAAAATCAAGGTCATTTCGAGCCTGAAATGTTACTTGTTAGCTGAAACACTTGTTATGTACCTAATTAAATGTATGTCACCAATGTTGCTAGCTTGTGTTATGCTGTAAATTTTGAATGGTACCGACTCTTCAACACACACCAATTATTAAAATGCACACAAAAACCATGTACAGAAACCATCTCAAATTAAATAAGTTCCCTTTATTATATTATCATGATTCTTATATTATGCTGTACTTAATTTTGAAAAGAACCCAACTCTTCAACTCGTAACAACTATCTCCATACATAAGTAAAGCCATAACTATACCATAACTAGTTTCAGAATAGACTAGGTTCAAGTCACAATTGGTCACTCAATTGTCTTGCGCTTGAAATTCAAAAGGAACCCAACACGGTTAAGTATTAATTCCAGGTCGTAAAACTGCTATTAATCATTAAAAAAAAGTCACTTAATGACGTTAACATTTTTGGTAATATACCTAAAGCTATTATAAAACTGCTTTCTAATAAATTCAAAACAAAAATGTATAATTGGTTAGTCGATGAGTATGATTTTTCATTTTCATAAAGTTACTTTTATTTTAATCATAATATAATAAGTTTAATTTTAAATTGTATTTTATAATGCTTACTATTTATAAAAGTATTTGGTAATTATTTATTGAAAGCATAAGTATATTTTAATTTCCAACATGTAATTTTCTCTATTACTTATATTGCATGCTCGGTTTTCTGACAAAGTGAGATTCATTATTTATAGTATCATCACAATTGTGCCATACTTCACACAAATAAATTATTTCATTTCATTTCAAAGCTCAATTACAACTTTCAAAACCATTCGATGAATTCCAAAATAAAGCCAATTGGTTTATTGCGGTTAATTTTTAACTTTAAGGCATAATTTAGACATCAATAAAATAGAACATGCTCTCTGTGTAGACTCAAGCGCAGATAGTTTAATATGCCAGGGAGGAACTTATACCATTTTTTTTTTTTTTTTTTTTTTTTTTTTTTTTTTTTTTTTTTTTTTTTTGTAGTTAAACTAATTGTATATTATCAGCGTATTACATCCATAGAACTATGAAAACCTGCGGTAATTCTACATTACCGAACCATCGCCCATAGCGATTTTTCCAAGAGTCTTTGAAGCCATCCTGCTTCTTCTTTATTTTTGTTTTGTAATCGATAGTCGTTATGTGAAATAACATCTATCGATTACAAATATCGACTACAAGCTTATTAACTACTATTTATGTAATTGTGAAACTTATAATTAATTAACACTTACTACTACCCTGACGCATCAACCCCAAACGGGTCTTGCTTGGCCTTCAACACAGTGAAATTAAATAAATTTATTTGATTAGAGAAAAAATGACAAAAGTTTTTTTTATTTGTATCACTATAACGTTCCATCGTAGGCATGGTTTTGAGTTTCTTTACTTCCTAAACTTTAGTATACAAATGTATATTTAATAAGATTAAAGTGTAAGTACTAGCCATACAGTGCGGCATTATAATGTTCCTGATTAAATTAAAAATTGACTCTAAAACTACTGCGTCAACGTCCATTTTGCACTGAGAGGTTCAAGGTAACAAATACTCTCCATTGATATCAAACTAAGTCCGTCATAAAAGCGAAGCACTGCGAAGCAAAATGACTAACGACCGAGAAGCTTAAATATTTCTATACCGTGAAGGTTTCGGTTTAATCCTCATTTAGATTTAGTTGGCAATACTCTTACAACAATGTACTTGTTTAATTCAAGTTAAAAATCATGCATTTTGTATGAGTTATTGACTTTTAGGCCGCCCAAAGGTCGTCGTCATGATCTTACGACCATAGCTGATGGGACTAACAGCTGACAACGTTTAACAGACCTCCCACTCGCACAAGTATTTTGATAGAACTAGCTGATGGTACACGCAGATGGCCCACCTGACGTGAAGTGGTAACTATTTTTATACGATAACAAAGCATTGCCTCGTAAATATGTCTATAAAATCAATTTTTTTTAGATTGTTGTGGAAAGCTTGTTTGATTGAAGATGTTTGACAATTATCAGCCCCTTAATGCCCTCTGAAGCACGAAATTGCTCAAATGCCACTAGCGGTCACCCAACTAAATGACCCCGTAGAATGCTGCTTGGCTTGAATCTATTAGAAATGGCCAAACAAAGTACAAACCTGTCATAGTTGATTGAATTCCTTGGTAGCGATTCAATTGTTTCTATAAGAGACATACACAACGTTTATGTCATCGTCATCCAAGTGGTAAGAAACCCATTAAGAACTTTCCTAAGTCTATGGCCGTCATACGCCTTACTTCAAGGTTTTAATTTGATGACAACATACTGGATACGAGCTCCATTTGACATGATTAACGTGACAGTTGTTTCCATAAAATCAGTTTTAAAAACAGTCCATTTAACAGAGCTTGGTGAGAAAGGCCCTAAGGCCATAAAAGTTAAGTTAAAATGGGGATTTGTAGAAAAGCGCGAGAGGCGAAATAATCATAGGAGGTCTGAGGCACAATAGGTCTGCTCGTCTCTCAGAGGGCACGTATGCTCATAAATACAACCGCCTTATTATTAGTAAGCATTGTTCTTTGCGAGGTACAGTCAGCTTCAGGCGTTGCTTGGGAACTAAAAAGTTAAGCTGAGCTATTGAATCAGATTTGAGATTTTGTTCGGTCCATAAATAATATTCACGTAGACACAAGAAGTCGTTTGTGAAGCTGAGCAGAAAACTATTGTGCTCTTCTGTGTGTCATAATAGAGCGAGCCTTGAAAATCTGGAACTTTTTTTTTTTTTTATACAACTAGCTGATGGAACAAGCAGATGGCCCACCTGATGTTAAGTGGTAACCATCACCTATAAACAAAACATTGCCCCGTAGGTCACGCACAATAGGAACGTGCCCTACGATGCACTGCCCTGCGTCCATCAACTTGAGGCATACAGATGTTAAGCCTCATGTGCCTGTAATTACACCGGCGACCACACTCTTCAAACCGAAACACAGCGTTGCTGCTTGGCGGCAGAAAAAGGCGTGGTGGTAGTACTTCCCCGGACGAGCCCTTCACAAAGAGCTCTACTACTCTTAACTTTACTAACTACTCTCTAACTTTTGTGCATATTTTGTTTTTTATTGAAAGGCAAATTGTTAGAAGAGCTATTTGTTGTTAGTAGAGCTTATTAGTATATTGTGAAGGGCTCGTCAGGGGGAGTACTGCCACCATGTCTATTTATGTTGCATCGCAGTGTATAAAGTGACTTGCAATGATTTACAATGATAGATAGAAGATAGAAAATACTTTATTGCACACAACATAAGGATACAACAAAGAACAAACTTAAAACTAAAAGTACAATACAAATACAAATACAAAATTATTTATTTCCATAAAAATGTGCGTACACTATAAATAGCAGACTCTGTCTTCTATTTTAGTTTAAAAACTGTGTTACAGAAGACAATGCATACACAAACCCATCCCAAGTCTCAAATTTAAGCATTATGGAAACCAGATTTATTGTATCAAAATTTCTTGTTATTACGAGTACATACATGAATGTGCAATGTAAAACCAGAACAAACATCTTTGTTCATCACACAATAAAATTATTTGTCCTTGGTGGCAAAGATTTCATCCTACTAATATTATAAATGCGAAAGTTTGTAAGTATGGATGGATGCGGATGGTTGGATGGATAGATGAATGGATGTTTGGTACTCTATAACTCCAGAACGGCTGAACAGATCTTGTTGAAAGTTGGCACATAATATATATTATAGTCTGGAATAACACATAGGCTACTTTTTATCCCGTGGGAATACCGGGATTTAAAACTACGCGGGTGAAACCGCAGAGCGCTACTAGAATATTATATAACGCAGGCACTATTCTACTCTAACTTAGCTCAGTTTGGGGCCAGATATCGAGGTTTAGGATGTTCACCAATTTAATTTTTTGTTCTGAGCCCGACTGTACTCCTAGCTCGGCTTCGGATATCCGACACTCAGCTTAATGCCCATTGCAGTCCCGGTACAATCCACTCTTAAAGTAAACGTGGTTCTGTAATTAGCCACGGCATTGATGAATTTTCGATCAATATGAAGCCATAACTTTGCCTTAAACAGGTATTAAAGAGTTTTTAATATGGGTTTTAAATTAAATAAGCGTGCGTTACAGCACTGCCAATTGTGGTTAAATGAATTGGAAAAAAATACTCACGACTTAACTGTGACATAAGCAAAGTTGATAATGTTTTCTTGATTAATAGGCTGCCATCATCAGCCTCAAAAAGAGACACATAATATACCTCTACTACTACTACTCTCATTTTCCAAAAAAAACGATTCTGAGGAAAATAGTCTAAATAATTAATTGTTGGCAAATAATTCTCACAAATATAACTAACCCCTTACAAAGCAAAACCTAATTGCATACATTCCCTTCTTTTGTTATGTATAACTATTTTATAAGGCTTAGTTAGGGAACAAACAGTCATGTTCGTTCATCAGGCAAACAGCTGTCCGAGATGAAATAAAACCGAGCCGCTAGTTTGTTGCCTTCTCTTCTAGTCTTTGTCGCATGAAACTGAGAACCTTAGATTCACAGATTAATTTTAAGAATATTTAATCAAAGTAATCTTTGCAATTCAACTGAATAAATTTGTGCATTTTTACTTCCATCCACGTAATGACCAATGCAGAAGGAGGTGCAAGGCAAAAAAAAACAATCCTTCCCAACGATTTCACATAGCTTTGAGAAGTAAATATAAATTTGTATTAAAATTAAACATTAGGACCGGGTTCTCAGGTAGAACGTAGTGGGACGCCAATCCGAATCATTCATCTTTTAATCTGACGTTTGCTATTGTGGTCGGGAGCAGGTATACGTTTAGTGGGAGGCCGCGAGCCTATTTGTAGCTTCTACATTTGCTTCGTCTACGTTTTAATAAAAATATTGTGAATAAAAAGAAAAAAAAACAACTGCCCGACTTTTATGTCCAGGCTCTGTAGATATCCTCTCAGATCTCTTAGTAAACCAACTCAAGGTTCTTTGAGGGATGTCTAGGTCAGAGGTACGTTCAAATATTTAATTATGTTCACAAGATGCTGCTGATGTTTTCCCGAAAGACTACAGTATGGGGCTCTTCAAAAAGGGCGTTTTAAAATTTTTAAAGGGTCGGCAACGCGCTTGTGATACCTCTTGTATTGCAGGCGGTCATAGGCACGGTAACCGTTTCCCATCAGGCGGGCCGTAAGCTTGTTTGTCTACATTACGACATAGTATAAAACAAAGTCACTTTCTTTGTCCCTATATCCCTATGTATGCTTAAATCTTTAAAACTACGCAACGGATTTTGATGCGGTTTTTTTTATTAGATTGAGTGATTCAAGAGGAAGGTTCATATGTATAATACATGCATGATATGTGCACCCGTGCGAAGCAGGGGCGCGCGGGCGGGTCGCTAGTTGTTGTATAAAAAAAAACAAGTACCTACAGCACAGAAGAGTAGAAAATGATAGGGCACCCCTATAATTTTCTACAGTTTTGACTTTCACTCACATGCGGTCTTGCTCGCACCAATACGCAAAACACCACCATTGTCATACTCGTACTTCCGTTTCATCTTTTCAACTTTCCAACATTTTGCAGTAGTTGGTATTCCTTACGTGACAGGCTACAGACCCATTTATGCTATTAGAATGACTAACTGGTTTCCTAACGATGTTTTCCTTTACCGTTTGAGGGCACTAGCATTGCGCATTTTTTTGTTATGAAATTCCACTGGTTCTCGACCGGATTCGAACCCACGACCTTACAATTAGAAGGCGGGATCATTACCACTAGACCACCGCTGCTCGGTATATCGGATTCGGATTCAGAGGAAAATATACCTAAACTGGTGAGTAATAATTTGTCTCAAAAACATCATTCGTAATCAATTTGATATGAACACAAATAAACATGAAATCACGGTATCGCATTATTAATAAAATTAAATGGGCTTTCGAATACGGTGTACATCCTCCTCACTTAATTAACTGCTTATCGATACGTTTTTTGAAGTGGTATAGTATACTAGCTGATTGACTAGTCTTGATAATCACAGAAAAAAAGACGCAATACTCGGGCACAGTAGATGTCCACTCAGATAAACTGTATACCCAAGAAAATTGAGTATAAAGGGTGTCCAAGGCACGGCCATATGTTATTAACATGTTAAATATTACTTTTGCAAAAACGTTTCAAAGTATTTCGTACGAGACCAGCAGAGTATTTATCTTTAGTTTTTACGTAACGTTGCATTCATTCTTGTTATAAGTAACTGTTTATTTTAATAACAGCACGCTAAAATCGTAATATACCTTTTGTAAACAAAAATTTTTATTTTTGTGCAATAAAGTGTTAAATAATAGAAATAAAAACAAATAAAAAAAAAAATGAAGAAAGCGGCCAAGTACCAAGACCAACTCAAGCTTTTTCATGGAACTGTTAAAGGTTTGTGGAAATTTGTTTTTTGTAGTTGTGATTCCATGTGACAGGTTGCAAGCCCATCGCCGCTAGCAGCAATAAGCAAGCGTAAATAAATCTTTGCGGCTCCATTAAAGGGGGTCGATTAGAGAACGAACACGAGCAACAAGAATGGCTTTTTAACAACGATCCATCAGACACTGGGCGCAGATAAGGCCATATACCTGTCACAGTAATAAGTATTAAGGCTTGAGTCATACACACGGAATAAAAAACAAACGTGTAGGTACTAATGGGGTTCCGTGGCGGAAAGAAGAAGACGGAATCACTACATAGTATAAAACAAAGTCGCTTTCTCTGTCCCTATGTCCCCATGTCACTTTGTATGCTTAAATCTTTAATTAAAACTACCCAACGGATTTTGATGCGGTTTTTTTAATAGATAGAATGATTCAAGAGGAAGGTTTATATGTATAATACATGCATGATATGTGCACCCGTGCGAAGCAGGGGCGCGCGGGCGGGTCGCTAGTATTGTATATAGGCAAGGGAACCAACATAGAACATTCCATTGTTTACCTTTACTAGTAGTTTGATAAAGCGTATCTGTGAACCAACCCTTAGGCCAACTAAACGTTGAACTATGGAAAGGAGCTCTTTAAATAGTTAAATTCCTTTTAAAGATACATAAACTTACTGGCAGAGGCGATAAAAGACCGAAAGAAGAGCTAAAATTTCACCCGAAACACAAAAAGCTTTGTTAGTCGTTGGTGGAAAGGATACTTGGAATCGATAACGAACGAGTTCAAAGTAGATGCATAATTAGGAGTGTCTCCGTTTAAAATTAGCCTTTGCAAATAAAAGCACTCTAACAGGCGGCAGTACGGAATCTAAAATAGAAAAAAAACAGCTAGATTACTATCGTATTATTTTATCGCCCCTGCTTTCTGTTTTTATATGTGTAGACGCCCCGTAATAAGTGTAAGTGGGAGAAAACAATTATTTTATTAATGTGTCCTTATTAATACAGGAATCGTTATTGGTTGTCATACAGACCGGTTCTGTGGCACCTTTCATGGCAAACGGGGCAATCCTAAAGCAAGTTTGAGGTGGATCGAACTTTTTTATTCGATTATAATTACATATTTTTTATAGTAACCTGCGTCAATAGTATTATTCCCTGGCGAAACGCCATTATGTAAGTTCGTGAGAAATAACTTGACTATTATAATATATTATATCTAACCATGCTATCAACGTACTATAGGATAACTTCAGTTTAAGCAGTATTCTCGCAGTAAAATCTGAAGAGGCTATAAATAAAACAAATAAGCATTACTTATTTATTCATAGCTTGAGTTCAGGAATTAAACGGCGATATAGCGTTTAATATAGCTATTTTCATGAATTTATAATTAGTCTGTAAGTACTGTTTGTTTTCCTGAGAAATAAAAATAAATAAATAAATAAATAAAATATAGATCCTAAAAGCGAGAAAACTACTCAGTACTCTGGCAGCGACGTTGGTCTTGCAACCTGTTCACGTATAGATTATAAATTACTAAAAAATAGAACGAAATGAAAAAAATGCGTGTATCTGTCTGAACTGAACACCAAGACATCTAAGGGGAAAGCTACCGTGCATGTGGTTTACCGTATACTAATAGTATTACCCCTTTACCTACAAATTAGCCCTTTAACCTACATATTAAGAGGTAGACGCTATTTGTATATTAATACGTGGTGATAGTCATTCTTCTTATTCTTCTTGTCGTATGCTCTTTCAAAATAGGGTGTGGTGACTTTAAGGACTCATTGCGAGTCAGGCTCTTTTTGAGCACTTGACACAATACATGTTTTGGAACTAGTACATACAACAATAGTCATCCAAAAAAAAAACCTTGACGATTTCATCTCGCATTGAAATTATTTTTAAGAGCAGTGTCTTGTAACGTATCGGATAATCATCTTAAGCAAACTGGTGCACCGGCGACTACGCATTTCTGATTCCATGATAATGTTCAACTGACAAGTGGAAGCCGAATGGAAGTATTCGAAGCATGTTCTCGTAAACTGTATCGTCATGTCACATACAGTTAGAAATGATGTTTTGGCAGCGAGTGATGCTTCTCAGGCAAGTATATTCAACTGCTCCGACCTTGTCTTTAGCTGTAGGTACCTATTTGCATGATGCGAAAGTAATTTGACATCCGCAAAGAATCTCTAATTTTTTACATAATACTTAGAGATCTACTGTAGTAGGGGATAAAGGCGTAATACTTTATAAATTGTTATTAGAACCGAAATAAGATTTTGATGTATATGGTTTCTTTGCAATAATGCCTATCGAACATAAATCAGTTTTTCATAAAACCGCGTTAGTCAGGAGATATTTCAGGCTTAAGTTTGTTTGTTGTTTGGAAAAACAACTCAGGTTAAATTCGTTTATTGTTTCTACTTTAAAATTATTAAAACTGAAAATGGCGATTACACAAACTATACAAACAACTAAGTATAGGTTAAAAATATAAATTTAACTGATGTTAAACGTAGATTTACTCAAAAGGAATTTCAACAAAACTAAGAATTTGCGTGAAAATTTCGATCAGCACTTAATAGTGTAGAAGGATTATATTTTATGAGTGTTATCCAAATAATATGAGTAATATCATTTCACAATCCCAGTTTACGTCAGCCGTGTTGTGGACTCTTATAGCTGATCATAAAATTGAAATTGCCTAATGAATATACCGGATTAGTTTAATGGCTAGAGGAATATGCAGGTTTTGTCATATTAGTGAGTTAGGTACCTCATTATTCTTTTGTAATTAATCTTTCGGTATACTGTTAATATCTATTACGAGAGTGATAAAATTGCAAAGATTTTTAAGCAAAAACTAAAAGAACAATAAAACTGTCAAGTTTGTTCAGCTATAGTATACTGAGGGTTTCCTGTTATGACATATTAAGAGATCAATAAAAATAAAAAAGTGAGAAACGAAATTAAAAAAGTTTTTGCATTGTGACCTAAAAAACAATGTACTAAGCCTTACGATGGGCTGAAGACTTTAGGAAGGTCGCCTGAAGTTGGCAGATTGAAATTCGTTCATCTTGGATATCCCGGCTCAAATCCCGCTCGGATAATTTGGGCTCGGAACTTTTGAGACATTATAAAAATCTTTTTAAATTTATGGTCTATCTCGATCATAATTATGGTAAAAACACTCTTTCTGATAATTTTAGTACGGTTTTAGTTTATGGAGACAGCTGTTATTTGCAACCTCAAACTTTCTTTCTAAGACAGACGCAGACGCTTTTTTGCAGACGCTTCAACCTGTTTTTTTATGCGTATCTACTGGTATTCACTTTTTGCCGGTAATTACGTTCGTGGAACATAAAAGTTTTGCTTTACCGCGGCAGCGAATATAAATCGGCTGCTTCATGAAATATCGAGTCGCAGCCGTGGGCTACGCCACGCATGCGTCGCCGCCCTTATCTCTGCCGATACGATTTTATACGATATTCGATTTTTCTTTTTCTGACTTTTATGGATCGGTTGTTCGCGGTGTATCGATAATTCGAGATCGGTCTTTTATGTTAAAATTCCTATACAGGTAGCGGTCCAGTATTATTCACCGGCAGGTTTTAACGTTTAGATTTTAAAGATAAAGTTTCACATTGACGCCTAGCTTGCACTTCCTGAGGTTATTTTAGAATTTGCTCAAGTTGCGATCTTTTCCCTATAAAAAGCGTATAGCTGCATCCAAACCGGTTGTATGGTGAGTTCTCAGAATGTTCACTGGCTTCATAACTGGCTACTTTATGCTATTGTAATGATCTAGGCTATAGGAGCTGCCACTGCTTACAAAAACACTCGCATTGTCTGTGCTGTAGACTTGTTGCTTCGGTCGACTGTTTTATCACTTCGCACGCTGACTCGGGTTGCTCACACTTCCTAGAAAATAATGTCTGTATCCGTCAGTACTTTGACGACCTTATGTGTCACTATTTTTGTTTCCCACATCGGGTAAATGATTGCATGATCTGCAATTGTTTGTTCCTGGAGCTCAAGTGGTATTTTTACCCACGATAAGTACGAATATCCAGTGTATAAAATGATACATAATGTAAAAAAATAACCCAACAATTTTACAAATAATGAACATCTCGACCAATCCATAAATAAAAGCGGAAAACTGATTATTTTTATTCAATACGATATTTCGAAACATCCTTAGTCTCGATATTCTCGATGTCTGTATTAATGACTTTTAAGGATTTGCAATGCACTTCCGCGTAGTTTTAGTAGTGGTATAGAGTAGAAAAATATAAACATCATCATTTTATTTCAGGCATGGTCTTCACTATCCTAATTACTAGTACTAAGTACCAACTCAAGATTCTTGAGGATGTTTAAAGGGGTAGTCAGAGGTACATCCAATTATTACTTTTGGCACATTTAGAAGAAGTTGGTATTCCATACGTGACACGTTGCAATCTCATCACCGCTGCTATAAAACTAACTGATTTCCTCATGGCATTTTTACACTATATATTTTGTTTTATTTTCATAGAATGCATTATATTAATAAGATGCTTTTTAAATGAAATGAAATTGATGAGCCATAATTCCTTATATTGATCCTTACTTTTTTAATAGCCTATGCTTGTTGCTGTGTTGTATGAGGACGAACTTATATTGATTTGTATAAAATTTATAGTAAATAAATATGGCCAAAAGCGCTGAGTATCATTGCAAGATTTCCACTAAAACTAGGCCTGATTCCGGAAAAACAATTTTATTATTATTTTATGCATTTTAATTTCCAAACTAACACTAATGCGTTTAGGAGCTGTTTTCTCGATACAATCGCTTAATGAGGACAAAAAACGGAGGTCCTGCTTAAGAATTCCTGTTGTGTACACAGTTTTTTGAAAAACTTTTCGCAGACGAATTATTCATAATGAGTATCAGAGGATGAAAACTTATTTCAAAGTATTTTATGGCTTATTGCCATATTATTACGACACTTTTCTGATCGCAGATTGTCGCGCCCATGTTCGGAATTTTTATAACTTATCTCTTTAAATTTTTTAAAAGCACTGTTTGTTGCTCGAGGGTTGTAGGATATCGATTGAGTTTATTATGGGTATTTTTTATGTTAATGTACTAAATACGTAGCTGCACGGTTATGATTGCAGACATGAGTACACGAGAGATCAAGTGCTCGTATAAGCTCGGACTTCCTGTTGCATTATTTCATAATATTATTGTAATGCTAATCGTTCATCAAACGGTCTGCGGATACCTCAACTGCTTCATGTGTATTTTGTAATTTTTCTAAATGCTCTATCTATATTTATCTACAGGGATATCTACCGAGCTAGAGGTAAACATTCGTAAAGCTTGTTTTTTTTGGAATACTCGTATTAATTGAATTCTTACATAAAAATAAATCACCTATATTCTACAAATTGTATCAAACTATAAAAAATAAACCAGGTTTAGACGGAAATTTTTTTTTTTTGGAAATAATAATTGCGTTATGAAGAAGCAGCAGCCGAGCAAAGCTCGGTCAACTAGATATTGTCAACCAGATATTTTTAGCTACTTATGGCGTTGTTAAGCAGCCGAGCAGAGCTCGGTCACCCAGATATTGAAAATAAGAAAATAGTACATATCTGTTTTTTCAAAACGTTTTGTTTTGGACGTCAGCGTTTGTTGCCGTGTCATAAAATGTCGTGAGGAGGTTCGTTACACGCTGCTAATGTTACAAGACAAGCAACCGGACACCGTGTTGCGTGCCGCGACTTGCGTGTGCGGTGCGGTCGGACAATCCGCCCTGCGTCTTGCGAATACCTATCATAACAATGTCGTACAAATATTGTACTGTTGTTGAAGCTTTTGGAATGTTCTTCCCTGGTCTTGTACTTATTTTATTACCATACTTTATTTACAGGCACATGAGTAACATCTGTATGCCCTCAGGTTGATGGACGCAGGGCAGTGCATCGTAGGGTACGTTATATCGTGCATGGCTTACCAGGCAGTGCTTTGATTTAGACAACACATGAGCCATCTGCTTGTTTCAACAGCTGTAAGTATGAACAGAGCAAATAATGTGTTGGCTTACGAGTATACTGTATCCGTAAAAAGTTATCCAAATAAAATTTATAATTATTTTATAATGTACCTAAACCAAAATAGTGTTCGAGATGTGTATTTTTCATTGCTTTGCAAACTCGTTATGCCTAGGTTACAATTAATCATGTAAATTAATTGATAAACTATGCCGCCGAATTATGAAATCATAGCAGCATGTATATATAAGTATTTGCTAGATTCATTGAATTTATGTTGAATATCTGTCCGCTACTTTAACTTATCCTATTACGGCCCTACTATAAATTTGTGTTATAAAGTCCTTTAATGCGAATAATAAAAACCGAAACTACTTATTTAGATGACATATAAAAATACATAAAAAAGAGCACCGGTGGTCTAGTGGGAGTGACCCCGCCTTCCGATCGTAAGGTCGCAGGTTCGAATCCGGTCGTGCACCAATGGATTTTTCTATCGAAAATTTATGTGCGCAATGCCAGTGCTCTTAAACGGTGAAGGAAAACATCGTGAGGAAACCAGTTAGTATTCTAACAGCGGCGATGGGCTTGCAACCTGTCACGTATGGAATACTAACTACTGCAAAATGTGGGTATGTGCTAAATGTAATGTTTGGACGTACCTCTGACTACCCCCCTTAGACATCCTCAAAGAATCTTGAATTAGTACCTACTTGGTACTGGGAGATCTGAAGGGATATCTACCGTACCTGGGGATCAAAGTCGTGAAGCTGTTTAAAATTATTACCGGTTTTTACACTTTTTACAGTACCTAAGTCTTTTAACCCAGAACCATTCAGCCAAAAGGTGTACTTAACTCCGTTCGGAGTTGACTGTAAGAAACTTTTATTAATTAGATGAGAGCAATTACTTTTCTAGAATACAGAATAAGAGAGCTGTGGAGAAACTCAAGCTATCTAAGTTCTTAAGCCTCGATAAAATCAATTTTGTACTTTACTGTCGGATGTCATAATAAATACTGCTATATAGCTTTTCATTTCAAACTTTATTATGAATTTTTTTTTTTTTTCATAAAAATACAAAAACATTTGTGTATCGTTCTAACGTTACGTTTGTATTAAATAGGTGTGCAAAACAAAAACCCATAATATGTGATATACAGCCACTTCGAAGAAGGTCGTTCCAGGAAAACGAAAGATTTAATAATAAAATTTGCAAGTTGCTCTACATTGTAAATCAAACATAATAACAACGCTGTGGAATTTTTCTCACAGGGTCATAATTTTTCACTTAGTTACTGATACATAATTACTTAGTTATACTATCCTTCAAAATAAAACAGCATAACCTAATCGTATCGTTATGCCCCCGTTCCTAAATCCACCATGCGACGGAATGTTGGAGAACGAGTTTTCTATCCGTCCTTGTCGTTTCTATGGAAGTGCTATCTCCGTCCTTGTCTGTGTCTTGTCATTTTCTATAAGTTTTTCTAACATTCTCCGGCGCACCGCCCCCTCTATTTCGGCCAAACGCCTGCGCTAAGAGCGATAACTTGTGTTTGTTCAACAGTTATGACTATTGTTCGACACCCAGATGCTTGTTATGCTTTCTATAAGTGTTTGCTCGCTTAATGAAGCTCTGTTACTTCATCCTTCTAATGATTTGTTTATTTTGAATACTACCTGTGAGCATAATGCACTACATAGGCACTACATGACTTCACAATTTCATTAAGGCCTTAGAAAAATCTCCGACGTCAAAGCTCGGATACCTAAAAGTTATTTTAATTGAGTCATTAATTTCTCGATACAATTTCCTGTTCGTGTTAGAATTTGTATTAAACAATTAATGGACGGTATTGGCCGACATAAATAAAACCAAACTTTCTGGATATTGTTGGAAGTCATGAAATACGACCGCGTTGGATATGCCTCTGACCAAAGACGAAAACTCAATCTAAGCGCACTCCGCGCCTCGGCCGCCTAATGCTAACGAGTTACAAATTAAAAGAGACCGAGACGTGTGCCAAAGGTAACTTTATGGGCTTCGCATGTCTTATATCAATAAATTATTGACTACGCTCCTTGTTTGATTTCACATACATACTTATCAATTTTCATTTCAAAATGGACTTTAGAACACTTGTTTATGGTGCAGAATGGGCTGTAGGGCGTGTGAGAAGAGCCATTGGAATTTAATCCATAAAACCGTGTGTTAATGTTAAATTTATGCTAGCATGGAACAAGTACAAATAGTCGCGAGGGAGTAGGTATTTGAGCGTAAGTCGCGCGGGAGAGGCGAGAATCTAAGTTTTAATTAATACGCTGAATCTAGAGACCGAGTATTCGCTATTTTCAATTAGTCCTCGGCGCCGGTAGCGTGTTTTGAATTGTGTGATTTAATGGGAACCTGTATTTCCCATACAATTAGTATTATAATGTCAAGCGCTTTAACTAGAGCCCGTTATCAGGAGCAACAAAGTATTTCGCTGTATCTTAAAATAGAAAAAAACGATATAAAGAGTTAAAAGTTTAAAAGAATTTGTCACAAAATAACAATTTATTATCATCGAAGGTGACATTTAAAATCGACCCAGCAACGAAATAGTCATCTCACATTATAAAATGATATGAAAAACCTCATACAAACTATAAAATTAATGCAACACAAATATACTGAAGTGAAACTTAATCTACGCCTATTACCACGGTCGGTGTACGTAGAGCAGAAAAACAAGAAATTTATAATGTGTTCGTAAAGATATAAAGTTGTCAATTTATGATGAGGGCACCAGTATCGCTGTATTATTCAAAACAAGAAAAAGATATTCATGTCTACATTTGGACTGTAGTGATATCTGTACGAATCAAAACACTCAAATCGTTAGTAATTTAAATAAATTATCTGACACCTTATAGGTGATTAACCACTTATTTCTCGGATATATTACATTGACACTTCTACTATAGAAGAATAACATATTTTTGATTAAAAAAGTCATGGTCATTAGAATTTTTATCGATTGGATTTATCCTAGATAGCTTCTTCAAGATAGACCCAGGAGATGGAGGGACGATCTAGATCGTCCTACTCGAAACTCGTCGAAGTGCGTGAAAGGAGGCCCCACTGATATTCCTTTCACCACAAAGATCCACAACAAAGATCGAGGCGTTTGGGAAAAAGGGAAGGATGCTTTTTCTCTGTTGTGAAACCATAGTATAGTTAAAAGAAAATGTTGTTTATATTATAACAAAATATTCATTTCGTAAGGTATAATATATATATGGTTAGGTTTGGTTGTTTTTCTAAAGAACCTGCATGTACATGTAAGATTACGTATACCTACTATCTTGGTCATAATAACCTGACAAGTGACCTGAATACCAATGATTATAGATACGGAATATGCGAAGCTCCAGTAAAGCCTTGCAAGAACTAAGTGGTCAAAGTCTGTTGTATAAACAGTCACGAGTCCACGCCCAACTGATGTAATTCTCACGACTCACTATTGACACCAAATAATAATTGTCACGTTGTCTGTCAAAGGCATCGTGTCAATGAAAACCCTTATGATTTTCTCAAACGTTGTGTATTGTGTGAAGAATCAACTGTATCGCGTGAAGGTAATTTTACTAAAGTACAAGCTTCGTTGGTGCTATCAGAAAACCAATTCATGTAATTTTGGCGTTCTTTATTACTATCACACAAGGTTGAAATTGACGTGACAAGATTTACCTATAATTCAGTGAACTTTAATTTGAATGTTACTCAAATAAAACATGGAAGCATTCCTTTAGGAAAATAGTAACAGATTGCGGTTCATTTATTGATTTATTATTATTTATATAGATCTGTGGTATAACAACGGTTAAACAATTGAGAAACATTTTAAAGACGTGTTACACGCGTGACTATTATTAGCACAGTTAAAAATGTATTTTAACTATGATAATAACTATTATATTGTAATTTTTTGTAAATTTACTACAGGTCATCCATGACATTTCTACGTTTGCCAGAATGCATCCAAACCAAGCCAGGGATAGGTTTTTATTCAGGTCATTTTATAGCAATAGGGATGCTTCCATGTTTTATCTGCGTTCGCTGCTGTCAGATAAGTAAATACCTGAAATGGTCTCCGGGTTAACATTTGAACTAGAACGGTTTGACGAAATATAACCGGTTATTATTATTTCTTTCTACAGTCAAGCTAATTAAAATTTTAACGTTCTTTTTATGTTCTATTAATTTCTTAAAATAACTAGTAAAATGCTATTTTTTAAGCCCAAATTTACGAGCTTTTTGATGTTCTATCAACTACACAGTCATTATTAATGCATTACTAAAAACCCATAATGTTCCATAGTTGGGCAGAGGCCTTCCTTTATTTTGTATTGAGTTGTTTCACCATACACCAAATTTATTATAAACCTTTTTTAACTATGTATAATTCGTCACTTTTGCTGCATGTTAAAAAGACGTATTTAAATAATTGAAATGTAAAAAATTACATTTTAATAGTGGTTAAATACCTAATGTATAAATTCTGTAATTAAATCTTACTGTATTGAAATTAAACTTTACTGAAAAGGCATGTTCAGACGCGTAATTTGTATAGTGAATTGAGCTATACAAGATGTCAAATCAAGCAATAATTTCCCAGTAAAAACCTGTAATTGACAGATATTTATATTGATTAATTGGATGGTAATCGTATGTACATATTTAGTTGTATTGTAAATTCAAAATAAAATATATGAGGTTGACGAACTTGTGATCAAGTGGGAAGAAAGGCAATAAAAGTTTTTTATAGTCCAACTATTCCACAGCTTTAGCTTACAATACCACTTTGATTCGTTGCGCAACAGTTATTGGAAACACACTGTCTCAGATATTTATTGTAATTATTATTTACTCTAAACTGATGGTAGTGCCGGTGCACTTAAACGGTGAAGGAAAACATTGTGAGGAAACCAGTTAGTATTCTAACAGCTGCGATGGGCTTGCAACCTGTCTAATGAATAAACTACTGCAAAATGTAGGTATATGCCAAATGGTTTGGACGTACCTTTGACTACCCTCCTTAGACGTCTTCAAATAATCTGGAGTTGGTACTTGATGCTAGGAGATCTAAGGGGATATCTAACGTGCCTGAGGATCCAAGTCGTGAAGCTGTTTCAATTTGATGACCTCAGTGGCGCAAAAGGCGAGAGTCCGCGACGCAAGAGGTTGCGGGCTCGATTCCTGACTCGGAACAAAATTGTATGCGATCTGCAGAAAATTGTTCCGTTGGTCTGAGTAAATTCTTTGTATAATAAAAAATATCTATTATTTTATAAAAGGATATTTTATGGTTTTGATGCTTGTATACTTCGACACTAGTTTGCACCAGAAAGCTAAACGCCGCCGTGAGAATTTTCTCTGTAAGTTTCTCCATAAGTGTGTCATTGTCTACAAGTTAACCTGAATAGCCTCGCTAACGCCTTACCCACTAATCAAGCGCGTAATTACCATCTAATCAAAAGTGAAGCAGTACTTACCTTAGTTAACCGGTAGTTATGCGGTGGTTAAGCTTAGGCTCAGCAGTCGCAGAATCTGCGCGGGTATTGAAGGAGCTTCCGGCGTATGCGTAGCGCCCGCTTTCTCGGGACCTCCTACTGAATTGCCTTTTATGCAGCATAAATATCAGCATTGCGCTATTTTCAGCCACTAGTATTGTACCTTAGATTGCTGTGAATGACTTACGTAGCTGGCGCTCTTTGTGGATGACAAGATTTCGCTAATGGAGTTGACTGAACAACTGTGTTAGTTAAGGACATTATTTTAAAAGTTTTATAGAGAGGAATTGGAATCCATAACCGTATTTTAAGATAACAAGAGTTTACCGCTGCTGCTCTAGCTATATGGAGGTGTGGAGGTAAAGCTTCTAAAGCAGTTTTATTACACTTGGTTTTTCAGGAACTATATCAATGCTTATTATATCTCTAAATAGAAATACGCAATAGCTGCCTTAAAAAAGTACATTATGTTTGCAATACTCACAAAAACGCAGTGTGTAACCTTGGCTAAGGACAAAACATTTTTTTTAATTCTATGATTGTACTTATATTTTGGCGTTTGTTTGTGGCATACTACAATTTTACTTGTCAAACAACACGAAGGTAACATGTGTTGGGTTATTCAAGTAGGTATTTGAAAATTGACGATCTGTTTGAACTCATTCATGTTTGCATAAAGTGTGAAATTCTCACCGTATATTTTAAAACGTGACTGTGTTTTGAGTAACGACTTTCTGTCCAAACTTGTGTTTAATTCACCACGCCCCTTAGCGGTGAAGTGACATTTCAGACAGTTCTCAACATAGTTTTGTGATAAACCTAAACTTTTTCCTTATAATAATAACCACCGTGCCTGGGGATCAAAGTTATGAAGCTGTTTCAGTTTTTTCATCATAATAACTTTACAACTGACTGGAAATCGGCCTGAAATGTCATAATAACATTAAAATATTAAAAGGTTAAATTTTTATGCATGAATGTCGATTTATAAGACTTAAATAGCATTTTGCAAGAGCAAATAAGTGGATAAAACATGATTTTTATTGGATTTAAAATAAAACTACAAATCGATGTTTTTAAAACTCGTATCCAAGCACCGAAAATTAGTTTCTTAATCAGGATGCAGGGTCATTTAAGAAATTTACAGCCTCGTCAATACATAAGTGTTTGTTTCCTTCGGTCGGCAGGTAACATATCTTACACGCAGCGGGGGGTGGCCCAAAGTTATAAGATAAACGGCGGCGATATGTAACCGTATCTATGTTTATTTGTGTACCAAAGGGCTAGATGTTTTAATTTTTTATGTTATACGAATTATGACTGACTAACACTCACATCCAAAACTACTGGTTCTAGAGACAAAAGGAGACCATACAGTTTGTAAGCGCACACACATAAATGATATTTTTAAGTTCGTATCCTTAAGGTGCCAAATTACATTTTTTTACTAACGAGTTGGCTAAAAATATAAAATCAAATCTACGTGACCAAAGTCGTGAGTAACCGTTGTCGCGCACATTTTTAAAAAATATCACAAAACAAACACCCACAACTATTAACAATGATCACGGAATCCTAAAGTTACGCACGCAGGAACCTATAAGTAATGTTGTTTCTGTGAAATACGACCCGTACTAATTTAGCCTTGATCGATTACATATTGGTCCAGTTTCGTGTCTGATTCTATCGATATCACGAACGCAACAGCATTATTCAATTACAGTTCATACCAGAGATACCGTTTTATCGATTCAATAAATTATGCTACGCAAATTCGCCTGCACTATAAGTACACACAAAATTACTGCCAATAAGCTAATAAAAATATTACGATGCGATTGCTGCGTATAAATGCATTTTATTGTTGCTTAATAAAATTCTATAAGCAGCCCTAAGCTACATCTTTTTATAGAGCACCTTTGTAAATTATGTAAAGGCAAGTTTTACCTGTGCCCTCGGTCTTGGTGTGGAATCGATTAGGTCCGTTTCGAACATAAGTATTTCGTCGAGTTCCGTCGAATGACTCGTCCTTACTTTTGTCGCTTGATTACTTTTTGATGCGGCGATAAATGTGACTTATGTGGTTTTGGGCTAACGGACGCAGTAGTGTAATGACTGGGTTGTGCAGTTTAGGCGGGGCCGTTTAATGTGTGAACGCTATTATTATGTTTTTTCGACGATGGCTCGACCCGATAAGCACAAGTTGTAAACTCGTTTGAAAATAATGACGCTTAAGTTTTGCATGCCAATTAGTTTGTACTTAGAAGTTGAAACCTGTTTATCTATTTTCTAATGTGTTTATGCATTCTTTCGCATAATTTTTAAATGATGCGGTAATTTTTGCAATGCTAAATATTTTGTTTTGTTTCAGGTAATAAATACGAGCGTTTTTCATCAAACAGTTAAGTGTATGATAAGAGAAGTTTCTCTAATGACACGTTCAACATGAATTGCGTTCAATTAAGATAATCACAGAATACTTATGAAACAAAAAGTATTTTAATTTAAGAGCAAGAGCTGAGTTCCCGCATGCCACATGCCTTCAGATAGATCCACTGAGGCTTGATCGCCTTTGGCGAAGCAGCACAGCTACTAGTCAATCTTGGGCAGGCACAGGCATGCGCCGCCATCTTGCATCCCCAGACGGACGGACGAGCGAGTAGACGCTCGCTCGACTGTAATTGCAACGCTATTCGCCTGCGGCCGTTTTTCTATAAAATAGCGAATACAGGACGCTCGATTGATCTGCTCTGACGTTGGTCCTAAGACTTTGTAAGACCCATTTACACTGCAGTACGTACTTGTTACACATTACACAAAGTCATAACAAATAATTTCGTTCATAAATTCATGGTCGTAATTGTATATACTCGAAGAATATGTACAAACACTACTATGTATAATAGGTAGCTTTATCTTTTAAAAGCGATATAATTCAGAAAACTTTTGATTATTAACTAAGAGTAGTTTGTCTAGAGAGGGCCAGTTATGATGGACATCTTAATTTCACTAACCAATCACTTTCAAACTAAGTGTAAAAATGTTTTTTTTTTCATTTGAAGTTTTACACACTTTATCCAAATTAAACGGAACCAAAACCATATATTACCGAAATGAAATAATATGAAAACCGTATTTTCCTCAAAAGAAACGACTACTGAACCTTCAATTAAGCACGTTCCTTCATGCACCTTGTTCCTAAGTTATGATAAAGGTTATTTCTTTTCAAATCACTATTAGTATACAAATTCGCTTCCCGCTGTCTTTCCCTATGTATGCTTAATTCTTCAAAATAACGCAACGGATTTTGATGCGGTTTTAATAGATAATAGCTATTCAATATGATGGTATAATATATGCATAATATAACAAAAAAACACTGTGCACCCGTGCAAAGCTAGTGTCATATAAAAGTGGCTAAATGGAATTATTATGCATATTGTATGAATTTCACGAACTGTCCTGCGCGCAATTCTCATAGTTCATATATCCAGTATTGCTACAAGAAAAATATTAATATCGCCATAGCTAGAGCAAAATAAATAAATCTTAATAGAAAAGTGTTAGATTTGAACTATGATGTAAGGCACGTAGCAATCCATAAATGGTTTGTAATTGTAGGTGAATGCGGGTTTTTGCAAGCCGGCTAGCACTGTCGCGATTCAACACCAGTTTTTGCCGCGAGATCCCAATGACATATTATCTATCTCGGATGAAATGGGCACGCCGTTTAACTTCCTACGTGGTTTAGAATTACTCGATAGTAGCGTTTCGTACGTGACTCAATAAACCCTCCTTTTGCAAGTTATGCTGGTTTTTAGCATGCTATGTGTACTTTGCTTGGATTTCACTGGTGGGGTAGTGGGGCAAGCCTTCTAATCTTCTGAAATCTTCTCCAATCATGGCTTTCTTATTCGAAAACTGTATTCGCTCAATGCTCATGCTTTCAAAGGTTGCAATAAACATCGTCAGATTACCAGTTAGTATGTTATAGCAGTGGCGATCAGCTTGCAACTTATTGTACGTATTAGAACATAAACTACAAAAAAACTACCTAATATTAGGCCATTCTTCTCTCTCTCTCACTCTCCTTAGCCATGCTCAAAGGATTTTACGAGGCTTTAGGAATAAGCTAAAGATCAGAGAGAATGTCCGCAGTGCCTGTAAGCTTATTTATTTTATTTTTATATTCATTGCAAGAACGGCCATGTTTGCAATGCGTATTTCAAGTAAGTACCTATACTTATAACAAAATAACAAGAGCTAGCTAAGCTAGCAGTGTTTTATTATTACGTTAACTCCTATTTATTTGCCTTACTATCTGCTGAAAACGTTCCCACTTGATGTTAAGTCCCAACCGTCACAAGACTTTCCCTCACAGGTCAAACACGTTATTAAAATTATGATGCACGGCCCCGACCATCAACTTGAGGCATTCAGGTATAAGTGTAAGTCTCCTGTGCCCATTTTCACCAGCACTCACACTCGTCAGACCTTAAAACAGCAACGCTGCTTGACGGTAGAAATAGCCATGTTTCATTCAAGCCCAGTCGAATCCTCGCCCTTTCAACAAAAAGCCTTACACTATTAATTATAGGGCTATTGAAAGGTTTATTATATATCATCATTATCATCAGCCTACAAAGGTTGACTGCTGGACATAGGCGTCCCCTATCCGTTTCCAGGAAGAACGATTTGAGCCCTTTCCATCCACCGACTACCCGCGATCCTAACAATGTCGTCAGTCCATCGGGTAGGAGGGCGTCCCGGCGTATTATATTAAAAACAAACAAATTACTGATAGAAAAGTAAGCACCTACAAAATGCATTAATTAATCCAAACTAGTATCTTTACATACCCAAATCCAATTTGGAGCCAATTTAGCTGCCGCTAAATATGGTAGCGCAACTTTCGAGATTTTCACAACCAGATCTGTAAATTCTGCTTTTACCCAATAGTTGGTTGAATTTAGAACAAATGCGTTTATCATAGAACAAAGACTAGACTACTAAACTAGATTTACATAATGCAATGTAGATGAGGTAATTGAAACAACTAATGATTTCGCAATAATTTCAGATACTCATTAATATAGTCCTAACCCTAGATAAAGACTCTGAATGTATCGTTTTGTGATTATAAAGAAACCGAGGTAAAGCTATCGAAATAATTTGGTACAGGGTTACCAAATTATTATTATTTATAATTATTAGGGGTACCAATGCAGGGGTATTGATGAGGTTGGGGACTATATTTTTTATGCAGACCTTTATTACCATGTTTGATAAAATAAAATATGTGATTTGATTTTTAAAAGAACTGGTTTAAAGTTAAACAAAAACCTACCCTCTTTAGCTTTGGTTTTGGTACATGGACAGACTGCTATCTAACCGCCGCTAAGGCGGCACCATCTCTAAAGAAATCAGAATTTTAGTCAAGTCAGACAGCTAGTCTCGTATAGATTTATCGTGCTTTCAATCGATGTTTCGATGGTTACGTGTGCGACATAGGAACGTTTCGAATGCTTGACATTATGATATAGTTCGTCTTGAAACCTCAACCTTTCGCCCACGTATGGGTATCGCAACAGCTTGATAACTATTTAATGTTCATTTCAAATGCGATACGTGGTTTTTTTATAATCAAATATATGGAGATGATAAAGTTAACTGGATAGTTCAACGTTGATTTAATGCTATAACTTAAAGACCTCTTGAACTTTGTATGCATCGAAACCTGTTCGCCGGTACATAATCGGGCAATTATTTGTAATTTTAAGGATGATATTGTCGTAAAGCTCTTTGTGAATGAGATGGCCCGCTGAAGTATTACCGCTGCACATATTTTTGCCGACAATCAGTGATGCTCACATTTCTGTATTTCATTTTGAAGAGTCCGATTAAGACATCTATGTGTCTTTACGTCTGAGAGTGGATCGACGTGGATACTACATAGGTGACGTCCCCCGTGACCTAATGCAATTGTTATACATATGAAACAGAAACAGCTTCACGACTTTGATCCTAATAGGCTTGGTCCTCAGAATCCTCAGATATATTAGTGCAAACCAAGTTACAACTTAAAATTCCTTGAGGATATCTAAGGAAGGGCGTTAGTGTACACACTTATACGTTCTTGCTAAACACTGATCGCTTATATAACGTCGTTGTAAGCATCATTTTTTTGGATTAATGTAGCTCGAGCTGTGTCCGTGTTTACGTCAAATTATTACATTTGATAGGTATCAGTATACCTAAATGCAAAATAACCTTAATTTGCAGGCGCTGCGCTGGTAGCAATTTTAAAGGTAGTTGAGATGAGTTTCTTTAAAAATTGCTAAAACACATAAAAAATACCAGACACCGCACCGTATAAAAAAATCTGTCAAAAGGAATTGGCTGAACAAAAGTCAGCTATTTATTAAACTAGAACAAAAAAAAAATTGAAATCACTCTTTGATTGAAACTGATCTGACAACTTAATATTTTTTGTGTCAAAAAAGTGGTTGTATTTGGTTCACTCAAACAGGATCTCGTTTGTCGATCTCTGTTTGTTTTATTGTCGTACATGTGTATGCTGCTTGTGTGCTGGAGACTAGCACCAGTTATTGACGTTGTCACCGAACTGGTTGATGCACGAAAAGCGGGTTCGATGACAATAGTAGGACAGCTTTTACGTGGTTTAGTTGATTACATAAACTATGTAATAATTGACAAAAAAATAATTATACATGGAGTTTTTTAAATAAATGTAAGAAGTATGAATAAGAAAACACAGGAGTCAAGCTGCTGCGATGTGATTATTGCCAGTATTTTTTTTTATTGGCCAGTTAGTTGTGAACAGTTGAAGATTCACTTAGTTTAGAAAAAGTTGCAAATTAAACCTTGTTTTTGAAATAAATAAATTATTATTTTGCTTGACCTCCTTACAATTTTGGTTTTGTTTTTTCTTGACATACAACATAGGACGTAGGAATATCATAAATCCATCGGGTGAGATGGGAGTCAAACACTAAACTTTAGATAGTTTAGCGTTTGACTACCATCTCAGAATAAAAAAATATGATTATTGTAGATTCAGATGCAAAGGGAGAATATAATAGAAATATGTCGCAGGTAGCCGTACCACCCTCATCATAAATGACTAACACCCGAATACTCAAACGCAGCTCAGATTTGAGCACGTCTCAAGTCGTGGGTTTTTGACAGTTTTTAATGAAATTCCGTCAAAACCTCGTCACATGAGACGTGCTTAAATCTGAGTTGCGTTTGAGTATTCGGCCGTTAATACTCAAAATTTGTTGAGATGCCAACAGCGCACCCTTATCTATGGTGGCCTGTGTTTCCCGCTTAGCTCCACAACCTCCTCATCAGGTTCAGAGATTCGTGCTAATGGTACTGTGTGTATGCGGAAGTGTTGCACCAGATTATAAGTAAAAGTGGTGAGGTGATTAGGCTGAGAGAGTCAGTAATTAGTAAACTTTGTATGGGAGGTCTCTTTGACTGATAAGTTTTACTTTTTGATCGGTTTATCACGGTTGCCAAAGCCATATTGTCACAATTTTAGTTTTTTTTGAAGTCTTATTGATTTTTCTGCCGCCGCGCCGCTGCTAGGCGGCAGAAAAATCAATCGTTGCTGTGTTTCTGTTTGAAAAGTGTGGTTGCCGGTGAAGACAGGCTCATGAGAATTTAAGATTATGGACGCAGGGCAGTGCATCGTAGGAGGGCAGTTCCAATCGTTCGTGACATGGTTACCACTCAACATCAGGTGGGTCAATTCTTGTGACCAGTATAAAAAAACGGCTCCTTCGAGTTTTTACAAATTTAAGTAATATATACTGCAGCCATATTACACCAATACAGTCTAGCACCAATAAAAACTTGTTCTTTTCTAACCAGATAAAAAAAATACTGATAGATAAATACTTACCTAGATTACCAGTTTATTTGAAGTTTTTATTTAGATTTTGTTAGAATCTCAAACCATAGTGGGAATTTAAACTAAATAGCACTAAGGAATTAGTGCTATTTAGTTTAAATTCTGTTATAATTTTTTTAAATATAACATACATACATTATTTACATTAACATACATTTTTTTACATTTAAAAATATAGACAGGTCAACAAAAAATATTTTGTCACTTATCAAAGACAAAATATTTAAGCACTCTTATCAAAGTCAAACAGTTCTCAAACAGAAGGAAATAATTGACGCAGTAACCGCTGAAGCTGTTTTGTATATTTGACGCGCGGATCGCGGGCGATAATTTTGATACTCGCTCTCCGTCTGGCGGCTAACGCGCCAGTTATGATTTACAATCCGGCCCCCGATGGCTCCCATTTTGAGGGACAGCAGCCTTAAAAATAATGTTGACTTTAAATTGGAAGCAACTTATTAAGCCCGGTTTTATGCGCAGGTATTCGCGAGAACATTCTGATCGACTATTCACGAGTATCCGTTGTAAATTCAAATTGAATGTATTAAAAAGTATAGCTTGACGACCTCAGTGGCGCAGCGGGCGAGAGTCCGCCTGCGACGCAAGAGGTTGCGGGTTCGATTCCCGCATCGGAACAAATTTGTGTAAGATCTGCAGAAATTTGTTCCGTTGGTCTGGGTGTTATCTATGTATAATAAAAATATCTATCTATGTAAGTATATAATGTATTAAATATATCAGTCATCTAGTGCCCACAACACAAGCCTTGAGTAGCTTACTACGAAGCTAGATGGTGCTGATCCATAAATTTTCTAACTATGAGGTTTGTTATTTTTTATAACTATCTGCACTAATATTTTATAGGGGAAAGAAATTATTTTCTACTTTGTATGTTTGTGACGAATAAGCTATAAACCTAATAGTCCGATTTCAAAAAATATTTTTCATGTTTAATACACTTAATCATAGAAAAAACAACTGGGTTTAAAAACCAAGTTATTTTCGTTCGTTTTTATGATAAGAAACATGATCTCGAATGATAGTATGTTGATTGAGCAACTCCAGTTTATAACGCGCCGTTGGAACAAGTTATTTAATTACGAAGATTATCTTGTAAGATCCATAAGGCACATATCGCGCAAGCATACAACCGCCTTGACAAACTGCCTATGAGGCTGACACAGCCACCTAATTACGGCGGTCACGCTCCGAGTAAGAAAATCTTTTGTGCTCTTTCCTCGAGCGAGAAATGTTACAAAACGAATATTTTTTTCACCGAAATGACTTTAGTGTCACGGCTTTGACCGGTGACGGCTAATGAGAAAGCTTTGTGGTCGCTGAACCAACCGGCGCTGTATCGAATTGTGTGATGCTCTGGTTTATAAGGGTTGCAGTGCACGTTCCAACTGCTTTACGAAGTCAGATTGCTCATGTTTTATTTATGTTGATGCTGTCATCATCGTTGGCCTGAAGAAGTTCAGTGCTGGGCATAATCCACTTCTATACATTGCCAGGAAGAATGATTCTGAGATCTCTCTATCAGCCGACTTCCTGCGATCTACACAACGTCGTGGGTCCATTGACGGAGCTAACTCCTGAGATACAGTTTAATACTAGTTCAGGAGTTGCTCAACATCCGGATCGCTCATCACCCACTGTCTGCGGCGGTGGTGCTCTGCTTGGACGCCTATCTACTAAGTCTTAGTTTAAGTTAATTTTTAAATGTAATTTAGGTTAAGCAAACGGTCGTCTGGAAGAAATTGCTGTGCGTGATAAGACCACCGATTGTAGGACTAAGTTTATGTATAGTCTATGCTAAGTGCATATTGTTATACACTGTTTTAGTCCACAATAAAGAAATTATTATTATTATTATTATTGGGTAGGAGGTCGTCCCATGCTTCGTCATCCAGTTTCAGTTACAAAAACATGTGGCCCTATATTATCAATGCTACTTTAATAATTACATTGATTTAGGTATCTAAATTAATGATTTCGTTTCGTAATTCTGTAGGCATCTTAAATCGGATGCTGTGAGCAACCTTTGTTACCCATGACAAATCTCTCTGGGAATAGATCCACTGTTTCTTGTGACCGATATTTAAAACATAAACGCTGACTTGAACTTTGTATTTTTTGTAGTCAATTCGTGTTGACTGGCTCTGAGACTGACAAGAATCATTTTGAAACGTCTAAAAGCTAAGTGAGTCTATGTACCAGTTTTACCTGACGAAGCCTAGAAGAACAACAAACTTACGGCTTATTTCCTACCGTTCTTTTATATGATCCTTGTTATAGTATAATTATGATAATAAAGCTCCAATGTGGTGCCTATAGAAATAAGTGAGTTTAATTCTAAAACAGTAAATATTAACTTGAAACAGTAGTCTACACCCTGCAGATGACTGTTTCAAGTTGTACAGTAGCTATATTTCTTTAGTGCGATTGGTTACAATAATAACATATAAAACAAAACACGTGCTATAATATTTATACGATATTGGGTGATAAAATTACTTACTATAAATAAATCAACAGTTACGATCGCTAAACTATTGTTAGAGCCCGTTAACTATTCCGGGCTGTTCGTATCCATCAAAGAAAATTCTATGAAATTGGCCATTGTGTCGGCTGAAGCCCATAACTCGAACAAGCTTAGAAGGATTGCTCCTTAACCCTACGCTCGTGATGTCGCCTCGACCTCAGGCGAATCTATTTTGCCCATCATAATCGCTGCTTTCAATTTACGGTGGCTATTCTATCAAGTGATGTATGGCGCTGTTCCGATGTCGTATGAAATTGTTCAACAAACGGCGCTGTGGTATTTGAAATATGACTGAGCAATACACAGTAGAAAGGTCTGCAATCATTACCTCTCACTTTCAAATACGTTCTGTAAATATAATAACCAAAAAAATTCTTAAACGGTAACGATTAAATGTTAAACAAAAACGAAAACTAAGAGACTATGACTAATATGAATAACAAAATTGATGCTTAAATTGTGTTATTTTAAGTTACAAAATATCTATTCTATAAGCTAAGCGCTTTGTATAGTGTGACAAAGATATTGCGCTACAGGTTTCCTGCACCGCACGGCAATATTTATTCTTTATTCGTTTACACAATTAATATAAAGTCTTACTCGTATAGAAATCACATTAAATAAACTCAGAAGCATTCCAATACACACGGGAAGTATGGAAACCTTATCAATAAGGCAACGGGGAGTCCGATCATATCGCTCGTTGCCTGCGAGAAGTACACAGAGCTACGAACTTTTAAACATTACATTGTGTCGAAATCGTGACTTAAAAATATTATTATTGACCATTTATAAAGGTATCTGTTTATATCACTGTAATAGGCGCTTCGCTATATTTATGTTTCATCTTTTGTTGTTATTTGTGTCCGAAGAAAAATATAACACTCCGATTTATTGGACTAATAACAGTTAACCATAAACAGTGACATTAGTTTAGCTCGTTTTATAGGAGCCTGTTTAAGGAATAATGTAGGCAATAAGTTAATATTATTTTTTCAAGCGTATATTTTATAGAAAGGTTTGAGCAAGTTATCTTTAAACTTATAGCGTCCTGGCGGTGGCAACATTAAAGACTGAAGACGAAGTGGTATTTATGGTAAGCTCTAAAAAAAAAACATATAACTTGTTCCGTGGTTCAAATAAATCTTCAACAAAGGTGGCGTCTGGGAAACGGTTATTGGGTGATTGTGCAGGCGCTTGTTATGCATACATTTTGGTTGTTTCGTATTGATGAGATCAGAAAGTGTATGTATAATTATCTAAATTAAGCCGTGAGTTTTTGCAATGCATACTGATGAGAATCACAAAAATTTCATAATTTCCTAATAGTTCTGTGTGTGAACCCCACTAGGCGGTCATTCGTTCGTTAATAAATTCTACAGTAGAAACGAACTTAAGCCCATCTACCAGTTTAAACGGCTGTTTACTAGTAATAATTGAAATTGCGAAGACCATTATCATAGTTTGTAAATTAACAGTTCAAAGTGTCCTAGTAGACGTTTGTAACTTTTATGTCTCCTACAGGACCGCTAGAATTAATTGCTTTCGTAAAGCTGTTTCGAACATAAAAACCTTTCAGTTTCAGTGGCCTTGAAGGTTTGCTGGAAGAAAACTCTTCTAAGGGCTAAGCTCGCCCTTGCTCATGAACTACAAATCATATTGTGTGGAAAAAAAGGCTACAAATTATTTTTTGTGCAAAAAATTATTAAGAAAACAGTTTTAAACCATATTGACTTAATAAAAAAACTGTTCACCAGTGTGAACTTTTTCATAATTCGCCTTTTCGTATAGAAACTTTGACAGAAAATATCCAAGAATATCTTATCAACCACGCGATCTGTTTTTTATAAAATTAATTTGAAAAATGTTTATTACTTTGTTTTCTTTTTTGTAAACGAACAGTGCGACATTTCTATGTATCAGTCCTGGGCACACAGTAACAAATAAGTAATAACCTAGGGCAACTAAAACCATACAAATAACTAAAGGCAGCTATAACTCAAAATAATCGTCAGACAAAAATATATTTCCTCATAATAATTTTAGACTTATTAGAAACAAGGAAGAGAAAAGAAAAATGGCAAAATTACTTCTACTTACACTTTAAGACAGAGAAAGAAAACTAGCTAGTTTTTTCTTTCATCTTTCTAAATGCACTTTACCGCTTTACCGAGAACAATTTTAACAATACGAGCGCCATAACAGCACTGTTTATTATCTAGACAGATGGACAGAAGTGTGTCGGTAGTAAATAGCTTTTCGTGATAGCGGAGCGGTCTGCGTGTGAACTAGCTAGTGCAGAGCCATCCGTACTTGCTGACATAGCTGATTCTATGGATTTTACAATATTCGCAATTTAATCCAAATTTATTTCCTACTTATATTACCCTGCACTTTTATGACCTTCTTTCGACTAATATGTGGGTAAATGCAGAAGTAAAGATGTTTGGATGTTGACGTTTGGGGCTAAATCACGCCCTGATACAAAGTCCAAAATATGGTCTACCCTAGTTTAGCAATTGGTCTATTTTAATACTTATTCTATTTAGTGTTTTAGAAAATGTTATTAGCATTCACTATTAGAACGAGAGCAAAGCTGCGAGCGGCAGCTAGTCATAAATATTCATACTTGGTATATTGAGAGGGGACTATCTACCAGTCATAAGAATAAAGTTTTTGAGGCCTCTTTAACCGACTTCAATACAAGGAGGAGGTTCTCAATTCGATTGTATTTTTTTATGTTGTTACCTCATAACTTTTTACTTGGTAGACCGAATTGATAATTATTTTTTTAATAGAAAGCTGGTGCTTGCCATTGGTCTCATTTAAATTTGAGTCAGATCTGAGGAGTACTTTGTGAGTTATAGAAGTATGAGTGTATTTTCCTGTGCATTTGAAGTAGTTTTTTTTTCTTGGAAGAGTTATATTTACTAGATATTTTGATTTGGATTTTAAAATAAAATAAATAAATTGTTGCAAATGTATGACTTACTGGATATATTCCGCACTTTGTGCTACTTCTGTAGCTAACTATGAAGATTGTTTAACAGTTATTGTTTGAAGCAGCAGCAATAAACTTTTAATCATGAACGTTTGATTCGTTTGGTAATAATATAGAAAGACTACTAAAATTAGTAAGTAACGATTGAATGGTTGTACGGTATAAAAGCTCAGGGCTTTGGACTATTAAAGCTGCAACTGCTTTAAAGGGCACACATCTAAGCTCATTTCATAGATGTCGATAAACTGGCATATTGGCATTCTGACATGTTGGTATGTTGGCATATTCGTTTCCGTATCCGGAAATGTCTTTGACTCACTCCCTCACATCACTATTTTAAGCTCAGCTCTTTCTATCTCTGTAAGGGATAAACGGTACGTGATTATGATAATACCTATTTTTGATCGAAACCTTTCCAACTTTGAAATAAAAGATTCGATTTAGATAAAACTATGACCAAATACGACTGCAAACCACGATTATACCACCTTTGTTGTTAATAATAAAGGTGGTATAATCGTGGTTTGCATAAAAGTTTATTCATGATTAAAAAGGTTTAAAAAATATTCAACACACACAAAATCTGATTTCACGTCAATTAGATTCAAATAAAGTTATCGAAAATAAGACTACAAAAACTAAAACTTACGACATAGTTAAACAGTAAGTTCAAATAAATTGGAAATAAACGGTTCTATTTATAAAACTGTTATCTATAGTTTGCTCCTCCCTTAATGTCTGTTTGTGCCCTGCAGGCTGTACCTAATGTGAACTGTCCGGACAGTGGGGCCTCTAGGCGAAGCTTAAAAATTAATCACGCTTTATTAGAAGGCTTTAAAAGAGAGACTAGAAAATATTATTCGCAATAATATTTTCTAGTCTCTTATATAAATTCCAACAAAGGAATAAAAAAAGGTGCGCTCCTATTTTATCGAACATTAAGCCCCAGTTTCTGAAAGCGATATCAACACTAATCGGCGGTCAAGTCACTTGCTATTTCAGCTTTTACTTCAAATTAGATAGTGATAGCAAGTAACTTGACAGCCGATTAGTGTTGATCGCGCTTTCAGAAACCGGGGGTAAATGAGCGATGGAAATCTGTTACGAGTGGAATCTAAATATATATAACTCAAACGTGACTGACTGACTGACATAGTGATCTATCAACGCATAGCCCAAACCACTGGACGGATCGGGCTGAAATTTGGCATGCAGGTAGATGTTATGACGTAGGCATCCGCTAAGAAAGGATTTTGATCAATTCTACCCCCAAGGGGATAAAATAGAGGTTGAAAGTTTCTATGAGATTTTTAAAGTAAACGAGCGCGAGCGAAGCCGCGGGATCAGCTAGTATCATATAAATTACTGCAGACAAAACGTGGGCATTTGCTCTGTTATATTTGGACATGCCTCAGACTACCCCTCGATAACATCTCGACCAGGGTACTAAATGGCTTGAGATATAAGTCGAAGATATGGTTTTCTGTGCTTTTGTGAGCCTTTTTTTCAAGTCTTATTTTTTTCCAGGATTACCACGATTATATATTACTTAATTATAAAGGTTTTGCTGTAAAAATATCATGTTCCTAGTTACCAGAACAATGATTATTTATGAGTACTAAAAAATTATGGTTTCATCAACAATTTACTTACTCTTTACTTTGTAATAGAAGCAACTTTCAGTTAATATCACAGCTTTGTGTTTATAAGTAGAACTTGCGATGCAATTACTAGATGGAGCCTTTAAGCAAATATGGAAGACCGAACTTATATCAAAACTATAAAACACATAAAATGGACTGATTAAGTTGATTGGATTAGATCAAAATACCAAAACTACTGCTTATTAAAAAAAAAATCTTAAATCATTTTAGTTTTCTTTGGTTTTATATGTAAACTAGCTAAACCCGCGGCTTTGCTCGCGCCAAGGAATTCAAAGTTTCATACAAACTTTCATCCCCTATTTCATCCCCTTGGGGGTAGAATTGATCAAAATCCTTTCTTAGCGGATGCCTACGTCATAACATCTACCTGCATGCCAAATTTCAGCCCGATCCGTCTAGTGTTTTGGGCTGTGCGTTGATAGATCACTATGTCAGTCTGTCAGTCACCTTTGAGTTATATATATTTAGATACTTTATCAGATGTAAGTAAAAACAAATGTTGTTTTCTATGGTGTAAATTGATTGTTGTTTATTGTTATAATTACTATGTATGTACCTACTGTTTGCTAAAATATATTCTGTGTTCTTTACTTTTACTTGTCTACCGGTCGCATGTCACACCAGGCCAGGCCACGTCTGAAAACCAGCGTTGCACTATACCTACGGTTCTATTTGAAGGGCTCGTCCAGAGGACTAAACAACATGCCTATTTCTGACGCTATGCAGCGTTGCTGTGTTTTGGTATAAAAAGTAGAATTACCAGTGGAATTACGGACATGTGATGCCGGGCAATGCATCGTAGGGCAGTTATTCGTGATTTGCGACGCAATGCTTTATCATAGTTGATGGTTACCACTTAACTTCTGGTGGGCCACCATGGCAAAAAGCATAAAAAAACAGCTGTCGGAAACGTTTGCAATGAAATATATCGTATAGACGTTTTGTGTTACACTGCGTGGCAACTCGATAACTGTTTTCATACTAGATACTTTTACTGCTACTACTTTTACATAGATTCAGCCACGCGATTATATCGATGCAACTGCGCTCGCAGTGCGCGGCCAATGCGCGTTCACAGCGCGTTGAAACGACGTCATCCTTTAGTTGTTCATAATTCGTAGGTAGTAGCAGAACAAGCATTCCTCCATTCACATGGGATCAGTAAGGCTTGCAATGTTTCCCTATCATGTAGTGGATGATGATTATAAATATAAAATTGCTGACCGCAGGCCTTGTTGCAGCTTTTATTTTATTTTTACGTCATGAACTTTTATTTTTAACGCCATGACAGCGCCATTGCGTGCAAGTATTGGGAACATTGAAAGAAGCCATAAATTGCACCGCAGCATGTTAAAACACGCTTTGATATAATAATTCTGATTTAATAACCGAAAATTTCCAATTGATTTTTTAACACCTACCTACCAACACGACTTTAAATAAACTTACTTAAGCAATGACTAACATTTTTAATAACTGATACCCAGCAGATAAATGACTTTATTAAATTAAATAAAATTCACTAAAAATAACCTCTTTCGATTAAAGTTTCAGCGATTACTTTTATAAAGGACAAACAAAATGTCATTTTGATCCAAACCAATTTTCTGCGATATTTTGTTGTGATTTTTGTGTACCTACTTAATCAAACTGTTTGATTAGAAAATTGGTTACGAACTAATTGATATTATTACTAGACCTTTGTAATGCTCTCCGATACTTCTTTAATTGTTTATGATTTATTTTTCTTCAAAATTATCTCCAGTACTTAACTTATATCTTTTAATAATATTGAAATATACGAGCCAGGGGTTGCCTGACGATGGTAAGTGTCCTATGAGAACCAGCGTTTTCCAAAACCAAACTAAACCAAATTATTCAAAATTATTAGACGTACCTACATACCAAAGAATATCACTCGCTCTTCATTTAACCATTTAGAATTGTCACCGAGACACATCCGTCGAGGCGTCGGTTAACTAGTTTGTAAACATAAACGTTACTCGACCCGATTAGAAAGTCACTTATCTGCGATCGAGATGAAGATATCGTGCGACTTATTTTTTCTGTAGTACTCAATTATATCATTCGTTATGAAGAGTTAACAAAAACTTGAGCAGTTGCAATTGAAGTTTTGGTGTCGGCTCTTGATAGTGCCACGCTTATTTTTGAAGCAATACAAATGAGTAGATTAAATTATATAAGTGCAGTAACGGATTTGATCCCGAGGCACGGTAGTTATACATGTCTTAGTTACCAAGCACACGGCCAAATATTACAATTGTACATTTTATTTTCATTGCAGTAGTTAGTATAACACGTCACGGTGTTTTCCTTCACCGATTTGAGAGTACTGAAAAAGTCATTGGCGCAAGACTGGACCAAAAAACGAGGTCAAACCACAAGACCAATGGAAACTTTATGAAAAAAAAGCTGTCTTTTTTTAAATTTCAAATTTTTTATTTTATCTGACAACATTTTACTACATCAAATGGCAAACATAGATAGAATTGTAGACAATAACTCAATGTGCTTATAGATGTAACCATACATATCGCTATTGGCGTTCCTATTTATAAATAAATAAACCTGTTTGATTGGTGCTGTACACAGCGTGACTGTGGACAAACTGAGCCGATTTCACATCTCCATCTAATGAATTTCCCTTTTGCGGGTGCAGTTCAGCCGTAGCTGCATTCAGTTTTATGCTCACTTAAAAACACTAGATATCTTCAAATTGTACAAAAATAAAAATTAAAGCTCAGAAAATCCACACGATTTTGGTCACTCCACTCGCCTGTTTTTTTATATAGTTCTGTTCGAAGTTTCAGAAATGAAGGGAAGATTTTTTATCACGCAATTAAATGTTTGTATTCAGTAGGTAGCAAACCATACCACAGAGACAGACAGTTATGTTGTGTCAAAAAACATTTACTTTTTCAATCTTAAAGTTATCATATTTTATACGCTTTTTACTCTTTTCCCCAACTACTTAATACCGTATACAACCCAAGTATGATGATATAGGTGGTGACAGATGAACTTTCCAAACTAAATAAAACCAATAGCTACGATCACAAAAAACACATTTATTTAAGTTTTAGTGAATATTTTTATCATATTTAACGTGTTTGTAAAAGCTTCACAAAACCACAGCATAATTTACACAGTAGAAGAAGGAAATAGGCATATGTTCAGCACCATTCAAGTGCTTTGTTGGACAGCGCACTTGAGTGCATTCAGTAATTAAGTTGGTCTTGATTTGTAGCGTTATCACGCTGTCAGCTATTCGTGGATTTATAACGCTTTTAAACCATTTTAAACTGTACCATGTACGAGGTTCTTGGTTAAGCCTCAACAATCTCCACATACTGTTACTCGTACGCTCATTGTCGTTCATGGTAATTAGTAAAACTGTTCTGAACTAAACGTTGCGTGTACGAAGAACGTACAAAGAATACAGTTTTAAATATGGACAACATTCGTTAGTCATCTATGCAAAAATTGTTTAACCGACTTCAAAATAAAGTACAGTTTAATTGAAAATAAAAAAAACCTACATGAAAAATCATGATCCTCCTGTTCTCAATTCGACTGTTTTTTTATATTTGTTACATATCTTTTTACTGAGTGGACCAATTTTGATGTTTCTTTTGTGATCAAAAGCTGGTGTCCTGTGGTCTTATTTTAATTTGAGTCTGGATCTGACGAGTACTTTTTAAGTTATAGTAGTATGAGTGTATTTGATGTAGATTTTTCTTGAAACAGTTATTTTATTTAAAAGATTTTTTTAATTTACATAGCCAAATATAAAATAGAAAAAGCCAAAAATAGACTTCAATCTTGTGTTAATTTTGATAAAAAAACAGCTTATGCTAGTTAGCTTCCTCATCTTTACATCACACCTAATTACCATGTTTGTGTTACCAGATGATTTTGATCACGCCTATGTTAACCTTGTTGTTTCCATTTCTAACAAATAACAAGCTGCGCAGATGATATCTGGCCGGATTCCTGGTAGCTTGTGTGAGCCTGAATGCCTAACGGACGCGTCCAAACCTAGACTTGGTGTGCCTTGCTGACGGCCTGCCTAAGACTGTCCTGTCACTCAATCTAACCGGCAGATTATACCTCTACAAATAACTGTACGGGCTAAGACAGCCAGCAAATTTCACACCAACAGTGTCGGGTTTCTAAGGGATGGTAATGTGAACAAAGAGAGAAAAAACTAGGCACAGTGGCTATGAAATATCAAAAATAAACTATCTTGTGCATTAAAAATTACACGTTGGAACGTGGTTAGTGGATTTATGTGAATCGTTGTATCCAATAAAGTAAGAGGTGTCTCGTAAATCTATGCGGGGACGGTCACAGAGACGCCTACGGAGCGACGGCGGCGGCGTGGACGATACGGTTTTTCCGTTAAACGCAACGCATCAGTCCAGGCTCGAACAAAACATGCCTGCGATTCACAAAGGTGACTAATGTTAGAAATTGCGACGCTAATAAACACTTGAACTTCATAAACAAAATATGAATAATGAAAAGTTGTCAAGAGATTTTAAAACATCTATTTAGCGACACCTACACAACATATTAAATGTAAATTAGTAAAAAAGTGATTATGATTGTTTATAATCAAACATATCTTCATTTGCGCATTTTGTGGTTAAGTGTTTTATTAAATGATAAAAAAATGAAGTTTAGATTCATCAAATTTACCGACTAAATCCTATCCTACTAATATTATAAGCGTGAAAGTTTGTAAGTATGGATGGATGGATGTTTGTTACATACTTCACGCCGAAACGGCTAAACGGATTTGAATGAAACTTGGCAGAGAGATACATTATAGTCTGGAATAACATATAGGCTACTATAATTAAAAAAAGTAGCATTAACTTCAAAATGTTTCTTCAAAAAACGATGAAGCGCGTTGAAGTCTTTTGTGCAAACAGAACAGAAATAGCAATATTCGACTTCATTTAATTTTATGTTATGAAGCTAAGACAATCATAAAAATATTTGCTTTCGTCTTATTACTGAAAATAAACTTTAGCTACAGTAACAGAATAAATACAGGGAAAAACATTAGCTCCAAGTGCCAATAAAGTAATCTAAACAATGTAAAATAATGCGTTCTGTCGCATTACATCTATTTGTCTCTATAGGTAAACGATAGCGTCGGCCCACAAAGACAGGCATATCATTTATCTAGCATTAGATTAGCACGTGTAACCCTAACTGCTGGCTTGAACGGTACAAATAGTTCGCACCGCGAACCATCGATGACTCTAGACAAGTGGTATATCACAAGTATATAATTACTTAATCATAAGTATATAATATAATTATGTACTAATTAAAATTATGAGGTTCCCATATAAACATTTAATTCGTTTCAAACTAGATACTTATTAAGAGTAGTAGAGCTCTTTGTGAAGGGCTCGTCCGGGGCCTTTTTCGCCAAGCAGCATCGCTGTGTTTCGGTTTGAAGAGTGTGGTCGCCGGTGTAATTACAGGCACATGAGGCTTAATATCAGTATGCCTCAAGTTGATGGACGCAGGGCAGTGCATCGTGGGGCACGTTCCTATCGTTCGTGAATTACGAGGCAATGCTTTGTTATAGGTGATGGTTACCACTTAACATCAGGTGGGCCATCTGCTTGTTCCATCAGCTATTTGTATAAAAAACACTTCTATCGCTATTGTAGCAGCCCTCGAAAGCGTACATAGATAACAGTCTTCGGCCAAAACTCTGCCTCTGAGACTAACAATCGGCACACTCACAGACTTTTTTTAAACAATTTTACTTCGTTCATGATGGCCAGTTGTCTAGCTAGATAGGCTGGTATATCGACCTAGAGCCGCCATACCTAGCCCGGTGTCGGGTAGCAGCAGTTCACTCGGGTCAGGCAAATAGGACCATAATGAAATTTGATATTACACGTACAGCAACCCACACTAAAATTTATGATTCTGCAGTCATATTAAATTAAAGTTGTGGCAGATCATTTGATGTTGAACAACTATTTCGACGTATAAACATGAACGCTGTTCGCTTGAGTAATTACTTTAACGATGGTTTTTGCTGATATTATGATTTAAAACATAACCTACATGAGTAAAGATCAATTGCGAATTAAAGTATTATTGATTTTGCTGTCATCTATCCCTTTTTGCATTGCTTTGCTAAGGATTTTCCAGTGCAAATGAGGCTTACCCCCGGTTTCTGAATCCGATCAATGCTAATCGGCTGTCAAGTCACTTGCTGTTTCAGCTTTTACTTCAAATTAGATAGAGATTGCAAGTTACTTGACAGCCGATTAGCATTGATCGGGCTTTCAGAAACCGCGGGTTACTCATGTCTTGTAATGTAATGTGAATGGAAGGCCTAATGCGCTGTTGGATGGAACCAATGTTGACTCCGACCCTGGTGGTCATAAAAATATGCTTTGTAGGGTTGATAAAGAAAACCGGTTTAACTGGTTTTTAATGATTATTCTGTCATACAAAAAAGCTAGGAATTTTAAATAAAAATCAATTCCTTTAATTTATAATGATGATATTTTGCTTTTTAACGTATTTTGCTAATATTTGCATTTCAACTTCGGCCATTGTGGAGCTACCTATAGTATTTATATGTCAATAGAATTAGTACAAACGAGTAATGTAGTAAACACCATTGAACTACCTAAAGCCAGTATTGCTACATAGATTTGTTGAAAGTACTGGTTTCAATATTTGAATAGAATATACGCAATTCGATAGCATTACAGAGTTGCATAAAATTACATTTGACTGTCATTTAGCTATTCATTTCATGGCCTTTATATTGTGTGGTTGTAAAAGTAAAGTTACGTTACCTCCTTCTGAAACTTACAGTTGTGTATACAGGGTTGCAGGAAAAATCGTGCTAGATCCGTTAAGGGCGTGGAGTATCCATCATTTCTGGCTTATTTCACTATGAAACACCCTACCGTTAAAAATAAAAAAATAACAAATTTTAAAAATAATCTTACGTATATTTTTTTTTATTTCTTAACTTTCACTTGTCTACTACGAACTATTCAATTAACTTATGCACTATTTTAATGATTGACGTCCTAAAGCATCTTATTACACATTTAAAAATGCAATAATAATAGTAACAAGATACAAAAAATAAACAAAAATAAATTTAGTAGCCTAAATATCTCGAAAAGGGTTAAGTTTAGGGTAGGGCGTTATTTTAACGATACAAATAAAGGTTGCCTATAATTACATTTCCGTTATAATACGGCCACGGCTTATAGAAACCAAGGCTTTAGACATTTACGGCAACTATGCCGATAGTGACACCCAAGTTGATCGTCATGACCCGATAGTGCTCGAACAGCGTTGCATGTTCGATCCACGATCTTCGTATACTTATTTTATTCTGCCTTAGTAACTACTGTCTTTTTTGGATCTGAGTGTACCGTCTACCGAATGTTGTATTGCTTGGCTGGATACTGTACCTGCAGACATAACTCTGAATCATCGGGTACGTAGGCAATTAATTATCAGAAGTTGAAAGCGGTCATACTGTGCAGTTATCCAGTGTGCTACACCAATAAGCTCTGTCATGTTTATGCAAATACAGTCTTTTTAGGGCACTAAAAGCATGACCTGTTTTAAAATGACCCTGAAAGAAAATGCCAAATTCTTGTAAAGGTGATAGAAGTTTAAAGAAGCCCTTTTATGATATGACTTGTTAAATTATTTGCTTTATTGGTTTAAAATTAAAAACGCTTTATCTTTTGTTTTTATTGATAGACTTAAACCATATATGGCTGTCTATCAAAATATTGGCAGTTTATTTGTTTAAACCATAAAAAATCGACCACGTCAAAAACAAATGCATAGAGCAAATAATTCGTAGCCAAGACAGCGAACATAACACCATAAACTTAGCCAATAGAATTTATTGTTACATGAATGGCGTTAGACTGCGCGTGCGTGCAACTCGCAAAAGCAAATCCATCCCACACAATATCTATCCAATAAATATCCAAAAAGCTTGTTCTGCAAGCATTCCTCGTCCATTGTGTGCCTTACAGATATATCTTGCGTAAGGAGCTTGCGATTGTTACGAGCTTTCGCTTCTACCCACGCTGCTAAACGCTCGTCACCATTGATTGACGAAGTATCCATTACCGCATTGAAACGGACTTTTATCTGAATCGATGAGACGTGAGAAGGAATGGACGCGTGACGCTTTCCGTAGTTGCATTCGTCGCAGGCTCGCAGGGATCGGTTTGTTGGCCGCGGTGACCGGTTGCCTAATGCAACGGTTGACAAATCGCTCAATTGTCCCGGCTCGGAGGCTGTCGGGTCCCGACTAGTTGGGTGGCGGGTTGCGCAACCGGTGCCCACTTCGGACCATTTGATGAATGCCGGAAGACGTCCAACTTTACTGTGCTTTATTGCGATTGGATGGTGGTAAATGGGGAGCTGCGTCTGTGAAAATATTTCATTATATTGAAAATTGAATTGACTTTCAATTTATTGTGGCATGATAATTTTCGTGAGAGTTTTCCTACTGTTTATTCATTGTTCGAATAACATGGGACGAATAAATTTTCAATTAGGAAATCACATTGATTTTTATTATTATAGTGATAATAAAGGCTTTGAAACTTATTACTTCTTCGTATTTATGGGTTTCGTTACCATGGGAATACTTCAATGAACTCTTCAGAAGAAATAAAAATAAACCTAATTATATCAAACTGATAATAATAACTCAAACTTCTCAGTAGTCACTATCTAATGTGTAACTTTACGATCAACTACATCTCGGCAAAGATCACGCAAATGTGAAAGAGCTAACTGTTCTTAGGTGAAAAGGTCAAAGCTGGTCGTGGCTTCCACTACGCAGGACCAATTTAATGTATTTAGTTCAATATTTCCATACAATAATACATTGTTGTATGGCTAATTGAAATCAGCCATGTGCCATTTGGATCGTCTACGGACATACCTTCGTAATTAACTTATGAATGGGATTTATGAGGCAGTCTACAGGACATACATTCGTGGATATTAATGTTTATGTTTTGTGTAAAGTTGTTCTGATTTTTAATGTAGAGAAATAGATTGACTATGCGAGTTCGTTTATTGAACATTACCAAACTAAGGGCTTCTCGATTTAATAGGCTGAAATCCATCATCTACACGAAACGAATCGTGTGAAACACAAAGAAATCTTGGAATCTCTGTTTGAATGTGCAGCAAGAGGCAGAGGCAGCGAGCTGTACCGAGGTAAGTGCATAGCTACACACCGCGAAATATTTCCCGCGATACATCGGCACGAGTGCGATGCGCCGATATCTGCGCGCGCCAGTTCGAATCGTCTATCGAGTCTATGATCGGCTCCGACGAGGGGTCACGCGCGTTAAACGTAAATCAACATATCTCTCGACGGGAGATCTAGCCGAGCATGCGCCCGACCAACAAAAACTCAATTTTATAGCCGTAACACTACACCCGGGAAAAAAGTAAATAAATTGAACGGGAACGAGCGAACGTCCGAGCTTAGGGCGATCTTACAACGTCCACTTAAACGGCTTGTCGAAGGAGGAGTACTTATCTAGTGTAAAATGTGGCCCCCCTTATAATCCGCTTTTATCAGTGCTCACTTCTTTATTAGGCCACGTTGGGGACATGTATCGCTTTCTACTTTCCATCATATCAAAGGCAGGAAGTAAACACGTAGTACCAAGTCATACCTTTATTGTCACCAATTATTGTAATTGAACCAGCCATTAGGAAATTCAGCTTACCTTATATTTATTCATGTAAAGCAAGCAATAAGCAACATCGATATACGCAATCATTGCAGATAGCCATCTCTACACGTGAATTTATAATAAATTAAAGCACGTGTAATTAAATCTTGCTATTCTAAATTAATAAACTAGTTTGCTGGTCCTGTAGCTGAGTTTACAATAATGCTGTTATGCAGAAACATTGCCGGTTAATTTTATTAAGCTCTAACTAAATGAAGTGTATGGATGGTACACTAGCCAGAGAAATATCCTATCTATTGCTATTGAGCCAAGGTTCTCATGGCTAACCGGCCACTACGGAAGGATCCATTCTCCAGAATACTGGCCAACTGTCGTCCAGCTAAGCTTGGGACGAGACTCGATCTGTATCTCGGCAATTGATTCTTATCGAGACAGTTTTACGCGTCGTGTCACGGTCTTACTCCCGATTGATTCAATGTGACTTTATTTCACTTATTATTATCATTTCTAAAAATATAATTAGTTAGTGATCGCTAGGTCAATACTCGCGCATAGTTTAATGATAAACACTACAGCGCTGCTCACCAACTTTAATAATTACCCGACACGATCGCCATTACTCCTGCTTCCCCTTACTCATCTTCCAATTTGGGCCACCGCAAGCAATGAATCTAAATAACAAATTAGTTCTCCAACCAAATACGCTGCTGCTTGAAGGTATTGCAATTTGAATGACAAAATTATTAACAAAACACTTGTAAATTCAAATGAGATTTTTATCGGAGATAAACTGATATGTACGGTATTAATTCGATTTCAGACTAAGTCATGTATTATTGCCTCAAAAATATTTATGAAGATATTACATGAATATTTTAAATAAAAATACATAACTTATGCGACAGCTTTCACAGTAGGCTGCACCAAAGATATAACAAAGCCAAGTAAAAATTAAGTAAGCCCAAATAGAGGATAACCATCTGTACTCTATTCTATGTACCTACACGAAAAAAAATCTATTTTTTGTCATCGATAAATCTACACGATTACGTGAATGAATGTATGCCAAAATATATAACAAAGCCAAGTAAAAATTAAGTAAGCCCAAATAGACGATAACCATCTGTACTCTATTCTATGCACCTACACGAAAAAAAATCTATTTTTTGTCATCGATAAATCTATACGATTACGTGAATGAATGTATGCCAAAATACCAAGGTCATTATCATACGACCTTCAAAAGTGCATCGCACGTGTTTAGAAGTCGTCGTACAGTTTACAAATATAATGGCTTATTAGTTACTTACTATATGACTTATTAATGTGTTCGAGTTTTGGATAACACAAACCACGCTTAATTTCTGGCCTGAACCATTCTTATCACCTTGCATTTGTTTTCCATTCCGGCCTGATAAAGTATTCTAACGACACTTTTACACAAGCCTTTTCTGGTCGTTTTTCCTCGAACAAACTTTAATTGCGTTCACTTCACTCACTCCACAGCGGAGAGATCGATAACAAAATCTATTTGAAACTCCAGATAGTTGCGAAGCAAGTTTAAAAGAAGTGAATCAGCAAAGTGAGCGCTAAAAGCATCGGTAGATAAGTACAGAATCTCTGGTAGAGACGAGTGATAGCACTAATGAACCCATGTCGCCGTCACACGAGTGGCACGGTTTGAACGATGGTGCGCCCATTAGAGGAAACTTCAAGGCCAGCCGAGGGCGGACAGCTTACCGTAACTATCTTAAACAAACCTAACCCAAAGGCGGATATATCGCAGCCGTACTTTATCGAAATACCTTCACCAACTCGAATCAAAGGTAATTAGAAAGAGTATTCATAAAACTTTCAGTACCGCCACAGTGTCATCTGATCGTCGCGTTTCACAGAACACTTTACGGAATTACGGAAAACATTAGGTGTGGTTACTTATTGTAAATGAGGTGTAACGTCTCTATGTAAATATTATTATTTTAGAGGCCGGCTGTAATCGTTAAGTAGTGCTTATCTTACAATGTAGATAGGTGGTTTCTTATACATCGCTTAGTAGCTAGGTACTGATATATGTAAACAGTTGTCATGTCATAGATCGTATGCACGGAGATAACTCGGATTGCATCACGATAGGCCTAGCCCGACGGTAGCACCGCTATATTGATGGATTGCTTTTATAGGAAGGGCCAATGGTTGGTAGTAATTGTTCGGCAAATTAAGATTTATTAATTACACTGAGTAAAGCACTACTTAATTGCAATAAATATTAATTGAAAATTAGTAAGTAACAGCTCACAGCATTTTTATGACAAAGAATGGAGTCAACGGCTTTTGAAAAGGCACAAATCGAGTAGAGCTTCCTTAAAATAAATCAATTGATATATTTTTTTATTAAAAGCAGCACACATATTTTTCTTTTACTGTGAAGTAACCTGTAAGTACTTTTCTAGTAGATAAAAACTAAAAAGGCTCAGATAAATGCTAAAGAAAACGCATACCTTCGGAATATCACAGGGCTTTACAGTTACAAAAATTAGTGTTACAATGTCTGTCCTATGGATAACTTGTACTGGCTAATCAAGTTCTCCAGATTACCATCCATTTAATTTATAGTGATTGCTTGATAGCTGCGTCTTGGAAGTGGGGCGCACGCGTCAGTTCGTTAAACGCTTGGGAGCTTAGTCTACTTTTACGTACCCTGTACGTGATCAGCATAGATAGCTTTATTTCACTGCTACTACAACAAAGTTTAGCAATAGAATCTGGACCAGTTTTCCATCAATTGAAAACCGCCCTAGATTTATTTTTATTGAAAACCATTAAAAACGAAGGCTTCTGTTTGCAAAAAAAAACTCGAATGCAATGGAAAACATGAAACAAGACTGGCTGAATGGAAACACAAACCAATACGTGATCTGTTCATAATTTTTTTGTATAAATTATTTAATACATAACATAACGAAAATGATTCACCGCCGCTTTTTGACAAAATGTTTAATTTTGTCAAAAACCGGTAAATCATTTTCGTAAAAATTTATAAGTATGACCAACCAAACAACAAGGAATCATTAAAAATTATTCATAATCGGCAGGATGGCGTAAACAAACATACAATAACATGCAGTCGAATTGAGAACCTCAGCCTTTCTTTGAAGTCGGTTAAAAAAGAGATTGTAATAATTTATGTTGTATTTTTATTCAATACTGATATAAAACTACTTTTTAGATTATTTTCAATCATATAATCTGTCATAAGGTATGTAGATATATGTGTGTATGAGTTATGTAAGTATGACCCATTTTGCTCACCTTGTAGAAAGTGAGGATGTGGCTAATGATATCTATGTAGCACGTGCACTTAGATTTATTTAGTTGGTTTTTCACTCACACATATTATATTATTATACACATATTATATAAATAATGGTAGTTTCAGACGCGAAAATGGTCAAAAAAGCTGATTACTTTCTGAACATGTGAACTTTTTTTTATATTCATTTGATTGCATGGCTTTTTATTATGCTACTACGTTTTACTGAGTAATGTGTCGTCCGTATTATTGAATTAAAAGTAATAAATTTGCTGCAAAACAAATAGCAGGCCGCATAATCGCCTTCATACCACGCAGGGGGCGACAAATTCCAAATCAGTACACATAAACTGAAAAATGTATCTTGTCCTTTCACTCTTTCATTTTAACGTAATAATTTTAGGATTTATTCAGATAAGTGCTAGCGTCCAGCAAGGGGTCCGGCCAATTAAATACCTGGCGACCCCCACCGCGACTTATGATATTTTTGTGGATACTTTTGTCATCTTTTAAAACGATTTTTATATTATTTGCACGTGTTTGAATGAATGCGGTTGATAATAGTAATGTTGTCATGACAACTCGATTCAGAACTTCATTGAAGAAAGCGCTAAATAGAGGAAGGCTGAAAATAAGTTAGAAGAGCCAGATAAAAAAGATGATCACAGACACAAGGCATTTATTCAATTCAATCATAAGAATCACTGTTAGGTGAATCTAGTGCCTATTCTACGCGACCAAGCCAAGAAGAACAGGCAACCAACTTACTGCTTAGTTCCTAATACCGTTTTTTGAAAATATAGATGTGAAAAAGGCTGCATGCGTAAAATTTAGAAAACTACATTAACACAACGGAAAGAGCTCTATATGGTCTTATATTTAACAAGAATAATAATAATTAAATTGAATCGTGGACGTGGGCCCAGAGTGAAGAAGCGAAATGCTCTTGAAAAATGATTGAACGATCCCTAATGAACCTTGGTAGGCCCTAAGGTGAAATGCAAGGGCATGTTTTGATTAAACATGAAAATAGTAGGTGCAATGCATAAAAATACGACTAAAATCACTCTTATGACTCTTGAAATAGAGTTGGTTTTAACAAGCGGAGCAATTTGTGAATGGTTTTGACTCACACTCGTCTTTCAGACCAGTCCAGACCATGCCGTTATTGCAAGTGACTAAAATGCGTACGAAAACGGGTCCTTATTATTATACATACCCAAATAAAAATTTAGAGACCATAATTATTTTATCTAAAAATTTCTAATTTATTTATTTGAAAAGCAACAACTTATTATAACTTATATAACATACCATGTATTGAAACGAGAGAGCCAATTATAGGTTTACACAAATAACACTGGCACAATAATGGTTCAGATTATATACTCTTCAAGGGTGTTCCAATAGAGTTGAAGCTAGTTACTAATACTGATGATGAATCTTTGATAAATCGAGCAGTCTGTAATCCCCTTTATATTCAGCCTCCAAACGAGTGTGAAATTATTTTCGGGGTGACGTCTCATCAATTTTGGGGTATAATATATTTTATAATTATTAACTTTTCGATCAATTTTAGAATAACGATAATGAACCCTGTATATAATTGCACGAAATTTATTATGCAGCCAAAAACACCATTTTATATTATTATTATACACAATGCAGCCCCGACTAAGCTAAGATTTTATACTTTTTTGTAAACTATACTTATAATACAAATGTATCATGGACATATGTTTATCACTTATGTGTTTTTGAATGAAAGTTCGATAAAAATGTATTGACTCCCACCATTTCGAACAAAAATCTGGGTAGGACTTTTACCTATATGGCATGTCTAATCTTATACTCTACTCATTTAAGCCTGTAATAAACCTAGCACACAGATAACTCCAATTCAATTACAGGTATGAGGCACTATGGGACTGGTAGCTGGCAGAAGCTACCAAAAATATATTACAACAGTTAGTTAACATCTTTAAAACAAAAGAACGAAGTAGCTCTTATGTTTTTAATCAAATGACAGTGTTAACTTGTACCTTTTATACAAACCGTTGTTTAAAAACGGTATTTAGGTAACGCGAGCAGGTACGTCCGTTCGTTAGCCCGATTTCGAACGGGAATCGAACCTGCGCCCGCGGCCCTCGTGCGCTGACAACGATCTCGCCATTGTGTGCTCTAGACCCAATTGATAACATTCTACTTTACTGTTAAAAGGAGAATTTTAATGGAATAAAAAGTTTTTAATTATGATGTTACATTGTTGGTTTGCTATTTTAGCACAACAAGAGATTAAAATCTTAGCATCCTTATTAAAAGATTTTCTAGCTACCTTATTCACAAGTTTGTAATAGTAAACAACAAAAAAAAAGAGAGGCCGTATAATGACCGTCCTTTCCGTCCAATAATTTTAATTATTTATTTATAACAAACACATGTCTATAAATATTTTGCATTCTAAATTGTGTTATCATTTAGATGTAATTTTTAGACAATTGTTTTTGATTGATGTTTGTAACTTTAACCCTGCGATGAAGCAATTCAAACGAAACATAGAACATACTTGAATAAGTTGGTTACTTGGAATTATTATAATGATATTTTTTTATCTGGCTACTGTGGGATTCTTTAGATCCAATAATACACAAAATATCATAATATTGAGTCTAGGCTGCCGGCTTCGTCTCCGCGGTCTGCCCCCGTGTTGCCACCGTGCTGCCACAGTGTTGCCAGCCTAATCTTCGACTTCGCCCGGACACCACATCTACCACTCAAGCAAAGCCAATCAAAGCCAAGCTCAAAAAAAGCCGGCTGAATGATGGTATCAAAATATAATGAAGCTGCAAAAAAAAAAACTGAAACAGCTTCACGACTTTGATCCCCAGGTACGGTAGATATCCCTTCAGATCTCCCAGTACCAAGTAGGTACTAATTCAAGATTCTTTGAGGATGTCTAAGGGGGGTAGTCAGAGGTACGTCCAAACATTACATTTGGCACATAGCCACATTTTGCAGTAGTTAGTATTCCATACGTGACAGGTTGCAAGCCCATCGCCGCTGTTAGAATACTAACTGGTTTCCTCACGATGTTTTCCTTCACCGTTTAAGAGCACTGGCATTGCGCACATAAATTTTTTATAATGTAATTTAATTTAAATATAATGCAAATACTATAAATAACTTAAAATAAACTTAAACATAATTTTATTACAACCAAATTGTAATAAAATTATTATAACTTACCATTGCAATAGATAAGCCAGACAGAAAGCTCAATAAAACGAAACATTTTGATGATTCATTTGAGTCCTTAATAATTACGATAAGTTTAGTAGGGCTGTTTTACATAGGTTATAAAATGAGAAGTTGTTACAAAACTCGTACCGTCCGTGCTAGTCGCAGTAAACATAGTCAGATTATCCATCAAATTACAATAAAAACGCTAATTGAGTTAGTAATGTTCGCGTAGGTAGTTACTCGCCAAACACTTTAAACTATATTATGTTAATAGCTAGCTGTACCCGCGGCTTTGCTCACGCCAAGGAATTCAAAGTTTCATACAAACTTTCATGCCCTATTTTATCCCCTTGGGGGTAGAATTGATCAAAATCCTTTCTTGGCGGATGCCTACGTCATAACATCTACCTGCATGCCAAATTTCAGTTGTTATATATATTTAGATAAGATTGACATGCCGAAGACAACGAAGTTATTGAAGACTTTAAAGTTATTTATTTTAAAGAAATTTATTCATGAATAGGATTATTTTGAAAAACTTTTACACAAAAATAACTTGATTTCAACATTTTACAGATCTTTTGAACTTCGTTGTGATTTTACCTATGTACATATGAGTTGAGTTATTTCATTTTTTTCAAAATCTGTTCAGCAGTAAGTTCAGCTGTAAGGGCGTGAATGAGCCTCAAACATCGTAACTAATACATTAATTTATATTTTAGTAGGAAGAGGATTAGAAATTAGAATGTGACGCTTAGTGTGTGACTCGGTACTTGTAGCACCAATAATTCATTTCTATCGCATTATATACACTTCGATCTTCAAGTAATACGCTCATTAAGCAATAACTATATATACCGCTATACAAAATAAGCGAGTGAAATTCAGTGACCGTTTCGGTATGATAAACTGGTCATATACATACCTACACTAGTACCTACACATAGGTTTTTTTATCCGCGATAACACACCTACGTTGTCCGGAGTCCATTAGTGACTGTCCAAACACGATGTCGATGGCTTTTAGGTGTCTAATAATAAATTATTTATGTAAAATACAACTACCTACTTATTATTAAGAAACTTGAGACTTGTGAGGCGAAGTTCAACAAACTTAGATCTTGAAAATTTTGTATCATAGAGTTCGTAGGTCAAGTTAAAATGTTTACTTGGAATGTGTGTGATATTATAATAATGTTCGAATGATAATTTGCGAGTTTTAAAGATCAGAGATAAAAATGTATCATTATTTTAATAGGCACAAAATAACCATCATTCTTCACCTTGTTTCTGATTATAATGCCTTCAAGTAAAAGAGAGTGATAGAATCAACGCTACGGGCGCACAAAGAAGAGTAAACTGAAAAAGCTTGCACGATTATCAGTGACTCCTACTCAGCTACAGTCAACTAAACACTCCATTATAAGAAATACAGCCAGATAAACAAAGCTGTTCCGTCACTGCGCCGCATATTTCTATTGTACAGGCAGATCTAGCTAACCACGAGCTCAATAGCCAACACGGAAAAAGTCGTGACCAACTCTCGGGTCAGCCAGGATGCTGCGGGCGTAAATAATGCTCCGTCCGATCTTAATTATCGCTCCATCGTTAGATGACCGACGGGCAGGCCGAATTCGGCGAGTTGCGACAAACATCGCTCGTGAAAACAGCTAAACGAACATTTAGCACTTTTCCGAACGAACATTAAACTAAACTGGTGGAAAACTGGTCATTGACCGACGCGACGGTGCGCGTTCAACCTGCGCCCGCGGTGGAGTACACGACGCCTGGATCTGCAGTTTGTGGTGATGGCCGAATGACAGGACCCAAAACTTCCTTGAATTACAAACAAAATAAATGAATTCAGCAAAAAACATCTGCTAGTAGATGTTAACTGTGCTGTATTTTAATATTTTTACCGCTTTTAAAAGTACTTATTTGATAACAATATAAACTGTATAAACTCTACAATAATGATTATCATTAGCTTTACTCAATAGTGAACTCGACAGTGATTATCGTTCGTTCGATCGCTGTCGATAAATTACTGAACCACCTGTACCATTCGCTGTTATAGAACATTTTGGCAGCTCACAGTATAATTCTTTTGTTACCGCTATTATTCATTGTGATGACTTGTGACTTTTGCATTTGTAGATGGGCGATAGTGTTCGATGATCTAAAACCGTTGGTCGGTTAAGAAGTATCGTGATTTGACGATCGCATTGTGCTAAAATAAAGTTATGTCGGAGGCGTGTGTCGAGTCGATATCAAAAGGTTTAAATAAACAATTTATGTCCAAAAATAAGTTATGCTTTCATTTTGTTTTAGTTCGTTAATCGCTGGTTGCTTTGTGGTCGCCGCTCTCGGTCTGATTTCGATCCGCGAGCGACGTTGAAAAATTCAGAGCTCGTGATTTTCGTTCGTGTGCTTCATTTGTTTGTCCAGGATCTGGGAATATTGTTTGGACCACCTCTTTTGCTTTTTTTTCTTTATCTAATATGAATTAATAATAATATAGACTATTATTATTGTTTCAGAAAATAAGTAAAATAAATCTCATAGCTTATCGTATTTTTAGAAACAACAAAAATTGTATAGATATTGGCCATACTAAAAGACTTGATTATATTTTATTGCGTGCTAACTTAAAAATGATGTTTTTCAAGATTCCAAAATATTATGTGCGATGCGCGTAGTTATTACGAAATTATACTATCGATCGAGCAATAATACAGGCATAGTGCCCTGCGGTGGCGAATTTAGGAGAAATTGAGGGTGCCTTGCGTGCCGTCCCGCGAGCAGAATAATCCTCACATGAATATAATAAATGTTATTTACAGCAAAATCATAATATAGCACACGGTGATCGATTCAACACAATCAAAATACCTACCTACATACTTGAGCGTCTGGAAAGAAAAGGTGTTTCAGGCCCCGTTATTTCCGTTACCTTTAGTGTTTTAGCAGCAATTTTATCTTCACCGTATGGAAAATGAACGGTTAAGCGCGCAGTTTTTTTAGTACTCTACTAACATAATTCTACAGTTTTGTTTTCTGCAATCTATTGTTGTTTTAGTTGTATTTTTTCTTTCTTGTCACTAGTTTCTTTCAAAACAGTGTGGTGAAAGAGTTTTAAGTACGCCTCAAGAGGCTCCTTTCAATGATCATCAATCTGAACCAACTTCTTCTTTTTTTGATGACGAACTCAGATATCTTACTGTTTCATGGTGTGGCAAGTGGCAAAATGTTGTATAAGTTTGACAACATCGATCGGTGACGCAGCAGCGTTTACCGTAAACATAGGACCAAATATTCAACGGTGTGCTCAAGGCGATGCAAATTGCGTCGCCTCTTATCGGCGTACTTTATCCGGGGTAGGTAGGTACTTTTGCGCATATTTTACATAATATCTGGCGGGATGCGGCCGGTGTGGGCGGATCCCGCGCCCGCTCGCTAATGCACGGTCAACTGCATGGACTTGGACTGTTCTTGAATTTGCTTGACTAGACTAGGAAAATCTTCAGGTGTGGACTGGTAACAAGTGCATGAGGCTAGTAGTACATCCCGTACCACCCATCAGTTCTACAAGTTTTTAAATTACTATATTCAGATTTTAAAATAAAAACAGTCCGGAAAATCTATTATAAAATACATTTCGTTATTTTTCTGTCCAAAATGTCTGTCATTTTGTTCTACCGGTGCTGCCATAAACACTTTTTCTTAATTTTCTTGGTTCTGATCACAGTTAATATACGCACCCACCTAGTTATGTACGAAACAAAATAGTAAAATCTAATTTAAGTCATCACTCTGAAGTTATCAGTTCGACCTAACTACAACGTAAATTGACAGTAGTTTTAGTAAGATTCGCGTAAGCATAAAATAAATATGAGCAATACAGATCAAAATCTTTGAGTTGTGGCCACTAATCTCTGACACCATAATATAATTGTGGAGAGTCCTGGGGGGATAGCGGCGCTTTGTGGTCACGAAGCACTCTAAACATATACTCTAGCCCTAAACGATGCCACCATATCCGTTGGCGAGCTGCATCTACGAGTTTGCATGGCCCTACCTCTCAGCATCTATCATGTTATACTATACATAGGTGTACACATAGGTAGATACTTTTATTATACGCCGTAGAGAGCACTGATGATCTAGTAGTAAATAAATAAATAAATAAAATAAAATGAGCCTTTATTTCTACTACTTATTAAATTAGGTACACGCTTATATATTAGGTACATACTTAACTAAAAAATCTTATCTAAAAAGAAAAGATTGAGCTTTTTTATCTATATAATAGTAGTAGTCCTTGGCGAAGGCCTACCCTATTTCCTTCCACAGTGCTCTGTTCCTCTTTGACATCCAGTTTTTCTCTGTTTTCTCTATAAATTTCCATATTTTCTCTGGTCGACCTCTACCTCATGTTTCATTTCTCGGTATCCACTCTCGGTTACTCTTTTGGTCCACCTATTGCTAACCATTCTGCATACATCTATGTAGCTAGTGGTAGCGGCCATCAAATCCCAAGTTTGTGGGTTCAAAACCATAGTGCATCAATGAGTTTTACTGTTCAAAAATGTATGTGCACAGTGCCAGTACTCTTAAACAGTGAAGGTATTGTGTGGTAACTGGCATGTCAACCTTAAAAGTTCTGATAAAAAATAAGTATATAATATACACATTGCTGCACGAAAGAAGCTTCTTGACGACCGCAGTGGCGCAGCGGGCGAGAATCCGCCTGCGACGCAAGAGGTTGCGGGTTCGATTCCCGCATCGGAACAAATTTGTGTAAGATCTGCAGAAATTTGTTCCGTTGGTCTGGGTGTTTTCTATGTATGATAAAAATATCTATCTATGTATGTATATAATGCATTAAATATATCAGTTATCTATTACCCATAACACAAGCTTTCAGTAGCTTACTTTGGGGCTAGATAGTGCTGTGTGGATTGTCCAGCATTATTTATTTATTTATTCTTAGAGGCGTCCTCAAAATCCTTTCACCACACTGTTTCGTAGGAACTAGTGACATGAAAAGGAAAAGAATTATGCGCCAGTTATCTTTACGGCTGTCAGTCACAACATTTTGAAATGAAGACGTCACTTAATGACTTACTTGCAGCTAACGTCAGACTATACAATATCTTTAGAAGAAACAATTATATGTTGCGTTCTCGTACCTATAAAGGAAGTAATGATAACAATTTTGTAACCAATTTAGCCTGAGATAAGTGAACGGTAACCTGTTTTAACTTTCACACAATCTCGTGTACTAGAAGTCGTTTGAAACAGTGAAATAAGCAATAACTCCATTTGCATAAACTCATAGAAGAATAAAAGAAAATTGCAAGTTTACTGAAATAACGACTTCGTTGAACTGTTACTGAAGTTATCAGAAAACAGCATGGATGCAGTGAAAAGGTGCCTAAGCAATAATTGTGAAAAATTCATTACGACCAAAAATAAACCAACTATTTCAAAAATGCAAGGTGAATCATGAAACATCACTCAACACACACTAACACATCACGGAGTGAATACAGTGACGTTGAAATTTCCAAAGTAAAAGGGTGGAATGATTGATGCACACAAAATTACCTACAATGCTTCAAAACCGACAGGATTGTGTGGTCATATTTTAGGGTCGAAATACGGGTGAAATTAAAAATTTACTGCAAGCGCGGTTGCTCGTAATAATGTAAGCAAATTGTAGCGTCCAACGGAATTTCAAGCCTAAAATGTATTTCTTTACGATAAAATTTTTGAGATAAGAGTTCATTAGGTACTTACCTCTATAAGTTAACAAATAGGTACCTGAAGTTAAATTTAAGACTGTATCTGTATAGTTCTGTTTAATTTCATACTAGAGAAAAAAAACAACTTAAGCGAGTTGAATATTGTCTGTATTTTTTATGTGATAGTTCTATATGTATAGTGATGTACATTTTTAAATTCACGTGTGTCACAACTGTTTTTTTCATAAAATTAAGCCATGAAACGTTTTTTCAAAATACTTTTGTCGTAGTTACCGTGCCGTGAACAAATGACCGCTATTCATCGTCATCTACATATTATAATTCCTGTTCAACAATAATTTATGAGAGTTATGGAGGGAATAAATCTTGCGAATTAGTGTTGCTGTTGAACTATGTGGTAAGAATATAAAATAAATAAATATAAATGTTTGGAATGTTTGCGGACAAGTCTAGGCAAACTAAGCGAAGCTTGCTCTATAGAAATCGGAATGCCTTTTCTTCGTAAAAACATAGGTTTGATATAGGTATAATGTTCAAGAGAAAATGTTTTGTTTGTTTTTCTAATGTAGTGAAAATAATTTGCCATAAGTTATAAAAAATGTGAGATTTTCCGCTTGATCTACAAAAATGTTAAATTTAAGTATACAAAAGTATTGAAGTAATACAAGCATTTTGTTTATTTACAATTAATATTTTTTTAGTAATATTGCAAATCTCCCTGCAGTAAATTCCAATCTACTGACATTTGTTTATCAGTCTCGCTAAAACAAAATGATCTTATAGCATTGTTTGTATGAGAGTCTATAATGGTCGGCATTGCCATTACATTGACGGCGCATAGATGCAAGTCATTTTTCAACACGTTCTACAGCGAAACACAAAGTATTTCCTATTAATCTAGTAGCGAACCACAATCAATTATCGAAACTTGAGTAATCGCCGAACCCAATAAATTGACGTACTGTCATTTCTCTTCCTTTAATCGATTATTTCAAACATAAGCTGCGGGGGTCCATGCCAGCAGCCTATGCGTACGGTCTCTAAGTATTTGGTTTATGGATAATAAATCAGAATATTCGTTGTTTTATATAATAAGTGTTTTCGATACAACATTGTTACATAACCACAGTTTTAGGGCATTTATTTCTGTACCTTTTAAGATAAAACACCTTTTACTCGAGGCGATTCGATGGACTGGAGAAAAGACGGACACGTAGTGGGTGATCTCAGTATGAGCTGTTCCCATGTCAAATGACACCCTTCAAAAATAATAAAACCTATTGTCAATGTATAAGGCAACGACCATGGCGTGAATGTTTACTATCCCCATATTCCCAAGCGTTATTTTCAAACAATAAATTTTATTAACACGTCACAATTTATATCCTCCAGAGGTACGCTCGCACAATCAACTTTAATTGCTGCTTCTCTTACGTTGTACCGTGGGCGTTGGGTGCGGGTATTCTATGCCTCTGTGCTTCCTCAATGCACCCTCAGCTCTGATACAAAGAAAAGATTGAGTCATCATAACAAATACGCACGCTGTCCACGAGAGAACTTTCTACAATCAGCTTCTTCTTATCTATGATGGCTCGGATCATTGTGTCCCGAACGTTTCGTGCCTCGGCTCGGCACATGAATGACGAAATACTGTAGCATTTTACTCTTTTACTTTTCTGAGCCTTTGTTGACTTGTCGACTTCTCTTCGAATCGTTTTTTGTAAACGTCTGCCCGGTCCGTTTGTAAAGCTCGACTCTAACTCAGACACCTTATCTAATTCATCGCATCGAGCAATAGTAATACCATTTAATAGCAAGAAGATTATAAAAAACAATGACAAGATCAACTTTAACGTGTCTAAATCTCAAGTTTTCTCGATGAGACCAACGCGAAGCAAGATTCATTACCAATATGCAATTATATTTGGATGTAATCAATCTTTGCGAAATATTCAAACAAAACCTCATCGAACTGAATACTGCCAAAAATTACGTACAAAAAAACGATGGGGGACAAAAAGCGTAAATTACAAGAAACGAGAAAAAAACTGCTCCATTAATCATATTGATGAATGCACTTAGTATCACAGATACGTCCAATGCGATGCATCCATTGGAATTATTTTTGATTTTTTTTTAATTCGATGCTGTTGATCAATAGGCATCCGAAATCTTTTAAAAATGCAACTCATCTTGAGCTTCGACGAAAAGCTGCTACAAAAACTAGTTTGGATGTTGGTATTTTAAGTAGGTATAAAGGCACCTATAAAGCTCTGAGGAACGTTACTTTTATTAAACGGGTCATCAGGGTGACGAATTTAATAAATTACGCGTGGACTGCAAACGACGGATGTGGTATTTTGGAATGTCTGCTGGTTTTTTTTTACATAATTGAAGTTCAGGGAATGAGCATATGAGCATCTCCACCGTTTTGGAATTAATTCGCTAATCCTGTGCGTGACGTATCCGTCATTTCAATAACGAATGACTGCTCTGAAGCGTATCAAACAAAGAGCTGGAGGCCACGTATTGCCATCCCGTTCGGATCCCGCGCACCGGAGTCGCATTTGTCGGGCAGCCGCTCTCGCTGGCTGCATTTTTAGAATTATTAATTTGGACTGTGTTCTTATACTGTGTCAAAGTGGCCGATTTTGTACCATCCTCATACATAATACATCACTGGGCCTCCTCGTCTGTTTTGTAGGAGTCGCATGGTTAAATAGTTTATTATGAGGTTGCATTGTTTGATTTTTGTATTACTTTTGTATAAGAACTCTTCTCTTTTTTGCAGGTGGAAGTCGTGATCTTGGATAAAAATGATAGTCCGCCTGAGTTTAAGAACATACCATCAGCATATATGGCGTCAGAAGACTTGGCTCCTGGACAGCGGATTGCGACCATCACGGCCGAGGACCCAGACACTATTGGAACCATAACGTACAGCATCCAAAATGATGGATTTACCCCATTCATTCTCGATCCCCAGACTGGGACACTGACTCTCAAAGATCCCTTGGATAGAGAAACCGTTTCGGAATATAAAGTGATTATAAGAGCAGATGATGGCATTCAGTTTACCGACGCTACAATCATTGTACAGGTTCGTAAACTCTTTTGCATTTATAATTTAACTAAGGCTGCAACCGGTAACATAATAAAAATAGGCTTATAAAAGTTAGATAGGTCTGCGGTACAGTCAAGAACACAAGTCACTTTACTCTACTTATTTAAATCGAAGTACAGTGAAATTATACTTTGCTATTTTATTGATTACTTTATTGATCAGATCGATTATTTTAAAAGCTAATTGTTATTAGTAAATTATTAACATGAAATCTGTCGTAGTACATAGAGGATTACAAAAACAGTTTTGTAGATGGGTGTATTTTGGTCCCAAACATCTGTATCTCGGTCGGCTGCCGTGTCGGCTCCAATCACTCAAATTGTTATCGCTGTGTCTACATCCAGGGACGGTTCGCTGGCGATTAACTAATCATTATAGCATTTACGTCTGTCTACTCCACATGTCAATTTACATCGATGTAAAGTCTCGCCGACTGTACCGATACTACTTCCTGCACTGTATAAAAAATAAGATTAATTTTGTATTGTTTGTTTGTCGACGGTCGCTTTTTCATATCTTTGAAGTAGGATGATTGTATGCTCCATACGAGTATCGTGAAAAAATCAAAATGACAAAACCATAAACGCCTAAAAAAGACTTCAACGCGCTACGAATGATAATGTTGTGGCTCGTTTGAATTTATATCTGCCTGAGCGCTGCTAGGCAGAATAAATTTAGCGCTAGTTTTACCTTGTTTTTATACAATATTGTTAAAAATATAACCTTATACAGGTTGTATAACAAAAATTTTAAAAACTTAAATGGAGGTCCTATTTCGTCAGACCACGCTTATAATAAGTCAAGGCTTTTTTGAATATCCTCATCGCAAAATGCAACAAATTATTTTAGTTAAAACAGATAAAGCAGTTTTATAGAACACTGGCTTACAGATTTGTCAATTCATCTCACGTTTACGAGTGCATCTTAAAACTCAAGCATACATACTATCTTAAATTTGGGTAACTAATTCCTTTTAAAATAGGTATAGTAATCCACTTAGAAATGTAAACCTTTTTGATAATTAAAAATTATATTATTATATCTTGTCACTTAACTGCTGATTTTAAAAAGATTCTGCTGTTTCCAGGTCACCGATACAAACGACAACCCGCCAGTGTTCGAAGAGAGTGCATATTCCTTCGACATCCTCGAGAATGCTCCGCGCGGCACCATAGTTGGTACCGTGGCCGCACTGGACCTGGACTCTGGACCGAATGCCCAGCTGACTTACACCGTCATCTCAGATTGGGCAAACGATGTCTTCTCTCTAAACCCACACACAGGCGTATTCACTCTAACAGCGCGACTTGACTACGAAGAGGTAGCTATAAAACTCTATCAAAATATAATGCACCATAAGTTATGAGGTGTTGTATTAGGCACCTTAAATATAAACTGGTTCTACAGTATTTTTAAATTGAAATCGTAAATTTGGCACATAAAGATTTCAATAATGATGTGCCAACTTGGTTTGTCGTGAGGAATTGAACTCGAATGACTCCAACCGATAATTGGATTTTAAAATCGATTGAGTATTTAGTAGGTAAATGTATTCTGTCAATATAAACTTCACAGCGGGACAGAGTCGGCGCTTATTGCAAAAATAAAGCCATGAACGCTAACACTACGAACAAAGTAAAATAAAAACTCGTAAACTGGCACGGCATCGCAGTAAAAGCGAACGAAATATGCAATTAAAAACACTTCAAATAGATTAAGTGATTGCCGACCGAAGTTATCACAACAATCAAGGAATTAAGATTTTGAAGCCGCTTTAAACAAAACCATAATGGAAAGAAGCTAATATATAATCGACACGTTTTTTTGAATAAAATTTTGCAATTGCTAACCTATCATCATTGACGACCTCTGTGGCGCAGCGGGCGAGAGCCTGCCTGCGACGCAAGAGGTTGCGGGTTCGATTCACGCCTTGGAACAAATTTGTGTACGATCTGCAGAAATTTGTTCCGATGGTCTGGGTGTTTTCTATGTATAATAAAAAATATCTATCTATGTAAGTATATAATGTATTAAATATATCAGTTATCTAGTACCCATAACACAAGCTTTGAATAGCTTACTTTGGGGCTAGATAGTGCTGTGTGGATTGTCCAGCATTATTTATTTATTATTTATTTATTTATTTATTTATCATAGTTATCATAGAAACTTAATAACAACTGAGCCAACTTAAAACTCTAACTCACTTTTGTCGTATTACTAGTTTCTTTCAAAACAGTGTGGTGAAAGGATTTTAAGTGCACCTCAAAAGGCTCTTTACGAGCACTTGACAAATGTTATGGAACTTTTTAGGTTCTACAACATGCTGGTGTCCTCACGATGTTTTCCTTTACCGTTTTAGAGTACTGACAATGTGCACATAGATTTTTCAAACAGAAAAAGTCATTGGTGCATGACCGGTATCGAACCCACGACCTTAGGATTGGAAGGCGGGCCCGGTATCACTAGACCACCAGTGCTCTAACTTTCTCACATCTCTCTCACATCTCTCTCACTCACTCTACACTTATAAATGTTAAAAAAGTGTGTGTGACTTACGAGGCAATGCTTTGTATATAGGTGATGGTAACCACTTAACATCAGGTGGGCCATCTGCTTGTTCCATCAGCTTAGTAATATAAAAAAGACATACAAAGACAAAAGACACAAAGATACCTGAAATCAATAAAACCAACTGTGGCTTGTTTCCTGAAAAAGGTATTGAGGGAAAAAAACACAAAGAGAGCCACTTGTTTTGTAGTCCAATCTATATTTGTGTGATGAACACAGATGTTTGTTCTCTGTCTGGGTGTTATATAATATTATACGTATGTATTTACAAAAAAAAAGTATATAAGTAGTATATCAGCTATCTGGTTCCCATATCACAAGCATAAGCTTAGTTTGGGGCTAGATAGTGCTGTGTGGAAAGTCCACCAATATTTATTATTATTATTATAATGTCTGTGGGGTAGTCTGAACAAAAGTAATCCAGTTCAACTCATATTGATGATGATAATGACACGCCTTCATCTATACCTACTAGTAGATACTTTTATGATGTGCGAGGATGACGTAATTCACATGTAATTATTTTATTCGAACAATTTTTCGCTCGTAAAAGATACCTCGGAATGTGATGGTCAAAAACACTTAAGTTTGCTATCTTTAAAAATATTCTAGATATAAAGTTATGTACTTTTAAATATCGCACTAAATAGTTTGAGTAGTTTATGCTATCGAAACGACTTTAGCAGTTGACGACATTGAAGCTAATTGAGTTACTCGTTGCCACCATCTGGTACATATCTAGATACATAATACACATAAAGGTATTTTCAATACATTATAGGTATTTACTCGTTAGACTACCTTATTGGGGCACTGGTTTTTGATGATTCTATGGAACCATACCAAAAACATTGCAAATAGGATTTATTTTTTAATTGTAGAGTATGTAAAATTTGTTTTATCTTTCCTTTGTATCAAAATGTAGTCTGGCTCATCGCACCTGTTTAAACTGCGGCATACGCCGCTGAATTCAAAAGGGTAAATTAAATTTACCTAGATATTGAAATCTATGGTTTTAAATCTTTTTGCATACCTTCAATGATTGGTGGCTGGGAGCAAGAGAGTACCTATTCACATGCCTCCACCATCCCATGCTCGGGGCTATACATTGCGGTTGAAATAATTATTATCTTAACATAGATCTTGTCAGGGCAATGACCGTGCGAGTTCTACTGAACCGCCGCTAAAACCTCCCGATAGCTCATTAAAATAGTATAGGCAATAAGGTTTTGGTAGTCACTTTATAAATTTATTTATCTTTTATTATAATAAAATTGAAAAAAAAAATGGTTCACAACTTTAATTCAGGTTCTTGAATATGTCAAAGAAGTATGTCAAAATAATTAGATTTAGCATACGCCCACGCTTTGCAGTAAAATGATCACGTGAAGAACATGCACAATAAATAATCAAGTTGATTTATATTGCTGCCTTCTTTCTTGTGGCATTAAGAGTAGGCACTTACTTCAAAATAGTGTAAAACCACGTATTGAAAAACTGAAACTGAAACAGCTTCACGACTTTGATCCCCAGGCACGGTAGATATCCCTTCAGATCTCCCAGTACCAAGTAGGTACTAATTCAAGATTCTTTGAGGATGTCTAAGGGGGGTAGTCAGAGGTAAGTCCAAACATTACATTTGGCACATACCCACATTTTGCAGTAGTAACCACGTATTGATCGTAATTAAATACAGTAGACATCATCGCTTTGTCAAGAACACATTCAACTTAAAATGCAGCCTCTTTACCGAAGCCGCTGCGAAGCCTTTTGGCTATAAAAATAAGAAAGTACATAATAATGAAATATGTATTATGATCCATGTTTAATAAACGTATTGTGAGTTATAAGAGGTTACTATCATTCAGTACTGAAGGACAATGATGCCTTAAAGGGAGGTTGAAGAAGGGCATTTTGCAAGGCATAAATTATGTGTTTTTCCTAGAATGCTATATAATTTACTTTCAATAGGTTTTTTACCCTTAGGATCTAGTACTTGAGAGATATCATTGAAGCTATTTTATTAACTTTACTTAAGTTAATAAAACTTTACTTAAGTCGGAGTGATTATTTTTGAACTAGCTTTCAGGAATTAATTTAGTCACTACACAGCAAAAACTCTAAAATCATGAAATCAGAGTTGACGATTTCACTTACATATTCTTTTTGTACTTATTTGTTTTGCAAAGGTTTATTTTATTGCATAATCATTTTGATTATAACAAATTGTATATATCTTGATATAGTCGCAGTACCTACGTCACCAACGTTATATAAAACTATACACACGACACTGAATAGACTTACGGCTTGATTGCTATTTCTTATGTATGATCCTTGTTAAAAAATAATACAGTAATGATATGAGGCGTAGGCAAAACATTATGTAAGACAATCAAATTCAAAAGAAGAATACGTGCACGTTTAAACTTTTAATAAATGTCTTTTAACAAAAAACGCAGACATTCAGCCTCTGTTATTGCATTGAACTACGTTTGTTGCGTCGAGGTGCTCCGCTCAGTGTGAAATAACTTTAATAGGTTCAAGCTATAAACGGGGCCGCGTTATGGTCTCTATTTTTATTTTCATATTTAAAGTCCGACAACTTAAAGCTTATTTAACCAGTTTTTGCGGCTGCGCAGGCTCTACCGCCTTATTGTAATACACATCAATGCCATAGTAAAATGGCAAACAGCTCGTTAATATTTCTAAGGGTGTAAATCAACTGTTCGTTAGCAAAATGCACTTTGAACAGGCTGAATTATAAGAATGAATACTTAATTTTATGTTACCTATAACTGCAATCAAAATTGTTTATGGTAATCTCTCGGTATTTATGTAGTTACATAAATATTCACATTACACATGTGTTATTTAAAGTTAATTAGATTTTATTTCTTGTTTTGTTGAATGCGTGGAATACCTAAATAAATTAAGAAAGTTTACCACAGACATAGACACAGACACGTTGGCTCTAAATAAAATGCTCGATAATATACAAAGTTCACTGATTATATTGATAACAAATTAACAGATGCATTTTTTGTCATGACATCAGGACAAACTTGTTTCATTGTTTTTGAAATAATCCTCGCGTTTTGTTTGCCTTTCGCGACACAATGTGGACGGAGCGCGGCCATAAGAGCTCGAATAGCCGTCTCTGAGACTCATCAAGTCGGCCGGTCCTGCTAATTAGTAAAAACAATTCGCTGAGTACATTCGTTCTCTCGACCGTTCGACCGCCCGCCAATTCGGCGTACCCGCTAGAGAGAGCTGCTAATTTCGTCCCAGTACTGTTTTTTTGTCGGCGCGCATCATATTCGGCATTTGCCCGCTCGATCCACCATCGAAATTAAGGCTTGAACAATGTCTGACAAAGCGGCCGTCCGCAAAACATCCCCGGGCCGGATTCCGCGGCCGCTGCCTGTTTTTTTAAATCGCCATCTCGCTTCACGATCCACGAATGAGGGAGCTTGTCATAGCTGGAACGCTTTGGTGACCTATTATATGGAAAATCTGAATTCCACTGCGTCATTCGCTTAATGTTACATTGGCCTTTTATGAGGACTTCAGAATATTTTGAAATTGACGTACTTTAATTAATATTCTTTCGGTACTGTTGATGGTTTTGGTAAGATGGTAAAAACTGTGCAAAATTTGAGCATCCTTCAATAATTTTAATAACTGCCCCTGGTGTTGCAGGTGTTCATGGGCGACGGTGACCACTTCCCATCAGGTGGCCCGTATGCTCGTCTGCCTGCTTTGGCATAAAAAAAAAAACTAGTTATTTAAAACTACATCTGAATACCTTATAATCCGAAGGATCTAAATAACTTCCGTGGCTCACTTAATTTCAACATATTTTTTAAAATTTTCAGACACAGCACTACATTTTAGTAGCGCAAGCACAGGACAACGGGCACCCGTCCCTCTCGGGCACAGTGACAGTGTATGTCAACATCATCGACCTCAACGACAATGCGCCGATATTTGACCCCATGAGCTTCTCCAATGAGATTCTGGAAGACATCCCCGTTGGGTCCTCAGTGGTCACCATCAGTGCCACTGACTTGGATTCAGGTATGTTGGTTCATGTCAAAGCACTTAATATCTGAGTACGTTCGGGGCAAACCACTATAGTAGGAATCATCTCTAAATGTAAGCGTAAATACTTTATAACGCAAGAAAATTATGATGACTTATCCAATGTTTTTTTTCTTTTTTATGCTACAGGAGCAAGTCGGAGTATAAGTTACACAACATACAGACATACTTAGGTATGAATTATGTTTCCTCCATCAATGGTTCACGCATCTATTACATCGTGTTTCAGGTCTCAATGGAAAGATAATGTACAGTATAACAACAGGAGATGATGCACAGGATTTCAGAATAGCGGAAAATGGTACAATCTACACGGCGAACCCCCTGGACAGAGAAACGATTCAAATTTATAATCTAGTTGTGACTGCTAAGGATATGGCAAGGGCTCCAGAACCCCAACTAAGTTCAACTGTCCAGGCAAGTCCATATTTCTAGTAATTTTTAGTAAAACACCCTCACCATTTCGTTGGATTATTAAATGTTCAGTGATCTAATTTATCTGTTAGTGATGTATGTACCTTATGTCTAGGTAATGTGTATAGGCGAGAGTAGTGCCCAAAAAAAGTTATTTCCTTTTTTATCTCAACTGAGCATCATTGTTCCTCCTCATGCGTGGAAGATCCAAACGAAAGACTCATGGCCATTTCTAATAGCAGATTATCACTAGCTGTTTATTCTATAGATTGCAGGTTGCAAGTTTATTGGCACTGCTGGAATTCTAACTGGTTTCCTTATGATGGTTTACTTAGCTGTTTATTTACAGCGCCTGAGAAATTTAAGGCTTGTTAAGGCTGCTTCTGTTGCATTGTAAAAAAATAATAATACTGCCCTGAAGAAAAACATTATTCAGGTTTTTATACAGTTAAAGAAAATATCTAAACCGATAACAAACATGCATGTTCCTTTATTTCTATCGATACACATCTATGTTTTAGAGTGGTTGTGTTACAAGTAAATATTGTGCTTCAGCTTATTTAAGCAGGTAGGTAGTTTCTTATGTTTGCTCACGGGGGTAGGTAGTTCCTAGTATGTTGATTTTATTCTGAGTTCGTAGATATAGTGCTTTGGGGTAGATATAATATTTACTTTTACGAAGCAGTGTCATATTTAGCGTACCTACCTAAATGTCATTACCTGGCTAAGCATGGATTGATTTTTCCGTATCGATACTGTCATTTTGAGTTCTTATTTTCAGTTTTGTCCCATTAATAGTAGATGCATTCTTAGACTCCGTAAAGATTACGTTACAACCTATTGTTGAATTAATCTATTGTGGACTTTACACCATTGTAAGTCTGTGAAGATGAAAAAAGGGTTCGTCGGGAAATAAATTGTAATTACAGGAATAAGAATATTAGTTTTGAAGATTATAATATTAAAAAAATAATTTTAAGTTTAACGAAATTATAAAATTAGGTACCTACCAGTAAAGTGGGGATATTTGGAATCAAGAACACTATGAATTATAGTTTATTTTACTAAAAATCTCTGGATTTTAATTCAAGAATTCTTTAATAGAGAAGATTTTTTAGAATTCTAGATTTTGGTAAATAGTAGCAAAAAATACTTAAAATTCAGTTTCCAAATTATCCCATGAATCCCAAATAGCCCCACTTTACGGCATGTTTAATATAATACCGGAATTTATAACTTTATTTTCTTTGTTACGGGATTAAAAAATCGGAATGTGTGGTAATAATAATTTATAGTTCATGTTCATTTCGTATAATTCCAGGTGACTATACAGCTCAAGGATGTAAACGATATGGCACCTGAATTTGTCACGCCTAACGTCACAGCCGTTTCTGAAAATATTCCTCTGAACACTGTGGTGCTCACGATCAAAGCCATTGACAAAGACGAAGGACGCAATGGCTACATTGAATATTTCATGACACCAGACCCAGAAAGCAATGGATATTTTTCACTTGGAAACGTCGATGGCATGTTGAGGGCTACTGGAAAACTAGACCGAGAATTAAAATCAAGTTATACTCTTACAATCACAGCAAAAGATCGAGGTGATCCACCAAACATGACAAAGACCAAGTTGAAGATAAATATATTAGATGAGAATGATAACAGCCCAGTTTTTGATCCCAAGCAGTACAGTGCTTCTGTGCCAGAGAACGCTAGCATAGGAGCCAGCGTGTTACAGGTAAGAATAGACTATTATCAATTAGGTAAAGTTCTACAACAATTCAATGAATGTTTACAAAGATAATCCTTTTTCACAGGTTTCAGCAACTGACATAGACGAAGGCGCAAACGGTAGAGTTAGATATTCTATTGCGACAGGCGATAAAAATCGAGATTTTAGCATCAGCGAAGACACCGGCGTTGTGCGAGTGGCTAAAAACTTAAACTTTGAAAGGAAATCCCGTTATATCTTAACAATAAAGGCCGAAGATAGCGCTAAAGATGATGTTCGATTCGATACAGCTGAATTATCCATTTCCATTGAAGATATAAACGATAACCCACCCACGTTTTTGGATTCACCATACTTAGCCTACGTTATGGAAGATATTATTCCACCTAATGGTGGATACATAATCACAGTGCATGCCTACGATGCTGATTCACCACCGTTTAACAATCAAGTGCGCTATTTCATAAAAGAGGGTGACGCAGATCTTTTCAAAATTAATGCATCGTCTGGTCAAATTTCATTGCTAAGAACCTTGGATCGTGAAGCACAGAGTGAATACACACTTGCTCTTGTTGCTATGGATACAGGTATGTAAGCAGTTTATAGGTTTTACAAAACCACTTTTGTGGAATTTCCATCATAACAATAAAATTAAATGTCTAACTAATAAATATTTTTTTACAGGTTCTCCTCCTCTCACTGGGTCTGGAACTGTTAAAATTATAGTCCAAGACGTAAACGATAATAGCCCAGTCTTCGAAAGACAAAATTACATAACCAGCATCAAAGAAAATTTAGCATCCGGAACGTTTGTAATTCATCCTAAAGCTAATGACAATGATATTGGAAATAATGCTAAAATCAGATACAGCCTTCTTGGTGAAAAATCTGAACGATTTAAAATAGATTCTTCTACCGGCGTTGTTTCTACCAACGCTACTTTAGATCGAGAGGAATGGGATGCGTATTATTTAATTATTATGGCACAAGATTCGTCTACAACAGATCCAAGAACAGCTACGGCAAATCTGACTATACTAGTCGAAGATGAAAACGATAACACTCCTACGTTTGCTAATCCAGTTTACGAAACGCACATTTCAGATCGCACTGTTAAAGGAGATTTTGTATTTGGCGTAAAAGCTACGGATAATGACATAGGATTGAACAAAAAAATTGTATATGATCTAAAAGGTGAACACCAAGGGCTATTTATCATAAACAAAGAAACTGGAGTAATCAAAGCCAATGAAAATCTAATGAAACATCAAGTTAACACATTTAATTTGATTGTTGTTGCTACGGATTGTGGAGAGTTACCAAGACAAAGTACAGCTGAATTGGTTTTAGTTCCAAAAGCAGTAAAAAACTTTCCAAAGTTTAATGTCACTCACAAACTAACATTTACCTTTTCCGAAGATACTCCAGAAGGAGTTCTTGTTACTAGACTGTCAGCATCATCACATAAAAAAGGTCCTGTGGGTCTTTTGCAATATAACATTGCAGGAGGAAACGTCGGAGACGCACTGAGAGTTGAACCAATGAGTGGTGAAGTCTTCATCACTGGCAAAGGGCTGGACTTTGAAACAATGCCAATGTACGAAGTTTGGTTTGAAGTTAAAGATTCAGACAACCCGCCACTGAAATCTTTCATCGAAATTGAAATAAAGGTCACAGATGCTAATGACAACGCTCCCGTAATTGAAAACGTTCTTTACAATGCATCTATCTTAGAAAAAGAATCTCCACCACAATTGGTAATCAAAATCGAAGCACATGATGACGATTCCAACGAAAATGGTAGAATATCTTACAAACTAATTAATGACTATGAAGAAACATTTGCAATCGACCCAGATAATGGAGAAATTTTCACCAACATAGCATTAGATCGAGAATCTATTCCATTTTATGAAATATTAGTCGAAGCAGTCGATCACGGAGTTCCTCAAATGGTTGGAACATCAACCGTTCTTGTCACGGTTTTGGACAAAAATGATAATCCACCAAGGTTCACACGACTGTTTAGCGTAAACGTAACAGAAAATGCTGAGATTGGTTCTTTCGTTATTCGAGTAACAAGTTCAGATTTAGATATAGGATCTAATGCTAACGCTAATTATAGTTTTGTTGAAAATCCAGGTGAAAAATTTACAATTGATCCAATAAGTGGCAATGTTACAGTAGCAAGACCTTTGGACCGAGAGTTGCAAGATGAGTACATTTTGAAAGTAGCCGCTATTGATGGAGCATGGCGATCTGAAACACCTCTTACTATAACCATACAAGACCAAAATGATAATGCTCCAGAATTTGAATATTCTTACTATAGCTTTAACTTCCCAGAGCTTCAAAAGAAAAATAGTTTTGTTGGTCAAGTAATAGCCAACGATAGAGATAAACAAGGCCCGAACTCCATTATATCCTACTCGTTACAGCAACCATCAGATTTATTTTCTATAGATCCAGCAACTGGAGAAATATCTAGTAAATACGTCATGAACTATAAAAGAACATCAGTAAACACTTCTCCAGAAAATACTTACTCTGTCATTGTCGTTGCGACTGATAATGGAAAACCACCAATGTCCTCTGAGTGTTTTGTTACCATAAATGTAGTGGATGCCAATAATAATGCTCCTAAATTTAAGATACATGAAAAATTTGTACCAGTACCAATAGATGCTACACTTGGTGAGAAAATTATTAAGCTAATAGCAGAAGACACCGTAGACTTTGGTATAAATGCCATGATCGAGTACTTTGTTAAAAGTGGTAATGGCTCAACTTATTTTACAATTGATAGAAATAGTGGATGGGTTATTGTCAAAAAACAGTTCTACTACCTTGGAAATTATTATGGACTTAAAATAAGAGCAGTTGATAGAGGAGTACCCTCTCAATCAGATGAGACTACAGTGACATTTGTTGTAACCGGTGAAAATATTTACAGCCCCAAGTTTACTGCTTTGAGTTACCAAGTTATAGTACCTGAAAATGAACCAGTGGGATCATCGATTCTTACGGTAAAAGCAAGTGATGAAGATGAAGGGCCTAACGGCATTGTCAGATATACGATATCTTCGGGAAATGCTGGAAAAGTGTTCAAAATCCACCCTGTATCTGGTGCCATCAGTATTTTACGGGCGCTAGATTATGACAATATTGAAGAATATCGCCTAAACATAACTGCGCATGATCTTGGCTTCAAATCAAAAGAAACAACGGCAACGCTGACCATCATTCTTACCGATATAAATGATAACGCTCCTCAATTCAATCAAACGAAATACGTGGCATACTTACCTGAAAACTCTGCAGTCAACAGTTTTGTTTACAAAGTGAAAGCAACAGATATTGATTCACCGAAGAACGCAGTTGTAAAATATTACATTAGCAATAAAATGACATCACTTTTCCACATAAATGAAAACACAGGTGAAATATTTTCTAAAAACGTATTTGATTATGAGGAAAAAAACATATACAAGCTTCAAATACGAGCTGAAAACCCCAATTCGAATATGTGGAACGTAACTGAGGTCATTGTTCACATTACTGGCGTCAACGAATATTACCCTAAATTCAAGCAACCTGTTTTTCATTTTGATGTATCTGAATCGGCTGATGTTGGAACAAATGTTGGCGTCATTCAAGCAACGGATCAAGATAGCGGTGATGATGGAATTATTTACTACCTTTTCGTTGGGTCCAGTAATGATAAGGGTTTTAACATTAATTCTCAAACTGGTGTAATAAGAGTTGCTCGCTATTTAGACAGAGAAACACAAAATAGGGTCGTGTTAACAGTTTTAGCTAAAAACTCAGGCGGTATTCGAGGAAATGATACCGATGAAGCTCAAGTTATTATATCTATCCAAGACGGAAATGATCCTCCGGAGTTTTTACGACATCACTATGAGGCAACAATTTCAGAGGGTGCCAGTATTGGTCACGAAGTTATTCGAGTTCAAGCTGTAGACAAAGATGTGCGACCACAAAATAACCAATTTAGTTTCTCTATAATTGGTGGTAATGTTGATCAAAACTTCAAGATAGATCCTCAAACTGGAGAAATCGAGGTAGCACGCCACTTAGACCGAGAAGCTTTATCAGCATATAACTTGATTATTGGAGCCATTGACACTGGTATACCTCCTCAGACTGGAACAGCAACTGTGAAAATTACTGTAACTGATATCAATGACAATGGACCCGTTTTCGACGTTGCTAGTTTTGAAGGAGCAGTTTATGAAAACGAACCTCCAAATACAAGCATTGCTACACTTTCAGCTAAAGATCCTGACCTACCACCAAATGGAGCTCCATTTTCGTACACTATCATTGGAGGAAAACATCAAAATTACGTAAAAATCAATAGACACACTGGTGTATTGGTTACGACGCGCAAACTTGATAGAGAGATAACGCCATTCCTAGAAGTTATGATTGAGATTGAAGATAGTGGTGTGCCTGTTATGAAATCAAACTATACGATACAAATAAAAGTTCAGGATAGAAACGACAATCCCCCGACGCCTAGATCTGCACATGTTCTTGTTTACGCTTTCAACACCAAAGTCCCTCATCATAAAATTGCGGATGTAAAACCAAATGATCCTGATATAATAGGCGATTATAAATGTAAGATTATTAAAGATTCTACATCAGATAGAACAATATCAACACTTTACATCAAAACTGGATGTGATCTTTATACAAATGCAGTAAAACCTGGCGAAGGATATTCTTTTTCAGTTGCCGGAAACGATGGCATCCACAGAGATGTAATATCCTCGATCAGTGTTGAGTTCTTTTCATTTGATAATGCAACAGTGGAACAATCTATAACATTACGAATTCTTAATACAACTGCATCTGATTTCCTCACTCACTACTACCGCAGTTTATTGGAAACTTTGAAACAAGGCCTAAAAAATAGAGAAAACATTAATCTGTACAGCATTAATCAAATTGATAATCATTTGGATCTTACCGTAGCTATCAAAGATAATCATTCCATTTGGAAGAGACAAAACACCGAGAGGTATTTGAAGGCAAAAGAAGACGTCATGACCAAGACGTTAAACAGGCGTATTGTTGTCCCCTACTTTCCATGCTCGTCTAAACAATGCAAAAACGGAGGTCGGTGTAGCGACGCTATTAAAATATTGGATGATACCAAAATAACAGAAAGTTCCAGCCTCATACTGTCTTCACCTTTAATCAAACATGAGTACGCATGTCACTGCATAGGTGGATTTATGGGAGCTAATTGCGATAAGAGGCAAGATCCTTGCATACCGAACCCTTGCAGTTTTGGAGGCCAATGTCACAAGCAAGGTCATGACTTTACTTGTTCATGTTCACCACGAAGAGAAGGCAAGATCTGTGAATTGGAAAGAGACGACGTTTGCAGTAGTAACCCTTGTAAAAACGGTGGTTCATGTAAAGAAAGTGCCGATAGAAATTCATTTTTCTGCTTGTGTCGCCCTGGCTACCGCGGCAATCATTGCGAAGCTCTTGTAGATTCATGTAGACCTAACCCTTGTATGCATGGAGGAATATGCATTAGTCTCAAACCAGGCTATAAATGCAGTTGTACGAATGGTCGATACGGAACACACTGTGAAAGTACTACTTTTGGGTTCTCCGAACTATCTTACATGCAGTTCCAGGCTCTTGATGCCTCGACCAATGATATCACTATAATTTTTGCAACTGCGAAACCAGATTCTTTACTACTCTATAACTATGGATCTCAGACAAGTGGACGATCCGACTTCATAGCGATTGAGATTCTGGGAGGAAAGCCTTTGTTTTCGTTTGGAGGAGCACGGACGTCGATTACGTCTGTCACCATAACAAACTCAAACAAGAACCTGGCAGATGGAAATTGGTACAAACTAACAGCAACTAGAAATGGCCGAGTTATATCCCTCAGTGTCACCTCTTGCACTGACCATGGTGACGTTTGTATGGAATGTGAACCTGGAGATGACTCCTGCTATAATGACGATACAGGACAGGCAGGGTACGTATCTCATTATTATTTGGATTTAGCTTACTTTATAAAACTAGGTCAGTGTTAGATTACCTATTAACCGTATTTATGGCTAATATGGGTGATATTATTAAGTACTAGTTGCGCCCCGCGGTTTCACCCACGCAGTTTTAAATCCCAGTATTCCGACGGGATAAAAAATGGCCTAAGTGCTATTCCAGACCATAATCTATCACTCTGCCAAGTTTCATCCAGATCCGTTCAACCGTTCCGGCGTGAAAGAGTAACAAACATCCATCCATCCATCCATCGATACCTACAAACTTTCGCGTTTATAATAGTAGTAGGATGTTATAAAATAATAATATTATAAAAAAAAATATACTATTTATAAATGTAAATATGGATCTAACGATTATGAACTGTTTCATAAATGTTTTTTTTATTTCAGGACGCTGAATTTCAATAATGAACCACTTCTGATTGGAGGATTACACAAGGCAGACCCAGTTTTGGAGCGCCCCGGACAGCTTCATTCCGATGATTTTGTTGGCTGCATGCACAGTATTTCCGTAAATGGTCGTCTTCTAAACTTGTCAAGCCCTATACATGCACGCGGTGTTGAAGCAAACTGTGCACGTTCAGAGAAAGGTACGTGCTACAAGATGGATATGTGTAGAAACGGTGAATGTCAAGATAGATGGAAAGGCCACATGTGTAAATGCGATGGAAGTTTCATTGCCCCAGATTGCAGCCGCTCACTACAAGCAATATCAGTCGGTGAAAATGGGCTAGTCCAGTATATCATAACAGAAAAGCACAGGAGAATGCAGTTGCTAGAATCATTTTATGGTGGTAGTACGATTTGGGACAAGAAAGGAAAAGGGTCTGCTAAAATGACGACTAAAATCAGCAATCCATCAAAAACCTTGTCTTTCTACTTTAGAACACAAAGAAAAGACGGTATTTTGTTTTATGCAGCGACTGACAAGTACTACACATTGATAGAACTACTCAATGGAAAAGTGGCTTATACATCAAAGCAAAATTCTGTTGTAAATATGACTCAAGCTGAACAAGATGACGTTTCTGATGGAAACTGGCACAACGTAACATTATTTTCCATGGGGCGCAGCATTCGCCTCATCGTGGATGGATCACACGTAGGCGAAGAACTAGATGCTGCTGGTGTTCACGACTTTTTAGATCCCTATCTCACTTTAATATCTCTAGGTGGGATCAAACCAGATTGGATGACTACATCTGCTCAGAACAAATTCGAAGGATGCTTAGCCAACTTTACAATAAACAATGAAATCCAACCTTTTGGAGGAAATGGAAGCATATTCAGAGATACGGTTTATAAAGGAAAAGTACTACATGGATGTCAAAGTGCCTTTGCTGGCGGTATCGTACAGAACACGTCGCCGTTAACCGTTGGATTGGTTCTGGTGCTAGTGTTTTTCATTATTTTAATGGCTGCTAGTTTGTTCTCGATTATTTATTATCGTTTGCGCAAACAGAAAAAAGAAAAAGGAAATAGCTCTACAAGCAAAACAAACTTATCTCATTCAAAACAAAGCTGTGGTCCAGCAATGCTTAATGCACCAAATTTAATAGCCGGCACCAACGACAGTCTCATGAATAGAAGTCTCCACGGTAATGATACCAATCTTAACAGCTATATGTCGGAAAACGCAGACATAACTCGAAATGTGGGGCATATTGTTGGCCCCGAATTGTTATCAAAGAAATACAAAGATCGAGAAATAATGAACATAGACCCTCCGCGGCCTCAAAGGCCAGACATCATAGAGCGCGAAGTCGTCGGCAAGAGTCCTGCTCTTAGGGAAGATCATCATCCGCCACCACCACCATCCACAAATACATCACACCATACACACGACCATCCCAGTGGTATGGATTTGAATTCTGATGTTCCTGAACATTATGATCTTGAAAACGCCAGTTCAATAGCACCATCAGATATAGATATAGTCTACCATTATAAAGGTTTCCGCGAAGCAGCAGGTGCTAGAAAATATAAAGCTACTCCCCCGCCCGTTGCCGGGTACCACCATAAGCATCAAACAACCCAGCATCGACATTCACCGCACCACCCGAGTGGGTACCCATCAAGAATACTACCTCAGACTTCTCAACATCCACCACAGCCAACGAGGCAGCAACTGCAAACAACACCTCTCGCTAGATTATCGCCTAGTAGTGAACTGAGTCAACAACCTCGAATACTTACGCTGCACGATATATCTGGAAAGCCGCTACAAAGCGCTTTTCTTGCTACCACGTCCAGCTCTGGTGGCGTCGGAAAAGATGCACTACATAGCAACAGCGAGCGTAGTTTAAATAGTCCCGTCATGTCACAGCTAAGTGGCCAAAGCTCGTCCGCTGGGAGAAAAACACCTAACGCCCCACCTCAAGTGCCTCAAGTGGTATCCGTTGGATCTGGCGCAGTAGGTCTAACCGCTGAAGAGATCGAAAGAATGAATGCGAGGCAGAGAACATCTAGCTTAGTCTCGACGTTAGATGCCGTGTCGAGCTCGAGCGAAGCACCGCGGGGAGGAGGTGTAGGACATCACATGTCCCACAGACATCACTCGCCTCCAGACGACAACCGGAGTTCGACCGGCTCAGATGATGAAAGTGGTAACGACAGTTTTACTTGCTCTGAAATTGAGTATGATAACAACAGCATCAACGCCGACAAGCTTGAAGATGTTAGAAGACAGAATGTCAGTAGTGGGAGCAATCCAAAAAAACCTATATTACCACCTCCTTATGAAAGTTTTGATTCTTCTTTCAGAGGTTCATTAAGTACTCTAGTCGCGTCTGATGACGATTTAGCACCGCATGTGAGTTCAGCTTTGTACAGACAGGCTAATGGATCACCCGCGGCGGCGGCACTCGGTTGGGACCATCTCTTCAATTGGGGTCCTAATTTCGAAAGCATGATTGGAGTGTTCAAGGATATTGCTGAGCTACCAGATTCTGTGAACGGACGAATGTCTTCCTCTTTAAGGCTTCAGAATGGAACGCCTAAGCCGTCTGAAGAATATGTATGATAATAAATAAATGTAAATATATTATTAGATAGCTATACCTACGTTAATTTTAATCTTGTTGCAACAAATGACCTCATTTTATTTATGCTTCAAGATAATTTAATAGTAAACTGTAAAAATGTAAATCGTTGTACAAATGTAAAATGGAGTAAAAATCTCGGATATAGTTGGAAAAATAGTTAAGAAACTGTTTATATTATTTAATAGGATAAAATTATTGTAAAAATTAGATAAATGTTTTTGGAATCTTGTATCAAGATTTCTAAATTCTTGCCATATTATTGGAAAGTGATCATTGGTTCTATATCTACAATACTAAAAGTCTCTTGAGTTGAACACTTTCCAATTTCTAATTCTAAAATGTTTTAAGTATTTGTTGTGGCGTGTTCCATGTTCATGTACCTATGTAAAAAGCTAAGAGTAAAAACGAATTCAGTGATTTTTGATTTATCGTTTTTAAAAATTATGTGGCTAAAAATACAGCTGTAAATTTTTCATTACATTTTCATTTCTTTAAAAATAATGTCAAAAAAACAACACTGAATTGTGAAATTAATCAGCCATTGTAAGTAGTAAGTAAGGTGCCAAATGTAAACTGAAAAGAACTGACTAAGTTAATTTAAAAATAAAGAGATTTTCAACACTTTTGACAGAGTTTTTTTTTTAAGCGCACTGCACATAAATGAACCTCCCTTTTGTGATAAAAATTTTTCATTTAAGCTATAAATACAATAAAGGTACACTTATAAGTTAAACGATCAGATATATCGGATAGAAGCAGAAAATAATTCATTTTTGTCTTTTTAATAATGATAACATAACATCTTATTAATTATGATAACAGTTTTATTATGCCTCAGAGTATTACAATAAAATGCTAAGGAGTGAAACTCAGTGCCGTTTTTTCTGATCACTAATACAATCTGAATCTCTTCAAGGCAAGAGTGAATAGGTGATGTCAGCTCCAACATCGGCTGCATTATCACTAACCATCAGGTGACATTGTAGCCAGAGGAAGATATAGTGATATAGTACAGTGCCATGTGCCTCAAGATACCCACTCAATATCAAAAATTATCTTTGTAGTCTGATGAGTACAACGATAATTTTTCTTGTATAAAAATAGTATCAATAGTAGTGTGCATGCCTCCAGCTTCCTCATATTGAAAATGTAATTTCTAGAAATGCCAATATTTAAAGCATAATTAGTGCACTCATAGATTTGAATCATAATTTAGCTGCCAAATAAACAGCGATGCTACAATAAAGTACTTACAATAAACCGCTAGGCTAGCTAATGATATTTAGTTCTACCAAGTAAATGTTTATGTATCTTGTTTGGATCCCGCTGTTACATACAACTTGCTATCAATGTATAGATAAAAACCTATTAGATACATGCCCTAAAAGCACTTACAAAAAATTCGCTCACCAAAATACTGCTCCGGTGATAAGGCGCCATTACGCGCGTGTTTCTTTAGCTAATTGATCTCATTTCCATAACTACGAAACTTAATTTGGAACGGAAAATAAAAGGAGAGTATTTTATAGTCAAATACTTCTCAATTACAAAATTTGGGAATATAACTAAAAAAATCATCAAAGGGAAAGTGATTTGATTTCCATTTTTGAATGCTCGATAGCTCGTAACCTATATTTGTATTTATATTTATGTATTTACTTTTAGATTTACGGAATGCGGATAGAAAAATGAATTAATCCAAAAAGGGAAAACGCCCTAAAAATGTACGAGTAGGTATGTTTGTAATCGCCGTGGATTCAGTAACACCGGCGGTTTTTTTAATCATATTATAAATAGTTTCAGTCAGTTGTTAACTAATGATCTTTCTTCTTCGAAATGCATGCAAGGCTCGTAGGCCTCCATAGACTGCTCTGCTCTCTGCTATTCTAGAGGATTCCAGCAGAGGACTTCTTCTGGCTGATAATGATGATGATGCTCATGAAATCACCACCTACCTACGTGTAGTAAAAACAGAGACCTTATTTGATAATTATATTCGGAAGTAGTTACAATATCGTTGTAACATTGGTTGTAACATAAGTAGTCGATAAGCGACTGAAACTGAAAAACACCGCAGTCTATGTCTAGAGAAGCGACAAGAGCCTCAAGATTTAAAACTCTGTAACTTAAAATATTTAACTTAAAAATACAGTTTCGTGTCTTATAAAACCAGTTACGATTATCTGTTTATTGATGCGTTATCCTATAGCTCTTAAAATACCTAACATTTGGTTTTGAGTTTTGACTGTATTTTGTGAAATGTTCGTGATAATTGTGCTAACGTACCTTGGCTGTTTTCTACTACGTGAGTTTTGATTGTCAATAAACATAAATTAATATGTACCTAAGCTACCTATATTTAAATACAGGAAAATGATCATATTTAAGGACAGTTTAAAGATAAACTCTATCACTATTATAAAATAAAGCTTTTGCTCTGCTTATAAGTTTGAGTAGGTGATAACTTGCAAGGAAGATTAGTATTAATAATTTAGATAATTTAAAAATGAATCCCTATTTCCCTTGGTCACGGCGGGGCCGATATCACTAATTCTTTTTTTATTGTGTTTGCTAAAAATAAAATAAAAACATTTTCTCATACAAAATGTGTACGGGTGTCGTAACATCTGACATTCATTAGGCGGTAAGAAGTTCGCGCACATCTTGAGTTCGCGGGATTAACTAGTAGTAATAGATATAAAAATTTCAGCAATCGTATCATTCTGACCCAAGCAAGATAAAAAAATAGATTTTACTTGAAAAGTTTTTAATATAGGTAAGTTTTATCTATCTACTTAATTATAAATCTTACTTTTTTAGATCCAGCGGTAGTACAGTCGCAATGTGTTGCACCTCCTATGGAATGCCCTAATGAAAATATAACATTTTGGCTCTACACAAGGTATAGTTATTTAGTTAGGGATAGATCTTCGAACTTCCATAATGACTTATTTGTTTCAAATATATATTATTTTAATATTATATTATATTATGCAATTTAAGCAAAATACACATCCAGAACGAATAAAAAAAACAGCATTGTGGAAGGTACTGATATAAAACACTGACAATTGGAAAATCAGACAAATCTGCTAATAACAGCCAGGAGATAACGCAATGCCATTTTGATATGGCCAATAAAGTTTTAATTAATTTTGAAGTACTTAATGTTTTAAAAGGTCCTGCCATGAAATTTTGAATAACTCAATTCGCTGAAGTTTCCGTTTCAAAGATTGGCTCATGCCAGTTTTCAATAGGGGTGGTAGAGACCATGGATTTCAAATAGCTATAATACTAACAACCTCGCTTTCATAATATAATGTTGTTCATACATTGTTTTATACGATGGAACAAGATGATGGCCCACCTGAAGTTAAAAGGAAGGTAACCTTCACTTGTAAAAAAGCATTGCTTCGCAAGTCACCCAAGGTAGCAACGCCTCTACGATGAATTACCCTGCGTCTATCGAACATGTTCAGTACCTCAAAAGTTCTGTTTTTTTCGTGTTTTATTTCTTGTAACTCAGGCCTTTTTAGGGTTCCGTACCCAAAGGGATAAACGGGAACTGTCTGTTACTGTTTACTGTCCGTTTGTCTGTCCTCTGTCACCAGGCTGTATTTCATGAATCGTAAAAGTTAGACAGTTGAAATTTTCGCAGATGTTGTGTTTCTGTGCCGCTGTAATAACAAACACAAAAAAAAGTATAAAATATATATTTAATTAATTTGAAATATTTCACGGGTATTTATCGCGTTTTACCTTTAATAACTTCCCGACGTTTCTTTTAATAGTATTGCAACATAGCCGAAACGTCGGGAAATTATTAAAGGTAAAACGCGATAAATACCCGTCAAATATTTCAAATGAATAAAGTGTTATGATCGCGAAAGTTTAAAAAACACTAAAATAAATATTTATGGGGGCTCTCATACAGAAAACGTTCTTTAGCTCTTCGTGCACGATTCCGACTCGCACTTGCCCAGTTTTTTTGACATTCACTAAGCGTCTCTATCGGGCATGCTGGGAATTCACGAATACAGAAAAGGTCTCACGTTACGAAGAACTAAATTAAAAGAAAATCCAAACTCAAACTTGAGGTAAAGACTCAAACTTGTAGGTTTATTATAAGTTAAATAATAAGTATAATAATATATAAATATAATAATAATAAGTGGTCGCATACTAATTGGCCTCATCAACAAGCTCAAAGTTGCACAACGGGCTATGGAGAGAGCTATGCTGGGAGTTTCACTACGAGATAGAATCAGAAATGAGGAAATTCGTAGGAGAACCAAGGTAGCTGACTGAGCTGATAGCTCTTAGAATCAGGAAGTTTAAGTGGCAGTGGACGCTGGACAGGTCATATAGCTCGAAGTACTGACAACCGCTGGGGAATAAAGGTTCTCGAATGGCGACCACGAACAGAAATGCGAAGTGTGGGACGCCCTCCTACCCGATGGGCTGACGACATTGTTAGGATCGCGGGAAGTCGGTGAATGGAACGGGTTCAAAATTGTTCTTCCTGGAAACAGATAGGAGAGGCCTATGTCCGGCAGTGGATTTCTGTAGGCTGATGATGATGATGATGAAAAAATAAGTCACAATAAAAATAAACAGTCATAAATGCAACTGAAATAATATGTAACTACAACTACCGCCCAATGTAAGGACGACTGGACGGATTCGTTGCAGTTCATGCATCGTCATTTTATCGTAAACAACCAAACAAGTCGCAAGTTGTGCGTTCTGTTATTGGCACAATAAATACCTAAACCTTTTGTCGCAATAAGCACCGGTGGTCTAGTGGGAGTGACCCCGCCTTCCGATCGTTAGGTCGCAGGTTCGAATCCGGTCGTGCACCAATGGATTTTTCTATCGAAAAAATTATGTGCGCAATGCCAGTGCTCTTAAACGGTGAAGGAAAACATCGTGAGGAAACCAGTTAGTATTCTAACAGCGGCGATGGGCTTGCAACCTGTCACGTATGGAATACTAACTACTGCAAAATGTAAGTATGTGCCAAATGTAATGTTTGGACGTACCTCTGACTACCCCCCTTAGACATCCTCAAAGAATCTTGAATTAGTACCTACTTGGTACTGGGAGATCTGAAGGGATATCTACCGTGCCTGGGGATCAAAGTCGTGAAGCTGTTTCAGTTTCAGTTTTTTTTGTCGCATTTCGTGCGTCGAGTATGTACGAATAGATTGAATCAGTAATACCATAGATATGAGTACATGAACAAAACATTATTGGCAAAGACTAAAAGATTTCAAAATTTTAAATCATCCAATGGAATCATTCCTTTTTTTGCTGTGACTTGAATGCCTACTTTACTAAGCTACTTACCTACCTGTTTCGTTTTGTTTATATTCACAAAACATTTGTTACTTTTATTCACGACGTAATTTGGTACCTATAATAAGACTCTTATCTGCAACTATATTAAGGTCATAGTCAAGATCATGGTCTAAAGGAAGTGACATAGAATTTCTCGAAAGTGACTAGCCTTGAAAAGGGCAAGGTGCCTATACATCATGCAGGAAATTAAACTCCTTATCTTGGGAACTAAATTGTGTTGATAATAAACCTTGAACATGTTTTAAAATAACAAATATAAAATGTAAATACTTACACCGAAACTGAATTTAAATTAGGTGAAATATTTGATTCGGGATAGAAAATTTAAGGCGGAATATACCTAAGACATTATGTTTTATTTTGGTTGACATTTCACATATAAAAAGAAAATATCAAAAAAATTAGACATCTTCTGTGCAAAAATCAATTCAAAAATTAACCATAAACTCTGTTTTCCACACAAATAATAAGGCAATTTGTTTTTCCAGAGAAAACGAGCATAAAGGTCACCAAGTAAAGGTCGATGACCCTGAATCCATAATACAAGCACCGTGGGTACAACATGCGCCTGTCAAAATTCTCATACATGGTTACACCGGCGACAAAGACTACTCGCCCAACACAGAAATACGGCCAGGTGCTCTAAGTATTCATCTTATTTCATACACTTGCAAACTATTTCTTCAGCCAAGCATTTTTTTGATTATTATAAGCTAAATAGTAAGTGATTTGACAGCCGATTAGTGTTGATCGAGCTTTCAGAAACCTTTTTCAACTGTTATAGATGTGTTTTTATTACTATAAAAAATAAAAACATTGTATTTTCATAAATAAGTAATACCTCCTACGTGAGCAATACAAACAAGGTATGCCAAATAAGCAAATTTTATACTCTTTTTCCACAAAAAAAAAAACGAGTTTCATAAAACATCGGATCATCATAAACAGCCCAAACGCATATATTACAGCTTACATGGAGTGTTGCAACTACTCCATTATATCGGTGGACTACAACCCCATCGCTCGGGAGCCTTGCTACATAGAGGCTGCTAGGAACACGGAGCTCGTCGGCAAGTGTACCGCTCAGCTGATCTGTGAGCTCGTCGATAAATATGGCTTCGATCTTGAGCTGTTCCATATAATCGGCTTCAGTCTCGGAGGACAGACGGCGGGGTTTATCGCCAATAATTTATCGTGTGGGCGACTGAGTCGGATATCGGGTAAGCTTAACACAAAACAAAACTAAAGCCCAAAGCTTTGGTCTTTATTACTATAATAACAAACATTGCCAGCAGTTTATTTCGCCTGGTGGTGGTACTTTGCTAACATCAATTCTACAGACACTTTTTCTCTAATAAGGTCCGCTCAGTATCACGTGATATTATCTGGTTTATTATTATAAAAATACTACCAAATTTAAGGGTTTTGAAGAAATACGGAGAATGATAAACAAGCTTTAAGATAAGATAGATTTGTGCCGAAAACATCAATGAATCATTTGACAGCCAGGCTTTTACCCTCAAGAGATTCTCATACAACACCAACTCTTTTGGAAATGTTGTTTAATTTGTAAGATGTGGAAATTAAACGCTAAATCGTTTATTTTTGTTCTTCTATTCCAGCACTAGACCCGGCCATGCCCTTGTTTGTCACGCCCGACGTAAACAAGAAAGTGGACAAGGGCGATGCAATTTTTGTGGACTGCCTTCATACAAATTCGTTGGAGAAAGGGAAGCTCGAGTTGTGTGGAGCCGTAGATTTCTACGCAAACGGAGGCATCTCCCAACCAGGCTGCAAGGCAACTGCTGAGCAAAGTAAACTGGAATATTTGTTTATTATTATTACGATATTTTACACATATATAAATTACAAAAATTGTAGGTCGGAAATGGATTAGACGGGATCGTGGTAGATGGCACAAACTAAGGGACGCCTATGACCAGTAATAGTTGAAGTCGGGCTGCGAATGATTATGATGATGGTGATATTTAATACTTCTTGCTGATAGAACAAGCAAATGGCCCACCTGTGGCTTGGTCACGAATACATTGAGACATTTGTTGCGTTAACGTATCCTACCGATTCTCAACTTTATTATAGTTAGGGATACAATACGCGTATGCAATTTACATAATTTTCGTTTGTGATTATGTCAATGATGTTAAGAGTCCGGTGACAGCGGCTCGCAATTTCGAGGTGCGATTGGCTATTATTTCATTTTATTTCATTTCGGGGAGGTTGTTTGAAAAAATAACTCTAAAGAAACACGCATAAATACTGTTCGAACACAAATAATCCAATAATATAAGGGAAATGTGCTTGAGTCAGAAATCATTTTGGTATTAGGTAAATGTAAGACCAAACATACTAATACCAAAATGATTTCTGATTCGGGCATGTTTCCCTTATATTATTGTATTATTTGTGTTCGAACAGTATTTATGCGTGTTTCTTTAGAGTTATTTTTTCAAACAACCTCCCCGAAATGAAATAAAATGAAATAATAGCCAATCGCACCTCGAAATTGCGAGCCGCTGTCACCGAAGCCTTAAGTGTCACCTATAACAAAACAATACCTCGCGAGTCACGCCCTTTATTTACTTCTAGCAAAGTCTGGATGCAACCACGCCAGAGCACCAATTTACTACGCCGAGTCGATACTCACCGATGTGGGTTTCTATGCCACGAAGTGTAATACCTGGATCACTTACATTATTGGATGGTGTGATCTGTTCAAGTCGAATGACAATATTTTGTTTGGCGAGTACGTCCCTTTGAAGTAAGTTTATTCAAGGTTTTAGTTTCAATGTTCTTTTGAATACGTTATCTTTCTTGCTTATTAACAAATGCAAACACCTGTTGGATCTATTCGGAAACTACGAGTAGATTCTAAATTCGCGCTGACAATGTGGCACTTCATATCGCTATTCATTTTCGAGTATTCGTCGTATATTTTCCCAAATGAGACAATTCGCATATATTTACCATTTTTAACGAACAAGGCAATGTGCAAATAAAAACGCAAATACCGAATACAGCAATGTCAATTGCCACCATTACCTAAGCTGTGACCAAACTGATGCGCTTAACCTATACATCTGCGAAGTCGTGCATAGGTGGCGAAGCGTTGTTTATAGATGTAGCGTTGTCTATTATGTCGTTTTTACTAGATGATAAGGATAACAGTCAACAGGCAAGACCTATCAGGACCTAAAAACACTAATCGACACAGTGCAGTTTGGACTTGAAGACCTACTATAAAATATAGTACTTGAAATTTTCCTGACTCATGTAAAAATATATCAGGGTTAGTCACAATCGCGGAAATTTATTTCCAGTTTTTAAAAGTTGTCTGACCATGTGGATTTATTTTTATTCAAAACAGTCCAAATTGCCTGCATTAAAATGTTGAACTGCAATCATTCTTGCCACTAAACTCAAAAGCATTCATCAAAAAGGTATCTTAACCATGAAATGACTTATTATCACAGTGGAGTGGCAATCTACGGGGTATCTATTCAATAATCAAGTGCAGGCACCGAAACACTTTCACTGTTCGTTGCTCTATCCATGGATGTAGCTCTACCTTTGTACGTCCAAGACTTCCTTTGTAATTATTTTTTTTCTTTGACTTCCATCCTCCATTTGTCGTGTCACAAATACATTCTTGAGAACTAGATAATAAACTGCAATTTTGTTAACATGGATGGATGCAATCAAAAAACACATGGCAATACATATTTGTTAATTAAATTTTTTGTAAATTTTAGAATTAAGTACTTTGAATCCTATAAAGAAAAAAAGAAAAATTCTATAGATATAATACCATTTTTTATACATAACTAGCTTCCAACTACCACCTTTACTGCAGAGACGATGATGAATCCATTATTCTGAAATGATGAGAAAGGTTCTCAAGAACACACATCGCTTTACAAAAACAACCAGTTTATAGTCTGCAGATGTTGGCTTGCACAACTTTTACGTAATGTTTGAACCACATTATGAGCAGTCACAAGAAGTCACTTACTTGCTTTACTTGCTCAAAAAGAACTGTTTATATGCTACTATATTATACTCTTCTCTTTAATCGTGTCAATAGTGCTAGCACTAAACAGTTTTTGGATGTTGCTTGGCTACCTTTACTGCATTGTCTTTTTATATACAACTTCATGGAACATGCAAATGCACAATGCACATGGCCCACTGGATATTAATTGTTAACCATCACCTGTTAACTACCTATTAACAAAGAACAAAAAAAATCACCTATTAACAAAGCATTGTATCGTAAGTCACAACATTAGGAACATGCCCTATGATGCACTGCCATGCGTCCATCTACTTGGGGCATACTGTTAGAAGCCTCAGGCCTGTAATTTCACCGGCAAACATACTCTTCAACCTAAAACACAGCAACGCGGCTTGGTGGCAAAAAAAAGCATAGTGGTAGTTCTACTCCTGACGAGCACTTCACAAAGAGCTCTACTAATCTTGTCTGGGGTATAGTTAAGCTCAACCTTTAAAGGTCCGGCGACAGCGGCTCGCAATTTCGAGGTGCGATTGGCTATTATTTCATTTTATTTAATTTCGGGGAGGTAGTTTGAAAGAATAACTCTAAAGTGACACGCATAAATACTGTTCGAACACAAATAATACAATAATATAAAGGAAATGTGCTTGAGTCATTATGCGAGTATTTATGCGTGTCAGTTTAGAGTTATTCTTTCAAACAACCTCCCCGAAATGAAATAAAATGAAATAATAGCCAATCGCACCTCGAAATTGCGAGCCGCTGTCGCCGGAGCCTTAACTACACAAGACATCGGTGTCGATTCTTTTGTTGCATTATCCTAAACTAACTTTTTTTTATGCCAAAGCAGGCAGACGAGCATACGGGCCACCAGACTTAATCTGACAGCTCTAAAAATATAGCCATCCTTGTCGTTTCGCTCTTTTAGAAAGGTGCGGCAATGTTTTTAGTGCTGTCAAGTTAGGTTAATTTAGGAAAACTAAACAACAGAATTGACACTATTACCTTTAAAAGTAAATTATTTATACTTGACGGTCTATGACATTCAGACAATCAAGAAGGCATTGGAGATTGGCATCTGTGGTGGTCTCGTGGTGTCTACTGATTTAAAGGTCGAGGGACATGCTCTTGGCACACGTCACATTTATCAGAAAATTGTTTTTTAAACTACGGTTTGATGAGAATGAAAACAAATTCTGAAATAAATATTCAAAAAAAATTTTTTTTTTCAGTGCAACTGGGTCATATTTCTTCAGCACCAACGATAAGGCACCGTACGCGAAAGGCCAAAATAAGAAACAGAAGCGCAGCATTCAACTCCCTTGGCTAAAATTTAGAAATATTCTATCCTTCTTTTGATTTAATCTTGTTTTATTTCAATATCTATAAGACGTTTAACTCGCTCTAATAAAAAAAAATGCTGCTAATCACTACATCTCACTCTAACTTCTATCTCACATGAGAGGATGACGACAATAATAAGCAACGCTTTTTCATTAGTTTTTTTATTGGTGCGTGTTACCTTTCTTCATAAATACCTATAGAATAGGAAACGTTAAAACTAAACAAATCCCGCCGTCTAGTCCCGCCGCATCGAAATGCAAACAAATATCATCATAATTTAATCAAAAAAAATTTTTTTCGTTTCCTTGCTTGATCAACTGTAATAAAAATAGTATAGTCATCCAGAGGCGACTTTAGCAGCTAAGTCGTCGAACTAGGAATGACACCATGAATAAGTACATAATTGCTAACAAGGAATAATGTACTAATTTCTAGCGTTAGTTTTTTACGTCTTTTCCTTCATTTAACTGGCATTGTCACTCGTGTTTATGAATATTGGGCCTTCATAAATTACAAGTAAGTAAATGTTGTTTTGAAAGTAAATGCAGATCAACCTACCTTCCTACTTCCTTGTCTTAAATAATACTCCGGTCACCTAGACATGGATGGTAATGAAAAAAATTCGTCATGAGAAGTTACGTGACCCACGTTGTACATACGCTGGTATTAGAGCAAGTATACCAAAGATTTATGTCATCGTAGATAGACAAGACTATAGACAGCAAACAAGCGTACGGCCCACCTGATGGAATGCTGTTATGTTACTGTTATGTTATCTTTGAACGCTTCCTTGCAACACAAACGAACACCAAATTTTGATGATAAACTTATTCCAGTTTCGCAAATTTTACAGACTTGGCGTAAGATTGCACTTAATTCCCTTATAACATCAGGAACACATTCAAGTATTATTAAAATAAATATTAAAGACGAGCGAACGTTTATTTGAGGCACATTGGTAAAAGGGAATACGTGACAGATATCGACTAGGAGAGGAAGAATTAATAAGGTAAGGAATAATTCCCAGAGGTCCACGATTTTAATACTATTATAAACGCGAAAGTTTGTAAATATGGATAGATAGATAGATGGATGGATGTTTCTTACTCTTTTACGCCGGAACGGCTGAACGGATCTGGATGAAACTTGGCAGAGAGATGGACCTTTGTCCGGTGGGAACACCGGGACTTCAGCGCGGGTGAAACCGACTAATTTAATACCAACTAGTTTATTAATATAACCTGTAGGCCTGCGCCTAGGTAAATAGATATCTACTCTAAAAATAATAATACTACCTATACCTGTTATTGTATGAGTCTATCGTAAAACGATTGCCATGTTTTTAATAACAAATTTATTAGAAATCCATAGTTCAAGGGTTCAAGGGCTCTACAAAATTAAGTTAGGTACATACCTATTGCAAATGGAATGTAGGCACACCAAGTTCCATAACGCCATCAAGAGTCGCCAAAATTAGTCGAGGAAAGAGGCGTGACACGCTCATTGCCACATGAGCATTTATTCTTGCATAAAACGTTGAAAGAAACATCATGATGAAACTGACTCTACGAGTTATTTATACGCGTCAGTAACGCGGGAAGCGGGTGCGATGCGGGAGCGTCAAATATAAAACGTCAAACGTGAACGAAATTCCCGCATGAGAACGTGAAAAATAACGCTGGAAAATTGTGGAGGGGGTGTTTTTGCGCGTGGTTTGCGCATACAAAATACTCGCGCCATCACACCCCGTCCCCCTCGTTCCGGCGTTCTTTATGCGTGACATGCACTATCGTTTGGACTTTTGACAAGGAATATAAATAACGCTTTGTGCTTGGAACTGAGTCCTCATTAAGATTCACCTTCCAGTATCTTATTGCTATTTGAGTAGTTGACTAAGTAATATTTTCTAAATACATAAAACAGGCAAAGGTTTCGAAACACTTCAAAATAACAAGCGGGTGTGCAATGCGCATCCTCATAAAACATAGAGGTAAGTGGAAGTCGCAGTATAACTGACGTGTTTTCTCAATATCCTTGGTAATTTACGAATTACGCAAAACTATATTCGTCGTCATTCTGCACCAAAAAAATAAAGATAGATAGATAAGGAATTTAAACATTTTGGTATAATAATGAGCAGCCTTATTGCTTACAGCCATCTGTACCAGACCAGACTCACACATACATAACTAGTATTTCTTGTACTAGTTGATTTTTAAAAAAGTATCGTCTTATAAAAACAAAAATATTGTTATGGCCATACATTATATACGTGAAAACCTATTATTGGCCTTATGTTACTATTTTCTTTACTTTCCTGTTTTTTATGCTGTTAGTTTTCCTAAAAATAAATAAAAATAAAATAAATAAAAAATAACTTTCATTTTTAAAAAAGCCTAATTTAGTAATTGATTTAACTCTAACAGATGCCTCTTCGTTTGGCCAGATTCACATTATAGTTCTGTGGTAGACGGTATTTATGATATAAAACTAACACATCATAAATTATTTTCGAATGCAACAATAGACTTAGATAAACGAAAGCCTGTGATGAAGATGAGATGAAGAGCAAGGCTATTTAAGTAATTTGGTCTATTAAAATATAATCTGCCTTCTCAGACGACGAATATTACGACCGTCGAATGTCGGTCACCACTTCATAAAAACATTCACGGGGACCATATATCGTCCGTGTTGCCTCATATAATTGCATTTCGACATCATATTGATAGCCTTCGAAAATTATTGTGAACGATTCCATCGTCTTGCAATTTTTAACATAAAACCCTGATAAGTTATTATACTATAATTTAGAGTTCTGTCACGTATAGTTTTTTCCATGAGTTTTAACATGAGGCGTAACATCACGCCTCATGTTAAAACTCATGGAAAAAACCGCCTCAAGTTGTTGGACGCAGGGTAGTGCATCGTAGGGCACGTTCCTATTGTGCGTGACTTACGAGGCAATGCTTTGCTATAGGTGATGGTTACCACTTAACATCAGGTGGGCCATTTGCTTGTTCCATCACAGCTAGTCGTATAAAAAAAAACATTTACAAACCCACTGCAGATTACCCACTACAAAACTTTGGCAAATTGGCATATTTGACCATGCCTTGGCGATAGTCAGCGCCTTAACATATTTAAAGGGTGAGTAAGGTGATCACTCTAATTTAAGTGATATAGACAATTCTGGTTTTTTAGTAACAAAGTACAATCAAAGATTATAAAAATGTTTGGTTTTTATAATATTTAGTTTTCAAGTTTGCAGCATAATATCTAATTCAACCATGTGATATAATATATTGTCTGTAACCAAAACCATACATAATCTTTATAATAAGCAGTTTCAGATGATCATTGTTTTGAAGAGCACCATTTCCTATAATAAAAAGTGGGGAAGCCGAGGGTCATACAGCCTATCGACTACCACCTCTACTTTCGCTCTCAGTACCGGCACGGAACCCGCATAAACCACACGCATTTAGGGTTCCATCTACCCTGCGAGTTTCGGGAGGATGTGATAAAGTTCTGTGATTATTTTAGTAATTTTGTGATAGCAACAAATATTTTATTGAAAATGGTTTTAAGCAATAAGTGGTTGTTTTTGATTGGGATTACTGCCTTACAGTTTTCTAGTGAGTACCTCATTTGACGTTTAAAACCTAATAACTGATGGGCTAGGAATTTAGTATAATTATGTATTCTGTAGGTTTCAGATTGCCTTTAATTTGTGTGTTCATTTCATTCATCAACAATTTATTAGACAGAGGGCAAAGAACAGTTAACCATAAATAAAAAGTTAGTTTCTGAACCTTAAAACAAGGATTGTTGGTATCAAGATCTAGATAGACTAAGGCAAAATACAATTTGGATCCGTTGAAAATCCGTGGTCAAAAATCAAATATCTGCATCCAACCTTTGCTTACTCATATAGAAAACACATGTTAAGATCACGTAGAAAATTCTTTATTATTCTCCATATAGAAACAAAATACAGGGCATACATTTAGCAAAACAATCGGCGATCTTGTCGTTGAGAGATCTCTTCCAGGCTACCTTAGGCTACCTTAAGGAGTCCATACAACAGATTTCTCTCTCTACTTTTCTCTATCATCTGATAATATTACTAGTCTCTCGTTCTCATCCAGTCATCTTTTAGTACAAGACATAGCAAATAAATAATTGCAAGAAAAAACCGACTTCAAATACACTAGAAAATACACTCACACACACACTTACTTGAGTTACCTGTAGTAGGGTAACTCAAAAAGTAATCGTCAGATTTTGCTCATAAATAAATGAATATTATATAAATAAAGCAATCGAATTGAGAATCTCCTCCTCCTTTTTTGAAGTTGGTTAAATACAATACAAAATTAATCTTATTTGTCACTACTTTCTTAACAATGACATATTTATTTCGGGTAAATCGATTTAGATGGATTTACCCGAAATCTCCTGCATACTAAATTTAATTTAAACCGTTGCGAGCCGTTTCCGAGATTCAGATTATAAGTAAATAAATATATCTCAAACGGCTCGAACGATTTTCATGACATTTGGTTCACTGGGGGTTTCGAGGGCGATAAATCGAGCCAGAATTCATTTTTTGAAAACGTTTTTTTATCTGTTTTCTTTGTGGAGCAACCGAGCAAAGCTATCACCCAGATATTTTAATTAAAATACGATCCAAATTTCGTTTCTAGAACAAGTTCAATACAGCGCAGCCTGCGTTGTTATGAGCAAGTGCAAATTCAGAGACGTAACCTACTGCGTTGGTAATTACATAATGTGAGCAGCGAGTTTGTTTGAGTTCTTCCTCATCCGTGTTGATGCGACGCGGCGCAACAGTTGTGGAACAAGTTGCCGGCTGACCTTTGAATTTAGTGCAACATGCTATGTAATAAGCATTTGTTCGAGTTGGAATGGAATTTACAACTTTAAATTTATAATGCATTTTTGCTTTATGAGTTTGATAATGCTATTATATAAACCGCGGTGAAAACTTACAAACTTTCGCATTTATAATATTAAGTAGGATTAAATTCCTTGCTGAAAACACAGAAAATTCCAAGTTATCGTTACTCTTCTAAGTTACTGCTATTGTCTAATCTCTTGATAATAATAAAATGTAGAAAAAAGTTGCTGGTCGGACTGCGGAGCCCTAAAAAGTCTCATCAACGCTGAAAGTTATCTAACAGATTAACCCGGAAATGCATATCTTGATTAACAATATTTTTGGCTTATTTAGATAACATCTTAATATACCTCTAGGTACATGCAAATTATAGTTCAATTGAGGCATTCCATTCATTATCCAGTAGTAAATTATTATTTAATTTTCGAGGTGAACAACTATTTCAAACAGCTTACGAAAACCTTTTCCTTCGTGATAAAATAGAGTAAATGATTGGAAATTAAACTAGTTATTTGAAATGCTAATAATTTGATTAGCATTTAGTTTTGCGGTGAGCACCTCGACGAGTGATACAATTTTTCATCGTCATAAATATCATTTCATGAATAAAAAAATTTGAAGTTGAGAAGTACCTATTATCAATTACATACACGAGCAGACTAACAAATTTTCCTTTCCAAGGCTGATTCTGATCTGGAAGTAGGTTTGAATCCAGTCACGCACAAATCAATTTTTCAATTAGAAGAATTTTTGTGCGCAATGTTAGTACACTACTGCAAATTATTATTGTGAGTGTTAAGTTTGGCAAAAACCACACACAAAAAATACCTAATATTACATAAACCAATGATTGCCAAAGTCAATAAATTGTTTTTTTATATCATTTAATTCGACTTCAATCTCAGCCAGTTGCGTGCGTGTTGCGTGTGCGTACAGTATTTATTAGAGTAGAGCGTAGAGTATTATTCACCTTCTTTCTATCCCTGGTTTCCCGCCTAGCGCTGTCACAGTCCCGCCGAGTTGTATGGCTGACATTGACAGGTCAGGAGCTTGGCACTGACAGTTACCTAACTTCTTCAAACATCTTTCCTGTCATCTAACGAAGCAACATAGCATTTTCATTATAATTGTTTTTCAAGTGTTATTTTGAGTTGTGTTGTGTAATTTTGGTGGTATTTTAACCAACATTACTTGTGGTCTTAGCACAAAGTGTAAGCATTTGGAATGAAAGTGTATTATGTGATATCGTGATTTGACCGAAAATGTTTCAAATGTTTTGAAGAAACCGCCACCATTTTCTTCAAAACAATTGACTGACTCGACTTTGGACTGACATGACTAGAAACATAACTACAAAGAGTATAATCTCTGAATCACTTGACATTGGCAAGATTGTCTATGACAGGAGCCATAAAAAGAAGAAAGAAGAATCCTTTACTAAGAGAGTTTTTCTTGAAATCATGTCGAAGTTATATCAAAAGATAGCAATTAATAATAACTAGCGCTGTGCGAAAAAATTTTTATTAATCTCTGAGAACGACGCCAAAAAAACAAACTAGATTTCGTTAGAATTTCTTCTCAGAGATTTGAGAAGAAATTCTAACGAAATCTAGCTGTTCAAGAGCTCGCGCCGAGCCGTACCTAAGTACCCGCCGAGGCGTCTAGGAGGTTAGAGGTTCTGGAATATCCCCACCTTAAATAAAAAAAGGGTAAATTAGAGGAGGACCAAAGAAAGATAGAAACATAAACGGTCGTGATATGCCAGCTGCTGCTTCTTGAAACCGTGTCGAAGCGCGCGTGCAAATGTTTGTCACTTCTAGGTATTCCCAACGAGACGACCGACATTCTCGTTGCGTAACCGTGAACCGGGCACGACCTCTCGTGCTTTCTAGGTCCTATTTTGTGTATTGTAAAAATATTATAGCACCGGTGGTCTAGTGGGAGTTACCCCGCCTTGGGATGCAAGGTCGTAAGTTCGAATTCCATCGTGCACCAATAAGACTTCCATAGGCGCGGTAGATGTCCCCATAAAAAAAACATGATTATACGTTCAATGTACCTAATCAATAACTCTTCCTCTCACACATACCTACCTACAATCATTATTTCAAAATTGTATATAAATGAGTGTTTCTTGACCGATTGACATACTGAGGTCTTAAGACGCTGATAAACGTCAGCCAACTTTAACATGCCAACATTTTTGATGATAATAACTTTTCACTTAATGTAGTCAAAAACGCAAAATCGCTAATAATCAAGTTTCGAAACAAACAACAAAAAAGGTGTTGTAAAATATAATTCCGTTCTATAGAAGAATTCCTACAAAAAATGGTTTTAGTATTTGTTCAGTACTGACGTTCGGTTTGACGGTCATCAGTGTCTTAAATCCGAGCTCACCCATAGAAACACAAGTTAGCATGCCACCTTGACATTAAATAGCTTATAATTCCGGTCCTTCATTACTTTATTATTGTAACTACGTTTAGTTATGTCAAAAGCTATGCAAATGACCTCATACATTAGGGTGATTGACCATGAATCTACTTTGTTGCTCAATGGATTGCACAAGCTACAAATAATATGCCTTGCAAGAGGTGTTTATTATTAACCTATAATTTATGCAATGACCCCGTATAAATAAATAAATAATGCTGGACAATCCACACAGCACTATCTAGCCCCAAAGTAAGCTATTCAAAGCTTGTGTTATGGGTACTAGATAACTGATATATTTAATACATTTATATACTTACATAGATAGATATTTTTTATTATACATAGAAAAAACCCAGACCATCGGAACAAATTTCTGCAGGTCGTACACAAATTTGTTCCAAGGCGGTAATCGAACCCGCAACCTCTTTCGTCGCAGGCAGGATCTCGCCCGCTGCGCCACAGAGGTCGTCATAAGAACCTGATATTTAAATAAACTACCAGCTGTGAGTTAACTTGAGATCTGAGGGTTCGTGTAGAGCTTATTTTTCATACAACTATCTGATGGAACAAACAAATGGCCCACCTGATGTTAAGTGGTAACCATCACCTATTAGAAAATAATAGCAATCAGTTCACGCATTAATAAAACTAAATAATAATTACAAAATGTATTAAAAGGAGCCTCTTACTTTAGAAAGCACAGGTGGCTTAGTGACAGTGAGCCCCCCTTCCAATCCTAAGGTAGCAGGTTCAAATTCGGTCGTAATTATGTAACAGTCGTCCTTAATGCCGTATGTATTGCCTATACCTGCAAAGGCCTGTTTACTTTTACTTTTAATTATATCCAAAATGGGACAATTAATTTTTATAAAATTTTGTAAAGCCTGTTTTAAAGTTTTTTTTATATTAAGAAATTATATGTCCAGATCTATTTATTTCTAAAGAAAATAAGTAACATACAAGAACCACAAATACGGACAGACAGGCAAAATTTTTTTTTTTTAATATTTGTTACTAACCCTAAAATATTGAATATCGTTGCCGCTTTGAGGACACTTCCGAATAAAATCACTAGGTACAAAATCACTTCCCGCTGTCTGTCAATATGTATGCTTAAATGTTCAAAATTACGCAACGGATTTTGATACGGTTATTTTATTAGATAGAGTGATTCAAGAGGAAGGTTTATAGTTATCCTACTACTATTATAAACGCGAAAGTTTGTAAGTGTGGATGGATGGATGGATGTTTGTTACTCTTTCATAATAACGGCTGAACGGATCGGGATGAAATTTGGTACAGAGATAGATTATAGTATGGAATAGCACATAGGATACATTGATCCCGTGGGAATACCGAGATTAAAAACTACGCGGGTGAAACCGCGGGGCGCAGCTTGTGCATAATATAGTAGAGAAATACTGTGCACACGTGCGAAGCCGGTGCGGGTCGCTAGTAACAAAAATAAATAAACATTTGAAGAGCGTAATGCAGTTCTTTGTTTTGCGAATTTAATATTCGAATGCATTAAATAACAAGCTCTTTCACAGCAGACCTTACAATTATTGTTTCTTACAAAACATCGTGGGATTAACCAGTTTTGTAAGATCCTACTGCAGGTGCGTTTTATATGGCGGATGAGGTCAGTATCGATTGGTGGTTGTATGAAACAATTCGATAGGTCGTAACACTTTCACTGGTATACTTTGCTTTCAAGTCGTCGATCCTCGAAGGTGGACTAGTTAAGTGTATGGTATTGATTGCATTGCATAATGGTGTATATCCGTTCAAACGTCAAAGACGTGAAAGAGCTTCATGTCTTTGATCCCCCAGTCATGGCAGATATCCCCTCAGATGTCTTAGTAACAAGTACTAAATCCAGACTCTTTGATCTAAGGGGGGTAGTCAGAGGTAGGTACGTCCAAGCACTACTTTTGGCACATACCCACATCTTGCAGTAGCGGTATTCTATACGTAACAGGTTGTAAGCCCACCGCCGCTCGATCGATCGGTAATATTTTAGGATAAATATTTTAAAACTTAAAACCTGCATTAAAGTTCAAACTAATAAATTAATAAGGATTGTTTGCGCTTAGCAGTCGCCATGTCACGCATAGGTCCCCATAAAGTGTAGTCGACGAATTATTTAATTTTCCCTTGACTGTTGAAATGAAAAATGACTTTCTAGATTTTCTTAACCCAGGCATTACAAAAAATAAATTGCAAGTCATGTAGTAGATAGGTAACTAGCAGTAACATTGTTTACTAATTTATTAATTGTTTGAAGGAATCAGAGCGAAACGTGTTAAGACTTGCATCTTCGTATTTTGACACGTACTTAGACTCAGGTTTATGGGGTCGAAGGTATTCTGTAACATACAATTGCGTTAAACATCAAAACACCTCAGAAAAAAGATTTTTTGTATTGTTGTTAACGAAAGTTACAAACTCTCAAACATTGTTTCACAACACCCAAGCTATACAAACATCTTTTCCATATATAGAAAGAACTATATTCATTTTAGAAAATAAAAATTAAAGATAATTATATATAGTTCATCATTAAAAATATCACATGTTTAACTCTATAAAGTTTTATAAACTGTGTATCATCCAAATTTTTATCCATTATATTAGATTTAATTTTTTTCTCTGGATTAAAATTATATCCCTAAAAAAAATGTTTAAACAAACTACTATTTTTAAACCACAGGCTTTGAACCCGTACCCCGTATCTCTACAAAAATACAGTTTCGGTAGTGAATGTGGTTAATTTTTGAGAGTGGATAAGTAATAATATTGGTTCTCCTTGAAATACAATGCTGTTCCAAATACACGGAATATCGATGTGACACCGATGTGGTTACCGCTCAGCCTCGATTTGACAACTGGTAGTCTGGTATATTATATTTAAAAACAGTGAACACAAAACCTAATGATTTCAATAACATGTGAGAAGTGTAAAAAATTACTTCCAAAAATGATAAAAAACAAATCGGCTTTGCATGTAACCTAATGAACGAGCTAGTGAACCTTGTGGATCGCGTGTCGGTTATACGCAACAATTTGACAAGTACTGTGATTAAATAAAAAAAGGTGGGCTAATTGGCCTTACTTCCAAGTTTATTAGCGTTTTCGCATACCAATGCCTACGGTCTTCTTTAACCGTAACCCGAAACATAGATTTGACGAGGCAATAGATTTTCTATTAAAATCCCAACATACTAGAAATTTATTATCGTAGTGGCGTTTTTGACAAGCGTGTAGGCAATTACATTTGGTCAGCGGTTTTCAAGTGTAAGACAGAGAAAAAATGCAGTAGATTGTATAAATAATTGTTGGCGTTTTAAGTACAACACAAAGCAGGCAAGGCAAGCTGGTGACTGTTCACAGGAACAAAGTCATTATCCTACGTTAAATAAATAACATTACCAGTTAAGGAAAACACCGTGCATAAAGGCTTGTTGTATATGTTTCAGTATCAGAAAGCCAACAAAATGCTCAGAAGACGATAAAAGAGAAGAAGCCGCAGTCAGTTCGGGATCTCCTTAACACGACGTCATGTATCCTTCCTCCATACCGATGCCCGCACCCAAGTATGCAGTACTATTTGTATACAAGGTAATTTCTATTTTACACATCGTATTCTTAACTTCTATAAATAATAATTTAGCGTGGTATGGGCCATGTTATGCGAAGGGAAGAATGTCATGTAACGAGGAGAATCCTAAGTATGAATATTAATATTAATCCAGACTAAAATCTCTCTGCCAAGTTTCATCCAGATCCCGGCTGAACGGATCTGGCGTGAAAGAGTAACAACATCCATCCATTCAACATTACTCAAAAACCTTCGCGTTTATAATATTAGTAGGATGTGGATGGATTTATGAATAGAGAAAGGCCGAAGAAAATAAGAACTGTGTGAATGATGACATGAGTAATAAGAAAGGTATGACTACTGAGATGACGGCTGATAGAAAAGTGGGTAATGGAGAGAATGAACCTACTGTGGCGACTCCACGTGAAGTGGGATAAAGACAAGAAAATAATGATGATGTTCTTAGCTATGTGACACGCCCTGCTTGGTTGTTTCTGTTATTGCACATTAACATTTAGAATGATGATGCTTACATTGCTGTGTGTGTAACACCGATAAAAATCCGTTTATTTCAGCTTAATCCAATTGGTTTTCACTTTTTTTACTGGATAGTGGCGTCTAATTTCATAAGAAAACACAATGTGTAGTCTAGATGTTGAAGCCACGAATTGAAATAATATTTTCTTTTTCAGATCCACACAAGCAAAAGGAGAGCTGATAAATTCTCTAGATAACGACTCGCTGACTCGCTCGAGATTCAACACTAAGCACCCAACAAAGATTGTGGTGCATGGTTTCGGCGGAGGCAGGAACCTGTCTCCAAGCACTGACATGAGGAAGGCATACTTCACAAAAGGAAACTATAATATCATCATTGTGGATTATGGATCGCTGGTCAAGGAACCTTGTTTGAGCCAGGTATAATAATTTAATCACCAGCTAATATGCGTGGCTTCGCTCACATTTTTTAGATAAATAGAGGCCTAGTAGTATAGCTACTATGTTAGTCCAGTATATGAACTATATGTTTTATGTTTCACCCCAATCGGTTCAGTGATTACAAACAGGTCGTAATTGATCCTCAAACGTTCAACCATTCGTAAATTTTGCATCCATATGTCTAGAGTAAATAGGACAAGATAATAATAATAATGAGGTTTTTTTACAATGAACATAGAATAACATAGATAGTAACAATGATAGTAATAATATAGATGTTTTCCCTTTTTTACAGTTACCTAGAATCTGGGGATCTCTTTTATGCATGTAAATTCATCTGAAAATGATAAATCAAAATAAATAATTGATTGATAGTTAATTGATTGAGTAATCAAAGGAATAAAAGTACCTAATTACTTGGATTTTAATTACAAAAGTCGTTCAAAGGCGGTTTAAATTCCATTGCCTTAAAAATATTCTCCAATCATTACATAATATTACTAAAGGTAAACTATTGCTATGACAATGTGAACCATAAAGGTAAGAAAGCTTTGTTTTAGCATCAAGTCGTAAACGTAAATTATATATTTTCGAGTACATCAATTTATCTAAGAAAGATGAAAGGTTGTTTAGCAAAAGTTACGTAACATTATTTAACTTGACCATGCGCTACCTTTAGCTGTCTATATGAGTAGGTATAGTCATCATTTGGACATAGATCTTCCCAATAAATTTCTAGAAAAAAGGATTCCAAGCCCTCCTCATCCACCGACTTCCCGCGATCTTCACGATGTCGTAGGTCCATAAACAAAATCCATCCCCTGATAATCCCATAGTGTAGGGGATCATCAGGGGATTATTAACCATAATAATTCCAAAAGCTTAAACTGTTTAGTTAATATACCTACAACATAAAGTAATAAGTTATAATAGTAGAGCTCGTCCGGGGAAGTACTACCACCATGTGTGTGTTTCGGCTGGCCGCTGTGTTTCGGTTGAAAAGTTTGATCGCCGGTGTAATTACAGGCACATGAGGCTTAACATCAGTATGCCTCAAGTTGATGGACGCAGGGCAGTGCATCGTAGGGCACGTTTCTGCCGTGCGTGCCTTGCGAGGCAAGGCTTTGTTATAGGTGATGGTTACCACTTAACATCAGGTGGGCCATCTGCATGTTCCATCAGCTGGTTGTATAAAAAAACATAGCAGGCTAATTCATCGGGGGGTTGGACCAACGGGTAAACGGGATCATCAGGGGATGGGATTCAGTTCATATGGGCGTTATTCGAGAACATATACAACAAAAATCTTTGATATTCATTTGTTCCGTTTTTGTATTACTTTACGAACTGTAAATACGAGACAAAGTACGTAAAAGAACATAACAATGCCAACGGGTTGAGCACGATTAATGCCTAACAATTTATGAGTCAATTAGCATTGTTTTATTTAAAAAAAAATGTTTCCGAATTCACAATGAATCTGACTTCTGGCGGTCAATGTACGTGCTTATACAACTTATTGCATGTCGTTACAAGCAAAGCATTCCTACACTTACATACATACCTACCTTTTTTAACATAGATAAATTTGCTTAGGTATGTGTAGGTGTCAACGACTGAAGTAAATGAACGTTGCTTAAGTCTTAGGAGAGGAAGTTTTACGATCATTTATTATGCTATTCTCCCTTGGTTTCATTACCTAAAACAGTTCGTTATTTCTATTAGTATTATGAATCCCCGGTATCTTCTCGAGAACCAACATGCGACAGGAGAATTATGGAAAAATTATGATAAATGTCCTTTTTGACACTTTTCAGATAGAATGGGCTCCGCGCTTTGCTGGCCTCTGCATCGCCCAGCTGGTAGAGTACTTACAGTATCATCCAGTGAAGTCGGTGCCTCCTGAGAAGCTTCACACCATCGGCTACAGTGTGGGTGCTCATATACTCGGACTTGTTGCCAACCATCTGGTCCAGGGCAAGCTTGGAAGGATCACTGGTAAGATTTATACAATCCACATAAAATAACCGAAACACAGGGCAAAAGTAAAAATAAAAAACTATAATCGTGGAAATCGAAGGACATTGCAATGGTGGCAATAATAAAATTAATGGTTATGATAACACAACAATTAATTTTAAAGTATTTTTTTTTGTGTAAGAGCACCGGTGGTCTAGTGGGAGTGACCCCGCCTTCCGATCGTAAGGTCGCAGGTTCGAATCCGGTCGTGCACCAATGGATTTTTCTATCGAAAAATTTATGTGCGCAATGCCAGTGCTCTTAAACGGTGAAGGAAAACATCGTGAGGAAACCAGTTAGTATTCAAACAGCGGCGATGGGCTTGCAATCTGTCACGTATGGAATACTAACTACTGCAAAATGTGGGTATGTGCCAAATGTAATGTTTGGACGTATCTCTGACTACCCCTCTTAGACATCCTCAAAGAATCTTGAATTAGTACCTACTTGGTACTGGGAGATCTGAAGGGATATCTACCGTACCTGGGGATCAAAGTCGTGAAGCTGTTTCAGTTTCAGTTTATTTTTTTGTTGTATTGTATATAAATACAAGACAACAACAAAAATACTTTAATGCTAAAGGAATTATAAAATCAGTTACTGTTGAGAAAACCTCATCATCACAAGTGCAATACGAAAGCTACATAACTAGATGACATTTCCACAGCACTCGTTTGTGGTAGGGAAGATTGAGGTCAATTCGCATTTAACATCGAAGGTACATCTATTCTTCATACTTACATTATTTCTTCATATCCTACTAATATTATGGATGCGAGAGTTTATAAGTAAGTATGGATAGATGGATGGATGAATGGATGTTTGTTACTCAATAACTCCAGAACGGCTAAACGGATCTTGGTGAAAATTTGCACAGAGATATATTATAGTCTGGAATAATACATTTGTTACTCGTTAGATAGATAGATAGATAGATAACGCATTTATTTGCCCAACTGATACACACAAATAAGAGAAATAACAAACAAAATAAGAATAAAGTAACAAAGTAAATTATAAAATAAACAAACTTTTTGAACACAAACTTAATAACTTATTCTATTGAAAACTAAATATTAACTTATTGTATAGAAAAACATTGACTGATATACCTATCGGTTCGTGTGTGTTGCAGCTAGGCAAAGAGGCAATAGCTCAGCGCATAGAATTGCTCGAGAGCAAAACACTGATTTTCAGCCATTACCTTCTGAGGCAACAAGTTGGCCGAGCTGCCATACAATTGAAAAATACTTAAAAATATAATATAAATAAACTGTTTTTAAAAGAGTTCAGAATATTAGTGTACCTACCTATGTAATGTGGTGTGAGATTGTCTATGCATCTTTCTGATTTTCTAAATGTTTGTGAGAATTTAGTTTTCCTATGTAATAATAAGAGCATGAGAGTGTGAAAGTGAGAGTGTGATGGTTCTCCTGCTTTCACGAGGCACCCCTTACCCCTTACCCCGTTACTCCCTTCCTTTTTACCCCTTTTTATCCCGTGGGAATACTGGGATTTAAAACTACGCGGGTGAAACCGCAAGGCGCGACTAGTTTATTCATATAGCATTCATGGGTATAATTTTATATTCGGATTCTATTTAATTTTCGAAAGTGCTACGGGACTCTAAAATGTTAAAGTTTGAATGTTGACTTTTATAACATTTACTAAGTTGATAAATGAAATGAATCTTGAACTATCCGTTCTAATAGTAATTTTAACTTATATCCAGGTCTGGACCCGACAATCCTATTCTACATGGGCAACAACCGCTCCCGGGATCTAGACCACACGGATGCTTTGTTCGTGGATATCCTGCACACTGGCGCTGGCATCCTGGGGCAATGGGGGCCCAACGGGCATGCTGACTTCTATGTCAACGGTGGTTCCAGTCAGCCGGGGTGCGCACATGAGACTATATTCCGTAAGTTAAAAGACTAAAGATTAGACGAAATTGTTTAGGCATTTGTCTGGGGTTTTAAGTCTCAAGAGCTTCTTTCAATAGAAAATGACTAATAATGACTAGTTAAAATTGCTTTAGACACATTTATACTCTTGGCTAAATTAGATCTTGGCCCATTTGGGACTTGGGACTTACTGAGTGTTTTATGTAGGAGTAAAATTTTTAAGAGCAAAAATGACTGAACACCTACGCATTCGGGCCAAAAAATTTGCGCGGTAAAAAAATGTAAGTAGCATACAAACTCTAGGTACCTAACTACTTACAAAACATTGCGTAACAAGTGAAAATACCCAGGTTATTAAACACAACCGGTTTCTCTAATAGGTTACCTAGGGACAGGTATTACGGAAATGGTTATCAACTGCCTCCTAGCGTTTCAACTTACACACCACAACACCTACCTTTAAAGTAGTCACAGTAGCGCCATCTATGAGTTCTACGATGAAACAGATACAACCCTACCTCTCAGAAGTACAACGCTCTCTACATTGTAAATGTGAAAGTTTGTAGAGAACTTTTCGCCTCAATACAATACAAGATGGCACCACTCATGAGTCATGACGTAATATTACAGTTTCGCTTGGGTCTTAAGGGTCCGGCGACAGCGGCTCGCAATTTCGAGGTGCGATTGGCTATTATTTCATTTTATTTCATTTCGGGGAGGTTTTTTGAAAGAATAACTCTAAAGTGACACGCATAAATACTGTTCGAACACAAATAATACAATATAAGGGAAACATGCCCGAATCAGAAATCATTTTGGTATTAGTATGTTTGGTCTTACGTTTACCTAATACCAAAATGATTTCTGACTCAAGCACATTTCCCTTTATTATTGTTTTATTTGTATTCGAACAGTATTTATGCGTGTCACTTTAGAGTTATTCTTTCAAACAACCTCCCCGAAATGAAATAATAGCCAATCGCACCTCGAAACTGCGAGCCGCTGTCGCCGGGCCCTTAATTATGAACAGTATCTAAATTCCTTGGATCCTATGACAGTTTCACTAAAATAGCTGTTTTCTTTCACATTCAAATGTCAATCCATCCTAAAAGCGCTTAAAATGGGATGCTACCAGGATATTCTGAAGTTGGTAGGTAGGTAGGTACATAGTGATAACAAAAACCAACTCTATCAAAAATTTGGAGAAGCATCAAATGAGCAGGTGATACAACCATCTGCTTGTTCCATCAGATGGTTGTATAAAAAAAAATGATTAAATAAGATTATCTCAAAGTAAACCATCTCTTAGTTCTCTTCTCTGTTCCAGAAACGTTATCATGTGACCACACAAAGGTGACACCGTACTTTATAGAGTCGATAAACAGTCAGACTGGCTTCTGGGCAGGACCCTGCACCAGCCTGTTTTCATACCTTATTGGATGGTGTGAGCCTAAGGACACGGATTATGTCCTAATGGGAGAGCATGTCACGCAAAAGTAAGTTACATCTTTTTTTTGATGAACTGAAATGTTTGTTTCTGTCTGGGTGTTATAATTATGTTAGATAGTCTGCATAACCTATACCTAAAAACAATATTGTTTCCAATACATTGCTATGTTTGGGTTTGTGTGCAATGTCCACCACACTTGCGTCGAAATATTTATAGCATAACAGTCTTTGTTGCAATATGGAACGTCTGACTTTCCTGTAAAAAGCGGGCACTTGAGTTTTTGAAACCCGACTCACCAATACGCAATTACGCATATCTTGGTAGTGTAATATCTGAACCATTAGATTTAATATTGAAGAGATTGAGCAGTTTTAATATTGAAGATTTTATTTTGAGGGTTGGACAAGCTTATACGAAATCGCCAGATGACTCTATATTTTCATGTGGGTTTAAGTTTCTTGCTACACGTAATTTTTGATACCTACCCAACAAAACACTGGTTTTCGTATGTAGTTATGGATTTAGGTATACATTAAGTATTGACTATGGGTTTAATTTTCAGTGCTCGCGGCGTATACTACGTAACAACGAATGCAAAACCTCCATATGCTCGAGGTTTTCCTGGAAAAAGCAGACGCTTGAGATCCATCACCCCCTATAGCTGATACATGCTGTAACCTTAGGTACTTAGTAGTAGTAGGCTAAAAAGGTCTTTGTATATAAAGTTGAAAACTCATTCTGAAATAACCAAAAAAATCTCGAACTCAAACTTAATTTTAAATAAATAAATAAATTATGCTGGACAATCCACACAGCACTATCTAGCCCCAAAGTAAGCTACTAAAGCTTGTGTTATGGGTACTAGATAACTGATATGTTTAATACATTATATAATTACATAGATAGATATTTTTTATTATACATAGAAAACACCCAGACCAATGAACAAATTTCTGCAGATCGTACACAAATTTGTTCCGAGGCGGGAATCGAACCCGCAACTTCTGCGTCGCAGGCGGACTCTCGCCCGCTGCGCCACTGAGGTCGTCAGTCAATTTTAGCTAGATGTTTGATTGTTACTCAAGAAGAAAGCTATATTGAACTTTATTAAATGTGTTTCTAATGAAATACATTAGAAATATCAAAGTGAAGTGTCGGAGTAGGTGGTGGAACCCAGATTGGTAATTCTGGTTGAGGTTTGTGTCATTTACTTTTTTAGCTATCGATAGTACTTGAACAATTTTAAAGCCAATCACGCTTTACTCTTGTTTTAATATTATCATTTCGTTGATAAATATTAGCTTGAATTATTTATTTTTGTTCAAATAACGTACTTGAGAAATGTATGAAATATGGTGAAAAGTAAAGTATGATTGTATAGGGTATATATATTTGTAAGTTATGATAGCACTGTTATTGTACTTGTAATTGTTTGAAGTTCATAAATGTGTGAATGAAGTTATCATTACTTACCTATGTTTAAAAAAAGGGGTTTGTGGCAATTTAACTGAAGTTACCTTATGGTTTATATAAATAGATTTTAAGAATAGGAACTTAATTATGTGTAATCTTATTTTAGAACGCCCATAACGCTTTCGGAAATAAAATCGTTCCATTTAACTTTTCTTTTTATTGTCTAACTAGCTATTGCCCGCGGCTTCGCTCGCGTTTAGAAGTATTATTATTAATTAGGCAAAGTTTTTGTGGCTTTACTTTTGTTAAGCGTGTGTAAAAAATTGGGGGGTTGAATTTATCAAAATCCTATTTAAGCGGACGTCTTCATCATAGTAGCTCCAATCTTTAATTTCAGTTCAATCAGTCGAAAATCTAAGAAGATTTATACAAACTTTCATCCCCTATTTTATCCCCTTAGGGGTGGAATTTATCAAAATCCTTATGCCTACGTCATAGTAGCTTTATGCATGCAAAGTCAGCCCGATCGATTAAAAATTGACAAAATTTCATACAAACTTTCATCCCCTATTTCACCCGCTTGGGGGTAGAATTGATCAAAATCCTTTCTTAGCGGATGCCTACGTCATATCATCTACCTGCATGCCAAATTTAAGCCCGATCCGTCCAGTGGTTTGGGCTGTGCGTTGATAGATCACTATGTCAGTCAGTCGCCTTTGAGTTATATATATTTAGATTAGATACCCTTACTGATTACCCTCACTAAGGTTGCCTGGAAGAAATCACTTTCTGCGATAAGGCCACTTATTGTACTTTATTAAGCTACGCCTAGATTTATGATGTATTCTTACAATAAAACGTTATCTATCATCTATTTGTCTATGTGAATAGCTGAGCATGAACATGTTATTATTCCCTTAGCTTAGTATAGGTGCCTCTATTTTCTTCATTTATCAGGTGGGTCAGATAGTAATGCATTTTTTATACTTTTTGCTGATGAAACAAGCAGCTGGACCACCAGATGTTAAGTGGTAACCATAGCCTATAACAAAGCATTGCATCAAAATAAACGAATGATATGTACCCTACGATGCATGCGTCCATTAGCTTGAGGTACCTATAAAAGATGTCTATCCTTACGTGCCTGTAATTTCTGCCTGTAATTTTTCTTCAAACCTAAATACAGGAAGGCTGCTTTGAAATAGATTTAGTTATTTCCTGGACGAGCCCTTCACAAACAAATCGACTACTAACAACAACTATTTATACCACTTACGTAATTTCGAAGCCCACTTCACATCATCAACTCTCATAAGGCTGTGTTATTTCTCCACCATGATTTATAATAATATATTGTGTTAGGAGGATGTCAAATTAGAGTAAAAATTGTAAAACAACATTATTTTTAACATATATTTGGGAAGATAATGTCACCATTTTGAAAAAACTATTGAGAGTTTAATTAATCTTAGTAAGTAAATAATACAATTTTAATGATACAAATATAATTATAAACTTGTTTGTAGCATATAAAATATCTTTACAATCTAAGATAAACCTTTTACGCGTCTGCTGGTAACTATCTGGCTCCGTGCGTCAGTAATTATATTTGATTAAGCGGGGAAATGCATCCAGCATCTTGGGGATGCTCGTGATTGGGATCAGATCATAATAATAATATATAATATAAAGATCTTTTGCAAAACAGACCAGACATCTCAGCTGTTTTATGTGTATTTTGTTAATAATTGTAGCGGGTGTAATATTCTTTACAATATAAAAAATATATTAAAATAGACAAAACTTAAAACTATGTCATGTTATTATATTTTCCATTCTCTGTGGCATTTTATGTATGAAATAAAAATAAATAATAATCAATATATTTCAGAAATACACTATCTATAATTATTTATGTCGGAAGGTATTAATTTGCGTGTTACCACAAACTAACACGTAAGCTAATTTCGTTGATGGGTAATTTATATTTTTACTAAAGTTGTAACTTTAATTAATTTTGAATTTAATTTTTAAGATTTTCATAGTATAACCCTTGCTTATGGTTTAATAATGTATTACTAATTATATTTACTTGCACTACCTACACAATTAACATCAATATTTAATGGATATTATTATCACTAATAAATAATTGATAATAATATGTCTGGCTAATCTGACCTGGTTTTCGTAATCATATAATGGATGCAAATTCAATTCTATTAGAAACCTATTACTTATTTGAGTGTGATCAAATATAGTTTGCATCCACTAAATGAAAATGATTCTAAAGTGTAAAAGCAAGATATGAAAAGCGTGTTGTTATTTACAGCTGTTTTCAAATGAGGACTTTCAAAAGCAAATCCATAATCATGAGTCTAATCAATAATTGACAAATCAGTGCTTTTTATTTTTTAACATTCTTCTTAATTTAATTAGTTATTTACACAATCAATTAATATAAAATTAAATTAAATAATAAAATCCAATATGATGTATGTACAATTATTTTTATTATATTTACTTACACATAATTATTATTTTATAGCTGTTAGAATGTTTGTTAGAAAAATAACGTCTTTATCTTAACTAAACAGAATAATATAATATACGGGAAACACAATTTTTGTATCACAAATAACTATTAAAATAAATATTTGTTATGCTACCAGTAGCTTAAATTTTAACCTTATACTAAATTTAAATACTACGGTATTGTCTTATTTGTACACAAACATACCTCTTCACCTTATTATTATACTACTGTCGCTTCGAGAAGCTTTATTGTCGACACAGCCTTACAGAGTGAGATCACCCCATTTTCTTAACCTAAGTTATTGTCCTAAAATTACAAATATCGTCAAATAATAATACTGCACGGTAAATAAAACTGTATATTTTTTCAAAGAATGAAAAAGAAAATTTGTTTTATTATGTAATAATATAACTTTATAATATTTTAAGACCCTTATTCATAATGGTCTTCGAGCGAGCCACAAGCTTATCAGACCGATAAGTCTGTTTTTGTCTCTTTTCGTTGGTGTGACAGTGACAAAGAATACTCTATAGACCTGCAATAAAATGGCAGGTATTATGAATAAGAGGGTAATATTATGTAAGTAATATAATGTATGTATAATATAGTAGGAAAATTGGTAAGAATGAAATATTACTGAATAAAAAAAATTATAGTTTTTGTAATATTAGTTAGGTTTATTATTATTACCTTTTTAAAAGAATAGACGAACAGAATACACACTAAAACGGTGCATGCCAACAAGTGCATGGGGGATCATAAGTACCCTTACCGCCATTTTCTTGGACATTGTGAAAATTATCATTAAAATATTTCTAAATTTATTGCTATGTTAGGATTATATATTTTTGCACATTCCCGACCAATAGCAGAACTTACAATATTAATATAAAAATATTTAATAATTCTGTTTCATCGGATATAAATAATACAGAGTTATAAAAAAACCCGACGTGAGTCTGACTCGTAACAAGAACTAAAATGTATTGAGTCATAAAAAATAATACCTACAGAGATATGTGGAAATGTGTAAATTGATAGACAAAAATTCACGATCCGACAACAAGGTACAATGATTTTGTTACCTCTGTTAAAAAAACCATTTTTGTTTTTTTGTGCAAGAATTTTCATTGGAAAAATTTTCTACAATGTACATTAAAAAATACCTTGTCATCAATAGGTACATGTTTCTTATAAAATTTGTTTTATTTGATATAATAAACTACACACTCAATTATTTATTTCATTTTATTCAAAGTATATTTTTTACATCACTGAATTGACGGCGTAGAGATTCGTCTTTTAAAACAATTATATTGCTTCCTTTAATAGTCTAAGTTTTATGTTAGTTACGTGCTTACCGTAAAAAGAATTCAACTACATATCAATAAATATGAAATAACAAAGATTCATGTCAGTAATAAATAATGCATTTCTTATAACATACAGACAGTAATTTATTTATAAAAATAATTAAATTATCAATACATTTTTATCAATAATGTTAATGTCAGTATCATGAATTTCTATTATAGTGATCAATATCATTATCAGTAGTTTAATACTGATAATGATATTGATCACTATAATAACTTGCTTACTTACTTGTTGTTCTGCTGAAACTTCGGGACTGGCATAATTTTGAATTTATGTTGTGTTTACCTAAACAAATGTTTTTTCAACATCATAAAATTATCAGTTGACAACAAAGGTTAATGATTGTAGGAATCCTAAATAGCAGGATCACTTAAGTGGTAGGTAAATAAATATACGTAGACAAAACATTATTATGATTTATTTACACAAATCTTTATATTTCAAACCTTATTTTGAATACATTAATTTTAATTGTGTTTAGAAAATGTTTGTCTTTGTTTGCAGAATTTTAAAATAAATACGATAGTCTGTAAAAGCAGTACCAATAATATTTTAGATGGGATGGGTAGGTACCTAAATATATATTAATAAATTAAAGTAAATTTTATTCGATGATAATTCTCACCGATGTCCAATTCATAATATATTATATTTAATTAAACTATTATTTTATATTATCACGTATATTTATATTAATATTTTTTATCCTATATTTATCATAAACTAATCTAATATTTTTGGTGTTTATTATTTTTTATCTAAATTTATTGTCAATTTACAACTTTTATACGTTATATCAAGAGCAAAGTAAGTTAAGGATCGTTAGGTATACATTGAATATTTTTTCAAATATTTTCAAACAAGTAGGTACGTAGCACGAGTAAGTAGGTACGTATTCCATATAAATTATTTGAAATGCTAACCGATAAAATTTTGATAGAAAATACTAAATGGTTATAGTTGCTGATATCCTACGACATAATATTTTTGAGTAAGAGTTCATGAAACCCATGAAAAAAAATGACCACTGCAATATGGTCTTTGTCTCGTAGGCCATTTGTATTTTTATTTGTTTTTTCACAAAAATATTTAGTTCTTTAAAATTCTAGCGAGACGATCTGCGATGAAGTGGTCGGAGAAAACTCGAAATAGCGATAACTGAAAGTATTTGGAAAATGGCTTTGCCCAGCAGTGGCAATATTGGCAATATTTCTGGTAGCAATTCAATATGACTTGTCGTTAGTGATGATAGATCGTCAAATAATAAATTTTTATTGTCATTTTGTAGAATCTTCTCTACGAGTGCACTACTAACAAGTGACGTTTGGTCTCGAATACCTACCAGTTATTTATTATTATTGTCACGAAATACGTTGGCCAAAAAGCTAACTTCAGCTTATTTTACGTTAAAAGAATTATAATTCCTATCACTACCAATAATATATATCACATAATTATAATGTTAACTTTAAATCCTAAATAACGATTGATTTTATGAACCTTATGATGAACCTTATGTAATCCATAATGAAAAATTAATGAAAAAAAAAAGAAAAGTCTGCAGTGCGTTCTGGGATGAAATTATGAAGCTGGGATGATCCAAGAGCAAAGAGCTCTTAACTTATTGGGTCTTTGGAGGAGTACCTCCATTTGATTTAAATCTTGACTCGGTGTTCGTTAAATAATAACAGTGTTCCAACCACTATAATTTGAATTTCGCAAAAGTGCTAAATCTTTCCCTTTTAGTTAAACAGAGTATCAAAGAGAGAATAATATTAAATGTAGCATTATAACGAATGCCCTTCAAAGAAACACCACATTCCGTGGCACAATCTTTTATTAAATTATAACCAAAGAGATTATAGTCCTCAATAAACGCGGAATATTTGTTTCAATTTGAGTAAATAATGAAATAAACACAACAACGGAATTAAAATCTTCGTGGCAAATGATATTACTAGTTTATTACAATCTCATGGCAAAACAGAAAAAGTGGTGGTAGGTAGTAGTCTACTGCTTATTATTCTTAAATAAGCTATTTACAATAAGCTATTATTATTATTTTTACTAATCTATTTAAACAATGTTATGTATGATAAGTAATAATATATTAGTTATTTACATAGTCGTTAATTGTGTAGGTGCGTTATTTATTTATATATATATTTATTTATAAACAAAAATTATATTTTGTTTATTTTCTAGTAACCTGGAAATAATTTTATTACGATTTAATTAATATTATATACTAAATTGTTATTTTCCTGAAAATTTATTCCACTGGGAAACCCAGCCAAAACAAAGAAAATAAAACACTCAATCACCATTTTTTTGGCGCTGTACTTTATAAACATTTGCCATAATCACCATAATTTACACAGAGAATGGAAAATGCAATTGTAGTTACATACATATTACTAAAATTATAAGTAACAGTGACCAGTAAACAACATTTGACACAACATTGAATGACTAGTTTTATAATGAACTAGCTGAACCCGCGGCTTCGCTATCGCTCGTTTACTTTGAAACTTTCATACAAACTTTTATCTCCTATTTCACCCTTTTGGGAGTTGAATTTAGAAAAATTCTTCCTTAGCTTGTGCTTACGTCTTAAGTGCGAAATGTAATATATGTAATAAATAATGTTTCGCGTGCGAAATTTCAAGTTTCTAGCTCTAAGGGTTTGGCCTGTGTGTTGTCATCAGTCAATTACTTTTGCCTATTATATTCGATTATACATATGCTTATAAAATGTCAAAGTTAAAAGATATATTACATAAATTTAATTAATTTAAGTTCGCTACATGAAAAAATAAAATCAGTTATGATGTTATTTTGTAACAACTAGAAACTTAATACATTAAACTGAGCGACATGTTTACTAATGCTACTGGTTACATTACTTTCCCTTCAATTTTATTACATAACTTTTTACTACACTATCAGTAAGTAGATAAGTACATTATTATTTTTAAAAGTTCTTTTTATATCACTAGAGAACATTTTTTTCAGTTAATAAATATATTTTATAAACATTTTACAACAATTATTAAGAAACTTAGCAACAATTTCGAGAGTAAGTATAAATTAAATAACAGTGTTGATGCTGGAAATTAACGATTTAAATGTATGTTTTACCTAGATGTTGAAATTTAGAAAACTAGTACTGATCCAAATAAAATTTGGACCAAGTCTACCAGCGTCACAAAATCTGACATAGTGACAAGCTATACGGTTAGACCATAAAATATATAAAAAGACTGAGATCATTTTAATGACTGTCAAATAAATATTTTTGATATGCAATGTAAGTAAATTACCAAGTAGTATATTTACAAAACTTTGTACAAGAAATGATCTATCGTATCGACAGATAAAAATATTTTATGATATTATTTTGAAATAAAATCTACGAAAAATGAAACAAAAACAATTGCATGATTACATAGGCCCGTTATCTTACACTTTTTTTTCTTTCGTTTCTATTTTTTTGGTTTTTTATTAATTATGATTTTGAGAACTCTTTTTTTCATGAATAATTAAATGAATAATGCTGGGGAATCCACACAGCACTATTGTAATTATCACATAAAGATCTGTCTGTAAAAGTAATTACATAGGTAATCTTTAAGCAATAATTTCAGAACTTCTATGACAAATCACTAATCATACTCAGTTGTTTTTTTGGTGATATACTATAAAACTTATAAAATCTTTGTTTAACGGAATGAAAAATCACTATAATCTACCCGAAATTTCGAAGCGAAGATACCGGCCCTAAGCTTGAACATTTAACAATAAACAACACCAATTATTATTGCTTAAGCTACAAGTAGAGATCGATTAAGCTAGTGATGTATTTTATTCAAACCACAACAACGAAAAAGATTTCTAGTGATAGTGTTAACCAGGTACATCAAATATACAAAACGACTAGAATATTTGACTAGGGCTAAAAGCGTTTAGTATGTGCCATCGTCGGTGAGCTCTGGGTAGACCTGCGCTGGTGGCTGGACCGGCTCGGCCTGGTAGAATGCGCCGGAGACAAAGGGGTTGTTAGGAACGTGAGCGGCGGCGGGAGGTGCGCTGGTGGCTGGGGCGGGGGGCCGGGGGGGAGCTATTGCCCCATACGTCGACTTCTCAGCACCTTTGAGGGGCGCTGTTGCTGATGGCTTCTCCATCTAAAGCCGTAAATAATGTTTTGAAAATCTAATGACTGCATGTCTGCTAAAATAGTGTGCATGAACCGCGGTACTTGGTACTACGAGGTCTGTTCCTATTTTATTCTTTTTTATTAAACATCTGGTAATAAGGTATCTGTGTGTGAGCCATACCTTAATATCAGATGTAGTTTAAGAAAGAAAAAAACAGGAAAAGCTTAACGACATTGATCCCCAGACACAGTAGATTTACCAGTAGATATACACAGTACCAAGTACCAATTCAAGCTTGTGTATGTGTGTTGTGGATGTCAAAAGGGTGTTATAATGAAAGATTGTTTTTTAAATAACTATCTTATTCAGTAAAAGTGAGTCAATGACATTCAAGAATCAACCGAAGTTGTCTTGTGAAATGCCTGAAATCACCTTCAAATCTAAGAGATAAATCATACTTACAAAAGTAGTTTCTTGCTCCAGTGAAAGTGGAGGCGGCTCGTCACTACCCATGTCCGCCCACGGCTGCAGCTCGCCCGAAGCGAAAATGCCATAAATGGTGATACCCACGAAGTGCACAGTAGCACCCATCAGGAAAACCTCGCGCCATTCTGTGATTGCCTTCTCTAGTTGATCCTGCATAATATATTTTAAGGCTTTAGGTATAATATAAACCACAATTCACATCATTATAATATATGTCCAACAAATACTTTAGTACATCGGACGGCCATTACAAAAAGTGGTAAACTTTGAAACCCCTCCAAACATAATGCGGTGATCACTCGTGCGCGTTGCCGCTCCGGAGCGAGCGTTAATAAAGTGCTCAGCGCGAAATATACTGCGTGAAACGCATCGTCGCGCACCCACAAAGCTACTCATTCCATATTCCGAGCGCGCGTCACGACTTGCTCGATTTCCTATTTTAAATTAGCCACGGCCGAATGTCCTTTTTGTTTCGAGCACCGTTCTCGAGAGTGATACCCTATCTATGCCATTCTCTTCAAATTCGTAGGGGTGTCACATCAAAGTTTTCTATAAAACGCACGAATTGAAATTGAAGAAAGGTTTCGGTTTCTTTTGATTCAGATTTCATTCACAAGATTAAAGAGAGTGCGCAGTGTTTTGGAGATTGAATTTTTTACAACTTCTTTTAAGAAAAATACTTTGCGCGTCACGTACTTGAATATTAAATAAATTTGTTTAACATAACAATACATCAAAAGAAATACATAGTAAAACACATAAAAATACTTCTTGCACCTCACAAGGTACACTTACATATAATGACAAACCGAATCTACAACAAAGTGTACAATGAGAAGTCCTATTCTTATAGATTTTGGATATCATTCGACTAACCTTCTCAGCGGTCATGTGGTCGATTACAATGGGCACCACAAATCCAGCAATGGTTCCGATGCCGTTGGAGAGGCCCATAAGTATGGATGCATAGCGCGGCGCGATGTCCAGGTGGTTCACGTTATAGCCTGAGATGGCGAAGCCGCTACAAGCCACGCCGAGAGTCAGCTCTATGGTTGCCACGTACTGGAATGAAGGTATTGATCGAAACGGACCTTGCGTGTAACTGTGACGTCATACAATTATCTGGACCACGACTTTAAGGCGAAGACTACTGCAAGTAAGAGGTACTTTAGCCCTTGTCATCGCATTTATGTAATGTTTTAAATCCATCCATTTTCATGATGAGCTCGCCGAACATTGCTTAAAGGCTTTCGCCTTAAGGTGCTATAATAAGGCGCGTTAAGAACGTACGTTTGCATTTTCCTACGTCCAAACTTTTTCAAAATCCCAGAAACAAATGAAATATTTGACAAGGTTATTACAAGCTACTTACCTTGTTGTTAGCATAAGCGACGAGTACAAAGAAGAACGCCTCTAGTCCAAATCCTCCGCAGTTGAACAACTTCCTCACGTTTGTGGTCGTCATTATATTGTTCTTGCGCAAATAGTCAGCCAACATTCCACCAATCGGTACCAGAGATGTCATAATCAAATGGGGAATAGCACCAACGAAGCCAGACTAAAATAAAAAATGTATACAGAAAACGTCAATTTAATATTCTCGCGATTATATTTTCATGCAAAAGAAATACCATGTAGGATCCTTAGTTCGTATAGTTTCACACAGTTTTAAAAATATTTTAGCTGGCTTACCTCTGTGATCTGCATATTGAATCTGGTCTTGAAATAAGAAGACTGGAAGATGACGAGCAGACAAAAGTTCCAAGTCCTGCAGAAATTGGCTACGATGATAGCGTACACCTAAAACGAAAAACTCTTTTTCATTTTGTTGGTTATCTCACTGCACAATAATTCTGCTTTAAAGTTTAGTTGTAGTTTTGAACCCCAATATTTTTTTGCAAATGGTAATCCTAGAGATGTTGACATAATGATAAGATAAACGAACTCCGAGCTTGTGAAGATCACGCTAAGTCGGTGAGAAGACTCATTTGTCCTGGAAATTTTAGGATCAGCAAAGGATTTCGTCAGGCTTATAATAAAATAAGAAAATTCTTTATTGCACATAAATAAAGTACATAGGCAAACTTAGCATTTTCTTCCAGCTAACCTTTGCGTTAGTTGGAGCAGATGGTAGTGCTTGATATTAAAGTAAAATATTAAAAACTTTTTTTTTAAGTTTTCATAACAAGGATATAGACCGCATGACTAAAGAAAATAATGAGTTTTTGGCATTGAAACTAACGGGTGGTGACGTGGCGAACTCTTTCCAAGGCGTGGCAAAGAAGCCCGGCATGCTGGCCTGCGTGGCGGTGCCCAGAGACTGCTCGATGTAGGTCAGCTCCTTCGACGAGATGCAGGGATGCTTGTTGGGCCGCTCGAACACCAGCCACAGCCACATCACATACCTGAGATATCATTACGCTTTAAAAACTAAAAGAGAAGTAGTTTCACGCAATGTACTTCGGAAAATTCAACGAAATTTTGATTTGATTAGACGGAATCCCATTATGGACTTCAAACGGGCCTATTCAACTAACCTTCTTAATTTTTCAATGTGATGCATATCAATCGTAATCAATTAAATGTAGGAAAGTAATCTTTTCATTGACTTACAGAAAAACGGTAAAAATAAAGACCTTGATACCTACATAATCCCCTTCACATAATTTGTTTCAAAAGATCAGTCAATAAACGAAAACCCAAAAAAAAAAATTGTTGAACAAATTGGTTTGCTACGCATGCTACAACTTGCTACAACTGCTACGCACGCAACGCTGCTACGAGTAGCTACGACATAAATGACGACGACGCATTTTTTTTCTTTTGCTCATCTAGAATGTTAAATAGCTTACCAAATAACACCCGACACTCCATAAAAGTAGAACGGTGCCTGCCATCCAATGTAGTCCGTCAGTATACCAGACAGCGGCATGCCAATGACGATGCCAGCGTATGTTCCGCAGAACGCCAACGTGGCTAGACGGGATCGTTCCATCGGAGGTGCCCACATGCGCCAGATACCATGGCAAGAGGGATACGTGACACCCTGTACATAGACATATATTTTGTTTATATTAAAAAATAGTACCAAAACAAGACCTAACGCGTCCTAACATTAAGCATGTCTATATTACCATATGGTGCGCAAAGGCCTAACGTAGAAAATTATTGCCTGTTTGTTGCCTGTTCTTCTTGGTGTTGGTCGCGTGGAACTGGCACTAGAGTCACCTAGTTTTAAGGCGGTTCAAGATGGTCCTTGTGATTTTATTGAATTAATATATTTTGACTTTGACTTTGAAATACCAGTCTGGAGATGACACATTTTGTACGTCACTAATCTTTCGAACGGTTGCAATAATTACGTTAGAACGTCAAAACAGTTTAAAAATATCGAGTTTGAAGAGCATAATAGTAATAAATAAGTAATAATAAAAAAAAAATCTAAGAAATATAGGAAAAGAATATAATAATCCATAAATTTGAAAAGATTTGTCATTTCTCATTGAATAGAACGCTACCTATCTTATCATTTCCAAAGCTGATATCAATGGCATACAATTTCATCTTTAATAGGATAGCATTGAAGAATCAACTAAGCTTGGATATACGCCGTAAATACGTTGCCATGCCAGCGAAGGGATCCGTAATCCTTAAGAGGCTCTACCTACGCCTATCTATAGATGCCTACTACGAGTATATTTGTATTTGAAAGACGTTGATTGCACGAAAACGATTGGAAATGTTAAGGTATGTTTCGTGTAATCAAAAACACGGATACCAACCATTAACTTCACTGCAGGTGGGCCGTCTGCTTGATGCATTACTTCAAATAACTGTTTACTAAATAAGATTTGATGCAGCGTTTCAACGAATACTTTCATATCATATAATACGTTGCTACTTAAGACTAGTCAAAAACAACGACGGAAAGATTTTAATGACACAGCGTTACTCGGTGAATTTAAAGTCTGGGACAAAGTGACAAATACCAGTCTGCAAAATAAATTCCCCAAACTTACATCCGTTACTTGGTAAGTTAAAAACATTAAACCGGTGTAATACAGTGATATAAAGGGGAGTTACACCAAAACGTGACGAGTTGCAAAATGTCGTGTGTCAAATTTGAAGCATCTATAATAAGCTTGATCATGCATCATCACGTCCGAACTGCCAAATATCCGAACGCTATGGAGATACGTCGTTTGTAGCGGCGAACTACCCTTCCGCGTTATTGGTTTAGCTAATGGGTCCACTGTCTGCTAATTGCATTGAGCAAGAGATGGATTACAAAAGTGAGATGACAAACTTACGATCCTATTTTTGTACTTTTGAACTATGTAGGTAGTTCAGACGTCTAGTGATTTTTTAATCTTGTTTTTAGAATTTCAAAAACACTAAATTAACTCACCAGCCACCCCAAATTACTAAAATGCATTGAAGTGAAGTTGATAAACGTCAAATCAGATCAATGTTTATGTAATTAATATTTTTTATCTCATACTTCTTTATATCATGGCACTAATTATTTCTAAACTGTATGGTGAAAGGATTTAAGATTTTTATGTCAAACTAACCTCAATAAATCCTTGAGCAACCTTGAGAATCACAACCGCTGCTGGGCCGACCGTCATGGCCCCAGGAATGGCCATGTTGAACAGAGCTGATAGGAAGATCGCAAAGCCAAAGATCCTATTTGCAGGGTACATGGAGGCAAGGAAACCTCCGGGCACCTGTGTGATGAGGTAGCCCACGAAGTAAGACGAGTCTATTGTTGACTCGACTTCGACGGTCCAGTTGAATGGCGTATCTTCGGTTGATGCCTACAAAAAATTCTACTATTAGATCAGTAATAATATAGTGGTTTATGCTTGTCAAATTTTTTTGGTATTTTAATGATTTCTGCAACTAGATCCCACATTGAACAGTCCAATATTTTACTACGGACTAAGCTTAAAAACGTAGTTTCTATTTTAAAACAGGAAGCGTTGACTTACGTTGTGCTTTTCTGTCATCTTCAACTTGGCCATGCTCATGTTGCAGCGCATACCAAACATGATGCTGAAGCCGAAACAGGCCAGAAGCGCCACGGTGTAGCGCGCAGTCAGGCATGGACACTCCGCTTTAATGTATTTATCTAAAACAAACCAGTGTGTTGAAAAAACTGATATAGGTAGAGTATTTTTTTTTCATGCCAAAGCTGGCAGACGAGCATACGGTCCACCTGATGGAAAGTGGTCACCGTCGCCTAGTAGTAGTGATAAAGTAGTTCTAATTTTGCCACTATAAGATACCCATGAAAGTATTAGTTTAATAAAACAGTACATACCTATGGGTCGTGGTGGGGGCCGGTTTGGTGAGGGTGGCGTTTCCAGATCTTCGCCATCGTACATGTGGTCGTAACCCTTCTGTTCCATGTGAAAGTTCTCATATTGGGAATTTCTAGAACAAAAATCAATTGTTAGCGTCATGAGCCTATACAAATATGCAATGTTCAAGGCTATTGCTATAAGTCGTTACCATTCCACAGCATATTTACTTGAATTTGAATGGTAAGCTTTTTGTAAAGTAAGTAGGTATGATAACAAATTTTAAGAAAATGCTAAACAGATTTTTAATTATTCATTATAAAACGAACTGTAGTCAGTCACAACTATTATTTTCATGAGCAAAACTTCAAAGAACCGTCTTCTACTTCAGTTACTATGAAGAAACTTAGCTCATTAATTTGTGACGTAAGCGGCCGCGAGCTTGGTCTTCAATTGTCCTGCCTGAGTCTTTGCGATGGCGTTGTTTAAAACATTCCCACAGGTAGACAAGACATAGTTTCCAACAGTTCTAGACTTGGTAATGACTCGAGAACTGAAAGAATTCTTTCCTTTGAAGAGTTTTGGAGACAACCCGTCGCACTTCAGTACTTAAAAATTTTTTGCCTGCAAATCTATTAACGATCAGATTTATCCGTCATATTGTTGAACGCCATATAGATTGTATTGTTTAATTACTCGTAAGTTTCGTGTCCTAGACCTGGTTGTGCGTTAAATCTCTAGCTTCACAATAGCGCAAAATCATTTGCCGTTGTATGCCCCTTGAGCTCGGAAATTGAATTAGTTGGCGTCGCGTGCCTTCACCTAGATAATTAGAACAAATGGACTCGAATCTGTACTGCATTTGCACGTGAACTGCTGCACATTTTAAAAAAGAATGGCGTTATCGATTACCATTTTTTCATAAATGCGTAAATCAGACTGTAAAAGCTACGCAGAACATAAGTATACGAGTAGGTATTAAAAGTAAGAAGAGTATGTTGTAAATTTGTAAAATGTAACGAAGGTTATTTTGTTAGCAAAATTTAGTCCTGAAGTTACATTCTCAACGCGATCTATTGTTTGCAAGCAGATAGGTAAGCCTGACAGGTGAAGTGCAGGGATTTTAACGCTATAACTTCGTTAAAATCCGCTTTGTCGATAGATGAGTGCAAAACATGAAAATGAAATTTTAAACAAAAGGGTCTGGCAAGCTGTTTTGCTATAAGCTTTTATGAAAATTATATTTTGAAGGTTTAAGAGGCGTGGATTATGGATTATTAAATTATGAATAACCTATAATCTATTAAGTACTTTAGTTTATCTGAAGAGTTGTTTGATTTAGGTCAAAAATGTCGATCAATACGACTTTATGCAATTGCATTAGTAATTACAACACATACTGCAGCTGTTCTAAAGTGTCTTAAAATCTTACGTTATTCATAAAATGGCGATCACGACAAGTCTGCTATCTCAATAAATACATCAGACCGTTCGAGTGTAAATTCATTTTTCCGCTGACAAAAGTAATAAACGTTGCTATCTGTCCACGTCCCCTTTCAACGTTGTTGGTAATGAATCGTCGCATAAAAGGCATAACCAAGTGGAAGGGCCTGTGATGCGTCGCGTCGACGGTGGCGCCCTCGTAATGCGTTTAGCTACCGTTGACGGGCGAGATGTGACGGTGTAGCGCTAAATAGAGTTTTGGCTAATTATCGCGTGTGTATGGGTACTGATACTGAATTTATTTAACGTGGCATTTTTTTATGTTTCTGTATTGTCTTTGATTTAAAAATGACGCCGTTTATTTGGGAAAACAAACATTAATACAATTTATATGATGCTTCAAATAAGTAGGTATTACTTAGGATTTTATTAACATTGTGGTAAACCGTTTATTATTAAATTTTCAATAAAGTCCTTAGAAGTAGTATGAAAATCGGGAAACCAAACATCGAAGTGAGTTTTACACTAATCATTTGACGTGGTTTTGGCAGATAATAATGCCAACTTTCTATAGGTACTGAATTTATCTCAACGAATAAATACATTATACAAAACAAAAAAGGAATATAAAACGACAAGGTTATAAATAACTTGTAAAATTTTTGATGTTCCAACATAAAATATCAACGTGATTATCTCTCAACCCTCCGCGCGAGCTATTGTGGCGCTAATGCACCCCACACTACGTCTATAATTATGTGACGCAACTCAAAATGTCGTAATTACTGTTTTATCCTCGTTTGTATACGCCCTGTTAATGGATATTGTAATTTTGTTTAAATCAGCAAGCATTGCATGTTACTTCATAAACGTAAGGTGACGTTTTACCATTATCATGATATTCTGTTTTTTTGGTTTGGTGATTTGGTCCTCCAAAGTTCGACATGGCAGCTCTACGTTGGCAGCGATTCGTACATTATGGCGGCAAAATTTGTAAATGTTGTAAAAGAAGTAATTTGAATAGCTGACACCTTTATTAAATTTAATACCTAGAAATTTGTTCATTGCTATAATATTATTATAGGAGGAATACCGGAAGCCCTTTAGATCACACTCCCTGCTCTATATTACCATTTAATTAACTAGTCATATTATTATTTCGATAAACTAATCCATTCTTTACTCAAAACCTCACTTGTATTGAAACTAGAGATGGGCGCTTACCCGGTAAAAACCCGAACTTTGGGTTTTTACCCGTTTATACCCATTTTTACCTACCCATTTTGAATTCATACCGGGTAAAAATTCACATCTTTTTTTGGTCATTTATGTTTTCATTTGTTAGTTTTATTCTGATTTTAATTATCTAATCTTAATATTCTGATTATCTGATAAAAAAGTATCATTCTAGCTTATTTTTATTCTGATACTTTGGATTCACACAAAGATAATAAATGAAAGATATGTTTTATAGGTACTATTACTACTATTACTGGGGAAAGCTGACCAATGGGTGGCCACCGCACCACAATTTGATTTTGACAGTGACATTTGTTTGTTTACCTTTTATAACATAGTAGAAAAAACGGTGTATAGACTATAGATAGATAGATAGATAGATAACTCTTTATTGTTCACCACACAGAAACATAGTACAGACTATATGTTTATATATATTATATATATTTTACCCTTCCAATTTTTACCCACCCGCCCATCTCTAATTGAAACGCATCATTGTCATCGTCATCGTCATCATCATAAAAAAAAACCTAAGTCATAAGTTTAAAAAAATCGTAATAAAGTTGATATTTTTAAATTTCTCTAAAGGTGATGAATGACATACGTGTCTTTGAAAATAAAAACCTACTACGGTTGAACAAAGAGATCTCATCTCTCTAATGAACAATAGTAGCAAAGTCTCTCCCGGATAGCTCTGATACGGCTTCGCTACAGTTTCGGTTATGCGTCAAATTACAGTTGACCGACTTTATAACTCTTCTGCCAACTTCGCTTTTAGTTCCTTTGTGCTGGAACATTGTCTTAAACTTGCTGCAACAAGCTTATACTTTGCTAATAGTACAATGCATATCCATGTCACACAGAACGTAGAAAATTTACCAGATGCAGATATCGTACCTATAATTGTATAAATAAAATCAGGAAAAGAAACTGCTTCTTCTGATTTTTTTCTGAAATAAAGCTATTTATTATAATTTAATTTTAATTACACGACTTAAAATATAAAAAAGGAATGACTCAGGGGGTAGTCAGAGGACAGGTCAGTCAGACTACATGGCACATTTCCACATTTTTGTTATAGTACCTATTTCACCATTAACCCTTTATATTTGTTGGTAATCTCTAAATAAACTCATCAGTGGATATCAATTATTCAAAGCTGTAAAGATGCATTCATTTGACGTGTAGTGCCTTAGAAAACTAATAGCTAATAATTACTTTTCCAAGCATGCAGGTTTCTACTCCTCGAAGACAGAACTCCTGAATCAGACGTGAAGAGCAGGGGGGCGAAAGACGGGGGCATACCGTAGATCACAATATGCACTTCAACGTTCCCCGCTATGGCCCTACAGATACCACGCAGAAGTTTATTACATAATTAATATAGAGCAAGTTGTTTTAGTGATTTTATCAATTATTTGATTATTTTATGCGCAGAGTTTTACTGCACAGATAACTCATAAAATACTTTAAATGCCCCTTTGTGCTAACAGGGAGTTGTACCTATTTGATATAGGAATACAGTATAATAAAATGATTCAATCTAAATTATGCTTATTGATGTTTTTGGCCATTCATTCGTGACGTACTAAGCGTGAAATATCAGATAAAATTATATTTTCCGATTCCGTCCCTGGTGGGCCGCATGGGGGGTAGCTATTACACCCCATAAAGCCACCCTCTCTAATTGATTTACAATTGTCGGTTAAATTTGTTTCCCGACCACCCTCTGCGATCACCGATCGCAAATGCATTTAGGATACTTATACAAATGAATTTCATCTTCATAAATGTCTTAATTTGAAACGGGTTGAAAATTGATCAAGGTTTTTAATTAATTTTCCCTGGGACTTAAAAAAAAATAAAGTAGGTCCATAAATAAAGTAGAGTACCTATTGTTTATTTTTAATTAAATAATAGGTACATAAATTTACATGTATTTCGTTTTGGAAATCAACCGAAAACTAAACTCAAAAGGTTAATTTACATAACAAATTCAACTAAAAGTAGGCCAGTCTGTCAACTCGCGAAAGCGTGAGGAGATTGAATAAAACATGTAATAAATAAACGTATCCAGTGTAACGTAACGACCTAATGTAGGCAGGACCGTCTCTGGTGGACTCAACAGTCAGACGGGTGTTTCATAGATGAGCTGATTTATAATACAAATTTTTAGAGGTAAGAAATAATCTACTAATATTTCTTATTGAACTTATTTTCAGATTTACTTCCTTATTACATACGCGCTGCTTAAGTTTTTAATTAATAATTAAATAAAATAGTACAAACCTAAGGCGTTCAAAATAAGAATACAAATTCCTCCAGCTAAGAAACATGGGAGTCTATAAATTTAAATCGCGCAGTCAATAAATAAATCAAGCGAATGATATCGCATTTCGACACTCGCGGCATAATAGAGTTATGACAAAAATGGCGAGAGCAGGGAATATAACTTGCGAACCCGAGATGCTTGTTAGCGTCTTCCCGACTTTATTTATGACCAGATTTCTTTTATGACCGTTCACGGATATCCATGAAATCAAATAGGGGACGATGGCGGAGGCTAAAACAATAATATCCTCGATTTGAAGCTTTGAACACAATTGATAGAAAAGTTTGCAAATAAAATACAATAGTACAAAGTAGCCTATTATAAAAATTATCAAAATAGAACATGCTAAAATAGATAGGTAAACTGAAATCAAACAACCTATTTTTTGTTACCAATGCAATATCACGTAGCACCGTGATTTTTAGCGAGCGTTCCCATTTCAAACATTTTTGTTGACGGAATATGACAAATATCATAAAAATGGAAGGTAAACAAAGTTGGGTGTTGTATTTGCCGTGGTGCTATTGGGCTCACGGATCCTTCTCTTCTCTTTGGAACTTAATCTATCGGACTGCGTAGACCGCACGTCCGGGTAACGCGTCTGTTGTTTCTTGGTTTTTCACCGACAACTTGTAGATTTATTTTTACAGACGAAGCTGTATTTTGCAATACAATTTTTAGTGAACCAGCAGCTATTCAAGCAACATCTATATGTATACAGTTTTATTTGGACATAAAATAAAGATTTTTTCAATACGTGTTTACTTTCTATGGGTACCAAAACCTTTTCGGGAAATTGTTTCACGGCCTAACCTGTAAATGTTATCACCACTTTCAATGCAGGTTGTAAATATACTTAAGTGAATTCGCTGAGAAGGAAAATCCGAACAAATTCCCGTTTAATCCCAAGAAGAGCCTCCCAAATCCAGGTTAGTTGTAAATATCAATTACGCAAATACCCCGGCTTTAGGAGAGCTCTTAAACCGGGAGCTGTGTCGATGCATTTACACTCAAGGGGTGAATTCGAAACGATTCATTTCTACAAAATGTTGCAGTAGATTGCGAATTATTTTAAAACTAGCTTGTGCATTCAAGCACGTACTTACTTTTGTTTACTGCTTAAATTACCCCCGATTTCTGAAAGCACCATCAACACTAATCGGCTGTCAAGTCATTTGCTATCTCTATCCAATTTGAAGTAAAAGCTGAAATAGCAAGTGACTTGTCAGACGATAGTGTCGATCGTGCTCCTAGAAACCAGAAAATTAGTAGGAAAAACCCAAAAAAAGTATGATAAATATAAACTTTGCAACCAAACGTTCGATCTCGACTGATCATGTCTGTTTAGTGCATTTTGTAAATACTTTAATTATTTTATTTTTTTGTAAATCTGTTGTTAGTAATGTGCATAATTTATAAAAAAAACCAATTTGATTGCCAGTAACGTTAGGTATTAACCTATTTCTGTCTTTATCTCAAATACTCGTAGGTAAGTATTTTCCATCATACTCGTATATTAGGCTAGGTACCTCCTAAGACCTACGTATCTAAATATACGTAACTTCTCGGCTGACCCCACATTCCTCTTAATAACGAGAGAATAGTAACGAGCTAACTCTACAAAGTAACAAATAAAAGAAGCGGGCAATTGAATAAAACTCCCTCGGGATATTTTTTCCTCAAATCTAATAGAAATGGGCCGAGACGATGTAGATGATTTTAATATTCGTGTCGCCGTCCCCAAGAGGCTTGTATCGATCACACCACTGTACTTCCCGATTTATTAGGTCAATTCAAACTTAAGAAATATTAGAACTGATCAACCCTTTTTGTATATACGCTTCTTTAAGTTTGGATAATAAATTGCAACTTATAGACTGGCCTCAAAGTAGTAGTAGATCTTTTGCTTCGTAGGTTTGATTCCCACCTAGGTCAAACTTTTGTGTGTCTACAAAAAAGTTTGTTCTGTATAATGTTCAAGTGTTCCTTTGGCTCATTTTATATTCCTGTAGCATGATTGAGGTTATTTAGAAATAAAAAAACTTTGCTCTTATTGAATTCGTGAAAGGTAAATTCAACCATCTCAGAGTAGCGTTATACTGACGTCATATAAAAATATTTCAATCTTTGTTTTTCACAAGTCTGAAGTAGAGATGGGCTAAAAGGTTTTGGAATATTATTGCGAAATTCGGAACTAACAGCTTATCGATTTTTATTTATTGAATATATTTATAATACATAATTAGTTTTGCTGCAAAAAACCACAGCTAGGTTTTTCATAGTCAAGTCGTAAAAATAAATTGGCGTACCTGGCGACACAATAATTCCGTCTCTAGAGAGCGCTTCGAAGGGGCATAATGACATATGGAGACATAAGCATAACTGCGGCTTATTGTACCGTGACGAAGGGCAAAATCACTTTGTGGAAGTCCTTGGAGACGAACATTCTCATACATGAAGGAAGTAACTTACAAGAATACAAGCAAATATTGGGACATAAATGTGTTTTTTTATTACCTACATTCATACCATCCATTTCTATTGATCATAATGATGTACAAAGTACCATTAAGATATAAGACGATGACGTCTGAAATACATATGAATGTATTTCAGAACGTGATAGTTTAGTCAGAAGCACGATACATATTTCTATAGTAAATATAATTATGTACGAGTATGCTGTGTAATATATTCGTGGCATGACTCTGGACATTTCATTGTACCTACTCGCCGCACATTCTCCAAGAGGCATAAAGAACTAAGACGCTGTCAACCACTAGGGTACTATTCTCGCTTGCACGTTTATACATTTTCGAAGTGTTTCTACATTTACATTTAGTACAACAACATTTAGTGATTATCAAAAATCACTACATAGTATAAAACAAAGTCGCTTTTTCTGTCCCTATGTCCCTTTGTATGCTTAAATCTTTAGAACTACGCAACGGATTTTGATGCGGTTTTTTTAATAGATAGAGTGATTCAAGAGGAAGGTTTATTATAATACATGCATGATATAGTAGAAAAACAATGTGCACCCGTGCGAAGCGCGGGCGGGTCGCTAGTATTTCTATAAGTGTGATTTATTCAATTGAATGAAACTTAGAAAAGTATTAAACGTATATATGTGATTCTAGGTGCCAGTTCCACGTGACCAAGCCTAGATGAACGGGCAACAACCGTATAAATGTGCGAGCGAAAAGTACTCTAGCGGTGTTAGAGCGTTGGGTAAGCGGGGGGCTTGCACGATGGCCATATTTTTACCCGAGTGCCGAGGGTTATGTGTTTGGCGTGTATCTATCCATGTATATATTTATGTACCTATCCTTCCTTCGATATTTCCTTTATTACCACGTAGCAACCAAACGGCTAGATGGATTTTGATGATTCTGGTATCAAAAGATTCTTCGCAACTTCCCAAGTGTCCTTAGAATAAAAAAACCCTAAAAGTCACGTGGGATCCTTCCTTGCTTTCCTAAGCAGGAGCGATATTCTCTCACATTAAAAAAAATCTTTTCGCTATCATAGCAATATGGGTATCAAAATCAAGAGAGTGATAAAGTGTTTTCAAATAATGTATTAGTTTTTGATTTAAAGTAAACCCTCAAAGACAAATCCAGAACGCAAAATTCGTTAAGTCACTTTAGTGAACTAGGCCATGAGTGATACTAAAATATGTCACTCTATGGTCATACAAATCGTTTAGAAAAAACCGCATCAAAATCGATGAAGCCGTTTCGAAGATATTTAGGGTTTTGTAATAAAAAATGTGATTGCTGGTAACCCCAAAGTGATCAAAATGAGTTATACAACCACAGGCATCAGTAAACTGCTAGGACATAGGTATGCGAGCCTCCGACTGTCTGCGATCTTTACATTTTTATCATTCGTCAAGACTGAAGAAAGGATTTCAATATTAAAAAGTATCAAACTTAAAACATTATCTTATTTACCTACCTACATACTTTTAGTTCGGGCACTCGGGTTTTTTTATTTTTTAATAAATCTTCTTATTTAGGTACGTAAATGAAAGAACGATATGACTTGTCGATACTTGCCGTGTCACTGGTTCTCTCAAAACAGTGTGGTGAAAAGATTTTAAGTGCGCCTCAAAGAAGCTCCTTTCGAGCACTTGACACGTGACTTAGCATTTTCAGTGGACTTAGCGTTTTCCTTCACCGTTTGAGAGTGCACTGTGCACATAAATTCGACTTAATGTTGACACTACAAGCGACTGGTCGCCGCCATGCGGACCCCGAAGATGACTATTTATATTAACATCTAGACAGAGAACAAAACATCTACATTCATCACACAACAGCAAAATATTCGTGCTTGGAGTATAGAGCCCACGGCCTAACAGAGCAAAGCTAACCAACTAAACAATGAGGGATGACAATATAGACTGTATTACAACGGCATAAAAGTCAAATGTGAAATTTAACGGCATATATTATGATCCTTGGCTGCTTGGTGCTGGTCAAGTCGCCTGATGCGTTTGTGCTCCTTACTATACGGTGTCCCAATTTCATCCCCATTGTGATTTAATTTTGCCATTATTATATTTCTTGTTTATTGAGAAGTCTTATTTTTAAACGTTTATAATTTACCTGAGTCAAAAGCATAATAATTCTTATATTAATAACGTAAAGATGGCATGTTGGTATTTTTGGTCAAAAAAAAGAGCTTACTTAAAAAAAATTGCCTAAACCAGTACCTAGCAAATATAGGTAAAAAAATTGCCTAATAGTGGGACATAACAAGCCTAAAAGAAATAATAATCATAATTTGGTTTTGATATTGATGTCAGTTAGCAATCGACAACTGAAGATTGTATCAATCCTTATTACACTATGAATGTAATTATGACTTCTAATTCTATAAAAACGTTAATAAAAATAAAATCCCGGATAGAAAAGAATCTACTGATATTTATTTTATTGTAAGATGTGCTTGTAAGTTTGTTAGCCTACTTTAAAGAAGTAAAAGTACACTTACATCCACCTCCAGAACATTTTCTCCGAGATCCCTCGGCTGAAATCAACAGGTGATAACTGATGGGTTCACACCCTGAGGGAGCATTAAACAACTTGCTACTCTCCACTCCACTTACACGGCTCAAATTTCAACCTCAACTATTTCAGTAGTAAAATACAACCTGTAGCTTTTCAACACATTTTTTTGCAGAATGTCACAGAATTCACACTTATAGAAAACACTGATGAAGCATGAAATAAGTAATACTTCTTAAAACCTTTTAGATATAAGATTAATATGAGTGTTTATCCGTAGATATCAAAACACTTGATTGACAAAGAAATCGTGATTAAAATGGAGTAATTCATTAGAGAGTGGAACGGTTTTGACGTCACGGGCGCTGATATCAAACTAGCCTGAAACGCTTTCCACGCTCCTTGCCCGACTCGTTGGGTTATTCGCAACCTCATCTCAGGCGTCTTTGTCTTTATTTTATTGCGCTTGTGCCAATTCAATATAGTTCGTATTTTTTTATTGGTTTGTATTGTAATGAATTAATGCATTGATTTAGACATTGAAAGAGTAGTTAAAAAAATCTAAGTTTTACCTACTATCAAATAGCCCAACAGTCCCCAAACTAGATTTAAACAAAACAAAAACTTATCAGCAAGATCATTTTATACCCACTGTTCCAATTTTTTACTTTTTTATCTTATATGATTTCGTCAAATTCAAAACATACGTAATTTTTACCACTTTCAATAAGAAAAATATAAGACAAGTTATGAGAATCCCACTGCAAATTGATCCCGTATTCCGGTGACGATGTGTAGATATAGTGCTAGATGCTGTGCGCTAGAGCGAAATGACAATACCATTGGAAAGAGAAAACAAAAGAGAATTCATTCAAGATCAGCTAGGTATCTTATTCTGTAAAAATTCCCCGCCGATTTCATAATCAATCTCTTTCTGTCCCTGTCGTACCCGGGTAGTTTAATGGCTATGGAAGAAAGAAGAGATACATCCTGGAAAATTGTATTCTTTCATAAAGTTACAGAATAGGTCCAAAAGTCACGCTTATACCACAGAAGTAAATATTAGTATATTAAAGCACTACCAATATTCACTTCGAGATTTATTCATGACACCATGTATGAATTTAAGGAACGGTCTGAATAAGTACTTTATTTTAAGTAAAGATGAAAATAAGTAAATAATCCGACACAGGTATGTCGATTGGTGACAAAATTTATTTTTTTTAAATATGTCAATCGAATAGCAAGCGGTGAGATTTGTTTATTCAACAATCAATGTTTGTATTTTTGCAATATATTTTACTGTTAACTACTATCGTATTGCCGTTACTATAGATTATTGGCCCGTCAAATGATATTTAAACAAAACTTGTAGTATTTCATCCGTATATAAATACTAAAAATAGTGGTGGACATTTCAAAGCAATGTGAGTAAAGTGAGCCATGTGAGTGAGACAATGTTAGTGTGAATTATTTAAAAAATAGTAAAAGCACCAAGCTATTAACAGAACCTTCCGACATTTTTGCTCTACCATTTTACAACGAAACTAAGAGCGTTAAAGTTCATTTTACAATGCCAGCTGATTTAATGTGACGCACGCCGGCGAATGCTCCAGATTCACAGACAATGCCCCAATTTATATCCAACTCACTTACTGGAGTCAGGGCGACACGGTAGTTGAGTAGGAAGGATGCTAGTAATATTGTATCCATACGACGACTTTGACTTTAGCTTTTGTGCGTGTCGATGCAAAGCCTTATGATTTTAAAGAGAACTATTTTCATAGTTTAGCTATGACCGATGACGTTTTGTTTGCCTTTGCAGGCGTCGTCTTTGGCTTACATTGATTCGACGTCTAAATGATTAGTTATCGTCACAAAATATGCCTAATAGAAGCCACTTCGAGGTGCACTTAAAATCCTTTCACCACACTGTTTCGAAGAAATAAGTGATACGATAAGACGTAGAAAAAAATTATAAGTATAATAATTTGATCAAATTAAGTACCTGTATCAACAATAAGTTCTGACGACATCGCCGAAAGTTCTACCATATCGTATGGATAAAATAGGGTAAAAAACCCATCGCACAAAGCCAATTACACTAAAACATTCGGCCGGGACAAAGGGCGAGAGAACAATGCCAACTCAAGGAACCCGCGATACGTCTTTCAATGCTTTTAACTTTCCACTGATGGTGGCGCGAGGAAAAAATGGTGACGTCCCGCGACAAATGCCCGTGAAATAGAGCTGTGCGGCTGTCGATAAAAATAATTTACACGTCATATCGATTATTTACAGAAATTTTAATGTTTGGTTTTGAGCGGGTTAAGTGTGCAATATTTCACTAACAGGCCGAGTAGACATTTTATAGATCGCGTCAACCAAAAAGAACACTGGAAAACAGTGGAGGTGATGTGGTTGCACATACAAAATACTCGCGCCATCACACCCCCTATAAGTTTGTACGTATGTTAAGAACGCACAATAGGATGTTATGGATACAGAGCCAAAGTTCTGTATCTAAAAAAGGTCGAGCAGAATATTTGGAATACATTAAAGGTGCCTTAACTGTTGAACTATTATTATTCTATTAATCAGATCTCCATTATATAGATAGGCATATAGATTATACTATTAACTACTATGATTTTTTTAAGGATCCACTTGAAACGGCAAAATTTGGCTTTGCTCCTTTTTGGGCCAAAATATCTTAACCACCCCGGTTAAGATATTTGGGCCCAAAAAGGAGCAAAGCAAAATTGAATATAAATATTACATAAAGTATTATTTTCTCACATTACCTACTAATCACTTTCAAAACTTTTTTTTATTTTTATTCTTGTATACATTATTGATTTTAATAATTCCCATAATTTCAATGTTTATTAAGTATGACTAAATTTGAATTTTCAAGTATGCTAGCTCCCACCCCAAAACCTATGTTGCTGATAGCCTTTTTCTTCCATAGTGAAATTGTCAATAATTAAAATTACCATCGACGAAATGTTATTACCGTCGCATCACTAGCAAAGAAGTGAGACGTAACCAATGGGGTATCACGGCTTGGTTGCACCGCAAACTCATTTTATAAATCGCCCGTCCGCCTACCCGGAACCACGCGTTACCCACCCTTGCGTTGCGACACTATAAAAACATTAAAAGCTTTCCACGTAAAATAGAGTAGAGTACATCGGGGATCCGATGAGTAATCGAAATAGTTTGTTTATATTTTGTTGATCCCGGAATGTTTTCAGTCATTGTCTATTTCAACATAGCCAACCTTGCATAGTTTAAAAAAATAAAGAGCACTAGATATTTTTCATAACATTTGTATTCCGATCGAAGAAATCGTAATTCAAGAAATTGGTGAGCGGTAATTTACAGAGTAGTATATAATTCGGTAGAAGACCTCTTCTGTCTGATGATGATATTTACTTGTAGAGACTCCAATCATTTTATATCCTGACCCAAAAACTACTTAAAGCAACGCATCACAATGTCTCTTTATAAAACGACCACTCGATCCACTCGCTTATAGACAGTATCAAGGCAAAGATCTTAAGTAAATCAAATCGCCCCATGAATGGCGAATGAGCCGGGCTTTTCAGAGTTTTCCACAGATGGCTATCACAATGGACGGGATCAAGAGAAACTTATCTGCTTGGGAGCAAAAATGTTTCTTAATGCTTATTTAAGTTCCTCCCATTTGATGGTATCAGGCTGGATAAGAGAGGTAGGAAATCAATGAATTTTATTATGAAACCTAACGTCTCTGCTACTTCGTCATCCTATTTGATCAAGCACGAACATTTTAAAGTAGTTACAGACGCCTTAAACGTTTTTATAATATTGCCATAAAAACTTGTAAGGTTTACGTTCTATTTAGCTAAAACTTTCTTCAGAACAGTCTAGACAAGACAAAGATTAAAGATTTGCCACATTAATATCATTTCAAACAGCTCCAAGCCTAAGTAGCTTAACTGCTCAACACGTACTAGCATAGAATTTATATGAGCAGATACAGACAAATACAAAATATACTCGACTCTTTGTGATTAATAATGTACAAGAGAAAAAAAACTCTACGTTAATAAGTCGTTAAGACACAATGCAAACGTTAACCATCCTTAAAAAGATTACTCATCACAATTTTTTATTGTAAAAGAGACTTTAAATCCCATACGCATTTACATTTTTATGGCTCTTAAACACTCAATAAAACCAACCACGAGTATAAAAAATTTAAATGTACGGAGCGAGCTACAAATCTGTTAGAGCCGGGAAACAAGGCGTAGTAAAACATGTCCAAGTAATACAACTCTGGTTTTGGTGAGATAAACAATATAAACAAAATAAATAAATAATGCTGTACAATCCACACAGCACCGCCTAGCCCCAAAGTAAGCTACTCAAAGCTTGTGTTATGGGTACTAGATAACTGATATATTTAATACATTATCCAAGCTTGGCTCTAATTTGGATGAACCAAACTTTAATTAACTGTCCAAGATCGATCCACACATCGGAGTGTTGGATCCGACAGTACAACTTGGAGCCAACATAGCCTATTTGAGGCGCCAGCATAAAAGTGTTAACAATGGAATAAAATATACGGATCCTAAAAATGTTGCCCTTTTGTGCCTTTTATTCCAATATGCTATTGTTCAAATTGTACTTAGCATTCTGTGTGCTTGCACCTAAGCGGCGTTTGTTGAGAAGTAGAACGACTGTTATTTGACTGCACTATGTTTGCGGAAAATTCCTTTCAGAAAGTGAAACCTCGCCAGGGCTTTGAAAAACAACAATAACCCTCTCCATTCGTATGTATGAGTATACGCATATACTCTGAAGTACTCTCTCTTCGTAGACCTTCAAAAGCGAAGAACAGCGAAGTTACGTAATATCAATGCTTAAAATATTTTCAAGTAGTACTAACTAATCTTACTGGCTACTAAATGTCAAAGTGAAGAATAAATCTCAGAATCTTTTTTTGTTACATTTGAACCATCCTTATTAATTATGTATAACTCAAATCATGAAAGAGTTAAAACTTTTTTTTAAACTTTAACTACTAAGTGTTTGGTTCTACAAGATAATTTATTTTTTTTTTCTTGCTAAAAGTCAAAGTGAAATACCTAGATAGGTAGGGTAGTGCGTACCCTATCTATCTAGTTACTCGATCTGTTTGTCCTGTATACGTGTGCCTGTATCCAAAAAATTTAGCTCTTTCATTCATTCTAAATAGGTATCTAAAAAGTATGAATATTTTTTTTAATAAATGATGGTGTACTTAACATATTTATTTAATCCTAAAAAAGTACAAACTAACCAAACTAGGGGGACAACCAAAAAAGCAAATGCGTTGAATAACCAGCTAAATACTATCTCATTTACATACAACTTCGTCGACGACAGGTCGTTCATTTTATTAGCTCTACGCGGACCCCTCTCTGTTTAAGAGCCACGCTATTTTCATGTTTCGGGAGTACAAATGGAAATCCATTTAAATACTGAACCAACGTTTCAATACTGATGTAAAGTGTTTAGTATACCGTAGGTGATCTCATGATTGCTTACAACCCCATCTATTCGTTTTGTTGTGTTGTGAAAACCGCAATGAATTTTTTTATCCATTATATAAGATTATGCTAAAATTAATTTATAAAGGGTTATTTTTTTATTATTTTATACATGGATTATACAGGGTCTCAAAATAGTGAAAATATGTTTATCATAAAGTTTATTTTGATTATTATAATATTACTATGTCACCAGTCATCTTATAATTCAAACACACTAAATGGCGTTCAGTGTATTTTAATATCTGTCAGAATAATATAATTGGAGTGAAAAATAATAAAATACGTTACTCAAATTGAATCATTGCTCAAAGCTCTGTCACTGTTTTTCATTACCTATGTATTGGTAAGACATGTCAATATTACACATAGATATCTAAATATGTGTAGCTGTTTGGAGTATAACATACTGAATATTTCAATTTTTAATACATATGTGTCTGTATATTACTAACTAGTTGCACCCTGCGGTTTCACTCGCGCAGATTTAAATCCCGGTATTCCCACGAGATAAAAAGTAGTCTATGTGCTATTCCAGACTATAATCTATCTCTCTGCCAAGTTTCATCCAGACCCATTCAGGCCTTCCGGCGTGAAAGATTATCTAACATCCATCCATCCATTCATCCATACTTACAAACTTTCGCGTTTATAATAGTAGTAGGATATAAACATCATGAGTAATAAAACCATACATGTAGTTTGTTATAAAGTATGTGAAACAAAATAAAGCTCCGCGTACATTTAAATTGCTTCGTAAATTTCCATTTGTAATGGCAATAAGCCTTCCTTTGTAACTCGCGCAAAGGCCCGCACGGCTTCTAGCTTCTTTGAGATGCAGTTGAGGGGCTTGGAGCTTGGCAGGAGACGATTGTGTCGATACTCTATTTGTTTGTCACCGATCGACTCGGGGGGAAACGCAATTTAGAGGTTTCTATGTCACATGCTCGTCGTTTCTAAAGTTAGTTGAAGGTACAGCTCAATTGGATTATCTGATCAATATCTTGGTTTAACATGAACACATTTCTTATCTTGCATCAAAGAATATAAATAATTTACAAAGTTTAGTGTGACGACGTCACACAAAATGTTTGGTTCTTCAAAAAACACTGGAATTTTCAACGCTTCCCCGTCAATTAACATCAACAACTTTACTTTCAGGAGTTGTCGCCCCCGAGATTGTATTTTAGATAATGCCCCAGTAATCACGGCGGTGATTTATCACAGTGCTATCTCAGCCTTCACTGTCCATTAAGCAATTCTGGCTGCAACCCTTTTGTAGCAGTCGTCACCCTATAGTCGGGGAAACCTCATACGGTTGACGACGTGACGTGACAACCGCACCAGTTGTGGGAGCCGATAGGTTTATTTCGAAGATTAACACGGTATTATAAATAAATAAAAAACACTTCGCAGAAATTGTGTAATTAAAGCTTTTTTTCAATTATTGAAGTAATTAAGCCTATGTGAGGTTAGTAAGAATCTGTCGACATGTCTAGGTAGATTTGATTTAGCATAGAATATATTATTTTACGAGCGATGACATTATAAAGATCGCTAGATAGAAACAGCAAAAAAAAAAATTCTACAAATTTATGGACTATCCCCCAGCCTCTCAAGTTCTTCACCAGGCTAATGATGTGTTAAAATGCAAAGGTGTTAAATCAAAAGTTTTCTTAGGATACTCAAACTCTTAATATAAAAAAACAAGGATAAATTTACGTGTGATAGTTTTTATTTGAAGGACATTTTTATATAAATTATAGTGATTACTATGTTATTTAGATTATAGTGCTCATAAAAAATCTCTTAAATAAATAAGCTTACACTATCTCAAAGGAATGTTTTGTTATAACATGTGTTATATGAATCGATAATATTAACTTATTTTATATCGAAATGGGAAAAGAATTACTAGAGTTAAGGTAATGATATTGACGAAACATTTTTACTAAAACCAAATTACCGAAATCAAAAATATGTTAGGTGACATCGGCGCCGGGGTCGGTAACAAAGTTAGGGGCCCAACAATTGACATGCATTAACGGTATTTCCGGTGGCGTTTGGCCCGCAATGTTGTTACGGACCGGAAATTCAATCGAGCTTAGAACGTCTCTCGAGTTACGTCACTGCCGCTAAAAACTAATAAAGACAGGCGCGTATTACAGAACACTTAAATCTAAATTAAAATTCAAGTAGGTACCACATTGAGCATTGATAATTTAAAAGCTTTCTGTTTGCGAAGTTTATTAAAAAGAATATTAATTTGATAAGAGTTTATTCTAATAAAATTAAAAACAGCGTAAATTTTTTTATATGATTTACTGGCCAGTCTGTATATAATTTATAAAAATGATTTTATTGTATAGAAAGAAAGAAAAAAGTCTATTAAATAGGATGCCTTCAAGTCGTAGGAATTAAAATGACTACTAATTATGAAACATCACGTATATAAGTGGCTGTACCTACCACGAAGGCCGTTGGACAAAACATAGTAAATTTACATTCTTGATCGCCCGATGCCCATGCCAAGAAAGTCGCGAAATGTGTGTCAAGCGTTGCCTCTCTGAGGGTTGCTTATAATCCGGCAAATTATATAGCCGCATGAATTATTACTAACAGTGTTTGTTCTATAATTTTGCGATATTTGTATTAAGAAACTACGTACTGTTGTAAGTGCAGTATGCACTGAACTGTTGCTCTCATCTTACTACTGCATTGACGTCAGAAATTTACTAGAGCCACAACTTATCTTATTTTCGGTTAAAAAAGTATAAAAATTTATTAGTTGACGATATGGCTTTAAACCAAGCCGTTAATGTTTTGCCTTGTATTTGGAGTTACATAGTTATTGCCAAAGCCAAACCATCGTTTAGATATAAACCGCAGTTTGTTACAATTTGATATAATATACTAGTTCTTCTAAGCTTAGTACAGTCATTTGGTTTTAAACTCAATCGTTTTAGAGGCGATTCTAAAATATTTTATACCCTGTTATTTTTAAAGATTTTTTTCTATTTTTATACTACTATCCGGCCATTTTGAAATTGCTCATGTTTCTTCCGACTTTCCAGTTTTTGATTCCACAGATCTCAGACACGACTTTGCTTACAAGCACTCCATACGTGACGGAAGCCATCTGAAGTGCGAGCCTGTCATGATCGCACGATCAATAAGTCTTGGCGAACTCAAATATTTGCACACGATGAACATTAGTCGAGAAGAATAGGAATGCTTAGAGTGGTCTGTGAGTTTGACTTTTTTTAATAAAAACTTGAGTAGTTTAGAAAAAGTAAAAAGCTTCTCTGTCCACTGTGGATGAGTTATACAAACTTTTACAGTTATGCTAATATTAAGTATCTATGACAGGTTTTAAGATGGACCTTGTAAAGCACGGAATTTATTTACTAAAATAATTGGGAATTCATTCTGTACATACGTTTAATAATAATAATAATCAATCGTGATTGCACCGCACAGGATAATATTTAAGCATTATTTATTCATTACGTAGGCTTCTAATGGCATATGCACTATGTGATAACTTATGGGCAAAGATGTCAATAAAAACTTTAAAGTAGCCTCTACGTCGTAGACCCTTCGATTTTCGTAGCCCATACACAGCATGTGTATATGCTACGAAAATCGTGTTATAAAAACCCACATACGTGAACGTGATGCTAGAAACCGAAACCTTAAGAGTCCGGTGACAGCGGCTCGCAATTTCGAGGTGCGATTGGCTATTATTTCATTTTATTTCATTTTGGGGAGGTTGTTTGAAATAATAACTCTAAAGAAACACGCATAAATACTGTTCGAACACAAATAATACAATAATATAAGGGAAATGTGCTTGAGTCAGAAATCATTTTGGTATTAGGTAAACGTAAGACCAAACATACTAATACCAAAATGATTTCTGATTCGGGCATGTTTCCCTTATATTATTGTATTATTTGTGTTCGAACAGTATTTATGCGTGTTTCTCTAGAGTTATTTTTTCAAACAACCTCCCCGAAATGAAATAAAATGAAATAATAGCCAATCGCACTTCGAAATTGCGAGCCACTGTCACCGGAGCCTTCTGACAATTTAATAGATAAATAAATAAATCTTTGTTGCAGACATGGAAATAGAAGACCAAAAATTACGCATTATGTAATCTAGTTTCTATGTAGAAACTTAACAATATGAGGCCGATCTACGTCTTTCCTTAGCACGCAATAGTGTACTCTCACTGCCAAACTGTAGGTGCCGTGAAGTCTACTCAACTGCTCTACCGTGGCGCCAGACATCCATTTCTGGGGTAATAGCCAGACTTTCGGAAGAATTGTTGACTTTATTTCGATTGGTGGATCATCAATCAATTGTTGTAAATAATGAGTCAGCGTTGCTTTTATTTTGAAATTGTAGTTAGGTATATTATACTATTTTAAAATTATAGACGTAGCAAAGTCATTCTTGTGATATAATTAAAGAAATCCCTTATGACTTTCACAATACTAATAACGATTAATAATTTGAAAAATAAAAATAACGAAACATCTATCGTGTCAAAAAGCCGTGAAGGTACAACTTTATGGCACGATAGATGTCCTCAGAATGTTTAGTATCAACTAAAAAATACTAAACTTCTATCTTTTCAGTGTTTTCAATTTATATATATAAGAAGTATCAATCCCTTGTGAATCGAATGATTCATTTGATCGATATGAATTATATGATGAAAGAAAAATATGATTTGACTTACGGATATAATATATAAGGAATATTAATGTTTTACTCCATTCCGACAAAATAATTTAGCTGTTGGTTTTTGCATTTATATATACACGACATCGTTGATTTCTTTGCAGTGTTTTCGAAATAGCATTAGTGCGTGTCATACATGGTATCACGAACTCATTCCCCGTTGTAACAAGTCATATCGTCTCTCCCCACTAATTAAAACCAAAGCAATGCAGTGCCACACAACGTCAATAATAATTAATCCTCGCAAAGTCAGCCGTTTATTTGAATATAATACAGTAGAGGTTGTAATTTAAGAGTGTCCTTTGAAGTGGGATTAATACCGGCCGGTCCCGCCCTCTACCGTCCACACGGTGAAATTAAATCCGTGTCCTTTCACAGTACTCTCATTTGTGCAATTTAGTTCCCTTAATGAGAGGATTCGATCGATTCTCAAGTCTCGATAGAATGGGTTGGTAAACACATGAATAAAACAATACAGTGTTTCTACTCCGTCTTTGAAGTACATACTTAACTAAAGTTGTTTCTCGAAATACACATAACTTAAATAAAACTAAATTTATAACACCAATTGCTATTTAAAAAGCAACGTTTTGAAATCAATATATACATCATACTAGTAGTACCCTGCGGTTTCACCCGCGTAGATTTAATTCCCGGTTCTTGTTTTCTGTTTTACCCGTGGTGTTACCCGCTCAAGGCCCTGGCAGAATACCAGTGCTACGCTTTTACCTGTGAAAAGGGTAACGGAGCAGCAAATACTGAGGCAGGGACCTATTAGCCCATAATTTTCACCAAGCAGGACTTGGTTTTTCTATTATTATTATTTTTTAGTCTATAAATTATTATCTTTTGGTACCTGTATGTACCTTTGTTTTGTTTTTTTCTTTTTTATTGGGTTAATAAATTATTTTTCTTTCTTCTTCTTTCTTTCTTAGTAGGATTAGATACTTATAATTGAATTGAAACTAACATGAAATTGCAAAACTAAACTGTGCGCCTAAAATACTGGTTTGGATTCCACACAATGCCATCTAGCCATGAAAGAAGTAAAGTTTGTAAACAATCTATTGCATTTATTTTTTATTAATATTACAGATTATTTTAATACTCGTAGCAAATCGTAGCAAAATTCAGTCTCGTAGCAACAACATTTTTCATCAAGGAAAAAGAAAACAGAGCTTTTCTTATTATTTATCAGAAAAAATTGCAAAAATAGACTTAATCTGAGTAGGCAAAAATATAAGTACTCAACAGAAAATATTACTTTCCTGGAAAGAACGTTCATTAGCGATTCTATTGAAATGTTTCTTTAGACAGGTTTCTTTGAAAAATAAAGTTTTCTCGTCAGCCGTACCTAGTACATGATCAATATGATGGCCCAGTTCTGCGCCTTTGTAGGTAAGTACTTACCTAGTATAGGTTTTTAAATGTAGCTTTACTGATTTATATTTATTACTTGTAATAGGTACGACCGCGACTTAGGATATTTGAATTTGAAAAGTTTGCTTTTTTTCTTAAAGAACGTACCTATGATTTGGGCTGTGTCTATGTGAGTGTATATGTGTATTTTAATTAGTATTATCAATGAACTCACATTATATAATTATAATAAATCATACCAACCATTTTTTTATACCTACTTATCATTTTACGATGCAATTTTTTTTATTATGCAATAAATACTCTCTTCATCGTCATTTTTTTTTTAAAGTTTTTTGATGGACCAAACAGTTATGTTTGGTGGTTACGTATGCCATTACATCACAGACCCAAACGATGCAATAACAAAACGTTCTATAAAATCATCTTAATCTAGCTAATCAAAGAAGACACGGAGACAAAAATAAACATAAATATGATTTGCAAAAGTGGCAGTTAGTGAGATTTATTTGCGGTGGTGGTCCCCTTGGCGCCGACGGCGGGCGCCGCGCCGTCCCGCCGGGCAGACTTCCAGGCGACAGACAACCTATCGATCTCTGGAGATGACGCGAAGTTTCTAAACCTTGGCCACCTTACTTGACAAAAATCTGCTACAGATCGCGTATTTTTACAACTTAAGAATACATCCCTGGCGGTTTATGGGTCGCCGTAGAGTTTGAGACTCTAATTTTATCTTTCCAGCCTTGTCACCCTTATTGATAGCACAAATAAATAAACTCCATTTCCATCTCCAGAATACACCCCCTGTCAACATATCAGAGATCTTTAGCGGTATCCCTAACGTCTAGCTAATTGGGCGTTTTGTACCACGACGCGGCCACAAAAGGCTGACGCTCATTAAAATTTCATCTGAAAGCCCGGCGGCGGCAAATGTTATAACAAGCTGTTTGTAGTAACTCAACACCCTCTGCGTATCGAAGTTGGACAGTAACTGATGAGTTTGATGGCTGAACAATAAAGTTACGCCAAAATGATTTTGAGTCAAAAAACTGGATTGAGACTTATTAACATCAGTTTAAGAAAATATCATAATCCACCTGAATAGTCCATTCCTGGAAGGCAGTGTAAAAATGATTTTTCCTGATCAATTACTAAAAGATCGTCTTTTGTTTCGTATTGACACATCAGTACATGAAAGAAAAACTCTAACTTCGATCAATACGGAAAGACGAAAACCAATTTCATCTCCATTTTCAATATAATGTCGAGTGCAAAATAAAACAAAGCAAGAGCAGCGCGAGAGAGCAATTAATTTGGGGGGCTACAGCGGCCTCTAGCGGACCAATCCAGTAATTGTCACCGGCGATATTCAAATGGCGGAAACAATTAGCGTGAGTGCTGTGCACGCATTTGTCTGCACCGAAGATTATGGTGCCACCTAGATGTATTGTTTTCATAAGCTTTTATGGAAATTAAGGTGTATTTTAGATGATTTAGTTGTTACGCGTATTTTTGTTAGCACGTGCTATATTGCCACGACTCATTTGTTAAATTAGATTTTTTATACTCATTTTATCCTCAAATCGATACGTTGTCATTAAGTGCAGATGTAAACAGGGGGTTCCTTAGTATCGGAATAGGTGCTCAAAATTTCTAGCACATTTAATTTTGTACCAATGACAAATTCGTAAAAATACTTTATTTGCACGTAACTAAATTGAGAAATGGCATAGAATTTTATCGGCAAAAACAATAAAGTTCCTCTCCCCTTGTACAGTTTGTTCTAAATCTCTTTTGTGTACATCCATATCGCTACAAAGCTTGCTAATGTCCTTTAAGGACTTAGAGATTTAAACGGACTAAATAATGAACCATCTACCCTTTCTCTGTCGCTACCCGCTTCCCAATTTATGAGCTTAAAGCCTTGGGGTAGTTTGAGATATACCTATCGATACAATTATTTTATAAGTGGGTGCCTATCTGCTAACTTAATTCAATTATGAGATATTTAAGTTGTATAAATGTGTATAAACATTTTATTAAATATTATACAGATTTACATCAAACGAAAAAAAATATAAATAGTTAAAATTAATATTGTTTTATTAACTAAAGATTTTTACACATTTTGGAGCAAATGAAATTTCTACTCGTACTTGTTAGGTACATATTTCATAATAAAAAAAAGTTAGGACTGTTCGATGTCTTTTAATATCAACACGAGCTCAGATGAATACCGCTTGACAAATGGCTTTTTTATTTTAGTGAACCAAGCAGTTTTTCCAAATAATATACGAAGATTAAGGTTCGAAACTAATATCGATATGTTTTGTAATAATAGCGTCTCGGATTGTTGAACGACAAGCGGATAATTTTGCGTCAGTGCGTAACATCCGGGAGGCCAGTGAAGCATCACACGTAAGCCTTACAAAGAAATCTGATCATAACATCCTCAAAGCTTTGAAATACATGAGATATGAGGTAAGGAACAAACTGTAGTCTGCGCAGAAAAGATTGGTATTGAAGGATGGAACCAAACTCTGTTTGAAGTGTTTTGAAATATATTTTAAACTAATAGTTGTGACGTAGTATAATCACCCAAAGATTAACTGTTCCTGCATAGATGATTAGTTTTCTCCGCCTATTGTTTGAGTTGATTACCAAAATGACAATGCAAAAGGAAATATATTAATATACATTTATATATATTTAGAGTATATTTAACTAAAAAAGCATCTTCTTTTTGTTGTGCACTATGAAAGTTATCACCGAAATTCAACTCCTGTGATGAATTGATGGCTTAAACCAAAAAACTATCAGTACAGTAATAAATAAGGTATTTTTTTTGTCCCTTACATGTTACTTATTTTATCAAACTCATCAATCAATCCAATCGACATGCTGACACTACAAACTAAACCTCAAATCAGTCGGCTTTACCGCAGTCGATTCAGTCAGTCAGTTCACATTCGCATGACGACACAAATCCGGATGATGTCTGTTTGTTATCAGCGCTGAGCAGTCGACTGTGGGGCCGCCAGCTCCGAATAATCGCATTATTTATCGAATCCACTCGATTTTAGAATAAAGACTCGGTTTCTAATCTTTAAAATTACTACTTTATTTTTTAGTCTAGAAGCTTAAAAAAATAAATTAGTAAAGAACTGTGATTCCAGGCATGATAGGTATTTCCTTAGATCTCTTTGTGCTTAAAATCATAATGGTTTTGCATGGACCAATAAATGCTAACATAAGTTAGTTACTGCTTGATGACAATAGTTTTTTTAATACAATAGATAAACGTTTGACCGCAATCTCACCTGGTATCTGATTATCTAAGCTATTTTATACAAAATTTTGGTTGTGAAAAATCATTCTGATTGAGATCATTTCAAAGGTATTTGAAAGCAAGTATGAAACCGTTACTTGCAATCCAACTTATACACATATCAAATAAACCATTTTATGTTTTTTAAGAAAAAATATTGTTTATTGAAACCGTTGATAAATATTTTCCGCCTACCATAGCAAGTAAGCTGAGTATGGGCGCTAGCAAAAATCAAACGACGCAATAATTGATATTATTATTATCTATATATTTTTTATATTTTCCACACATTTTCCTATTATATTTAGTCATCTATAATATTTTTGAAATGATTGATTTCATAATAGCAGGTAAAAATTATCTCCTGTATTTTTGTTAACAATACATACGATACTTACCAATCTACATATTTGACTTATATTTTATTGCATGATATGTAATCGAATAAGTAGATATAAACACAATAATTTTGTTACGATGTAAGTGAAATTAATATAAGTAGGTATTGTAGAAATTAGTTTATTCGAATTATAAAAATTTTTGAATTTTTATTTGTTAAATACTAGACTCACAATAATTATTCTACTGAGAAGTTCTCCATCAGATTCACTTAATTTTAGTTTATATACTAGTGACGAAAAAGAACATTAGTGAAAAAATTTAACCTGCATGTTGCTTTTTATATCATCTGAATCTACAGTCATCTTCTTTCGAAAGAGCTAGTGCCACGACAAGAAGACCAAAATCAAAATAGTCTTTATTCAGATCAATCACAACGATCACTACGACACGGGATAAAAATGGCTTGTTTAATAATAAATAATAATAATAATAATAATAAATAATGCTGGACAAACCACACAGCACCATCTAGCCCCAAAGTAAGCAACTCAAAGCTTGTGTTATGGGTACTAGATGACTGATATATTTAACACATTATATACTTACATAGATAGATATTTTTTATTATACATAAACACCCAGACCAACGGAACAAATTTCTGCAGATCGTACACAAATTTGTTCCACGGCGGGAATCGAACCCGCAACCTCTTGCGTCGCAGGCGGACTCTCCCCCGCTGCGCCACTGAGGTTGTTGGTTTGTTTAGTTAGTAGTAATTAGGTAGTAACTTCTCAATCGTAGCTTACAAGAAAATAGCAAAAAAAAATAAAAATAGCAAGCAGGTCTGAGATTGCCAAAGCCTCGACCCTTATATTTTATTGCACTCGTATTATCTGCTTGGCAATGTTATCGTTGAGCGTCAAATTCGACTCTCGGTTCCACAAAAATGTTCTTCGATCCCCTTTGATACAGATATTGTTTTTTTTTATTTCCCGATGTGTACAGTTGACTATTTTAGTAATGTAAACTTGAAGTTTATTACGTTATAAAATTTTACTAATGTTATTAACTGTATGTTAATCTATCAATTTAAGGTCGAATCTTTTATAAGCTAAAATTATTAAAGTGGCAACCTACTTACAGTTAGTAGCAAAGATTTTCCATCAACATAAAAAATGTTAATAGAAAATCAACAACCAAATAGTATATTGTAATCGAAAACGATGGTTAAGTAAGCCGACACGGGTGAGGATAGAAAAAAGAACAAATGGCTGGCAATTATAACAGTTGTTTAAACTTTAACGTTAATAATGTAATTTATTTATGGAATTATTTGTTCTTAGATTCACAGTTTTTTTATTGTCTATGCTATTTTTATAACATAGACAATAAGAGTGTAATATTTTTATTTTAGGATAAACAAGTAGGTGTTATGCAGATGCACTAATTGGTTTTAGATATTTTTACAGTATGCCAACTAGTATCCTTCCAGGGACTTACTACGTGTATAGAATAACAAATTGGTTATAGAATTTAAGATTTTGATATTTTATTGTTTTGCGTCATTATTTCACAAAATGTAGGTATATTAATAATCAATTTATTCGTATGAAGTTTTAAGGAGTAGGCATGTATAAGTTCGAAGTAGGTATGTAGTTTTAATACAGTTATAATAAGTGTATCCGTTTAGTAAAAACATAGACATGTCAATGCCGACGGGAATATTGTCGGCAAAACTAAGTAACATGGCGTGGCCTTTAAAATAGTCAAAGTGACATCTTCACTACATAGTATATAACAAAGTCACACTTCTCTGTCCCTATGTCCCCATGTCCCTATGTCCCTATGTATGCTAAAATCTTTGAAACTACGCAACGAATTTTGATGCGGTTTTTTTCTAATAGATAGAGTGATTCAAGAGGAAGGTTTATATGTATAATACATGCATGATATGTGCACCCGTGCGAATCAGGGGCGCGCGGGTGGGTCGCTAGTATTTAATAGAAGCTGATTGAGCAGCCCACATGGCCGGCGGCGCGTGCCGACGGTATCCATCACCCCGCTGCTGTGGCCTTTGGTGGCTCAAATGATAGGCCGCAGCGGCATATGTAGATGCGCCATTATAAAACAAGATTTCAGAAGAAAGTTAATTTTGCAGAACAAAAATCGAAGTATGTTAGATTATAATTTTTTTCCTTAAGGCTGGGAAGTAGATGCACAAGATTTATTGAAATATTCGTATGTGCCTTAATTTCCTTCTTTCATGCTCTTAGAGAGTATACAAAAAGAATAAATCACAGGATAAAAAGAACATGCAAGTATTAAAATGAAGTTTGTACGACATAACCTCAGGTGACGGAGTTTAGGGCAGCAAGGCCTGTTGCTATGGACTGCTATGACAACTGAACATGCCCTATGGAACACGGCAGGACTAAAATGAAAATGCTTCTAGTGGTAATCTAAATGATCACCATGCCGAACGTTGCTTAAGTATGATTATTTAGGAAAAAACACATTGCAGGCCTTCTATTCGGGGTCCCTTTTTATTCCTATTACTATGACTTACTTGAATAGAAGGAGTTTGTTGGCGAACAGCCCGGAGGCCTTCTCTTTCGCGGCGTTGAGCCCCTGCATTGCTGCGACCCAATTTCCCACATCAAATTACACGACACCACATCTGCAATACAGAAATACATATTGAAAAGTGAAACAACTTTATAATTAACATTAAAATGTTAAAATAATTGAAACTAAAAAAACAGAAAAAAAAACAGCTTCACGACTTTGATCCCCAGGCACGGTAGATATCCCTTCAGATCTCTCAGTACCAAGTACTAACTTTAAGATTCTTGTATTCTTCTTCTTTAATTGAAACTATCCACCGCTAAACAGGAATACCACTAAAAACTCACTTATTACACTAAAGATTACTACATATATTACTAATGAATGAGTTATGTAACGATATAGATAGGTACCTAGACGTGATGGTTATGTAATACAAAAATATGTAGCTAGGTATATCGATGTATAACTAGCGCAGACATGTATAAAATGTGCACTTTTTGAAGATACAGAATTTAATTTGCACACTAATGAAAGATTAAGTAATATTTGTGAAGTAAATTATGGTTTGAGACTTACTTTCAGTTCCCTGGCGTAGCAGCTCCGGCGTAGCGTCTGTGGCTCGTAGCACCCCGCGCGCCGCACGGCGTAGCGCGACGACTGCGCGAAGCAGCCACACCCATTGGCCGCGTCGCCTGCTGATGTAGATAAACTTCCTCCAATCCCAGACGTTGCTGTAAAGGGGCGGAGTTTTCCAGTTTTCAGAAAATTTTCAGATGTATCCAAAATAATATGTACAGATACCAGCAACCGTATTAATGTTTCCACATGAAAAAGCAAGGGACAAAGACAAAGGGATGCCAATGCCTTGTGAGCGTTTTGTTTTGTTCGTGTTTTGTAAAAACCTCACCTCTAAGCTTTACGCTTTTTATTAATAAATACTATGTATGTATTATTTGATAGAACTTAAATAATATGCTTTTAGCAAATTATTTTATTGCATTACTAGAAATTACCTGTCCTATTTTATTTTATCACACAAATAATATGTACTCATAACAATTATCTAGTTTGTATGGTTTACATATTTACGAGACCTATTATGTTTAGGGGTAAATAATAAGACATAGACAGACATTTATTTGCCAAAAAAACACATATACACATACAAAACATATAAAAGAAATGACAAACAGATTAATAATAATAACAGTGGGTAGATATTATGTAGATGTTTGTGTGCTGCTGCAGCAAAAGGGTCTCGACTCAGCGTATGCCTCACCACTAGTTTTGTAGTTGGGCGCTGTTATTCTGCCGAGATCTTCAGCCAATAAACCTTGTGAGAAATTTAAACTAGTAGTGTGGAGTGTTCTGTTATAAAATATGTTTCAAGTAATAAACAGTACATACAATAAATAAATAAATTATGCTGGACAATCCACACAGCACTATCTAGCCCCAAAGTAAGCTACTAAAGCTTGTGTTATGGGTACTAGATAACTGATATATTTAATACATTATATAATTACATAGATAGATATTTTTTATTATACATAGAAAACACCCAGACCAATGAACAAATTTCTGCAGATCGTACACAAATTTGTTCCGAGGCGGGAATCGAACCCGCAACCTCTGCGTCGCAGGCGGACTCTCGCCCGCTGCGCCACTGAGGTCGTCAAATAATCATACAATTAATTGCCTATATAAAAAAGTGGTACATAATTAAATACTTTAACTGCAAAATCGATGTATACCAAGGCATATTAGCAGATAAATGTAAGCATGATTGAAAGTACCAAGACACGTCGTTTTACAAAGTTTCAGTTTTTATGAAAATTCGAATAATAATAAAACAGGAACTTCATCATGAATTTGATTCCCAGACAGTTCCTAATATTCATCCAAATATTATTTGGAAGTACGTCTGACTACCCCCTAGATGATCCCGAAGAACCCTGAGTTGTTTTACGTAATAAGAGATCTTATAATAATATGGCACATACTCATATTTTTCAGCAGTTTGTATACCATAAGTATCGATACAATACAGCACAATTACAATTTAAAAGAGATAAAAATGTCATTACTTATCTATGTTCAAAGTCAATCGAGTTTTACACAGCCTTCACAGCTCAGTTGGTAAGTTGGTAGTAACTCTGCCTTCCGTGCCGTAGGCCATGGGTTTGATCCCCACTAAGAACAAATATTTGTGCAATGAACATAGATATTTGTTCTCTCGCCTGGGTGTTATATAATATTTTAAGTATGCATTTACGAAATCAAGTATATAAGTAATATATCAGCTACCTGTTACCATATTACAAGCTTTGGCTTAGTTTGGAGCAAAATAGTGCTGTTTGTAATGTCCACCAATATTATTTTATTTATTAAAAACAAGTATAAAATCTAAATATATATAACTCAAAGGTGACTGACTGACTGACTGACATAGTGATCTATCAACGCACAGCCCAAACTACTGGACGGATCGGGCTGAAATTTGGCATGCAGGTAGATGTTATGACGTAGGCATCCGCTAAGAAAGGATTTTGATCAATTCTACCCCCAAGGGGATAAAATAGGGGATGAAAGTTTGTATGAAACATGGAATTCCTTGGCGCGAGCAAAGCCGCGGGATCAGCTAGTGGCAGATAAACTTAACTAACCTAACATAATAAAATTTTCTACTAGGTACAAAACTAGTTTTAAGCACCTACCTACTAGCTGACTATCAACCATATCTTATAACTAGCTACTTATAGTATTAAGACTCATTATAAGTGGGCTGTAAAGTCCTTTCTATGAGTTGTTATTAATAAATAAAGTTCTTTAAACCAAAGTATTTAGTTATTCTCAAAAACTTGACCGTAATTCCCAAAAGACAAGAACCATTGTTTATCATGTTATAAAATACATCATTTTTATGGCAATTTAACCTGGAAGAACTGATTGAATACAAGCTTGCTTCCACCCAGTACTCTGTACCAATGACTTGTACCCGTCGCATGCCGCGTGGTACCCGGAATATTTTATCATTTTTGCTACTCCCACTCAAAAACTACATATTTATAATCTAAGTAAGTTGAAATCGATAAAAAATTAACAACTTTTTTAAGTCACAAATATTTAATTTGTATAACTTATATTTTATAACGTTATCCTGCTTAGATTTATGTATTTGCCAAGTTTCCTACACGAATTCCAAGATAACTGAATTTATAAGTTTTTTTTGTGCTTTTATTTAGTTTTTTTGTATTAAATTGTATATAGCCGTGACGAATAAATTATACTAGGTGTGCAGAACGCTTACCATTCCTAAGGAATTCATAATGTTAATTTGTAAAACAGATTCATTTAATTTTCATAGAGCACATTCTCAACCAAAATCATTATTATAAGGAGCGTCACCGAAGCTGAAAGTATAGAAGAGATCGTATCAATAATGGTCTACTCAAAACAGTTGCGCGATCAGCATCCATACCCTCGTTTGCTGACGGCTGAGCGCCGCGGCAATATCGCCAGTTCATTTCACGGGCAGAGGAGCTCGCAAATGAAGTTTCCCCGGTCCAACGAGTGCGCCTCGCAGACTGATTTATGTGAAATGGATGCGGTATGAGATTGGAATTTTGAATAGCTGTTATCTTGATGGATATTGAAGTTGGATTCTGTTGTTCTGGGCGACTTGCTTAAAAGTTATGACTTATTTAAAAGTTATGTCATATCTTTTTTTTTACTACCTATAGGTAAAAACATTTGACCGCAATCTCACCTGATGATAAGTGATGATCACGTTTATCTAGAAAATACCTGTTCACACTTCTCTTGAAAGTATCCAAATTATAGGCCTTGGGAAAAACGGAGTAATTTATATTTTCGAGAAAGATATAGCCATAAAGTAAGAATTGGTTTTAAGTCGAATGCGCATATTTTCCACCGTCATTATTACTCTAGTTATATACAAAATATTTAAATGTACTTAAACTAAGATTCTAACTTATTTTACTTTAATCTTAGCTTATCTTAGAGAGATAAGCTAATGTATTAGGTTTAATGTACCTATCTCTACGTTTTCCTCTCATGTGCACTACTGACACATCTTATGTCCACAATACACAAAGGTTATCTGGAAGATAATGCTTTATAGCATTAAGTTCGCCTTTGTACTGTTATTATTATGTGCAATAAAGTGTTTTCAATCAATCAATCAATTAAAGTAAAAAAAGTCAATAAACCTCTGATGGATACTACCATGCTTAACTTAAAAAAAAAGCTTTGATCTGTGTAGTAGCTTAGTATGTAGCTGTGTAGTATCTTGGTAGGTATGAAGGCGTTTTATCTGAGCCAAATCAACCAAACCAAAGTTTTGAAGAATGTTCCTCATCTAAATATATGTATATAACTCAAAGGTGACTGACTGACTGACTGACATAGTGATCTATCAACGCACAGCCCAAACCACTGGACGGATCGGGCTGAAATTTGGCATGCAGGTAGATGTTATGACGTAAGCATCCGCTAAGATAGGATTTTGATTTTGATTCAATTCTACCCCCAAGGGGATAAAATAAGGGATGAAAGTTTGTATGAGATTTTCAAAGAAAACGAGCGTGAGCAAAGCCGCGGGATCAGCTAGTCTAAATATATATAACTCAAAGGTGACTGACTGACTGACTGACATAGTGATCTATCAACGCACAGCCCAAACCACTGGACGGATCGGGCTGAAATTTGGCATGCAGGTAGATGTTATGACGTAAGCATCCGCTAAGATAGGATTTTGATCAATTCTACCCCCAAGGGGATAAAATAGGGGATGAAAGTTTGTATGAAATTTTCAAAGTAAACGAGCATGAGCAAAGCCGCGGGATCAGCTAGTTGGAAGATAAATTACTTGGATTATAGGAATATTTCCATTAAAGAACGAGTTTACGAAGGATCATTCATATTTTTCTTAGCTTCATGTAACGAATGATATTGCTACGCTGGCTGAATAACGCGTTTGAAAGAGTATCTGCCCATCAGACCGTTTTAACTGCCTGCAATCCATCAAATGTTTGAAAAAAGCGGTATTATATTCCTATTTCAAAAGTTTAGCCAAATATTAATAATACTCTTATCAAAACCACTGCAAAATTATGAAAATAAAAGAGGATAATCTACAATAACAATTTCATTTCCGAATCGTTGTTCTGTTGAGTATGATGAGTTATTGAGAACCTACGCTAGTGTAATATTTAAAAGTAAGTTTTTTTTTACCTAATTATAATAATTGTTTTTTCTTTTCTTGGTCAGGTCCGCAAAGTCAAGTTTCATTTGGTGTGCAATGCAGTGCAGTTAAACAAGTTTAAAAAATGCTGAACTCGCAAAACGGTACCACTCAGCATTAGGGATGTAACTTCATTTAAAAAGCGGAACGTTGCATATTAATAGCAGTACAGTCAACTTAAGCTGACAAAGCGCCACCCCTCATGATTAATGGATTCTTTGCCAAGCAACTCAGTTAAATAGTAAAATCCTCCTAATATGCGTTTATGATATTTTTACCGACTTCAAAAAAGGAGACGTTTCTCAATATGACTGTTTTTTTATGTTTGATACCTCGAAACTTTTTACTGAGTGAACCGATTTTGATGATTATTTTTTCAGTCGAAAGCTGGTGCTTATCATGTGGTTCCATTTAAATTTGATCAGATCTGACGAGATCTTTTGAGATTTTTTGAGTTATAAGTGAGTATTCTTTTCAGTGTTTTTGACGTCGTTTTTTTCTTGAAAGAGTTAATACATGAACATGGATGGCCGTTATTTGACAGAAAATTATGCCAGTGTTAAGTGATATTGAATAACAGTTACGTCATGGCGTAATTAATGGCTAAAATATTTAATAGAATACCAAAATCGATAAGAGAGCTATCTGCAAAAAAAACCTGTAACCTACCTACATCATGGTTTTTCGAAAAATGCTTCTATATTATTAGAGAAATAGGATGTAATGCTACGTATCTACTGTTTTTATAAAAAATACCATCATTTTGTATGTACGAGTACACCACTCTTATCTATATTTTGGGTTGCTCAAAATCTTCACTGTTATTCTGAAATCTTGGAAAAGTGTGTCAGGCAGGTATCATTATTCAAAGTGGGAATTTTTTATCGCAAAAGTGCTAACGCGTGTTTCACAATATACCTAGCCAGTTTCTGAAGGGGCACCCGTCGGCCACTTGTCGGTGATCGAACGCTCGCCAAAGAGCCTACTCAGCTGTTATCGGCTCTTATGCACCTCTTTCGATGTGACGAAACAAAAGCTTTAAGCCAGCGTTTAAGTACAATGGAGCTGGATAAAACGTAGCTAATGGGAGTAACAAAACCACCAACTGATAAACAACGTTTAAGAAAAACTACCACGGTCTTACGTTCAACAAACTAACATTAGGTTTATAGTTAACATTATTACTTTGTTTTTTAATATCAAGTTAATTATTTTTCAAAAATAATCAGTATTGAGCTGTAAGTTTTCTATAAAATAACGTACAATAGAAAAATAATTATTTTAGAAGACAAGTTTAGATGAATAGGATTTAGTGTACCTACTACAACGTAATGAAAATGAGTAACTTTTAGCAATAGTCAAAGAAAAATCATGAGTTATTCTTCTCTTTGAAATTGTACTCAGTTTTATTTGACAATATGGAATTTTTCACACGTAAAACGCGAGCTATGGGCAGGCTCTTTAATACCCAGTAATTTACAATCGTATACATTCCTCACAGGAACATAGGTAATCGTTTAGATATGTAGTAGTGATCTGCCCTCACATCTACTGACAAAAATCATCATTTGGTGACACCTCATACCTCGTCCAAAGCAACCTTTTTCCAGACGATTGCATATCACCACCACTACCCGGGGGAACGCCCTTCCCTTTTTATCACAAAGCTTTCCCCATCTCACCATCCCTTTTCACCTTCTATTTATGACTTATTAACTCCTCTAAGGTATCATGGCAACCGCTCCTTCGCCGCTCGCCGTTTTAATATAGAAAATTGTGAAGTCAAGCGAAAATAACTTTGATACACTTTATTAAATTCTGTAGACTCGAGTAGCATTCAATTTGTACTGCTTCATTAACTACTGGCTTTATTGAATCACGTGCAAACATATCTGTGAGTAAATGAACTGTAAATTTGCTCTGGGATAAACGTGAGTCTATTTTAATGCAGTCATGTATTTTTCTTATAAGCATAATACTGTTGTATGACTATAATAATGATTGTTGAGCATATAAACTAATACTGTAAAAACTACATTACAAGTAACTATAACAAACGGCTTGAATAACAAAAGTTTTGGAAAAACAACTATTTTGTAATAAAAATAAAGACATCATTAGAGATATTCAAAGTTTCCACTCTGTTTCCAAGACATCTTGAAATGCAAAATCGAAATGAAAATATCTTTCTCGAATAAGAAAATAAATGTTGAAGTGTAGAAATCCTCAATCCGTATTCTCCCGCGGCAGATTTCGATGTTTGCCAACCGATCGCTCCTTGGGGAGGCTCAACCAGTTTCGCTCACAAAGCAATAAAATTTGCCCCTAAACTCTTCGATATTTATTGAGAACTCTGATAGAAAATACAGCTGCTTATCGCGAAAATATAAGACTTTCGAGTCAATATTGACTCATTTTCAAATAAGGCGTGGGCGAATGAGTTTTAAACTTTATATATTACTCGAAGGATAAATACAATTTTATTGTTACCTACGTGTGTATCTATCCATGTAAATACTGTGACAAATACTTGTTCATACCACGTAGCTATGGAGTGTTTATTGTATTAATTTAGTTAGCATAGGTAACTACCATATACGTAGTTCTAAATCACATTTTGTATTGAAATGTCTATAGCTAAAATAATATTACCTGTATTAAGCTAGAAGCTATTCCACCGTAGTGCTCCGTTTTTTTTACATACTTCTACTTAGATCTTACATCTACATCTTCACAAAGACGTAGACAAGACAAAGACATATTACATTGGATTGGATGTAGGTATACATTGTGGTATACATCCAATTAACTTGGGTTGAATCCATTCCATAGAATGGCAGGTAGTATCTCTAATAGACCGCACTGGTATTCAGATCGACATATAATTGCACTGCAGGATTATACATACATACTATATATTGGCAAGCTATATATATACATATAATATATAGATACGTTAATGAGTTTTCAGGTGAGCGGGGCGGGCGGCTCCCAGCAGGCTCCGCCCACGGCTGCCATTGTGTCTCACCAGCTCAAATTGAATAAGTTAACGTAAAATTAAATAACTCTATTAGCAGTGATGCAAACAACTTTTGACGTTCAGTTTAGTCCACGGGCTGGTTCGTTTATTAGATTAGTTTCTTTGCTAATGGAGGGGACAAAATGCATCTCACACTGATTAACTTTGTATAAATTGAGGTTTTTATTGAATTTATTATTCGTTATTATACCAACAAAGTAAAGGTACATGACAGTAAATACGGATTGAGAAGACTATTAAATATTTTGTATTCTAAATTGAAGTCTGCATAATATGGATGGTCAGCAATATTGCTTAATAAAATTGAAAGCTTAAAATAATGAGGTAAGCTTTAGCTGAGACACTCTTATTACCGACACATCTTGTCCTAAGCAAATTGTTTATTTTGTGCTGGTTTGTACTTTTATTAGTAGTATGAACTATGTACATACCTGTCGGTGTTGTTGTTTTTCCAAATTCAAGCAGTGTTTGTTGTTGCTTTTCAAAAAGCACGCACAATTTTTCGGTCTATATTTAATCTTTTAACTCTACCAGCAGTGCAAGTACCGTTCTTATCGATCGCTTAATTGACATTTAGAATACTCACGCCTTTTTCTGCCGCCAAGCAGCAACGCTGTGTTTCGGTTTGAAGAGTGTGGTCGCCAGTGTAATTACAGGCACATGAGGCTTAACATCTGTATGCCTCAAGTTGATGGACGCAGGGCAGTGCATCGTAGGGCACGTTCCTATTGTGCGTGACCTACGGGGCAATGTTTTGTTTATAGGTGATGGTTACCACTTAACATCAGGTGGGCCATCTGCTTGTTCCATAAGCTAGTTGTATAAAAAAAAAAAAAAAAAAAAACTCAAAAATTCGTTAAAAATGGTTTCAACAATGGATAAAACCAGTTTTAACGAATTTTGACGATTCTAAATGTCAAATTAAGCGATCGATAATAACGGTACTTGCACTCCTGTCCTGATATAATAAAAAAGAAAACTCTAGTTCGAATTCCAAACAAATCCTTTTTTTTCTCAAAATTACAGCTCTAGACAAAAAAATGTGTCAAAGTAGGTTAATATTTGTAGGGCCTCTAAGTTTTATTTGCTTAACCCGGATTAACATAGGGTCGAAGTTGATAATGTTATAATAGGTACTAAGTTCGTGTTGCAGCGAAGCAAAAGTAAATCAACGTTGTACGAGTGTTGGCTCTTAAAAATACGAAAAATTGCAACAATACCAACCAACTGAGTGAGGTTCACAATCTGTTTTTCTTTTACCTACAGTGAATTTTTTTCAGATGGATTGTCAACTTTTTAGCCAATTACGACAAACTTTTTGGTAACAGATAAACGCATAATATTGAGAGTAAAAGTGCAAATAGATTTTCACACATTTATTTCCACTTGATCACTATTGTTTTGGAATAGAAAGTTTTTTTTTCAGTCGTTCTATTTTCAAATTTTTGATAACGGATGCAATCTGTTTTACTTTTACCCACAGTGAAAGACCTCCAAAGTCGTTCTATTTTTTTTTGTCAGATGCTTTGCATTCCTAAGCATAGTTTATCGTTTGCCTATTTTTTTGTAGTAATGCCCTTAATTTTTTTTTTCAGTCGTTCTATTTTCAAATTTTTGCGGATGCATTCTCTTTACCCTGAAACCTATGCACAACTTTTTAGTCACTAAAAATAAACTTTTTGGTTACAAAAAAATGCATTAGATTGAGAGTAAAATTAGTGTGGAAATAATATAGATTCTCCCTTTTTTTATTTCCATTGACCATTTTATTTTTATTCGCACTAGATTAAATTCCTGCCTTATCTCTTAATACATTTGAACTAAAATAAACTAAAAATAAACTTTCTGGTAACAAAAAAGTCCATAAGATTAAGATTAAAATTAGTGTGGATATAATATAGATTTTCATAATTTTTTTTATTTCCATTGACCATTTTATTTTTATTCGCACTAGATTAAATTCCTGCCTTATCTTTTATTACATTTGAACGACTGTTTTCGGATTCTATAGATTCCACGCAGTGAGATTACTTATAATAGACCAATTTGAGCTGTGAGTCAGAAGAATTGTCTGGTTACACTTTCTCTTGTTAATTTTTTTTTTAAACCCGTTAGCTACAAGTTAAGACAGATGTATGGGTGGACAAACAGACAAACGCGGGCATCATCCTATTGAGATCATTAAAACCAAGAACATGATTAGTCACTATGTTAGTACAAAGGGCTAGTAATCATAGTTTATATTAGTTGTCTGACCCACGGTTTCTGAAAGTTTGATCAACACTAATCGGCTGTCAAGTCACTTGCTATCTTTATCTAATTTGAAGTAAAAGCTGAAACAGCAAGTGACTTGACAGCCGATTGGTGTTGATTAACCCCCGGTTAGTCTATTAATATTGGCAATCTAGTGCGAGGCTTTTAGAGACTAAAATATTTAAATCTTAATTATAAACACTAATCGGCTCCTCCTTTTAACATAACAATGTTAATAAGATTCTTACCTCTTAAAAGCTCTTTTCTTGTCGTAGCACAGTGCTTATTTTCAAAGATTAAATACTGTATAATTAGATTTACATAATATTTGCTAAGTTACAATAACTACATTAAAATTAGATATGACTAGGTTTTGATATGTTAGTCGTATTGATATTCTTTAGAGTTGTATTTGCATTGTATACTTCACTCTAATTCAATACTAAGACAAGTTGATTATGTTTTTGATACGTATCGAGCAAGATGATAGTTTAAAACCGGGGGGCATCACTTTTAAGGGTTCGAAATAACAACATAGTTCTGTACAATTTAGTTGGTCGAGCATTTTTTGGTAGTGCTTTTGTATGTTGAAACAATTTTAGTTTGTTATTTAAAATTCAAACACAATTAATATGAACTTAAAACTGTACGAACTTTCTCAAAGTAATATTACACGAATACTGATTGTCCAGTTTGGATGCAAAGAAACTTTTAAGCAAGATAAACAGTTGCAGGGTGTTTCGATACTACCCCTAAAAGTGATGCGCCCCCGGCAAGCGCGCCACGTGACTGCCGGCCTGGCGAGGTTTTGTGTTTACATCCCCTCCGAGCCACCCCGCCGATACACCTACCCCTGATATTCTTCTAGTCTTTCGGTACCTTCGATATCTGAAATTTCATTGTTTTGCTCCTAGTGATAATGTAGCTTATGCTTGAAAGGGAAATAATTAGTGTTTTAAGGTAGATGATGTTGCATGAGACTTTTACAATAATATAATAATAATAATATATAATAAAATATATTTATTTCAGCAAAAGCAAGTAGGTAGGAACATACAGAGTAAAAATATTATGCAGGAATATAAAATGATACTTAAGTAACAATCAACAGCAAAAGAACAAAAACAAAAATATACCTACTTAGGTGAAATAGTTAGGTGTGAAACAACAGAGTAACAAAAAACATAAATTCTAGAACAAAACAAAAAAATAATAATTTCTATACATGCATGATTAGTTCAAAAACAAGACAAAGTTCTACTTGGTCTCCAAACTAGGATTCCCTGTGATATGGGTAACCAAGCTTCTCTCTAGTGTTCCGGAAAAGTGAACAAAAATAGTTTGATTTGCAGCAGTATTGATTTGTAATGACAGCAGTGTTACTGTAAGGTGTGTGTATGCTAGTGTGGTAAGTAAATGTATAAGTGAGTGCAAGTAGAAGTGTAGGTAAGTGCAAGCAGAAGTGAAGGTAAGTGAGATTGATTGAAGGTGAGAAATGTGATCTGAAGTTTTTACATTACCTACTGTAATGTGGTAGTTAGAATGCATTAGTGCAAATGTGATTGAATGTCCGTCAATGAGGTTTATATTGCAATATCAAGAGAATCTCTGTGTTGTTATAATTCTGCATCAAAAGAAAATCTGTAACTGTTTTTTTACAATTGTATATATTTTTGTCCCAAATTTTTAACTGATTATTTAATTTCGTATAAATGTAGGGTGCTCTAAAGCTATGAAACTTTGTCCTAAACGTGAGTATGTCATTTTACTTCGCCAGACAAATTTTCTCCTGGTAGCATCAATCGTTTTGTGACCAATTTTGTGGAACAATAGGGCTAGTCTAAGGATGTATAATTGTCGGATACTGAGGAGGTTCGTATCCCTGTATAGTAGCTCAGTTAAATATCGGTGTTTTTTCCGGTACACCACTTTTAATAGCGCACGTTGAGCTCTTTCTGCTTTTATCAGTGATGTCTTAGCTGCACCTCTCCATACCAAAATGCTAAAATTAATTATAGACTGTCCCAGCGCAAAGTATATTATTTTTAACAAATTATCATTAGCTATGTTACGAAGATGTTTAAATGATATGATATGACCTGGTGGAACCTAAGACAGCTGATTGAAAGCCTCCTTTTTCTAAAGTTCAATGTACAAAGTTACGCGTCAATATTTAATGCGTCTCAAAACACATTCCGTTTCTATTTGGGTATGTTTTTCAAATAAATATTAAAATAAACGATGATCACATACCTGCATATTTTTATGTATTAACCACTTGTATGATTCATGTAAAATAATATCATAGAGTGAAAATACTTTTTCACTCTATGGTAACTTTACCAGTGGTTTGTGCAAAACAATCCAAGTTCTCTCATCAGTACGAATACCGTTTTTATGGCGCAAATCTCCTTATCGCTCTTTCCACTCCACCGAGCTTAGCGCGAAATGGGTACTACGTCAGAAATGTTCGTAAGTTAGCAAGTTATTATGATTTTGTTGCTAGAATAGGGTTCACAAATAAATTGATTACATTGGTGTTTTCATGTTACCCTGAAAAAAAAGTTTCTTCAAAATTACTTACATTGTGAATGTTTATTTTTACATAACATTGAGTGAGTACTTCGCACATCAGCATTTTCATCGAATGTGGTAATGCAGACAGCATCTTAGGGCACTTCTGATTTGCACTGATTTGGATTAGTTGAGCTATTTCTAGACCGTTGCAACGATCCACGGATTACACAACTGTTTTATTTCGTAACTTGTATTCATTGCAACCATATTTAATTTTAATGACATATTTTTTTAACCTATTATACTAATTATATATTTCACTAGCTGGTAAAGACACGTAGCATTTTCCATGATTCCGTGCATTGATTAAAAAAGTTGATAGATGCAGTTAAACACAGAGTCTAATGGACTATCGCCATTAATGTAGCTATGTCACCTGGCACGCAACACCAACAATAACAATAAATGTTTCCCTTTGTTATAAAGCTTTTGGTTTTGCCCGTGACTTTGATCGAGTAAGTATAAAAATATCAGTTTTAGCAATATTACACTGCTGATGGGATGATAGCATGACCCAAAATAAATAGCAAAATATTTATTACTAAAAGTACAAGTAGAAACGATTGAGCTATCTTCAGACCGTTGCGAACGATTTAGAGATAGCTTAATTGTTTCAAGTGGTTTGTTAAAGTGGTTATTTCGTACGTGACAAGTTGTAAGGCTAACTGCGTTCCCGACGACGGACGAGTAAAACTACACTACAGTATTAAAGTAGCAAAGACCATAGATACCTGCTCATATTTTCCTCAAAGTGGGTATTTGCTCCGATCCTGCGTTGTTGCCAAAGGCTTGAATAGAGAAAAGCCGCTTACCTGTTTATAAGCTCCTCTAATTGGCGCACTTTGAAGAGTATGACGTGACTCGGGATGCCTCGTTAGACAGGATTTCACTTCAACGTAGGAAAGGTATTAAAACTTGGGGTCCGTATCGTTTAGCTTAGATCGCGGTACGAATGGGTCTCATCTAGTTTTTTTATACAACTTACTGGTGGTACGCATAATGACCCACCTTAGTTTACTGGTAAACATCACTTATAACAAAACATTTCCTCGTAAGTCACGCTCAATAGGAATGTGTCCTACGGTGCACTGCCCCTTCCATCAAACAATAATACAGATGCTTGCCTCATGTGCCTGTAATTTTACACTCTTCGAACCGAAATACAGCAACGCTGCTTGACTGCTAGATTTACCAAGCTTTGATGTGATTCAAAATTATCCTTGTCGCAATGATCCTCACACATCAGTGCCGTGTCAGGAACGGGGCAGGGACGTGTTTCGTTACGAGTCAACAAAAATACCATTGCATACATAGTCTATGAACTCGATCACACATATCCGTGCACGTGCCGGCAATGAAGCAACGAAGTTCCTGCCCCGTCTCTGACACGGCACTGATGTGTCGGGATAGACCTTTATGGTGACTCTTGTTAAGTGAGCTGTCAAAATTGATAGTATCTTAAAAGCATTAGGTACAAATCTTCCAAATAACTGATGCTTTTCTGGCCATTGTTCTTCTAGATCTACCAGATATCGGTAATTATGTTGGTCACTGAAAATATTCATTCCACTTTATAAAAAGAGACAGAACTGTCACATGTCCCACCTGATGTTGTGTTTGGCACGATACTCTGTGAGATAATGCAATTGTTATAGGCAGAGGGCTTGCAACAGTTGCATTCTCACAGAGCACGTCCATCAAGGACTTATAGGTGATGGTTACACTTAACATCAGGTGAGCCACCTGCTTGTTCCATCAGCTGTTTAAAAAAACTTATGTAGTATCCTTCGAATTAGATGAGACGCGCAACTGTTTGATATTCCTCAAACGATGTCTTATACAAAAATCTCTACAAGTACCGAAATTTTTCACAAACTCATGAGAGTTATTTCAATCTAAAGTTTGCTTTATTACAATGCGCCGAATGGACAGTGATAAATCCTAAAACCAACAAATTAATGTTTTACGGCTCAGCAGGATGCAAAAAAGGGTTTGTATTGTTTATACTTTTTAATCACGGTGAGAGTAATACGGATGAACTTAGTTTTTGATGACTTAGTTTTTCAAATTAAAGTCATTTTTCATATTTTTTTTCAGATTAAACAGATCCAATTTGAATTTCTAATATTACCTACTACTAAGTAAATTAAAACTAATATTTTTAAGTTTCGAGTTTTTTTTTTTCTCAAGCGTAAGAATAACAAGATTGCGGCCATGTTTGTTATTGTTAAAACTGATAACCGCCAATCGGTCTATACCTACCTAGTCTATATCTCTAATAATTCGAGTGATAATAAATTTACCTAATCAATATGAATACAGTAAACATTTATTTTTGACGACCTCAGTGGCGCAGCGGGTGAGAGTCCGCCTGCGACGCAAGAGGTTGCGGGTTCGATTCCCGCCTCGGAACAAATTTGTTTACGATCTGCAGAAATTTGTTGCGTTGGTCTGGGTGTTTTCTATGTATAATAAAAAAATATCTATCTCTGTAAGTATTAAATATATCAGTCATCTAGTACACATAACACCAGCTTTGAGTAGCTTACTTTGGGGCTAGATAGTGCTGTGTAGGTTATCCAGCAAAAAAAAAATTATATGGATTTTACCCGGGCAAAGGATTGTTCTTCCTAGTTTAATACCTGATGGTAAAATACTCCGTCTGTATAAAGCCTCGTTTGATACTCTTATTAAGAGTTATTACTTCCATAACTATGCTTCCAACATCGATAACCGCCCGCGGACAAATGATTAATAATACCAGGCATTCATCAACATGACGGCATTCAGATCCAATGAATGCTATCCGAAAATAATCTCAGCAGGCTTCACAAGGATGTAGTTAGTGAGACACCAATAGGGGCAGATATTGGGGTACTTTTTAGGCCCTGGCGCTTCTAATATTGAGTTGATAACCAACCTGCTTTTTTGTGTCGTTTTGCAGCATTGTTTTGTTTCGGTTTGAAGAGTGTAGTTGCTGATGAAGTTATAGGGACATAAGACATAACATCTGTATGCCTAAAGTTAGTGGACGCAAGGCAGTTCGTTATAGGTGACGATTACTACAGGTTTTACAGGCTTTCTATCAAGTATAAGATTTTTCAGAAACACAATGCCAGCATTAACATTTATAATCTAAACTTTTAGTTTTCGTTTTCAAATACTTGTATTTTTTTGGACTTGGTACTCTACATAATACAACTCTGCATTTTAGGATCTGTAAAAAAATACTGTCGGTGTAGGCAGAAGGGGGGGGGGGGGCGTTCTCGTTACGCAGCATCCGCCGGAAGTCGCCTCGTGATGCATTGTCGGCGCCTCGGAGGGTGGACACTGTTTACATTATACCATCGCAAACATTAATATGTTCTCTGAACCATATTTTTATAGCCATAAATGTTTATAACAGCAAGCAGTAGGTACCTAAGTTCCAACCTATGAAAATCAATTAAAATTTGATTCGATAGCTAACATTTAAAAACATTTTTTTCACGCTTTTAACTCTGTTTAAATTCGATAGCTATTATTGAAAATGTAAACGAATTGGATTTTATTTACTTTACTTTAATAAAAAAATGCAGAATTTGAGTTAAATACTTAGGAGAGTTAATATAAACTCATTTTATACGAGGGAAGAAAAGTTATACGTTATTAAAGAATAAAAAAGAAATAAAAAATGTATCAAATTTATTAGACCTAAACTGTCCTGAAAAAACCTTAACTGATTTGTTTTTTTTTCAATCAAACTCATTTAATTTCAACAACCTAGGGTGCTCTACATATTAAAATAATGAAGTGAAGTAAAGGTTCCCCACCAGATAAACAATTACCTACGTCACAAAATAATTACTGGTACTTCTCTGGAGCAGCTGTCGAAGTATGGAAAAGCAATATCGTGATGCATCCAAGGTGTCTTTTAGGTCCGAGCCCCGCGGGAAATCACGGTAATCCTCCCCGGCGACAGCGCCGGCAAATCTCTCTTGAACACTAGGGATGCAGTTTTTTATATCGACATAATTATCAACACTTCTTTATCGATAGTAATAATAAAGGTAGTTATTTTGTTCTAAGTACTGTAAGTAAATGTTTCTTTATTTCTTTCATACTGTTTTCCTAATTTATTTGTCTCTGTTTTTTGTCAAATATTTTTGAATTACTGCTGAACTATTATTAGGAAACAACTGTTTTCCCAAAAATAATATTTCATGCTTTATGTGTTAGGTGAAAATTTTATTTTCTAACACTGCTACGCTGTCGTAGTAGTCGGCTACGAACACTTACTTAAGGCGAGTTCAAGATGTTTTTAACTAAAATCTACAGTTTTGTTAATTGTTATTATAAATTAATTACTAATAATATGAACAGATTTTTGATTAGTATAGTAACCAGCAATAAAATGGTATGACGTCATACTTTTTCACATCAGTTTTGACATCAACTTTCCAGTAGATTTAGAGATGTTAACAAGTATTAAAAAATCCATGTAGTGGAGATTTTTAAACCAAATCGATAAGAAATAATATAGATTTAGTTAGACATCACTATCTAAACCGCGGTTGAATCCAGAGATCACTGTGAATGGGTCCTGATGAATCATGCCCGTTCATATGGAACGACTCACGTGGGTAGGTTTTGCCACATAATCGTGGATAAAAAGATGTTATAGATAGATATACCTACTATATACATTTTAGACCGTTCTGCTCCAACGTCGGCTATATTGTCGCTTACCATCAGGCGAGACTGTAGTTAAAGGACGGTTTATTCTCAAAAAAAATATATAAGTTGCAAATGTATATTAAGACGTACGTTTGACTGACCGTACTAAATACCAAAAATACTTTCTGTTGCAGCACATATGCAATTTTACAAAGTGATTTTATTGTATAAGTAAATTGATTTAGGTCATGTGGAGACGCTTATAACTTTGTAGGGTTTTCTCTATTCCGTGCTTATAACTATCTAAGCAGTTGAAACCAATTCAAGTGAAAGGTAGTTCACTGTTCCAAAACAAGCAATCTTTTCAAAATCTGTTAACGAATGGTAATTATCCTCGAAACACGTCAAAGTCACTTTAGATAGCAGCTGATAACGAGGGCTGCTTCCCCTAATAACCGAGATGACAATTACGGAGTTTGAGACACGACAGCCAGACTCATAAGTCTTCATTACTCCATTTTGCTGGTTTTGCGAAACTTCCATGAACTGACGTGCTTAAAGATGATCCTGGTCGGACGGCACCCCTCGATTGTAACGCTAAGTGCGCTTTAAATCTATATCGATAGGTGTTTTTTTAAAAATGTCATGCATGTCTTGGTTAAACTTGCGATACTATTTTACACAATTTTATCGTGTTTATGGTAATTTTATCAGCTTGCTGTTTTCCACTGATATACCTACCGATGGAACTTTTCGGACATTATAAATTCATCATGTTATTAGTATTTATTTTTGTTTAAACCGTTGCAGTTGTTTAAAACCAAAACCTAATAAATGATGTTTTATTTAATATAGAGCAACCTCGGTGGAGACTAATTTGGGTTGAAATCTAAGTTTGTTAAAATTTTAACATAAAGTCCTCATTAAAAGTGACTGTCGTTAGGAAGATGGCGATAACAACGTTCAACGCTATCAAGTTTGTTTATAAACAATGATGCCACAAAAGTGTCAACATTTTTTTAAGTAGAGATCTAATAAACGACAAAAAATACAATCGCTCTTTTTACGCACAAGAGTCTGGTAGACTAAAAACACAAGGTGGTAGACCCTACCACTTACAAAGTCTCAGTCAAAAGGTATTTATTCAATAAAATCAAAGGAATGATTGAATCCAGGTACAAATTCCACGCAACGAGGCCTAGAAGAACAGAAAACAAACTTAGGACTTGATTCCTACAATTCTTTTGTATGATCCTAGTTACAATGTAATTTATTACAATCACTGTATTTTTCCTATCAAAATCTAAAATCAACTTTACATCTGTGTTTCTTGGCTGGCTATATTCGTAAAGATAGATAGAAAATAATTTATTGCGCAAAACTTATGGATATAACATAAAACAAACTTAAATCTACAAAGTACAATGGGCGGTCTTATCAGTACGGCTTTATTAAAAAAGTTAAGCACACATATAAAGCCCTCGCTCCAACATTACACATCAGTATTCGTCGTGTAACCGTCATTAACATATTGAGCGAGCTGTTCGTACGTTTGGTGGATGTTGCAGTCAAATTTGTGTGATGAACATAAATGTTTGTTCTCTGTCTGGGTGTTATATAATATTATAAGTATGTATTTACAAAAAAAAAAGTATTATAAGTAGTATATCAGCTATCTGGTTCCCATATTACAAGCATAAGCTTAGTTTGGGGCTAGATAGTGCTGTGTGGAAAGTCCACCAATATTAATTTTTATTTATTTTATGCGTTAGTGCCTTGGCGTGCAAAAGGTTAATAAATTATGGTGATGATTCCATCGGAAGCAATATTCACAACAAATTATATAACACCCAGATAGAGAATAACATCTACGTTCATCACACAAATGTTTTGTATCGAACCCACGACCTACGGCGCAGAAGGCAGAGCTAAGCTACCATACCAACTGAGCCATATAGGCTGTCTTCTTATGGTCCGTAACATATTGGTCTCGCTAAGGCATAAGTGAACAGGTGTTTTCTAGAAGCCTAGAAGGTCCTACTCTTTCGTTGGCTTCAAAAGATCCATAAATAAACTCATGTTAGTCCACTGCTGGACGTAGGTTTCTCCTAAGAATCATTACTGAGCCCAGTCTTCGACTCTGAAAAATAAAATAAAAAAGCTGACAATTGGGCAACATTAGAGCGAAGTAGAGCAGCTCACGCCCGGGGAAGTAGTACTTCCTCGGGCGAAAGTACGGCGGAAGTACTACTGCCACGTCTTTTTCTGCCGCCAAGCAGCGTTGCTATGTTTCGGTTTGAAGCTTGAAGAATGTGCAGGTTGCCGGTGTAATTAGCTGAGCGCGGGCAGTGCATCGTGTGGCACGTTCCTTCGCACGTGCGTGACTTACGAGACATTGCTTTGTTATAGTGATGGTTACCACTTAGCATCAAGTGGGCCATCAGCTTGTTCCATCAGACATTTGAATAAAAAAATTAATTTTTTAACCTAATTTAATATTATCCTAAATAGGTACGTTATCTATTAGGCATTATCTATATCCGATGCGACTGGAGAGTAGATGAATTGTGTTAGCTAGTTACAAATGAAGTCCACTGTTTTTAATGTTTTATCAGTGGCAGAGTAATCGGGATTTAGCCCCGAGACGCAGCGATATTGCTGTTTGCGCGCGGCAAACATTTGCTCGGACGGCCCGCCCCGCTACTTACCGGAGTTAAATCAATATTTAAATCATTTCAAACTTTGATTAATTCGCAGAGTTATTGTTTGCACTGATGTCGTTACATTCGGATTATGGTAATGTTATTGGCTGAGCATAACAAATAAACTTTTTACTTTATCTCCCAAAAACTGCAATATAAATTTATGTTTAATCAACTTCAAAAATAACGAGGATCAAGTATTTGACTTTTTTTTGTATGAGAATACTTTTTTCTGTTACTAATCTCGATTGCCAAGAGATCTCTGAGATCATTATGATAATGTACCTACCCGATAATTGTTTTTGTGATAAGTAAATGAATTATTACTATGAACATGAACCTACAACATATTGTGTCAAGTGCTCGAAAGCACCCTCTTGAATACTTTCACCACACTGTTTCAAAAGAAACTAGTGACACGAGACAAGAAGAAAAATGTATTATTATTTTAGGTTTACTAGTAGAAAGCTTATCTGATGTAGAGCTATTACCTATACTTCTGCCTATTACTGGCTCTTACTCGTACCTAAATGTTTAAAAAAACAGAATTAATGTAAACAACGTGGGATTACTAGCTACACCCTCAACACGTATTGTCTTATTTTCAAGTCTCTTGGCTTATCCTGATAATACACCGTTTCATCTAAACTGCGGCTATTAACCGGTTTAAGGGCATGAATACTTTTATGTCTGTCCCGGTTCAGTGTCACCATCTACGTCCCGAGGGATGCGGAACTCCACTAACACTTAATTAAGGGGAAGCAGCGAAGGGAATAGATTTTAATTAATATTATGCAATGATTCGCCCTTATTGTTGTATAGTAGGTAATTGAAAAAGAGTTGTATTTTGCTTTCCATGAAGGTTAGACTAGAATAAAATAAAAATCAATAAACATTGGTGGACGTCCACAAGGCACTACCTATATCTATGTAGGGTTTTCTCTATTCCGTGATCTATCCCACAAGCGGCCTGCCCCGGCTTCGCACGACTGGACATTAACCCCCCTGACCCCCGTTTTCGCAGTGCACTTGATGTAAATATTTTTTTTAGGTAATTTTTTTACACCTTGGGCTATATTTAGTTTTAGTTTAGTTTTCAGAAAATTAGTATTCTCTAATATTTTACAATAACAAAACCTGACATGATTTCATACACGGCTGCCGTCTAAAAAGGGCACGTTCCCGAAATGACTTTTTAAATAAATTAAAAAAGTCATTTCGGGAACGGTAATTTCGGGATCGTTTCCGATGATGACGACGGTCCCGAAATGACTTTTTCAAATAAATGCGCCCTGTTATTATAACTATTGGTTAATTAATTAAATGTTGTGCTAACATCTTTTTAATATTATGTTTAATATATATAAGTAATATGAAGCATATAATGTGCTGGAAAAAATTAAAAACATTCGAAAAAACAAATTAACAAAAATAATTCGGCTTACTTGCGACAACGAGAGAAAGCCAATGCCAGGAATTTTTTTTTTAAGATAAGTTGACAGAGGAAGGGAGAGAAATATAGCATGTTAATTTATATATAAATTAAATATTGTTTAACCATAAGTTTAGGGATTATTTAGACTGATCATCTGTGCTATATAGTGCTATACCTTCATCTTAAATATACATCTAAGCTAGTATGTAATAGCTACTTAATTGTTTTTAATAAACTCAGTATACTTGTGTATAACGGTTTATCTAGGTCGGTACTTATCTACTTCTTTTTCCTCAAAGCTTCCGAACAAACAATCGATGAAACCATCCGGAAACGATCGTAAGAAGACAAAGAGAAAGAAACGGGAATATTCCTACAAGAATTTAAATAAATTTCCTTTAGAGTGGGAGATCTTGTTACAAATGGAAAGTGGAAGCTAATAAAAATGCCGAAGGAAAAGTAAGTATCAAAATTAAATAGATACTTAATGCTTTATTAAATCGTTTTCTTATTTAAATTAATAAATCTTTTAGTAACCAACATACCTAAAATATAAAAGTTACGATGTCAAAACATCATGTTTTTTTTCTCAAGCACGTTATAACTAAAAAACAGAATTTCATGAACCGATAGCGATGAAACGTTGAACAAATATAGTTGGTAGCCTGGATTAACATAATTATACTATACAAGCTACTTTTTACTTTGAAGTTATATCGTAAACGGAGTAAGAAAATGAGATCGAACCAAGGGAGAACGCTTTAAATATTATTACGAACAAACCTATAAGAACTTAGGTCCTGAGAAAATTATTAACTACTTACTTGTATTAGTAGGTACGTACCTAGTATAATCATAGATATAGGTCACGTCACGCAAAAAGAACGCCGGAAGGCATAATTGTACAGTAGGTATAGTATAGCAAAGCTAAGAGGAGTGTCTGAAAAATCGATAGCAATAAAATATGTTCCCGTTCTCCGACTCATGGGTCATTTATAAGAAAAACCTTTTTATGCCCTTACAGAGTTTACTGCGACCACTTCCAAAACTATTCGTCACTCGGTCACACGTCCATTAATTTCTATAGAAAAGACGCTATTAACAGCTTCTCCGATAACATCAAAACCACATTTAGATTAGAGCAAGGTAGGTGATTCGTGAAGTAGTCGGTTTCGTTGGTAATGGCAGCACTGCTGCCCGCCCATTGCCCAACTCATTTGCATATAATAGTGTAAAGCGCATCACAGACGGCGAAGATACTAGGTATAATATTTCATCTTACGATATCGTAACATAATAGTAGATTAGCCAAGGGCTGTAAGGCATAAATTGCAGCCCGAGATATTTAGGCGCACGAGCGCAGCGAGGGCGCCTGATGCTTACACCCGAGCTAACTACTCTGCTCTACATCTCGATTGTAAGGTAAGTAGAAAAAAATCGGCATTACAAGAATAAAACATTTTAACGAAATTGAGAATCGCCGTTCGATATTTAAAATTGATGACTAATTATACTTATACGAAGACAAGGCTGAGTAGCGAAGCGACCTCTTTTTTCATTAGGCTGAATGCATGATGTCTATTGCCAGTATGATGGTTAGATGGTTAGATGTACGCGAACTTTTTGAAACAGAGATTTTTTTTTAATTACTTACCGCCCTAGGGCTTTTCTAGCTACATTATTACCCTAGAGCGCTAATTGGTCACCTACAAGCCCCATTTGGGGGTAATAAGGACCTACTTACCGAATATGAGAGATGTAATAATAGATTAGTAGCCAAGGGCTGTAAGGCATCAATTGCAGCCCGAGATATTGATGAGAGCCGAGGCGCACGAGCGCAGCGAGGGCGCTTATAGTTCGAGGGTGCAATTGATGCTTACACCCGAGCTACCGAGAGTAAGTAGGAAAAAACCGGCATTACAAGAATAGAACATCTTCCATTTTCATTGAATCGGGAGTGCAGCTTATATCTTCATCACTTGCAGAACTCATGATATTTTCATAATTATAAAAAAAACAAACAATATTTATATATATTTCAAGTAAAAGTTTTCTATTCCCGCCTTTTTTTATATTTTTTTTTTATTAATATGAGAGATGTAAAATATAAGCGATTAAATCACAGCGAGGATAAATATAAATATATATTGGTGGACATTCCACACAGCACTGCCTACCTAGCCCCAAACTAAGCCAAAGCTTGTAATATGGGAACCAGAACCTAAAACTTATGATGATGAGATGAGTTTAGTAAGCCTTCCACACGATCGATCAACATACCTAACCCGTAATTACGTTCCACAAAGGTTCCACACGGTATCGGAACGATTTTATTTTCATTAATTTCATATTTTTATTTTCTGTCAGGCAATGCAATCAATACTAACAATCAATTCCTAATCAACAAAGAGTTTACAATAGGTAACTACGTTAATCAATAACATTCAATCAATCATTCCAATCCAATCAAATACCTAAGTTCCGCTTCCGTAAGCCAGTTCATAGATTGCCAGGTTAAAGTTTTTTTTCTGTCGTTAGCTTTTTTGTCATTTAGTTTTATTTTATCTAAGTATAATTGTATATCCTCTCCATCCAAAGGTTGTCTGGAAGAAATCGCTTTTAGCGATAAGACCTCCCATTGTACCTACTACTTTATTTTTATATTACTGTGTTCTTTTTTTTATGTAAATTTTGGTGTACAATAAAGAATTGTTCATTCATTCATTCATTCTATGGTGTCATCAATGGAAGATTCTGACTCTGACTGATGTAATGTAAGTAAATAAAAAAGTAGATGACGATATTGAAAAGCGCAGGAGATTTTGTTTCAATAATAAAAATATAAAAACAAAAAGTTCCAAGTGATCCAATAGATGGCGTTGGAGAAATAATTAGGATGGCGTTTTTTGTACGTTTTGGGTGTTTATCATAGTCTATAAAACATATATTAGAAAACACAAAATCAAAGATGATTTCCTGAAAGCCTTTGAATAATGATAATCATCCTTGCGGCTGGAGGACACAGGTTAAACTTTCTATCAGGTACAGGAGATTTGACCTTTTGACATTGCATTTTGTTGTTTGCAGTTGTTTCTTTGTTTGGCTTTGAGCCACCAACTTATCTGAACCGATCTGAAGTTAGCCGTTTGGTCCATCTTCCATTCGTTATTGGCCATTTATACACAAATCTATGGTTTCACCGGTTTCACCAAGGAATATAGATAAGACAAAATTCTTTGGGTTTCACGGTTTCACGTTGGTTTGATTCTTAGAGCATTTATAACTGGAGATGTTAACGCAAGGCGTACCCCTCTGCCGGCCATAAGACGCGACTTGGCCATGCACGTTATATAAAACTACTTCACTCATCACCGCGCGGCCATTAGTTGTCGTTTCGTGTCGCGAAGTAGTGCTCAGTAAAAATGGTGAATTGTGCGGTATTTCGGTGTAAAAGGAGATCAGAGACATCAAACTTTAGGGAACACGGTATTTCCTATCACAAGTAAGTGATATTTTAGTCAATTGTTTTTGTAATTACGTTTAATTTATATTTAATGGAATACCAGTTACGACAGTTTTAATACGACGCCAACGTCTTGGTAGGAGGTGTCGGTGAATTTATATTCCTTGGTAGAAGGCGTAGTGTGGGGACTAGTTGAGCGAAATCGATTGAATGAATGATGGAATGAACGTAAAATTAGAATAAAATGCGATGTGTTTTTTGTACCCATATTTAACCGATTTAAAAAAAGGATGTTCAGTATTGGACTCTACAAAAACTGTCTCTGTCATTCTGCCTTCAATACGTCGCTTCATGGAGCTCCCTTAAAATTTTAGTTGTGCTGTGTCGTTGGTTTATTGCTATTTTCTTTGTACTTTTTGAACGCAGAATCGTATAAACGTGATTTTTGTATAGCTGTAGTATGTTAGCTGGAGAGGGACATGGGCTATGAGCATTTGTTAACAGCCGCTATTCTTCTACTGCTCTTCATTTTTTTCACTCCGTCATACCAATCATCATCATCAGCCTATGTAAGTCCACTGCTGGACACATCATACCAATAAAGAAACAAAATATTTATCTAAAAATGCATTCATGAAAGACTACTTACTTGAAAGATTACTTACTACTTGCGAAAATAGAATATAGCTTAAAGTTACTCAACAACAGTGTAGCTTTCTATTTGTAAAATAATTTTTAAAATCGTTTCAGTACTTTCAGAGATTACGCTCTACAAACTCTTAATAAAATATTTTTTACAAAAAAAAAACCGACTCCAAAACTGCTATCCAATTTGTTATGAAAAATACACTAAAAAGTTAAAAATAATTGCATTATGGATTTATATTTCAATCTACTTACAAATAGGTATCCATTTTTTCAACAAATCTTATAATTTTATTATTATGACATTATACAATTACTGATATTTTTGGAGTCGGTGCCAGCACTCTATTTACTTAGTAATACCTACTAGGCTAGACAGGTACACGTTTGTTAATCTTGGCTAAAAAAAGGAAAAGTATATGATTTTGAACCACCCTGTTTCATTCATATGAAATCATTCATTTTGTCGGTCTTTTTACAACCCATCACTACTTTTTTGTGTTAGTGTGTAACTAAACAAAAGTGTAACAACAGTAATTCTTTACTTGTGTTATTGTTTTTGTGTTGGTGTACAGCTTTTACTTGCGTGTGCGTTTATAGGGACGCTTAATTTTTCTGCATTAGTATGCGTGATTGTGTACATGTGTTCTGTACCGTACTACCCCGCCTCCCGCGAAAACCGGCAGAAAGATTTTAGTACTAAAAGTAGCGCTTGGCATCTCCCGTTATAAATGCTCTAAGGTTTGATTGGTCCAAGGAATTTGATTGAATAGTTCATTTTGATTGATTTGATTTTGATTGATTCATTCAATAATAATACTCACTCACTCACTCACTCAAAGTTCAGTTCAGACTTACAATTTTACATACTCTTTGGTTCAGACGGAAGACGGACGCTGACGGACGAACGCTACTCGCTCTGCGCTGCTGCTTATTTCTGTCAGTGGAGTTACCTACATTGCAGATTATTTTCCTTTGAGAAAAAATTGAGGTAAGCCCTAATTCAAATGTAACTTAACTTCTGACAGTGTCTGGTAGTTAGGTACATAACATTTTTATCATCATAAATAAAAAACACGCAAAACGCGTGCCTACGACAACCCAAACAGTTTATTTGGCTTGTAGAATTATGCCCAATACCCTAAGTAATTATTGGTTGATGAGCTTAGCTTTAGCTAAAATCGTAGTTAAATGGTCACATAGGGGCTCAACATAATATTACTCCCTCTTTAAATAATAAATGAAAAATATAATGATGGCGCCCAATTATCGCCATTTTGTAAATATTTTGGTGATCTGATGAAAAAAGATTTTGCAAGGGCTTATTTAAATTATTGGTCTAGACTGGAATCTGGGACGGTGAGCAATGTTTTTAAATATAGTAGTCTGAGAATAGCGGTGTGCAGCTAAGTCCGAAAATTGATGTTGGGCATCAGTTTGTTGTGTAGGTATTTGTTTGACCGACTACCATGTGACCATGATGTTGTTAGAAACAATGTATTTTTACCAAAATAAAAAACAACAAACCTTGGCTCGACACAACTGTTTAGAAAGCCGGCTAGATTTTAGCCGTTTCAGCTGTGGTAACACAATACCTTTTGATGACTTGATAGGTACCACCTACCTACTTGGTGCGGAATTCAGAACTCAGTTCAGTTCTGGGAAAATGGAAACAAGATTTGCGTACCTACATCATGCATACAATCGTAGTGTCATCGAACACGTGCGTTTGTTTGAGTTTTCTGTGTATTCAAGCCGTTTTTGTATGGTGACTCGCTCAAAAACGACAAAATACAGAGACGGCCAGACGATACAAAAAACTAAAATTCAAAGTTCGGGTACAGGTGGACTCTTACCTAGAATTCATAATTGTATTTGTGCAGGTAGCATGGGTGATCGCGGACGTGGTAGAGCCCGCGGGCGCGCCGGGCGTGGCGGCGACAACGCCGGGCCGGCGCCGCGGCGGCCGGGCGAGCAGGCCGCGCCGCCCCCGGCACAGCAGCATCCCGCTGCTCCGCGCCCGCAGCCGCCATCCGCCTGGGGCCCGCCCTCGGTGGCGCCCCCTGTGCGAGCTGGCGCCCCCGCGCCCACTGCGCAAGCGGGTCGGGCTTCGCACCGCATCACTCCAACGGTTCATGAGCATCCGGGGGATGCTGATATACAACAGCGAATGGCTCAGGTTGAAATCGGTAATTACCAAGACCTCCATTTTATCTACATTGGATTTAGTTAGCAAGGCACCTGTCCTTTTACAGGTGCACCTTACCTTAATCATCCACTGGCTTAGTAAACAGTATCATCTTACATTGCTAAAGCACCATACATATTAGGCCACTTTAGTATCAATGCCGATATGGGATTGTACAGCTTGATACAGAATGTGGCTGTTTCTGTGCTTGATCTTATCAATCAATACTTTTGATCCTCAATCAAAGGTATGGTCACTGAGATTTGAACACACTCGCAAATAGAATCAATGCTGATATGGAATTTGACAGCTTGATACAGAATGTGGCTGTTTCTGTGCTTGATCTTATCAATCAATACTTTTGATCCTGAATCAAAGGTGTGGTCACTGGGATTCGAACACACTTGCAAATATCAAAACTGGACAAGCAAGACCCTCTGGATTCAAAGAATCACTCCATTAATATAGTTGTTTGCTCCCTTGGTAAACAATCTAGGTAATCTTAAGGGCCCGGCGACAGCGGTTTGCAGTTTCGAGGTGCGATTTGCTATTATTTCATTTTATTTAATTTCAGAGAGGTTGTTTGAAAAAATAACTATCCAGTGACACGCATAAATACTGTTCGAATACAAATAATACAATAATATAAGGGAAATGTGCTTGAGCCAGAAATCATTTTGGTATTAGGAAAATGTAAGGCCAAACATACTAATACCAAAATGATTTCTGATTCGGGCATGTTTCCCTTATATTATTGTGTTATTTGTGTTCGAACAGTATTTATGCGTGTCACTGGATAGATATTCTTTCAGACACCCTCCCCGAAATGAAATAAAATGAAATAATAGCCAATCGCACCTCGAAACTGCGAGCCGCTGTCGCCAGGCCCTTAACATTTGATCCCACTGACTCACTTTCAGCCTGTTTATCTGTTAGCCCCCATGCCTGGCACCCATATGTTGGGCATGGCAGTATACAGGTGTTGAAAACTCTTCCTTTGTCTTTTGTAGGTAGATCTCTGTTTTTATTATATATACTATGGGTTCTTCTGTGTAACCCAAACTCTCAAGAGATTGGTGTTATCAGGAGAACACTCACACTCACCACGCAAACACACAAACATACCAACATAATGAGTTCTTCAACCACACCACATAACCCACAAGACATTACATAGGTACCATACTACACACCACAACTACTCATCTACACACCACACCACACTTCATGCACAAACAAATTGACACACCTCACTACTACTAAGTCAGCTTTTATATTTTTGTATAATTTTTCAATTTTTATTTCTTTGTCAAATTTTCATCCTAGTGTTACTACTTAAAAAACTTTTATGTGAAATCAACCTAAGGAGAAAGCACTGTATGCTGTAACACAGTTTTTAAAAACTAAAACAGCAGACAGTCTACTATTTTATTTTGTGCTCACTTTTTTTGAAAATAAATATTTGTATTTGTATTACCACCACACTTATGAACCAGTACATTTTCCAGGAGATTGTTACTAAGTAGGTAGTAGAATGATGGTACTTATTTAGTGATACTTGTTTGTGTCAGGTGGTCGACAGGCCGCAGGCAGCGGCGGCGATGCTGCGGGGCGGGACACCGTCGGTCGCGGCAGTCGGCGCGGCGGCGGCCGAGTGCTGACCGAGCTGCCAGCCACTATACTGCGCACTCGCCCAGACACTCTCGCATCTAAGAAAGGTATAATTATCTTAGCCTGGTATCTGCCACTGCTGGGTATAGGCGTCCCACATGATTTGTCAGCCTCTGTCCTATGCCTACATTTATCTAATAAAAAATTAAAAATCTTTAAATGTATATATCTGTTTCATTAATCACACAAATCCACTTTTTTAGTCACAACATTGTTAATTCTCATAATCTCTTTTTTTTTCATTTGTTTTATAATTAAATAATCTAAATACTGTAAATAATAATTAAACAGACTTACAAATTATTCTTGTAAAAAAATTTAAGTGTCAACATCTTTGTCCATCAATCTGTTTCTGACAAACAGATGTCGGTTTAAATGAGGCTTTAAACAGTACCTAGTTCCAAACTTTCTTTACAGTTTACGGTTTCTTCACACAACTAAAACTATTTTTTTTAATCTTGCTCTCATTTTTCAATTATTTGAAAATAAAAATGCTTACCAACAATTTCGCTAATCTTGTCTCGTCTCGACCCGAAAGTCCCGGAACTCGAGACAACTGAAATTACGAAAAGTCCCGGGACTTCGAGACACGAGACGTCCCGGGACCCAAACCCACATACACAGTACACACATACACAGTAAAAGTAGTGATTTTCATCAAAATTGACCCATCTGTGTGGATAGGTCTTATTTTCATAGGGAAAATTTTATTAATCAATCAAGGACCTATTCCAGACAGTTGTTAAGTCATTCTGGAGTTGTTACTGTACTCAAAGCCAAAGATATTATTTTAATGATGTCCATGTCCTACTAATATTATAAACATGAAAGTTTGTAAGTATGGATGGATGTTTGTTACTCTTTCACGCCGGAACGCCTGAATGGATCTGGATGAAACTTGGCAAAGAGATAGATTATAGTCTGGAATAGCACATAGGCCACTTTTTATCCCGTGGGAATAGCGGGATTTAATTCTGCGCGGGTGAAACCGCGGGGTTCAACTAGTATTTTATATAATGACTTATGTCAGTGGGGTCAGCGGTGGTGGATAAGCATGAGACAGGATGTTGGTTTGTCTGAGTCTAGTATTAAATTTTATGTATTATCTGTCTGATCTTAATAAATATAAGGGTTTTATTTAGTGGAATCACAAGGTTCATGTTGAAATGTCTCAAAACTTATGGCTGATCCTTGTTATAATGCAATATAATATAATATTGAAGCTGGAGCTTCAATATTACACTTCTAGCTGTGGTCTATTACAATCTAGCTTTGTTCAGCTAATTCATGGCATTTCATGGTGCAGAGTTTTGCTAGTGATAGATCTGTAGTATCCTAGTGAAAATAAAGATCTGAATCCACAGTTCTCTATTTTGCCTCTGTCAAATGGAGCTTCTTAAAGTATAACTATACCTACATAATGGGTAAAACACAATTGTTTGTCTTTGAGATAGTAAAAGCCCCATAATTGTTATGCAATTAACTGGATTATTGTGATTCCAAGGTCTAATTTCAATTAAATAAATGTTGCAATAATGTTAAATTCTTACATGCATACCATTTTAATATTGGTACTAAGTGTACCTAAATTATATTTATAATGATTTTTAGGTGAACATGGTGAAGTAGTTAATTTGATGGCTAACTATTTCACCGTACAAACAACCCCTCAATGGTGCTTGTACCAATATCATGTTGATATTGACCCACCGGAAGATTCTACATTTGTAAGGAAGAAGCTCCTCCGTGTTCACGCAAACACCTTTGGAGGGTAAGTTACATTGTAAGGTGTCATAATTTTATAAGATTTAAAAGTGTTTACCCACACTCTGTCATCCATCCATCTTAATAATGATCCACTCTAGGTCATGTTAGCAGATAAGAGGTATCAATTCAAATCAATTTACTTTCAATAGTCTTACTTCAAATAATCAATTTATTTTATTATTGAATATTACTTGTTGGCAGATATCTGTTTGATGGAACTGCCCTGTATACAGTGAAGAGACTGAACCCCAACCCTATGGAATTGTACTCTGACAACAAAGATGGACAGAGGATGCGGATCCTTATCAAGGTATTATATTTGATAAAATAACCATTTCCTTTATTTTATGATAACTTATTGTGTCGGCAGTCCATTTTTGTGATTTTATCTAGTGATTTAATTTAAGCATGTGTTTTATCAAGTTGGATATTGTTATTCAATATTATTATTCATTATAGTAATAATAAGTAAATAAATAATGATATAGGACACCTATTTATCAAATTTGTGTACGATTTGCAGAAATTTGTTCCGATGGTCTGGGTGTTTTCTATGTATAATAAAAAATATCTATCTATGTAAGTATATAATGTATTAAATATATCAGTTATCTAGTACCCATAACACAAGCTTTGAATAGCTTACTTTGGGGCTAGATAGTGCTGTGTGGATTGTCCAGCATTATTTATTTATTTATTTATTTATTTATTTCAAGAACATGCAAGTTAGCTGTTTATTTTATTTTTAGTTACCTTATGATACCTAAAAATACTGATTTTATTTTTAGTTCCTGCACATACACCAAACCTTCTTAAAGTCAATTGCAGACTGATTGCAGATATAAATATAACAAAAAAAAAGTTACCTTATAAGAGTGAAAACTAAATATACTTTTTTATTAAATGTTGATAGCAAGTCTCAAGTTTCACTTCAATCCTAGGATAGGTTTTATAGCTTTTAAGTCCACTTGTTGAATTACCCTAGTTCTTATATTTTATTATAATAATATCATATGTATTGTTTTCTAGTTGATCTGTGATGTGAGCCCTGGAGATTACCACTACATCCAGGTGTTCAACATTTTGATTCGGAGATGTTTCAACATGATTGACTTGAAGATGATCCAACGTGACTATTTTGACCCTCTGGCCAAGGTTGATATCCCAGAGTTCAAGCTCCAAGTACTCCCTGGATACAAGACCACAATCAATCAATATGAGGATCGCCTTCTTATGGTGACAGAGATAACTCACAAGGTTTGTTTGTATTTTGTCTTGCACCAATGGGTAATGCTAATGGGTAACATGAAACTAACTTTTCTTTAATTATAAATTTATTCTTATCATTGAAATAATTACTTCAGGTGCTGAGGATGGACACTGCATTGCAAATGCTACAAGAGTATGCTGCCACCAAAGGAAACCAGTACAAAAAGGCCTTCACTGAGGATATTATTGGTTTGTACAAATGAATAGGTTTTTCCAGCTTGTCCCTAATTGTAGCCAAAATCAAGATGCAATATTTGTAAACAAACCACATCAAAGAAATCGAAAATTCTTTTAAAAACATCTTTTTTGACGTTGATTATATTACAGATTTTGCATTTTTTTCGATTTGCGATCTTGCCTTCAATATTTAATGCTTACAATTATTTCTTAAACTTGACACCAAACAATAATTATTGATTTGTTTGATGTAGTTTGTTTACAAATATTGCATCTTGAGTTTAGCATTGGCTGCAGTATAGTTTTTCCTTGCCAACATAATTTGAAATGATAAGTATTCCTTCTTTTCAGGTAAGATTGTAATGACTGATTACAATATGAAAACATATAAGATTGATGACATTGCATGGAATGAGAACCCGACCGGAAGTTTTAAAATGAGGGAAGAAGTGGTTTCATATGCAGACTATTATAAAATGGTAAATATAAAGCTCCGATGCATACAGCAATGTTAGATTATTTATCTATTTTAATTTAAATTGTAGACGTTAGGCATAACAATGGTTAGTATATTTATTTACATCTTTCAGAAATACAATCTCACCATCCACGACCAGTTCCAGCCATTGCTGATATCTCGTACCAAGGAACGTGACATTCGCGCGGGAATGCCACCATTAGTATACCTTGTGCCGGAGCTCTGCCGCCTCACCGGACTTTCCGATGAGATGCGTGCCAACTTCAGGCTTATGAAGTCTTTGGACATGCACACAAAAATCGGTCCCGACAAAAGGATCCAGAAACTTCTAGCCTTCAACAAGAGATTCACCCAGAACCAGGATGTTGTCAAGGTAATATAAAAGAAAAAAAAGTGTCCCAGTGTAGATTATCATTTCTCCTGTACCAAGGTGCATTGACAATGCCTCTTGGCCCTATATTTTGAAATCGCTGTATTATTTCGATTTCACTTACTGAGCTATTGCATATTCGCACAGACCCTAAACACAGAAGAAAACGTGATGGAAAACAGCACCATCAACTAAGTTTACAATGGTGACCATTTTTTTTACAGGAGTTAGGAACATGGGACTTAAAGCTGTCCAACGAGTTGGTCAAGTTGAAAGGCCGTCAGCTGCCCGCTGAGTTTATTCAGCAGGGCGGCGGCGCCGCCTCAAGGTATGCTGCCGGTAACACCACCGATGGCTGGACTCGAGATATGAGGTAAAATAATTAATGCAATTATGCATGATTACAATTTACATTTTTATGTGCAATGTTTTCTGAAATAAATAAATTATTATTATTATTTTATAATTGTTGGTATGTAGTTTGCAACATACATTTTTCACATTGGCATTCATCAAGTAAATGTACTGTAGTTTTCTAATTTTTTTTAGTAGATAGTTTTCTAATTTCTTGACCATATAATTAAAACAAAATGATATAGAACGTTTCAATTCGCCTTTTATGGCGATGACGAGAGCTAATGTACCGCTCGCTCGCACGTTTTGACTTGTTGAAAGATATATAATTCGAAATGTATCGGGATAGCTCTGGATATTATTTCGTAATTTTAGATTAATGTTGTTTACGAATTAAAGCAATGTTTTGAAATAAAAAAATTTAGATTCTTTTTTGTGTTTGGTGTATGGTCACTAAGGAAACCTTTGTCTTCTAAAAGAATAGATTATAGTACACTAGCTGGTACCCGCGACTTCGTCTGCGTACTTTTAATCTCTTCATCTCTTTTTTTCGCAATAAAAGGTAGCCTATGTTCTTTCTCAGGGTCTAAAGATTGTCTGTGCCAAATTTCATCAAAATCGGTTGAGAGGTTTAAGCGGGAAAGCGTAATAGACAGACAGACAGACAGAGTTACTTTCGCATTTATAATATTAGTTGGGATTATGGTACTAGTATGGTACATTGGTGATTACTGCCGAGGCGCCATTGAGACCCGAGCCGCAGGCGAGGGTCTTAGAGAGCCGAGGACGGTAATCATCAATACACACGTGTATCATTTTTGACGTTTTTCAACACATTTGTGAATAAAATAATAATAAACACTCACAGAACAGATATTTTTCCTTGGAGTTTTCAGGTAGTAAAGTTTCCATAAAGTTAAGGGCTTCACATCATAAATCGGGCGGTGTACAACATAAATCATTTTCTTCGTAACTATTGATGAGAGGTCGATCAGTGGATATGACACTATACCATCACACAAACCTATTTGGGATGATTCTAGCCAGAAAGTAAATGAAATACGCTGGGTCCATTGATGCTGCTTTTAATCATAAAACCACCCAGTCAATGTTCGTCAAATACATTACACGATTAGTAAACTATAATTAGATTTAATTAATTAGTCACAGAATTACAATGTCGTTCAGCGAGAGCCATAAAAGGAAGAGAGGGAGACAGACTTACATTAGCATGTCATAGCTACATGACAGTGACATACCTATCAATTAAGAGTGCGTTCAAAGATCCTAAATATTAACACTTCCCCTTAGGATTTTGAGCGACTCAAACAAAATACATTTCACAAGAAATCTTAATCTGAGACTCTACCATACCAATACAATTCATGCTCTATAATAATTACATGCAACTGACTCTACATTTTGTTCAGACTCTACAAAAAGTATATGCAGCAATCACATAGTATTGACATAGTAGTAGGTGGATATAGATACACAATCTAAAATAAATTACATGACTAAAAAGGTAATACCTACGTCTACTTAGGGATCACATTCATTTCATGCATAAACAATTTATGTTTACATCCACCTAAGGCTTTTGTTAGTACATCAGCTATCATTTGGTCAGAGGGCAGATATTTTAACAATCAAGAAATTCTTTCTGACCAGATCTTTAACATAGTGATAACGAAGATCTATATGCTTCGTTCTCTTATGACAATATTCTTTGCATTCAAGAAGCTTGTGTGCACTTTGATTGTCATTAAACAATGTTATTGGAATATCTTTAGTTACAATTTCTGATAAAAAGTTTCTAATAAAACAGAGATCTTTACATACATCAGAAATAGACAGATACTCCGCCTCTGTACTTGATAAAGCTACACAACGCTGTTTACGAGATTCCCAACTGATAATATTACAACCCAGTTTAACTATAAACCCCGTATAAGACTTACGATCCATAATGTCGTTAGCCCAATCAACATCAGAGAAGGCTGTTATACTTAAATTATTAGACCTATTAAAGCATAGACAATAATTTATTGTGCCTCCTAAATATCTCAGGATGCGCTTCAAAGCTAACAAATGAGTCCTGTTAAAATTGTTGCTAAACTGGCTTAGTTGACTACATGAAAAAGCAATATCAGGCCTAGTGCACACAGATAGATACATTAGGCTACCGAGAAGTTCTCTATAGCTATACATACAGTCATCAAGGTGTTCACTCTCATTAACTTCTAATTTACAATTAAGAACCATGGGAGTTGACACCGGCTTACATTTATCCATGCCAAATTTAATTAACAATTTATTTATATATTCTGACTGGTCAAGTTTTATAATATGCTTAACCCTATCTCTATATACATTCATACCTAAACAGTTTGTAACTGAACCAAGGTTTTTAACACTAAAATTATTTTCTAGCAAAGGCAATAACTCGTTTTTATCACAGCTATAAAATATGTAGAAATCGTCGACATACAAAGCTATAATAATGAGATCATTACCTACTTTCTTACTATAAACACAAGGCTCACATTTACTCTGTTTATAACCATTTTCAGATAGTAGTGTATGAACTTTTGCATTCCAGATTCTGCTTGCCTGTTTCAGGCCATAAATTCCTTTTGACAAGAGGCAAACTTTACTGTTATCATTATTAGAAAAACCTGGAGGTTGTTCCATATAAATGGTTTCATCCAATTTTCCATTAAGAAATGCAGTAGTTACATCCACATGATCTATGCTTAAATCTAGCTCATTAGCCAAACTAAACAGAATTCTCATAGTGCTATGTCTAACTACAGGAGAGAAGGTTTCATTGTAATCTATGCCTCTAACTTGTGTGAAACCTCTGGCGACCAAACGAGCCTTAAACTTATCGAACTTGCCTGAGGCATCATGTTTACGTTTATAGACCCACTTACATTTGATTACGTTTGTACTTGGTGGCCTGTCGACTATTTCCCACACATTGTTTGCAATGAGCGAATTATATTCGCATTGCATGGCAGATTGCCAATGTTGACCGTCAGCACAGGATATGGCTTCCTCATATGTGTGAGGATCGCCTGGAAGTGCATGGTGTGCCACGAGAGAGAAATCAGTTTCATAATCCTCATACCTTAATGGCAACTTTGAACGAGTAGACCGAACAGGACGAGCAGAAGAGCGCGAAGGCGAAGGCTCTGGGGCGACTTGTACTTCCCCTTGAGGTGCCACTAGATGCGGCGACGTCACCCGCTCAGAGGGCGCATCAGCGATCGGTGAACACGAAGAGCCGTCCTCGTTCTCGCTGCCAGTGCAGTAGTACTCATCCGCATCTGAAATTTCAGATTTGCTTGTTTCAGTATCTGATACAATAATATTTGGATTCACTTCTCTATCGTTACTAGAATTCGGCAGATTACTATTTATGCTAGAATTCAGTTCAACATTGGTACTAGAATCTAAAATACTTATATTAGAACCTGGTTCATTCTGATGACTAGACTTATTAATATTATTACTCAATTCATAAAACATAAAATTATTAGAATTATTAGAATTGCTAACTTTGTCAGTCTCATAGAATTTATTTTCTATAAATGCTACATTCCTAGATATAATAACCTTAGTAGGGTTAGCGGGGTCTGCAAGTCTATAGCCCTTAGAGGTCTCGCTATAGCCCACAAATAAATACATTTTGCTTTTAGCACCCAGCTTGTTCCTTCTTTGCTCAGGGATCAGTGAATAAGCAATACAGCCGAATATACGGAGATGACTAAGATCTGGCCTTGATCCGGTCCATTTCTCCTGTGGAGTAAGGTCGGACAGAGATGAAGTAGGGGACCTATTTTTCAAGTAAATGGCAGTCATAACTGCTTCACCCCAAAATCGCTCTTCTAGACCTGCCCCTCGTAGCATGCATCTCGCTTTTTCTAAGAGAGTCCTATTTAGGCGCTCGGAAACACCATTACCCTGAGGACAATATGGAATAGTGGTCTGATGGACAATCCCTTCCTTTTTGAAGTAATCAGAAAAATTGCTATTACAATATTCTCCCCCATTATCGGAACGTAGAATTTTAATTGGAAAACCCAATTGTTTTTCTACTTGTGACTTAAAATCAATAAAAGTAGAAAATACCTCATTTTTCCTCTGAAGCAGGTAGCCAAAACTTTTCCTAGTGAAATCGTCCGTGAAGGTTACCAGATATCTAGCGCCACCCCAACTTGCCACAGGCATTGGGCCGCAGACATCCGAGTGTATGAGTTCCAAAGGCTGGCTTGCTCGGTGATGACTTTTGGTTGGAAACGGCTTAGCTGCCATCTTCCCTTCCATGCATGGTATGCAGTTTTGCAACTCTTCTTTGTGATTGAACTGAAACAACACACCATTAGCTACACCATTCCTTAACGCTAGCATACCTTTAACTCCAAGATGGCCTAGCCTCCTGTGCCAGACATCAATCGGCACCTCAGCTATGTTAGCACTCTGTGCCTCCTGCTCAGGCAGGAGCGCCGAAGAATGCGCCACCAAACCGCACGTAGACGCTGTACTTGGAACATGGGGCTTACCAGATAATTTGTAGATGCCATTTTTATTATAGGCTTTACAAATTGAATTGCCAGAGATAACACATTTTTCGTAGATATGACAACCCTTCTTGTTGAATGTTACAGTAAAACCTTTCTCACATAATTTACTAACACTCAGCAAGTTAATTGATAACTCAGGGACGAAAGATACATTATTAATAACTTTTACCAGATCATCAGTTTCCAATATTACTTCTCCTGAACCTAAACATGATATTTGTTCATTGTTTGCAATTTTAATTTCACTCTTACAGTCCTTAAAATTTGATAGCCAACTTCTGTTGTTACACATGTGCGTTGAGCAGCCCGAATCTACCACCCAATCCTGACTGTTGACATAGAAAGCAGAAGCCGCAAAGGTCTTCTCACCATCTTCTTCTTTGTTCTTCTTATCACGTCTTAGTTTGAAGCATTTTGCTTTTAGGTGACCTTTCTTTTTACAATAACTGCAGGTTTTGATTTGTTGTCTCGATACCAAGGCTGTCGTTAAAGCACCTGGCTCAGACTTACGAAATTCTTCTTGCAATAGCCTGGAGCGCACTAATTCACTCGATAGACTTCCAGTGAGACAGACAGTCTCGAGGCTGGTAACTAGATGATCATAATTTTCAGGTAATCCACTGAGGAGTAGTTCGGCGATCTCACCATCTTCGGTATCTTTACCAATATCCGCCAGCTGCTGAACGAGTGTCATCACTGCATCCACGTACTGAGTGACAGATGAGTAACTTGTCAACTCGACTCGATGCAGTTGTCGTAGAAGTAGAACTCGACGATACAGGCCCTTGTCTTCAAATACTTTGGCTAAGTTCGTCCATGCTTCTTGACTCGTTTTAGCGTTATGAACATACTGATAACAGTGTGGTTTCACTGCTAGGCAGATTCTGGCGAGGGCTCGCTGATCTTTCCACTCTTCAACATCTGTGCCTTGAGTACAAGACCAAACATTTTCTAGGGTTAATGCCATCTTCATACAAAATTTCCAAGTGTTATAATTGCTCATTCCCTCGAGCTTATCGACATTGTAGTAATTAGTATTTGCTGAATTGATATTAGAGCCGCCAGTAGAAACAATGCCGGCTGCGTTGTTCTCGCTTGCGGTCGGCGGCTGTGTAGACGTGGACGCCATGACGAGCAGCACGAGTCACGCGCAGCGCAGGCAATACAAATTGCTCGCGGTCTTCGACCCAACGATACTTTCGGCTTTCGAATCTCTTGAATATCCCTTTTTGGTAGGTAGAAGGATTTGTTGTGCCGTCTGGGCTTCAGAACCTATTGATGAGAGGTCGATCAGTGGATATGACACTATACCATCACACAAACCTATTTGGGATGATTCTAGCCAGAAAGTAAATGAAATACGCTGGGTCCATTGATGCTGCTTTTAATCATAAAACCACCCAGTCAATGTTCGTCAAATACATTACACGATTAGTAAACTATAATTAGATTTAATTAATTAGTCACAGAATTACAATGTCGTTCAGCGAGAGCCATAAAAGGAAGAGAGGGAGACAGACTTACATTAGCATGTCATAGCTACATGACAGTGACATACCTATCAATTAAGAGTGCGTTCAAAGATCCTAAATATTAACAGTAACTAGTACTTGTAGACATTTTAATTAATAAACAGAAAAAACAGAAACAGCTTCACGACTTTGATCCCCAGGCACGGTAGATATCCCTTCAGATCTCCCAGTACCAAGTAGGTACTAATTCAAGATTCTTTGAGGATGTCTAAGGGGGGTAGTCAGAGGTACGTCCAAACATTACATTTGGCACATACCCACATTTTGCAGTAGTTAGTATTCCATACGTGACAGGTTGCAAGCCCATCGCTGCTGTTTGAATACTAACTGGTTTCCTCACGATGTTTTCCTTCACCGTTTAAGAGCACTGGCATTGCGCACATAAATTTTTCCATTGAAATATCAACATAGAAAAATCCATTGGTGCACGACCGGATTCGAACCTGCGACCTTACGATCGGAAGGCGAGGTCACTCCCACTAGACCACCGGTGCTCTCTTTAATTAATAAATAACTATAATTTCAACAGTGAAAACGAGTTGTGAAAAATGTTTCGCTTCGGCGGGAAAAATTAATCAGTTTTCATAAGCGCGCGTATTGCGATCGGCCACAGACTAAAGGGATGAGGTTGAAGGAGAAAATGGGGAATTTAAGTTTTCTTTTATTAAAGAGAAACAAAATAGATTTGAGTGAATGTTTTACTTATTATACACGTACGAGTTAAAATTATCTATTTAAATAAGAAGTTGCATGAAATGAGCAAGCAATAGGAACATTAATTTATTTCTTCTATTGAACACGATCTTTTTTTGAATAAAAACTTTTTTAGGAACAAAACAACGCAACCAATAAAATTTAAAAAAAAATCTATAAATCACTAGTGAGTTATTATAGCAATGAAAAAGACACAGTTTGATTATGGGTGTCATTATGTGCCTAATTGCGGTGACCGTAGAGCCCCTTTATGAGCAACTGTGTTTAAAAAATTTTAATATTGCTAGTGTGTAACTCTAAAGAGCATGTTCACTTAATTATATACCTATTAAAGTAAATTGGTGGCTGTAGCTCTTATCAGCTATTCTAGGTATATTATATTATATTTTTTATAAGGCTGTAAAGATACACTATGTTTAGTAAATAAATAAATTGGTTGGTTTGGATGCTGTTTTAATTGTTTTTCGTGTTTGTTTCAGGTCAAAACCTCTTTTCCTTATTGCCCCCTTGGCGATTTGGATAGTATTAACGCCAGATAGACTTAGGCGGGATGCTGAGAGCTTTGTTGATATGATCATGAAGACTGGGGCTGGATGTGGCTTCAGAATGCCGAAACCAGAATTGAGTAAGAAGTTTGTTAATAGGACTTTTTTAATTTTGAGTTGGGTCTAAGTAGGTACACCAAATAAAACATTCGAAAATTAATATAAAAATGCAGTTATATAATTTGTCATGTCATTTGTTATTTCAGTTACCCTGAGAAATGACTCAGCACTGGAATATGCCAACATGTGTGAGCAAGTCATAGCAAAGAAAAATCCAGGCCTAATTATGTGTGTTCTGATGAAGAATGTTGGAGACAGGTTAGCACTCACTCCTTTTAGATTTAATTATACTATGAATTGGTAATTACTAGGCTAGAGTAAAAAACGTATTCTATTATTTGACAGATATGAGGCGATAAAGAAAAAGTGCACTGTTGACCGTGCAGTGCCAACTCAGGTGGTCTGTGGCCGAAACCTTTCCAGCAAGTCTGCTATGTCCATTGCTACTAAAGTAGCTATTCAGATCAACTGCAAGGTAATAAATCACAGAAGTAACTCTGCCATGTCATATACATAAGCAGTTGGCATCTAAGAACTTCCCAATATGTATAACAAAAATGTTAATTGTAGTAGATATAGTTCGTGATATGGAATAGACATGTTAGCGGCCGATGGCCAGAGCGGTTTCCGGAGCACAGCTGGTTCCCATAAAACAAGCTTAGCTTTGGGGCTAGATAGTGATGCATGGACAGTCTACCAACATTTAAACAAAAACACAAACTACTTTTTCCAGTTGGGTGGAGCACCGTGGTGCGTAGATATTCCTCTGCCGAGTCTGATGGTGATAGGCTTCGACGTGTGCCACGACACCCGCTCGAAGGAGAAGAGTTTCGGAGCGTTCGTGGCATCGCTCGACAAGAACATGACGCAGTATTACTCAGCCGTGAACGCACATACCTCGGGCGAGGAGCTGAGCGCACACATGTCAATCAACATAGCCACTGCCATGAAGAAGTTCCGCGAAAAGAATGGTTAGTTACATCTATAGTTACTCATACAACTAGTCAAACCGACGCGCCGGTTTCTGAAAGCTCAATCAAAGTTAGTCGGCTGTCAAGTCACTTGCTATTTCAGCTTTTACTTCAAATTAGATAGAGGCAGCAAGTGACTTGACAGCCATTAGCTCGATTTTATCGGCTGGGCAGCATTCGTTGTAGACTGAAACAGGCCCTTACAAAAATAAGTTTAGGGGGCACCACCCTACATGTAGCTTCGTAAAATATTAGTCTACAAGCTGCAAGAAAGTGAAGAATGTGTATGAACATTATCGGGTCCTTGTTTTAGGTCAGCTGCCGGGACGCATCTTCATCTACAGAGATGGAGTGGGTGATGGTCAGATTCCTTATGTGCTCTCCCATGAGGTAATCAGTACTTTGATTAATATCTAATCACTGTCTTGCAGTGTTTAAACCAGGGATCGGATAACCCATATAAAAGGTTAACCGTTTGAAACGGTTACCGAATGAAACGGTAACCCATTGAAACGGTAACCGTTTGGTTTGGGTATTAACCGAAATAAAAACCCATACCGAATGAAACGGTTAACAGAAATGAAAGGGTTGTTTTAATCGGTATTTTTGATTGACTGAAATAGCAAGAGAAAGAGAGCGATGCATTCTATGTGTACGTGAGTTGTATTTGGCATATTATTTGCTTGCGTTCGATGGTTTGCGAACTTGATTCCGCCAGAAAGTGTAAATAAACTTCTAGAAGATTACACCTAATAATGGTGAGTGGTTTTCACTTTTGTAATTACATTTAAATACATACAACAGATGAAACTTTTAGAGAAGATACTACCTATTACTATTATTTTGAGAGTAGGTACTATTTGTTAAAAACATTTAGTTCGTTATACGTACCTACTGCCTCGACTCGACCGCTTGCCAGCGGGTAATTAGTAAACTTCGTAGGTAATGATGGCGATGTTCGCGCGCGACAAACGCGTTTGTCCCAGGGTCGAACTCAGGATTAACAAAGTTTATTATCACAACAATAATATTAGGTATAACTCATCTTCCAAACGACTGAACGGATGTGGATGAAGCGAGAAAACTAAAGTATCCTACCCATCATTACCTACCTACTAACTACTATCTACATAGTTCAACCAAGAATCATATTATTTATTAACTAGTTGCGCCCCGTGGTTTCACCTGCGTAGATTTAAATCCCTGTATTCCCACGGGATAAAAAGTAGCCTATGTTTGATTCCAGACTAAAATAGGGTATGTAGGCCTGTTTACCGTCCATGTCCCTTTCCCGTCCATTCGCGGCACTACTAGTAAATAAACCCAAAAAATAGCATAATTCACATGCACACATTGATTATGAGTATTTTGGCGCTTTCTTGGATGTCCAAGTAGACACACAAACAAGTTTCAAGTTACTAGTTCAAGCGCAACTATTATAAACAATATAATCATTTTGTGGTCAGCTGTGATACGATGTGAATGGGCTAAAAACAACAAAAAAAATAGTGAAGTGTAGGCGCTTTCACGCTAAGTTATTCACTTATTTTTATGACTTTTAGAGTATTGGTGATTTGTATGCCTTCATAATATATCAAAGAATATGTTTATAATGTTTTTAGCTTAAAATTTATATTATAAGTTATTTAAATTACGTGGACGAGAACTGTACCATGCTTTTAACAGAAAATCCCTTTTTCGTCCAGGTGGTCGGCAAACTGGCAAATCATGTCAATAAAGTGATTGCTTGTATTTTTTTATGTATGAAAGCTAACTGCTGCTTTTTAAGAATATTTAGCCTTATTACACCTCCTAAATTGATTAGCCAGTTTTCGTCCGGGCTAATATGATTAGATCAAGAAATACAGATACTCATAAAATGCTGGTGGTCGAGAACAGGATGGGGTAAATACGACTTCCAGATTTCGACCATGATTTTAATATGCAATTAATAGAATAAAAGTCTATAAACTTTAATTTTCAGCAATAGAATAATATGTATTTATGCCTAATTTATTATTTTCTTGAGGTTTTGCTTAAGGCTCCGGTGACAGCAACTCGCAATTTCGAAGTGCGATTGGCTATTATTTCATTTTGGGGAGGTTGTTTGAAAAAATAACTCTAAAGAAACACGCATAAATACTGTTCGAACACAAATAATACAATAATATAAGGGAAACATGCCCGAATCAGAAATCATTTTGGTATTAGTATGTTTGGTCTTACGTTTACCTAATACCAAAATGATTTCCGACTCAAGCACATTTCCCTTATATTATTGTATTATTTGTGTTTGAAAATGTATTTATGCGTGTTTCTTTAGAGTTATTATTTCAAACAACCTCCCCGAAATTAATGAAAATGAAATAATAGCCAATCGCACCTCGAAATTGAGAGCCGCTGTCACCGGACCCTTAATTCACATATAAATTTCCTCTAAAATTCTTCGTATTACTGTGGACGAAAACTGATACAGCCGACCAGTTTTCGACCATTTAAGAAATTATTGATTATTCCTCTCCAAGCCGGAGGTCTTCGATGAGTTACAGGCGGTTGTACGCCTCGCAGGTATCATGTCCAGAATCCAGTGACAAGGATGCTAGAGTCACACTGACCCGGCACTACACATAATGTATATGTAGCATAATGTATTATCCAGAGATCAGCCTTGACAATAGTTTTGAAACAGGAAGAAAATTATGGAAAATCCCCAGGAGAAGACGAATCACTTCGGATCTCTTCCTAATTCTAATTCGTGGTAGGGGAATTTAATCTGCACGGACGTTCCGCAATGGTGCGTATTGTGCATTATCTCTCTGCTAACCTCACCCCAGCCAGTCCAACTCCTTAAAATAGCGGAGAAGAACCTTGGGTTAGTTCCGAACCTTAGTGTTCACAACTCTTAAATAAATAAATAAATCCAAATAAATAATGCTGGACAATCCACACAGCACTATCTAGCCCCAAAGTAAGCTATTCAAAGCTTGTGTTATGGGTACTAGATAACTGATATATTTAATACATTATATACTTACATAGATAGATAATTTTTATTATACATAGAAAACACCCAGACCATCGGAACAAATTTCTGCAGATCGTACACAAATTTGTTCCACGACGGGAATCGAACCCGCAACCTCTTGCGTCGCAGGCAGGCTCTCGCCCGATGCGCCACAGAGGCGGGTAGTTTCCTGTTCTGTAAGAATTCCAACGTGTTTTCAACTCCTTTCTTTAACCATGAGAGAAATCCAAAGGTGTGGAGCAGGAGTGTCGTGGTGTAATTTTTCACCATATTGGCACCACATTTGATATCATATGCCACGTTCACACAATCCGACAGATTATACGTATAAATCTGAAGAGTATAATCAGGCCGTGTGCGTTTGAGACCATGAAAATGCCTTCAACTTTGTTGAAACCTTAGCTGTTTTGCAGTCCTTGCAACGATGTCAGGTTGACTGGCAAATCTGGCGATACATCGAATTGCTGAGATGCTTATATAATGATGCCACCATGTCTGTTCAGGTCCAGAACCACAAAACCTATCCAGTTGCGCCCCGGTTGAAAATTGACAGAATTGGCATTAAGATTAAAGGCGAATACATCTTGCACTTGGGATTTGCTGATGACATCGTCATATTGGCAGAATCATTGCAGGACTTACAACCGATGCTGAACAGCCTAGCTGCTGCCTCACGACGCGCGATGGGTCAATCTGGGTATGAACTTGGATAAAACTATGATAGGGACTAGGAATATGTCTGCCTCGGGTAGACCCTGCGGGTGAGAGATATCAAGACCGAAAAACTTAGCTGGGTTCAGTTCGTTCTTCTTCGTTTGGGAAATTTCTTCAGGTCTTCGGCCCATCCCTTTATGTTTGAAGACGAAAGTTTAAACCAGTCGTCTCACCCGTTATAACTATGACCTAGGCTGCCAAAACGTGGCACTAACAGTAGGATCGGTCCACAAACTAAAATTCGCTCAGCGAGCTATGAAGAAAGCTATGCTCGGAGTTTCTCTGAAGGATAGAATCCGAAACGAGGTAATACGACAGAACTAAAGTAGACGACATAGCTCAAAGGATTACCATGCTGAAATGGCAGTGGGCCGGCCATGTATGCCGTAGAATCGACAATCGTTACAGCAAACGAATACTTGAGTGGAGACCACGTGTAGGTAAGCGTAGTGTAGGACGTTTTCCAGTGAGGTGGGGTGACGATCTGCTAAATGTAGCTGGATGAGAAGAGATGAAGACCAGGATAGAAATCGGGTCGGAAGAGAAGAAGAGAAGAGGTTGGTGATGATTATGATGATGATGATGATAATATGCTACGAATGAATATTATAAATAATCAATTATACAAACTATAATCCAAAGAAACATATCTTCTGAAGTTGGCAAAAATGATTTTCGATACATAAATAGTACCTATGTTTTGAACTCAAAGTTCATGCAGAAAATTTTATTATTACTATGAATTTTGAAATATATCCAAAAGTCCAAGCTCAAGGTTTGCCAACGTGCAATGGAGCGGAGTATTTTAGGCGTGCGACTTATTGACCGAATTCGCAACACGGACCTACGCTCACAAACCCAGATCGTAGATGTAGCGACCAAAGCTGCCAAGCTCAAGTGGGAGTGGGCCGGCCATGTCTGCCGCATGGACTGTAAGCTCTGGGCCAAACTAACGACGGAGTGGCGCCCGCAAGAACCGAGGCGTCGCGGCAGACCCAAAATGAGATGGCGTGATGAGCTCGACAAGTACCAGCCGGAGTGGAGCACCATATCACGGGACCGCACAGAGTGGAGGGAATGGGGGGAGGCCTTTGCCCAGCAGTGGGACATAGATGGCTGATAATAATAATAATAATAATAATGACATTATTAATTAAATTAGTTTCATTTCCATCAATTTTACTCCTTTATTTGATATATTTTCCCATCAAAAATGAATGGACGAAAACTGGGTAGCAGGTGGTCGAAAACTGGAATTTCTGGACGAAAACTGGGTAAAACAGGGTTTTGAGATTAAAATATTTTTATAAAATTCCCAGATTACTTCACAATTAAATACTTTACACTAGTGGCTCTGGGAGCTGTAGACCTCGCGAGCATACTAAAAGTGAGCTATTTGAGGAATGTAATGTGCAAGTGCATTTTCCGTTTTGTGATTTTTTTGATCTGTTTGATTTTTTTTGCATCATCTTGTGTAGAATGAGGTCCTTTGTGTTTCTCTCAAATTTGATTGAAAACCATCGATTGTTTGATGAGCTATCCTGTTCATCATGCTGAAGATCCTTATCAGATCTTCGCCAAACTTTTATGAGACCAACTTATAGTTACTACCTTTCAAATAAAAAAAGAATAATCGAAATCGGATCTCATTTGGTGGAGATATCCAGTATATCAAATAGCCCCCTTTTTGCCCTTTTTTTTTGGGGGAAGTACCCCTCCAATCAAAAATCCCCGACGACAAAAAAATTCAAATACCTGTGTACCAAGTTTCGTCCAGATCGGTTGAAAAATGCGACCTGTAGATAAGAACAGACAGACAAACAGACAGACAGACATCCGGACAAACGCATTTTTGGCCAATGTAATTACAGGCACATGAGGCTTAACATCTGTATGCCTCAAGTTGATGGACGCAGGGCAGTGCATCGTAGGGCACGTTCCTATTGTGCGTGACCTACGGGGCAATGTTTTGTTTATAGGTGATGGTTACCACTTAACATCAGGTGGGCCATCTGCTTGTTCCATCAGCTAGTTGTATAAAAAAAAAAAAAAAAAAATGTGGAAACTGAGACGCTTCGCTTGCTCGGTCAACTATAAGTTGGTCTCATAAAAGTTTGGCGAAGATCTGATAAGGATCTTCAGCATGATGAACAGGATAGCTCATCAAACAATCGATGGTTTACAATCAATTTTGAGAGAAACACAAAGGACCTCATTCTACACAAGATGATGCGAAAAAAATCAAAAAGATCAAAAAAATCACAAAATGGAAAATGCACTTGCACATTACATTCCTCAAATAGCTCACTTTTAGTATGCTCGCGAGGTCTAACAGCTCCCAGAGCCACTTGTATTATATTACTGGATATAATATTATAAGTATGTATTTACAAAAAAAAAGTATATATTAAGTAGTATATCAGCTATCTGGTTCCCATATCACAAGCTTAGGCTTAGGTTGGGGCTAGATAGTGCTGTGTGGAAAGTCCACCAATTTTATTTATTTAAATTTAATATTAGTAGGATAGGAAGTAGGTAGTAGAATAGGTTGGTATCTACCTACTTACCACACTGTTTTCCACAAAGTTTACATGAACTAACCAGTCCTTTGGATGTAATCAAAATGCCGATGAACGGCATTTGATTGCCGGCGAGTCATTTTTTATTTATTTTTATCAACTGGTTAACAACTATTATTCACTCCACTCCGCACATGCGACAACTAAACTAGAGTGCATGCATCCGAGACCCACTTCGGCGAGAGAACGTACCTACCTATCTGCCAAAAAGCGGGTAGATTAAAAAATTACATAATGTACCTACCATGTATTTTTCATTAATGCTACGTTCGCATTGTTTTACCTACTTACCTTACCTACCTAGCAGGTAGGTAGATAAATCATCATAAGGTAGGTGGTAGGTACCTACCTTATGATGATTTACCTACTACTACCTACCTACTACCTACGTACCAAGCTGTTCACGCCGATTAGCGCCATCTAGCGACCCAAGGAACAAACCAATTGACAGCATCCAGTGACGGCATCTTGACGACCAAGCTGTCACTGTCATCTGTACTTCGACATACAAAAAAGCAAGAAGAAGACCTGCAGCGAGCTTCACTTCATACGTTGATAGGTTGATTCGACGTCAACTTCACGACAATTACAAGCAATTTCGTCATCATCCGTTACACCTACTCGTTTAAAATTGTAATTAGCATCTTTATAAAATATACGTTAAATATTTGTAAAGAAGGAAAATTCATTGAAGACATCCCCGGCTACATCCTCAACAGTAGGAACCCCATCCGTAGGCTCAAACATTGGTCCTTCGAGCCGGATACAGAAGAAGAACACAGCTGTAGCTGTGGGAAGCGTCGGTCCAGAGTCCCGTTAAGTCCTGGATCATTGGAAGAGGAGAAGAGGTGTTGGAGCAGCGGCGAGCAGAAACGGTCTGGTCATCTCACCCATCCTAACCTCTCCCATTCCAACAATTTGCGTTAATTGTGCCGTTTTCGTATTTCAGTCGTGTCATACTGTATGCCTCACGTCGCCTGAACCGGTACCGAAAGGAAACTGTAAGTACTTTTGCCTTTTTTAATCTGCCAAAATGATAGAAGAGGAGGTTTTCCAAGCTGCTACGTCTGTTGATTCCGTTAAAATCAGAGTAGATAGGCCCGTATCCCCTAGGTTACAAGCTACCACAGTAGTTCAAAGCCGCCTCCCTGACCTCAGAAAGCAGCGAGGTACCATAAAAGCTAGATTAACTTTATTCGAAAGGTATCTCAGTAAAATTCAAATAGATGAAGTAGCATTAAACGCTACCCTCCGAGCAGAAATCGATTTACGTATGCAATCTCAAACCGTTATTTTTGAAAATTTTAATAAAGTTCAAGCTGATATTGAGCAGTTATCCGAAGAATCTGACCTTCCGTCTCAATTGAAATACAGAGAAACATTCGAATCTCAATATTTTTCTCTGATGGCTGCCGCGAAGTGTATATCAAACAACGCAAATGAACAATTAGTGTCTTTTGGTTCTGTAGGCAAGCCTGCGTCGATTAAGCTGCCAGAAATCAAATTACCTGCCTTCGACGGTTCATATGACCAATGGCTCGAATATAGGAACTCCTATCTCACCATGATCCATGACCGTCAAGATTTAAACTCGATACAAAAGTTTCATTATTTAAAATCATCACTTAGCGGTACTGCTTCTCATGTGATTAGTGCGTTAGAATTTACTGCCCCTAACTACGCTCACGCTTGGAATTTGCTAGAAAGCCGGTTTCACAATAATCGTTTATTAGTGCAAAACCATGTCAAATCGTTATTTGCCACTCAGTCGCTTCAAACTGAATCACCTGCACAGATTAGGAAGTTAATAGATTCGACATTACGCAACCTAAGAGCCCTGCAATCGTTAAACGAACCCACCGATTCATGGGACACATTAGTCATTTATTTAATTGTGTCAAAACTTGACCCGGCCACAGAACGCGAGTGGGAAACTCAGAAAGGTTTACTCGTCACAATGAAAGGTAACGTCGCATCCGATACGACTAATAAGATAACGTTAGACGACTTAATTGTTTTCCTTAGAAGCCGTGCTGATATGTTGGAGATGATTAAGTCGAATAGCACTAAACATGTAGCTTCATCTCAGCATACTGCTTCTAATAGGTCACACTCAATGCAAAACAATAAGCAGTCTAACTCGGATTCGAACCCGCAACCACAAACGCATTCGTACGCGTCACAAAAATTCGTTTCTAATAATAGTAACAAACATAGCAGGTTTTGTGTTCTTTGCGGGAACGATCACTATTTATATTCGTGTGCAAACTTTTTAAATATGACCGTAGATGATAGGCTTAAATTTATTAGGAATAAAAAAGTTTGTCAAAATTGTATTCGTTCCAATAGTCATTCATCGAATGAATGCTCGTTTGGTCCTTGCAAATTATGTCAAGCCAAACATAATACGTTGCTTCACAACATTAACAATTATACGAGCGAAGGTACGGACGCGTCTGCGCATAGCGATACATCTACGCTACCGATACCTAGCCAACACCGATCAGCTGATACGTCGATAGGCACCGAGCGCAATGTGCTGACCTGCCATGCAGCGGTACAGCCGGTGTTGTTGTCTACAGCGCTGATAGATGTACCTGACTCGAATAATCGTTTACATACCGTTAGAGCACTTCTTGACAGCGGAAGTCAAAATTGCTTCATCACACAATCGTTAATTAATCGTTTGCAATTACCAACTATACAGTCCACTACTCGCATTTCTGGTGTGGGACAAAGCGCTTCACAAAGTGCTCACACCTGCAAAACAATCATTCGTTCAAAAGTAAATGATTTCCATACGGAAATCCAATGCTTAGTTCTTCCCAGTATCACATCAAAGTTACCTTCGTTAGACGTTAACTGCGAAGGTATACGTTTACCTAGCCATATCTCGCTCGCAGATCCTACGTTTAGAATCTCGTCCGACATAGATATACTTCTAGGTGCGGATATATTTTGGGACCTACTTGGGGAGGCTAAAATAAAACTCAGTGCTGGTCCATGCCTACACGAATCGAAATTCGGGTGGATCATATCTGGCCCTATTCGTTCTAATTATTCGTTTAACATTGACCGAGTTCAATGCAACCTAGTTCAGGTCGATTTACAATTGCGTAGATATTGTAAATCAGACGAACTTACTGTGAAGGAATCAGATTATTCGTTGGCTGGTTCATTCACCGTGGCCAACGATCGTTGTCGTGCCATAGAAAATAAGTTTAAATAGTAACTTCAATATAAACAATTAATTGTCGTTACCCATTCTTCTTTATTATTCGTTAACAGCACTTTTGTGCATATTTTATTCGTAGCATTATCGCACTAGTAGGCGCACTCAGCTGTAGCCTAGACTCCAGAACCGGTTTGTTATCCGTGGAGAAGCTCGACCGCTCGCTTAGTATGCCTACGCGCGCAGTGCAACATCAATCGTTCTAAAGTGATTTCATAAACATAAGAATAGTTTACCGTTGAATACAAATATCGTAAAATCGTAAACAAAAAATATCATTATTAGCGCTGGTATTAGGTTGTGTCATGCGATTAACTTTCGTTTTAATAAAATACATCCTGTGCTGTGTTGTGATAAACACCCTTCTAGGTTTTTGTGCGAACAGCAACTTCGGGTAAATTTTATGTGTGAGAACTTGAGAAGTGGTATGTGCTAAGTAGGTACATGTTCGAGAAATTCGTATAGAACCTCGAAGGCAGAGGTACTCAGCTGATCCTACACAGGATTGCTATTTATCTTTTATCGTTTTATGTCACTTTGCGGCAAGACATATCAGATTTATTCCGTTAAATTAAAATAATTTTATCATTACTACACATTCGTATCTAATTCGTATTTATCATATTTAAATTAAATTTCTTATTTCGTTATTATCATTACATTCGTTTATTTTTATTTGTTGTTTCACTGTCATCATTTTGGCTGGTTATGGAAGGCAGGAGTCAGGTCCTTTAGTATCAGTTAGGCCGTGTATCACTAAGGCATGGTACGTGGACTTCGGAACGGTACAAACGCCAATTGAAACCGTCCCGCATTCCCGTCCTTTGTCCCTTCTGTCCTCAGATACGAGCTTCACCACTGACTCCAGCGCATGACCTGATCGCGCATGACCGACCGTTGACGACTTCAGCCTGCGAGAACCCGGCGATCGATGGGAACTCCTACGTGACTGAGACGCTACGATCGGATGGAGCTTCACGAGCAGGCATCGAGTACCTACCTACGTGCCAGAGCTCCATAAATGCATGAAGCAGAAGATTGTGAGCGTACCTACGAGTCAGAGCTCAACAACCTCACTCAACCAGCCTCACCAGCCTGCCAGTAACGACAAGACAGTAAGCAGCAGCACAATCCGTTCTTCATATTGGAAGCGTGTATCCTGGTACTTCCAAGGCGGCCGGTATGTTCACGCCGATTAGCGCCATCTAGCGACCCAAGGAACAAACCAATTGACAGCATCCAGTGACGGCATCTTGACGACCAAGCTGTCACTGTCATCTGTACTTCGACATACAAAAAAGCAAGAAGAAGACCTGCAGCGAGCTTCACTTCATACGTTGATAGGTTGATTCGACGTCAACTTCACGACAATTACAAGCAATTTCGTCATCATCCGTTACACCTACTCGTTTAAAATTGTAATTAGCATCTTTATAAAATATACGTTAAATATTTGTAAAGAAGGAAAATTCATTGAAGACATCCCCGGCTACATCCTCAACAGTAGGAACCCCATCCGTAGGCTCAAACACAAGCAATCAACATATTCATTCAACATAACCCAACATGATAAATAAAGTTTCAGATCAAGCAAGTAGGTAGGTAGGTACCTAACGCGCGACGCGTGCGAACGAAAGACGTAACGATTTTGTTTTTGTTGCATTCCCTTTTATTTCCCGAAGTACACGTACGCACACACACACACTACATTCGGCCTGACTCGGCAGCGGTCGGCGCTCTCGCTAAATTTTAAGCCAATTTGAACTTTGAGTAAAAACCCTTATTTTATTCGGTTGTTATACAGAAACGTATCGGTTACCTATTGAATCGGTTACCGAAACGATACGGTTAGGGTAACCCTTTTCATTTCGGTTGTTAACCCATACCGGAATATCCCTGGTTTAAACACTGGATAATGTTGACGAAGCATAACGCAATAGCGTTCATTCAATACCATGTCGTGTGTTATCAACTCATCACACATACTCTCTTGAACTTTCATGTATTTGAAATTCTTAGTCCTTCGTAGTCCGGCCCCTTGATCATATAACTTTTCTTGCATTCAAAATTTTTCGATGATCAAAATTGACATAGGCAACCGGATTTTGAATGCAAAAAAAAGGTACGCGATCAGCCTGCAGGTCAATAAACTACTCTGTCCAAACTCAAGATGCAATATTTGTAAACAAACATGTATGTCGTACTAACCTAATAATTATTTCTTTCCTAAAATAATACAGATTTTGCATTTCTTTTCGATTCGCGATCTTGCCTACAATATTTAATCCTCACAATTAAACTCTACACCAAAACAAGAATTTACGGTTGTTTTAATGTAATTTTAACATTGCATCTTGAGTGTGGTAAGAGTATAGTTTACCTGTGTGATTAACAGGTTCCCTATCCCATGTATCAATAGATTATGATTAATCACACAATTTTTGTTCCGTGATTCATAGATGAGCAAAAGAAGTGCCATTTTCCATACCATTGTGTTTTTTATTGGTTTTAAGGACTTTTGTATGTATAAAAATGTTTTCCCATTACCCAAAGGTTAGCTGGTAGATAATGCTATCCAGCATTAAGCTCGCCTATGTTCACTGTATTTTGTGCAATAAAGAATTTTCTATCTATCTATCTATCTATGTACCTGCCTACTATGTGGTCTGAAATAAAAGTATTGAATTTTTTACGGTAAAAAAATGACAGCCGGAACCAGGCAATGCTTCAAAATCTTATGTTTGGGGACAGGGGAACCTGAGTATTCTCAAGCAAATTTAAGACTTGCGAGAAACTGTAATACTGTTTTTGTTCACAGGTCCAGGAAATAAAAAACAAGTTAGTAGAGATTTACGGTGGTGAGACATATAAGATGGCATTTATTGTGGTGTCAAAGCGTATAAACACGCGCATCTTCACTGCAAGGGGACAAAATCCTCTCCCTGGCACTATCATTGATGATGTGGTGACTTTGCCGGAAAGGTGAGTTGAAGCTAAGCTTTCTTTCAGTGTGCATGTCTCCAGCTTCCTCATATTGAAAATGTAATTTCTATAAATGCCAATATTTAAAGCATAATTAGTGCACTCATAGATTTGAATCATAATTTAGCTGCCAAATAAACAACGATGCTATAAGCTTATAATAGTGTGTAAGCTGGAGTAACATGTCTCCAGCTGCCTCAGTCAGTGTGGGCAAACGGCTAATGATAGAGATATATAGTAAACGCAAGGATTTAGTACCTATTTAGTGCACCTGGTACCAAAAATTTCAGGTCTGTAGCTAGGAAACTCTTCGAGTTATAAGACTTTATCAACGTGTAAGCTGGAGTAACGATACGTGAAAAAGCATATGCTCGTTCTCTGGAATGGCTGGAGCTAGCAGGTTGCTTTAAGTCTCCAGATTTAGTACCAAACGAATTAGCGAGGTACCAAATATTTGAAGTGTCTCTGTTCAAAACTCTATGAGTTACAAGCTTTTCCAGCTTTTTTTGTTTGTCCAGCTTGCACATGTTGGAGCTCAGCAACCACAATAGGTACAGACTCGGTTGATGTCTCTGAACCGAGCTATGAATTAGTGCACTCGGTACCAAAAATTTGGAATCTCTAGGACAAGCAGTTCTGTTGTAATCAGCAAAATATGCGCTGCGGATGTCCAAATCGATGCGGAAGAAACATACATAGATACAAGAGGTGCGTTTTTACTGGTAGGTAGCCCCTCTTTTTACCTTTTTGGCAGTGTTAAAATAACGGAGTTGTATCTGTATCTACATAGGTACAACGGTAGGTAGGTCCTTTATTAGTGTAGGTTATAATTTTATTTTCTGTTAGTTTTAAGTAAGTACCTACTTGTATTGTGGGACGAAATAAATATATTTTCTTTCTTTCTTCTTTCTTTCTTTACATAGGTACCTACTCAAAGCGCCAGTTCTTTAACACCTACCACAGTACCCATAGGAGAAGTTAAGTAGTAAAACTAATAAATGATTAGGTACCTACGTAAATCTAAATTTACCTAATTATTTATTTAACTGCTACCTACCATAATACTGGTTTATATAGGTAGGAAGGATTCGTTTTTGCAAATCGAAAATCTCTCAAATTTGAATGACTTGACTTAGGTCTGATGACGATTCACTTGACATGACACTAGCAAGATTAGATTGGCTGTCAAACTGTCAAAATACGGACGGACGGACATGCTGCTCGCTCCCTGCCTTGCCTGCAAATTCTGCAATATATATAATTGGTATATTTTAACCTCTCAAATTCGAATGACTTGACTTAGGTCTGATGACGATTCACTTGACATGACACTAGCAAGATTAGATTGGCTGTCAAACTGTCAAAATACGGACGGACGGACGTGCTGCTCGCTCCCTGCCTTGCCTGCAAATTCTGCAATATAATTGGTGTATTTTATCAAAAAAAAAAATATAAAATGTCAAACCATACCAAACTATTTAATTAGATATGGCAACATACAACGCCCCGCTCTTCAACGCACATCGGAAAGAGAAGGGTATAATAATTATGCCTTCAGAAATTTAAAGGACTGAGTGCATACAAAAAAAGACTCTTATCGCGGGTAAAATACGTTCAAATCCGCAGAGCGTAATATCACCTTCAGAGCGGCAACGCATCATTTTTATGGACGCGTCGAAATGCTTTGAATTTTTGGCGGTTAAATGTTATTTTGCTGATTACAACAGAACTGCTTGTCCTAGAGATTCCAAATTTTTGGTACCGAGTGCACTAATTCATAGCTCGGTTCAGAGACATCAACCGAGTCTGTACCTATTGTGGTTGCTGAGATCTAACATGTGCAAGCTGGACAAACAAAAAAAGCTGGAAAAGCTTGTAACTCATAGAGTTTTGAACAGAAACACTTCAAATATTTGGTACCTCGCTAATTCGTTTGGTACTAAATCTGGAGACTTAAAGCAACCTGCTAGCTCCAGCCATTCCAGAGAACGAGCATATGCTTTTTCACGTACCGTTACTCCAGCTTACACGTTTATGAAGTCTTATAACTCGAAGAGTTTCCTAGCTACAGACCTGAAATTTTTGGTACCAGGTGCACTAAATAGGTACTAAATCCTTGCGTTTACTATATATCTCTATCATTAGCCGTTTGCCCACACTGACTGAGGCAGCTGGAGACGTTACTCCAGCTTACACACTATTATAAGCTTATAGCATCGTTGTTTATTTGGCAGCTAAATTATGATTCAAATCTATGAGTGCACTAATTATGCTTTAAATATTGGCATTTATAGAAATTACATTTTCAATATGAGGAAGCTGGAGACATGCACACTTTCTTTCATGATCTGTCCCTCATATCATAATCATTACCTTCGAAAAATTTGCTCTTATCAAAGCATGGACAGCACATAGGATTTGGTGTTTCCTTGTATAAATTTGGTCATGGTAACTCTCATGGTTTCTCAGGTTGTCGCCTGGTTTTTGTAATAATACTATTATTTTCTTATTAATGCAAGAAATTAATGCTGTCAAAATATTATCATATCAGAATGTGTTATTGCAGCTTTGCTAAAGTAAACAATTATGTTTTAGATATGACTTCTTCCTGGTGTCGCAAAACGTCCGTGAGGGAACCATTGCTCCGACGTCTTATAACATCATCTCTGACAACACTGCACTGTCGGCCGACCGTGTAAGTAACAAAATTATTTTCACTATTTCCACGCGGTATAGGCAAATGAAACTTCAAGAGAAATCTGAAACAACTTCACGACTTTGATCCCCAGGCAAGGTTAGTTATTCCCAGATCACTTAGGGTGTTACCACAAGAATCAGAATCATTTTATTGCCACATTAACAATATATTTCTATGCATAATAAAACTATACATCGTCAAACATAACTTAACAAAAAATCGATTGATCAACATTGATTGAATTTGATTGATTGGGTTAGTGTGAAACCATCGATCGACATTGAGTAATCCATTCTACCATCGATTGATGTTGATGCCGTCGATCGATTGATGTGGTAACACCCTTGGATGGCTAGGTGAACAGGACATTTACAAAGAATCTTGAGTTGGTCTAGTACCAACTCAAGATTCTTCCACCTCCTCGAGGACCAGCTCTTCGAGGATGTCTAAGGTTAGTAGTAGTCCAAATAATACTTGGTTCTTATTGAGTATTCCATGAAAAGTTGTATGCCAAACGCCGCTGCAAGAAAATTTACCTGTTTTCTTTCGATGTTTTCCTAATTCAGCCGAATTGGAGATTCATATCTATTACCTGACGTGTTTCCGAGCCTACTCACGTTGAACCACATTTGAAGTAACACCACTACATTTTGTTTGTTTCAGATTCAGCGGCTTAGTTACAAACTAACGCATATGTACTTCAACTGCTCAAACAACGTGCGGGTTCCGTCTGTATGCCAGTACGCTCACAAACTGGCTTTCCTAGCCGGCAACAGCTTACACAACCAGCCACATTACTCTCTCACTGAGACCCTCTATTTCTTGTAAGATGTAGCAGAAAGAAGTATTTGTGTTTCATCTGACAGCTAAGTTTATCTATAGATCTTACTTGTGCGCCAGACATAGCTTACATCTGGCACCGCATATATAATGCAGACATGAACGCCTCAGTTGAATAGCCGGCGACCCGATTACGCTAATGTCTGGGTATCGAGATGGCTTTCAGTTTGACATTTGATTCCCATCCATCCAAGGAATTTAGCATCCATCCAAAGGAATTTAGATACTAGATGCATCCATATGTTGCTATTACACTATGGGAATCAAATGCTCACGTCAGAGTAATAAATTCCTTGATCAATTGTCGAACTGAAAGCCATCTTGATAGCCAGACATTAGCGTAATCGGGCCGCGGGTCCACACCGGACGATCCAACGCGCTCATCGCGCGCGGCGGAGCGCGATCCAAATACATACTGACCACTTACTTGGTGTATCTATGGATCTTAGTGTAGCCGCGCGTTGGTTCGGGCGGTGTAAAATTTACCAAACCATTGTAATTTTTCTACATAAATGTTCAAAAGTTGATTGTTATTGAAAGCTTGTGCAAATTGTTGCATTTATTTTTGTTGCTATATTTTAAGATAACTTACCTACTTTTTATATGATCTTTGTGATAATTTTTTGTGTACGTTTTCACAGTGTCCGTAACAGTATTTAGTCGGCCATATCACACACGGCTCACGTTTATGTATCCCAATAATAGATTGGGAAGGACTGATAGTGTGGAAACATTCTAGCAGGCTCTGCAATGTGGCCTTTAGGAAAAACTTGCGTAGTTTGTAGAGTTTGATATTATGCCATAGTCTTCTATAGAAGACAATAATTAATTTCCCCTTAATTGAATCTATCATCATTTGCAGTGTTATTGCTTTCACAAAAACAAACTAAAAAAATAACATAAATTCATCCGTTATGTCTGTTTTACATTCCTAAGTTACGAATTTTGATAAATTAAAAATTTATATCAAACCTTGTTTCAATTTGTACTATCTTTTATTATAGACTTCTATGATATCTTTGTTTAGAGTAATTGTTTTACCATCTCGGGGCAACGCCCCTTAGGAATATTTCCATCTTTGTTCTTGATGAGTCTAAATTATGTAATTGTTGTGTGTACCTGGCGTTACTCGGAAATTGTGAAACCGTCACACGTGTGATGCTCGTTGCTTCGTAGTTTTATCACTTGACTTTAGACATTACTAAATTAACCTAAATGATTCTGGTCAATTATACTAACAGAAAAACCTAGAAACAAGAACGGGTAACAGCATTTTGAAGTGATTTAACTTAACTAAGCCTAAACGCATAGTGTTTTTTTTGAATCTCGTGCGTATTTTTGTTACATTAAGTAAAAATTCTTTGACTTTTATATTATTACTTACTATTATCGTGTAAGAATGTATCACAGTCAAAAAAATTGCCGCTATTGAACTGTTGTGGTATATTTTTTTTACTGTGACTTAAACCCACCTACATAAGGGTCCTCGGTTAAATTGTAAGTTTAAGAGGAAAACGTCGTTGTCGAATACGTCCTAAACGCACAGAATGCGCGTTATAAATGTATGTATAAGTACATGCTAGATTTAACTGTTTTCTGGGCCCATAATACCGTGGTAGGGCCATTTCATGTGTCAAAATATTACATTAAGAATAAAAATTATTCATTATAAAAGGTGTTCTCATTTTCCGTAGTGTTTTGTAGGTTGCGGCATGTGCCAGCAGCGGCATGTGTTTGTTTGTGTCCTGCCTGCTTAAACTCCCAAAGTCCCAAGAATATAAAACCAGTAGTTGCGCCCCGCGGTTTCACCCGCGCAGATTTAAATCCCGGTATTCTCACGGGATTAAAAGTAGCGCCTATGTGCTATTTCAGACTAATCTATCTCTGCCAAGTTTCATCCAGATCCGTGCAGCCGTTGCCGGCCTGAAAGAGTAACAAACATCCATCTTTACTTACAAACTTTCGCGTTTATTTAGTAGGATTCATTCCCATTTTGTTCTCATAAGATATTGCGCGGCCAAGTCAAACAGGGCTTATCTCAAGTGTACTAAGCTGAAACGATTCCTAATTTCAGAAAACTATTTAGTTGTAAAAAAATATGTATATCAGCTCTCTGGATCCCATATTACAGTAAGGCCCGGTTTCCACCAAAGCAGAGGGGACGACACTGAGACGTGTTTGAATCTTAGAGCATTTATAAATTGTTCTAAATGCTCTAAGGTTTGAATAAACAAATCCGATTTCACTGTCCATCTAATGTGGGTAAGCAACCAACCACTTACTATGTTTGTATCGCTGCTATACTACTTCTATAACTATACTTCTTTAGTTTTTATTATAGCCACTTAAGGGCCCGGCGACAGCGGCTCGCAGTTTCGAGGTGCGATTGGCTATTATTTCGTTTCGGGGAGGTTGTTTGAAAGAAAAACTATCCAGTGACACGTATAAATACTGTTCGAATACAAATAATACAATAATATAAGGGAAATGTGCTTGAGTCAGAAATCTTTTTGGTAGTAGGTAAACGTAAGGCCAAACATACTAATACCAAAATGATTTCTGATTCGGGCATGTTTCCCTTATATTATTGTGTTATTTGTGTTCGAACAGTATTTATGCATGTCACTGGATAGTTTTTCTTTCAAACAACCTCCCCGAAATGAAATAATAGCCAATCGCACCTCGAAACTGCGAGCCACTGTCGCCGGGCCCTTAAACCGTGTGTTAATAGGTGGCCACGTCTACGGCATTGTCCGTACAGGTCCTCAGGTCTTCCATTGTGCAGGTGTTGGGCCAGAAAGGACACTTATGGATGTGTGGCATAGACTCCTTCCATTGACTGCAACGGCGCACATTGCGTTTCGTTTTCGCCGGTAATACCCCATCTGGTTAATTATATCTACAGCGACCAACATGTGTTCTTACTCTGTTCTTCTGTGTACCGGCCAGAGTAGTTTATGACCGGGGGGTAGCTCTTCTGTAGCTGTAACTAAACCAAGTGGTAGGTACAGAATGCTTTCACGTCTATCTACAGGTTTATTCGAACATCACCAGCATTATCAGCACAAGCTACCGTGCGACGGCGAATGCTGTTGCGACTTTTCAGACATGCCTAACGTCGGTTTCTTGTTTGAGCTGTTCTACTGCGCAGGCGATTTCTCTGCGAGCACGGGGTGGCGCTATCTCTGCGTGGATTGTTTGTATATTGGAGTGGGTTTGAAACATCCAGTCACTATCCTGCAAGACTCATTTAAGGCAGCATCTACCTCCCTTGCGTGACAAGAACGATGCTACACTGGGCATGCGTACTCTCCAGCAGAGAAGCAGAGACCTATATATCATACTACAAAATAAAATCGATTTTCGCAGGCCTTGTGTTGTTGTGCTGGGTCATAGCAACGCTTCACCTTCGCCACGCGTCGACTCGACAGACCGTCATGACAAGAGGTACTGAAGCGTGAAATTTCCTAAAAAGCTCTACACTTGTATTGAATACGAGATGGAGGAAGATAAAGGGAGCGAAGATACTGAAAACTGGAAGGTGTATGAAGCACTCTGCAGGAAAACTCCTACAGAGGTATGTAAACAAGCGTAGTAGAGCTCTGTCTGTGACTCGCCTGGGGAAGGACTACATATATCTGACGTCCAGTCCAGCAGAGTTGCTGTGTTTCGTTTTGAGAATTATTATTGTTGTTAGGTACCAGTAAAATTACAGGTAGGTTCCTTCATGAGGCTAAATATCTTAATGTTGATGGACGCAGGGTAGAGCATATCTGTTGTAGGGCACGTTCATATCGTGCGTGACTTACTAGGCAATGCTTTGTTATGACTTTTTATAAGATGGCCCTGCTATGCTACCTACGTTATTTACTGCACATCTTACTACTATTACAAATGCGAAAGTTTGTAAGTATACGAGTAGATGGATGTTTGTTAATCTTTCACGCCGGAACGGCTTAACGGATCTGTATGGAACTTGGCAGAGAGATAGATTATAGTCTGGAATAGCACATAGGCTACTTTTTATCCCGTGGGAATACCGGGATTTAAATCTGCGACGGTGAAACCGCGGGGTGCAACTAGTATAAAATATTAGTTAAATTGTTGCGTGAAATAATTGACTGACATTATATTTTACTAGTACTTTGAATCCCTCGCTACGCAAAAATTGCGCGTGGCAAACCATCGAACATCGGCTTGCGAGGCGGCCGGCGCCGCCGCCGCGCGCAATGTGGACGGTGTCGCCTCGCGCGGCAGCTCGAACCGAACATTGCCGCGCTCGAACGTGTCGCGCGACGATTCGCTCGGTGTCGGTTTTTGTGACCGCATCAATCAAAGAGCTTCAGTCGCCCGCTCGCGCGCAGTTTGAACGGTGTTGAACTGGCTCGCGCGGCAAATACGTAGAATGGCTACCTATCCGCCGCGGGCTTTTTGAGTTTTCGAGCTGAATCACCTGCCGCGCGTGGCAGCCGCGGTCTACTAAATTCACATCAATATTTGGCTCGCGAGCCAAATGATCGTCCGCCGGTCGAACATTGGCTCGCGCGGCAGCCGCGCGTAATTTGTACGTAGGTACCACGGATGAAGGCAAAGAGGATATGTCTATGGTAGGTACCTTTAGAATTCTACTCTAGAATCATTCGCTCCGCTCTGGATTCAAAAAACACTCGCCATCAAAATAGTTGTTTGCTCCCTTGGTAAACAATCTACTATTTCCTTCCTAGGGAGGAAAAGTACCAACTCTCTATTGGTGATTTACGAAGAGCAAACTAACTATTTTCGAATAGATAAGATGAAAATAATATTCTGGACGCTAGGCCGCCTGAGCCTAGCGTCGAGCGAGCCAGCGTGAGCGGATTTAGAGTTCAGATGAATCAGTTGAGCACCACAGAAGCCCACTTAGAGCCTGCCCAGAGCTCTTCTTCTTCTCTCATCTTCTAGACGGGATGTATGTAGCTCTGGTACCTACCTACCTCGTAGGTAGGTGCGCGTAGGCTCGGAAACGCGCGAGAGCTCTCGCGATGTAGGTACGTATAGCTAAGTAGGTACCTCGGTTACGCGCCTTCTGGACAGGTTCTTAGGGTCACTTTTACTACAACCTGATTCACTTGTACATACTTGTTAAGTTTTTTTGTTTCATTTTAATTTTACACCTCGTGATTAACTCCCTAAACACGATTAGTGGCTCGCTATAGCACGGTATCTTTCTAGCTATAGACACTTTGTGATCGTTTGCAAGTGGCCCTTAAGGCTCCGGTGACAGCGGCTCGCAATTTCGAGGTGCGATTGGCTATTATTTCATTTTATTTCATTTCGGGGAGGTTGTTTGAAAGAATAACTCTAAAGTGACACGCATAAATACCTACTGTTCGAACACAAATAATACAATAATATAAGGGAAACATGCCCGAATTAGAAATCATTTTGGTATTAGTATGTTTGGTCTTACGTTTACCTAATACCAAAATGATTTCTGACTTAAGCACATTTCCCTTATATTATTGTATTATTTGTGTTCGAACAGTATTTATGCGTGTTTCTTTAGAGTTATTATTTCAAACAACATCCCCGAAATGAAATAAAATGAAATAATAGCCAATCGCACCTCGAAATTGCGAGCCGCTGTCGCCGGACTCTTAAGCTTAGGTACCTGTTCGTAGTTGCTCGTTTCCTGATTATAAAATCAACCACATACCTACCTACCTAGCTACCACTGATATTTCATGATGGTTTACCATCATGGGGGTGGGGCGGGCGATACTTCGTACCTCGTACGGACTTCTTCCGGTAGGTATCTCTAACTAAGTAAGTACAGTCAACAAAGAAACAACTAATTTAAAAATAATACAGCTAAAAACGTTTTAAAATTCTGTTTTGAATACCTACTTGTTTCCGTTCCGTTGGTCTTAATTATTATAACTTTGATTATTTCTTTATACCTAACTTTATGGCGCCAAGGACCGAATGAGGTAGGTATATACCGTCACAAAAAAATGTATAGAAAATATTGATGTATTCAGCAATCAATTTCCATACAATTTGCCTAAAGGAACGAGAAACAAGCGGGTTATGAACACCTTTTGAGTAGGTACCCGAAATATACCTAACAGGTTGTTGTATACTCTTTGTAGGTATAAGCAGCACGCTATTTCGGAACCTCGAAGAGTTCTCCGAATTGTGTAGCCAAGTGTATTTATCATATACAAACCTATTTTAGTTACCTACTTACCTACCATTTTTGCAGGAGCTTTGTTTAATTACTTTTCCCGTTTTGGATACCTAATAAGGAAGCTATAGTATAGCTTACGAAGAATGACATGCAATCAAATCATTTAATGGCATTCGATCCCTGGATTTATGTTAATTCTCCAGTTTTGTTTGCGCGGTGTTTTCAATAAGATATCGTGACTCCGGTAGGTAACTCTGAAAAAGTGAGCAATATCACGCTACATGCAAACCTGGAGTACCTTCCTTCCTACTTTTTACCCTAGTCGTCTTTTGGCAGTCACGTAAGGCTGTACCTTCTCGTGTTCTATTCGAACAGTAGGTAATGCAACCTGAAATTTTGTAAGTTTTTGAATATACATTCCTTCCTGCGGCTGAGGATGTAACGAGTGAGTAGGTAGTTATAATTTAGTATTATTCTTGCAGATGGATTCAGATATCGGAAATGACGTAATCACATCGCTGAGAAGCGATCTGGCTGGACTACAATATAAAAGGGATAAACTCATATCAGAAGTGAGCAATTTAGCTACCTAATAACTATTACTGTACTTCAAGAAACAGTTTTAATCTATGAACAACTAAAATATATTACAGAACAGTGATTTGAAAAATCAAATGCTGTCCCGAGACCAGAGGATATTAGAGCAGCAGGTGGAGATAGATCATCTTCGCGAGCACAATGCTCGGCAGAACGCGGTCATATCGTCCCTCAGAAAGAAGATCCAAGACCTCGAGGAAATACAAAGGAACCTTCAAACCGCGCAGGGAAGATGTGATATCGCAGTGCAGACTCTACAAAGGGAGAATCACTATTCCTGTGAAAAGATTAAAGATTTAGAGAAAAAGCTACGGTCACTAGAGCTTGAGTGCCAGAATGAAGAGCAGCTGAAGGAGAATGCACGTTGCCAGTTCCACGATCTGGTGCGGCGGCTGTCTGCCGCTTTGGATGCGGAGTTCTGTGACGCGACTCACACCCACTCCCCTGAGAGTCTTATCATCAAAGCGGCTGAACTTGTCCAAGAGATCACCAGACTTAAAAACAAATGCATGAACACTACAGAAAACTTAACAAGCACGGAACAGGACCTCCGCAGTTGCAGAGACGCGTTGGAAAGAGCTAGTGCTGAGAAAGATATGCTGCAGCGGCAACTGTCTTCCCAGCTCCTTGATATAGAAAGGCTCAAGCAGGAGAAGGAGTCTCTCTTAGTTCAAAATAGAGTTTTCGACAGAGATTTACACGAATCGAGGGAGAAACTATCACATTGCTCGAAGAATCTTAACGTTGTGACTGACAATGTGAATCAGAACGAATCTTTAATAATGCAGTTGAAAGGTAAGTTGGTCATTTCATCACGAGCAATTTATTTATTTAGACAATAATTACACAGCATTACAGTTACACCAATGCGCTATGGAATACAGACAAAAAATATAAAGAATAAAAAGAACATACACAATAAATTAACATATAGAACTGATTCGAACACTATCATTTAGCTCACAGTACCTCATACATTCTCTACATACACTCGTCCATCGCAATATCTATCTGGCAAAGTTTCTATGGACTGAGTGTATTATTTGTGCAGAGGACCTAAAACACCGTGACGAGAAGTACCTGCGTGTTCAGGCGGAATTCCGCAACACCATGGAGTCCATCGCTATTCTCCTCAGCCTGCCGACGCGGTTCGTGGAAGCGCACGAAAGCACCATCAAGGATAGAATCCGGGAAATCCTGAGTGAAAATAAAGACCGTGCTATGGTAAGTCCAAACCTGATCTTTACCTACATTGAAACATAGAACCAACCACCTAGAAACAATTTTAGTTTTCACTTTAGCTCTTGATACTAGTACTACTACTACTAGTTGCGCCCCGCGGTTTCACCCGCGTATTTTTTAATCCCGGTATTCCCACGGGACAAAAATAGCATATGTGCTATTCCAGACCAAATTTCATTCATATTCGTTCAGCCATTTGATTCTGACGTGATTGAGTAACAAACATCCATCCAAACTTTCACATTTATGATATTTATAATACAAGTAGGCTTACAATTACATTTAATTTTGATACTTTTTCTGGTCTTTTTGTTGTGTCAGTATCTTTCGAAACAGTGTCGAATGAAACTACATAGTAGCACTACTACTATACTTGTATTTTTATATTAATTGTTTATAAAAAAAACTGTCATGGTTAAGAACATAATATATCTGGTATTCTGTAACAAAAGCCAACGTGAAAACTAAATTTTATTAACTGAAAAGTAGCACGAAATAACTGCAACCCTACTTAATTGACCGAGCGAGCGAAGCGTCTCAGTTTCCACATTGGCCAAAAATGCGTTTGTCCGGATGTCTGTCTGTCTGTCTGTTCTCCTCTACAGGTCGCATTTTTCAACCGATCTGGACGAAACTTGGTACACAGGTTATATGACTTATTAGAATTTTTTGTCGTCGGGGATTTTTGATTGGAGAGTACTTCCCCAAAAAAAGGGCAAAAAGGGGGCTATTTCATATACTGGATATCTCCACCAAATGAGATCCGATTTCGATTATTCTTTTTTTATTTGAAAGGTAGTAACTATAAGTTGGTCTCATAAAAGTTTGGCGAAGATCTGATAAGGATCTTCAGCATGATGAACAGGATAGCTCATCAAACAATCGATGGTTTTCAATCAAATTTGAGAGAAACACAAAGGACCTCATTCTACACAAGATGATGCAAAAAAATCAAAAAGATCAAAAAAATCACAAAACGGAAAATGCACTTGCACATTACATTCCTCAAATAGCTCACTTTTAGTATGCTCGCGAGGTCTACAGCTCCCAGAGCCACTAGTATTATATTTGACCAAGGTCTATTTTGTACAGCAAATCGATGCGTTGCGCGACAAGCTTGGCCTGGAGTCCCAGCAGCTGAACAGAACGGCGCATGTGAACGAGCAGGTGACCACTCGCATGAGGATCCTCGAAGACGAGAGGAACATGCTGGAAGCCAAGCTGCACAAACTCGAGTCTGATCTCAACGGGGTTGAGCTGTCTCGTGAGAGTCTGAGGAAAGACAAATGCAATGTGAGTTATTAAAACCATATTTTACATATTCTTCTCCAGCCTGATAAAAAAGTCCGCAGCTTCGCTCGTTGTAGGTACAGTCAAATTCAGTCAAATCTAAAGTACATATCAAAAATCTTTGGCTCATTCTTTCAAATTTAAAGGCTATGATATAAGATGTTTCAAAGTGATCCTTATGACTGAGCAGAATACAGACCGATTTGATTTGACAATGTATTTTTCGAACGATTTTATTGATGAAATTGATGAATTCTCGGTGTTGGTCGCGTGGAACTGGCACTAGAGTCACCTAGTTTTAAGACGGTTCAAGATGGTCCTTGTGATTTTACTGAATAAACATATTTTGACTTTGACTTTGACTTTGACTTTGAAAATTAGTTAGTACCTACTACCTATATGATATGATTATGGATATGATTGAAATAAAAGTAAAAACTGTAACCTGAAAAAAGTAATTATTATGAAGAAATACGATCACATAGCATGTAAGAAAAACTGATTTCTGACGCTGCGCTGCTGATAAAAAGTAGTCGCATGCAGAATCTGGAAAAGGTTTTGAGTGAGTAGATAGTATAATATATTCCTAGGTATTTCCCAGCAAAAGGTATCTCGAACGTGCAATGTACATTTTTATACACACTGCGTGGAAATTCCTCATTTTCTTTTAGGCGCTTTGCCGCCATTCACTTTAGTAGTTAGAGGTACATACCTACATAAATGATAGATTTTAAAAATGTTTGTTCCGTGCAGTTTGTCGGTTTCCTCGAACGACTGAGCCGGACTCTAAACATGGATGAGTTGACTCAGGACATCGGTATAGAACTGCACACCGAGGCTATCATGCACCGCGCCGAACAACTAGCGCGGCTTGAGAGCGATAAAATTGTTGACAAGGTCAGTCGAGCAATACCACAAAAGAATTAAATAGTAGAGAGTACTGGTACAACATAATATACATGATAGCGATACACATTATTCTGCGAGGTAGCCGCTTGCTCGCCTTTGTCGTAGGAGCAGTGGAAAGATACCGTCGCGTTTATACATTTTCCTATCATTTTATCAAAAAAGTAATTTTATTTGGAACCATTACATAATACAAGATAAATGTGAAACGATATTGACTGCAGAAGTATAAAACCAAAGAGTGCCTACATATAAAAGTAAAAAAGTCGTATTCGACCCGATTTTACAGAATGCTTTGTGTCGCGATGTTTGTAGCCCCAAAACATTACGGTTAATAAATACGTATAATTTAAGAGTATCGCATTGCCAGTGCCACTCGCGCATAAGACCATAGGTCAGATCAGCTGACGTATAAAAAATACAGGTTAATTTATTTATTTCTATGTGAGCCTTATTTCCGTCAGATTTGTTATTGGAATGTAATTTGATGTAAAATTTTAAGGTTTCCCGTTTTTGTATATCGGTAGTGGTATTGTATTGCTTATTGTTATGACTTGTAAATTTTATGGGTCGGCTATCTTAGGCAGAGCTCCATCCAGTCAAGTCACATTCACTCTAAGCAAATCTATGTTTACATCGAAGGATAGAGATTTGATAAGAAATAATCTAAAGCAGCACTTAACTTGGCTACGCTACAAACTCGTTGCTGTTGACTTTTTATTATTTCATGAAATCGAATTTCGAATCATTTTGGATTTTTCTGCCATCACCATTTTTATAATAGGTATGCATCAGTTTTGTGAATCGGGCTTTTCTAAAACAAGGTAGATTGCAGAATGATATGTATTATGATTACCTAACTACATAAATAGAATAGAACAGTTTATTTTGACACACAATACACAGAGAATACAAAACACATATAACACAATTTATAGAGACACAGAAATTACAAAATAAAGAAAGCCTAACAGAAGAAACTAAACAGAACACGCAATATGTAGATAGAAATTAGTTTGGAGCAAATTAGTCCCTCCTGCCCATTAATCCTGTTGCCATAAAAAATGCTGATCCATAAATTCTATCCGCAATAGTAAATGAAATGCAACTTGGCTTCGCGAAAACCAGTGTACGGCCACTAGGAAAAACAAAAACACGTTGACAACGTGTGCATGTCTCCAGCTTCCTCATATTGAAAATGTAATTTCTATAAATGCCAATATTTAAAGCATAATTAGTGCACTCATAGATTTGAATCATAATTTAGCTGCCAAATAAACAACGATGCTATAAGCTTATAATAGTGTGTAAGCTGGAGTAACATGTCTCCAGCTGCCTCAGTCAGTGTGGGCAAACGGCTAATGATAGAGATATATAGTAAACGCAAGGATTTAGTACCTATTTAGTACACCTGGTACCAAAAATTTCAGGTCTGTAGCTAGGAAACTCTTCGAGTTATAAGACTTCATTAACGTGTAAGCTGGAGTAACGGTACGTGAAAAAGCATATGCCCGTTCTCTGGAATGGCTGGAGCTAGCAGGTTGCTTTAAGTCTCCAGATTTAGTACCAAACGAATTAGCGAGGTACCAAATATTTGAAGTGTTTCTGTTCAAAACTCTATGAGTTACAAGCTTTTCCAGCTTTTTTTGTTTGTCCAGCTTGCACATGTTGGATCTCAGCAACCACAATAGGTACAGACTCGGTTGATGTCTCTGAACCGAGCTATGAATTAGTGCACTCGGTACCAAAAATTTGGAATCTCTAGGACAAGCAGTTCTGTTGTAATCAGCAAAATAACATTTTACCGCCAAAAATTCAAAGCATTTCGACGCGACCATAAAAATGATGCGTTGCCGCTCTGAAGGTGATACTACGCGCCAGTCACTGGTTGCGTCTATTTTTTTTTTGTTTTTGTCACATCCGCATGAACATCCGCATTATTGGTGCGATGCGGATGTCCAAATCGATGCGGAAGAAACATACATAGATACAAGAGGTGCGTTTTTACTGGTAGGTAGCCCCTTTTTTTACCTTTTTGGCAGTGTTAAAATAACGGAGTTGTATCTGTATCTACATAGGTACCTACTCAAAGCGCCAGTTCTTTAACACCTACCACAGTACCCATAGGAGAAGTTAAGTAGTAAAACTAATAAATGATTAGAATATGAATTAGTGCACTCGGTACCAAAAATTTGGAATCTCTAGGACTAGCAGTTCTGTTGTAATCAGCAAAATAACATTTTACCGCCAAAAATTCAAAGCATTTCGACGCGACCATAAAAATGATGCGTTGCCGCTCTGAAGGTGATATTACGCTCTGCGGATTTGAACGTATTTTACCCGCGATAAGAGACTTTTTTGTATGCACTCAGTCCTTTAAATTTCTGAAGGCATAATTATTATACCCTTCTCTTTCCGATGTGCGTTGAAGAGCGGGGCGTTGTGTGTTGCCATATCTAATTAAATAGTTTGGTATGGTTTGACATTTTATATTTTTTTTTTGATAAAATATACCAATTATATTGCAGAATTTGCAGGCAAGGCAGGGAGCGAGCAGCACGTCCGTCCGTCCGTATTTTGACAGTTTGACAGCCAATCTAATCTTGCTAGTGTCATGTCAAGTGAATCGTCATCAGACCTAAGTCAAGTCATTCGAATTTGAGAGGTTAAAATATACCAATTAGCCAATCTAATCTAGCTAGTGTCATGTCAAGTGAATCGTCATCAGACCTTTTTTTTTTTTTTTTTTTTTTTTTTCGCTGGGAAAAATGCGTTACGCATTCCCCCCCATTGGAGGATGGGGGGGATATGTGGGACTCCCCGGCCTGTGAGGGCCGGTATACCCACTAAACGACCCAGCGGCACTCCCGCGTCGTCACCATGGAGGGGAACTGGGAAACTGGCAGAGCCTTTTCGTCCAGTTCCCCGCCGACGACCGCCCGCCTTGACAGCGGGGCCTGCACGCCCCCCCTGGAGGGAGGGGCCCGGGAACGACCGCGAGTGCTCGGTCGTTCCCGCTCGACGGAGGTGGCGAATAGTGCAATGCGAGAGATGGCGCCTCCACGCCTATCTCCCGCTATTCACCACCTTGAGGGGAGGGAAGACGTCTTCTCCTACCCCTTCTCCGCCTGCAGAGCGGCGCCTGGGGGTCAGCCTCCCGCGCGCGCTCTGCTGCCTCCTTCTGGGACATTACGTCCTCACAGAAGGAGGCGACCGCCGCCCAGCCTGTCGCGTCCCTTAGCATGGAGTTCACCACACTGGGGAGCGACAGGTCTGGCCCAACTACCGCCACCAAGTTGCGGCGCGGCTCGGCCCACGACAGGCACACCTCGAGGGTGTGCTGTGCCGTGTCTTCCGCCGCGCCACAATGGTGGCAGGACGGGGCACCCTCCTTTCCGATCCGGTGCAGGTACGACCCAAAGCATCCATGCCCGGATAGCACCTGCACCAGACGGAACGTCAAAAAGCCGTGAGGCCGTTCGAGCCAGTCCAGCAGGACTGGCCCGAGCGCCTCCAACGTTCGGCGGCCAAACGCGGCGGAGGCGAGGTCCACCTTCCAGTGTTGGACGATGGCGTCCTTCGCCTCCCGCCGGACAGCTTCCCTCTCCTCCGAGGCGGGGCGCTCTCCGAGCGCCCTACGCCTCGCCGTCCACTCGTAAACTCTGGCGAGCACCCACGCCTCGAGTTCCCAAGCAGGGGTGCCCGCCAGAGCGCAGGCCGCTGCAAAGCCTACCGAGTGGTAGGCTCTTGCGACCCGCTGCGCGATGGCCCTTTGGGGGCTCCGAAGTGCGGCGGCGTTCTCCCTTCTTTGAAGGGAGTCCGCCCAGATAGGGGCCCCGTAAAGGGCCATGCTCTTCAAGATGCCGGCATATAGCTGCCGGCATCGCGCTTTTGGCCCGCCCAAATTTGGGAGGAGCCAAGAAAGCGCTCCCGCAACCTTAAGTAGGCGCTTCGACAGCCCGCTGAAATGCGGGCCGAAGCGCCACCTGCTGTCCAGCACTAGGCCCAGATATTTCATCTGGGCCTTCACTTCGACCCTGACGCCCTCCACCATAATGTGGGCGTCACCGGGGATGCGCTGCCGAGGCCCGTGGAAAAATACGGCCTCGGTCTTGTGCAGCGCCACCTCCAATCCAAGCCGGCGGATCCTTCCTGCGACCAAGGATCCGCCAGCCGAGGCCAGGCTCGCTGCCTCACTAAAGCTCCTCCCCCGGGCAGTGAGAAGAGTGTCATCCGCGTAGCAGATGACACTCGTGCCACGGAGGAGAGCTCCCCGCAGGAGCCAGTCGAACCCGATGTTCCACAGGAGTGGTCCTAGGACTGACCCCTGCGGAACACCGGACTCCGCACTGTACCGCCGAAGCTGGCCCGCTTTGTCTACAAGGAGGACCGCACGGTCCTCCAAGTAGCTGGCCAGAAGGCTCCGCAAGTAGAGAGGCACTCCATGGTAGCGGAGCGCCTCTAGGATCGTGGGGTGGGGGACGGAGTTGAAGGCGTTTGAGATGTCAAACGACACAGCCAAAACTCCGTCCCTTGCCTCCACGGCCTCTCTGATCTGCTGTTGTAGGCGGGCCAGTGCGTCAACTGTTGAACGCCCCCTTCGGAAACCGAATTGGGCGTCCGACAGGTTCGGCCCCACCTCCAACAAGTGGCCGTTGAGCCGGCCGGCGACAATCCCCTCGAACATCTTACCGACCTCATCGAGTAAAACGATGGGTCGATATGCCGAGGGGGAGTCCGCTGGGCGCCCTTCCTTTCGGAGGAGGCACAGTTGGCCGTCTTTCCAAGGTTTCGGGAATCTTCCTGACGTGAAACACGCGTTGAAGAGTTCCCGAAACCTTTCCTCCATTTGGGTGGCAGCGATGGCTACCACCCGTGCAGGGACACCGTCCGGCCCTGGGGCCGTCTTTTTGGCACGGAGGCGTAGTGCCTCCGCGGCAAGCTCCTCTGCCGTCACTGAAGGAACCTCCTCCGAAGGAGGAGCTGCCTCCTGCGCGGGGTTCATTAATGGAGGGGCAAAGTTGGTCCCAGATGGAAACAGGGACCGAACTACCCCATCCAGCAATGCCGGCTCGAGGGACTCCGTCAGCGGAGGACCAAAGGGGCGCAGTTTATTCCGCGCCGCCTTGTATGGTCTGCCAAACGGGTCCCTGTCGAGGCCCTCCAACATCTCCGCCCGCGCGGCGTCCTTGGCAGCCCCAATTTCTGCTTTGAGGACCCTCTTTGCCTCTACGTAAGAGACGTACAGAAGGTCCTCATTCGCGGGGTCCCTTCGGCTGCGCCGACGACTCCGCGCGTATTGCCGCCTTGCCGCCACGCAGGCAGCACGGAGCTCCGCCAGTCTCTCCGACCACCAATAGACGGCGCGACGGGGAGGTGGGTGGCGAGACCGAGGCATGCTCGAGTTGCACACCTCGGTCAGCGACTCCCGAAGTTGGCCCGCTGCGGAGTCTACGTCCAGGACTTGGACAGGAGGCGCGAGCCAGTCCTGGACGAATGCCGCTTCCTTAGCCGCCCCACGGTCGAGGCGGGTAAGGGCCCACCGCGGAAAGTGAGATCGGCCCAAGAGGGCCGGCCTCTGGGGGCTCTGGGTGGAGATGTCGAACCGCACATATCGGTGGTCCGACATTGTCTCCACCATCTCGACCCGCCAGTTCACGACGCGGGCGGCTAGGATGGGGGTGGCGAACGAGACGTCCACCACTGACCCTCCCCATTGCCGCACACACGTCTGAACCGTCCCCCTGTTAAGGAGGGACACGCCGGACGAGGCCGCCCAAAGTTCGACGGTGGGTCCCCGGACGTTACAAGACGCGGCCGGGTTGCCCCAGGCCGTCGACTTTGCGTTCAGGTCGCCTAATACGGCGACCTGGCGTGGCGCAGCCCTACCTACTACCGCGGTGAGGATTCCGAGGAAGTTCTCGAAATCCTGCAGAGGGCGGTTTGGGGAGAAATAAACGCCCACCAGGGCTATATCTCCCCACGCGGCGGCCACATATCCCGGTCCGCTCTCTAAGAGCGAGAGAAGAGGGGAATCCGTGGAAGACCGCGCTACCAATGCTACCAAGCCGTCTCGATCACTCAGCCACCGGCTGGGGACCGAGTACGGCTCGGCAACTACCGCCACGTCCACCAACCACTCAGCCATGACCTGCATCAGCAGGTCTTGGGCGGCTTTGCAGTGGTTGATGTTCGCCTGGAGGATGCGATGTCCGGACCTATCCATCAATCGGACATCGCACCTCCCTCATCGGCCGCCGTAGTCCCCGTTTCAGGGGCGGCGGTTGCAGCGGCAGGCGGGGTCGTCGCCTGCGCTTTGCCTTTCTTTGGGGGAGGATTGCAGTTCCTCCCCTTCATCGCGTGACCCGCCGGGCGGCCGCTGGCTGCGCACACTGCACAGTGCGGCTTAGGGGCCTTGCAGGAGGCGGACTTGTGCCCCTCCTGGCCGCAGCGGTAACAACTGTCCGTCCTATCCACCGTGGACGGACAGAGGGGCCGCATATGCCCAATCCCGAAGCACTTGAAGCAGCGCAAAGGCTGGTCTTCAAGTGCCCGCACTCTGCAGGAACTAAATCCTACAGTGAGCCGTCCCTTGGCAAGGACAGCTTTAGCCGCGGTGACTGGGCACTCAAGGCGGATAGCACCCATGCCACCGCGGCCAGGCCTGATGTCCCGACCCTGCACCGCTGCAACGTCGCAGCTACCTATGGCTGCGACTGCCGCCACCACTTCCTCTTTGGTGACCGAGTCATCCAGATCGGTCACCTCCAAGGCCGCAGACTTGACTGGCCGCACCACCTTGGCCACGTCCGCAATGACCTCTTGCAATTTGCTTGCGAAGAGGTCCGCGTTGGTGCCGCCTTGGGTCCCTGGAAACTCGAAAATTCGAGCCCCAGCTTGGGTCCGGCGGCACGTGACTGCTCCGATCCCAAGCTGGGTGGGATCGGCGTTGCTGCGAGCCCTCTTGAGGACGGACTCATAGGTCTCCCCCCGCTCCGCAGCCTCTGCGGTGAGCGTCACCACGACCGCTGCGGTCTTGGGAGTCGCCAACTTCCTCGACGGGGCCCGTTTTGCTGCCGGAGTGGCGGCAGCGGGCTTGGGGGCCGACTTTTTCCCTTTCCCTTTCCCCTTTCCCTTTCCTTTACCGGCCGCTGCCGGTGGACAGGAAGGGTTGGGGGCAGAGGGTGGAGGGTCAGCAGCTGCTCTCCGCTTTTTCGCCTTGCCTTTTCCCCTCACCACTTCCGTCCACGGCTGGTTGGACGGAGTTGTGGAGGGTAGTTGGGCGTCCTCCATCTGGGAGGATGGCCCCGGCTTGCTCGGCCTCTTGTCCGCCGCCAGTGGCGGTCGGAGGCGCCTCTCTGGCAGGAGCCTGTCTTCGATGCCATCGAAGCAGGCTCTCGTGAAGGCCCTTTCCTCCATGACTACCTTGCGGATGATATCCTCAAGGTTAGAGGAAGGGCCCTCGGCTGCCGGTCTTGGTCCGGTCTGAGAAGGCCGGGCTGCGGCCGCAGGCACAGGTCCGGGCTCGGACCGAGCAGGCCGCGCCGCGGCCGCAGCTGCCGGTCTATGCTGGGCCCGAGCTGGTTGGGCCATGGCTTCAGCCAGCTCCTTTTTGAGGTCACTGACCTCCAACTGCAGGCGGTCGACCCTTGCTTGCAGTTGCCGCGTCTCATCGGAGCCAGTGCGCTGCACCAGCTCTTGAATGATGCTGCGCATGCTCGCAGCCCGACACTTTAGGGACTTTTGGAAAGTCCCCTTGAGGTTGGAGGACTTGGAGGCGACCTCGGCGATCTCCTTCTCGTCCTCCCGAGCCATGCGCTCCAGCTCGGCCATTGTATGGTCCGTGTACAGGACGCTGGACCCCCCGTAGCCAGCCTTAGCCCGCGTAACGCGCGCCTGCTGCTCGCTGGCAGTGACCGTCTCCTCCAGGTCCTGCTCAAGCTGTGCCCGCCTTGCCAGGTTTAGCTGGCGCTGCGCCACGGCCAAACCCACGTCGTGGGTATCAGCAACCGCGGAAGGCTCGATGGCCTTCAGGGTCTTCCGCTTGGGCTTAACCTTTGCAGACTCCCCGCCCGGGCAGACCTTCAGGAAGGTCCGTTTTTTGTTCGGCCTAGCCTCCGCCAAACTATCGCCCGACATTGAGACAACGGACTCGTCGTCGGAGTCCGACAGATCATCCGGCCTCACGAAACGGCAGACTTCCGCCGCCGACACATCATCCGTCTCCGGAAGGCCCTGAGGAGGGCGTTTGGGTTGGCCCTGAGAAGGGCCTTTTGAGAAACGCCCGGAGGCATCCCTCACAATCTTTTTGGGCAGAGGCCGTGCAGGTGCACAACCACTCCCCTCTCCCAACATTTTGGTCTCTGCGACCACCACTTTTGTTTGTATTTTATTAATGTTTTCCATACTAAGTCCCACGAGTATGGGGGAAATAAAATGTCATCACCGAAGTGCCACCGACCAGTGCCCCCTGTAGCCGGGGAAGGGTATATACTGCGGAGGTCCCCTGGTATCCGCAGGTTATTACGTGTTTTCTCACGGGTTTTTGTTTCAAGGTTTTCCTTCCTCTGGGCCCGGCCAATTAAGGCAACGCCCCTTCGGTCCATGCTGATGCGACGTACCCCTTTAGGCCAAAGTAAAGGGGTCGTTGAAGCAACAGCATGGATACCGGGTGGAGAGTTGGCAAATCTCTCCGACGGGCTGGACAATAGTGTTAGTATTGACCCAGTCCGCCATACACCGCTCAAGGGATGATCACCCCTTACTGGCACGCCCTGAAAAGGGCGCACCTGTCCCGCCTGACAGGCCCAAGCTGGGCCCCGCCGAGATGCGCTTTCTCCTCCCCCCAAGCCTTTCCGTATGGGTAGCCCTGCGGTATAGCCTCGGGGATCATTGGAACGGACGCGCCGCTTGTCGAGTTATTGGCCACCATGAAAGAAGTTCCATGGTGTTTCCAGGGTGCACCACGTGGAGGTTACCCGACCTAGCACCCCATCGTCATCAGACCTTTTTTTTTTTTTTTTTTTTTTGTTAACGGCGAGGAAACTCATTTACGAGTAAACCGGTCCGGGGGGGACCGGAATTATGTGGGACTCGCCGCCGAAGCGGAATACCCGAACTAAAACCTCGCCGGTGTTCCTCTCGCGCCATTCACGCCGAGCCACGGGAACTAAAGCCATCCGCGACTCGACTGGCGAAAACCTCTCATACCTGAACGGCAGCATATAGCATGCGCCGTCCCTCATTCACTCTAATCTCCTCCACGTGGCATAGCAACACTGTTGCGCCAGCATTAGACGGGGGCGCTGCACTTGCACAAGCGTGCAAGTGTTAGGCGCATCACCCCGCCCCATTCCTCCACTCCAATCTCCTTGCATTCTCATACATCCCCCTTATGGCTTCATGGCCCTGGCCCCACGGCCCACCTCCGTCGCCTGTCAGGAACACATGACACTATAACGGAGCCCTTGAAGAGGAATCTCTTCGAGCGGTTGCCCTCCCCTAGGGACCTCCCGCCCGAAGAATACACACACCTTATGGCATCACAGCCCACATTCGTCATTAATCCCTGTCAAACTGGGTGGCGCTCTCCTCCCGCATCACGCATGCGCCACCCCTCATTCAGAGCAAATCCCTCGGCAATGCAAAATGCATCGAGTTGGGCGGCGGCGCTACACTCGCACAAATGTGCTCGTGATATGCGCTCGCACCGCCCCACTCCAATCCCCTTTCATTCTCACTCTCCCCTTATGGCTTCATGGCCCAAACACACGATCAGTCATGCAGGCGTGCAAGTCACACGCCTCATTCATCCATCCCTCTCATATGAGTATCTTAAAACTCAAGGAACTCGACGGTTCTCCGCCAACTGGCGGTCGACAACCGCCCCGGGCCGCCTACGCGTTCGCCTGCCAAGGCGCGCCTGAGGATCGCGCTCTCGCAATCTCTCGGCATCTTCCTTGGCGGTCATCACCACATCCGCAAACTCGGCAAGTGCGTCCCACGCACTCTCGCTGTGGACAATGGAGCGCACAATGCTCGGCAGCGAAAGGTCCGCCCCGACCACCGCGACTAGCTCCGCTCTCTCCACTGCCCAAGCCGAGCACTCCGCCAGCGTGTGGCGCGCCGTATCTTCGGCACTCCCGCAATGGTGACACTCGGGCGTGGGCTCCGCCCCCGCCACCCTCCACAGATACCTCCCGAAGCAACCGTGCCCCGAAAGGATCTGCGTAAGGTGGAAAGAGAGGACCCCATGCCTCCGCGTCACCCACCGCTCAAGAACCGGCCGCACCGCGTCAATCGTGTCATGACCGGCAGAAGGTTCCTCCAGCGCGCGTATCCAGCGCAGAAGAAGGCGCCTACGCGCTTTCCTGCGCCAGCGCAGCATGCCCTCCCTCGGAAGCGGCTCGCCCGTCGACCGATGCTCAACGACTCGGTCGTAGACCGCGGTGAGCACACGGGCGTCCAACTCCCAAGGAAGACAGGCCGCCAGCACACACGCCGCCTCAAAGGAGATGGTGCGGTAGCCGTGCACCACCCTGAGGCACATCACCCTCTGTGGACGACGCAGGAGAGCCTTGTTCGCTCGTCCCAGCGCGTCCTCCCACACGGGCGCCCCATACAGGGCCATCGATCGCACCACCTGCACATACAGCCTTCGACAGGGTGCATTTGGCCCACCAACGTTCGGCAGCAATCTGCTCAAGGCACCGCATGCTGCCATGAGCCGCGGCACCAGCCGGCGGAAATGTTCGCAGAATGTTAGGCGGGGATCTAGAACAATGCCGAGGTAGCGCATGGCTAGCCCGACATTGATCCACACCCCACCCACCATCACACGAGCACCCGCCGGCGGCGCCCGCCGCGGACCATGGAAGCACAGCGCCTCGCACTTCGGCAGCGCCACCTCCAGTCCCAATCGCCGTATGCGCTCCAGTACACACTGCACGCCCTCCGTCGCACGCGCGGCTGCATCGTCAAAGCTAGCGCCTCGGGCAGTGACCAGCGTGTCATCCGCGTAGCACGTCACGCTCACGCCTTCCGGCAGCGCACCCCGCAAAACCCAATCGTACCCGATGTTCCACAAGGTAGGCCCTAGGGCCGAGCCCTGCGGAACACCGCGCGTCATAGGTTTTACTTCCCAGGCTAGACGCGCCGGGTACCGGACCTCTCTCTCAGAGAGATAGGCACCGATAATTCGGCGCAGGTAACCCGGGAAGCCGTGATACCTTAGTGCCTCCTCAACACAGGTCCATGGAAGAGAGTTGAAGGCGTTCGATATATCAAGCGAAACAGCCAACAACACCTCCCGTCCCGCGATCGCCTCCTCCACCATGACCTTCACCCTACGGATCGCGTCGATGGTAGAGTGGGCACGCCGGAACCCGTACTGGGCGTCGGAAAGATTCGGTCCTACATCCTCCATGTGCCGCACGAGGCGGGCGACCAAGACGCGCTCGAAGAGCTTGCCCGCCTCATCCAGCAGCACCAACGGACGATAGGCGGATGGAGAGTCCTCCGGTCGGCCGTCCTTCTTTAGCAGGACCAGTTTCCCCGCCTTCCACTGACGAGGAAAAAGGCCCTGTACAAGGCACGCAGTGAGCAGCGCCCTGAATCTCTCTTCGAGAGGGTCGAGGGCGATGACCACCGCCCGCCCCGGAACTCCATCCAAACCTGGAGCCTTTCTACGACCACGTAGTCGAAGAAGCGCCACTCCTAGTTCCACCTCTGTCACCTCCGGTACCTCACCATCGTCATCCTCCTCGACAGCTCCCATGCCAAGCGGTCTCGCCATCGGCGGGGGGAGCAAGTCATCCGCGGGCGGGAACAGAGCGGAGACCACCCGGTCCACCAGCTCCGGCTGCAAGCTCCGAGTGAGCGGCGGCGCCCACGGCCGAAGCTTGTCCCGCACCATCCGGTACGGGCGTCCCCACGGGTCTGCGTCGAGTGAGCTGAGGAACTCCTCGTAGCTCGCATCCTTGGCCGCACCTATGGCAGAGGACAATGCCTCTACGCACACCCTGTACGCCGCGTATAGACGGTCCTCCTCCTCCAGATCACGACGACTGCGGCGGCGGCTACGCGTGTACGCGCGCCTCGCGCGAGCCGCATCGGCACGCAGCGCCGCAATCTCCGCCGACCACCAATACAAATGGCGCCAAGGAGCTTGACACCTAAGCCGAGGCATGGCTGCATCGCACGCGCGTGAAAGCGCCAGGCGAAGCCACTCGGCCTCCTCCTCCACGTCCACCTCTGCAGCGACAGCGGTGAGCCTCGACGTCCAGGCCTCCACCTCTGCAGCCTCAAGCAGGAGCTCGCGGTCCAGCTTCCTCAGAGCCCAGCGAGGCGGGTCACCCGGCAGGGGACGCCACGGGTCAACCGGGATAGTGGAGAGAGCAGATACATCGAATCGTACGTACCTGTGATCCGACAGCGTCTCCACTCCCTCCAAGACCTCCCACGCAGAGATGCGGCGCGCGAGGGCAGACGTCGCAAACGTGACATCAACAATCGAGCCACCAGCTCGCCGCACACACGTGTTGACTCCCCCGACGTTCATCACCGTGAACCCGCCTGCGACAGCCCAGTCTTCCAGCTCCCTTCCTCGCGCATTCGTCACAGAGGAGCCCCACATCGCCGACTTGGCGTTGAGGTCTCCCGCGACAAGCACGTGGCGGGAGTGGCGACTAGCGACCAGTGTCTCCAACTCACGTAGGTATCGTTCGAAGCGAGAGAGCGAGGCGTTCGGGGAAAAGTAGACGGCGACTATTAAAGTCTCATCTACCTCCCCGGCGACCCACCCGCGCCCCTTCGACACCCGTTCCAGCGACGGCGCTCCAGCAGCCGTCCGAGTGACAATGGCGACAGAACCACCATCATCACCGACCCATCCTCCTCGTGACGGCACCCGGTAGGGCTCCGCGACAATCGCCACCTGTATCTGCCACTGCGCTAGGCTCTGAACCAGCAGGTCCTGGGCTCGAGCGCAGTGGTTAAGATTGACCTGCATAAATCTGCTGCAAGCCATCTAAGATGCCGTGTCCATGCCGGCCGCCGCTGTCCCCGCCCCTGCACCGGGGGGCGTCGGGCGTTCGGGCTGCGAAGAGGCGCTAGGGCCGCCGCTCGCCACTGGAACTCCTCGTTTCTTCGGCGCCGCACACGCCTTGGTGCCGCACCGATGCTCCGCAGGCCTGCCCGCCGCCGCGCACAAGGTGCAGCGCGGCTTGGCGTGGCAGACACCGGCCTTGTGGCCGGGCTCGCCGCAGCGATAACATTGGTCGCTACGGTCCTCCTCCGACGGGCAGAGCGCGCGCGTATGGCCCGGCTCCAGGCACTTGAAGCACCGGAGCGGTCGCGTCTCGAGCAACTCCACCCGCGCGGACCCCCATCCGACCGTAAGGCGACCAGCCATAAGGATCGCCCGAGCAGCGAGCACCGGGCATCGAACCCAGGCCGCACTCGAGCCAAACCTACCGTATCGCACATCGCCACAGGTGACGGCAGTCACCTCGCATGCGCCTACTCGCGCCACCGCCGCAGCGATCTCAGGCGCGGTAACCGACTCATCGAACCCGGAGAGCCGCAACTCTGCGGACTTCACCGGCCTCGACACTCGCACCTGAGTCGCGTCAAGCTCCTCCGTAAGCCGGCGGGCTAGCGCGTCCGCTTTCGCACCGGCCGCGGCACCGCCGCCCGCCACCTCCAGCATGCGCGCCCCCGTAGCCGAAACCTTGAACTGCACGCGCTCAATGTCTAAGGTGGCTAGGTCCACTTTGGACCGCGCCTCGGCAATGACGCGCGCGTATGTTACCCCATTCGCTATTGCAGCGGGCTGCAGAGTAAGCACCACGGCGGCCGAGCGCGCCGGACGCAACTTGCGCGCGGCCAGCTGGCCGGGCTGCGGCGTCGGCGGCGGCGCTCTGGCCGGCCCACGCGGACCTCCGGGTGCAGCAGACGAGGCGGCGCCCGCGTGCTCCGCATCGGGTACACGGCGTCCCGCCATCGTCTTCCTCCTCCTGCCTCCTCGCCGACGGCGACGAGCGGGAGCCGGCTCATCCTCGGCCTGCGCCGCAGGCGCGGCAGGCCGGGGCTCGGGCGCAGGGGAGGGCTGAGCGTCTACCTCCACCGTTACCTCGTCCTCCATGTCGTCGTCCACGACCACCGTCTCCGTCTCCGCCTCCGCAGGCGCTACGGGCACACGCGGCGAGGCCGCGGGCGCGGCTCGCGCAGCAGCTCCGGCCGACAGTACATTGCGCACTGGGGTCGCTACTGACACTCTGGCGGGCGTCGCGACTCTCGAAGAGGCACCGCCAGACGATACAACAGACGCGGCAACGCGGCTGGGGGGCGCCGCGCGCACCGCAGCTCCGGCAGCGAGCCCAGTCCGCACGACAGAGCGTGCGGTGGGGCGAACTGGCGGCGGCACACGACCCGGCGCAGGGCGCGCGGCCGCGGCCGCATACGTCACGCGCCTGGCGGCGGCGAGCGGCGGCCGCAAGCGCGGCTCCGGCAATAGCCTACTCTCAAGGGACTCGAGTCGAGCATTCACCATGGTCCCCACCTGCTCCATGATCGCCCGGCTGCGTCCCTCCTCATCCACAGGCGCCGCGTCGGCAACAGGCGCCATGCGGCGCAACCCCTGCATCTCCTCCTTCAGGAGCTGCATGTCGCGCCGCATCGCCGCCAACTCGGCGCGGAGACGCCCATTCTCATCCGCTACTATGCGGGACTCCTCAGCAGTGGTCCGGCTGCTAAGCTCTGCAACTGCATCCGAGATGGATGCAGTTGCTAGCTTTAACCCACCGAGGAGCTCCCCCTTTATATTTTTGGATTTGCGTCCCACCTCGGCAATGTAGGTAATTGCTTTTGTCGCCTTACAAACCAGTTCCGCCGTTGAAGCCGGCGCTGGCGGCGCAGACACGCTCGGCGTCGTCGCACGTTTATAGGAGACCGTGAGGTCAGCCACCTCGTGCTCGGCGCGAAGCATGTACTCCGCGCGCCTCGCCTCCTTCACCTCGCCCGCCGTCATGCGCACCTTACCGCGCGCAGCGCTGGACGAGCGCGTCATGACGCGCGCCACCTTGTCAAAGTGCGCGGCCCCTGCGGCGGCGTCCAGGTCGGAGGCCCACGACCCGTCAGAGTCGTCATCAGACTCGTGGTGCCGCTTTGACGCCGGCGTCTGCCACAACTTACCGCTGGTTGCCGCGACAGCGGCCGGCACAAGACTGCGCGCAGCCACTGCAGGCACCGCCCTCACAGTCGCAGCGACTCCAGACGCCGCCGCCGCACCAACACGCACCGCAGGCACTAGCCGAGCACTCGCGCCCACTCCGAGCGAAGCGCCAGCCTGCGCCACGGGCGCCGCCTTCGAACGCGTACTTACACGCACCGCACCCGCCGCGTTTGTTCGCGTCGCAGGCACCGTCGTGGTTTTCCTCACCAATTTCGGTGCCACCACAGCCCGCGTAGCAACAACAGGCGTCGCCGCCGCCGGCGAGGTGGCCACCCTACACACTCCCGCATCGGCGTCCGTCTGATCGGCGCTCGTGCTAGCCACCACGGCAGCCGATCCAGACGTCCTTTTCGCCTGCGCAGCATCCATCACGGCGAAAAACCGTCACAGACGCCACGCAACACACAAAACACACACTAAAAACAACACAAAATGTTGCGATTTCGTGTCCGAGTTTGAGGTTATATCTCAAACTCGAACACAAATCACAACAAAAACACACGAAAAGTCTGGGATTTCACTCCCAGACACGCCCCGGGTCCTGAAAAGGACCTTTCGAATGATTTCGAACACTATCTGCACAATTTCGGCACAAAAACAATTAATCGCGAAAAAACACGACCGCTCGCTTTCATTGCCAAACCCAGCACACCATCGTCATCAGACCTAAGTCAAGTCATTCGAATTTGAGAGGTTTTCGATTTGCAAAAACGAATCCTTCCTACCTATATAACCAACTATACTATACTATATAACTATAACTATATAACCATAATACTGGTGTATTATGGTAGGTAGCAGTTAAATAAATAATTAGGTAAATTTAGATTTACGTAGGTACCTAATCATTTATTAGTTTTACTACTTAACTTCTCCTATGGGTACTGTGGTAGGTGTTAAAGAACTGGCGCTTTGAGTAGGTACCTATGTAGATACAGATACAACTCCGTTATTTTAACACTGCCAAAAAGGTAAAAAAAGGGGCTACCTACCAGTAAAAACGCACCTCTTGTATCTATGTATGTTTCTTCCGCATCGATTTGGACATCCGCATCGCACCAATAATGCGGATGTTCATGCGGATGTGACAAAAACAAAAAAAAAAATAGACGCAACCAGTGACTGGCGCGTAGTATCACCTTCAGAGCGGCAACGCATCATTTTTATGGTCGCGTCGAAATGCTTTGAATTTTTGGCGGTAAAATGTTATTTTGCTGATTACAACAGAACTGCTTGTCCTAGAGATTCCAAATTTTTGGTACCGAGTGCACTAATTCATAGCTCGGTTCAGAGACATCAACCGAGTCTGTACCTATTGTGGTTGCTGAGATCCAACATGTGCAAGCTGGACAAACAAAAAAAGCTGGAAAAGCTTGTAACTCATAGAGTCTTGAACAGAAACACTTCAAATATTTGGTACCTCGCTAATTCGTTTGGTACTAAATCTGGAGACTTAAAGCAACCTGCTAGCTCCAGCCATTCCAGAGAACGAGCATATGCTTTTTCACGTATCGTTACTCCAGCTTACACGTTAATGAAGTCTTATAACTCGAAGAGTTTCCTAGCTACAGACCTGAAATTTTTGGTACCAGGTGTACTAAATAGGTACTAAATCCTTGCGTTTACTATATATCTCTATCATTAGCCGTTTGCCCACACTGACTGAGGCGGCTGGAGACATGTTACTCCAGCTTACACACTATTATAAGCTTATAGCATCGTTGTTTATTTGGCAGCTAAATTATGATTCAAATCTATGAGTGCACTAATTATGCTTTAAATATTGGCATTTATAGAAATTACATTTTCAATATGAGGAAGCTGGAGACATGCACACGTTGACAACTGCCACAGATATTCCTGAATTAGCTGAGATGACCACACACTCGTGTAACTTGTATTTGTGTATGTTTCGTATATCATACCCGATAGTTATTTGTTCTATGATAAGGGTGTTTTTTGTTAAAATATGCGTGTTTCCTGTAGATGCTATATTACGGATACTATGGCACGCTGCCGCGGCTGCGCAGAGAAAGATCCTTCCACGACTTACCTTATCTCAAAGAAGTAAGACAGTATATCGAATCGATTGGCATGTTGTTGCGTGTTGGTCATCATTAAAAGCGGTGGCAAATTGTCATTTGCCCACAAAGTGATCTGCAAATGAAGAGCTTGTTAGTATCGACGTAGTTTAACTGTATTTATGCACGATAAGGCCTTATTCAAACCAAAGCGGTTTGACTCAGATTTTTAGGTATATCATTTAGTTCTTATTTCACACTTAAAATCACATCAAGAAGAATTACTGTACATCATCTGTGGTGCATGGTGGAGGTTAACTGACTGAGACGGGTTCGATTCCTGCTAGGCGACTGGACAAAATGTTAGTTTATTCTGCCTTCAATCGTTGTATTACTTAAAATAATGGCAACTAAACAATGCAAACTATTGCCATTTCTCACTGAAATTCGTAAATTTCGTATTGAAAGGCATTGACATTTTAGTCTCTTTGTATGGGGGTTTTTAGTAAATGCAAGTCATCGAATAATAAATAAAAGACGCTGTGTCTCGTCTAAAAGGTTTGAGTATTGCCCGGCTAGTGTCTGAAAAGGGCCTTATTGCACTGATAAGTATGATAGGTATGATATTCCAATAATACAGTACAGTATTCCAATAATACAGTATAATGTAGCGGTTGTACTCATTAACTCATTAGGCATGCATTTTTTGCTATTTTTCCTATCATCATTACACTGCGTTATTAAAATGAGTATTATTGTTTTTGTCGTCACAAACATAATTATGTAATAGAATCGCTCGTTGTTGATTTATATCTAACTTTAAAAATCATGTAGAACTAGAAAAATGTTTAGATGAATTACCTCACTTTTGTTACTTATACCTACCACAGATATCTACAAACCTTACAGTTAGTTTAGAAATCATAAAAAAATTGTTTGTGCACTTTTATAACTAGCGGCCGGTCCCAGCTTCGCATGGGTGCCAATGACATTACAGGCACATGAGGCTAAAAATCTGTTTGCCTCAAGTTCAAAAAATGTTGAAGGATGCAGGGCTGTCATCGTCGTGCACGCTCCTATCGAGCATGATTTGCGAGGCGAAACGAGGCGCGGACGTCTGTTCCCACTCGCGCCGCGCCTCCTGCCTCGTCTCGCGCCTCGCACGGGAGTGTAAATGAGCTATAAGGATTTATTTGGTCAAAAAGAAGGAGCGGTAGTGAATGGCCGCTAATATATGATACTTTACAGACAGCTGTGGTATATCAACTACAGAGACGAATCAAAATACTCAGAGAGCAACTCCAGAGAAAGGACCTACATCTGGACTTGTTGCGTCGCAAATTAAACGTTCAGGTTGGTTTAGCAGCAACTTCTTAGAGTCTCAATGAATGGGCTCACTGTGCGGTTGAAATCCCTGCAGATTTCTTGTTACCCAATGAAAGATGTCTAAGATAATAGGTACGGAGAAAATCATATGCACTTCTTTCAAGACAACTAATATAAGGATTAATTAAGTCACTTCTATTTAGTGCAAGGGCACTAGATTCGCCCGAACTATGAGACGCACTTAAAATCCTTTCATCACACTGTTTCGAAAAAACTAGTGACGACAAAAAGAAGCTTTAAGTAAAGGTAATAGGTAAGTAAGCTATAGGTAAATATCTAAACTTTGGCCTTAGCCAAATGTAATGTTACAGGAGGAGAGTTGTCGCGTGCGCGCCGTTTTACAAGCCGAGCGGGATGAGGCTTTGTCGCGCAGCAAAAAACTGGCGCGACAATGCGACAAGTTGTCCGTGCAATTGAATGATGCACGCGCTCAGCTGCGCGACCTGAACGCGCAACTAGCTGACGCCGCCGACTACAAGGTATCATGTCGCGCGACATAACACTAGACTGAAAATACAGCACGGAAGATTTTATAGTAATTACCCATACTGTAATAATACTAATTCAAAGTTCCCAGAAGGATCCACCTTCTGGCAACTTTGAATTAGCAAGATGGACATTGGGCAGGCCATATAGCGACAACCGCCGACTGAAAACATTTTAAAGATTGCGGAAAGTCGGTGGATGGAAAAGCTCAAAAGAAAGGTTTTAAAGCTTGGTGATGGTGCTTGTTGTACACGACCAACAGAACAGGCCTATTTCCGGATTTTCCGGCTAATGATAATGATGGTAGCTTTAAACTTCGCAAAAATAAGTTTCTCATGTCCGAGCTTTTTTCATTTTCGGAACAAAAATATACTTGAAAAGAATACTAAAGCCAAAAATATAAAATAAGGTAGGTATTGTCAAACAGAACGCAATTTAAAATAAAAATTATCTGTACCACAGATAGCAGCACTAGAAAGAGCTCGTAGAGTAGAAGAACTACAGAAGAAACTGGAGGAGGCAGATTTAGTGCGAGCGCGCTATAACCGAAAGGTCTGCGTTCTAAAGGACGCAGTCAGGTCTACTGGAGAGACCTTCGAGCAGGAGAGGAACAGCTCGGAACACCAGATTAACCTTCTGGCGACAGACTTGGGGAGAACCAAGGAGATGTTGGCAGAGAGTCAGAGGAGAGAGGCTCAGCTACAAAGCTTCAGGTGAGATAATGTCTCAACTGGTACAACATTCGTAGTTCATCACTTCTTTTACCAAAAATTGCTCAAGAAGATATCCTACCTAACCTATTTTATCTCTGTTTTTGTTGTTTATTTGTTGCTCTTTGAACGGAGTCTGAGTACCATGGTGCGTGGTAATTTTAGTCGTAATATAAGGACTATGTTGGTATGGTATGTTTTATTAGTATTACGATTATACAGTGGTGGTCACATAATTAAGGATAGCTAGAGCCTATAACGACATTTCCTTCAAGTGTTTTATATTTCGTAGAATAATAATATAATTAAATAACTATTTATGTAAATCAATAGCTTGGAAATTCTGTAATTAGAATTAAATAATAATAATAATATAATAAAAAATTTTTTATATAAAAATTTTGCGAATACAATAAGTTGCATAATGTTTATGTATTGGCTGGTGGACAAATAATTAAGGACAGAGAGTAAAGATGTTTCGGAATTTAAAAATTTAAGAAAAACATGGGTATTTTCCTGTCAAAATTCAATTTCCCGCCTTTCTTCACAAACTCATGGAAATAGTTTTATTTTATTGTGGCTAATTTGCGTGATAAAATATGGGAAAAAATAAAAGTTGCGACGCTTCTACACGCAAAATTATTATTAATTTTTATCGAAAAGGTTGGTCCTATCGAAAGATTGCAAGTAACATAACATTTCTAAGACTATGGTAGAAAATGCTATTAACTATTACAAGACCCATAATACAACGGAAACTGTAGCAAGGAAACCTAAACCTCGCAAAACCTCACCTCGGGAAGACTCCCTTATCACAAGAGAAGCCAAAAAATATCCATTTAAAGGTTCCGAACAAATACGAAACGACGTTTTTGGGGTCGGAACAGGTAATGAAGTCTCCGCAAGAACTGTTAGAAGACGTTTAGTTGAAGTAAAGTTATTTGGAAGAATTCCTCGCAAAGTTCCACTTTTGTCAAGACAACATAGGAGAGCAAGACTAGCATTTGCCTACAAATATAGACAGTGGTCGGCTAACCATTGGAAAAATGTGTTGTTTTCGGACGAAACAAAAATAAATCTAGCTTCTTCTGATGGAAAACAATATGTGAGACGGCCACCTAATCAAGAAATGGATTCTCGGTACACGAAAAAAACTGTCAAGCACGGAGGTGGAAATATAAAGGTTTGGGGTTGTTTTTCTGGACATGGTACAGGACCCGTAAGAAAAATAGAAGGTAATATGGACCAGTATCAATATCAAAGAATTTTAGAGGAGACCATGTTACCCTATGCAGAAGATAATTTACCTGTTGTTTGGAAATTCCAACGAGATAATGACCCAAAACATACTGCACGTTCAGTAAAAGCCTACCTTGAAAATTAATCGGTATTCGTTTTAAACTGGCCATCATTTAGTCCCGATTTGAACCCTATTGAAAATTTGTGGTTCACAATTATGAAAAGACTTTCTAGAGTAAGGACTACTAATCGAAATCAACTTTTTGATGCCTTTCAAGATGCTTGGTCGCGGATAACCGTCGAAGAGTGCAATAAGTTGATTGAATCAATGCCCCGACGATGTGAAGCTGTCATAAAAGCACATGGCCATCCTACTAAATACTAATACGCTCGAAAATATCTTGTTTATATCCAATTTGTTTTATTAAAAAACTTATTCACTACTAGATTTAGTTATTATTGAAAATTCGTAATATTTTTCTTTGTGTCCTTAATTATTTGTCCAGCTTGGCTCGCGTACAATTACGAGGCCCATTTAAATAAATTGAAATATAAAAAAATGTATAAAACATATTGAACCAATTTTGTCAGTGGTACATCGTACAGTTATATACCTATCACAGAATATACTTTTATGATAAGTAAGTATTAATTTAAACGTAGGAGATGCGATTACTTTGACGAGTACCACATGCGTCAGTACTGTCCTTAATTATGTGACCACCACTGTATGTACATGCTAAGAGAAAATAAAAATTACTGCTGATGTCATTTGCTTAGCTAGTTGTCTCACTCCTACCCCATGGACTGACGACATTGTTAGGATTGCGGGTAGTCGGTGGATGGAAAGGGCTCAAAATCGTTCTTCCTGGAAACGGATAGGGGAGGCCTATGTCCAGCAGTGGACTTCTGTGGGATGATGATGATGATGATGATTTGTCTCACTAGCTAAGAGAAGATAAGAGAATACTAGCTATAAAATGGCCTCAGCTGTCTCATAATCGCCAAAGAACATCACCATGTGTTTCGTAGGAATTCGATAGCGAAACTGCTCGGTATCCTGGTCCCCGCGTCAGTGTCCGACTTCGAGATGGTGTCACGTCTGCAGAAGCTGATAGACGCGCACCACGACTTCACCGTGGTCTCGCGTCGCTATGACGACCCGGCACTGCTGCGCGCCTCGTCCCGCTCGCCGCCGCCATCGCGATGCAGGACTCGTACGCCTGACAGGTACCTATAGGTCGCGCGCGACAACCATTTGTTGTAATTTGTAATGTCAGAACATCCTAAAGTCAAAGTATATAGATAGATAGAAAACTCTTTATTGTACACCACACGAAAAACATAACATTACAATAATTAATTTTATCTAAAGCGAATTACAATGGGCGGTCTTATCGCTATGAGCGATCTCTTCCAGACAACCTTTATATTTATTGCGTAAATACATAAATAATGCTGGACAATCCACACAGCACCATCTAGCCCCAAAGTAAGCTGCTCAATGCTTGTGTTATGAGTACTAGATAACTGATATATTTAATACATTATATACTTACATAAATAGATATTTTTTTATACATACATAGAAAACACCCAGACCAACGGAATAAATTTCTGCAGATAGTACACAAATTTGTTCCGAGGTGGGAATCGAATCCGCAACTTCTGCGTCGCAGGCGGATCGTCATATGGGAAGATGTCAAACAATTTAATTAAATTAATTTAATGTCCTATGTAATATTCTACTTATAACTAGGCGTGGAATATTTAGGATAGCAAGATAAAATGACAAAGGAAAAAAAGGGAAACAGTTAATAACAATTATCATTACATACCTACAGTACCTACTTAAATTATTAGAAAGTTTGTAAGTATGGATGGATGGATGTTTGTTACTCTTTCACGCCGGAACGGCTGAACGAATCTGGATGAAACTTGGCAGAGAGATATATTATAGTCTGGAATAACACATAGGCTACTTTTATCCCGTGGGTTTCTGCGCAGGTGAAACCGCGGGCCGCAACTAGTATATACTGGGTGTTTTCTATGTATAATAAAAAATATATATCTATGTAAGTTCATATGTATTAAATATATCAGTTATCTAGTACCCATAACACAAGCTATGAGTAGCTTACTTTGGGGCTAGATGGATTGTTGTCCAGCATTATTTATTATTTTATTATTTATATATTTAGACAGGAATGATCAAACACAAAGTCACATTTTGCTAAGTCTACATTGTCATATAAACAAAAGATATAAACGCGCTCGCCACTTATTGCAAATGTTATTCGAAAATAGAATGAACTCCCAAATGTTTTTATGTTCGTTGGGATCATAATTATTATTTAGAGCCACAACAACTATTCAAACTTTCCTATTTATTTTTCATCGCTGGGAATCAAACGAATAAAATTTAAGTGAATTCCTTTTTATTTATTTACAAAAAAAACAGGTTTGTATGTAAAACTGTTTAAATAAGGGGTCTATGTTACAAGTGTGTTTTAAATCATTTACTTAAGGCGCAGCATACGGCGCGCCGCTATCTCGCTCGCACAATAGAATATTTTTAAAGATATAAAATCACTGAATGTAGTTATGTAAAATCGCAATCGGTCAAGTTGTGGTCAATGGCATTACAAAGACCGATTGCGATTTTACATAACCATATTCAATGATTTTATATTTTTAAAAATGTTCCATTGTGCAAACGGTTTTTTAAACATAAAGTTATTGATGGCTCAGTCTCTATAATCCACTTTATCTGATCAAAGGGTTTATTCTCCCATAAAACGAAATAAACACCGTCATCTAAATCGCTTCAATGAACAAATTGAAACAAATGAACAAGCTTATCTCCGCTGACGAATACTAATGCATTTATGATGACGTTGCGCTTCTGGTGTGGTAATATGCATTTATCAGCCCCTTAGGTTACCGAAAGGTTACATACGATGCACATATCGTCCATTTGCGACGACAGCGTGACATCTCAAACTACACGATCCCTCGCTCCACCGACACTGAATCGCGATCTCGCGTTCCACTATCTTCAAAAACGGGATATTCTGAAAGAACATCCCGTCCCCGAAGACAACAGAACGCGAGATATCGACTCAGAACATCAGCAAAACGAAAAATCGTACAATTTGAGATGTCACACTATCGTCGCAAATGGACGATATGTTTTTTTTTCTGTTCTTTCTTGTCTGTATGCTTCTTATGTGTGTTGTCGTCAAATAAACTTATATTCTATTTTATTCTATATGAAATACAAAAGAAGTCATGGCTGTAATCCTAGGGCAAGGTAGACATTCCGTATTCCAGAAATATGAGGCTCATATTTTAATAATAACTTTCAACATCACAATATTCATACTAGGATATTTCTGAACAAAGAACTTGAAACATTAAACTCAGGCTTGTAAACGACCACATGGCCTGCACTCATTTTATTGGAGCGACTGCACATTGAACTTCAGAGAAATTCCTCGCAAAAAACTTGTTTCCGGACACGGATGTCATGTCATTAATGTCATTCTGCAGGTCGCTGCGCTACGATGACTCAGGGTACGCGGACCCGATTCCCTTCGACCTCGAGGATGACTTGTACAAGAGTCGCGCCGCCTTGTGACAGTCGCGGCGCCGCGCTCGCTTCTAATGCAACGCGGATTGTATCATGCCTGGCAGGCGTGGAGCTAGGCAGGGGCAAGAGGGTAACCATAGTTCTGATATAACTAGACTACGAACAGCCCCATTCCTGTCGACTACGAAGATGACCAGTCGCCTGCTCACTTCTAATGTACCTGGCAGGCGTGGAGCTAGGCAGGGGCAAGGGGGTAACTATAGTTCTGATATAACTACACTACGAACAGCCCCATTCCTGTCGACTACGAAGATGACCAGTCGCCTGCTCTCTTCTAATGTAGCGGACTGCGTTGTACCTGGCAGGCGTGGAGCTAGGCAGGGGCAAGGGGGTTACTATAGTGCTAATATACCTAACTAGACTACGAACAACCCTATTCCTGTCGACTACGAGGATGACTAAGAAGCACGCTGCCTCTCCGCGCAGTATTCTGTGTTTTTACAAATCCTGCTGGAAAATGATGTCCGAAAAAAAAACTACCTAGTTGTCAAAACTCAGAATAGACGTGCTTTCTCACTCAAACCGGTCTGTGTTGTATCTGGCAAGTGTTAAACAAAGCAGAGTTAAGGGGGTAACTACAGTACTGAATAACTAGTCAATGCTATAATGGACCCCGCCTCTTCCAACCCTAGCGTTTTGTATCTCCATTGTGTGTCAGTTTCATAAAATTTGTTTAGGTATTTTGTTGCCCTGTACCAGCTACTAAATTAAGTAATAAGTTAAGGTGTCATAAGTACTTGCATAAATTTACAAAAGTAACAATGTATTTGCCCTTGCATTTGTAAGTGACATAATTATTTATATAGTTTCCTAAATCAGGCTCTGTCCGTCCATATGCTTACAAATACCGTAGATCGGTATCAGTCAGGGTCAATTCCAGCTGAGGGCCTTACATTAAGAAAGCGTTTCCTATTGCACATATTTGACACTGAATTTTTGACCATTGCAGACCTACAAAGGTCAACAGACAAGGTCAAAAAAAACATTCGAACATGTTATAAAAAGAGTACTAATCATAATTGATTCGTTTAGAACGTTTGCAAAGTTATGAATCAGGGTTCTTAAAACATGCCTATAGAATCTATATTTCTATAGTACAGATAAAACCCATTAACCCTTTAGACATGGGGTCATGACATGACCCACTTCCAGAGAACTTCCAGGTCACGCATCACCATGTTTTTATTTGAGGAGTTTGGTTGGTATAATCGAACTTCGGTCCGCCCCGCCTTATGTCGAATTTTATAACAGTAAGTAAGTTTCTAGAAATTTACTTTTTAGCATGTTTCTGAATTAGACTGCACTTTTACATATCATTAGATCTTTGTAATATGTAATAATATTTTATAGTATATAATAATATTATATAGATGACTTATTGGAAGGAATAATGTCAACGCGTTTATATTGTGTAATTAACGTAATAACTCTGTTCTGCTATATTTTATTAGTTTTATAGTGTTTACCTACTTACGCTTACGAAAATCCCAACAATTTTTAAAGTGTCCCACGTTAATATGAACTGAGTGATATTCGAACCATCATCTTCTCTCTCTTCTCTTCCTTCCTCTTCTCTTCCGCTTTCCACTCTCGAGCTTTTAATAAACTCAGCGAATAACTTAAAGTTTGTTATAAGATAAGATAAGATAATGTTTATTTCAGACAAAAAAGAGATACATATGAGTTGAGCCATACAGAGGTCTTATTCTAGGGATTTTAGCTTATCAGGCAATCTAGCAGTTATGTTTATGAACTTAAATTATTAGTTCCTATCCTATTAATTTTAAGTTTTATTCTGTTATATAAGATACCTTATAATGAATATTGTTACTAGAAATATACTATTGACAAAAGCGCTGGAATATTTTTGTGTTCCATTTTATAGTGTATTTCGATACACATAACTCAATTTGCATGACCATTTCAAATTGTTATTACCTTAAATTACCAAGTAATGAAACAGTAGGTAGTCATTAGATATCTTAATTAAGAAAAGCAAATATATTATTTATGTACATACATGTTGAACATAATTGCTTTATTTTTCGGTCCTGATAAATATGTAATGTAACCTGACTTCAATTTGCATACTTACCCACTTTACATGTTTCAATTCAAGTACGTTTATTTGTTTAAGTACCTTGGTACGTATTTTCATTACGTACTAAGACTCAGCTGCTTTGATTATCAAAGCCTATCTGTATATAAATATAATTTACCGATTTTATAAGTGCCCAAATTCGTTGTAGCTAGTGGCCTAATTTAGCGCAAGAACATTGAGTTTTGTCGTACCTAATAAAAAAACTATTTGCAAAAAAACCGACTTCAAATGCACTGGAAAATACACTCATGAAAAAAACTACCCGTCATAATCTGACTCAAATTATCAAAATCGGTCCACCCAGTAAAAATTTTCAAATACAAACATAAAAAAAATTGGTACAATCCACTTGAGAACCTCGTTTTTTTTTATGTTGGTTAATAAAGATAGAATAACTTATTTTGATCTTTTCACATAGAGAATATCTTAATTACTTATGTTTTTCTCTAGAACTTAGTAGGTAGGTACATGACATTTTTAGTATATGACTTACAGGTCTTCTAAATGTGCAACCAAATGTGAAGAATAAAATTAAATTAATACACGTTAGTAGTAGTACCTAGTATTTAAATAATTATTATTCTTATCTTACCCTTACGAGTACCCAAACATCCTAAAATAAGTTGGGGCTGCATCATGATCATCATCAACATAATTTGTTGGTCGCGTCACATTAAAAAGAACGTTGAAAAAGTGTGGTGTTTGCGCATAATAAACACTCGCGCCATCACGCCCCTTCCACCTTCCAGTGTTCTTTTTAAGTGAGGCGACCTACTGCATAGCTATGGGACTACATAGCTAGAAAGAATATATAATATTTTTTTTTTAGTTTAATACTGTTTAATTTTTGTTTCGCCTATTATATTAGGTACGTTAATACGATTAAATAAATAAATATATGAAAATGTTCAAGTTGGGTACCTATTCTTTAAACTTTAGCGATCATAACACATTATTAAGGTTAAAATACACGGGTATTGATCGTGTTTTACCTTTTTATAGGTAAAACGCAATTCTGCTCGCTCTTCTGTCCTTGTTGTAATCGTCATAATTTTTTGGCTTTCTATAGCTTGCATGAATCCGTGTGTATATGTGTACCTAGATAAAGTTTTTATGAACGGGCATGGAATGTTTCCAATGGGTGGATATCTAACAAAAAAAACAAACTCGTTTTAAAGACTCGCAAAATATCTAGGCGCTCTCGAGATCAAATCAAAAAATCAAAACAGTCTTTATTCAGTACAATCACAGGGATCACTTTCAAACGACTCACTATATGAATCTACCTCCAGTTCGTAGCAACCAAAGTCTAGAAGAACTGGCAAGAAACTAAGTTTGGTTCCTAGCGTATTTTTATTTATTTGTTTAAGGAAGACTAACAGCACACCATACATATAAATCAAGAATACTATATAAAACAAAAGGCTAATAATAAGTCTCCACATATAGATATAGAATAAAAGCTTATTTGATGCTTATTTTTGTATGATCCTCTTTACAAAATAATATGGATCTACATAATTGTTTGTTTTGTAATGAGTTGGAGCCTATATCCGTCCCAAGCTTTTTTGTCATCTACATAATCAGATATTTTATAGTAGTATTATGTTTTAGAATTTGCTCATCGACCACTGATGAATCTCGCTTTGAACTTTGTTAGAACACGTGACCTAAACCAACAGACTGTTTGAATTAACATTTTTCATCTGTGGAATAGATCAAACTTAATTTTGAGATTCAAACAATTTGAGGGTAGATGAGATAAGTTTCGCATAATTCGAGAACACAGTTCGAGAAGGAGTTGACTAATTTGCTTGCGATGTTTGGTTGCGTGAAATAGTGATAAAATCGCACAAATTTGTTTCGTCATTAACATGTTCAGTAAAATCATTTGTGTGATCATATTAATTGCTGGTTCTGGTAAGTTGAGCTTTAGATAATTATTAATTGTAGTTACAAAAAGATATTTAATGAATGAGTTCATTACCATGTGGCCACTTGCAGTTTTTCTAGAACGCGAACCGTTATTTTACTTATAAAACCTTACCACTTATTTAACTATTTATGATTAAGGGCTAGGTACAATCAGCATCATAAGTAGATGTCTAGATTTATCAGATTTTAATTTTTTTTTAATATTATAACCATATTTTTAAATTCCACGAAGGTTTTCATTCCCAAGGTAATTTTGATTAAGAACAGAAAAAAAATTAGGTTTTATTCATACCTACTAGCTTTATTTTACGTTTTTTCTCATAAATAGGTAGGTAGATACTTACTAGGTTCATCTATTGAGAAAATAATAAAAGCATTAAGTACTTAGATACCTCTTTTACAAAATGTAAATGCACTGAACTTGCAACTTAGGTTGTGGTTTTTTCGTTGAAGTGGGTCAACTTAGTATATGTTTACATACAAATAGAGACATCGAATATAGTAAATGATGTATTTGATGTATTCTTTTCAGTATTATGCCGAAATGTTCCAAACTTTAGCGAATTGGACGAAGAAGATAAAATTCTTTTCCGAGCTGCCTACGACTCCTACGATACTCAACCATACAACCACGATAACTATGACAATGAAATCCCGATAAGTAAGTTTGATTTGCTCAAAGACGGGATGTGGGCTTTAAAAGCCAAGATCAATGAGTTAAAAGTCTTCAATAAGGCTTTAGCGGCAAACTTGCTATCGACGAAGCTACATCTTAAAGAGATGATGGCACATCTGAAACCGCTGAAGAAGCATCAGCATGTTGAAATTGATAAGAAACATGTTTACCGCTATCAGGTAAGAGTATTTTGCTATTTTTCTAGATAGAAAATAGATAAATATAATGCTGGACAATCCACACAGCACCATCTAGCCCCAAAGTGTTATATTTAAAACATTATATACATAGATAGATATTTTTTATTATACAAAGAAAACACCCAGCCCAACGGAACAAATTTCTGCAGATCGTACTCAACTTTGTTCCGAGGCAGGAATCGAACCCGCAACGTCTTGCGTCGCAGGCGGACTCTCGCCCGCTGCGCCACTGAGGTCGTCAATGTCAAATCAAGATGATCAATGTAGGTAGGTAGGTTAGCATCCCTTCCACTTGTTTCCCCTATGTCTAAATTGTAGTATAGTATTGTATGTAATGTATGCACGATGCTAAACTAGAGTTCTGGGAAACTCTTTATCGTCTGTTATCCTTTCAAACAAGATTATGATACGCGCAGGTACTTTGTTATTTGAATAATGCCTATAGCCTTGTATTGTCATGGAATTCGCCGGTAACTCGCTGGCATGTAGGTACCTATATAGAATAATTATACTTCGGTAACCCCTACTGCTTTATTTCAAGATAACCTGCCTTTAGATAGGTCACTGTCACTCGTATGACAACTTAGTTCTATGTGCAAATAATAGCATGCCATCAATCAATTACTTATATAAAAAAATATCACAATGGAATAATAACTATTGGTTTTTTATACAACTAGCTGATGGAACAAGCAGATGGCCCACCTGATGTTAAGTGGTAACCATCACCTATTACAAAGCATTGTCTCGTAAGTCACGCACGACAGAAACGTGCCCTACGATGCACTGTTCTGCGTTCATCAACTTGAGCCATACAGATGTTAAGCCTCATGTGCCTGTAATTACACCGGCGACCACACTCTTTAAACCGAAATACAGCAACGCTGCTTGGCCGCAGAAAATGGCGTCGTGGTAGTACTTCCCCGGACGAGCCCTTCACAAAGAGCTCTACTACTCTTAAAAATGTGGGTATGCACTAAGAGATCTGAAGGGATATCTACCATGCCTGGGGATACAAGTCGTGAAGCTGTTTCAGTTCATAGCACAATGTATAATCTCACGAAACTTGAGAAAACATGAAGACCGCTTTGCCTATTGACGCTAATATTGTTTTTTTCAGCCAGAGTCTTCCCCGCCGCCGCTGTCTTATTCGCAATACGATCCACCGCATCCGCAACATACCGCACCAGCGCCTTCTCAGCATTACACCGACCCCGCACCCCAGTACTCAGCACAACACTACGGATCTCCTCAACCCGCCCATGATCCTTACTACGGAAACTGAAAAGTAACCGTAACTTTTATAACTAGATTTATCTCTCTTCTCTTTAACCCAAAGAAATAGAGTTGAGAATCACGATATGTCGAATCAATTGAATTGCTTGCCGGATTGAAATAAAAATACTTCTTATTGAGCGAGTTCTTTGTCTCATCTTAGATGCAAGTCGCGCCAGTTATGTCGTGAGCTCGTTGTAACCACGTCATAAGAAAGTGCATTAATAAAATAAATTCATAATTGTTAAGGTCACCAAGACTGTTGAGTGGCGTAGTTAGCCGCAGCGCGCGCGCAGGGCACTCGTGTACTAGAAGCGAATTGCTTATTCGATCAATATCGAAATTAAATGAGAATCGCTTAGTTTTACAGAGTTCAGGAGCCGCCGAATATGTGCTTAAGCTAAATTGAAATAAGCTTAAAAGATGTTTTTACAAACAATCGGAGATAAAGTGGACATGTCTCTATCGATACAATAGCTCGCAGGTGACAACGAAGGCTCGATACGCTGTCCGACGAGATGAACACGAACTTAATATGGATTTATGTTCTGGTATGATCTGAATTACTTACTATTACTAGGTTACCAAAGGAAAACCTATTTAGATGCATGGTGACACTATAATTCGTGACCTAGGTAAATGTCGGTAAGTTCTATAGAACGAGACATAATAGCCCCAATTTGTGTCGCATGACAGGCAATCAATGTACAATAAACTGCGAAGCATTTTGTTAATATCCAGGTTAGTAGGTATATGTAGTAGAAGTAGCCCAGAAGTTCTAGTGGACGAAGGAAGCACTACCACTACCAATTTCATTGAACTTCTAATGATAACTTTCCATAGCAGATCTAGAACAACTGGATGGAATAGATATAATAATAATAGCCGTTTAATCAGAAAAGATTTTTCACACTTTACACTAAGTATTTATTTAGGTACACTTTTAGAAAAACTTGTGTCCTTTGGCTAAGGCCTCCTCCAACTCCTTCCATTTTCCTCTATCGTTTGCTATACGTGGCCATATCTTTTCTCCTGTCGTCTCCAGATCATCCTTCCATCGTCTATACGGTCTCCGGATGGAATAGACTATTTGATAAAGATACTGACAACGACTCCGTACAGGCACGGTATAAAACCATTTAAAATACCGTCAAACCCTTAACCTATTTCCTAACGTAGAATTTTATTTAATATATTTTAACGTATCAGCATTGCCATTCAGCGTGGCAATGCAGCCAGTGTCTTGGATACGCTTCCGACTGGCACTAATTTAGATCAGTTGAGCTATCTATAGATCGTTTGCAACGGTCTGCAGATAGCTCAACTGTTTCATATGTAGTTTGTACATTTTGTGAATAATTGTAACTATTAGTTGTAATTTTCTTTGTAAATAAAGATTTTCTCTTTTATTTAATTATTATTTTTATATACAATAATATTTTGCAAAGATCATTTCAAAGTGATTAAACCAACCTTGTGATTTAACCAATTTCAAACTGTAGTTTCCAAAAGCGGCTTTATTGTTCTGTGCAGACGCTGCCTTGGTTGTTTAAGTTGACGTGAGCTTTATAATTTCTACAAATATTTAATTGTTTATTATTTACCGACGTAATGTACAACAATTTCTATATAAGCTATGTAGTGCCATACCAGTATACTTCTATCACAGTCACACTACGCTAAACAGAAAACTTTGAGCTCGTTTATGTCTTTTGTATTGAATAGACACAAATCTGTAGTGTAACACAAAAAAGATTGAATTAAGTCATCACTGTGTCGCAGATATTAACAACGCCCTCCTCCGGTGTAGTGGAAGTACTATTTTTTTTTGTAAGATATAAATGAGGTACATAGTTAAAAGTAAAAAAGTAATAGGTATTTAAAATTAACAGTAAATGCCAAATGAAGTATAATTATCTAGCTGTGACAAAGTATAAAATAACTATGTACGAGTATGTAAGGTTAACAAATTATTCATGTGCGATTGTGTGTGTGTGTGTGTGATGGAAGCGAAGGTATAAGTATATAAGCAGCCACTTAGGTCTCTTTTCTCTTTCCTTTTTTGTCAGCCTTCTTTCTTAGTTTAGTTCCAATTAGCTGGTTTTATCCCGCGTCTTTGTTGAAACCACATCGGATATTGAAGCTGTGCGATTTTAGATTTCGGTGGTAACAACTGTTTGCATGCCAACAGGAAACTGGAAAGTTATGTGTATACCGCTGTTTAGTCCGTAATTATTTATGACACGCCAAAGCAAGGTTGCCTTTAAATCGTGCTTTAAATACATTCATATGCCTTTGTATTTAGGCAGTATGAACTATATACATTCACTAATTATAATTATTTACAGTCGTCGGTGGCCATTACCTCCTGTGTTTAGAACGATTTGGTCAATTACCTATATTTGTTGTAAGAAGTAATTAAAAACAGCCTTCTTTGCAGTATTTCAAGTGTTTATCGGAATTCCTATCTATCGCTCTCAGTCTTAAACACGCTAAAAACATATAAAATAGTCGCATATTTCTTCAACATTATCTCATTTTTTCATCAGTTTCTGTCTCCTTTTTGTCACATCATGACTGTTGGAGGTTTTATTTAAAACTTTCGAAACTTTTTTTTTGCAGTCGTCAGCGTCATAATCATAGGCAGTTTTTACATCTATTTAATATGAAGCAGCATCTGTTATCCAAATGCGGCATTTACGAAAAACTATCAAGATATCACGTAATACAACGTATGTAAAGCACTTTCATTGTTTATATTCTTTCCTTAAGTAATGTTGGTTAAAAAACCCACCGAAATTACACAACAGAACGTAAAATAACCCAATAAAAAACAAAAGCTGTGTTGCTTCTCAAAATGACAGAAAACGAATCCAAACATTATAGTCTGTTAACGTTGCATTGGCCTTATAAATCTTACTGACGGCTGAGGTTTCAATAAAACGTCGTTTTCCGTCAGACCTTATTTTATTTAAATTAAACCAATGTAAACCTGTAAAAAAATATGTCAGTATAAACTTTAAATTATTGTAATTCCACATTTAACTTCATTGTTCTGAAATCGGAGTTACTGATTTAATTTAACACTTCAAGTTATTTATCTCTGTAAGAATGATGTTGTCTTCAACCAACTTTCCTTATTCATAAAAAAATATTTGATAACGCTATATAAAACACTACTATTATAAACTTTTATTTGTATGTAACTTAAAATAACATGAGTATTGGCTCAAAAACTACTTGTCCGATTTCAAAAATTATTTCACCATTAGAATGCTAGATTATCCCTTAGAAAAACAGGTTATAGTTTACACGTTTAAAAAAATCCTTGAAGCAGAGTCAAGCCGCTAGTTTATATACATCTATCTAATATATAAAATTCTCGTGTCACAGTTTTCGTTGCCATACTCCTCCGAAACGGCTTGACCGATTTTGATGAAATTTTATTGTGCTTATCCGGTATCTATGAGAATCGGCCAACATCTATTTTTCATCCCCCTAAATGTTAGGGGTAGTCCACCCCTAAATTTTATTTTTTTATTTTTTAGACATAATTTTATTTTTTTATGATACCTACAACATACAAAAATACATACAATCCTCAATTTTCACCCTTCTACGATCAACCCTTATTTTTTAATAGCCATTTTAGTAATTTAATCATTTTTCCTCTCCGGTCGAAAACTGATCAATGGAAATTATTTATATGGCAAAACAACGTTTGCCGGGTCAGCTAGTTATTTATAAAATCTTTGTATTAAAGGAGTGTTGGGCTTACCGCGCCATCAAAATCACGTCCCAGGCACAATAGTGAGCTACAACATAAACGGGGCAGGGGATAAATCACCTAGAATGGGATGCAAGCGCCTGTAATGATGTGCCTACCTAGCAACATCAAGTGGTCTATTGGTGGTTAATTTATAAAGAGCCAGTTAAAAAGAAAACATCAATAACGCATAATAAATGTCAGAGTGATCTTTAAACAAACTGGATCACGTATTTGCTACAGTTGAGGGCGAAACGAGTCTAGTCAACTTCCTCATGTTTTTTTATGAAACGGCGTCAAGCAAGTAAGTACTTATCTAGTGGTAGGTGTAGAATGTCCGCGTGTATTGTGTGGAAATATAGGTATGTGCATTACTAATGTTTTTTCTTTAGCAATGTCATCGAATACTTGATATGGTTATTACTACTCAATCTAATTAGCTGCATGATGACTTTTCAGAGATTAATATCAACGTTTACCCCATTAGAGGCTAATACGTTGCATATTTGTAAAATAAAGACAGAACTAGGCAGGATGTCGTGAATTTAAATTTACTAACTAGCTAACAATTTTAGAACTTCAGTAACCTCATAAAGTAGGCGAATTCAAATACTCAAGAGAGAAAATAAGGCACATAATAAATTCGTAATAAATAAAAATCGATTTTGAGACATTAGCTGCGTTGTAGGTGCCCTGTATGTAATCCTAAACATTATTCCCCGGACACGTAAATATAAAAAAAATAATAGGTATTCTAAATTATTATATCTACGTACTATAACTAAATTATTATATCTACTTACTATAACTAATTTATATGCATTAAAAAAGTTCGAGATCGTTCGAGAAGGCCTTGCTCTGCCTGGTATTTTTGCGGTCTATCGATAGCTGTACAGCACGGGTGGCGCAACGCAATCCCGACCACACAAGAGCTATCCATCCAACTACGATCAATCACGAAAACTGGAGAATTGTTCATTATTGCTTTACAAACAATATCCAAAATTATACGATGTGGTAGGTACCTACTAGTGTTCTGATGTGACAACGACGTTCACTTACTAAATAAATGCCAACCACTGATACTTTATTAATAAAAACTATATAAACAATAAAAAAAAACTTCTTTAACTTCAGAACCAATGTAAACGATATTAATTTTCTCCAAACCCTTTGAAGGTTGTACTTATGTAAGTAATGACAAGTCGTAGGACTCAGTACATATAAGACTCGCATTATTATTTATTTAATTTACCTTTGTATGAGTTTATTTGTACAAGGATTTGGTACCTTCCCTACTCTATTATTATGACTAAGATACATTGCAGTAAAGTGCAAACACTAGGACTCCTTTGTCGTCTCAAGTTCTTTATCATGGGTCAGCATTATTTGCATTCGAGTTTAAAATACCGCACGATCTAGTAAATCAGAATAAGAACTGGTTTGCCGCCTCGCCCAGGTCTGAGGCTGTGCGCCAGTAAAGGGAAAACCTATGCGAAACTTGGATTCTGTCTCAAGTTCATGTGTATTTGATTACTTTTGAGACTTTGTCTGTTGCGACGCGATTGGTGTGAAAATAAACTCTGGAAAAACGATAATATTTCAATAGTAATCCGGTATAGGTACCTAGTAATAAATACTTCTACAACAATGGTTGAACAATTGTTAATGAACCATGGATGCTAGTAGAAGGTACACCCAGGTTCTTTTGTTTCTTATTTTGCTCACACTAGTATATTTTTATTGAAGTTTTAATTTACAGATATTTTTATAAAATATTCAATGCAACTAAGAAATAATAGATACCTCTACAAAAGACTTCAACGCGCTCCGCCCGCTACGCTTTCGTAGACCTTACCTACTCGTACTCCTTGAAAATTATTTTCTTTCATTCTACGCAGCACTATTTAGTCCCAAAATAAGGAAAACTATAAAGACGCAGACCCAAAAATAGTTCATTACACAAATGCTCGTTCTGTGTCAGCATGGAACCTACGACCTATAACGCAGAAGGCAGATTGCTTCCAACTGAGCTGCGAAGGCTGTCAATAAGTTTTGATTGCTGGTGTAATTAGACATTTTGTTGGCATGGACGATGTTAATTGGCCTTTTATTACCAATAATACCGAACGATTTATTTTATGTAGGCGTATTAGTTTAATGTCAGTTTATTTTAATTGAATTAGATGGCTTTAATTTTTGTTTAGCTCAATAGGAATGATTTATGTTTTCTTTAGAGCATTTCCAGGAAGTGTTCTTGTTCGTTAGTGTTTTGAAGTTTCAAAGGATCCCTAGAGTAGGGTTTCCTAAATGGTGGTCCGCGGAACCCAGGGGCTCCGTGGAAGGCTCACAGGGGTTCCGCGGTCTGTCCGAGAGTTAAATAAAACTTTCGTGGAAAATACTCATAACCGCGCCGCATCGTCGCGTGTCATCGCGTCCATGTTTTGCAATACTTAAAATAATTATTTCTCATTTATAATTTGTTCTTTCTCCCGAGTCTAACCTGCATTCAAACTACCTACAAGGTAAACTTAACAAAACCGCCAGCTAGGGTTCCGCCAAAAAATATATGATCAATTAGGGTTCCATGGCCAAATAAAATTGGGAACCCCTGCCCTAGAGGAACTATCAGACCTATTTCCTTTTCCTTACCCTTGTACACAACACAATGTACACTGCAGTTACCTTACAGAACCTGAATGTTGCACTCGGAAATATCCTACAGTTGTTAGGCGAATTATCTGAAAAGGGTTTCTTTTTTTCTTTTATATACATATACTCATAATGTCAAGTGTGTGATAATCCTACTAATATTATAAACATGAAAGTTTGTAACTATGGATGGATGGATGTCTGACACTCTTTCACGCCGGAACGGCTAAACGAATCTGGATGAAACTTGGCAGAGAGATTGATTATAATCTGGAATAACACTACTTTTCATGCCGTGGGAATACCGGGATTTAAATCTGCGCGGGTGAACCCGCAGGAGGCAACTAGTAGAATATAATTACACCCAGACTGAAAACAAACATCAATGTTCATCGCACAAATGGTTGTTCTCGGTGGGGATCGAACCCACGGCCTACGGCGCAGAAGGCAGAGTTACTGAGCTGTGAAGGCTTTCAGATCAATGTAAAAAATGTCAATCACTACTAATACGCGAGAAAAGGCACGGGTGACTGCTAGCATCCAATAAATAGCAAAACTTGATCAAAACGGCCAGTTCTTGTAGGCCGCTTCATTAGCGACCTTCGTTTTTCACTGCCACAGGTTGTGCGCGTGCGCATGCTTGCACCCACACTGCCGCCGCCGCCCCACTCACCTCCGCAGGTACCCTACTTGGACCTTTCATTTAATTTTGACAGTTCAATTGTAATCTGGCAAAAGGAATTTAGAGGCCTGACCAATGCTCTTTGAAATTGCAAAGCAATTACTTATTGCTGCCTGCCTCTGCTTCAGAACAACAGAGACTTCCTTTTATTAAAATGATATATATTCAAGAATATAAAAGACAAATGACATTAGAGTTAATCCTAAGGAGACATGTAGCGTAGGTAGGCAGTACCTAGGTACTAACTTTAATACATTATGGAAATTATAGTAGCCGCATAAGCCGTCGTGATATAATTTCATACCTTAGTGCAATTTGCATCCGTAATTGGAGGGCAAAGGGTAATTTAATCCCACGTTGCCATCTTAACAGCTAGATTTACCGTAAGCAAGTCCTCCTGTCTTTAGAACTTTAGCAGACGGAGACGAAGAAAAGCAGGAATGCAAAAGGGCTGTTTACCAAAGTTTTATGATCTAATCTGATTGAATGAAACTGATGTTTTAGAGAGCTGTGAGGTAGTTTTGGTGGTAAAATAGTTACTAAAACTTCCAATTAAATACTAAATTAAAATGAATCTTTTGTCGGTGTCCATGCATGCCAGCTATCCTACTCCTCGCATCGTAGCTCGTAGGTAGGCACTCCTCACTGCTGAGGGTCGTGTCGTGACCCACCCGTCATGTCACGGGGGTCTACACATTTAGAAGGCTAACCTTAATTTTGGCTAAATTTCAGCTCGATCGGTATAAAGGTGAAAGCATAAATGCAATCTTTTTATGATTTTTTATTAAGGGCCTGGCGACAGCGGCTCGCAGTTTCGAGGTGCGATTGGCTATTATTTCATTTCGGGGAGGTTGTTTGAAAGAATAACTATCCAGTGACACGCATAAATACTGTTCGAATACAAATAATACAATAATATAAGGGAAATGTGCTTGAGTCAGAAATCTTTTTGGTATTAGGTAAACGTACGCCAAACATACTAATACCAAAATTATTTCTGATTCGGGCATGTTTCCCTTATATTATTGTGTTATTTAATTGTGTTCGAACAGTATTTATGCGTGTCACTGGATAGTTAATCTTTCATACAACCTCCCCGAAATGAAATAAAATGAAATAATAGCCAATCGCACCTCGAAACTGCGAGCCGCTGTCGCCGGGCCCTTAAGGTATCCGAGAAGGTTAACGTTTGGGTCCTTGCAAAAAATCTTTTTTCCTTGCAAAAAATCTTTAGGGTATGAATTACAATTTGTCTACAGACAACTATAAAAAAAAGACAAACTTAATTCGCCTTCGTAAATTGTAAGAAATAGAGTTGCGTGGTACTTGTCGGTGAATAGTTTCCGGCGCTCAAGGTAAAGGGTTGGTTGTTAGTTACAAGTTTACAACCCGACAGCAGATATAGTTAGCTCGGTGCAAGGACAGCCGCGGTCACTGACAGGCGAGACGACGCATAGCAACGGATATCAGCATCGCCGGTTAGGACATGGTTTTTCCCATCTCATTGCTCGCGTTTACCTACCCTATGTTTATCGTATATATAATAAAAGTTTATCCCATCTTTATTATAAGGCTTCCGCATCACTAAAGGCCCACGCCAGATAGGCGCGCCCACAATTTTAATATGATGATGAATAGGTACCTATATTCGTCTCTAAGCGACAACGAGATTCCTTAGACTTAGAGGATGTCTAAGGGGGAGCCAGAGGCACATTTTGACACATAGGTACCTACTCACATTTCGCAACTCGTATTTCATACGTGACAGTTTGCAAGCTGATCGCCGCTACTAGAATACGAAATGTTTTCCTTCAACGCTTGAGAGCACTGGCATTACGCACTTAGTATATTTTTCGAAGAGAAAAAGTGTACAATTCGACCCCACGACCTAACGATCAGCCGGTGCTCTCAATTTATAAGTTAATATCACTACATAGATAGGTACCTAGTTAGATAGGTAGAAGATAGAAAATACTTTATTGCACACAGCTTAAGGATACAACAAATAAACAAACTTAAAACTAAAAGTACAATGGGCGGCCTTATCGCTAAGTAGCAATCTCTACCAGACAACCTTTGGATGAAATGCACTCAAGAAATCTAGTCAGTATAAAACAAAATCGCTTCCCGCTGTTTATATATATGTCCGTCCCTGTGTAGATAAATAATTAGATCTACCATCTTTAAAACTACATACCTCACTGATTTTGATGCGGTTTTTTTATATTACCTTTAGTTATTCAAGAGGAAGGTTTATATGTATTGCACCCGTGCGAAACTGGGGCGGGTCGCTAGTTAATAATAATTTATAACCTAATGTTGCTCCATCAAGCTATGTTTATCTTTTATGTAGATGTATTAGGATTATTGTTATTAGGATCGAATTTTAAAAATAATTTGAGGGTTCAAGGCGCCTGACAAAAAACAGCTTCCGTGTGTTAAACAAGGCAACCTACCTACCTATTTCATAATCCTTTTGTTTTTATAGTATCTTTCTGAGAATAAATTTATAGTCCAACACTTAACAAAATAATTGAAACGTAGATAAGTTAAGTACCTATTGACTTGACTTGCCCTTTCTTCTTGAGACAAGGATCTACGGCATCCGCAATGATATTTATTTTTAAATAAATTAACGGATAAGTGCATGCTTTCGCATTGCATACAAACCGTCTTCTCTTTAATCTGTATTAATAAATTATATAATTTAATAGGTTGAACGGGCAGATCGAATTTTATGATGTCAAGTAAATGCGAATTTCCGCGTTCAGTTACCCGTGATCCTATCAATAGGTACCTACCTACTTACCTACAGCGTGAGGAATGCCACAAGTAATCACGTAGGCTGACATTCAACTTACAAATATCTTACAAGATCATTGCTCACATTACAACACAACGCAACTCACAAGTGGGTTTTCCATTCCTACTTCTTGAGTTTATCTACCTGGACATAGGTACCTAGATAAGGACAAGTGGGTATTTTTGCAGAATAGGTAGTATTTATAATTAGTACCTAAATCAATCGCTGAAACTAATGCACGTTTCAGTTCAGTTCCTTTCAACCTCCATTTTTACTACCACCTCACGCAACCATAACTTTGAGCTGTAAAAAAACCAGGGTTTATTTTCAATTTCCTTTCCAGACGTAGACTTACCCCCGGTTTCTGACATCTCGATCAAAGCTAATCTCTCTTAAAGGCCCGGTGACAGCGGCTCGCAGTTTCGAGGTGCGATTGGCTATTATTTCATTTCGGGGAGGTTGTTTGAAAGAATAACTATCCAGTGACACGCATAAATACTGTTCGAATACAAATAATACAATAATATAAGGGAAATGTGCTTGAGTCAGAAATCTTTTTGGTACTAGGTAAACGTAAGGCCAAACATACTAATACCAAAATGATTTCTGATTCGGGCATATTTCCCTGATATTATTGTGTTATTTGTGTTCGAACAGTATTTATGCATGTCACTGGATAGTTATTCTTTTAAACAACTCCCCGAAATGAAATAAAACGAAATAATAGCCAATCGCACCTCGAAACTGCGAGCCGCTGTCGCCGGGCCCTTAAGTCCCTCTATCTTCTTCATTTATATATGGCTAATTTGAAGTCAAAGCTAAATGGCAAGTGTAGGGTTTTCTCTGTTCCGTGGAACAGACACGTCACACGACACAATTTCACGTCACTGTCTGTAGCTACAAGTACCTGCATTTTTAACTACCATGGCCAATAAAAGTAAATAAAATTAAAATCGCAGACTTTCATTTTCAATGTTTTTTTACTTTCAGGTAATAATACACCTTCACCAAGTGATTTCGCGTCCTGCCCAAGACGCCGGCAATACCCACACTACCGGACAGGGGCTCCCCTACAACCTTGGCAGCTTAAGTTACGAAAATTCACCTAATCATCATGATGAAAAAGTTATATCAGTGAGAATAACATCTTCGGTAGCTATAGGGAGAGGATCAAGACCAACCAAAAGAGTTGATGGTGAACAAAAGAAGGAACATTATACTGTTACTAAATCTACTACTAAATTATCAGAACACAGTGAAAATAATGATCAAACGACGGATTTACCACCGAATCTCAGAGGTGCTAATATCGAATTTATCAAACAACTGAACGCAAAGAAGGAGCTTATGCAGTTCTCTGAAGAACAAGATGATCATTTCGAAACATCAGCTTTACGATACGATGATGTTGGTGATAAAATAATTCCTTACGAAACGAAAAACGACCAAACGATTACAAACGAAGAAAGTATTCCAAGACCCAGAGAAATATTAACTTCTGATGATTTTCATGGGTTTAAATCAAAATCCATCGCCATTTTAGATGACGCGCTAAAACTAGCCGAAGAACGGCTAAGTCATAACAATACTGAAAATGACAACATTACAGAAAGCAACTCAGCAACTGAAAACGCCTATTATTCTACGTTATATGATGAGAGTGAATACAATGGAGAAGATACAGATAACTACAGTCATTTAGATTATAACAAGGAATCGAAAGAAATCGACGACTCTATAGCAGAGTCATCCGTAAAATCTGCCTCAGAAATAGCAAACAAGAATAGCGAAGATTACGAAAACATCGAAAATGTTCCGCTGGCTAGGTCACTGGGACTTTCTCCGCCTGCTAAGAATTATATTCAAGGTTTAAACAATAAACCACTGAACGAAAGGGAGTCCAGTACCAGGCATACGACAGTAAGTTTTAATATAGTGCACGAGGCCCCAAAAATGAATAATTTTGACAACCCTGGCAAATCTTTCGTCAGCCCTAGTCAAGCGTATCAAGAACCGCATAAATTCTACGATAGTCCAATAATCTACAGTAGGCCTGCGCAAATATACAGTGAACCTTCTAAGGTTTACAGCGAACCTGCAAAGGTATATAGCGAACCCTCGAAGATATACAGTGAACCATCAAAGGTTTACAGTGAACCTGCAAAAATCTATAGTGAACCGGCGAAGTATTACAGCGAACCCGCCTCGCTACATCTCAAGCCGAGTGCTCCTAAAGCATATTCGCCTTGGCAACAGTCACCGCCGCCTTCTGCCCCGACCACACACAATACAACACCTGTCACAACCAAAATCGTTATTGACTCGGCGAATATTCCTCAGCAGCAACCGGAAAAGAATTACGAAGTAGACGAGAAAGTCAGCGTCCTCACCGAAGGAAGAAGTCACGGAGAACAGGAGTCGTCCACCGAAAAGTGCAAACAAGAGAACTGTAAAGTTGGCTATGTGGTAAAGGGGCGACAGTTTAACAAGTATAGGGTCGAGGAGCGGACTTCGGATGGTTTCATAGTTGGTGAATATGGCGTGGTGAGGAACGAAGACGGCGCATTGCGGGGCGTGCGCTACACCGCCGACAGCGAAGCCAGTCCGCGGCTCATATACGATGCACTCATGAAGTTCCTACAGCTCAAATAATTATAATTAACCTAAATTGCTCTGAAAATAAAATCCCAAGTAAACTTAATTTGCTCATTTATTTCTAAGTATTTGTAGTAGGTACGAATAACAATAATGCGCGTTACACCTTTAACAGTTATAATTAATTTATTTGTAAACGTTAAGACTGATTATAATGGTATAATATCAAATAATTGGAATATTGAAACGTGTTAAACTGTTTAAACTCATGTAGTGCAATGTTCTCCGATACAGAAGGTAGATACAACCTTATCAACAAACCTACATAATTATTAATGACTTCGGAACTTGCTGTCCTTCATAAATTCAAAAAATTTACAACAATAATTTGGCGCAAAAATTTCGACAACCAACGCTAGACTATAACGGTAGTCGCATAGGTTTAGATATGTTTTGATTTTTGTTTATTTAGATCGATGGATATGTGATTTATTATTTATAATTTCAATTCCTTGAGTGAAATCGTAAAGTAGACATTGTATCTGGCAGTGAGATTATTCTATGTATCGATTAAACTGAAGTGTGCATAGTATTTAGAACATTAGTTTTGACAATAAGAGCGTAGAGGCGCGTAATAATTTTCCAATTTACGGCCTCAGAAACAAGATATGGTTCAATAATTAGGCATCGATGACATAGAACTAACCTTCAGTTTAACACGGCTTGATCCATCACAGTTTCACTGGAGTTGGTTTATGAGAACTTGCTTCGGCTAGGTATTCGAGATTAATTAAATATTAAAACTTTCTATGATACACTTAAGCTATACTTTTCTCTGATTAACCTCTTCTTAGTAGGTACATACACAAAAATATGGTTTAGACTAGCTACGATGGTGCCATTTCACTCTGATAATATAGAATAATTAAATAAGTTAGGACATAAAATACTATAGGTAATATGAAAATATTTTGTATAGTAATAATTTTGCAATAAATATTAAGACAAATAATGAAGTTTCCTTTCAATATTTTGATACAGATAAAATAAACAAAAGCTTTAATGCTTTATGATATTGTAATTATAATTTTCAGCTGTATAAATACTACAATAGCTAGGTACCTACTATAATAATAATGTAGATACTTATCTATGACGAATATCCATCATGACACCGAAATTTGTGGTTAATTAAATTATTCGTGTCTCACATTCGAGCACTACCTTTCATTCCAATGAAACAATTTTAAAATGCACACAAACGTATAGGCTAAACTTCCGTAATTTCATATACTTACTTACATACTTTATGTTATATATAATTATTCTACTTACATCTAATTTTAGATAAAATATATTAGCTTCGTCTGACCTTTGCCAATTTAGAAAACACGCCTAAACTCACTAATACGTGCATAAACTTTTTACTAACATTTAACGATTCGTGGAAGCACTTTATACTCTGCAGTGGCACACAGCGCTGGATGGATGTTAACGATAGTATCGCAAATTTGGTGTTTCACAAAGCATACAACATTATACAAGTGTCTTAATGTCATTGTTGTCTATAGCTTTAAGTATCTTATGGAATTATTTTGTAAGAAAACCCGCGCTTACCAGGTAACACACTTGTAGACTGGAGTGTCACGTAAAAAGAACGCATAAAGCCCGTTCGCACCATTGCAGCACTGTAGCGAGGCGAGTAGCACACCCACCACGGTATTTTGCTATTATCAGCCAACCAGTGAACACGGACGCGTGCTACTTGCCTCGCTACTCGCCTGGTGCGAACAAGGTATGAATGCTTGTGGAGTGGATGTCGGTGTATAGGCAGGTAAGTTAGGCAGTAGACGACTAAAGCAACATTCACGCAATGGGGCATTACCACTTCGTCGCCTACCAATTAGACCCATATACATACTAAACACTGTGCGGATAAACTACTAGCGTTCTTTTAAAGTGTCCGAATATATCTCGCTTGAAAAATGGGACACGAATTAAACAACAAAGCTATTTCTCAGCTCTTAGAAATAGTTCTACTAATTCCGTTTGTTCCACAAACACACGTGTCAGGCGACATTTGCAGTTATACTACGATACTTTATGTAGATACGAAAAATAAGAGTTAGGCCGAAATCTTAGATAATATTTATTCATATTTCAGACCACAATAATTTTTGTTTTGGTTTCACATCAGCATCTAGCATACGTACATTTAGTACGTAGATACTACATTAGGTCCTATCAGCAAAATTCTCGCCTTACCACTTTTGAAACAGATTCGTTTGGAAGCTGTTTAGCTAGCTGACCGAGGGCACAGCGGGGTATCGGTAACTCGCGCACAGGAAATGCGCAAACAAACTTGCGAATTCAACAAACTTGCGAATTTTATCTTTCCGCAGGCGCGTTCTGCAAAACAAAAAGTGATTTGTAACCTTCAGAGTTTATTGACTCATTTCAGGCTGGTGTTTTCGAAGACGCTATAGCGCAAATCCATAGCCCAGACCGCACGGATCAACTTTTAGATACTCGGATATCCGCCTTATTGTTTTAAATCTTTAACAACTCGACATTGGCAAATTCGTGAAAATAACTACATCGGGCACTGAACAGCCAAAAATAAAAGAAGACCTAAAACTTTGCTTCGAAATGAAGTTTCGCGCGCATTTTGTTTTAGTTTTATACATCACACGTGCTCAAAGCTACATATTATTAAGCTACTCTTACACGTAATTTGTAGGCGTATTTAACAAACACTTAAGAGTCCGGTGACAGCGGCTCGCAATTTCGAAGTGCGATTGGCTATTATTTCATTTTATTTCATTTCGGGGAGGTTGTTTGAAAAAATAACTCTAGAGAAACACGCATAAATACTGTTCGAACACAAATAATACAATAATATAAGGGAAACATGCCCGAATCAGAAATCATTTTGGTATTAGTATGTTTGGTCTTACGTTTACCTAATACCAAAATGATTTCTGACTCAAGCACATTTCCCTTATATTATTGTATTATTTGTGTTCGAACAGTATTTATGCATGTTTCTCTAGAGTTATTTTTTCAAACAACCTCCCCGAAATGAAATAAAATGAAATAATAGCCAATCGCACTTCGAAATTGCGAGCCACTGTCACCGGAGCCTTAACATTGAAGCTTATAATTGAGAAAAAACATCGAAAACTTATTTTAAATTGATAGAAACAAGCTATTAGATAAAAATTAGGTGATAGATATAGGTGTCTCATCAATATCGGTATATTAACTTCAAAAATTTTCGTTTCAACATTAAGAAGATAAATAGGAAAACTGATTATTTGGCCTTGTAGACGGCATCAAAACATTTCTTAGGTACCTAAAAATATTGATACATTTCGATGAAATTACAAGTAATCAAGAAATTTCTACCATAATTATCATCTTACCATAATTTATTCAATTATTAATACATCTACACTAATTCTACTGTTTTGTTCCACATCGGGTGTAATTTTTCTTATAACAATAAAAACAATTGTTAAATACATTGCTAACAAATAAATAGCTACTATTAAGTAGGCAATAATTATGTATACTATTCAATATGTTTATGTTAACAATAATGTGTTCGAAAAAAGCGTGCATTTAAACTCCCTAAAATATAATCTTAAGCTGTAAATATTCCAAAGTTATGTCTAAGAGTTCTCAACCAAACAGTTTTAACTATAAGAGCAAACGTGTTGGTTGTATCTTGCTCCTAACAATGATATGATATGAGAGTACATCTTAAAGCTAATCGAATACATTGAACAGCGTAAATACTAAGCAAGTAATCATAACTTAAAACATTCTACTCGCTAATCGTCATTTTAGATATCGTTAATAAAGCTGAATGTACAGTCGGTCAAATATCTGACTTACCAGCCTTTTACAGAAGCAATCTGACAGAAAATATATGTACCATAGTAGTATATCCCTGAGTTATTCGCCAAATGTCGAATGATTGATGGCGCAACCCCGTTTCAAGGGGAAACGTGGGTTCAAATCCTACTAATAAAAACTTTTGGGATATCATATCAATCTAACAGCCGGTGTAATTACAGGCATATGAGGCTCAACATCAGTATGCCTCAAGTTGATGGACGCAAGGCAGTGCATCGTAGGGCACGTTCCTATCGTGTGTGACTTACGAGGCAATGCTTTGTTATAGGTAATGGTTACCACTTACCACCAGGTGGGCCATCTGCTTGTTCTATCAGCTGGTTGTATAAAAAAAACTAAAAAAAATCAGCTACGCAAAGAATACCTTCAAAAGCGATTAAGTCATTTATTTCGGCGACTGCACCAGCCGGCTGGAAACGATTTCGAATTCCAGCGGTTACATAGGAAAAGGTTTCTGATGGTCAATATTTTTAATCGTTAGGTTCGCTCTAGTCGTAGGTCTCGGATTCCTGTTGGACGAGCTTGAAGCGGCGAGGACTCTTCACCGCGATCGAACCGTGGCCATCCAGCGACAGCCGCCCCTTCATCTGGAGATATCTGAAAATACAAAACGAATGATTTTATTCATATTAAGAGTAGAGTTAGTAGAGCTTTTTAAGAAGGGCTCCGAGGAAGTACTAGCACCACGCTTTTTTGTGCCGCCAAGCAGCGTTGCTGTGTTTCGTTTGAAGAAGTTGGTCGCCGGTGTAATACAGGCACATAAGGCACATTGGTATGCCTCAAGTTGATGAACGCAGGGAAGTGCATCCAGGAAACGTTCCTATCGTGCGTGACCTACGAGGCAATGCTTTGTTATAGGCTTGTTAGGTATAGGTGATCATTACCACTTAATATCAGGTGGGCCATCTGATTGCTCCATCAGCTGGTTGTATAAAAAACTTTCATCTTGTTTACACATTTCAGTATTTAGAAATGGAGCTATTTGTTTCATCAATATGGGAGCCTGGGACGAGTGTGTACGTATAAATATTGCTCAGCAATACAGTAACAGTTATAACTGATTATTTGCTTTATTTTAACTTCGTTTTCTTGTCCATCACTAATTTGCTATGGACCAACCTTTTAATATGGCGGCAAACGAGCTTAGTTGGTCGCTGCTGCCATTCATCCAAAACTTCTTTCGGAGCCAGAACCTGTAATTATGCATGAAACGTTTAAAAAAATTACCCTCTTATTCATAATCCCTGCCTAATTTTATAGCGGATCTATAGAGTATTCTTGTCACTCTCACTTTCATGACAACGAATAAAGGCAACAACAGACATATCGGTCTGATAAGCTACGGGCGCGCTCAGCGACCATTATGAATATATTGCTAAAAAAATAGATAAATATTGCCTTATAATATAGCCCGTTAACAGCCAAAGATAGTTGTAATAATCTAAGTTCTCGATACAGACGACTCCTGGGGTTCTAGACAGTCTGAATAATTACAAGTCAAAGATCCCCCGGACTTGTGAATAACCTGTCTCGGCTATTCAAAAGGTGGGGGGGGGGGTATCTAGACAATATCTACTTCCTAATTGTGGAACACGCCTGTTAAAAGATAAATTGATTGGCTGACCCTGTCAAGGTATACAACTTTTTATATAATGTACCTACCTTTCTGCAGGCGTGTTCCGGCAATAGAATTCCATCAAGTAGCTCGACCTTTATTAGTCAGTTTAGGTTAGTGCTCTAAAAGTGACTTCATCTTAATGTTGATAACCCCTGGCTATTGATGTCTTTAGTAAAATATCTCAACGTGATCTCTTTTCAGTCTCGAAATGTTGACTACCCCTGTTTAGTAAACTGGCTTTCCTTGTCACGGTTTCCCATAGATGATCATCTCCTTTCATTCTGTTAAGCATAATGTCTCCTTCTAAATGTTGACTATCCCTGCTTTACCAGAGGATTTATCTGTGACGACATACCTGATCACCCTTCAGTCTGTCAAGCAGCGTGACGCATATTACAGCGGCCTTGATGCCAGCGTGATGGGTCAGCGCTGCAAAGGCTAACGACTCCATCTCAATGTTGACGACGCCTGACTTGTGGATGCTCTCTAGATACTCCATCTTATCTGCCTCTGTGAAGTCGCAGAAAGCGCCGTCGAGACGACCTTGACCTGGAAATACAAGTTGTATATCAGATCAGCATCAATAAAAAAACTAAGTGCCTTTTATTTATTGAACACAGTCACAATAGGTACTTAAAACTTAAAGTAAGAGGTTTAAAGCCTGAGTCAGATTAGGCAAATATGATAATAACGATGATGTTACCTATAAATATCCTTCATTGATATACCTATTTAGGTATTTTGCGAATTAATATTCCAAATTATGTAGGTAGGTACTCTACTACTATTTTTAGAGATGGACGAAAAGACGATATTCTAAGATCGCAAAAAGTCGGTTGATGGAGGATACTTATGAATGTCTAACAGTAAATTTCTTCAGGCTAGCGATAATAATAATACTTATTATTATTAATAACTAGCGACCCGCCCGCGCGCCCCTGCTTCGCACGGGTGCACATTGTTTTTCTGCTATATCATGCATGTATTATACATATAAACCTTCCTCTTGAATCACTCTAACTATTAAAAAAAACCGCATCAAAATCCGTTGCGTAGTTTTAAAGATTTAAGCATACATAGGGACATAGGGACAGAGAAAGCGACTTTGTTTTATACTATGTAGTGATAATACTTATTATTATTATTAGACGACCTCGCAGTGGCGCAGCGGGCGAGAGCCTGCCTGCGACGCAAGAGGTTGCGGGTTCGATACCCGCCTTTGAAAAAAATTGTGTACGATCTGCAGAAATTTGTTCCGTTGGTCTGGGTGTTTTCTATGTATAACAAAAAAATATCTATGTAAATAATGTATTAAATATATCAGTTATCAGTTATTACTTTGGGGCTAGATGGTGCTGTGTGGACTGTCCAGCATTATGTATTTATTATTTATTACAAGATAGGTACACAAAATTGGAATAAGATTTAGACAGCGTGAATTATTTCAGGTGCCCTTTCAAATATGGGCAACGCACACAGCATGCTCTATAATAATTATTGAACTCAACTAAGACTATGTAAATGTAATATGTATACGTAGGTTGCAATGCTAAGGAGTTAAATATTAGTATGCATAAGATCGTTTTTTCTTATGACAATCTTCAGACTATTTTGCATCACTAAGAGACCAATCAAGACTCAAGTCAATCAATGCCATAGCTCTATAAAGCAAAACACAAGTTGTCAATCCAACATTCCACATCGGGGCAGAGCCGACCTTGACAGAACTGTCAATGTACACTATGTACTATGTACCTACGGTGCTGTACAACGGATGCGGAACGAAAGGGCAGCTGCATGTGGAACTCGATCAAGCGTGCCGAATACTATATATGTATATATTATATGAATTCAGCGTAGCGGCCACTCCGCTAGATAAAGTTTATCTAGCGGCCACTTACGTTGAATTCATATAATATATTAAAATTAAAATAACAAACGCTAAACAAAAAACAACAAGAGCTAAGGGTTCCGACAATGATACTTTTGACTGGAAAACTTCTAATCAGAGAATTATCCGTTCAGGTTTTTACAGCTTTTTCTAATTTTAGGCTTTACTTTATAAATCGCGCATGCTCCTCTCATACAAATTGCAGAAATGTAAAGTTGTCTGATGTAAAAAGTTAACCTTCATAGAAGTCATAGGTGCACATAGTCTTTCCAGTGACGGTATCGTAAGGGTCCTCGGGGTCGCTAAGTCCCTTCAGGTCGCGCGCTAGACGCTTGTCTAGCTTAGCCGGTCGCTGGATATTCTTGCCTAACACAGTCTGAAATAAAAATAGCTAAATTATAAACTTGTTAATATCTTAGAAATAGTTTTAAAACTAGTATGATTATGATTTTAGCACAAAAGTAGTCCCTAAAAAACTACCAAAGCTAACAAAACTATCCTACTATAATATAATAAATGTGAAAGTTTGGATATATGGTACTCAATACGAACGGCTGAACGGATCTGGATGAAATTTGACACAGAGATATATGGTCTGGAATAGCACATAGGCTATCCCGTGGAAATACCGCGGGTAAAACCGCTGGGCGCAGCTAGTACTGTGTTGCCTTCTCTTCGCTATTCTTCTTTGACTCGCAAAGGAACATAGACAATTTATTTTTTATTAACTTTAATTAACACGATGATAACCAATAACATTAATTAAAAACATTAAAACAACATACCAGTTCGAGACAGTTCTTAAGCGCCCCGTCCACCGCCTCCTCGGAGATGACCACGGTGCCGCCTTCATAGCCGATCCCGCCGCACGTGCCGATGCGGAAAAACACCGGATCGCGCACCTTCGCGTGGTACATCAGCTTTATCACCTCGTGCAGGAGGATGCCCACTGAAGGGATACCCATTCCGTGCTGCAATAAGTATGCACATTTTACAAATAAATATTGTTTGCTGAAAAAAGTAGGCGGACGAAGCAGCTTAGTTCGGGCACTCGAAGTAAGCTGAATGTTTGAACGGCAGGCAATTTACGACCTTATGCTACTAAACCATATTTGCAGTCCCACAGCTAAACTTAAGTCTTCATAATTTGCTTTCCGCCGACCGTACTGTTCGCGCTGAGGGCGTAGTCGCAGTTTTGGTTGACACATTACACGCGTGTATGGTGTACTACACGCAGTTTTTGTATGAAAATAAGAAAAGTCCGCCGTGTCCGCTAGGGGCGCTTTTCTTATTTTCATACAAAAACTGCGTGTAGTGTACACCATACACGCGTGTAATGTGTCAACCAAAACTGCGCTTACGCCCTATGTTCATCCTAATTACATACTTTAGTGTAAGTGTAGTGAGTAATGACAATAGAATGCGGTGGTTATTTAATTTACAGAAGTCCAGTTATATTAGACACTATAAACACTTACAATAACTTTGTCATATTATTGTTTTCGGCAAAAACATATTCATGAATAGATAAAAACAGCTTCAGTGACCCATGATAGCTCGATGAAAGGCTCTTTCATTACGTCAATTGAAAAGGATCGTGTCAGTATTCATTCGGCGCAATTAAATGACCATATCAAATGAACCAGTCATGCGCTACTCGCTTATTGAAACAAGCAATTCTATGAAATTGAAATCGATAGCACTTAATGTCCATTCTTAGGAACTATGATACGGTGGTCTCCTGTGCTGCCCTCCTTAGGAGAAAAAGCATAAGTGACAAATTTTGTGAAATTGAGTTATATACATTCCCGGGCTCACAAAAAAAAATGTGATTTTTCTGTCTAGGAATATTGGCGATATTCCCCATATAAGCCAAGTTAGACAAGCACAAGTGCACTACTTTTTCTCAAAAGTACCACCTGTGAGAGAAAGAAAAAACATAACCCTGACATCAGAGGCAGAAAACAGCTTAAGTAACCACAAACGATTTTTTTTATTCGTATGTGATCCGAACGAAATGACCGACTTCTACTATGAAAAAGCATAATAATTGAATACTAAGCAAAATAAACACATATATGAACAAATGCTTTTCCTTTGTAGCGGTAGAAACGAATAACCATAACTTTAGACTAGGGAGACTATCAAAAGCTTAAATATTTCATTTACCAAACTCGGGCATGAAGAATGTGATCGATGCGAATCCTATAAAATTCATAACCCGGATTATAAAACAATACGACATTTCAAATGCAGTATTTGTAAAGAATATGACCAACATTTAGATAAAACTGTAAGTGCTCGAAATGCTTACACGTCCTCCAGGAGTGATGATGAGACAGTATGTTATTCCGCGGACTTACAAAAAGTAATTATGTTACCAAGAATGGAATCCATTAAGTCAGTCATATTTTGTCCCCGCATAATTGCCTTTAACGAAAGTTTTGTCCCGGTTGGAGTTAGTAAGAATCCTCCATTCGCAGTTTTATGGCACGAGGCAGTTTCAGGTCGAAAAAAAGAAGACATTGTGAGTTCATTCAGAATGTTTTTCATGGAAGTTAGAGACGTAAAAAATGTCACATTGTGGCTTGATAATTGCCCTGGACAAAATAAAAATTGGTGCCTCTTCTCATACCTCAACTATTTGATTAACTCAGGAGAGCTATGTACTTAAACCATTACTTTAAATTATTTCGAACCTGGGCACACGTTAATGTCTGCGGACAGCTTTCATCATCAAGTGGAACTTTCGATGAAAAGAATGGTAAAGTTATACGACTTCAGAGATTTCAAAACCGCAGTAGAAAAAGCAAACAGTGGCAAAGTAAAAATTCATGAAATGAAAGTCAGTCATTTTTTCACATTTGAAGACTGTGGCTTCCAGGAAAATCAGCTTAGCCAGACCACGCCCTTATCTAAGCGATATGGTCCAAGTAAAGTTTACAAAAGGAAATAATAAGATTCACTACAAAACATCTTTTGAAAATGAAAACATTGAACTAGACTTTATTAAACCAAATATATTAAAGAATGGCTTTCCCTTTGATGAAGTTTAAAGAGGAACCCAGAGAAATGACTTTCAAAAGGAAACATGACATTATTCAACGTCTAGGAAAACTGATGCCACCAAATAGGCTAAAATTTTGGGAAGATCTTCCTGTTAATGACGGGGTTGCTGATCTTATCAATGATTATGACACTTGAGTGTGCGTACGAATACTACGTAAAAAACAATTATAAACCTAAATATTATGTAAAATTTCATGCAAAGTTGATTAAACCTTTTTTAAATTGTTGGCAAATCTGCTCTACATAAAACCTTAAAATATAGTAGTGCAAACAAATAGATGCCCTTTATGCGATTTGATTTAAATAAATACTTTTAAAGTTACTTACGTTGTTTTTGTTTTATTATTTACTTAAGTTACATCGAACATAATAAAGAATAAAGCACAACTACGTAATTGTGTTTATTTTGCTTCTTAAAATGACTTCATAGAACAATAAAAAAACACATGTATGTAGTTGTGCTTTTTTTCTTCCTACCTTTACTAAAAAAGGATATTAAATAGGAGGCAGGAATGGTTTTTTCTAATTATTAATTTTAATATTAATTATAAACATACAATTATTATGCAGTAAAATTTCTATATCAATAATACATACGATAATAAAAGATTCAGCTTCGTAACTCATCTTTAAAGCAGTTAAACAAAAGCGCAAAGTTTTTTCAATTTTTCTCGAAACTTAGGTTTCAGCAATTGTGCTTTTTCTCCTAAAGAGGGCAGTGTGGTGGTCCCATAAAAAATGAAATGTTTATTTACACACCTTATATCATCATCTTCCTGCCCTTATTCCATGCTAAGTGGGGTCGTCACACCAAGTATTCGTCTTCAATCTATCATCTCTATCATTCGTCATCTCAGTGCTCACCTCCTTTCTTACTTGTAATTTTTCACTCAGACCATCTGTCTTTTCTTTGGTCTGCCCATAAACCCATCCACATAATATCTAAAACTCTTCTCGTAATATACTTTTTTTCCTTCCTCATGACATGCCTAGCGCAGTGATTAATTATCTTTGACCACGCTCACCTCTAAACAAATAAAAATATAAGTAAAAATTTTGTAAAACTGAGCTCAATTGATAATACTGCTGGTATTTTTTCCACCAAAGGAACTTAATTTCCGTTTATTACAACTTATACCAGGATCTAAGTAAAAGTAAGCGAGATAAATAGCAATTTGCTTGAATGTGTATTACATTATCTATATTTGGGTTACGACCTAGAGAGGTCGTAAGCCCGAATACTGTATAATATTACATTGTGCTGTACATTGTATTGTATAGGTACACACATACATTATATTACAATCGCTCTAGGGAAACAAAATTAGAAAAATCCTGCCTGTTCCAAATTTTAGTTATAAGCTAGTTTCGGAGACTTTATGATGAGTTAGTGGACTTGTCTTTTAGATTATGGTAATCAAGAATTAAAAAAAATTTCAGCACTTTTTACTATTACTATTGAAAACATTAATGTTTTAGGTCCTAAAATTTAAGAGATTCCTTTTACAGAGTTCGTCAAAACCCAACGAAACCGATATGAAAATACAGACTTCATCCCGAATGGTTAGATTTTTGAAACCACACTGTTTCGTCGGCTTATTGCCTTATTGCTAAGTCACTAAGCGACAAAACTAAAAGTGTGGGAAAACGCAATATAAGTTTTGATTTATGCCAATTATGTATGAATACGTATGAATAATGACTTCAGCAGGTTCCATATCGGCGAAACTAGAATAGCTAGAAATAAATGGATTTTTGATTATTGTACAGCTCATTCAGGCGAGTGCGCCGGTCCAATAAAGGTAGTTAGTGACTTTTGTAGTTACTGACTTCTAACAATAAGCCGACGGTTTAAAAGATTATAAGTTCGGCTCAAGAGGCTCCTTTCCGTGGGCTCTATAATTACGTGAAAAATGTGAGTTCTACAAAGTATTACTTACACTGATACACAGCACAGGCCCCACTTTGTACATAGAGTAGCGGTAGGAGAACTGGCTGATATCCTGAAGCGTGGTCCCGCAAGGCAGCTTGTGCCCTATCTCCGCCATGATCGTGTATGCGAATTGCTCCATCCGCTTGGGAGTTCCGCCCATGCATACGAACTAATCAAACAAATTGCACTGCTTCAAAAATGCTATTTTCTGCATGCGGCACTGCGCAGTAATAAAACAATTTGCTGGAGCTCGCCGGGTTATATGACTTAGCGTTTGTGCACTACAAGGAATTTTACTGTCCGGCAGTCCGATTTTTTACGGTAAAGAGGATAGAACGACGGCAAAGACGACGAGTAAGAGAAGGACGGTTTACAAAATCGGACTGCTGGACAATAAAATTCCTTGTAGTGCACAAACGCCCTCCGAGTTGATTTGTAGAGGGTGGTAAATAGCGAATGTAATACTCCAATAAGTGTTTTCATTTAATTAGTTCATTCTAGAGCGCTTGTGAAGGCCGGCAGGTTGTATAAAAAACCGCTTGTTTCATCAGCTATGCTAGTGATATAAAAAAAAGACAACTGGCTCTTCTTCCAATTTCCATATACGACGTATAGGTACATCGTTATTAGGTCTCACTGAGTGTTATGCGGTTCCTTAACCTAGTACAAGGTGACCAAGCTTGCCAGAGCGTTAACAAGTTTATGGACCACATATTTAAAAAGAACGAATCTCCGAAAGGTGTCTCGTTCGGAAACTGAAAGTTATGCTTATATCAGATTCAAAATATATCTCAGATTCAAAATAGGCAGATAATATTTCTTGTCTTTGAACGATCTTGAAGAGATTTCTGAGGATGTTAAACGCTATTAAGTATTGACACACGTGCTTATTTTCGAGCTAAAAGCATGCTTTTTTCGAGCCTTGCTCAATAAAAACACGTGTGAACAGGTCGTGCTATTAAATAAGCATGCTTATTTTTGAGCACGTGTGTCAGTACCTATATGATTTCAAGCATCCTATTTCTACTTGCAGTGATCGTACCTTGACATCTCCGAACATCTCGACGAGATCGTGGGAGCCACTGCCCAGCGCCAAGTGGTAAAGGATATCCTGGTCCATCAGCTCGATGTTAGGGTTCCGCAGCCGCACCGTGCCATCGGGATACCTACAGTGAAAAAGCATTTACTTCAAGATGGGTTCCTGATATTTTTATTTATCTCATGAACCCAAATATAGAAAAATAATAAAAAATATAAACATAAAAATGAAAAAAAAAAATAGAAAATAATATTGAGTAACTTACTCTACCTAGAAGAAAATTAGCTCTTGCAATTCTACTTTTCACTATTTCCTCCATAATACTTTTTAAAAATATTTTAGCTCTTGCATTACAAACAAAACAGTTACAATACGATCGGATTCATGAGTTTCACACGTAGTTTTATTGTTTAATTTTTTTGTTTTGCGATTCCCGAAAAGGTGTTCTCATAAATAAGAAGAACTTATAACACTTATTTCTGCGACAACCTATTTATTGTTCATTTGCAAATATTATATGCTCGAAATGGGTAGACTGTACGAACAAAAACACCTCTGTAAGATGTATTTAAACAGTTTAGAATAAATTATTATAAATATCTTGTATCTAATAGTCGACCTAACGCTTTCCCGGGGCGCTTTGCCCGTTGTCTGCAGATCCAAGTACTCGTCATCATTGTCGAACATCTTCCTGTGAGGATGATGACCGTTCTGCTCCGACCGTCCGTCCAGTTGACACCCGTTGCTGTGCTTCGAACCAGAGTCCTGCACATTTACGTCACAGTTGCACGGCATGGCACCACTTTGGTTTCAAACTAAAGAGAAACAAAAGAAATGGTACAGGTAAAGATGAGGCCATCTTTCTGACTAAATCTCGACGTATAACCTACGTAAAGATAACAAACTCAATTATTCGATTAAACAAAACACATTTGTGTGCGGAATTTAAATAAATTAAAAAGTAGTAGGTACCTATCATCATTATCAATGTGTCCGTACCTTAGCTATGAATGTTTTCTATACAGCGTCATAGGCAACTTTTTGTTGGAATGGCTCTGATTTTAGATGAAATGGATTGCCTCGATCGTAGGCTAATACCTACTTAGTATTTAAAGCGGTACGATGTAGTATATAGTAAACTAGTAGGTAGTACTAGTAGTAGTCACTAATCATGGACGAATACGTCCGAGTCTAGAAGGCGGCATGAATATTCCATCAAGGACGTTTCTAATAAAATAACGTATACCTACCTAGGTGTATTATACCATTTGATGTCATGCTGTTTTATCATTATCAGACCGGGGTTATCAATTAGCAATTTCAAAATATTTTTGTATGACTTGATCCGTGTTTATCGGATCGTCAATATGTTTGCAAACAATCGTTGAAGGTCATGGGAGGATGCCAGACTATTCATCGAGCTTGCAAAGCATTCGGCGCACTTCATCATCTGACTTGGCGCATTGAAAATGATGCAAGTTTATGCAACTCTATTTAGGTAATTAATCAGCCGTTTATAATTATTATACTGATTATAATTACTAATTAGTACTGTATAATTGCCAGTTATGGCAGCGATATGATGAAATAAAAAATAATAAGAATAGTTTATTACTTACATCATAAAAAAATCAATTGCCAAAATAGTACCGACCTAATTATATTCAAATGTGGACTTACCTCTAATTCAGAATAAATTTCACTCGCACAGTTATTAATAACACTTACAACCCACGATTATTATTTTATTCACGATAAAAAACTACAACCATATGAAACGTTCGAACGAGCCCACTATCCGGAGGCGAATAGTCAATAATAAAGTTTACCAACAAAACGTCAGAGCGGTCGCTTCCAGCACGTCATACATACACGTATTTATTCTGTGCCACGAGCAATTGTTCAGGAATTCACTGCTTCACTACATAAAGTTGCAGTTAGAGATGGGCGGGTGGGTAAAAATTGGAAGGGTAAAAAAAGAAAGGGAAGGGTAAAATAGGTAAAAATTAAAAAATACCCATTTATACCGGGTATATTTTATTAATACCGGGTATAAAATACGACCTGCATTTTTATAATCCTAAAAAACCTAATTACTTAAAAAAAGTAGTGGCTATGTATTTTAGAGGTAACACGATCTAATTAAACCTTAATTAAATATGCTTTGAGAAATAAAACCAATGAATAATGATTTTGAAAACATATATTGGGTTATAAATAGCACACTAATAATCCTTTCTGTTAAATACTCATACATAATACTAATCGCAGTAAAATTTTCAAAAAGACATACCATAAAATCAACCAAAATTTTGCACAACATGATCAAACTGACTAAAACTTAATATATTAAGGGGGTACGATTCCCATACAAATTTCTTCAGTTCTTCAGCTTTCCCCAGAATATGGAACCTCAAACTATTCGTGCAAAGAGCTTGTAAAAAGAGGAGTACCACAAGGATCCATTTTGGGTCCTATTCTTTTTATTTTGTACTCAGCGGATATACAGACTCATATTCAATATTGTAAATTTCACATTTACGCTGATGATATACAGGTCTACATTTCATGCTATCCTTCCGATATTAACACAGCAGTTGGTAAACTTAATGCCGACCTTTCTAACATTGTTCTGAGGTCTGAAAATAACAATCTACTCCTTAACCCCAGCAAAACTAAATATTTGATCTTTGGTAGTCCACATAAACTGGCAAGTATCGGACCTATTGTAAATGTGATGCTTAAGGATGAACCCATCGAAAGAGTCTATAAAGCACGCAACCTAGGCTTGGAAGTAGATTCCGATCTGCGCTTTGAAGATCATATATCTCACCTAGTTAAGACCTGTTTTTATAAGTTAAAAGTTTTATATAGAATGAGGCCGTACTTATCAGAAGAGTTACGTATACAATTGGTAGAGTCGCTTGTTCTTTCCAAATTAAATTACACGGATGTGGTCTTTGGTCCTCGACTATTAGATAAGACACAGCGATTGATACAACGAGTTCAAAACGCTTGTGCTCGATATTGTTTCAATATCCCATGGAGAGGACATGTTACTCCCTTCCTGAATGAGCACTCTTTACTCAAGATGAGACACAGACGCAAAATTCATTTAGCATGTCTATTTTTTGGTGTTCTAAAGCACCTGCATATTTATACTGTAAGCTAAACGAACTGTCAAGTTTTAGATCTTGCGAACGGAGACAATGTTCGGTGCAGCTTCCATCACAGCGACATAGAACGGTAGCGTTAGAGGCAGTTTTCGATACGCTGCATCGAAATGTTGGAACAATATACCACCCCCAATTAGGAACCTACAAAGTATTCAATGTTTTAGGTTAAAGTTAAAAAAATATCTGTTAAACTGGCAAAAAGAGCAAGAATTTCTTAGACTGGATACCAGTGCTATATGACTACATGAATAGCTATGATGATCTGATGATAGATAAATGATAACAACACTTTTAATTATAATTCCCTTTACCATTTAATGATTTTTGACGATTTTTCTTAATTTTACATTTTTGTTATCGAATATCTAAACCTAATGAAATTTGTTTTCTACTGAAGCAAGAGCTTGCTTGTTAGATATACCTATAGTTATGTTGGCATGTAGTGTAAATTGTCCAAATTCTGTATCTTTATTTTTATGTAATTTAAAATTTGTATTTTTATGTAATTAGTATGTAATCAGTAGTCACGTCCACTTGTCTTATTTTATTTACTTGATCCTCAACGGTCCCAACGGAAGACCAGCGCAAGTCATTGCAACTTGCAAATGCTGAGTTGGGACCAGTTTGCAACTGTCTTATTTATATTTATTGCTTGTGTTTTAGTTTATTAGTTTAGTGATTATCTTCAACCTATTGTTATACCTTTTGTATAATTAGTTGCAAATAAACGTTTTGATTTGATTTGATTTGAATAGTAACTTATAAAACATATCTTTCATATTTTATTATCTTTGTGTGAATCCAAAGTATCAGAATAAAAATAAGCTAGAATGATACTTGTGTTATCGAATATCTAAACCTAATGAAATTTGTTTTCTACTGAAGCAAGAGCTTGCTTGTTAGATATACCTATAGTTATGTTGGCATGTAGTGTAAATTGTCCAAATTCTGTATCTTTATTTTTATGTAATTTAAAATTTGTATTTTTATGTAATTAGTATGTAATCAGTAGTCACGTCCACTTGTCTTATTTTATTTACTTGATCCTCAACGGTCCCAACGGAAGACCAGCGCAAGTCATTGCAACTTGCAAATGCTGAGTTGGGACCAGTTTGCAACTGTCTTATTTATATTTATTGCTTGTGTTTTAGTTTATTAGTTTAGTGATTATCTTCAACCTATTGTTATACCTTTTGTATAATTAGTTGCAAATAAACGTTTTGATTTGATTTGATTTGAATAGTAACTTATAAAACATATCTTTCATATTTTATTATCTTTGTGTGAATCCAAAGTATCAGAATAAAAATAAGCTAGAATGATACTTTTTTATCAGATAATCAGAATATTAAGATTAGATCATTTAAATCAGAATAAATACTAACAAATAAAATCATAAATGACCAAAAAAAGATGTTTTGAATTTTTACCCGGTATTAATTCAAAATGGGTAGGTAAAAATGGGTATAAACGGGTAAAAACCCAAAGTTCGGGTTTTTACCGGGTAAGCGCCCATCTCTAGTTGCAGTAGATTATGTATCTCTGTCTCGCTGAGTACATTGAAGTCACGGTATGACGACATTGTTTGCTAAACAAATCAATACAGATAAAACCCAGCAACAGAATCAAAACTGTTTTCAAAAGTCGCACTACCCTACCATTTTATTCCATTACCTCCGATCAACAATTACACCAACAGACGGTCACTGAGGGGTTTGTTACACAAAAACATTTTTGTACGGTTGTATTGTTGACCAAAGCACCTTACTCTACAACACATACCTAGGTAGTCACTGAGGGGCTTGATAAACAAAACAATTTTTTTGGTTTTTTTTTGTGTGATCTACGAGGAAGAAAGGCTTTGAGCTTGAGCTCCATTCACGACATTTTCACAATATCGTCAGTGAATTAGGTTTGCCGTCTTCTTCTTCTGGTTCAGGATCGCCATACGAGAACCTTTATTCTCCGGTGTTAAGTAATATCAGTTCAGTTCTAAGTAACATGGCCTAGCCATAGTTAGACAAAGGCATGGAATCAAATTATAGGGTTATTTTGTTTGCCCCGCGCTGTTTAAATATTATGTGGTACACAAAAGGTAGCCAGTTGATTACAATCTTGTTTCCAGTTCCGTCTAAGTGAAACTGAAAATAGACTAGATATAATAATATGTTTCTTCCTTTGTGCGTATAGTATAGTTTTTATTTGGTCTGGGATAGTATGAACTATTCGAATTTGAACTTTTACTTATGATTTTCATAGAGGCTAGATTAGTTTATTAAGGTTATAGAACACTTGGCTAGGAACAAGTATGTGATGTCAAGTAATGTGACTATGCAGGTAATGTCGGCTTCAGCAACATTGTTTATGAAAGATCATGTAAGGAAAAGCTTATAGAAAAACAAACTGCGCTAAATCGGAAATAGGCATTATAATTTGTACCTACATGTGTTGTATTTCAAAGTACCTTACACTGTTACTACTAAATATGATTTGAAAAGGTCGTGTCAAGTTCGCGTGAAAGTACTCGAACCAAAATAGGTCAAACCTGTAATAAAGGCCTACATACCATTTCCTCGAATCGTTACATTGTCGCATGAGTTTCACGTTTGCTATCTGACGCAGTAATTACAAGACACCCATAAAACGTCCATGTAAACACCTAAGTAGATATAAGCAGGCGTTTAGGTAGGTTCGCTTGTTTCTAGTGAGTAAATTGATTCACCTAGATTCCTATCGTTCCGTTTTATAAAGAAATCTGAATTCGCTACTTACTCGTCACGTAGTTCATCTTTATCGAAAGACATCGTGGCAATTTTGTTGCACTTCACTACACTTAAACAATATTTGGTCCAGTTCGATCGATGGGTCGGGACGGGCGGGCGCTGGGCGACTGGAACCAGGCTTTCCGCCTAGCTCTAGCGGCAGGGCGCGCGGGTGCAAAAGGGTTTGCGCTGCGCAGCTGACTGCGCAGTTTCAAATTGTAGAGTACCTACCTCAACTTTTGATACGAGATGTTTGTTTGCATAAATTAGGTCTTAAAAATAAAATGCACTGCACTTTTACTCATATTACCCTTTTCGGGTATCGCTTAAACGTAGATAGGTACACACGTTCGTAGACTCATGATAAAAATCTAAAGGTAATCGTTTGCTACATGTTTAATTTGAACCTTATCTTAATCTTGCTTGTAATCATAAACCTACTTACCTACGTCTAATTTGTAAGCATTGATAACTTATTAGCAGAAAATATTTTACTTGTTTTATTGCGTGTTTCGACAACGATAATGTTTTAGTCAGTATTTTCCAATAAATCGACTGCATGATACCTACATAAACAAGGGAAATAAATAATACAACACTAAGCGTCATTACTGGGAATGGTTATTTATTTTCGTAATGTTTATTAAAGGATTTCATTAATCCGTTTTTAAGGAAGGTAAACTTACTTATTGCCCGGGAGACTACAAGTTGATCGGTTAATTATATTTTCTGTTAACGAGGTTCTAAGCTAAAATCATACAAACTGTGTTGCTTGCACATTTTATTTGAATATAATATAATCTAATTAGTACATGTACATACATACAATCGGTTATAACTTTTTACTACTTAAAAACGTTTCAAACACAAGACCATCTAGTTTAAGAGCAATAATGGAACTATATTTTGTTAGAAATTATAGGTCGCGTCACCTAAAAAACGCTAGTGGTGCTCTGCTGTTATTAGATTTTTTTGGAATTTTGGATTTCGTATGTACCTAATTGTGTGTATTTTTCGAATTTCGTATTCGATCATTCGGATTTTGTTTTTATTCACACCCAGATATGAGAACGCTTATCGTACCTTCATACAAAACCCAGTGTAAAACGAAATCCGAAATTAAGAATGATCGAATACGAAATTCGAAATTCGAAAAAAAGTTGTCAAGATTGAATAGGCGTGCAGTCTGTTAGGGGGTAATTTATGCTGTCACGCTATTGGTTCGTCAATCGACATTTGCTCCAGCGCAACTCAACCATGCGCAGATAAAACCCCTCCAATGATGCTTAGCGTTTCACGTGACATGAACTATATACCTAAGGGGTGTACCTACTTCGAAACTAGAGCACTTTTTATATCGTGCATTAAACTCTCACGACTATCGTTACTGAACCAAATATACAAACACCAAGAGAAATTTTGAAAGTCAAGTCAATCACCGGTATTATGATAAAATAGATTTTTCACAGTCACGTAAAAGAATACAATTTCTTATGAAAATAAACTACGAGTACCTACCTACTAAGTTATATCATTTTAACAATTTGTATACAGCGAAGACATAGATTTTTAGCTTAAGTTAGTACCAAATTTTTAGCAGCTGGATCATTAAAACTACACAAAGGAATAGGTACATTTTATACATGTTTAAACAAATCACTAGAAAATCACTGATACTAATGCAAAATATATTAAAATAACTAGTTAAAGCTTAAAAGAGTAAAAAAAGCACAACAAATTGTAATGATTTTTCAGTTAATGGAAATCTAGTAAAGTTTTTTACTTATCATCTATTACATTCATAGCTACGGAAAAACTTACTACATTATTTCATAACGGCACAAATATTTGAGTGATTTCAACTAAAATAATTAGGAAACTGACTAGTAGACGAGATGTACCTGTAACTTAAATTCACTAATTATTAACTACTAAAAGCATCATTATAATGTAACTTAATTTTATAAAATATAATTCACAAATTACCTACAAATATGTCTTTTTATTATTATCTATTCTAAATAGCGTCCGTGTGAGTATGAGATAGGGATATGCAAAGATAACTTCAGAGCCCGTTCATGTTTACAATAAGATATAAGGAAATCACAAAAAACTTTACGGTCGCACACACAAGTGGACGGTGCGTTGATAATTTATTTTGACAATGTAATTTTAATCTTATCTTATTTAAATAAAGTAGATATTATAATGGATATGCCATTAAAATATGTACTTTATTCGAACGAGTAAATCCAGAGCGATGCGCTAAGGTGCACCGATGTCGGTTTCCGAGCTTTAAAATGTACACTCCATTCCGATAAGTTAAAGTAAAATATACTTTGACAAATTTAAAATATGCAACTCAGTCAGGTTTATCAGCCTGTCTTTGGTTATTAAACCACGAGCTATTCAAATATTGAACTGTTTATTCCAAGGAAAATGAGCCAAGCTTGTGTTTAAAGGTAGTTTGAATCCCAATCAAAGGTACCCAATCATTTTGTTTTGTGAACTCAATAAGAAACCTTGGTTATAGGTATTTTAAAAGGCCTTTGTAAATTGTAAATAGGTAAGTTCAGCTTCTCCACGGGGAATAGGGAAAGGACCAAATTTGGTTTCCTTTCATGAACCAATTACAATTCCCTAGTAAATTAATGACTATATTATTATTAGTTTACTTAACTTAAGGCAAGATATATTTTCTTGTGAACTTTGAACAAATTTAACTTCAGTCATCGTTATTAAGCTTATCAAACCAGTCAATAAAAAGGTACGCACCCACTTGCCCACAACGCCGGAAGCCACATACTCCGGTCTAAACACATATCAAAGCGTCTGGAAATGGCGATGCATCAGGCACTCCATCAAACCACCGACCGCTCCAAATAGAGATCTATTACGAAATTGACCACAAAATGGGAAGGAGTCACGATTAGGGACCGACTTCGGAGGAAGTATTTCAATGAAACCGCTTGTAGATTATCCGAGATAGTATACAACTGTGTCCACTATTATGCTGGTTTCCTAAAGGAGATATAGACTATGATATAACATTCACACTTTATAAGTACTTCAAAAATTCTATTCCAAATTTTCCAGATCACAAATTCTATTCCAGATTTATTTCGGTTTTAGTGTATAAATTAACCCGCGCGAACGCCGTGAGCGTAAATAATATTAAAAAAAAATTGAATGAGTTTCCTAATATGCGTGGTGTACGTTGCCAACCAGTGGACGCATACCTTAAACCCGTCAGTTATAAAACACAATGGTAAAATGAGTACAGAACACAACACAGTGGCTTACTGGGATTACTTCCTAATATTTGTTGCTAGTAAAGATAGTTTTTCCTTGGGAATATAGCGTGGGGCTCCTTGTAGTTCGGGTCAGGTTGATTGCGGTAGCGTCGGGCGAGCCAAACGGCGAACAGCTGAAATTCATACATTCCATAAAATATCACAATTTTATATAAGCACTAAACCCGTACCACCATCTCTTATAGCATACTTATTTCAATATTACTTTTATGTCAATGTCTTATGTCAACTGGATAGAGTCAGCTTTACGATCAAAAAGTAAAGTAATATTGAAATAGGAATGCTTCGAGATGGTAGCACGGGCCCAGGACAGTTTAACCACGCGACATTAAACAAATATTTGGCATGACAATCAAATATCAGTATATATTTAAGATTGGTATAAATTATCTACCGGTTATTTCTGCCTGATGTTAAAATGTCCAAGTACATTAAGCAACAAAACCATGCATTCATGCAAGTGCAAACATGGTAAAGCGTGCACTGTACAAAGCATTGATAAGTTATTATTAAGAAGTATCTTCTTACTGTGAAATGCCCAAAGGTATATTGAGCACTACCAGATAGCTCGTCCGCTATACAAAAGTCAGGTAGCTATTGTTTAGACGCGAAATGACACCACCACACCACATCACCACATTTTTTATTTACGGCATTTGATCGTCACAGTTACGTACATTATCTAATGAGATGCGAGATTATACCACTGATGACGACGTTACTAACAGGGCACATAAGCAAGGCATTAGACGCGTTTATCTTGGCTTATTCGCTCGCGAGATTATTGAAGGAATTGAACATGTAAACTTTTTTCTTGGCATAGAAAAGAAAACATTGAAGCTGATTTCTACCACGATGAAAACACACTTTTACATTTTATATTGGTTGAATAGATATCGCTAGTGGTTGCTATACTACATTTCAAGGCTACATTAGTAGATAACAAGTCCCATGCAAGAAATACACACGCACTTGATTTGTGATTATAGGTGTTTACTTTGTTATTATCTCTTAAACATGCAGTTTACTAACGTACACAATTTAGACATCTACATGTTGAAAATATCCAGCCCCAATATCCAAAAAGCACAATAACATTTGAGCGCCTAGGAAATTTTAAGTAGGTTAGGGTAGGTACCCATATTTGTTTCTTATTTCAAAATGAGAACGAAATCAACCAACGAATTGTATTCATATTAGTGTTCTAGAATACACTATTATTCAAATACTAGGTATCTGAAATAAACAAACTTTTAACATTATTTTTTCAATTAATACTAAATCGTGCATAATTTTAACTGTTATTTTTGGACTTATATGCTTACTGCACCAAAAATTTATGGTTGAGTCTCGATTCAGTTAATATTAAGATTTAAATTACGGGTATTATGCCCATGCGTAGTGCATGTAGTGTTAATACTATTAAAACTACATGCACTACGCATGGGCCCTATATATAGAATTTGGTTAGTATGCAGCAGTCAAGGAAAGCTACAATAATATTGATAGGAAGCCAGTTAATGTGTTTGATCAAAACCAAAATATAAATATGCTTTTCCTGAGATATGGTACTCTTAACACTAAACTGACATAATGATAGTATAACTTGATATTATTATATTATATATTATACGGGTATTTATAACGTAACATTTTCCCCAACAAAACTGCCAGCGCTCCTCAACGAAGAGAGCTCTCTAGTTCTCAACTTCAGTGTTCCAGTTCCCACGTCCATTGGCTATTGCAACTAAGCCACAAACAACTGGAAAATAACAAGTGTACTAGTAATACCCGTGTAATGTATAACATGATTCCATTCCGAAAGGTTTCAAAATCTATGAATATTGATGATCAAGCTTATTAAATTGGTTTTGGTCAACATGCTATGAGACACATAATGCAACACCAATCCACCTTAAATGATATAATGTTGCGAGTCCGTTCAGATTCATATCATTCAGAGAAATGCACTGGGGTTAGCGCTCGGGTCCTTTTGGTTACGATATCTTACTGTCAACCATACACCCAGAAACTGGAAAGTATAACACCTTGTTAGTCACATCAAGCTTGCGGTTTTTGAAAACCTTTGAAAATACCAAATTTTGTATCCCAAAAATATTTGCGTTATATCGACCCCGTTATCTTGGTTTTTGGATATATCTATGTCAATCAGAAGCAAGCTAGAAGGGACAGGATTTACGACAGTACAAGTTAAGGTGAAGACAAGAGCTAATGTAACTCTCGCTCGCACGATTCGTCATGTTAAAAGATATAAATTCAATAAATCCATTTTCGAAAAATCGCAAACAATAGTTGTTTGCGATTTTTCGAAAATTGGAATTAGTGATTTAATATCACTAAAAATGTAGAATCGTGCGAGCGAGAGGAAAATTAGGTGTTGTCAACGTCTTAATACAAAGAAAATTTGCAGCTACACCAAAAAGTCTAAAGCGGGATCATCTTTCTGCCCTTATCCCGCTTCATGTGGGGTCGGCACCAAAAACTAGAGTTACTATGGTGTCGCAATGAGTAATGATCGAAAAATATTGAAAGGTTTTGTAAAACAGAGTAGTTTGGTGTCGGATTTACCGACCAGAGAACATAATGTTATTAAAGTTAGATAAGCAGCTGATTTTAAGGTAAGAATTAATAACTGTAAGATAATCTTAATGATGTTGTCTTGATTAAAAAATCATCGAAATCCGAAAAGCCGTAAAACTATTATTATTCTTACAAACATAGAGGTAGGACGATTCACGAATTTCTATCTGCTATGATCCTGACATACCTACCAGTTATCCTACTAAACAGTACCATACAATATTAAATGTTGACTATATCACACCAGAGGGTCGCAATATTTTTGGGATACATTAATTTTCTTATTAAGTAACATTTTAATATCATGGCCAATTTAGTAAATGTTATAACAATTTTAGTTAGACTAGCACAGTGCATTTTATTTTATCCATATCAGTTCATTTGTTTTCAGCTAAGCTGTCAAAAACAAAAGGCATTTATTCTGATGAATTTAAATGATTTTTATAATAAACTACAGTATCCGACACATGACGTGTCTGCGTTTGTAGATGGTACATACACAATTCACAAACATTTGACGACCTCAGTGGCGCAGCGGGCGAGAGTCCGCCTGCGACGCAAGAGGTTGCGGGTTCGATTCCCGCCTCGGAACAAATTTGTGTACGATCTGCAGAAATTTGTTCCGTTGGTCTGGGTGTTTATGTATAATAAAAAATATCTATATGTAAGTATATAATGTATTTAATATATCAGTCATTTAGTACCCATAACACAAGCTTTGAGTAGCTTACTTTGGGGCTAGATGATGCTGTTTGGATTGTCCAGCATTATTATTATTATTATTATGGTTTTCTCATCTAATTTGGGCATATGAACGCATTTCTGATCATGCAAGGAAAAGTATTAAATTATCAAAAAAAAATCAAAAAATCAAAAATCTTTTTATTGTAGTTACAGGAGTAATGAATCGGGTTGGGACTCTTCTTTTAAGTTACTGTGTTAGAAGAGTCCCCTCTTTTCTGTGTTTTTATGTTTAAATTATGATTGAAAACATAAATATTTATAGGGCCAAATCTGTTTTGTGATGATGGGGTCACTTAGTAGGCATATTTCCAAGCCCACACCATCATATTCCTACACTTGCCGTTTCCGCGTGGCCGTGATGGGATTTTACTCACTACTATTACTATACTATCCTGTACTTACTTATTAAGGGTCCGGTGACAGCGGCTCGCAATTTCGAGGTGCGATTGGCTATTATTTCATTTTATTTCATTTCGGGAGGTTGTTTGAAAGAATAACTCTAAAGAAACACGCATAAATACTGTTTGAACACAAATAATACAATAATATAAGGGAAATGTGCTTGAGTCAGAAATCATTTTGGTATTAGGTGAACGTGAGACCAAACATACTAATACCAAAATGATTTCTGATTCGGGCATGTTTCCCTTATATAATTGTATTATTTGTGTTCGAACAGTATTTATGCGTGTTTTTTTTAGAGTTATTCTTTCAAACAACCTCCCCGAAATGAAATAAAATAATAGCCAATCGCACCTCAAAATTGCGAGCCGCTGTCACCGGAGCCTTAAAGTGAAAATAGAAATACCCTCTTTTTATTAACCTCAGTAGCGCAGCGGGCGAGAGACCGCCTGCGACGCTAGAGGTTGCGGGTTTGAAAAAATATCTGTCTATGTAAGTATAAAATGTATTAAATATATCAGATAACTAGTATAGTACCACAAAAAGTACACACAGTACATTAGCTTTGAATAGCTTACTTTGGGGCTGGATAGTGCCGTGTGGATTGTCCAGCATAACTTAGGTATTTATTCATAATCCCTGTCATTTTATAGCGGCTATAGAGTATTCTTGTCACTGTCACTTTCATGCCAACGAAAAGAGACTGCAACAGACTTATTGGTCTGATAAGCCAATGGCGGCGCGCTCTGCGACCATTGTGAATAAGGGCCTAATTATATATTAGACCACAAATCTCCATGGTAAACCGAATAAACGTTATGTGGCGGATACTGATAAGTAGACATGATTTTTCAAAAAATTTTGTACAAAACTATTTTTACTGACTGATAAAGAATAAAATTAAAATCTCATAAAAGTAAGAAGAAACAAATTTACTTTTTAATTAATAGGAAATAACCTATGGAAATAACCTACTTAAGAGACTAGCAATGTTATGTCACAAACAAAAAATTATGAAGTGCAAATTATGACAGAAAAACCTAAAAAAGTCGAGACTAGCGTGCCATGAAATAACTTATATATCAAAGAGAGTGTTTAAAAAGTGTGAGAGAAAGAAATATTTTCAGAGAGTACTTGCAAATTCAAGAATGTCTGGATAACCACTGAACTAGTCTCAATCACAAACTAGGGGGTAGTCAAAGACCAATCCTTGTATCATATTAGATTCATGCTCTCTTTAGCAGTTAGCATTCCATTAATAACAGGTTGCAAACCTATCAACGTTTATGGGATACAAACCCTAAATGTTTCTAGCCAACTTCATTCCAAACCAAACCAAAAGCAGATTATGATCATATCAACATAGATTTTACGAGATAGTAGGACAGTAAAGAGGGTAAAGGTAAGCCTACCTGCTGTAAGTAAAAATAGTGGAATTCCATATGAAAAAAGATACAAGGATTTCAACACATCCAATTATAGTAGTACAAAAGCACTTAAAGTGTGTGCAAATGCAGCCGCTAGATTTTTCTTAAGATCTAATTCACATCAAATAAATAAGTAGGTACTGTTTTATAATAAGCCTTTGAGTTTGGCCCGTTTATAACCCATTGCCTTTTTTATCCAACAATTCATCGTGCTGCGTATAGTCGGCAAAAAAAATCATCAAATATTTGATGTGTTTTACAGACATACAAAAACACGTTTTTCATAAGGAATTCTTCTATCTAGCATATACATACTTTGCAAATGTAGATCATTAGTGGGATGTAGTAAGTATGTTTACCTCAGTAAAGCTGAAGAATAGTCCGATCCCGCCACAGAGCTTGAATGAATAATCAATGGATTCCTTCAGTTTTTCCATGCAAGGCTCGCACTGACATCCAACCGAAACTGGCATACCTCTGATACGGCAGCAATCATTCTGTAATATCAAGAAGAGCTATTTAACTGATGTATGCAGTGATGTTGGCAACAAATAAATCTAAATATAAAATATTTAGGTACCTTACTTTTACTATGAAATAACCCATTCTCTATCCTATTTCATTTTCTGACAAACAGCAATAGCAATAGCGGTAAGATTTGCAGCTTTACTGCAGTTGCTTTTTCTTAGATAATTGACACACCAATACCTCTAGACGATATACCTACACTAATTATACCTAACCTTAGTGATGTTGAAATGAAATGAAATGAAATAGTTTATTTGCGAGAAATATGGTTAAAAGTTAGTTCTTAGTAGATAGTTAGGCAGTTTCACATATTTCACCAAGTTATTGGCATGCAAATATTAACAATTAACAATAAAAAAAATTAAATCATGAAATTAAATTACATTAGAAGATAAGATAAAGTCCATAATAAATTGTCAAGAATAAGTAGACAAAATTATTAAGTCAATCATTAAAAAAATCACTAACATTATAAAAACTTTTTTCAATGAGCCATAATTTTAACTTTTTTACAAATTGTCTGGTTGGTAAATTTTGTATTTCACTGGGCACTTTATTAAATATTTGCCCGCACATAGCAAAAGAGTTTTTTTATATAGGGTAGTCCTAGGTACTCTAGAAAGAACAATTCTATCAGGGTTCCTTACACATCTTGAATATATATCTCGCGGCTTTGTAAATAAGCTTGAGTTATCTTTGGCATATTTAGCAGCTTCTAAAATGTACATGCTAGGCAATGTCAAAAGCCTTAGCCTAAGGAATACGGGTTTACATGATTCCCAAGGCGGTATGCCGACAATAGCACGAACGCATTTCTTTTGTGCTATAAACGCTTTATTTATTTCGGTCGAGTTACCCCAGAGAACCAGTCCGTATTTTAAAACTGAGGCGACATATCCGTGGTACGCGGTAATAATAGTATTACTGTTTGTAATCTTACGTAAGTTATAGAGAACGTACACAAATTTATTTAATTTTTGGCATACTTCATCTATATGGCTGATCTGACTTGATCTGACAGGCTTTAGATCTTTATTAATATCAATATTTAAAATTTCAACACTTTGCATTCTCTTATTTAAGTAACTTTCTAGCCAATTTAGAGCTGGTCCTCGGATTCCGTATTTTTCAATTTTTTCTAATAATAGTTCATGGGATACGAAGTCAAAAGCTTTAGACATGTCAAAAAATATCGCTGTTACCAATTTACAATCATCCAAACCCTCAATAATCCTCTTAGTCAAATTGAAACAGGCTAGAGTTGTAGATTTACGCTTCTGAAAACCATATTGTTGACTTTTTAAAATGTCATGTTTACTAATGAACGATAGCATAGGTTTCTGCATAGCCCGTTCAAATACCTTTGATATGATAGGAATCAGGGTTACAGATCGATAGTTTTCTGGTTTATTCCGGTCGCCTTTTTTATGAAGTGGCTTTACTATAGAGTATTTTAATGATTCAGGAAAGCAACTTTCTGCAAAAGACATATTAATCATGTACGTCATACAGGTACCAGTTCATTTGAACAGGCCATTAGAATGTTCGTTGCAAAACCGTAATATCCTACCGCTTTTGTATTTTTAAGCGTTCTTATAATATTCTGAACTTCATCATAGTCAAAAGGCCTTACAAACATGCTACTGCAAACATTGCTTTTGTGAGTATTTCGAAGGTCATTGTTTTTTTTATTTGTTAAATTTATCCAATAATTATTAAATTCCTCAGCAATTTTTTGTGGGCTGTGCAATGTATTAGTCCCATGTTTTACTTCAGTTATAAGAGTCAATTGTTTTGCGCTTTCTGATTCTTGCTTTATAAGCTGCCAGGATGACTAACAAACGTTTTTAGATGTTTAACTCAACAATTAGACTACTGCATTGCAAATACACAGGTGTAGCCCATATACACTTTATGTACTTGAGAGTACTCACATCAACCAAATCGCAGGAGGGGTAGTCAGCAGTTCCATTCAGCGGCACCAATCTATTTTTAAATCCACAGCACAGGAACTTCTGTTGGACACTTCCCTTTACATCCATTGTCACAGTGCCCCAACCCTGCAAATATTATAAAATCAGATATAAAACAGGTTATTGTGGATATTTGTATACAGCCTGCTTACAATGCTTTGTTATAGGTTGTTATGTGTCAAAGATAAAAAATTTATCAATTAATTCTTACAGTTTTCTTAATGTGATGAATTCAATAAGTATCCCAATGCAATGTATATTCTGTTCTCCTAGTGAAACCATGATGCCTGCCTAACTTTAGAATACAATGTAATTATCATACAAAAAAGAGATTCGAGATTACGAAAAAGAGATTCTAAAGATTTTTTGAAAATGGTAAACTAGTAGCTCCTTTACAAATTTGAAAATAAATGCTAGCAGCAGCTAGCTAGCATGTTTAGTAAATTTATAGGTAAATTTTACCCATAAAATAACAAACAATCAACAAAATCTCAGAAAACGCTAATTTAGTGTTCCACTTTTATCACTCTTTATCTCAGTCCTAGTTTTAACAACTTTAAATAACATTGATAGCAGTTGTTTAGAAAAGATAAATTATCAGTGCTACTGATAAAACATAATTTATTTTAAGAGTAGTAGAGCTCTTTGTGAAGGGCTCGTCCAGGGAAGTACTACCACCACGCCTTTTTCTGCCGCCAAGCAGCAACGCTGTGTTTCGGTTTGAAGAGTGTGGTCGCCGGTGTAATTACAGGCACATGAGGCTTAACATCTGTATGCCTCAAGTTGATGGACGCAGGGCAGTGCATCGTAGGGCACGTTCCTATTGTGCGTGACCTATGGGGCAATGTTTTGTTTATAGGTGATGGTTACCACTTAACATCAGGTGGGCCATCTGCTTGTTCCATCAGCTAGTTGTATAAAAAAAAAATATAGAACAGTAGTCTTATTTTATTTGGTACCCATTCCTTTGTTTGTCATTTAAACACCCCACAGTTTCATCAATACCAGAAGCAGTAGCCTTGATGCTTTGTGCTACCAAGTAAAAAATCAATTGTACCTATTTAGGCAGAAATTCTAACACCCTCAGAGATAAGCCGTAGTAGTGAAGCACACTAGTGAATATTTTACCCCCATACTTATGTCTTCCTAAATAGCTACCTGACCCACCTAAGCTTTGTCTAATAGACCATTACATTTAGAACAATCTGCATAGTAAGAATTCTCTACTCAATCTTGCTGCTCTACTATAACAGCAGATTCGTTTGTTACTGAAAATAAAAAATAATTTTGAAACAATAATCTAGTCCAGCTATTAAGATCTCACCTGCTCAGCCAGCATTTCTTGTTGGTCTGAGTTCACAGCCAGACAAGCGCAGGCCACTGAAAACTGCACAAGGAATAGCATGAAGAGGATCACCATGTACTGAACATAAAGTCAAGGTATATTACTAAAACTTGGCTACATACAGGTACAAACAATATCTTCCAAGTGAATAGATATTAAGGTCTCTACAACTATACCTCCAACCAAATTAAACATGTCCTTATAGGCAGATATTATTTATAACAAAAACCATTAAAATCTGTTTGAAAGTAGGTAATTACTTACCTGCCTAATTATTTATGGAAATGGAAAGTAGTATCAGTTGAGTTTGATCAAGGACAATGGTGTTCATTTCCAAAAGGATACAAAGAAGAGCATGACTTGATGATGCTTCACAGCTCCAGCGAGTCCGAGCAGCGAGATCAGGATCAGGAACACCCCACATGCTAGGATACCGCCCACGATGGGCAAGTTTTCACCAAGAGATGATGCTTGGCCATAAACAGCAACAGATATGAGTATGCTCGCCACCACCTAAGAAAATAGAACGATTATTTTTGTTTAACATTTTCTTAACATCTAGGTAGGTAAGTTTCGATCGATTGATGTGAGATGATATCAATATTTTTTTACAAACAGGTACGAACACCTGCGCCACTTACCACATAGAGAATATTGAGAGCAATTAGGGCGTTTTTAGAACACGTAAATCCACCACACATTTTGAGAATTATCACTGGGCCTCCTTAAACTAATTTAGCACTTGTGAGCAAATTGATTTTATTTTACGTTGCCTACACCACGGGGGAGAAAGAAATCGACGAAACTCCAAAAAAAAAGCAAAGCAACAAGAGAACATCAGTCAGTCCGTCCACCTAGAGATGTATGACTGTGAACTCAAGTTAACTCGAGTTGATAATTTCTAACAACACTAACTATTTTTTTTTGCTCGTGTTTAAGCCAACTTCACCATTGTCGATTTTAGCAATGTTAATTGTCTTGTCATAGTTAGATGTAGGAACAAATATATAAAAAAGTAATTTGTCAAGCCCGACCGCCCGGCATTTTCGTGAGAACGCCAGAAAAACACATGAAAGAGAGCGTGGAACCTCGTTTAACATGTTTTTATCGCACTCTCGCGAGAATGTGGAGCGGGCTTGACAAAACATACACTTAACCCCAGCTTCTAAAAGCGCGTTCAACACTAATCGGTTGTCAAGTCACTTGCTACACTACTCAACAAAGTCTAGGGAACAAGGGTATTTTAGTGTATATTTTTAATTCTACATTTTTTCGTCCTAGATGTTATACATAAATAGAAGCCTAATTTATTCTTGATTTCAGTAATGTAATTAAATAAAAACCGTGGAAGTAAAAAAATGAAGGTTTAGTAAGAGAAACGAAAATAGTGCCTAAACCAAAAAAAAACAATTTTCTGTAAATAACCAAACCATCTGACGCTTATGTGAAAATTTAATGAAAAAACTAACTTTGCAGCTGTTTAAAAATCCATTGGACCTCCCAGGGCATTAGCCACGGCCCTACATCAGCGTGGCATGCTGAGTATTAACTTATCAATGGTCGCCTGTGGAATAAGGCTCCATATTCTGGAAAGATGAGAAAAAAGTTCTTCTCCCGTGTTCAAATTTTGAGGAAGATCACTGAAAGCTTTTCTCCCGAGCAAGTCCCATGCATGTTCAATCGGATTGAGATCGGCGGACTGTGCAGGCCACTCTAACCCCGTGATATTGTGCTCCCTGAACACATTCATCACCTGCCTCGCGGTGTGTGCGCGTGCATTATCTTGCAAGAACACAAAATCTTGGCCGAACCGCTGGTGGTGCATTTAAATTGCCTCGTATCCAAACGAGATCAGTTCTTCCACCCAGGCGAATTCCAGCCCACACCATGATCGTTCCGCCGTGGTAAGGATAAACTTCCTGAGGAACGACCAGGGACTCGCCAAACACGCACTCTCCTTGAATCAGGGTGATATCCGAAGCGAGATTCGTCGGAAAACAGAACACGTGCCCACTGATGGTCGGTCCATCGCAAATGTGCGTTAGCCCACAATAAACGACGTCCTCGATTTCCACGTCACAAAGCTGGAACTCTTAATGGTCTGCGAGCATGGAGATTGACTTCATGTAATCTTCTCCTGGCAGTTTGGTCACTGATAACCACTTGGTGCTGGGACTGGAGTCTTCCTACCAACTGGCGAGCTGTAATCTGGGGCTGCCTTCTTGCAGCATTCTGCAGAAATCGATCTTGTCTCTGGGTAGTGACCCTGTATCTTTCTAGGTGACGTTCGGCTACATCTCCTGTAGCACTGTACCGTGCCCATAATCGGCAAATTACGCTTGGCTGTGTGTTAACAGCGTCCGCAATATCGCGTTGACTGCGGCCAGCTTCCAACATACCCACAGCCCTCAGCATCTATTCCCGCGTTAAATGACGACGTGACATAACGTCTAACGTCTCAAAAGTTTCTAAAAAGTTGGTGGTAATGGTTTTTCAAAAGAAAAAAAACGATACTAAACAAAAATCACTCAACACTTTATTCTAGCAAACCCCTTGCTCTGCGAACAAGTTAGGTTTTCCCTCCATAATTTGAAAAGCTTTAGCTTTTTTGTGTTGTTGTTTTTGAATTTCGAACAAATTATTGAATCCTCTTCTAGCCTACATTTATAAATTTTAGTGGCCAGTACTTTTTTTTACGAGTTTTCACAAATATGTTGAAGTATTATGCTTGTTCCCTAGACTCTGTTGAGTAGTGTATTTCAGCTTTTACTTCAAATTATACAGAAATAGCAAGTGACTTGAAAGCCGATTAGTGTTGATCGTGCTTTCAGAAACCGGGGGTTATTTTTGTTTTGCTAACCCGAGTTGTGTAACTTGAGTCAACTCGAATTACCTGAATTTCAACTCAAGTTAACTGGAGTCGGTGTTTATCCCGAGTTGGCACATCCCTAATCCAACTACTAGGATGACTGTCATATGAGATGACCGACTGACTGTACGGTGACTTGACAGTTGACGCAGACAGACACGTGACTTGACCGAAAGACAGACAGGGGGGTATCAATTTCTAAATAATTTGTCTATGTACATACCTACATGCTATGTACACAATACTCTTGGGATATAGCCCATCGCCACTGTTAGAATAGTAACTCGTTTCCTCACGATGTTTTGCTTCACCGTTTATGAGCACCGGCATTGCGCACATAATTTTTTCGATCTAGAAAAATCCATTGGTGGACGACCGGATTCGAACCGGCGACCTTACGATCGGAAGGCGGATTCACTCCCGCTAGACCACCGATGAGGAATCTATATTAGTACTTATCAATCCATGTATGTGGGGAGGGGATGTCTTCATTCTTGATCGGAGAGAAAATGTTCATAATCTCTATTTTATCTTTACGAATTATTCGTAGGAAGGAGATCCAAAAGTTCTGTTTTTTAAACCGCAACTTACAAATGTATTCACATTGTACCAGTAACTTCTATACACGCCTGTAACTTGCATGCCCGCCACTGTTCCATTTTACTAGCACGTGTACAGCCGCCTTGGTCGCGTCACGCAAAAAGAACGCTGGAAGGAGGTGTGGGGAGTGTGATGGCGCGAGTGTTTTTTTATGCGCAAACATATCCCCTCCAGTTTCCAGCGTTCTTTTTTAATTACGCGACCTCTACCTATATAGGTATTAGGTAGGCAGATACACCTATGGATAGGTAGGTACTATTTTCACGTCATAACGGGTTCCAATAAAAAAGTATTTGACCAGAAGTTCAGAATCAGAATAGTCTTTATTGTAAATTGTAGAATGTGTAAGTTGACTGGCACACAATAGTACAGTGTTATTGTTCTGTCTCACGAAGACATTATGTCATGTGCATCTACACACACCCGCATTCGTGAGATAGAACAACTATACCTACCTAATGATTTATCGGTTAGTCATCGCCTACTGATTTCATTAAATTGATCGCTCTATCATAAATTAACTCTTTTGCCCCAGTTCCCCACATAAAGTCCAGATGGCTAAACGTAGCATGAGGGACTCTAAACATGCCGACCGGTCGCCCTAACTCGCCAAACAGCGTTCGCACATCAGAAACATGGGCAAAGATGTCCTCGTCGACGTAATGCAGGAATACGGGCGCGGTTATTTTCTTGAGTTCGTAAGCTGGAGGTGTAAAGCTTCTGTAAATCCTCCAGTTGGAGACTGATCCATGGTCAAAACGCCTGAAGAATCTTCTGCGGATGTGTTGGCCGTAGTGCACTAGCTGTCTTACTGAGGCTCCCGCGGGGGTATGCCCTAGCTTTACTGGGAACATGGTCTGAAAAGAAAAACAAAATAACTTGAAAGCGGACGAAGACGTCAATGGTAGTACCTACAAAGAAAATGACTACGTATCCATAAGTTTAACCAGCTTTAACCTGCTTTTGTATGAAAGGTTGAGGCACAGGCACCGCACTAGGAACGCTGACGCTTGGCGGCAGAAAAAGGTGTGGTGGTAGTGGTTAAAACCAATAAATCTTAGTATGTAGGTATGTAATTGTTAGCTAAGATTGACAGACATATCATGTTTATTAATATAAAACAATAACTAGTAGTTCGCCCCGAACTGAGATTTCGTGACGCGACGCGAACGCTCTGAAAATATAAGTAGTAGTCAGAGGCAAGTCCAACCAAACATTGTGTTTGGACTTGGCTCTGGCCGCCACCTACTAAGTATGGTAACCAAGTTTCAACTGAATTGGCTTATTTATTGAAGAGTTCCGTTAAACAGACCTTGGCTGAATCATCAGAAACTGAAACTGAAACAGCTTCACGACTTTGATCCCCAGGTACGGTAGATATCCCTTCAGATCTCCCAGTACCAAGTAGGTACTAATTCAAGATTCTTTGAGGATGTCTAAGGGGGGTAGTCAGAGGTACGTCCAAACATTACATTTGGCACATACCCACATTTTGCAGTAGTTAGTATTCCATACGTGACAGGTTGCAAGCCCATCGCCGCTGTTAGAATACTAACTGGTTTCCTCACGATGTTTTCCTTCACCGTTTAAGAGCACTGGCATTCTGAATCATCAGAACAGGTCACTATCACCATTTAATGAGAACCAAGTACCTTCTTAATCATTTTCAAAAAAAAAATCATTGAAAAACCTTGAGGCCAACGAAACTCTTAGAAATGGGAGCTCTTGGGTCATTGGTTATTGTAATTTAACTTTTTGTTTTGGCACACAAACCGGGCATCCTAGAAAAAAAATAAAAATGGTTTTGGAATGTCCAAACCAAGCCCTTTCATATGACATGTAATTTTATTTTTTGCTTACCTTTTTTAATTTTTGCCCCCTTAAAAAACCCCATAATTTAATAACCCCTCATCCGATTTGACTCATATACTTACCAGTAAATTTCTCAAGTACAAGCTATCGACTTACCAAATTTCATGCAGATCGGATAAACGGTTCTCAAGTTATCGTCGGACAAACATACAAACATACATACATACACACATAAAATGCCAAATCGCCCAAGTTGATTGTAAGATTTTCGTTCGCTTCGCTCACTCAATCAATAAACTTTTTTTATGGACATGGTAGTAGCTACTAGTTAGTGATAGAGATAGACCAACATAGCGACCACAATGGTCTCAGTAAATACAAACTTACAGCATTATGCATGTCCTCACTCCTGCCAGCTGCAAGGAATAAAAAGTTCGTACAGATTGGCTGCGTCAACGCTTCATCGGAACAGAATGTTTGGCCCAACCCTGTAAACAGCGGAGTATTTGGAAGAAGCTCGTGGACGCCGATCAAGTTAGCTATTCTCTGGAAAAAGTAAAAAATAAGTCTAAATTAACGTCATTGGATCCTACTGCATGCTGTCAACAAGTTGAAGCTTTTCGTTATACAAATATTATTGAACTTTAAAGAATATTTATTTCTTCTTTATTCTTTAATGAATACCTATGTAGTTAAATGAAACTTAATAGGTATGTTAGGTAATCAAAATCATGTGATCAAAATATATGTATAGGTCCTATTAGGTCGCGTCATTTAAAAAGAACGCTGTAAAAAAGTTGAGGGGATGTGTTTGCGCATACAAACCACTCGCGCCATCACACCCCCTCCCTCTCCGTCCAGCGTGCTTTTTACATGACGCGATTTAAACCTATAGGTAGGTACACAACACATCCTACTAATATTATAAACGCGAAAGTTTGTGAGTATAAATGGATGTTTGTTACTCTTTCACGCCACAACGGCTGAACGGATCTGGATGAAACTTGGCAGAGAGATTATAGTCTAGAATAGCACATATGCTACTTTTTATCTCGTGGGAATACCGGGATTTAAATCTGCACGGGTGAAACCGCGGGGCGCAACTAGTGCATAATATATTTCGAGTTAGGTCCAATCAAACGTTTTCACGACAGTTTACAATAGTTATTCATCATGCAAATGCACTTACCTCGATATTATTTGCATGAGGCCCGAGTGCAATGAACAGCGGGCTTTCGTTGTATTGCATAAAAGCTACTGGAGCGAAGGCTTGCATGGTTATAATCTTATCATTATACTCCGGACGTAATGAGGCCATGGTCCAAAATACAGTGGTTCCTTGCGAGTGTCCAATATAGTGCAACCGGGATTTACCCGTAACTTTCAGTGCATGGTCTATCATAGCGGGCAGGTCAAGCGAGCCTATTTCCTCCCAGCTGAACTCCCAAAACGAGCGGCTGGAATCAGGGTTGAGGCTGACGTGGTTCCGAGAGTAGTAGGTTCCTCTGGCATTGCCTAGCCACACATCGTATCCTTGTTCGGCGAGTATGTATGCTGAAAATAGTTTATCTTATGATTTATTCATATCATATTAGGTACCTTAGGTACTACATAATCTACATATTCAATGAGTTAGTATACCCAAAATCCTATACACAGATTAACTATATCACTATCGTTCATAAAAAATATTATTATTATTACGCCTAACGCCTAATTAAAAAGCCTACTTATCAGCTTCAATAGGATAGAAAATCGCAAATTGTCGATTACTTACCAAAGAAAAAATACTATTAGATTTTATTATAAAATTACTATAATACGTTAGGTTAGTGACCAGTTTTTTTTTATCCTAGCCATGAATTCCAGTTCCAAAAAAAACATGAATCCGTCATTTAATAAGAACGCTGGAAAACAGTGGAGGGGGATGTGGTTGCGCATACAAAACACTAGCGCCATCACACCCCCTCCCCTCCTTCCAGTGCTCTCAATCCAACGCTCAAATATTTTGCGTATTATAAGCCACATGCCATGCACCACACGTCTGGATAACATACCATCCGATGATAGGTGAACTTGCTACCACTAGTCATTAGATAAGTTAGATAATGTAAAAATTGTGAAGTTACCTAGAGCATTACCAGGCCCCATCAGAACCCAGTCAGCTGCTGAGGAGAAGAGGCCATGCATCACAAATACAACCGGTTTGCTTGGGTCTCTTATATTGTGGTTGTCGCGCCCGTGTGGAATCCGCTGCATCTCCAGGATATAGCCATCGTCGGTCACAACGTTATGGACTTCCACAGGGTAGCCGTATTTGGTTATAAGTCCTGGCTAAAGTATTAGGATTTGTAATTGTTTCATTACGGCCTATATATTCTTATACCCATATCTAATCTACGTTTACGTAAATAAGTTCATCATTATCAGTTACCTAGCAGCTCTTTAGGGGGGCGTCCGTTAAATACGTGAGGCGTTTAGTGGGGGGAGGGGGTCGAGCAGAACGTAACGCATTTTCACGTGAGGGAGAATGGGAAAATTGTGTTTTTTTTTATTAATCCAACGTAATCAAGCACACTTTAATTTAATAACACAAAAAATACTCATTTTGAAAAATAGCACGTGAGATTATGAGGGGTGGAGCACATAACAACAATACTCTTGGGTGGGAAGGAGTCGAGCAAAATCTCACATCCTACGAAGGGAAAGGGGGATCGAGATATAGCCAAAATCACCCCGTTATATCAACTACAACTAGCAGCTATAAATAAATACAAGAATTTAAAATGAAATAAAACAAGATAAACATATTAAGCACTTACCACATCCAGCAACGCATCTTCTAGCAAATTGTTTGAATACCGACCAGCCTCCGGTCCAGTCTTATAGTACTGCTCTATAAGATCAGCGTGTGGCGACCGCCGACCGTAGCCAAGGCTCGCGAAACAGAGAACCAACACTACCCTCAGCATTGTAGGCTGGCAAATGTCTTCCGAATACAGAGCCCTACGATGTTTTATATACGTACGTAGCAGCTAGATAAAACAATGCTGCTGATCAGATTCATATCTAAGTTTGAAGATTTCAATAATAATAACGTATGTAATAATCCGTTTGCTGATGCCAAAGATAGATAATGGTAGTAAGTAGGTACCTATACCACGGGTACACATATGATGATAATTGTATTTTTGTGTAGTGGTAAAAAGTTACTACCGTGTGCAGAGTCTGAGTTGAGGATTCGTTTATTAGCGGACGTGTTGGGTCTGTGTTAGCCCATACAAAACCAACTCGGAAAAAATGGTCGCATTACCATAAAAACTGAGCGCGACTCAGGCTCGGTGCCCTGGATAGTTATCAATAATATTTCTAGACTAATAATATGTTGTTGCCTAATAGGTAATGAGAACTATGTTTGTCTGTCTATTTCTTAGATTTTGAGTTTTCTATATATGCTCGCATTATAGAGACGGACATCATTTGTTTTTTTTATCGGGAAAATTTGTAAAAAAATATCTTGTATGTCCTTCTATATTTGACAATATGGAAATACAAGATATATTTTTTATACAAGTTTTCTATATTTAACAATATGGAAAATAAATGAGTCATTTCTTATTATCATATTCTGCTGTTTTATCATCGTCATTACAGCCGTATTAATGAATATAATAGAGCTAAGTAGGAGGTAAGTACTCCTATATTATCTACAAGCAGCGCCCCGCGGTTTCACCCGCGCAGATTTAAATCACGGTATTCCCACGGGATAAAAATTAGCCTATATATATGTGTTATTCCAGACTATAATATATCTCTGTGCCAATTTTCACCAAGATCCGTTCAGCCGTTCTGGAGTTATAGAGTAACAAACATCCATCCATCCATCCATACTTACAAACTTTCGCATTTATAATATTAGTAGGATGGACTACAAGATAAATGTAGGGTTTCTACTAAATATCGGTTGCACGGTCCCGGTCTAAAACTGTTTATCGCAAATAGAAATATTTTGGACAACACGATGTACGAGGCTTCCCTAACATATTCGCCGAAGTTACTTTGATAAGTAGGGAGGTACTTGCAAGTGTCAACCTTTGGTGAAGCGGCACAGTCAACAAGCAACGAGGCGCAAGGTGCGGGTTCGATTCCCGCGTGTATGATTGCATTCACAGACAGAAATATTTAATTAGGCCACTCTTGGAATACGGAAATATTATTGCAACTTGGTAGGTATCAATAAAATAGATTGTAATAAAAAACTTGCCTTGTGTTTTGAATTCAATTCTATTTCTGTTGGCTTCTTCTTGTCTGCATGGCAGTGTTTGCTACATTTGTAATTCAAAGACTTGATTGAACCTTACTCTACAGTTGCATTCTCATGCATGGCATCTTGATATTCCTTAAGCTTTTCTTCAAAGAATTGTTTCCTATGTATTAAGGCCAGGCGAGGTTGCCGAAGCCCGAAGTTTTCATTCCCCATTTTACTATATTTATTTTCACCCTCTCTGCCCATCAGCTCTCTGAGAGCTTGATTTCTTTCTAATATTTTTTCATAAAATTTTATACCACTTTCTATAAAATCAGGACCCAACTCACACAGTTTTTTATCCACATTACTTTCATAGTATACTTCAGTCACATCTTTCATGAGGAAATAAGATCCTGTTGCAAAGGTGCCTACCAGAGAATAAAGCACAACCCGGAGGCTTAGGGGCCCTGCATGAAGGTTCATTCTTCTGTTCAAATATGTACAAAGGTTGTATGCAAAAAATATACATGAAAATGGGTAGACAGACTCAAACATAACTTTGTTGTTCTGGGTCATTAAGATTTCTCTGCAAATAGCAAATTGTTGCACCTTTTCTGGTAAAATCAACGCATTTGATAATTTTTGTCCAACTTCAGAGTTCCAATCTACTTTCTTGTGGTTTACCTAAAAACACAGGTATATTTACACAAATATCATAAATTATTTGTACAGTATTCATTATATCGTAAGGGTGGAAGCACCTGGACCCGAGACGCAAAGGACAGAGAAGGCTGGCAGAAAATGAAGGCCTTTACCCAGCTGTGGGTGACACCGGGCTGAGATGATGATGATGATGATTCATGATAAAGGATTATAACAAAATTTGAAGTGCTTGTTATGCCAATTGTACTTTTTTAGAAGAGTTTTAATTATACATTGTAAGTTGGGAACAACAACTGGGAGGTACACCATTAGTTTCTGATACTGGCTGTACCTACCATAATATAATGGGCTAGTCGCTCAATGGAACTAGAAATGGTGCACATTTTTTTTATAAGTATGGTAAAGAGACATGGGCTTTATTTTATTACATGATAAGCAAGTGGCAAGTATTAAAGTTATCATCATATACAATGGAAACCCAGCAATATTTTTTATAAATTGATGACTGTACATAAAATTCATAAATAATTCACAAGAAAATAGGTACATACCATAATATCATCCTTTTCAAGGTCCACCATTGATTGGTATGTAAAATTTACAGGTATTCCAACAGCTGCACCATACTTTGAGCTTGTACTTCCTGTAAAACAGCAGTTGTTTCTGTTTTATGACTTTTTGTTAATGTATTCGAAGTTTGCATGTCTTCAACTTAAATATATGGTTCTAACCCCTGGTTTTTGAAAGCCTGAACAATGCTAATCAGCTGTCAAGTTACTTGCTATCTCTATCTAATTTGAAGTAAAAGCTGAAATAGTAAGTGACTTGACAGTCGATTAGTGTTGATTACACTTTCATAAACCTGGGGTAAATGTTCCGAAATAAATGTATTGAATTTTTGAAAACACCAAAAAAGAAAAATACTTATTAGATATGGTACATACCTAGTTAGTAATTTCATTTCAATGTAGTTTCTTTGTATAACATAACCACACCCTGGCATGACAAGGTATCATACAGACAGACAGACTTTCACATTATAATATTATTAATGAATCAAATAGTATGGATCATTTATGGAAAATGCTAAATGAAACAAACATTAGAATGTTTATAGGTAAATGTGGTAGGTACTAAGATAAAAACAGAGCTTACCAGCATGAAACAAATCATAGCCAAAGACACTGAAAGGAGTGATTAATTTGCGATGCAAATCGGAAGCCTTGATAATATCTAAACATTTGCGATAGCGATCTTGAAGGAGATCAGGTAAATCTACTGGCTTTCCATTTCTGAAAACAGATAAGTAGGAAAGTATTTAGGTTATGTGTTTTAGGAATATATCCTAAATAATGCTTTATTTATAGGTATGAATATTATAGTTTTGGTATATCTTGCTGTAGCCTAAAAAATTTTGTGTTTTTTGGGGCAAGCTCGGGAATTTTTAGCCGGCAGACAACTGGCGCAAGACCTACGCTAAATGCACAGGGTTGTAGATTATTCTGTGGTTTATTTTGCATCTACTTATTTAGGTAGCCAAATAATAAGATCTATGCAGGTAAACTTACTTATAATAATGAACAAAATCCTTATATTTGTAAAGGAAAAATGTATGTGGTGCATATTTTGCTACAGTTAATCCTAAACCAGCAGCAGTAACAACACTGAAGGTAAATGATCGTCCATTCGTGGTTAGAAACCAAGATATTGGCCTTTTCGTCGTCATTTTTTATTATAGGAACTACAACAACAAATACCAATTCGATGTACCTGTTTATACCGAAAAAATATTTTATTTTATTTATTTGTTGAGTGAGGGTGACCATCTCAAAAGTAGCGTTCTGCCACTCTGCCACACACACACTGACTGGCCAAAATATCTGCCAAATTAGACGTTAAAATATGCAAATAATAATTTTCAAACTGCATGGGATACCTAGATTTTTTTTCTGATTTTTCTCATGAAGTTTACAATCAATCCTGTCGCTCCGTTTCTGCTTGAGTTCTGGGACACCCTGTATATGGAATTCTATTTTGGGGCACATAGGCACAGAGTAGTAATATTACCTATGTAAATACCTACCTGATTAGCTAGATAATCAAACATGGGTAAAAATCTTTTTTTTTTTTTTTTTTTTTTATACAACTAGCTGATGGAACAAGCAGATGGCCCACCTGATGTTAAGTGGTAACCATCACCTATAAACAAAACATTGCCCCGTAGGTCACGCACAATAGAAACGTGCCCTACGATGCACTGCCCTGCGTCCATCAACTTGAGGCATACAGATGTTAAGCCTCATGTGCCTGTAATTACACTGGCGACCACACTCTTCAAACCGAAACACAGCGTTGCTGCTTGGCGGCAGAAAAAGGCGTGGTGAAAAATCTACTTAAAATTAAAGATATATTAGTACCGAGTCGTTCGTGGTGACTATGTGCCAGGCAGGTGAAAACTTTTTTGACATTATCTGTGAAAAAAAAGATAATTATTACGAAACTATCCAAAAATCTAATTTTGAACGAAACATTGTGTTGTTAGTAGTCTCAGTTCTAGTGAAAATTGGCCAAAATGTATTAACGGACCCTCATTGCACAAAGTCACCTACCCGGCACATAGCCACCCCGTTTGACGGTAATTATCAGGACACCTATGCTTAAAAGATGGAAGTGGCATGATGAAGAATAAATGATGAATTTTACCTTATCTGTTTGAATATTTAATGTTTTGGAGTAAATTATTAGGTGTGCATCTATGGAATGTAAGTATATATGTAGTATGTGTGTAAGTTTGTGGGCATTTAAAAATGTACCTATGTAAAATCAGCCAATTTCGTAAATCGTTACCTGCCTGCCACAGCTTAAATTTAGGAGCCAAATGCGCCAAAGTGGTAGAAATCAGCCACAAGTGGTCACACTTGCACTGGTAGACAGATGCACAGGGATTGAGACGAGTGTACCTATTCTACTACAAATACAATGAAGAAATGTCAACTAGACTAGATAATCCAATTCAGAATCATTCATTGTACAAATTGACCTACAAGGTGTCAGACTGCAGAATCGCAGGTTCACAGGTTCTAAATTAGAACCTGTGAACCTGCGATTCTAAAAATCGGGTTATATTAGAACTTCTAATATAACCCGATTTTTACTCTGCAGTCCAAGAATAAAAAAGTATTTGATCTAACACGAATCTAACTACGTTGGCAACATGTCTCCTGTCCGTACTTGTCAGTGTCAAGTGTTAAAGAATAAAATCGGGAGCCAATAATGCACAGCATGATAATGTACGGGATGTGCACTGACCTACATAGCTGGGGATGATCGGATATATACACCTCAATAATGCAAACCCCATATTTTTTAGCTGGATATTTTTTTGAAAAACATAAATCAGTGGGTGGATGCTTCTGAGCGGTACGCGAAAATATGATTTTGTAATAGGTAGTATGTTTCTGAAAAAGCCAATATGTACGGAGTTTTCAGTTATTGAACCACCAATATAAAATTTCGTAACTAGACACGTAATACGGTTTGTAGCGCCCACCTCTACCAAAGAGTGAGTCGTTTTCCAGATAATCTCGAGTTGATAATTTCTAACTCGAGTTGATTATTTTTTTCGAGTCAACAATTTCTTTTTTACTTGTGTGTATTAGGCAACTTCGCCATTGTAAAAATTACTTTTTTGCATTATTTGTTCCTCCATCTAAGTTTATTAACATTGCTAAACTAGACAATGGCGAAGTTGGCATACACATTCACAAGAAAAAAAAATTGTTAACTCGATTTAGAAATTATCAAATCCCACATAAGCCCGACTCGAGTTAGCTTGAGTTAGTAACTCGAGTTGATATATATACATCTTTATAAAGTGATACCTTTCCTTGCGTTTGCGTTTTGCGTAAGCCTACTTTTATTTGCCGCATCCTTAATAGTCTGTGCTTGTGCTTTGCCGGGGAGCCAATAATGCACGACATGATAATGCATGAGATGATAATGTACACCCCAATAATCCGTGTCTACTTTGCTACATTTTCAGTTAGGTTTTTTTTTGTTGAAAACTACCAAATTGGCTTCCAATTATCGTGCTGTACATTATCGTGCTGTCCATTATCATGTCGTACAATAATAACCGCACTCCCTCCTTTGCCGGTAAGGATCACAGATTTATAAGTATAGTCATCTGTGCTTTGCCGTTGCCGAATTGTTGCCAAAATTGCCGTTTTGTTGTTCTCGTAGTTTTACTTTTACATTCTCTTTGGTGGTTGTTGCCGAAATGCCGACCGACATTCGTATCTCACAAGGAATAATCGGAATAATCGCCGTAGTTTTACATTCTCTTTGATGACTACAGTACAGGTGAAGCATCCTTTATCCTGTGAGGTGAAGTGTTTGTAGACGAAGGACTCGTCTACAAACAGACAAAAGTTTGCAGAAATGGATGAAGTATTATCAATCATCAGCAAATTAGGTTTGGACCAAATTCCAGAAGACTGGGTTGATTTAGTTTTTGCCAATGACTTCACTGAATTTGAATACATGCCCACTGAAATACTATCTGAAGTGGAATCTGTTGATGTAAAAAAAGTTTTTGAGAGCATTCTGGACTACATTGATACAGTAGATACAGAAGAAAAAACTTGGGTTTCATTATCAAATGTTATACCTCATCGGAATCTACTAGCTCTACTCAGTCACTTTCTCAAATATGGGACTGATAATGTCACAATACGAGAACATCGGGTAAAAGCCATGTTAGCGGCTCGGGTTTACTTCAGATTTCTACTGATGCCTGGTAGCCAGGCTTACAATATTTACCATTCCCATCTATTTGCACATTCAATAGCCTGTCTTGGATTTCCTAAACAGATGTGTGATAGAGGTGATAAATATTCATCAAGTAAACAATTGTCAAATGATGTAAACCTTGTTGTAAAGGATTTGTCAGTATATGTAAATGAACTAAGGGATGTTATTTTGCTGTTAAAAGTGACCCCTATGGATATAAACTTTGAAGAAATTCTAAGCAATTTAATTGATGTAACAGGAGGCTCTGTTACTCAAACACTCAATGTTGGTAAGTCAAAAATATTAGTAAAAAACAAACTAAACTGACTGGAATGTATAATAAATTTGGGTCAGATAAAAATATTTTGAGTTATATTTATCTTTAGTTTGGTTTCAGATAGGTACATGCTGTCAAATGTGTCCAGTGTCATATATCAGGTAGTCAGCTGTATGTTAAATAACTATGGGAGGGAGCCTTATCCCAAAGCTATTGAGCTACTCTTCAAATGTTTGGTGCCTAAGCTGATAGCCACCACATCGGACAACAAAGTTTCTACTGTAAGTAAAATTGGTTTACCTTTTGAAAAAAATTACAGACTATAGCAGCACACAACTGTAGTTAGAAAATAAAATAATTTTGCAATTTTTTTATGGAATTTCTAATATGAATGAATCCACAAAAAAACTCAGCTTAGATCTTGTTATATTACAGTTAATTATTCCTCTTAACAGTTTTTCATTACCTTTTTCAGGGTTATGTCAGAGCTTCGTATGTAACATATGCTGGGTATATTCTGTCTGTATATTCTACAGCTGCTATGAAATCTTTCATGATAATGTTGGAACATATTTGCTACAGTCCTGAGTGTTTGGTAAGTGGCTAAGATTTTAACTAAATTGTATTTTATATCATATACATACTATGAAAGTCTAAGTAATAAATGGTCTAAACTGCAAAATCCAACTACTATTATAATTGTGAAAGTTTGTAAGTATGATGGATGGATGTTTGTTACTCTTTCACGACGGAACGGCTGAACGGATCTGGATGAAAATTGGCAAATAGATAGATTATACTCTGGAATAGCACATAGGCTATTTTTATCCCGTGGGAATACCGGGTTTTAAATCTACGCGGGTGAAACCGCGGGGCGTTTCTAGTTAATAATAAAACAACATACCTACATAGTGATATAATAATGTCACATTTTATTTTAGGAACGTGCTGAAGCTCGTAACGCCCGCGCTGATTTAGTTGTTGGGCTCATGAGCTTACTACCAGATCGCCGGCATCGGAAATTCGTGAAGTGGGTTCTTTTATTGTCAACAACTGCCAAAATAGTGCATCGACAAATTGCGCTAGTAAGTATATTAATATGTTAACATAGACAAGGTACTAATAATTTCTTCATTTCACTGAATTAGGCAGTAAGTAGGTAATTAGGTTATTATTACAAGTCATCTTCTTCTCATTCACTTAACGTGGGATCAGCATGAAAGCTTATTTATCTCTACTGTCTTCTTTCATCCGTCATCTCAGCCAGTTTCCTTTCTTACCATTTTTCATTTTTCACACAATCCATCTAACTCTTCTTTGGCTTACATCTACTTATTAATCTAGTTTTTTTTTTTTTTTTTTTTTTTTTATACAACTAGCTGATGGAACAAGCAGATGGCCCACCTGATGTTAAGTGGTAACCATCACCTATAAACAAAACATTGCCCCGTAGGTCACGCACAATAGGAACGTGCCCTACGATGCACTGCCCTGCGTCCATCAACTTGAGGCGCACAGATGTTAAGCCTCATGTGCCCGTAATTACACCGGCGACCACACTCTTCAAACCGAAACACAACGTTGCTGCTTGGCGGCAGAAAAAGGCGTGGTGGTAGTACTTCCCCGGACGAGCCCTTCACAAAGAGCTCTACTACTCTAAAAAAAGTTAAAAAAGTTTTTCTCTAAATTAGATACAGGTGCCTCTATAACACATGGTATTCCTACTACTATTATAAACGCGAAAGTTTGTAAGTATGGACAGATGGATGGATGTTTGTCTGAAACTTTGATGAAACTTTGCAGAAAAATAGATTATAGTCTGGAATAGCACATAGGCTACTTTTTATCCCGTGGGCATACCGGGATTTAAATCTGCGCGGGTGAAACCGCGGGGCGCAACTAGTGTTTAATGTTTTCTTTGCAGGAAATATTATCAAGACTGTTGAATAACGCTCCTGAAATAAATGAGCAGAGAGAAAATATTCGAAATGAAATCGAAAAACAGAACGCGGCTGCTCAGGCGCTTCCGACCGGAACCGCAGCCGCTGCCGCTGCCGCCGCCGTCGTTACGCCGGATGATGACACCTCACAAGACAGTCAGGAGTCTAAAGAAAATGTTGGTATCTTTTCCGTGCATGCATCTTTTTATTAAAAACTCTTAACTATCAATGGAAAGGGTGCATACCATATAGATTATTCAAATTCCTTGGTGCATACAGTCTTCTTTTTGTCGTGTCACTTGTTCGTTCGAAGAGGCGAAAGCACGCTTTCGAGCACTTGACACATGTTTTTTTAGAAACTGAAAACTGAAACAGCTTCACGACTTTGATCCCCAGGTACGGTAGATATCCCTTCAGATCTCCCAGTACCAAGTAGGTACTAGTTCAAGATTCTTTGAGGATGTCTAAGGGGGGTAGTCAGAGGTACGTCCAAACATTACATTTGACACATACCCACATTTTGCAGTAGTTAGTATTCCATACGTGACAGGTTGCAAGCCCATCGCCGCTGTTAGAATACTAACTGGTTTCCTCACGATGTTTTCCTTCACCGTTTAAGAGCACTGGCATTGCGCACATAAATTTTTCGATAGAAAAATCCATTGGTGCACGACCGGATTCGAACCTGCGACCTTACGATCGGAAGGCGGGGTCACTCCCACTAGACCACCGGTGCTCTTCATGTTTTTTTAGAACTAGGTTTTAATGAAACGGTTCCATAATAAGTTCTCATTCGCCGTAAAAGAGTACTGACTGGCACTGTGTACATACATTTGAACAGAAAAACTAATTGGTACCTTAAGATCGGAAAGCGGGTTCGCTGCCTCTAGCTAGACCACCAGTGCTCTCAATAAACTGAATAACATAAGACGACGATTTTTTTTTTTTAATACCAAACGTCTGTTACAATCATAATTTTTTTACGATATATACATAATACATAGGTGAATTATGGGTAACATTTAGTAGGTATAATCAAAAGATGATTTTGTTATAACAGGAGGAGCCCGAAGAGTTGGAAGAAGGCGATGAGATGTCTGGCCTGATGCGCCGCGAGCCGCACACCGTGCCTCTCGGGCAGATCCTGCACGCCGTGTACGAGTGCGCGCTCGACGCGTCCAGCACGGTGCGCCAGCGCGCGCTGGTCGTGCTGGCCGAGAGCGTCGCCAGCGAGCGCACGCACCTGCGTCGAGCGCTGCAGGTTACATACATACATACAGCTAATATATCCTAGTATCCCATCCCTGCTAGAGACGTTCGTAGACGCCTAGTGTTGTTTGTTTGTGCAGGAGCTAAATGGAGATGGCACAGTTTCCCGCCTGCTGGCGATGGGCGCTCGCTGTGTGTGCGACGAACGCGCAGTAGTCCGCCGCGTGGCCGCCTCACTCGTGCTGCGGGTACTCTACGCCGGCGAGGAGCCGCCCCGACCCAACGACCTCGCGGTAAGCCATCCAGGGCCCGTACCACCATCTATTGATATCAACTGCATAGAGTCATAACTGAAATAAGAATGCTTTATGAGATAGTGGTACGGGCCCTGATAGTATTTTTGTAGCGCCATCTAGCAAAATACATAAATGACAAAAAATATTTATTCCCAAAAAAAAGATTAATAGAATCATTACCTCGCAAGTCACGCACGATATAGAATCTATATGAGGCTTCAGATGTTAAGCCTCATATAGATTCTATATACTATACTATATACTATATATATACTATATCTCATGTGCCTGTAATTTCACCAGCAACAGCCCTCTTCAAACCGAAACACAGCAGCGCTGCTTGGCGGCAGAAAAAGGCACGGAGTTCTTCCGCAGACAAGCCCTTCACAAAAAGATGTACTAAAATCTTATATTTTTTTTTCTGTTCTGGTTGAGATTGTATGGACGAATGGCGAATAGGGTCTGGACACCGCAATAAAAGGGGAAAAGGTTTCCCCCTTTCATTTTTTAGTTAAGGTTGTCCAGAATGTGACTTCTCTTGAACCTCCTAGTGTTGTTAAGGTTTTTACTAGGGCTTTTGCTAATGGGTTGGTGTGGTTCTTGAGACGGAACAAATATCCATTTCCCCTATGTTGATTCTCCTCATCTAATGCGGAGGCTTCAGGTAGTAAAATCTTATATAAAATTGTATTACAGATCCTCGTGAGGCTTTGTCGTGACGCGGCCATCACCGTGCGTTCCACGGCTATCTCAGCGCTCGGTGAATTGCTGGTGAACAGAACGGGAGATACGGTGCTAGATGCCTTCCTCACTGGCCCATTGCGTCAGCTGTCTGACCCTGAGGCGAAGGTAAGGAGGGCCTTAGTACTAGCTGTAGGGAGGCTTTAATAGTGAGATATCAAAATGGATATCTGCATGGTGACCACAAAATAACGGACAAGCAAAGCAACAACAGAAGATATCAGGAGGAGGGATAGGACAATAATGGCAATACGTTTTGTTAAGTTATATCTAGTTAATTTACTAGTGGAGGCCTGTAAATGGCCTGAGTGCTAGCTTTTTATGTCGCTATTGTGATAATGTACCAATGATTTTCCAAATGTAACTAAATAAAATAAAAGAAAATAAATAATGATAATATCCATGTCTATAGCAGTATTATAGACATATAACAGTGTTATCTTACTACTATTCATATAAACGCGAAAGTTTATAAGTATGGATGGATGGATGTTTGTTACTCGTTGTTAATCGGCTGAACGGATCTGGATGAAACTTGGCAGAGAGATAGATTATAGTCTGGAATAGCACATATGCTACTTTTTAACCGCGGGGCGCAACTAGTATGACATATATAAGTTGTTGATGATGATGATGCATTTCATTTGCTTTTCATATTGATTGTACATAACCTACCTAAAATTACATTCAAAATTAAATGGTATTTTACAGGTTCAAGATCTAGTGAAATCTCTCATAGACCAACTGCTGATCAAGCGGCTTGTGAAATATAATAAAGATGGCGGCAATGAAGACTTACTGCCTTGGATATTTCTTGAAGGCATCATCAAACACAACATGCGAAGGAATCTGGAACATGCTTGCGCGTTGCTCGCCGTATCTGAAAAATGTATAAGGTGAAATAAAATGATGTTTTTACACTACTATATTTTAGCTTAGAGTTTTAAACAAGCTTGCAAGAAAAATCAAAACAATCTTTATTCAGTACAATCACAGGGATCACTGCTAAATCTCAGCTTCTGCTCAGCTTTGAGTCAGTTACTATTAATAAGCTAATTCGCAATCGCATAGTAATTGTAGCTGTCACTCCAAAACTAAAATCAAATTAAGATTTTCAAAATACGCATTCGATAATTTTATAACTTCTGTATGCACATATGCTAGATTCTTTCATAATTTTTGTAATCGAGCTACCAAACCAGTGATTAAAGATTTACAAGACATAAAAAAAATATTGCTATTGTATATTTCTCACTGTTATGTATTATACAATAGAGATCAGTGATATTTTTAAATATTTTTGTCCGCAATTAGACATATTATTTTTAACCGACTTCCAAAAATGAGGAGGTTATAAAATATGTTCGTCTGTATGTTTTTCTTTATTAGCTAAACTATTATTTTCAGTGTCCGACTAGTGGACATACTGAGTTCACATCTCGGTGCTAAGGACCAACAACGCGACCTCCAATGTTTGTTGCTGCTGACGTGTGTGGCGCGACACGTCGATTACTCCGACGTCGCCTTTGTACTTGAATACTATTATGGAATGGCGGAGATTCCTGGTAAGGTTGTAAAGGTAAGTGTTGACAAATAAACGTTAATAGCATAATTGCTGGAGGCCTGTGTCCAGCAGTGTACTTCCTCTGCTGATGATGATGATAGGCTACTGATCCGGGTGGATCCTACGCGAGCGTAGCCACGAGCGTATGCTAGCAAATCCTGCTAATATTATAAATGCGATAGTTTGTAAGTATGGATGGATGGATGTTTGGTACTCTTTCATCCAGAACGGCTGAGGGGTTCTTGATGAAACTTGGCAGAGAGATTGGTTATAGTCTGGAATAACACATAGGCTACTTTTATCCCGCGGTAATACCAGGATTTAAATCTGCTCGGGTGAAACCGCGAGGCGCAACTAGTATTATAAATGCGAAAGTTTGTAAGTATGGATGGATGTTTGTTACTCTATAAATCCAGAACGGATGTTCGTAAAAATTGGCACAGAGATATAGCATAGTCTGGACTGTAATAACACATAGGCTACTTTATATCCCGTGGGAATACCGGGATTTAAAACTACGCGGGTGAAACCGCGAGGCGCTACTAATAATAAATATTTTTAACCTGTTTTAGGAATCAGGACCGATCGAACACGACTCCCGCCTAATGACGCTCGTGCTAGAACTGCTGAACTCGTGGTCAAAGTTCGTGAAGGAACACGACCGCGTCAAGTTACGAGATCATCTCGTTGCGAGATTGGCGGCCGGCATAGATGACGGTGAGTGTCAATCCAATAAAACATTTCCATTTTAAAACACTCAGAGATGTTTGTTGACAGTCAACGTCATTTTGTCTAATTTTTTCTCTTATTTTGTTTTCTATATTTTCATTCAGTTGAATTGAATCGCAATTGCAAGTTGAATCGAATTCGTTGAAGCGAAAACATCTAATTGGTGATTATTTATTTATTTATAGACGAGCAGCTTTCGCTGATATGTCTATGTCACAGTATTCAAATTATTATCAATTGAATTTGAATTGTTGAAATTATTAAAAATTTAAATTGATTCGTTGAAATTAGGTATTATTATTTGAATTTTTTTGTTTAGTGTCTTTGTTATTGATTGATGATTGATTAGTAGGTATTTTATGTTATTTTTATTATAGAATGTACATAAAACTATTTATTTTCCAAATAAAATTAAATGTATCAAAATAGAATCACAAGGACCACTTTGATACTCATACGTCATAAAGTTAGGTGAATCTAGGTGCCAGTTCCACGGAACAGAAATTGACGTTTCCAAATATTATGTTCTAGCGCTATAGCTCTGCCTAACCTAGTCGCATTCGATTCCCACTATTTATACAGTTGACAGCCTACGTAGCTCAGTTGGTAGTAGCTCTGCCTTCTGCGCCGTAGGTCGTGGGTTCGATTCCCACCGTGAACAAACATTTGTGTGATGAACATAAATGTTTGTTCTCTGTCTGGGTGTTATATAATATTATAAGTATGTATTTACAAAAAAAAAAGTATTATAAGTAGTATATCAGCTATCTGGTTCCCATATTACAAGCATAAGCTTAGTTTGGGGCTAGATAGTGCTGTGTGAAAAGTTCACCAATATTTATTTATTTATTATTTATTTATACAGTTAATAATTAATTAATCAATCAAACAAGGACGTTTGCCCTAAACCAATTCGCAGCTTAATCAAATCAACTGCCGCTTTTTACAAGACTGCCACTAATTTCTGTTTAGTATCGTTTTAAATATTAAAGATGATATTAAGATATTTATTTGTTCATAGGATGCCGAATACCCTCTTTAGTGTTGGCCAAAGCCTTGGATCCCGACAACTTGATATGGGCGACAGAAATCATGCAAAATTGTAAGTAGTTGCTTTACTAACAGCCAAATAAAATTAGTTTAAATCCAAATACTTACATTTTTCAGTAGTATACTAACTACCCTATACCATAGACTAGTAGCGCCCGCGGTTGCACCCGCATAGTTTTAAATCCCTGTATTCTCACGGGATAAAAAGTAGCCTATGTGTTATTCCAGACTATAATATATCTCTGTGCCAATTTTCTCCAAGAACCGTTCAGCCGTTCTGGAGTTATACAGTAACAAACATCCATCCATCCATCCGCTAGGATTGCTAGGATTTATACAGCGTTTTTATGTTTCAGCGGTCACCCTCGCCTTGGAAAACCGCTCCCTAGATGAAGCGATGCGCGTCGCTGATTTGTCACTGGTAGCGCCGACGCGGCCTCCGCCGGAGATACTACATCTGTTCCTGTCAGCACTTAAAACCACGCCACCGCGTAAGTAGCTTAATCAATCAACAACATTCGGTCGGCTGAGGACTGTCGAAGGGAAAAAGTGCGCCATTTTGACGTAGTCGTTTGATGGGTTTGCGCCGTTCGCGGGAGTGAATGAAAAAGACAGGCTCGTGAGATAATTATATTATTTTAATTTATTGCTTTTAAAAATAAAATGTGCTTCTTTGCGGAAATGTTAGCCCATAACAAAAATAAGCATTTACCGAGGCACACAGGAAAACAAATTTTATTAGAATTTCTCTCATGACAAACGAAATTACTAGTTTTTAAATGTCATGATCTATCAAAAAATTTGTTAATTTCGTTGTATAAATTTATATTGCATACGGACAGAAACTTTGGTCTTACTTTATTTACATTATGAAAGGACAAGTTATAGTGGTAATTGCACGGAACAGAGAAAACCCTGTATAATTTTGCAAGTTCCACTATAATGTTTATTAATGTACGTACATTATAGTGGACGTGTGTTAGTGTTCACTCACGTAAGTTTAAACATATTTTTTTTTTCGAATGGACAATAATGCTGGTATAATCGTATGACGATTGCCGATAGCGTTACCGGACTATCATTGTTTGTATATTCCAACATTTAATTTTATTTCATACTCTAGTCCGAAACCAAAATGCATCGATAGCGCGATCTAGCATCGTTACACTACTAGCGCCATCTAGTTATGGAATCGGTATTATTTTTAGACAGTAATGCACAGATTGCAGTGGCATGTCGGAGGCGCGTAGCGGCGCATGCGTGGCCGGCGTGGGCCGGCTGTGCCTGCGCGCGCGCGACTCGGCGGTGGCGGCCGCGCCCGCGCTCGCCGCGCTGCTGCATTCAACCGCGCCGCTGCAGGCGCGCGTCAACGCGCTACTCGCGCTTGCCGACTTCTCGCAGAGGTACAACTTAGTAGCTGCATTCACTGATCACCCAAGGTGACTTCGACTTAACGACCCTCCTCTCCCCTTGGTGAGATGTATGTGACGATGTTTGTGAGATTTACTTGACCCGTCCCACCACTTGTCTCATCTCTATCTACCCGTGTGATATTGGTGTTGATTCTGTTGTTAGCATTATCCTAAACTAACCTAATCTTACAGCTCTAAAATTATAGCCGTCCTTGTATTTTCGGTCTTTTAGAAAGGGATGGCAATTTTTTTAGTGCTGTCAAATTAGGTTAAGTAGGAAAATAAATCAACAGAATTGGCACCATTGTTCGACATCGAGCACATACTTATAGAGAGGATGTAATTTATTAGTAGTAGTAGTGCTTGATAGAAGCCCCTTTGAGACACGACAAGAAGTAGAATACTCAATGTGTAACCCATGTGTAAGCAACTTATGGTTTAGTTTAAATACATAGGTGTTTAGTTTCACTGGACCCTGCATAGGATACGGAAGTATTACCAACAAGATTGGAAATTCAACAGCCTATACTCGTTGACTTGATAAACTCCTTGCTTGCCTTAATTGACGACCTTATTGGCGCAGCGGGCGAGATTCCGCCTGCGACGCAAGAGGTTGCGGGTTCATTTCCCGCTTCGGAACAAATTTTTGTACGATCTGCAGAAATTTGTTCCGTTGGTCTGGGTGTTTACTCGTATGTATAATAAAAATATCTATCTATGTAAGTAATAATGTATTAAATATATCAGTCATCTAGTACCCATAACACAAGCTTTGAGTAGCTTACTTTGGGGCTAGATGGTGCTGTGTGGATTGTCCAGCATTATTTATTTATTTAATTCATATAACCCATGTAACAGGTACGCCAACATAGTGGAGCCATTATTAAGCACTATTTGCCGCTGCCTCGACGTCGAAATGCCGGCCAGGCTGCGTCGCGCCGCCGTGCGCTCCATAACGGTACTGTTACTTAACGGGTTCCTGCGTCTGCGCAAGCCACTCTACTACAAGTAAGTCAGCTCTGAAACTTATTTCATCATCATCATCAGCCCACAGAAGTTCACTGCTGGACATAGGCCTCACCTATACGTTTCCAGAAATACTGAGACTGCTTTATTTCGATAGTATTACCAGGGGGCACTCCGCAGTTTAGTCGGGACCTATTCCCGGAATGTAAATCACAGGGTTGCCAACCGTACTATCAATTGGGTTCCTACCAAATAGATTTACCTAGCTAGTTCATAGTAGTATGCTTGTTCCCTAGTCTTTGATTTTGTTCTAGTTACTTCGCGCTCATAGCGGACGCGGATAGCGAGGTGCGTGAACCGGCTGAGTACTACGTGACGTCAAGTCTCTCCTCCAATATCATATTCCAGAACTTCGTGGATTGCGTGCTACATTACAATGAGAGCACCGGTAAGAATAAGAATAGAGAAAAACCCTGTTGAACCACACAACGGAGCTACAATATTGTATTCTAATACATTGTAACAAGGATCATACAAAAGAGCGGTAACCAAGCCGTAAGTTTGTTGCCTGTTCTTCTACCTATCTTCAAGACGTTTCAAAGTGATCTTAGTGATATTATTGAATAATTTTGACTTAAACTCACATCATATCCGAATCGGCCTAACGCGATTTACAAACTTAGAAGTAACACAGTTGCAAACAAATATATAAGAGTAACATTATTATAATGGTATTCCTTTGTATTTGAACTTCGACCAAAAAACCAAAAGCAAGTGTCAACGAAAGTCTATAATCGCTGACATTAGTCTTGAGCTTTTGTGGAAACTTTTAATTGACCTTCATTTAACATAATCATTTATTTTTAAGATTTTGTTAATATTTATCAAACAATAATCTGTACTGTAACTAGCTAAAAGTTTTCCTAAAATTCAAAAGTATAATAAATAAGAAGTACCGCTGACTGAACCTCATATTAATTACCTTTCCAGAAACCAAACTAGACTTCGACGCTCGCCAACTAATCTACGACGTAATGCTACAACGGCTGTCTCTCGTAGAGCGACTGAATACGCAGTGTCAACTCGCGCGAGAGATTCTGCAGCACGCGGCGGACTTGGTTCACGGCGACGAAGAGCTACCGGCGACTCTGAACGCAGCAATGCTTGATACCATCAAACTGCTCATCGGACCGCGCATGAGGTTACCCAGTAAGCAATCCTACTAATATTATAAACGTGAAAGTTTGTAAGTATGGATGGATTGATGTTACTCTTTCACGCGGGAACGGCTGAACGGATCTGGATGAAACCTGGCAGAGATATACATTATATTCTGGAATAACACATAGGCTTTTTTCTCGTTTTCACTTTTTATCCCGTGGGAATACCGGGATTTAAATCTGCGCGGGTGAAACAGAGGACCGCAACTAGTAATAAATAAATATTGGTGGAATTTCCACAAAGCAAAAACTGAGCCCAAAAACAGAGAACAAACACGTGTATGTTCATCACTCAAATGTTTGCTCTCGGTAGGGATCGAACCCACGGCCTACTTCTCAGAAGGCAGAGCTACTTCTTTTTATTTCTGTGCTGTGTGTAAATGAACTGTAAAATCTATCAAGTTTTTTTAATATAAATTTTTTTTATTACAACTAATAGTTACAATTATTTACAAAATATACATAAGTAAAACAGTTGAGACATCCAATAAAAGTTATCTGAAGGCTTACTATAAATAATAATAGGTTTATAGGCTGAAGTGGCGACAAATTTTCGCGCGTAACTTATTCCTATTCTGTACCAGTTCTTTATAAATCTTGGCCTGTAAGCCTCTTATTGAGTGCCGTCAAATATATAGATATTATGATTCTGAAAGGTCGGTAAGAACGAACGAAACAAAATACCAAATTAACTATGCACATAATAGTTTAAAATCCCTGTCTGCCTTCATGTAGCCATACCTACGCTATGCAGGGTCCATATGATACTTACTAAAAGTATGGGTGAGTGGGTAATTAGATATACATATTAAATGGATTAATTATTTTCAGGAAAACCTCAACATACTGGCGAAGTAGCAGATATAGACGACATACAAGAGCGAGTTACTACAAATATCGTTTCTCATGTAAGTAGAAGAAAAAACATTTTGACACTCGATTTGCCTTTAAAAAGCTATTCATTAAAAGAGGTCTGTAGCCTGCACAGTTAGATTTTCGAAGAAGTTCTCATTTGTGTTGGTCTCTCTTAAATCACAATACCATAAAATCACGATAAATTACATTACCCAAGAGTTGTAATAACTTGCTTTCGGCTAGATTCATGGCATCCTTAAGTAGTAAAATGTAAATTGGCTTGAGGGCCAGCTAAGGCGGCGGTGGAACGCTATACTTGTGTATAGTGCAAACAATCACTTACCATAAATCAATTTTATCGTGTGACGCGCTGTCGCTTTAGCCGTTATAGACAGCGTGACACAGTGTTTGAGAGCAGTGAAATACAATTCTGCTCAATATTACGCAATATATAAAGCAGAATTGTATTTCATCTGTTTGTCTTCAATCAAAGTTTATATTATTAATATTCACAAACATCTAAAGAGCAGTTCATTCATTACCTAGGGTTCCTTAACATGTTCTCTCTGTCTCTAGCTTTCAAATAGAGATCTGGTAAGTGTTAGTTTACACGAGCTTAGTACATCCACGTGTTACTACTTACTACAACACGCTGATTAGTTAGTAGCGCCACATCTGCGGAACGTACCGCGCCGAAAGTTCAGCGGCTGAACTTTTGAAAGGTACGTTCCGTTCGTATGAAACACCAAACGTTCAGAACGCGGCGTCTTGTTCTGCGCTACGCGAAGGAAAACATGACTTTCGGTCGCGTGATGTGTCCCTTGCTATGCAAAATACATTGAATGTGTTTTGGCTGAAATAATCGCACGCGGGAGGTTCCGCGCTACGCCGAACGCGACGTAATTTCAAAACTAAAGCTTACCGCACTTCGTGCACTGCCGCACCGTCCATTGCCGCTCTATTAAATTAACTTTTCATCCTAATGTTACCTAGAAGAAATCGCTTTCAGCGATAAGACCGCCCGTTGTCCTTAACTAGTTTATGCCTAGATTTATTATATACTCTGGTGTACAATAGAGTGTCATCTATATATGCCTACAATGGCGTAAACGCAATCAGAAAGTGTTATTGTCAACACTCCCACTAGCGATTATACTTGTCACATGTCACTTAACCAATTTGTACTAAGCTACAATTACTAAGCTCGTGTAAAGGCATCATTCATAACATGTAGGAAGTAGGATGGCTTATGTTCTTGCTTTGTATTGTTCTTAGGCAAGAATTGGGTATTATGCCTGTCGATACAGACCGACCGAACGAAAGCATGTGAAAGGTAATAAGAACCCACAATTTTTGGACCGGAAGACGCTACCACTAGGCCACCAGAGCTCTTTAAGGGCTGCTCTCAGGCTAGAGACCAAGCCCCACCCCTAGCCTTCGCTTGTTTTCGCTCGGTCAGTCAGTAGGTACACGGCATCAGAAGTGACATTATTATGCATTTAGAATATACTAGTTGCGCCCCGCGGTTTCAAATGCGCAGATTAAAATCCCGGTATTCCCGCGGGATAAAAAGTAGCATAAGTGTTATTCCAGACTATAACCAATCCCTCTGCCAAGTTTCATCCAGATCCGCTCAGCCGTTCCGGCGTGAAAGAGTAACAAACATCCATCCATCCATACTTACAAACATTCGCGTTTATAATATTAGTAGGATTACACACGTAATCCTACTAATATCTAATCTTCTTCTTCTAAATATATATAACTCAAAGGTGACTGACTGACTGACTGACTGACTGACATAGTGATCTATCAACGCACAGCCCAAACCACTGGACGGATCGGGCTGAAATTTGGCATGCAGGTAGATGTTATGACGTAGGCATCCGCTAAGAAAGGATTTTGGTCAATTCTACCCCCAAGGGGATAAAATAGGGCATGAAAGTTTGTATGAAACATGGAATTCCTTGGCGCGAGCAAAGCCGCGGGTTCAGCTAGTTATAGTATATATAGTAATAGCGCTTATTCTAACCTCTGACGAAATGGTAAGTTTAGGCTTTAGTGTGTTGGTCTGCTTGTTAATTTTTGTCTGCCGCCTCGTAGCTCTGTATTCTGAATATATTCATTTTTATATTTACATAAAATGGATAGAATACGACCCCTACTTCACATCCCGTGGATGCCATAGGCGACTAAGACGCACCAATGAAAGGGCAGCAGCATCTCCTGAGTACATTATAACACTAATTAGTCTGCCGTCACCACTCTGCCTGACAGGAGTGGTGACTACAGTCCAGCAGTGGTAGAACTGGTACACTGATATAATGATTTCGCTAACCTACACCCCCTCAAAGTGATTGTGCAAAATTTGAGGGGCATAATCACGAACGAATTTGACGTCAGTCTTAACGTATCATAAATAAATAAATAAATAAATAATGCTGGACAATCCACACAGCATCATCTAGCCCCAAAGTAAGCTACTCAAAGCTTGTGTTATGGGTACTAGATGACTGATATATTTAATACATTATATACTTACATAGATATTTATTATTTATTATACATAAACACCCAGACCAACGGAATTTCTGTAGATTGTACACAAATTTGTTCCGAGACGGGAATCGAACCCGCAACCTCTTGCGTCGCAGGCGGACTCTCGCCCGCTGCACCACTGAGGTCGTCATCATCATATCCCTAACTACAACAAAGTCAGGTTGAATATCGGTACGTTTACACCGTATACGTCAAAATTCGATGAGCGCCTCTATCTTATTCCGAATTTTTACAACTGCTATTCGTATTTTCGAAAAGACATTTTGCGAGATCACTTGGTTTCGTATCGATCTTGCACAGCCTGTGTTTTGTAGAAGCGTCCATACAAAACACGGGCTGTGTGTTAGTGTGACAAACGAATGCATTGCTTTCTTTCTATGTCAGTGAGTGGACTTCCCGTTCATAGATGCTTATGTGTTTCTAGAAAATGAAGCGCACAGTGGCCGAGGTGATGGTGCCCGCCGTGCTGCGTCTGTACGCGCGGCTCGGCTCGGGCGGCGGTCAGCTGGCCACCTACCTTGTCATGTTAGTGCAGGAACTAGAGGTCGACTACAAGGATGAGGTAACTATTAAGGGCCCGGCGACAGCGGCTCGCAGTTTCGAGGTGCGATTGGCTATTATTTCATTTCGGGGAGGTTGTTTGAAAGAATAACTATCCAGTGACACGCATAAATACTGTTCGAATACAAAGATACAATAATATAAGGGAAATGTGCTTGAGTCAGAAATCATTTTGGTATTAGGTAAACGTAAGGCAAACATACTAATACCAAAATGATTTCTGATTCGGGCATGTTTCCCTTATATTATTGTGTTATTTGTGTTCGAACTGTATTTATGCGTGTCACTGGATAGTTATTCTTTCAAACAACCTCCCCAAAATGAAATAATAGCCTTTCGCACCTCGAAACTGCGAGCCGCTGTCGCCGGGCCCTTAAACACGTCAGAGAAAAAATCACAAGGATCACTAGGTGCCAGTTCCACGCGACAACCCTAGAAGAACAGGCAACATACAAAGAGCGGTAGGAACCAAGACGTAAGTTTCCTTATCCCTTGTATATTGGTCGCGTGGGACTGGCAATACAGTGGAGAACACTGGTGACACAGTTTTTTAACTTACACAGAATCATCGTTTTCCATAAAATTATGTACCTACTATTTATGTTACTACTACCCATGTTACTATCTATGTTGTTCTATGTTCTTTGTTCAAAAATAAAAACATTATTATTATTATTATAATACTCAAAAAGTAAATAAGTGAAATGTGTCATCTGTTAATCTGTGTCATAATGTTATGCGAATTTAATCTGACTGCGATTTCACCATACTTTGAATAAATACATTGTTGCGCTTTCAGATCGAAGAGCTGATTGAGAACGACGAAGATTTAGTGACGCGGATAGCAGCATTTCGCGAGAACCACTCTGTGCAGTCCACCACAGGGAATATGCGTAACCTGGTGACGTCATCGGGCCCGCCCGAACCCGAGACACCCAAGCCGCAACGGAAACGCGCGCCGAGGCGAGAACCGATCAAAAAACGCACGCTGAAAATTTGACCCCTGCCCAATCGCCCTAATCGATTGTCTGGGCCTCTCGATACTCAGGCTAGTCCAACGCCGAACGACCGTTCCGTTAACGTTGCGCGAGACCCAGCCTTCGATTACGATAACCAGTCCGATCTAATTCGACTAGCACCCATCCTGGATCGCCCTCTGCAGAATAACTCTAACACACCAAATGTTTCTGAACCTGATAATAAACAATCTATGTCTACTGACTTGCCGATCGCTAGACCCCCCCGATGTGAAATATCGGATGACATTCCGCTTTCAAAAACCGGGATGTCCGAGGATTGGCGGTGCGTGCCTTTTCGTCAATATCACTATATTCCGAAACATCACTATGAAGATTTATCCGCGGCTAGTACCAGCGGAGTCGTTCAACAGAAAAAAGCAAAAAGAGAAGATCATTCGGAATACGATTGTTCTCCGGAGCCTACGGTTGAATCTTCAGTCGAGCCCGCCGTTGTATCTTCGCAGTCGAAATTTAGGAAATGTCCAGATTCTAAAGCTCATCTAATAAAGTCGAAACGAGCTTCAGCCACCTTTGCAGCGTCCAAACAAGCGGTCGAGTCTGACCTTGAGATTTCAGCTGGGCCTCCTAAGAAAAAATTAAGAAAATGCCCCATGTCTAAAGTGTATCTAATAAAGTCATCAAAACGAGCTCCACCTAACTCAGCAGGGTCAAGCTAAGCTGTTAGGATTATTTTAAACAGCGATTCCTATTGACTTGGTCAAAGCTTTAATATCTAAAAGGATACTGATATATTTGGTATGATGGTATGTGATATCACGATGATAAATAATGGTACTTTAAAATAAATAAAAAAATAAAATATTGGTGGACTTTCCACACAGCACTATCTAGCCCCAAACTAAGCTTATGCTTGTGATATGGGAACCAGATAGCTGATATACTACTTATATACTTTTTTTTTAAATACATATAATGTTGTATAACACCCAGACAGAGAACAAACATCTGTTCATCACACAAATGTTTGTTCTCGGTGGGAATTGAACCCACGACCTACGGCGCAGAAGGCAGAGCTACTACCAACAGCTACGTAGGCTGTCGAAATGATTTAAAGTACCTAATGATAAACGTAATTAATACTGATCCTAACATCCCAATTTTTCTAATATTCTATTCTTATGAGAGAGATACAGACGAGAACACACTTTCATCAAATCATTTAAAGATAAAAATCCAAGTTGAATTTTCATCACACAAATTATGTGAGCCCATGTTGCCAAGAGAGTGTTTTTCTTATAATGTTCACGATGTAACTAGGAACTATTTTGTGCAATAAATTTAACCATTTCGCTAGTACACTTCTGGAAAAAGAACCTATAACACTAACACACCAAAAGTTTCGGAACCTGATAATAAACAATCGCTAGACCGCCGATCGCTAGACCTTAGTAACACTTAGTAATGTACATATAACACTGATATAGGTATTTAATCTTTTTTCAGATTCAGCCCAAGTTGAAAGATTTTATAAATAAAATAATGGACAATAGATACTTTTCATGATCATGGTGAATTCTGAATTCTTAATGAAGAATTGTTTTGACATTTATACTTTTAAAGCATTTACTCACTGACTTTTTGGCATGAATAAAAAGACTGATATAATAAATTTAAATGTACATACACGATGATAAACAATTATAAAGATACATTTATAACTAAGTTTTCATGAATTTGGTGTCAGAGAGAGAGAGATACAGACGAGAACACACTCTTTCATCAAATCATTTAAAGATAAAAATCCAAGTTGAATTTTTAAAATTCATACATAAATGTATGTATATATTGTAATGTATACGTAATGTCGATCGATCGAACATGTTTAAGTACAATTTTTTAAACAGTGTTAACTTATCTTTAATAGTGGTTTTCCGATTTTTCATCGTTTTTTACGAGTTTTTAGTAATTGCTATTGTATTTTTCTTTCAATACCTATCAATTTATTTGTAAATTGCGTTCTAATTGTCGGATTTGTATGTAATTGCGTGAATTTATAATAAAACTTTACTGACACACAATTCATTTATTATTGGCCAACTGTTTTATTATTTTACACTTTATTGCACAAAGGGTGTACAAAGGGAGGGCTTAATGCTAAGAGAATTTTCTACCTGCCAACCTTAAAGGTAGATAGTAATTGGTGAGCTAAAAAAGGTCGGTTATTTAAAACTGGCTGTTCACAGTACTTGCACAAATGCAATTTCACTTTATAATAGTACCTACTTACCTATTAGGCACTGTATAGTGTAATTTATTTTTAAAGCAATTAAATTAGCTTAAAAAATAGCTAATACATACTTGTTAAAATAAAATATTTTTGTAAGGATAAGTATCTAATTAACAACATTTGTGTGATAATAACATTATTTAATCATTAAAAATAAACATTTGTAGCAGATCATTTTATGATTAATTAATAACTTATTTAGGTACATACCTATTTACAATAATATTAATTTCACATACTCAAACAATAATAAATACTTAACATTAATTATTGTAGGTACCTAACATCTATATAACATTGCTTAAATTCAGTTTAACAACTAGGTCACTTTCGTTTTCTATTTTCAATTCCTTTTTAAACGTTTTTTTTAACAACATGTCGATAGCCGCTTCCTCTGCAATAAACAAAAAAAATATTACACCACTAAAAACTACGCAAAAATTTTCGTCTTCCACAGGCCCATTCAAACTCGCCTCATTTAACTTCTAGTTAATACATCTTTCACTCGCGACTAATTAGGACCCAGTTTCTGGTAGGTTGAGAGCTTTCCTACCTAAGTAATATTTTAAGGCTTCGCTATTTCTTTACTCTTTTTTATTTTTTTCAAGAGTTGTAGAGCTCTTTGTGTGGCTCGTCCCCAGCGTTGCTGTTTCGGTTTGAAGGATAATTACGTATTGTGTAATACAGGCACATGAGGCTATCTGTATGCCTCAAGTTGATGGACGCAGGGCAGTGCATAGTGGGGCACGTTCCTATTGTGCGTGACGTACGAGGCAATGCTACATTCTGTTTTTTCGCTGGTTGTTCGTTCTGTTTCTTTTGTGACAAATAAATGTACATATTTTCATTCTCTCTATAACTCCATATTTCTCTTCCTAACATACTGTCCCTTACTCTTTCATCCAAATAAATATTAGTTGTGTACCTACTTAATACACAAAAATAGTACTATTTGTTTTTTACATACCTGTGACTTGTATTGCTAATAATTGGTGGACTATATGCCTTGCAGTAATTTTGAATAGATCGCGACTGCTTATGTGTTTGTTCTTGTAATAAGGCATTAGGAGTTTCACCACTAGTCCAGCAACATCTAACTTTTCAGTTTTCTTTTCTGTTTTTTCTTTGTGCCTATGCTTGTGTCTCTCTTTCTCTTTGTGAAGCTTTACATCTTTGTCTAGTTTGATTTTTTTATGTTCTTTTGATTTACTGCTCAAACTCAAGCGATGTTTTTTAGGATTTTCGTTTGCTTTTATCAAATCAATTGTTATGGGTGATGATGATATCTTACTTATACTTTTTTCTGGTTTTAAATCAATTAGTTTTACAGGTTCTGGAGCAACAGGAGGATCCTGGGGCATTTCTGCAAATCGTTTCAATTTCTCTAAAACTTCTTCAGCCTCGAGACTCAGTTTGTGAGCTTTATCAAGCTTTTTGTAGTCATTACTCGACGTCAAGCACGGTTTGTTATTTTCTGGTAAAGTTATATCTGCTTCTGAAATGGTTTCTGGAACGGATTTTTCTTCATGGTTTTTATCCTCCAGATAAGTTTTGGATTCAGTTGAGCTGTTCAAATCTATAATTTTACTTTCAGTGTCTTGTTCAAGTTTAAGAGTTTCCTCAGGGTCTGTACTTTTAATGTGAGACTGAGAATCACTTTCGTCGTCTATAACCAATTCTTTTTCAGAATCACTTTCTAAATCGTTTCCAAATAAGGTTGTTTTATTTTCTACAGTAAAACTTTTGTTTTTCCGGTCTTCTTTTATCTCAGTTTTTTCTGCTTTTTTATCTTCTTTGTCATGCCTACAATGTTTTCTCTTAGGTTTATGTTTTTGACTTTCAGTTTCACTATCGGTTGATCTGTCTGTTGATTTCTTTTTCTTGTGTTTTTCTTTCTTCGTTTTATCAGCTGGTCTGGATTTCTTGGATTTATCTTGTTCAATTTCTCCATTGGTTGATTTATTTTTCTTGAGTTTTTCTGAATTACTATCACGACTGCTCGATTTAGATTTTTTATGTTTAGTTTTATTGAACATTGATTTCTTTTTGCTAGGGCTTTCCGGCTCTGCATCAAGGTCAGAAGATTTAATTTTCTTGGGATTTCGTTCGGATTTTGTTGGGATTTCTGCAGTATCGCTCTCGTCGTCTGACGACTCTCCAAAAAGAGCTTTAATTTTTCTTTTAGCTGGTTTAGGTTTTTCTTTATTGTTAAAATCACTTGCATCATCACTTGAACTATTGTTTTTATCTTTTACTTTACTAGGAACGCCCTCTAATGTGATGTTTATAACAAACCTTTTCGTTTCCTTTATGGGAGAGCTGTCTTCAGAATGGGATGAATTTATTTTTATAGTTGTATCATTATGATTGCCAACTCCAATATCTTGTTCTGTCAGTTGCAATGTGGTATCATTACAGCGATTTTGGTCGTCATTTTCATCGATGATTAGAGTATCTTCAATTTCACTTTCGTCAGTCGGGGTTGTGATGTCGGGTGAAGCATTTGATGCTTTTTTAAAGAAATTTTGCAATTTTGTTTGCATAAGGGGATCCCTTTTGAATGAGTTGGCTTTTCTCTTGGATTGTTTATCGGCCTTAGAGAGCTCTCGAGATTCTGTTGACGTCTCTGCTTGATCTAAAATAAGAACAATAATTATAATGTCACAAGGAACCCGTAGACAAGGAAGATTCAAAATCAGAACAGTCATTATTGTAAGCGGTTAAAATGTAAGGTGGTAGTTATATGTATAGCAGTAGGGCTAGCATGGGCCGGGGACAAATTGTCTTTCCACCGTTTTTATCTACTTGTCGGTGGAAATAATTCTCTTCTCCACCTTACATAGCATGGCAACAGGGAAAAGGGATAAAATGTTTCCACTTGACGTTTTTCGTGGACATTATATCCTGCTACTCCCGCTTCATAGCATGGACTAGGGAAAGAGTGGATAAAATACTCTTCGATTGACATTTGACAGGGAATAACTATCATCTATCTCGAAGGTGGGTATAAAAGTAATTCTCCTTTGCTTACAAAATGTCTCGATCATATTCGCCAAATGCTGGTTGGTTGGTAGACATGAAGTCTACCAACACTCTTATTTGCGTCTTGTTGCTTCTCAATCTACAGAAAAAAATCTAAATTATTGATTCAAATTAAATCAAAAAACGTTTATTTTGTGTCACAAAAACATAGAACAATATTGGCTAGGACAACAAAATCGGTCGTCACTCAGCTCTAAGCTGTAATAGTGTTTTGTGCACTACTACAACGTGGTGACCACGTTGTAGTAGTGCACAAAACGTCACTGAAGACCACGTCGTGGTCTTCAGTGACGCCGCAGTACCTACAAAGGCAGAGCAACTGCGTTGCACAGCACCATAATTTTTCCAGTAAATTATAACAATAACAAGAGATAAGATAGAGAAATTGGACTAAAAACAAGTTAAGTGAGCATTTATGTTGGTTCGTAGAGGGCTATGCTGCGGTAATTGTAATTGTAATTTCCTTAGTAAATAAATATTGCATAAACAAGAAATAAACTTATTTTTTCCCGCTCATGGCTGCACTTTTTTTCTTCGTCTTCGTATAATCCGCACCGCAACAGACCGCAAATAGTCGCAAAAAGAACGAACTATTACCATAGATTTAATATACTGATCAAAATATTGAAGGTTGATGCGTCAATATCTCGTCAGTATTGTTTATTTTCTAGTAATGGCAGCACAGACGTAGAGAACCGTCAAAACGCTATTCCCCTCGCTATTCCCCGTGGATAAAGCTTTCCACAGGCGAGGCCATGCTCGGAGGGTGGATAAAACTGACAACGGGGAAATGGTATTTATCCTTTCCCGGAGACAATTTGTCCCCGGCCCATGCTAGCCCTACAGTAGTACCTACAGTCAGCCCTATTCGTTTTTATTTCCTGTTATTTCTAAAGTATTAACTATATCATACATACCAATTTCCAGCTCAGATGCCGTAATAAACCCACCATATTTTTGTTTCTGTTTTTGCAATTCAAATTCTTTCACAAACTCACCAAGAGTATTCTGTTTTTTGGGTTCGAAGGTTCGTAACTGCGGGTAAACTTGGTTTAGGCATGACTTGACTGCAGATATCTGGAAACGAAATAATTCGATAGAAATTGACCAACAGTCTGGTGTTTCTAACTGTAGGCATGATAACTTAACGGTTTGTTCTATTACAAGAAAACTGACTGATTCCAAAATTAGTATTTTTTCAATGCCATTAGTGACGACGCATCGCATATAAATAGCTACATTTACCATTTTAGTCATTGCTCTCCTGTACAAGCTCACTACAGTGCTACTAGAGAACGCTTCATACTCCATTTCCACCGCGCATTGCTCGACATCTTTCCGGGATAAGTGTCTGTTGTAATCTTCGTCGGCGTCTTTCGTGCTAGCGAGGTTGCTATTCAGCGCTTCGTTGAGTAGCGAGAGGTAACTTTCGCGGCTGGGTATAGTTAGGCCGTTGACCTGAAACATTAAAATAACATTGATATTGAAGATACAATTGAGCTCTCTCGATCGATCGCAATGGTCTGCAGAGCTCTTTTTCAAGTGTTTTTTTGCACATTATATATTTCTTGGTTGGATGGAGCAAGCAGATGACTCATAATGATGTAATTTATAAATGAGGCATTTTAAATTTTAATGACTACGTCATTTAAATTTAAATTCCCACTTTTGTACTTTTACAACTAAAAAACGATGCGTGTAACGGTGTCTCGTTGGCGCCCACGGTAACGTCTTTAAGTAACATATTTCGGCCAAAATTGCATCCATAATGGTCAAAAGAACTACATACCTTTTTCCCCGTGCTATCAGCGGCCTTGCATCGAGAGTATTTAGCAGATTCTTCATCCTTGACCTTCCTCTCTTCAACTCTTTTCTTCCTATTCGCGAACTCCTTCAAAATGAGCGACTTGGTCTCTTCGGCGACGCGGCGCCGACTTCCCTCGCTGTCTGACCCGTCACTCGCGTCTCCGCCGGTGTACGTGGCCGCTTCTCTGTAACAAAATAAAACTGTAAAAAGTCTGCTGCTATATTTGCGTGATGGACATATTTATGGATGGAGAACTAACTGGATGTCTAAGGGGGCAGTCAGATTTATGTCCAAATATTACATTTGGCACATTTTTCAGAAGTTGATATTCCATACCAAAGAGTATACAATATGTTCCTTACATGCTAGGCTGCAAGCCCATCGCCGCTGTCAGAGTAAGAACTAGTTTCCTCATGATGTTTTCCTTCACCGACTGAGAGCACTCGAACTACTCTCCACCAACACACGAAAAATCCATTGGGACACGACCGGATTCGAACGTCCTTACAATCGGATGGCGGGGTCACTGCCACTAGAGCACCGGTGTTAGCAGCAGCAATAATAATAGTAGTGCGAGTGTACCGTTCCTGTCCGTAGCGGCCCTCTCCGTACAGGTCGGCGGGGTCGTGCTGCGCGACCAGCAGCCCGCCCTGCAGGCGCGCGCTCATGGCGCGGCGCGCGTGCTGCTCCAGCGCGCGCCGCACGCCGCGCTCGTCGTGGCACACGTCGCAGCGCGCGGCGCAGCGCGGCGCCTCCTCGCCGAAGTAATCCGCGAACCTCTTGTGCCGGCATCTGTGCATTACAAATATTTTATAACGTCCCAAGTTTCTGGAGCAACCCTGGCTGCGCACGCGCCCATCACTAATACAACCGGTCCCGGACAGCGCAGACGCATGTGGCGGCGCGCGGGGAGCAACCTCCAGACGCGGCGACCAGTCAACGCGAGCACCAGCAGTGTTACGCCACAAGTTATTCTCCGAGCGGGTTTTCAACCCGCGACCTTGCCCTTGCTTTGCTATGTATACATATATGGGGCTACTTATATACATAATCGTTTTTTTTTTTGTAATTTTATTATTAGGGAAATATTTGCACTTTATTACCCTCTTCTAAATACCTAATATTTATTTTTTCGTTTATAGGTATTCATTGACTGGCTTTTTCAACAAAAACAATAAAATCCAAAAATATGACGCAAACTCACTTTACTTCCTCGCAGTATTGGACCATGATCTCGAAGCTTTTATACGCGTTCTTACACCGCTGCTTCTGTTCAGGAGTCTTGCAGCGGTTTAGCTCCGACTTGAGCAGGAAATCGACAGCGTTCCGTTCGCTCCGGCAGTAGTAGATGCGGCAGAAAGCCGGCTTGCCATCGCGGCCTGCTCTTCCAGACTCCTGGGAATCAAACATTGTTTTAAACATTCTGAACAATTGACTACAGAGGTTTCAAACAAATTAACCTATTTAAAAAATATCTTTGATAATAAAAAGCTTTCTTTAATCTTCTTCTTGTCGTGTCACTAGTTTCTTTCGAAACAGTGTGGTGAAAGGATTTTAAGTGCGCCTCAAGAGGCTCCTTTCGAGGAGTATATTTATACTGCGTTTTCCTTCGCCTTTCCTTTGCACTGCTCTTAAACATCGTGAGGAAACCGGTTAGTATTCTAACAGCGGCGATGGGCTTGCAACCTGTCACGTATGGAATACCAACTACTGAAAAATGTGGATTTGTGCCAAATGTACTTACTGTTAAAACATACTCCGCATTAGGAGATCTGAGGGGATGTGAAGGTTTTTCTGTTTTTTTGTTGGATTAATTTAGCCGCCGCGCCATGTCGTAGCTGGTGCGAAATTATACTTAATGTTATATTTATTCGTAAAACTTATATTTATTCGTCCAGTATATGCAAATAATTCAATGTACCTGATAATAAGCCGCGACGTTCTGTGCTAAGCCCCAATGTGCAACGGCTTTCACGGTCGCCTTGTCAACGCCCATTCCAAAGGAGACCGTTGCACACACGCATGGGCACTCGCCCTTAGTCCATTGCTCTTGAACTGCTATGCGCTCACTTGATTTAAGACCTGCGCAAGGAAAAAAAGTAGGCATATAAAAAACACTATTATGTAACTAGTTAATGTACCTACATGCCAAATGTAATGTTTGACCACATCTTCGTCTACCCCCTTTTGACGTCCTCAAAGAATCTAGAAATCTGAGGGGATATCTGCTAGTGATGGGCCGAATCGTGGATTCAACGAATACAAATAATCGGCCAATGTTCTGTAGAAAGTTTAACGAACCGAATATTCGGCTGAATACGAATGGTAAACCTGCCAAACATGCCGAATACTGAACATAAAATGACTATCCGTACCATCTCTAATATCTACAGTGCTTGAAGATCAAAGTCGTGAAGCTGTTTCAGGTTTCCCATTAAGTCAAAGCAAAAGTACTGCTATAACCTACTATTAGCAATATTTTCGCTATAAATAAGGTTTAAAATTTATGAGTCAAGCATATACTTATATACCTCCATGATAAGCTAGTGACTTCAAGCCCCTTTTGGTAAGCATGTTGGCAAGCTCTTCTGTCTGATCTCTTGTACGGCAATACACAATAACAGCATTTTTTTCTTTCTGAAATGACAAGTCAGTCAGATTAAGACTACAGTAACGTTTTTAGATCAATAAGTCTATTGGGATCAGTTTTGGTAGATGTACTTGCATTATTATTTATTTATTACATAAATGATAGTAAGCTTACAGTATGATTGCCTTAACTGGTTGCCTACCTTAAAATACGACAATTATTATTTAATTTATTTTGTAATAGAAAATAAGTAATTCTCATACTTACTTGCTTAACATTTTCTTCTTCCTTCAAGCATTTCTTTAAGAAATCTGATAAATGCCCAATTTCATCTTCTATGCAGTTTTGATAAATAACATCATAAAACAAATTCCTTCTGAAACTTGGTGTTTTGAACTGTGCAACTGGTGTCAAAAGCTTCAAATTTGTCATAATATCCTTTACAACTTCAGCACTAGCTGTGGCCGTGAGAGCCACCCATGGGATCTCTTTATGTTTCTCTCGCAGGTCACCCAACTTCAAATAATCAGGCCGAAAGTCATGTCCCCATTCACTGACACAATGAGCTTCATCAACAACAACATATGAAACTTTCTTATACTTGACTAGATGCTCCATTAGAGACTGAAAAGTACCTGTGGCCGCCTGTTCAGGAGTTATATACAAGAACCTTGTATCAGGCTTCATGCTCCTTAAATCATTTAGCACTCTTTCCCTGTCTTTAGTGGTCATTTTAGAGTTAACAGATTCAGCTACAATTTTCAGTTTAGTCAAATGATCAATTTGATCTTTGATGAGTGCCAGTAGTGGTGAGAATACAATAGCCACTTTGTTGTCTTGCAACATTGCTGGCAGCTGGAAGCACAGGGACTTCCCCGAACCGGTTGGCATGGAAACAAATACATCATGGACACCTGAGAAAAGATATTGTCATAAATAATAATTATATGATTTTTGGATAACTTTCAACTCCTAACAGTTAAAGGTAAGGCAACCTAAAAGGTTAAACTAAAGACAAAAGAAGTAATTCTAATATCACTTTATAGTATCAAATATTTGTATGATAAAAATAATGAGAGCATGTCAATTCCTGAGACCTCACTAAGTCTTGAGTTTTGTTTTTAATAGGTATTTGATTTTCTGTATTGCAAGACCATGTTTTATGTACAACACTTAACCCTATAAAACTTGCTGAAAGCTCTTGTATCAACACACAAAACCTGAGCTTGCAATAACTACAGAAAACCAAGTAGGTATAGCCAAATAGGTACAAGTAACATCATTTAAAAAGAACATTAGAAAAAAGTGAAGGGGTGTACATGGACACACTCCCACTAGATTTGTTTTAATAATGCTCTTACATATTATTAATTTAAGACATAAGTAATTTAGGAGACTACATTATTTAGAAGTCAAATTATCTGCCAAAACCTACTACCTGTTTTCAAAACTAAATTAGGTATGTTAACAATAAAGATTCTTGTTTTTTTTTTGTACCAAAAGGTAACACGTCTACCAATATTTACAACAAGTAGCAAGTAACCAAAATTAAACAAAAGCCAGCATAAAACCATTCGAATTGGGTGTCAATTTGTTTTGACATTTGGCGCTTTAGAATTTCGTTCGACCCCGATGTTATGTTGACGCGCACTAACTCCAATGAAAACAAGCAATGATAGAATACTTAGAGCGTAATGATTATTATCGACGATTTGGAAATGTTTAGTGAAAAATAATATTTTAGTACCTCTATTTATAGCTCTAACAGCTCGTTCTTGAAGTTCACTTTTGAACTTTCTGTGTCCAAAACATTGTAGTAGTTTATCGGTTACGCTATCCATCTCGAAGTAAAGTCTCGTGGGACCATTTCAAAGACAACACAATATTCATGCAAGTATCACAGCACCTATTTTTCACAATAAAATTGAATTATTTACTCTCGTAATTCTACAGTAACCTCCAAATTCAATTATTTAAAATAGAAGAAACTAACTCCCAGCTCACAGCACACAGCACAGCGCTGCAAAGAGAATGTAAACTACAGCGCAGCACAGTATTATCTTAGAGAATTTATAACTCTCTAAGAGTATTATAATGTACTCTGTGGCGCAGCAAAGCAACTGCACTTTTGACATTTACAGCGCTGCTAGTGATGGGCGACACAAACAAACTACAATACAAACCCCGTATCTAGTTGCGAAATTCTAAATTGATTCAATATCCGAAAACTGCGTACCTATTGGCTTTTTCAGAAACTATATTACATTACAAAATCAGATTTTCAGCTCTGTGGTATCGCTTACTCTACGCTATGCCTACGGGGCTACGGTACCGTAAAAGGGGGTGGTTAGAATTCCAGGGGTGAATGAAAATGAAACAAAAAAAGCAATTATTAACAAACATTTGAATACGCAACATTTTCAAATAAAAACACCAAATTCTACATAAGTAGAATTTGGTGTTTTTACTTGAAAATGTTTGTTAATACATAATTGCTTTTTTTGTTTCATTTTCATTCACCCCTGGAATTCTATCCACCCCGTTTTACGGTACCGTACCTTAAACAGATTTCGAGTTTCAGTATCGGATTTCAAAACTGTATATTTAAATATCTAAATATCTATCTAGATGTTTGGCGTTTGTTTGGTGTTTGGCGTTTCTCGATTGCTCGATTATTTCGCTTCAGCTATGGCATGGCAAAAAACGATTTCGTTCACGAAATAACATCATAAATAAACAAACAGGTTAATGTACTAATACTTAATGCACTAATACATAATGTACCACCTCCGTTAAAACTACGTAGCTACTGGTGGTTTGTATCTTATTTTTTTTTAAGACGTTTGTAAGTTACTACTTCTTTGCTTGGATTCTAATGTTTTTTTTTCTTTGACAATCGATTTTAAAGATTTGAGTTGAGATTCGCTCCCAAGTGCATAAACTTAAAATAAAAATGCGCGGAAAATTTTAAATCCTATTATTTTACAGAACAAGGACAAAATGAGTAAACGTAAAAACCCTTCTAATGACGATAACCTAAACGCAGACTTTTGTGAATTCCTAATGGAGCTAGCAGAATACGAGAAAAATGTAAGTCGCAACGTCCATAAATTTAATGCATACAAAAAAGCGGCAAGTGTTCTGGCCGTACACAGCAAGAGAATAGAATCAGGAGATGAAGCAAAAAAGCTAAGTGGCATCGGAGATAAAATTTCAAAGAAAATTAACGAGTTTCTTCAAACTGGTAAACTTAAAAAACTTGAAAACATTCACCAAGATGAAGATGCGCAAGCTATCAACACGCTCACTAGAGTTACTGGGATCGGTCCAGTTAAAGCTGCCGAATTTGTCAGAAATGGAATTAAATCTATAGACGACCTCAGAAAAAATATCAGTAAACTGACTCACCATCAAACTATTGGATTAAAGTAAGTGCGTGATTTTCCTAGCCAAGAACGCTTTTGTACTTGCCAGCAGGATAGACAAAAACCATCTTGTGTTAGCGAATAGAAATCAGTGCAATCTCTTACCCTGTAACTTTTCAGGTATTTTGAGGACTTTGAAAAAAAGATACCTCGAAAAGAAATACAGGATATCGAATCTCAACTTAAGATTCTCGTAAAAAAACTGGATCCAAAGTTTACACTGACAATATGTGGAAGTTATAGGTGAGTGTAACTACAAAATACCTATCCGAGTTACCCAGTTGGTTTTTTAGTGTAAGTTAAAAGTACATAGGTAGTAAGGTATTGCAAATTTTAGATAGATTTACAAATAGATAGGTACCTAATGTTCGTATTTTTTTCCAGACGAGGCAAGACAGAAAGCGGTGATATAGATGCACTAGTTACACACCCGTCTTTGATGGAAATTACTGAAAAGAAAAAGAAGCATGAAACAACATTAATGAAGAGTTTAGTTGATGCTCTGAAGGGACTTGTAGCTGACGTGCTTTCTACTGGTGATACAAAATTCATGGCATGTAAAACTTTGTAACTAACCACTTTCTACTTGTGCATCTTCTTGTGCATGCTCAATTTATTTAGAATTTTGCACTACCCTCCTTTTATATAAAATTCATGAATCGAGTGGGGATCTTTGTGATTTCCGTATGTGTATGAAGTACTATATAAAACATGATTCAAAAATTGTAGCTTTCATGTAAGTAGCTACCAAACAGAAAGTCTCCGGTTTTTGTCTACCTAAAGGAAATAAACCGTAAATAACTCAGCAGTGTAGGTTTAGAGGCTGGTACCAACAACGTTATAAGATTGGTGAAGGTTAATAGGTACTGAAAGCACTATGTAGTACATTTTTTTACAAGTAATTCAATTCATTCATACTACAATTTGCAGGGCGTTTGCCGGCTATCTGACGACCTTCCAGCGCGCCGGCTTGACATCCGTTTGATCCCCTGCGAGCAGTACTATTGCGCAATCCTCTACTTCACCGGCAGTGACGTATTCAACAAGACGATGCGAGCGCACGCGTTGGATAAAGGTTTCACTCTCAATGAGTATGCATTACGACCTATCGGTGTTACAGGTAAGTGAACATATTGATAAAGAAGGGTTTTGAAAATCACAGCCGATCAGAATGCGTTTTCCATTTGAGCATACCATTTCTGAATGTAACCAATTTTATCGTGTCTGTCGGGGTCACCAATTTGGACGGCGCGGTGTTGTCTTGACATAGCCCCTTCTTCTGTAATACAGGTGTTCCTGGTGAGCCGGTGCCAATATCATCAGAAGAGGATATTTTTGACTACATAGAGTATCCATTCAAAACCCCGGAAGAACGTAATATGTAGCTAATCTACTATCAAGTTCCTTTCCAACCTGAGGGTCCATGCAACTATGGTTGCACGTTTATCGAACAAGAGCGCCCATGCAATTAAGATCTGCTTATTTTGATACTTTATTATTATTTAGTTCCCTAGCTACATACATATATACATAGTAAGTTTGATAGGTACTTTAATGTTATGTAAAACGACGTATTATTATTTATACTTTACACAAAGTAAAAACTAGAAAATAAATGAGTAAAAGATCTGCATTTCAAACGTCATCGTCTTTTATTACAAAGAATAAAAACTATTCAATCACAATAATCTGAGTCAGTTGCTCGTTAATTTATATCACATTATATGGATTACGATAACAAAGTCATAAGATATAGATTACAGCTATTCTTACCTTAAATTGGAATGTTTTTTTACATTACAACACAGTGCAAGCTACATATCAAAGTGATAAATCAAAGTTTGTTAACATAATTATGTTTGAAAATCTTGCAGCTAGGCGCGCATATTTTTCGCAGTACGAGCTTGCACTGTGATAGTGATATTAAACCGAAGAATAGACCTTTCCTAAGTATAGTATTTTCATAGGTTTCTTAGTCTACATAATAGATTCTTACAGTAAAAAATTGTTAAGAAGTATAGTCAATTAGTAAAAAAAAACAAAGAAATAATAAATGAAAATACAATTAGAATAATACTACTGTTTGAATACAAGAATAATGTTCACACAATCTTCACATATGATAAATAAATTCAGTTTGCTGACTTAATTTTCACTCGACTAGTGTCGTCTTTCAGTCTAATGAACTCCTACTCTTGATATGACTCACTTACCATTAATTTATTAGCAAGGCAAATGCATGACAGACCAAAAAAACTAAATAAGCGTCCAACTGCACTTAGGTTAGCAGCCCGTAATATTAGGGAGAACATCCACATTTTTTTGTTAGCTATGTCATCAAAGCATCCAGCCAATATTCTATATTGTTTGAATTAATATTCTAGGCACTGGTTGCATACCCAGCCTTGTGATCGTAAGGTGGTGGGTTCAAAGAAGGTAAAGTAATCAATATTTTTATTAAAAAATATATACGCGTCAACGGGGTTCGGTTGCTAGGATGTGTATTTATATAGTTTTTGGTAGGCGTTTAAGTACAGAGAGTTTTTACTGCGTTAGAATTGGCGGAACTATGGGTGGGTAGTATTTCGTATTCCCGAGTAGATACAAACGGAAATTAGCTAATTGGGTGTCTGTCCTTTGACGCGGAGCGGAGAAACGTAAATAGTAACCAATAGGATCGCATAGTCTCCGCTCAGCTCCAGTTACACAATCCTATTGGTTAATATTTCTCCGTTTCTCCGCTCCGCAGCTTCGCTCCGGGTCGATGGACAGGCAGCCTGAATTTGGCGACAAACAAGTTATCCGCTGAATGACGAGTCGCGTGAGCTGCGCGATACGAAAGTTCATAAAAGAAATGCGTTCAGCGCAGCTTCGTCACGAGTTCATCAAGACATGTTTGCGACTATATACCTCACATCGTGCTTAATTGATAACTAAATTAGTCACATATAATTTAAATTACCTAACTCATTTTTGGCTTGATAAACTTAATAAAAAAATCACAAAATACATATTTATTTTGCTTATATTTTACAAACAAGACAGCACCAAGTTGCTCTCACACATACCTACTAAAATGGTTACAGCAAGATATTTGCGTTACATTACAAAAGTAGCCATATTACTCGTCTTATTGATAAACTAGTGAATACTTATCGTTTTGTGGCTGAATAACTAATCCATTCATGTTACACTTAGCGTTTGTAGTCTCGTAAATAGCCTCATCGAGACAATAAAACAAGCAATGTGTCACTGAATCGGGCCGGAAGACGAGTTTTGGCCTAGTAGTAGTCAAAACATTTATTCCTAACAATTTTAAGGCAATAAAAGGCAGTAAAATCGAAAACCAAAGTCACTACAGTAATTTGCAGGTCGTCTGTTACTGACCATAGAACCGTTTATCTTGCTATTCCTAGTTCTCAGCTCATAAAGTCGAAAAACTCAGCTGTCAGAATAAATTACCAAAGGGCATTGACGCTCTTGTCTGAGGTGAACTGGTCAATATTGCTTACGCTGAATGATGCGAACGAGATGACTGAACGACTAACTAATATCGTGTCTAATGTCATCAAAACTTGTAGTCAAATACATCCGATACCTAACAGAAAACTGACTCTTCAACCCTGGGTTACCCCGGGTCTACTAAGGTGCATGAGATTTAGAGATACCCTTCATCGAAGACATAATAAATCACCTAATGATAAGCCATTAGAAATAACTTACAAGCGCTATAGAAACCACTGCAATAACATTCTCCATAATCTTAAAAATGCATATGATAGATCGGATTTACAAAGTGCTAACCATGACATTAAAAAAACTTGGAAAGTTATAAAACGGGTATGTGGACTCAATAATACTAATAAAACGGACAGTTCAGAAGAACTTACTAAATTAAAATTGACCCCGATAGACTCATCTGATCACATCAACGATTATTTCGTAAACGTAGGGAATAGTCTTGCCGCAAACATCTTAAAAAACCTAAATTTGACTCAATCAGAAATAGTTGAAAAATTTAAACCTGTAGACACGCAGTTAAATTCGTTCATGCTTTTAGAAACTGATTTTTCTGAAGTAAAGGGGATAATTGGTTCACTTAAGAACACGTCATCATCGGGCTGGGATGGAATATCTTCAGTATTCCTTAAAAAATGTGTTGGTGTCCTAGGTGTGCCTATCACTCGCCTTTGCAATCTATGTCTGTCTTCGGGGATCTTTCCGAAATTGTTTAAAGATTCCATAGTAGTTCCTATTTTTAAGGCAGGAGACAGAGGCAGTATCACGAACTATCGTCCAATATCTCTCTTGTCGACTTTGGCCAAGGTATTGGAAAAAGTTATAAATAGAAGACTGGTACACTACCTTGAATCCAATAATCTACTTGCCTCTAACCAATATGGATTTAGAGCCAAAAAATCTACTGTTGATGCTATTGAATGCCTAGTTACGCAAGTTGCTGACAATTTAGATAAAAAACAAAGATGTGTCGGGGTCTTCCTAGACTTGGCAAAAGCATTTGATACTGTCTCTGTCCCGCTACTGTTGCGTAAGTTGGAGTCTATTGGTATTAGAGGAGTCCCTCTAGACCTCTTCTATGACTACTTGCGTGATCGGTCCCAAGCAGTGAAGATAGGTAATACGTACAGCTCAAAAAAAACTATAAATTTTGGGGTCCCGCAGGGTTCCGTACTCGGGCCAACACTATTTCTAATTTACATAAATAGCCTCTGCCTAACTGAAATGTCTAACGCTAGGATTATCACATTTGCCGATGACACAGTCATACTGTTTAAGGGATCGACATGGGAGGAAGCACGCCTAGCAGCTGAGGATGGGATGCGGTCTATTATTCGTTGGCTTAATTTTAATCTGCTCACACTAAATTTGTCTAAAACTAGATACATCACCTTTACAATCTATAACAATAAACAGCCAAGCTCTGACTTCACTATACGAGCCCATTCATGTCCAAATGACCTCAATAGCAATTGTGCATGCTATACTCTATCCGCTACAGATAGCATTAAATATCTCGGCATCACTATTGATAAAAATTTGAATTGGATGTCGCAAATTGATACTCTTAAAACCCGTGTTAGGAAACTAATACATATATTTAAAAAAATTAGACACCTGAGAGACGACACTACTAATAAAACGGTGTATACAACCTTGTGTCAGTCTATTTTAACGTACGGGATCTCTGCTTGGGGAGGAGCGGCAAAAACCTGTCTTATAAGGCTGGAACGGACACAGCGGACTATCCTCAAAGTTTTAAATTTTAAACCGTTTAGATACCCTACAGCTGACCTCTATAAGGAAACAGGGTTCCTGACTGTGCGACAGCTTTTTATAAAATGGATTATTTTACGGCAACATGCCCATCCCAGTCGCACAGACAGGGTAAGCAGTAGAAGAGCGTACGAAGTCTTCAGGGCTCCTGCATGTAGGACTACTTTCGCGCAAAGAAGTGCCCATTTCTTGGCACCTTTATTATACAACCGTATTAACAAGGTTACTACGATAGAGAACAAATCTAGATTTGGATGTAGGATAGCTCTTGACGAATTCAATACTACGTCAATATGATTATGTTGGAACGGAAAACCTGCTCATAATCGTCAGATGAGAAATATGTAGATATGATCAGAAACAAAACCAAACAGCAAAGTAAAAGGTAAACCTATTAAAAGGAATCGCAGGGATCACCTTGAAGCGTCAGACTACGTGAAACTAGTTGCCAGTTCCACGCGACCAATGTTTTTTATTCTTCTTGTCGAGTCACTAGCTTCTATCAATGCGTAGTAAACAGGCAACAAACTTACGGCTTGGTTTCTGCCGTTATTTCTGTATGATCCTTGTTACAATGTGATATAGTACACTAATATACCTTCCTTGTCAACTGTTAATAAATAGCAAAACTCTAAGATCTAAGATTAGGTAAAACGAAGTTCATACTTCGATTTGACAGTAATTATCTTTTTATGTCTACCCTCTACTAAAAATGTATCTTTCTTGCTTTCTTTTTTTAATCTCACTTATTTTGCTTCTATTGTGCCGACTTAGTTTAATTATTACCTACTTATTCTTTTAATTTTTATTATTTGTCATAACAGTGTATGTAGTTTTATCTTTTAGGTATAAGAAATAGTAGCACCTGGGGAGAGAAGCACTTACCTTGCCGTAACACAGTTTTTTAACTAGCACGGAAGGTAATGTTCCGTAACCAGAGTGTGCCAGATTGCCTGATAAGCTAAAATCCCTAGAATAAGACCTCTGTATGGCTCAACTCATATGTATTTCTTTTTGTCTGAAATAAACATTATCTTATCTTATCTTATCTTATCTTAATAAAGCTTTTTGCCGCTTGCATCACGCGCGGTATATTACAGCGCTTTAGGCTACGTGTAACTGTCTAACGCACTTCACCGCATACAAGTCTGTAGAAATGCGAGTCGTAATCGGCCAGAGCCTCATCGGGTGCGCGTAACTCTACCACTTTTCCGCCCGACATTACCATGACTCGCGTACACTCGAGCACACCGGCCGTTCGATGCGCGATGAACAGAACTGTGGATCCGCCGAAAGAGTATCGGATAGTGTCGAGGATCAAACGCTCCGTTTCGTGGTCGACGTTCGCTGTCGCTTCGTCTACTATGAGAATCTGGAAGTGATAGAAAGGACATTAATATATAAGTGTTTATTCACACTTCTTGCGATTTTATAGTGTTTTTTTATCATCTTGTGAACGATCAAATAAAAACAAATAATCAGGCTCATCTTCACACAAAAATGTATGTAGATAGGTACTCTGATATTGGTGGATATCGAACATTGCAGAAGGCGGAGTTATTTAGTTCTACTAAGCTGAAATGCCTTTCAGCATTTTATGTGTTTGTCAATTAAGAGGTAGGTCCAAGCAAATATTACATTTGGCAGTAGTTGCCGTTTTCCATACGTGACAGGTTGCAAGTCTATCGCCGCTGTTAGAATACTGCTGCTTTCCTCACGATGTTTTCCTACATTCACACTTCAAAAGTCCATTTATACACGACTGTATTTGAACTCTATACATGAAGACAAGGGCCCGTACCACCATCTCTTGAAGCATTCTTATTTAAATATTACTTTTATGTCAATGTCTTATATCAACTGCATAGAGTCAGCTTTATGATCAAAAAGTAAAGTAATATTGAAATAAGAATGCTTTAAGAGATGGTGGGTACGGGCCTAGTGCTCTCTTAAATTTTTTGTTAAAGTATTTTGAACCTTAGCTCGATGCAGCAAGGCTCTCGCGAGGCACAGCATCTGCGCATGTCCGCGCGATAGCTCAGTCGCAGGCGCAGTCAGTGTCCCGACGACCGAGCCGGCGCCGCACGCCTCTAAAGCAGTCTTCACTTCCTCAATGGTGTATTGATGCAACGGGTCTACGTTTTCGCGAATACTGCCCGTGAATATGAAAGGTTCTTGCGGTATCACTCCGATGCGTAATCTGAATATAATAGAAGAGATATGATAAAAAAATTAAAAATTTTGATTATTTATCTATATTTAAAGACACATGTACATCTCCTAATTAAAGATAGTTACTACTACCCAACGCTGTTGCAATAACCCTGTTTTACAGAATGGACCTTGATTTGCCAGTCACTCACCTGAGAGCGTGTAAATGCAGTTTGGTGACGTGATCCTTACGATCGCCGGATAGTCATTAGCTTTACGGATAAGGGCGCTTGTGCACTACAAGGTATTTTGCTGACCGGCAGCCCGATTTTGTGAACCATCCTTCTTTAACTCGTCGTTCTATCAAGACTACCGTAAAAAATCGGACTGCCGCCGGTCAGTAAAATTCCTTGTAGGGCACAAGCGCCCTAAGTGTGCTTAGCCATGGTAACGCTTTTCTATTGTTTGACGTCACATTTATCACTACAGTGGTATGTGGTCACTTACCTGAGAGCGTGTAAATTCAGTTTGGTGACGTCAACGCCGTCGATCGTTACGGCGCCGCCGGCAATAGGCGCGAGGCGCAGCATGGCTTGCACCAGCGAACTCTTGCCGGCGCCGGTGCGTCCCACCACTGCTAGCTTCTCACCGGGATAACTGGAGAACGACACGCCATCTAGTGCCATTGTCGCGCTGTCTCGTCCACTTGGAAAAACAATGCACACCATAAAGATTAGGCCCTTTTTCATAATGGTCGTTGAGCGCGCCATTATCTTATCAGACCAATAAGCCGGTTGCTGTCTCTTTTCGTTGGCATGAAAGCGACAGTGACAAGAATACTCTATAGAAAACTGAAACAGCTTCACGACTTTGATCCCCAGGCACGGTAGATATCCCTTCAGATCTCCCAGTACCAAGTAGGTACTAATTCAAGATTCTTTGAGGATGTCTAAGGGGGGTAGTCAGAGGTACGTCCAAACATTACATTTGGCACATACCCACATTTTGCAGTAGTTAGTATTCCATACGTGACAGGTTGCAAGCCCATCGCCGCTGTTAGAATACTAACTGGTTTCCTCACGATGTTTTCCTTCACCGTTTAAGAGCACTGGCATTGCGCACATAAATTTTTCGATAGAAAAATCCATTGGTGCACGACGCGGGGTCACTCCCACTAGACCACCGGTGCTCTAGAGCCGCTATAAAATGCCAGGGATTATGAATAAGAGGGTAAGAGTTAAGTACCGCTGTAAGGACCCCTTTACACGGCAGTTAACAAGCCATTCTGCAGAGAAGCTTTTATCAGAAAAACTTAAACATTTACGAGTACATAACATAATGGGCGGTAATGGAAATTTACATGGGATACTGAAAATCGCATGTTTAATTTCTGCGAAATTTTGTAATGGTGGTTAAAACACTGGAAGACCCACTAAGACACTTGTCTTGAAAAAAAATGGCGGTATTGGAGCATTTACCTATATTTCAAATGGACGTCGTTAAATTCTATCACACCTTGCGATGGCCATCCATATGGCGGTGGGTCACCATCTATTTTCTCACATTCTACCTGAAATTAAAATCTTATTGAGTTCAAAGATCAAACTTGCTTGATTTATTTATTTTCGACATAAACACACAGAAACCAGTTTAATAACTCTTTTAAGAAAAAAACCGACTTCAAATGCACTGGAAAATGCACTCATAAACTACTCGTCAGATCTGAAGGGTAGTTTTTGAGTAAAAATATGCTTTTTATGAAAAAAGTCCACCCGCAGTAAAAATTTATGAGGTAACAAAAATAAAAACAATCAGTCGGAATTGAGAACCTCCTCCTGTTTTTATGTTGGTTAAAAACACTTGCACGAAAAAAAATCGTGCATAAAGCCATGCTACCGTGTGCTATAGTGCAGCAGCAAAAGGGCCTCGACTCAGCATAATGCCTAGCAACTGTGAGAATGCTATAGGCTGGTTATTAATGAAATTTTTACTTTCAGCCAAAAATATAGCTTGACCTCTCTAATGTATTCTCCGACTCGTTCTACCGCGATCATCTCTCGCTCGGTCTCAGTGAATGCATTGAGCACGTTGCTTAGCATGGATGTCATCGATAGGGCGTACGATATGGCGAGGCCGACGAGACCTGTACAAAAAGGATCAATGCTGTTTATTAACATCCGTGGTCTGCAGACACTGCACTGCGGCGACGGCAAAGCATAATGCTGCACTATGCCTCACGCAGTAGAGGTGGCAAACCTTTTTGAATAAACGTGCAGCTTTTACATAAAAAACTATGATGTCATGGTTAAATAATTTCAACCAAAATGTATTAATATCATTATAATACTTTAACGAAAACTCCAGCTTGTCCCAAGGCCGCAACGGCCCGGAGGTCGATTTAGCCAAGTGTCAAAAGGTATTTATTCAATAAAATCCCAAGGATCACTTTGAAACTTCTTAAAGCTTGACAGCCTTCACAGCTCAGTTGGTAGTTGGTGTTTTAGTTGGTTTGATCCCCACCGAAAAGTATACATCAACATCTATTATAAAAAGCTATCTGGTTTCCATATTACAAGCTGGGCTTAGTTTTGGGCTATATAGTGCTGTGTGAAAAGTCCACCAACCATATTTATTTAAAAAAGCTAGGTGCCAGTTCCACGCGACCTAAGCTTAGGAGTATCTGCGGCCCGATTACGCTAATGTCTGGCTATCGAGATGGCTTTCAGTTTGACATTTGATTTACATCCATTACACTATGGGAATCAAATGTCAAACTGAAAGCCATCTCAAATCGAGATGGCTAGCGAGCGGCCTGATTACGCTATCGAGATTATCGATAGCCAAACTTTAGCGTAATCGGGCCGCTGATGATAAATAGGATAAATTATGCCTGCAAAGGTCATTTGATATCCTTGGAGAGAGCTCAAAGATCAGTTTTGAAAACAATGACTTTTAAGAGGTACCGGCACCCTACTATAGAACTATACAAATCATGTGAGGTGCTTACAGTTCGCCAACTATACATACTTAACACTATTACGACAAACACTACTACGAATTCATTCCAAAATCCCCTTACATCCTTCCCATACACGCAAAAAGAGAAGAGATCATATTTGAAACATAGCTTGTAGAACCACATTTATGCAACACCAATTTCAATTTTTATCTATCTATTTATACAAAAAATTAAATAAAACTTTATCTATTAACAAATTAAACTTGGCTAACTGTAAGCACACAGTAAAGGCATGGCTGTTAGGGAAATCTTATAATGATAGTGAAAAGTTATTTTCTATAGCAAAGTAATATTAAAATAGTAATAGTAATAACATTTGCAATATTAATACCTTCATTTTCGCATCCATAAACCTCTAAAACTCACACACACACACACACACACTTTATTCTCTACATACTTACAAACAAACGCACGCACACTACATGATTTCGCATCCATTACCCTTTACACTCACACTCACACACACACAAAAACACACACCGTATTTTCATATACATACTAGCAAACAAACACACGCACACTACAAACATACACACACACTACTCAACTCATATTCTATTTTATTATTATTTAACTGTTAACCGTCGGCGGGCGCTACGAACCGGGACACAGATTCTCTAGTCCGGTTCACAGCGATTCTCATTATAAAATAACAACGACGTTACTATTACAAACTACTGTTTACTTGTTTTGTATTGCATTGTGTAACCATAAGTTTGTGTCCCAAATAAAAATATTTGATTTGATTTGAATTATAGGGCGGAATCGGGCTATGTAGCGCATAGTTTGAACAAGAAGGGTGCCATGGGTTCGTCACCCCTGCAATACACAATAGTAAATGGTTCGTCACCCCTGAACTACACAATACACAACAGTAATTGGTTCGTCACCCCTGCACTGCGCAATACACATAGATAGTACATGGTACCTGGATCAGCGGCGTGCGTGGCTCGCTGCAGCACGGCGAGCGCGGCGGCGGCGGCGACGGCTGCGGCCGCGCTGCACTGCAGCCGCAGCGCGAGCCACTGCGCCGCGGCGGCGGAGCACAGCGCCGCGCGCTGCCACGCCTCCACCAGCTCGTCGCCGCGCCCGCCCCAGCGCGACCCGCCGCCGAGCGCGCGGATACACGTCACACCTGGGACATTATTCTCTATGACATAGGAGATTCCTTGCCACAAACCGTGTGACGTCAAAACGTGATCTTGGGCTTTATTCTTTACTAGTTGCGCGCCGCGGTTTCAGCCGCGCAGATTTTAATCCCAGTATACCTGCGAGATAAAAAGTAGCCTATGTGCTATTCCAGACTATAATCTATCTCTCTGCCAAGTTTCACCCAGATCCGTTCAGCCGTTCCGGCGTGAAAGAGTAACAAACATCCATCAATCCATCCATACTTACAAACTTTCACGTTTATAATATTAGTAGGATTAAATAATCAGTTATCTAGTACCCATAACAAGCTGCAAGCTGCCCACAACAAGGTTCTGTGTGTATTGTCTAGCATTATATATTTTATTTTTAATCACCTTCGAGCGTGTCGTTGAAATGCGTGTAGACGGGAGAAAGCGTGACGCTCTGCAGTCGTTTCAGTTGGCGCGAGGTGACGCGATAGCGCCGCTGCAGCCGGTAGTACACGATAGTGAGAGGAGCCACCGCGACCAACAGCCACGGCAGACCGTACACCGTCACTATTACTGCTCCTGTCAGATAGATACATACCAATTACTAATTCTGACAGCCTTCACAGCTCAGTTGGTAGTAAGTCTGCCTTCTGCGCCGCAGGTCGTGGGTTCGATTCCCACCGAGATCAAACGTTTTGTAATAAACATAGATGTTTGTTCTCGGTCTTATCACTTCGAACCTTATCAAAGGCAGTTATTATTCTAGTTTATCTATTTTAAGTCACTGAAGCATGCATGTTACTATCCAAATCAAATTACTCCAAACGTGATCCAAACTTACCGATCAAAGAGAACAACTGTGCCAGCAGAATGTTCAATATAAACGGCAATGAGTCATCTACCGTGTATGTGTCAGACGAGAATCTGTTGACGATCCGTCCCGCGGGCGTCACGTCAAAGAACTTCATGTTTGCCTGCAAATTAATACACAAATATTCGATTATCCCAGTTAAAACTTAGCAGGTTCAGCAGAAATATTCGACTCAAACATAAACTACCAAAAAGCTTGTTAAAACAATTTTTTCTGGAATCTTGTTTACTTTGTGCTCATTAAAAGTTATTTTAATTGATTAACTGTAAATAAATACATTCATCATTATCAGCCTACAGAAGTACACTGCTGGACATAGGCCTCCCCTCTCCGCTTCCAGGAAAAACGATTCTGAGCCCTTTCCTTCCACCGACTACCCGCGATCCTAACAATGTCGTCAGTCCATCGGGTAGGAGGGCTTCCCACCCCTTGCTTTCCTTTTTCATAAATACATTGCAAATAGCTAATTTTCTTACCTTAACAATAACTCTCATGAGAACTTTGTGTATACTCGTAGCAGCTTTTACCCCTCCGTAGGCGAACAGAAACGCTCTCATGATCGTGAACACCAAATTCAAGCCAGCAAGTCCGAAATATACCTCCAAATAGAAATTGTCTTCATAATTCTCTAAGATATTAGAGCTCACAGCTTCTTGCAACGGAATCACTGTGTTATTGAATTCAGTAGTATTATGACCATCGAGTTTGTGTATTACCGACATCGTAGTATTAATTATATTGTGAACCAGCCCATCGATTACTCCAATGCCGTGGTCCAAAATTGAACTCTTTTCCGATACAATAGGGTCGAAAGTGTCAATATTGTGAGTGATGTTTCGACTCCTGGCTTTGACCCAGTACGTGAGCCAGAGGAATGTGAAGTTCTGAGACAGTTGCATAAGAATGAGCGAGAGGATGATAGTTATTGAGAGGAAGATTCCCACGGAGCGTAGATACAAGCCGATCACCCACCATCCGACTGTGCCTTGTGACATTGCCTCCTGAAAAATAAGTGAAAATATTATGCTATGGTACATCCATGCAACACTGAGCATGTAATCACTCCATGCAACCTCAGTGGCGCAGCGGGCGAGTCCGCCTGCGACGCAAGAGGTTGCAGGTTCGATTCCCGTCTCGGAACAAATTTGTTTACGATCTGCAGAAATTTGTTCCGTTGGTCTGGGTGTTTTCTATGTATAATAAAAATATCTATCTATGTAACTATGCATATGGGTGTTTTCTATGTATAATAAAAAATATTTATCTATGTAAGTATATAATGTATTAAATATATCAGTTATCTAGTACCCATAACACAAGCTTTGAATAGCTTACTTTGGGGCTAGATAGTGCTGTGTGGATTGTCCAGCATTATTTATTTATTATTTATTTATATAATTTATTAAACATATCAGTTTTCTAGCACCCATTACACAAGCTTTGAGTAGCTTACTTTGGGGCTAGATGGTGCTGTGTGGTTTGTCCAGAATTATTTATTTATTTATTTTATTTATGCAAGCAACGTTGGGGAACGGGGCATAAAATATAAACGAGCTCTCAAAAGAAAATTCATTCAAGAAAAAACCGACTTCTAAAACACTAAAAAATAGACTCAACTACTATTGCTCAAAAACTAATCGTTAGATCTAACTCATATTTAAATAAGACCACACGGAAGCTTAAAAATTAAAAAAAGAATCATCAAAGTCGAAAGTTCTGAGGTAACAAACATAAAAAACTGTCGAATTCAAAACCTCCATTTTTTTTGAGGTTGGTTAAAATCATACGTTACCACGCGAGCAAAGCTGCGGGCGGCTCCTATTAAGAAAAGAAGTATAATGTACCTCTTCCTCCAGGCTGTTTCGACTGATGTTGTCCTGTTGGTCTGATTGTTGAGTCGGTATAGTTCTTGAAGGTTCCTCTCCGATAGATTCTGTCTCGCTGGGTAGGAATTCCTCGACGTCATTCAACACAGACTCGGGTGGACCTAGAGGAATAAGTTATTATTCCAAATCGAGTATATGATACATATTTAAATGTAAAAAACGTGTAATATGCTTACCAAATAAATTATTATTGAATATTATTAAATGGCACACACAATTAACATAACAATCAAAGTTTAAATTTAATCCCGGTATTCCTACGGGATAAAAAGTAGCCTATGTGCTATTCCAGACTATAATCTAACTCTGCCAAGTTTCATCTAGATACGTTCAGCCGTTCCTGTTTGAAAGAGTATCAAACATCCATCCATCCACCCATCCATACTTACAAACTTTCGCGTTTATAATAGTAGTAGGATAAATACATTTTGACTTTTCGACTTTTTTTGCGGATAGACTTACCGTGCCGGATGATCCGTCCACCGCTCAGCAGCACGGTGGAGTGCGTCCTCGCGAGATGTCGCGGCGAGTGCGCGACCAGCACGCGCGTCGTGTGACGCAGCACGCCCAGCACGCAGCGCTGCATTATGTGCTGAGCCACGCCCGCGTCCACGCCCGACAGCACGTCGTCCAGCAGGTACACTGCAAACCACACATACTAATTAAGCATGTATTTTACAAAATAGATGATATAAGTAGATGTAGAATCCTAAGCGTAGCGAGGGATTCAAAGTACTGCACTCGAGCTTCAAAATTTTCCTCCTTAGGTAGGAAAAGTAAGTACTTAGCCACTTTATTATTTCACTTTATTATATCTTACATTGAAAGTACGCGAAATGCTATTTTGCTGCCTGTTTATAAGGCGCAAACTAACTCTTTTCAAATTGATGTGATAAAAATAAACACGCTTCTCCTATAACCTTGCTTCAACAATTCAATAAGACTTCATTGCGTTTTTAACTCATCTTGTTTATCAATGTTTATAAACCACTAGCTGATGCTATTAGATTTTTTTTTTTTTTTATACAACTAGCTGATGGAACAAGCAGATGGCCCACCTGATGTTAAGTGGTAACCATCACCTATAAACAGAACATTGCCCCGTAGGTCACGCACAATAGGAACGTGCCCTACGATGCACTGCCCTGCGTCCATCAACTTGAGACATACAGATGTTAAGCCTCATGTGCCTGTAATTACACCGGCGACCACACTCTTCAAACCGAAACACAGCGTTGCTGCTTGGCGGCAGAAAAAGGCGTGGTGGTAGTACTTCCCCGGACGAGCCCTTCACAAAGAGCTCTACTACTCTTATACTCTATCCGAGCTCTACTAATCTTATACTTCACTACATAGTATAAAACAAAGTCGCTTTCTCTGTCCATGTCCCCTCGTCCCTTTGTATGCTTAAATCTTCAAAACTACGCCACGGATTTTGATGCGGTTTTTTTAGTAGATAGAGTGATTCAAGAGGAAGGTTTATATGTATAATACATGCATGATATGTGCACCCGTGCGAAGCAGGGGCGCGCGGGCGGGTCGCTAGTTAACTATATACTCGGTCATACCTTGTTTGTCCTGATAAACGGCACGAGCGAGCGCGATCCGAGCTCGCTGGCCGCCGCTGAGGGTGCAGCCGCCTTCACCTACATACGCGTTCCATCCAAGAATGTCAAGATCCTCTGAAAACATTGTTTATTTTATTCAGTTGCCACATTGTACACCTAATACTGTAGCTGTTATCTATTTTTTATGAATGAACGAATGAAAAATTCTTTATTGTACACCAAATTTTACAGAAAAAAAGAACACTTAATAAATTTATTCCTTTATTTTTATGTGAAAAATAAAGCATTTTTAACTACATCTTCATTATTTACCAACCATATACATAAATTTTAGTTTTCAAAACCATAGGCGACCTTATCACTGAGAGATATCTATTCCAGGCAACCTTACATAAATAACCATCTTTCTGGGTAGAAAAAGTATAGGTACGGCAAAATACTTGAACCCAGCTTGAGTTACCGAATCATTTTTTTTACCTATTTTTTTTACAAAATAAGGTCGCTTTGGTTTATTCGTCCATGAAGGTCGCCCATTGTTCACGAATATACGATAATTGTAATGTTGTTCGTGTAAAATATTGTTTAGCTATCTTCTAAATACGAACCGGTGAGGGCGCAAGCATCGACGACGGTTCTAAATTTGGTCTCGTCGTAATGCTTTCCAAACAAAATGTTGTCTCTAATTGTACCCCTGACGAGCCATGGCTTCTGAGATACGTAGCCGAAACCTGCAATTCAAATAAACATTTTAAGACCATCAACCCACAAAGTGGTTGACATTGTTATCCTAATAAAAATTTGCCTCATGATTCTAGAACTTTGAAATTACTGTAGACGATATTTATTTATCAGAACTCATACATACTACAAAACCTCTAAACTTTTAAGGGTCCGGCGACAGCCGTAGTATGTTTACCTAATACCAAAATGATTTCTGATTCGGGCATATTTCCTTTATATTATTGTATTATTTGTGTTCGAACAGTATTTATGCGTGTCACTTTAGAGTTATTCTTTCAAACAACCTCCCCGATATGTAATAAAATGAAATAATAGCAAATCGCACCTCGAAATTGCGAGCCGCTGTCGCCGGAGCCTTAAATTAAGAGGTCTGGTCTCTCTCTTTTTTTTATTATTATGATTGTCCTTCATAGCTTACTGTTTAGGTTTTCTGGTATCTGCAAGTCACCATTCTTCTTCATCATTTCACCGACAATCGCCAGCAAAAACGATGTTTTTCCGCTGCCAACATTTCCCGTAACTCCTATCAACTCTTCCCTACCGATTTCTAAAGAAATATCTCTCAACATAAACGGTTCATCAGAAACCAAAGATTCGGTCGACGACGTGATTTCTGCCGGTCTTTGTAGGCTCCCTCTGGAAATGCGTTTCTTCGACTTTCCTTTATTCTTCTTCGGTTTTTTCTGCGGATTGCGTTTGGATGCTTTCACCCAAGAGAATGTTGCATTTTTGAATATGATGATTTTCTCTTCGTCTTTGTTTGTGTCGAGCTTATCGTAATATTGCTCGGGTTGCATGTCTGGAAGCTAAAGAAAAACAAAGTATTGAATTGATAGTCTTCTATTTGTACCAAACCATCTCCAGAGTCCAGTCAACGACATAGCTACATAGTAGTGTAATGTAATATTTTGTGCAACCAACGAATACCGCAAAACCCCTTTTAGTAGCAGGATCCTAAGAAAATATAATAAAAAAGTTGAAAAACTTACGTCAATAAGCTTTTGTATCCGCTTTAGTGAGACCCACGCTTCCATGAGTCCGTTGAGTACCCAGGGGAACGCGTTCAATGGCGCTATCAACATATTGATAAGCGCAATGGTTGTGAAAACCTTAAATTAAAAAACTAGTATTATCATCATATCCTGGATGTACAATGGACATCTGTTTTTGAAGTGCTATTATGTGGTTTCTATTTGTGAAGACTTGTTATTACCCTTTTGTTTTGTAATATGTTATCTTAAGTGCTGCTATGAAACACACTGATGGCTGAATGTCGCGTTACAAATAGCTTAACGGACGACAATAGATTTTTCTATTTGAAAAAAAAAAGCTCAATGTAAGTGCTCTCAAACGAGAGAATTTTTTAGTATATATAGCAAGCCTTTCGCCGCAAAATATTGGTTATGTTAATGTAAAAATGTAAAAGGAAATACAATTTTTCAATAAAATTAGCGTTTACGTACGGTAGGGGCGTCGAGCGGCATTTTCCTCAGCGCATGTGTTCCCAGAGTCAGCGCTGCGACCAGAACTGGAGTTGTCGCCCACAGCACCACGCAGATAGCGTCTAGGTATTTGCGACCGCGTAGGTAGTATAACTCTCTACCCCGCGCCACTGTAATGACAGATACTTTAAATCTCGCATCACGAAAAAAAGTGTAGTAAGCAATTTATGGGTCCTGTTTCACATAACCGGTGTCAGTTCGTGAAGAATAAATATAAATAAAAGAACACGCTAAGCGTCCAAATTGTGTACTCACCAGAGACCCGATTTATAAAGTAGTTTTCCCAAACATGAAGTTTAACCGTCTTGATTCCCCTCAGCATGTCAGAGATGATGCTCACTCGGCTGTCCTTGTGTTTCATCAGCTCTGTACTGAGGTCACCAATCTTGTTAGCGATCACCTTGTTTATCGGGATCAGTATAATTGAGAACGCCACGCCCGCGAGGAAAGATATACCCACTTGTTGGTAAAGAAGGAATAGAGTTATGATCAGCTGGAAAAAAACAAGAGTCAATATATGTAAGCAAAAAGTGGATATCATAAGTTATCTACGCCAGGGGTTCCCAATTTTATTTGGCCATGGAACCCTGATTGATCATACATTTTTTGGTGGAACCCTAGCTGGCGGTTTTGAAAAGTTTACCTTGTACTTAGTTTGAATATGTGCAGGTTAGACTCAGGAGAAAGAACAAATTATAAATGAGAAATAATTATTACAAGTAATGCAAAACATCGACGCGATGATGCGGCGCGGTTATGAGTATTTTCCATGAACCTTTTAATTTAAATCTCGACAGATCGCGGAACCCCTGTGACCCTTCCACGGAACCCCTGTGACCCTTCCTCGGAACCCCTGGTTTCCGCGGACCACTATTTAGGAAACCCTGATCTACGCTAATGTCAGGCTATTCGGCTATCGAGATGGCTTTCAGTTTGACATTTGATTCCCATAGTGTAATAGCAATTAGATAGGATGGATGGGAATCAAATGTCAAACTGAAAGCCATCTCGATACCCAGATATTAGCGTAATCGGTCCGCAGGTAGGACTCGAACCCACGGTCTTAACTTGGATACAGGGATATGGTAAACTACAGGGACTTACTGGCGGTCCAGCCCTTAAGAAGTTGAAATAGGTCAATAGATTCAAGAAACGACTATTGCAGTTATGAATAATACACCTGTTCCAACATTCAAATAGCATGCAAAACAGTCTTATCTTTGTTTTTACCTGTAACGGTATGCTCCACAGCGCATGGAAGCTAGGGCAAGAATTGACTATCCTGTCCGTGTCAGTAGACATGAAGTTTGTAATTTCGCCAACAGAAAACGACTTTGTCAGTTCTGTTGAAGTCACGCTGAGAGTTTTCCTGAGTATTGTCGCGACGAGAGCACCGCGCATCTTCAATCCAATTATAGACATCAGCCAGTTGAAATGTACATTGAACAGTGCTGATGCTAAAGTGGCCGCTAGTAAGCCAGCTGCGTACATGTAGCTGTAAAGAAACGAATGTGGCACGTGCATGCATGTTTGCGTCGCGCTAAGAGATAATATGACGCATTTACACGTATACGAACTTGAAAGATTAGACTTAGATTCTATTGAGCGGCGGGCCAGGAGACTCATTGGCAGCGCCCAACTGTTCGACTCCAGGCTCTATAGCCTCGAACACAGGAGACAAATTGCCTGCTTATCGGTGTTCTACCGCATTCATTTTGGCGAGTGTGCGCAGGAACTGCACGACCTCATTTTCCTGTCACCCTTCTACCTCCGGACAACTAGACGCACGGATAAGTGCCACCCCTATATGGTGGATATCCCTCAGTATCGCACGAAGCGCTTTGCTTCCACTTTCCTAGTGCAAACTGCCAAGGAATGGAACTCCTTGCCGTCGTCGGTGTTTCCGGAACGTTATAACTTGGAAATTTTTAAGACTAAAGTGAATAAGTGGATTATAGCTAAGCGTGATCCACCTTAGACTGCATCTTCACTTTCCATCAGGTGAGCTGGCAGTCAAACGTATATTGCAAAAAAAAAAAAAAGCGCTTCTCTGCTTGTGCTTATTTGCATCATTTGCATGTTTCAATGGCTCTAGCATAATGCAAGTACGGAAAATAAGGGTGATATGAGCTTTAGAGGGCACTATAATGGCGGTCTCGGCTAAAGCAGTGAGGCCACAATGAGGCTTTTTTTGCCTGGAGAAGCCTGCACTAGCGAGCTACTGGCCTTCCTAGAGGACCTCGGGTGGCTGAACTAACACCCCACCACCCGACACACAAAAAGGGCCCGTCGCGTCACAGCGGCCTAATTGCAGAAACTAGTCCGCTCACGTTAAGTGGAGCATCTTTGAAATTGTTTCCAGAAAAGATTTGAATATACATAATAGAAGATTTTTTATTTGACACACAAGCACGGGATTTTTCCACTAGCTCATACAAAGTTGCTTACAGAACCTAGCAGGCGTGATTTGATGAATTTCTGCAACAGCTGGTTGAAGAACTTCACTATCTCCTCTTATTTATTATATTTGACGACCTCTGTGGCGCAGCGGGCGAGAGTCCGCCTGCGACACAAGAGGTTGCGGGTTCGATTCCCGCCTCGGAACAAATTTGTGTACGATCTGCAGAAATTTGTTGCATTGGTCTGGGTGTTTTCTATGTATATAATAAAAAATATCTATCTATGTAAGTATATAATGTATTAAATATATCAGTCATCTAGTACCCATAACACAAGCTTGAGTAGCTTACTTTGGGGCTAGATGGTGCTGTGTGGATTGTCCAGTATTATTTATTTATTTTATTTATTTATTATAATTACATATATATTTACCCAAAATGCTGATCAATAGTTTCATCTTCCACAAACGAAACCAGTTTGTTAAGCATCAATGGTCCTGCGAAGCCCGCCATATCGGACACCAGTTTCAATATGCCAATGCTATAGAACTGAAAGGCGAAGCAGGCGTGTAAAGCTCTGAGCAAGGTAACGTTCTGTCGCCGGACTGGAGGTAGCAACACGCGTGATGAGGGAGTGACAGGTGTTGATATTTGGGGTGCCGTCTCGCCAGTGGCGCCGTAACCTTAAACAATAATTATGTTGGGAAGAATTCACTTCAATTAAATACAGCTCTTAATATATTCATTAAAATAATGTTATCAGTTCTAGTAATTCCCCTCCTAACTCCTGACTGATATGATAGTCTGTATGAATATTGCATTGTCGTAGTGAAGTAGGTATTCTGATTCATAGGGGCTTCCCTTTTATACTGTAAAAATGAATGATGCCTAAACTATCACATTCTTACTGATGAATATAACAACAGGAGGTAGATGTTTCAAATACTTTATCAATGCATTTTCAATTAAGTAGTTCTTCTATGTCTGTGACACTTTGGGATCTAGTTAATTTGATAAAGCACAATGAAAACATGTCTTTTATATCTAGATTACGTATTTTGAATACAATTATAGTGTTACCTGATGCAATAAAAGGTTCATGCGGTACATCAGCATACTGTTGAAATTCATCAACATTCCCTATGAGGGAGCGGTCCATCCGAGCTCCAACATACGAGCACCGGTATTCAGAGGGCAAGTCAAATAGCTCTTCAGGATCATGCAGTTTATTTTCTATTCCTGAAAAATAAAAAAATATGTTCTCCCTATATAAACTTTTAACTCTTAACAACTTCAGTGCCGACCCCGCAAATTCGCGGGACGCGGGTTAAGCGCGGTGTGCCAGCTCCGCATATTAGCGGAGTAGAGCCGCTCAGTTTGTGAAAAAAAAAACATATCGGATTTCCTCAAGCCACCCTCATAATCAGGCCGGCAGCGAAGTTGTTAAGATCAACAAGCGATTTTACATTTCATATAGACTACACTAAACTATGAGAGTTCTATAATCTAAATTACCTTTCTGGAGCAGCGGATTCACCCATGCAAATGACAATGTTGATAAATATCCTGTGCCTTGCATTGCAGTACCCAATACACCTTCAAACATGTGAGGAAGTAGTGGTGTATACTCACTCTAAAAAAATTACTTAGTTAGCTTTCTACTTTTCAATAGTTCAAATTTATCCAAAATCAATTCTAATTGTTCTTGGTCATACATACATGAGTGTGTTGCGAGCCCACAAGGCATGGAGAGTAGTATGTGGGCCTCGATTCACTTGAAGGTAACAATGTGAGCAAATATATACCATGACAACATAGGGATGCAATGCTGAACCCCACTGGAGAGCCAGTTAAAATATTGCTCCTCAACATTATTATATTCAGCATTGCTGCAAAGCTCCACATGACAAGTTGAGACAGAGGCCCTCGAGAACTGGATCCAAGGCGATGCTTCAATGCTAGTACGTAACTAAAATGCACGAACCACGAAAGGCATGACGTCCCAGCAGCAAAATAATCCACCGGATATAGAATGAAGTCAGCCTTCGTCAGAAATACATATAGTTCAATTATAGGAATGAATACTAGTGCTAAAACTACGAAACTTCGAGTAGTTATTGCACGCTCTTGCGCTTTTTCACGGATAACCCAATCTCTTCTGTACCCGACGTAGTAGCCCGATATTATGGCAATAATGAAGCCTAGTGGTATCTGCAAAAACAATTCTTCAAAACAGATCCCAAAGTCCATGGCGTCGTCGTCCCATGGCTGCAAACCCTTCGGGCCACAAACATCTTTCCATTCCATACCGAAATACCCCATCACTGCAGTAGATTTAAATGCTTTTTGTAAAATGTTATGGTCATTTTAGGCACAATTAACAGCCACGATTTTCAAATCACAATCGTTGTCAACGAGCCCTAGAACTATCTGTAGATTAAAACGCTTGCTTGCTTTGTTCGCTGCTAACTTATTTTCAATCCAGAATTCATTCAATATTTATTTACAAAATTTTACACCATCATCACAACAACCACCAACCACCAAAGAGTATACATCTAACAACCACAACAACCACCCACACACCAGCTTATTGTATACTCTTTGACACCAGCCCGTAGTTATTGTATACTCTTTGCACCAGCCAGCCAATGAGTCCCAAAGAGTATACAATACAATAACTCACAATAACTATACGAGTCAGTGTCGTTCGTAGGTAGTAGTATCAAAACTTATATCAGTTATATCGGATATGGGTTAGATATCATATCATACCGATTTATTTATATCAACTTAGTTATCTGAAATCATTATATCTAGCCAAAACCAACTATAACCAAAGACACGATCAAAACGAAAACTACACAAACCAATCGTTATGAAACATTCAAATTCCTTGTATTTCATACAAGGAATCCACCAATGAGAATCAGTCACACAACGGGAAAATCCAATTTTGACTATAACATTGCATGCTTTATAACTGTCTGAGTACACAGGTTTTTGATTTTTTTTAAATCCTTCCATAAATAGCAAAGTTATTTAATATTTTATCTAGCTTCCTTTCGAAACGGGCGCCTCCCGTCCGTGGATACCTCTAGACGTCAGATAACAGAGTCACCGCGCGATGGCATTCGTCCAGTATTCCATATTCGTAGTTAGTAGCGAACACCGTCGGTTTTTTGAAGTTTATGCATTTTCGGTTTATTGTTTCTGTGTTCTTTATTAATGAGCAACAAATTGGAAGATGTATTTGAAAAAGGACAGTCAGATAATCTACCTAAAGTGAATTTTTTCATGGTTTTTGAATATTTAAATAATCACGTGAAGTATACCAGCGCTGAAATCCGCGTTTGGAAGCTTCAAAGGAAACCTACCTAATTTAATTTGATTTAGTTAGTTCAAGCATCTGTTTTGGTAGGTACCTACTTATTTACATGGCAGTACGGAAGGTAGGTAAGTAATGTGAAAATAAACCAAGGCAGGTGTAGGTATAAGCAGGCATGATTTATTGCGATTCAGTAAGTGCCGGCACAAAACAGATAGGTACATAAGTCAATCACTTTTCATACCTACTACGCTCGGTGGTTGCGCTAATAGCAAGCTCAGTGGTGCAGCGGTCGAGAGTCCGCCTGCGACGCAAGAGGTTGCGGGTTCGATTCCTGCCTCGGAACAAATTTGTGTACGATCTGCAGAAATTTATTTCGTTGGTCTGGGTGTTTTCTATGTATAATAAAAAATATCTATCTATGTAAGTATCTAATGTATTAAATATATCAGTCATCTAGTACCCATTACACAAGCTTTGAGTAGCTTACTTTGGGGCTAGATGGTGCTGTGTGGATTGTCCATCATTATTAATTTATTTATTTAATAGCTGGTTCGCACTGGTCGAGTCGAGTAGCACCCCCCACCAGTATTTTGATGTTAGCAGCCGGTAACGGTATACGGTTAACGATGACGATAACGATAACCATAACGATAACGATAACGATAACGATAACGATAACGATAACGATAACGATAACGATAACGATAACGATAACGATAACGATAACGATAACGATAACGATAACGATAACGATAACGATAACGATAACGATAACGATAACGATAACGATAACGATAACGATAACGATAACGATAACGATAACGATAACGATAACGATAACGATAACGATAACGATAACGATAACGATAACGATAACGATAACGATAACGATAACGATAACGATAACGATAACGATAACGATAACGATAACGATAACGATAACGATAACGATAACGATAACGATAACGATAACGATAACGATAACGATAACGATAACGATAACGATAACGATAACGATAACGATAACGATAACGATAACGATAACGATAACGATAACGATAACGATAACGATAAGAATACTTATTATTGTCCTACATTAAGTGGTCTTATCGCATGTTGCGATCTCTTCCAGACAACCGTTACGGTAACGGTAACGGTAAGAATACTTATTATTGTCCTACAATCGGTGGTCTTATCGCATGTTGCGATCTCTTCCAGACGACTGTTATTTTTGTTCTAAAAACTTAGCACCTACTAATGCTTCTCATCAGTACTTCGGTTTTATACTAGGTATGTAATAAATAAATCGAGCTTAGATAGCCACCTTACAACATAAATTCTCTGTCATATAATGCCGTTGCAGGTCTCAAGTTCATCTAAACATTATAGACCGGAAGTATGCCGTAGGTTTTTGTTTCGACGCACTGAAATGGTGCAGCATCAGGGTGATATATATATGAAAGTTTAACTACAATAAATCCACAACAAAGCGACCGGGTCAAGCACAGCTTAAAAACTGCGCGGGATACTGTCTATAATACGTACAAAACTGGAGAGCGCGCCCGGCGGCGGCGGCGGGCGCGCCGAGCTGGTCTATAATGACGTCACACGCTCGCAGCTCGTACTCGGGGGTGTTTTTCTAACTGCTGCAGTAAAATTGCTGTATCTTTGTCATTTCTTGTCCGATTTGAATATTTTTTTCACAGTATATCATGGTTTGGTATCGGTTATCAATCTACATACTTATCTAAAAACGTGACTGATCCTCATTGATATTCGATACCTCCCTACCTCTCTAAAGTATGAATCACAGAGTACATTATAATACTGGTATGAATTGTTTCACTGGTAAAATGAGATAAAGCGAATGTGATGTAACCTAGCTACAAGGAATTTGAATACAAGTAGCTAAGTCTAGTAAAGCACGAAGGGAAATGTAGCTAAACTGATATCGATGAAATAAATGTGAAAACTGTACATGTTTGCGATTGCCGTTTCGTTACTAGTTTGCTTGGCTAGAAACTTAGAGCATTTATAACGGGAGATGCCAAGCGCTACTTTTAGTACTAAAATCTTTCTGCCGGTTTTCGCGGGAGGCGGGGTAGTACGGTACAGAACACATTTACATAATCACGCATACTAATGCAGAAAAATTAAGCGTCCCTATAAACGCACACGCAAGTAAAAGCTGTACACCAACACAAAAACAATAACACAATTAAAGAATGACTGTTGTTACACTTTTGTTTAGTTACACACTAACACAAAAAAGTAGTGATGGGTTGTAAAAAGACCGACAAAATGAATGATTTCATATGAATGAAACAGGGTGGTTCAAAATCATATACTTTTCCTTTTTTTAGCCAAGATTACCAAACGTGTAGCTGTCTAGCCTAGTAGGTATTACTAAGTAAATAGAGTGCTGGCACCGACTCCAAAAATATCAGTAATTGTATAATGTCATAATAATAAAATTATAAGATTTGTTGAAAAAATGGATACCTATTTGTAAGTAGATTGAAATATAAATCCATAATGCAATTATTTTTAACTTTTTAGTGTATTTTTCATAACAAATTGGATAGCAGTTTTGGAGTCGGTTTTTTTTTGTAAAAATATTTTATTAAGAGTTTGTAGAGCGTAATCTCTGAAACTACTGAAACGATTTTAAAAATTATTTTACAAATAGAAAGCTACACTTTTGTTGAGTAACTTTAAGCTATATTTTATTTTCGCAAGTAGTAAGTAATCTTTGAAGTAAGTAGTCTTTCATGAATGCATTTTTAGATAAACATTTTGTTTCTTTATTGGTATGATGTGTCCAGTAGTGGACTTACATAGGCTGATGATGATGATTGGTATGACGGGGTGAAAAAAATGAAGAGCAGTAGAAGAATAGCGGCTGTTAACAAATGCTCATAGCCCATGTCCCTCTCCAGCTAACATACATACGATTCTGCGTTCAAAAAGTACAAAGAAAATAGCAATAAACCATCCTTTTTTTAAATCGGTTAAATATGGGTACAAAAAACACATCGCATTTTATTCTAATTTTACGTTCATTCCATCATTCATTCAATCGATTTCGCTCAACTAGTCCCCACACTACGCCTTCTACCAAGGAATATAAATTCACCGACACCTCCTACCAAGACATTGGCGTCGTATTAAAACTGTCGCAACTGGTATTCCATTAAATATAAATTAAACGTAATTACAAAAACAATTGACTAAAATATCACTTACTTGTGATAGGAAATACCGTGTTCCCTAAAGTTTGATGTCTCTGATCTCCTTTTACACCGAAATACCGCACAATTCACCATTTTTACTGAGCACTACTTCGCGACACGAAACGACAACTAATGGCCGCGCGGTGATGAGTGAAGTAGTTTTATATAACGTGCATGGCCAAGTCGCGCCTTATGGCCGGCAGAGGGGTACGCCTTGCGTTAACATCTCCAGTTATAAATGCTCTAAGGCTAGAAACCAGCAGGCTGATCATTAATCCGATGTCAAGTAAATCGATCTGGATCGGATGCAAATAAGCAAGACATTATTTTTGAACCTGTTTTTGACCATTCATTTTTACAAACGAAATGTTCGCACATAATATCTGATATACTCGGAGACAATAACAAATAGGAACACATCGAACCATACATAATAACTCATACCTACCTAGTTTTTCTTACTTACCTACGCAGTCAGATTATTTAAAATGGACTAGTAAGATGCTAGTGCATCTACTCGCAAAAGACGCCGCCAAGTTTAGCACGAAACGTAAACAAAAGTGATCTTTTTCATTTCAATTCAGTCCTGAATAGGGCCATTCAGTTCATGCGATCCTAGCGATCCGATCTTAAAAGTTTTGTATCGATCTGCCTAAAAGTCGTAAATCCGATCCAAAAATCGTCAGATCGTATGCTTTCGATCCGATTTTCCAAAAGATCGAATCGGGGCATCCCTATGTCACTAACACTTAATTTTTTTTTTTTTATATTATCCTATCCTATCATTCGTAGTGTATTCAGTCAGTCAGCGATATATACTCTTGGGGTTGTTCCTTGAATTTTAATATTCCATTTTAATTTTATGTAAGTAAGTTTTCAGTGATTTGTCTTAAAATATTAGCAATGGAAGTGGCTGTAGATGAAAATGGGATAGAAGAACTTGAAGAAGAATTATCAATTGATCCGCTAGACGATATAATTGACTATTTAGTACGATCTGCCAAGATATCTTTCAAGAATGCCCATGTTCATGAAGCAGAAATTAGAACAAATGATAAAATATGCATGGCCAAAGCCCTATATACTCAATCACCTGTAGAATTTTTGATGAAATTTGGCAAGTTCTTAGCACCACATCATGTTGAGTTTTTTGACAAAAAATATCCTACCAACAGAAGATATTGTGACTGTATTCAAGATTTGAAAATCTATCATTCAGATGGAAGCCGTCACAAAAGAGTTAGAAACAGAAGATACAAAGCTCTTCAACAACTACAAAATGAAACAGATTACTTCAGTGAAAAACAAATGATGCATAGAAATCCACTTCTCTATGAACAATTAGTTGGTCAGTATTTAACTGAGGATGAAATAAGAGAAAGAGATGGAATTGACAATGAAAACCTAAACTTGCTGACCATGATCCTTGACACTGTAGACAGGAATCATATGAGAGAAGTCAGAAACGAACAGCTGCTTGAGGAAGGGCTAGAGGCAGTTGACATAAACAGTGATCAAACAAGTGTGAAACAACTAGATGAAACAAAAAAAGGGTGTGAGGATTTGGAAAAACCTGATACAACACCCAATTTTAACAAAAAATGGGGAGAATTTGAAATACCTGACACCAAACCAAACTTAAACAAGAGGTGGGGGGATTTCGATAAACCAGATACTGTGCCCAGTTTCAAACCTGAAGTTAGAAAACAGACTATGATCAGTGCCCCAGAAAGAAGACTTCTTCGTGAGGAATTCTTGCAAGAGATGTACAGCAGTTTCATAGAGGGGACAGATGATTATGATTATGAAAATGTAGATAACAACGAGCAGTTTGATGATTTGAAGCAAGTATCCCAGGATGCTGAAGACAGATACTTTGATTCTGAAACAAATGAAGTTGAAAACTTAGAAGAGCATATGAAGCTTGTTGAAGAGTATGGCAGGAGAAGTTCCAATAACTCTATTGTAGATCCATTAGATGAATTCATGGAGCATATTTCAAATAAACTGAAAAAATGATTTGATGTTTTAAATAATTTATCCTGTAATTTTTACTAGTGGAAAACATGCAAACATAGTTGCATGCATGCAACTTCCATGGTTTTATTTTATATATTAACTTATTACTAAAATGTTACCTAAGCCCTTAATCAAAGATTTATTGATTTATGTAATAAACTTAGCACACATAATAACAAACACGTAACAACACACCTAATATTAAGTATGATACATATACATTTCAAATAAAGTTTTATTTGAGATGAAATTATCTACATACATAATGGACCATTTAGATACACACTAAAAAAATTACGACACAACACTCAAAAAGCCAGGGCACTTGCTTGATGTAGTCCCCCCTTAAGGTACTGACACACGTGCTTATTATCGAGCTAAAAGCATGCTTTTTTCGAGACTTGCTCAATAAAAGCACGCGTGAAACAGGTCGTGCTAGTAAATAAGCATGCTTATTTCGTCGTGAGTGCCGTCGTCGGTTGATTTTTGAGCATGTGTGTCAGTACCTTTATTATTATACGCGGCATTTAAGTTGACCGGTGAACGAAACGTGGAGGAGATACTGCGCTTACTATGGGCCAATGAGCGCGCGGGATACGCTATTTTCGACTTCTGCGCAATAACGGTCATCGGCCAACTTACGTGTCGCTACTAATATCTGCACCTAGGTAGAGATAAACCATTCTAAAAATGCACGCCCCTCTACCCGCCTTTGCTTTGCTTTTGTGGGTGAAGGCAGGTAGAGGGGCGTGCATTTTTAGAATGGTTTATCTCTATTTATCTATCAAAAATGTCGTTAAGACGAATGATACCGACCTCTTTACCCAGGACATTTATATAATAGTAATAAGTAATATATAAAATAGTAATACCTTAGCGGAGGTCGCGAGATAGAGCATTCTCTATCTTGCGACCTCCGCTTAGGGCTTAGGTATTACTATTTTTGGGGACACCTGTTATTTTTATCATTTTAAACACATCGTTGTCGGCATCCTTTTCTAGTTTCAGAAATACTTCGCTGCCACTTAGTGCACGAGGGGTTTCATTGAGAACCTCGCTCACTGAACACTACTTATCCTAGATCCCGCTCCTTGACTCCCACATTTCAAGAAAATCGGATGTTTAGTAACCTCACCTTGTCGCTTATGTAATTCATTGCGAGATCATTGATCAGCATATTAGTAAGGGAATCTAATTATAAAGAAAGTATGGACGCAAATTAGAATCAATTACTTATGCGATGTTGCACAATTAAAGTGTCTTCCTCAATTGCAATCGGTACCCAGACCTACGTTCCTTAGCTATACCTTTATAGTGCGTACATCGATAATTGGTCGTTTCGAATACTAGCTGCGTTTCACTGACACTACTTATCGCGTTTGTTATGTGGAAGCTTCTTTCTAAGGTAGCAGGTGCGTGGTATGCATTCTGAGAAGTATGAACTGCAAATTTCACATAGCGCACTACATACCTAGCGCCTGTTGGTTGGTACTTATGTATCTACCTACCCTTTCCTCATCGGTTTTCCGCCCTTTTACATCTTGGAGGTAGGTAACTGCTACAAGATAAGTAAATTAAAATAAAAGTATAAAAGGACTGATAAGAGTAATAAAGTGGCGAGTAGGTAAAAGCAACTCGTTTTTCCGAGACGTCTCGCTCGTTGTAAAAATGCTATAGTTCTAGGCTAGAACTATAATAGCCTATAGCTTGACTAGCTAGAAGTTCTAGCTAGTCAAGAAGCTAGCGTCCATTTGTTTCATCAAGTCAAAAATATTACAGACATTTCAAATCAATGAATTAAAGCAGAAGAAAATATTTAAAATAAATAATGATTATTAACGTTTTTTTTAATCATTAAAGTGATTAAATACCTACTAGTTAGTATGAATTATTCTAACTTTGAAATATAACTAAGTGAGTTTTGATGGCTGCTGCTCTACATTTAACGGGGTGAAACTATGAATAAGCAGATATACCGATGTCCCAGAAACCAGTCAGGCCGGAAAAGGTGATAGGTAGGTATTTTCTTTCAAAATGGTTTAAAATTTTTGATAAAAACTTGCAGTTATATTTAAGGATTACATAAGGTGGGTTGTCCAGCGATGAACCAGACAGATGCAACGAGCCACTGCTATATTTCTTCCAGACCACCTTTGGATGAAGAGGATTGTTAAAATATGGAAGATTGGTTGCAAGTGCACAAGGAAAGTTATAAGACAGGTGAATACAGGTGAATAAATATATAAATAACATTTAAAAAAATAAAGGTTTGTGTGCGAGTCAAAAATGACCATCATGGGGTGTAGATTTTCGCGATTTTTTTTAAATGCCAATAACTTTAAAAACACATACTCAAGTTATTGAGATGTTTTTTATATTTTTTATACCTAACCATTAGTTATGAATTGGCTTATCACCCGTTCCCGGGTTGACGTCGTCGGTTTCTGCGACACCCTGTAGGTATGTATAAGTGAGTGCCTAATTTGAATAGGTTTTTTTTTCTCTCTTGACAGTGGAAAAATGAGATGTCTTCGTAAGTCGCGTCGCATCGACCCATACTCTCAACCCATCATTTACATACAATGCCTGACAGAGTAGCCGTCCACGAAATTACTTACAAAAACCCGAAATTGCAGAATTTATGTAATTTATTGGAAACTTCGCCTAACGGGGCCAAAGTTTGTAAACGACTTTCTTTTGTTTCTATTTTCAGAAGCTTTTGTTTGGACGTCCCTACCTACCTCTGACTACCTACCCCCTAAGCGTCCCTGCTTAAATAATTTATGAGTTCGTACCAGCTTGGTATCTACCTATCTAAGAAATTTGAAGGGATGTCTACCGCGGTTGGGAATCAAATTCGTGAAGCTGTTTCAATTGTTATTTCCTAGATTCACTCTTCATTTGTGCCGAAATTAAGTTTACGAACGGCGGCGGCGGGGGCGTCTCAAAACTACCGAAAGTTAAATATTTGACTTTTTTATGCTTCATTAAATCACAAACGAGCACATTCATTTATATTCATGGGTTCATTTTAAAATGCGCCGCCGCCGATTTACACAAAACCTAGAAACCATAATATCGTCCAGATTCTGACAACTTTTTTAATTAGGTAGGTAATTTACGGTATCAATACATTTAAATTTCATTTTCATTATACCGTTAGTTATTTTAGGTGTAACAATCTCTTATGCTTTAGACATTTTGAAAAAAAGTTTTGCTCTCTGTAGTAGATTAAAGAGACATCGACTTCTGAAACTGTAAAATTTTACAAATAAAGTCAATTCAACGCCATGCCGGTATTTTCTTTTCCTAGTTTGAAAATGACCTTTATTATATTGGCAAAGCATTGATTTTGTCACCCACCACCGCTTTTAGACCCCGGGGTTTCGTTCTGTCTATTCCATCCGTGATTATTATAATGCGCGACGGTTGTCTACTGACGACGAACCACAATACAGAGGAAAGTGCAAAGCCAGCTTTTGAAAAGGTCGAAAAGCTGGACGGAGTAAGGTATTATAGTACCTACTGCTTAGTATTATGTGGTTAGGTATATGTTACATGTACCTAGAAATATCAATGCTTGACACAGTATTATGAAGTTTCGAATGGAGTGGCAATGCGAGGGCGTGCGCTATGACTGACCGCGGGAGAGCAGCAGACGCCGCGCAGACACCGTGCGGGCTACGCGTCCGTCCTTCACCCACTCGCCTCTCTGTGACGACTCACGTGCTTGACTTATCGTGAAGTGTGCCTCTACTCTACTTGTGATGCCTACAGCGAAAACAATGCGCTTCGTAAGTTTTTATGAAATTTAAGTCTTATGTCACTATGTACCAATAATTTATATCAATAGTTCCAAAATAGAAATATAATATAATAGTTTAGCTAAAAGGTCTAAAAGTAAGCGCCAAGCTACATAATTTCTTTATTTGTGTTAAACCTAATTTCTTTAAATGCTCTACTTTTGTTTAGGTAGGTAGGTGGATACCTTCTTAATGGTATGTGGCACACTGGATTTTAGTCTTTATAAAAACTATGATGCATGTTTTTGTTATCTTGCATGTTTTTTCAAAAATCATGCATTTTGGATTATGACGAAAAGAATATAATCTATGTAATGCAAAAGCACAAACATTTTGCCTTACAAACTTATCATAACGTTTAAATATCTTAGTTAGAAAATAGGTAATAATAATTAATACATAAGTATGTCGTTATATTGATTTTTTCAATTATATTTTATTGTTTTATCGAAAATAACATTAAAAATAGGTAATTAATTTGTATAAACTTAAAAAAAACTAAAACTTAAACTTACAATACTTGGTACCTACTAAAGATTTAAACGCGCACCTTCTTGCTACGCCATGCTCCATCATAGCTGCGCGCTACAAATTTTAGAAATACATTTTTCTAAATCTTTAGGTAACTTGGAAGTAAATAGAACAATTGACATCGTCTAATCATTTATAGGTATCACACCTCACGTACCCTTAGCTCGTCAGTTTGGACCTCGCGCCTCGGCGAGCTTTTCAACAAAAGACATCAACGCGCTGCTCCTACGTTGTCGAGTTTACTGATTGAACTGTAATACCTACATTTAAAATCGTTTTGACAACATTATTCATAAATGATTTTTTAATCAGATGTTATAATTTATTTAATAATTATATTACACTAGTTGCGCCCGCGGTTTCACCCGCGCAGATTTAAATCCCGGTATTCCCACGGGCTATAAAGCCTATGTGCTATTCCAGACTATAATCCATCTCTCTGCCAAGTTTCACTCAGATCCGTTCAGCCGATCCGGCGTGAAATAGTAACAAACATCCATCCATCCATTCACCCAACCATACTTACAAACTTTCGTGTTTATATATGTAGTAGGATTTAACTCTGTAATTTTCATGAAAATACCTAAAAACGGTACAAGATATGTACGGGCTACCAAATTATAACATATTATATTATTCATTCATCATCCATTAATTTTATTTAAAAAAAATCTAGTTCTTTTAGAATTTCAGTCAATTTTTCAGGCCCAAGCTTTGCCGTCAATGGTAAGGTGTTACGAAATTTCCTAGAATCCATAATTATAGGTAGGTACCTAACACTGCGATTCTAGATTTATAAATGTTCGAAAAAAACTGTGTTTTTTTTAATATTTCGGACATACCTATATTGTGCAACTAAATTCTCACATTGTTAATGCTATTATTATTATTAATTGAATTTGTAATGTGCCGGGTACATAGGTAGGTGCGACCACCCGACAATGACCATGGATTGGGTACATCTGCCTGCCGACGACAACAGGTCATCGACACAAATCATGTGAAAGTGTTAATGTCTCCTCCACCACCCACACCCACACGGAATCACATAGTCCCGTAGTCGCAGGAACCTCCAATATCTATAGTACCTGCGGCCGATACTCAGTTTTACCAACGCGTGGGTGTAAAGCTTAAGTTATTTATCATAATAAAAACTTCACATACGAACAGTGCTCGGTACTATTCCATAGGAATAAGTACTTATTATATTTCATTTTTGGATAAACTTAGCCCACGCCAAGGCCGCCTTATGCCCTGCGCTGAGTGAGAACTCCCCGCTTTATAAAGCGCACTAATGTTTTTGATTTCGTAATATCATTTGAATGGAATGTCCGATTTAAAAAATTCAAGAAGTACTACAGGTATTAAATCAGCCCTACATACAAAATGTTTGTTTATGGTTTAATATAAAAGTATAGATAACATGGTCAGTTTTTGTTCGGCCTTTCTATCAACATCTGCAGCGCATGCGATGAAAGACATTTTATATTACAGCATGGGTTACATGTTTGGTGTTTTAGTAGGGATCCCTAATTTTTTCTAGTAATAAATGTAGCCTACGTTACTCAAGGATAATGTAGCTTTCTCATGATAAAAGAATTTTTGAAACCGGAGTAGTAGTTTTTAAGCCTATTCATCATACAAACACATAAAACAGTTACACATACAAAAATACAAAGGTTTCTTTTTACCCGAGTGCCGAGGGTTATGTGTTTGGCGTGTATCTATCATGTATCCTTCCTTCGATATTTCCTTTATTACCACGTAGCAACCAAACGGCTGGATGGATTTTGATGATTCTGGTATCAAAAGATTCGTCGCAACTTCCCAAGTGTCCTGAGAATCAAAAAAACCCTAAAAGTCACGTGGGAAGGAAAGCAGGAGCGATATTCTCTCACATTAAAAAAAATCTTTTCGCCATCATAGACCCATATTGCTATGATGGCGAAAAGATTTTTTTTTTGATACCCATATCAAAATCAAGAGTGATAAAGTGTTTTCAAATAATGTATTAGTTTTTGATTTAAAGTAAACCCTCAAAAACAAAACCAGAACGCAAAATTCGTTAAGTCACTTTAGTGAACTAGGCCATGAGTGATACTAAAATATATCATAAAACCTTCCCTATGCTCATACAAATCGTTTAGAAAAAACCGCATCAAAATCGATGAAGCCGTTTCGAAGATATTAAGAGTTTTGTAATAAAAAAATGTGATTGCTGGTAACCCCAAAGTGATCAAAATGAGTTATACAACCACAGGCATCAGTAAACTGCTAGGACATAGGTACGCGAGCCTCCGACTGTCTGCGATATTTACATTTTTATCATTCGTCAAGACTGAAGAAAGGATTTCAATGTTAAAAAGCACCATACTTAAAACATTATCTTATTTACCTACCTACATACTTTTAGTTCGGGCACTCGGGTTTTTTTATTTTTTAATAAATCTTCTTGTTTATATAAGTAGTGTAGAGAGGAAACCACTGATCTACGAAGCTGACTTAAAATATTTTTCAATGTAATATTTTATCTTTATTTTACTATATATTTACTGTTTTTTTATTACACTCGATCGCTTATTCAGAGAGTTAATAAACGATAGTGTGTTAAAAGTGTTAAAAAATATATAGTGTGTGTGATTTAACATTAAATGTGAAGCAAGCAGATCAGACAAACAGTGAGTTTGCGTGTGAGTGCGACTTTTCGAGTGTGTCTGGGCTGGGCGTAGGCGTGGACATCGAACCGCCCGTGGCGTCAGTCAGTCTGTATTCGATTTTCTCACGCCTCCGATCAAGCTGTACAGGCTGGTATGGTAGCCAGAAGAGAGAGGACGATTTTGCTTAGCAACAACTAGAGCTTAGCAGACCTTGTAACGTGAGCCCTCCGAAGATCGTATGAATTAATAGGTCTTACCTCCTTCGTTTTTTAATGAACTTTGGTACCTTTCATTAAATAATCTTGGAACCCTAAAATATTACCATAATGAGTGGGGAAAAAGATGGGCATCTGATTCGTGTCTTTGCCCGAAGATACCAAGGCCAGACCATAGATCAGGCTGCATCATCATCAGCCTAAAAAGGTCCACTGCTGGACATAAGCCTTCGAGGTCGCCATTCAAGAACCTTCACTAAACAGGAAACAGCTTATAGACATGGCTCAGCGAGATGGGCCTGTAATTTTATCCCCTTTCTTGAGGCGGGACCTTACGATTTTTGAACAGCTGTAAGTCTACAGAAATGTAAAAAATACATAAAAAAAACGAAAACATTAAAATTGATTATATACTCGAGCGCTATGTAAAGATAAAAACGTAAATAAAATTAATTTTCTCCATAAAAAAAAATCGTAAAGATAATCTAAATCGATATTTCAAACATCCATTATTAAGAGAAGAAAAGTGCCACCACGCTCCTGCTCTGTCTCTGGCGTTGTACCCTCGGAGATAAAAGAATTGAATAGCTTCTGAAGGACTCTAAAGCATGGGCGTTCCGCCCGCTTCCAGGAGCTGTCGTTATTTCGTCTTCGCCCGGTGCCTTGTTGTTCTTACTTATGCTGCTTGAGAGCCTTTCGGATCTCGTATAGGCTGACGTCCGGGGGATATTTTCCGTATACACGAAACTACAGTGTCGAGTTGAACGGGGTCTTGCATCGGTAGTCGTACTTGCAGCAGGACTTTGCGACAGATGTTCATATTATGGAATAAAAGTCAAGTTTAATAAATAAGTTAACGCAACATTTTCTCTCAAACGCTGAGTTTTAGGAAGTGCGTGAATATATTAGTACTTATCGTGAACCGGTTATTCGTTACGTATTAATGTTGTATGTATATAGACAAGACATTTAATTTCGTCATCTGTTCGTAATCTACTGATATCACCAAACAAATGAAAGAAACTATCTGAGAATCGGGATAACAACTAATCCTGGTTTTGAAAAAAAAAATTAGTTTGAATTTTGAAAAAACAAAGTGAGATTCACGTTTATCTAACGTACCTACGTAAAAACATGCAACGCGAGATTTGTTGATTAGAATACCGATGATGGCTGTGGTGATTTTAGCTTATATCACAGTATGGTTCGTTATTTATCATTATTGGGAATGTAAAAGTATTTTAAATAATAGCAATCACAATACAATCATTGTAATACATGTGCGTGGTCAATAAACCTTACCTCAAGGGGTACAGACTTCAATAAAACTTGTTTTTTAAATCAAATCAAATCAAAAATGTTTTACACTTTTATGCTCTAAAAGGGTTCGGTTGGTCTCTAAAAATTTTAATAGCTCAAACTAAAAGTCCACAAGTAGGTACCTAAGTACCTTAGGTCACCTTATGATATTGAGGTTGTACCTACCTAACTTATATAACACAGATAAGTCATAATAATAATCTGTCATCTGTACATATTAGTGCAATTTCGTTTGGGTAATATTTCATCGCGATGGAACTTAGATTGAGGAGATGTCTTATGGCGAACTAACGGAATTCGTGTCAGAGTCAGAGGTAGGTTCAGAAGCTGTTTTATGACACCGCTGCCGCCACCATTGTCTTGTAGAGAAGTACCTATCCTAAGTTCGAAGTAGTGTTTACATCTTCGAATATAATGCACTTTACACTGTTTGTACAGACGTACTCAGTGCTCAAACGCAAGCAAAACATTCGAAGCAAAACTACCTACTACTTAACTACATAACATAAGAATTATAGGGTTTTCAGAATCTGTTCTAAAAACAATCATCATCATTGGCCTTTTACATCTATAGAAGATGATTTAAGCAGCGTCTGTTATTTCGATAACAGACGCTGCTTAAATCTGCTTCTCTGCTGCACTTACGGAAATGGCTGGTAAGGCCGATACGGGAGCGACAGCTACGACCGCATATTTGGCAGACAAATTGTGTGTGTGGTGACGACGATGGAGGAACAGCGGCGTAGTTCGCGCTTTTGAGATAGCAAGTCAAACCGGCGTGTTGTCGTCACTGTAACTACTACAGTGAAAAAAGCGCATTGTAAAAATAAACACCGATTTTCTTTTTTCTTACCGCTTATCGTGTCATTGGAGGTCTTATGGTGGTAGGTTGAGAAACTATTTGTTATATTAATGAGAATCGTTTGAAAAATAGGTTTAGGAACCTACAGAAAACGATTGACCGAGTAAATATTGTTTGATTGTTCACTGTAGGCAAACCGCAACGTAACGTGAGCTAGGATTTTCTTTATCACCGATAGACGGACGCCCGTATGTGGTTTCATTCAGTTTTTAAACATCGAACACCGCCCGGTTAACCACAATGCTTATAAAACTAGAAATGGAAAGTTGCGTGCTGACACCAGCTGGACAAATGTTTACTGTACGTGCCGTACCGAATAATTTTCAAGGGACATAATCTCACATGAATTATTAAATGTACCTAAACCTAATAATAATGAATACCGAACTTTGTAGTCTGGTAGATTCGAAACATAAATCTTTGGTAATTTACGGAGTCACGGAGACTAACCTCGCTATACCTACATTAAGGGAGAGATAAAATATTTAGTAAATTCCATTAAATATTTATCTTCAAATACTCCATGTTATAAACGATAAACCTAACTTTTACCATTCAGTCAAAACACCACTGCTGAAAACGGAAGGTGCTTGTGCTTGCACCAGTTCGGTTACCCCCATTCCATCCATCCATGAAGTCCCGCTTACATTTTAGAGTCTAGGTCCTATTTTAGACTCTAGGAACCTAGACTACATCCTTTATTTATCCAAGCAAACAAAATCATGAAATTGAAAATAATGTGCCTATTATCCTACTAATATTATAAACGCGAAAGATTGTAAGTATGGAAGGATGGATGGATGCTTAGGTTTGTTACTCTTTCACGCCGGAACGGCTGAACGGATCTGGATGAAATTTAGCAGAGATATAGATTATAGTCTGGAATAGCACATAGGCTACTTTTTATCCCGTGGGAATACCGGGATTTAAATCTGCGCGGGTGAAACCGCGGGGCGCAACTAGCCCTTACATAATCTTAACACACACAGTCGCCCCGTTACATAAGCATGTTTTTTCTAAATAACGTTAAAATACACTGGAATGCGAGCCTATAGACAGGTAGTAGATATTTAAATGGTCAACACATACAGATGAGTAAGATGCGCCAGCGCATATTATAGCTGAGATAAATGTGCAGATATTTCATGGTTACCGCATTTCGTATCACATTGCGGCAGGTTATACAGTTATCGAGCTGTGCGTTCTGTCAATGCGTTTAGTGTTATTTTATAAGGGGATGCGTCTATGTAAGAGCGAAGAGTGAAAGGACAATCAAAAGAGGGCAAATTAGATGCAAAGCACCTTAGCGATTCCCGGCAAGTATCAGTCAAGTTTGCGATTCGGCGCACGTGCCGCTTTCACTGCGGCGCCCGGCGTATCCTGCTATTCGCATTGTAACATCTAAATAATATCATATAAAAGCATATGTTATAAACTTAGGTATATAAAACAACTTCGAGATAAAACGTTCATGTCTACAAGCAAGTAGACGACGTCAAAACTAATCAAGAGCGCCATGCAACGAAGGTACATGACCAGTTTCCGAGGAGCGATTGAGGTCACGAATTTTGTACAGCTACTCATAAATAAAGAGGATGTCAAATATATTAAATTACCCCTTTATTCCCATCGGGCCTGGCATTTTAACGAGCCTCTCATGCACCGAACCACCAAAAAAACTGCCGATACACTCTAATTGGATGAAAACCTTGGTAGAGCCAGCCGGTAGGTATTATACTTAAGTATAATAATTCTGAGATGGATAATAACAAGCCAGTTATGTCAACTTTTTAAGTATGTTTTCGAAAGTTAGTCATTTTCAAAATTTTAGACATGAAACTCATAAATACCTACTCTAAACCCATACATTATAGGTAGGTATATAAACCTATGTTTACTACTTAGTCTAAATTAATATAAAAAAAAATCCTAAGTAGGTATATATATATATATTTTCATAAGTGCAAGAATAGAAAATCAATAGCAAAATGTCAAATATAGGACATCATCATCATTATCTCAGCCCGGAAAGTATTACCGGGCTGGGTATATAATATAGGTCTTCCCCATGTTAAGTAAATAATTATCATTAAATTAATTCAATTAATACTTTTTTTTATTTAATCTGCAATATAATAACAACATTTATCTCAGTAGGTAAATAGTCTAGTTATAAGTTAAATTTATTCTTGATCTGATATTATGTCTCTATAGGAATTTTATTAACTAACGAAACCAATGATTCAGTCCTATTTGCATAAGCCTTGTCGGGTCCCTCTATTTAAGAATTGATACAGTTTATATTTGTATGTGTTGTTCACAGATAGAAAACAGCGTTCTGTTGCTGCTGGTGTCCTTTTCTTCCTTCGAGTCAACCGACGCAATCGGCTTGCAGCATTCAATAGACGATAATAATGCAAGACGGCTCAATGTATCTCGTAAGTGTCTGCATAATTTGAGTTTGGTTATCTCTTATATCCCTAAGATTATCAAGAGAGCCTTAACGTTTATTTTTGTTTGCAAATTTTTTCTTCAATACATTTAATATAATATTCCTCAGGATAACTTAAATTCAACATTAAATGAATGCATTGCAATTCCAGATTCCAATGAGCACTCCAGTCAGAGTGCTCCGGCTTCAATATTTTCACCGCGCATGGACTTCGAGCAATGGAAGCCGCTGACAGGCCGCGGTGACCCCCTGCACAACGACCCCACGTATGACTATGAGCCACCAGTTCTAGAGCGGGTGCATTACTGGGCTGATGATACAAAACCTGAACGAGAGCCATATCACGAAAAGAAGTCCGAAGTTCTAATGCTCGGCGTGTCCTCGCGGAAACCAAGCGTTACTTCTCGTCAACCACCTTTGCCGCCACCACGAAGGCATCATCAATTTCGACAACCTCCTCATAAATACGAAGATTTTACATACAAACTAAGCGACACCTACCCGATGACTATACTAGTACCACCACCGCCTCCACCTCCAGGTCATAAACCATCGCTTTTCATCCTTGATGACGAACAAACACCGTTAACTGATAGTCATATAAAAGAGATTATATCACCTCTGGTCAGTACAAAGGATACCACTAATACCCCAAATAAATTAACATCAATGTATGCTCTTCAAGAAGCAAATTTAATTTATCAATCGTCGTCTACTAGTCAGAACTGGATTATTGACACAAACGAAACATTACCACAAAACATAAACAACGCAGTAAGCAGTGATTACGCTGGATGGGGACCCACTACGCCGATAGATGTATACGAGACCGCGAACGAAACTCATAATCTTGTTTCTAATGATCATGTGGAGATTTCCAACCACCCTTATTCGTTTTATAGACCAATGCTATCAGAAGCACAACCGCCTCCACCATCAGAGAAAGGCAGTTTATTGCACCTATCCACTTTTCTACCGACAGCACTACCACCCACCACCTTCGAAGAACCTACAACCAATCTCCTTGAAACAACTTGGCCAACAGAGCGAACTACTTATGAAACAACAATAGAAAATCAAGATTATTATGAAGATACGCCGGCGTCGCCAACAGAAAAGCCAGCAACATTGCTAATCCGACCGACCACTGTAATGAGTAAGCCGACTGAAAGACCTAGTTCTAGTGAAATAGTAAACCTCTTTAGCATGCTTGGTCCCATGATGTCAATGCCAATTTTAAATGGTCCTGATAGAGCAGAAGACAATCTTTATGCGCATGCATCAGAAAATATGCAAGTTTTTAAAGAAAGAACCCCTGAGGACGTGATGAAACTTGAGAATATGCAAACTATGCAGCCGCCACCACCCGTTGAGTTCACGGAAAGCACTACTGCATCTCATAAACAACCTTATCATGCAAATTCGAACATTATCAACTCTGCACAGCAAAACAAACCATCTTTACATACACACGATCCTTATTTACATATGCGTTATACCACACCGGTTTCTACGACATCGGTCGACACTCACGATAAAAATAAATCTACGACGGAAGCTTCAGCACCCATGTACCTTATAATACAAGGCCATTCAAAAGTTAAAACTTATAGTTCTAAACCAAAATCAGAAGACGATAGTAAACACATCACCAATAACGAAATTCTGAAACCGAACGAAACGAACGAAGTTAAGCACTTGCACCCAAAAGAAAAGGTTGCAAAGAAACTCTTATCTGAAGTCAGGAAAAGTAAAGCGCAAAACTTAAAAGCCCTTGTCGAGCACGGGCTGGGATCTATAGAGATTCAAGAAACTGATCTAGGCATTCAGTACGATGTGAGTGATGGTAGTAACGTCCCATTGGAGTTATACAGAAAAGGAATTGTCTACAGCGATGAGAATGATTATAAGTCCTCGCACAATGAAACTCAGAAGCGAGTGAAAAGGCAGATCGATCTAGAAGACTTACTACCTTTCGATGAAGATACCATTGAAGAGTTCGTTTATAATTTTTTTGAAGGAAAAAAGAATGAGACTTCTTTTACAGGGTTTATTGCTCAGGCTGTAACCAGCGACGCCGCCAATGCCGTGGACGAACTCGAAAACGATGAAGATAGCGGAGAGGTGAAACAAAGTGAAGAAGACAGATGAACTAGATAATTATCATGATATTGTAAGTAGATTTAGCGAATGCCAAAAACCTTTGGTTAGAAAATTTTAAGTTCAGTTACCTACCTACTTGAATGAAACCCCTAAACAATGCGAAATGCTGGTCAGCCGGTTAATAAGTAGGTATCTACATGAAGTTCTTACTATGTGCCTAATTAGGGGCCTGAATAATTCCCACCGATACCTCGTTTAGTTATCTTCTAATTTTTTCAGGTTGACCAATAAAAAATATATATTTCAAAGCCATACAATATTAAATAGATAACATACATAAGTAATTATACACCTATGTAGGTAAGGTACACAATTACCTAGTCTAGTATTAGAAAGAGTAGTGAAAATGTATTTATTTATAATGTAATTTATTAAGGATCCATGGATTTGAAATACTTGTTTACTGAATTCCAGTTGTTATTTGATTTGTTTGCATAAATTTCATACACATCCAAAACCTATGCGTATTTTTCTAATTATGGTACATAGGTTGTGGACCTCAGTGGAGCGCGGGCGAGAGTCCGCCCGGACGCAAGTGGTTGCGGGTTCGATTCCCGGTTCGGAACAAATTTGTGTACGATCTGCAGAAATTTGTTCGCGTTGGTCTGAGTGTTTTCTATGTATAATCAAAAATACCTATCTATGTAAGTTTAATGTATCAAATATATCAGTATCAGTTATTTACCAATAACACAAGCTTTGAGTTTGAGTAAGCTACTACTTTGGGGATAGATGGTGCCGTGAGGATTGTCCAGCATTATTATTATTTTTATATGTTTGTATTGGACGTGTGTAAAAACATGTGCAGCGCAGCGGACGCGTCCCACTAACACACACTTCTTACCATCCTTTTCGTAGAAATAGACACTGACTGGCACCTAAGATAAAGTGAAAGCTGCTTATAAACCCATAAAGTCACATTTATTGCGTGCGATCTATTGCCGATACGAAATCATCTGTGATGAAGGGTTCCCTTCTATTCATGGGGGAATTAACGATCACCGCGCGTAAAAGGACAATGCACTTCAATAAAAAAACAGTGCGTTCATGTAAATAGAATATAAATCAAAATGAAAATGAAAGCAATTTTGATCTTGGTAGGGCTAGTTATGCGCATCCCAGGAATGATCTTTGAACTGGAATTGCACCAATCGGCTTGGCACAAACACACCGAATACTCCGCATCTGGATACCTAGAATAGAATGGGCGTTCGATCGGACTAAGCTAGGACAGACAGCAAAATAAAGCTACACGGCTCGCGCGGCTAATTACAAGCGCCGTGGAACGCAACATTTAATTAAATTTTTATTTGGAAAGACAAGGATAAAGTTCTAAAAGTAAGTAGGTTTGGTTTCATGATCACTGACCTTTCATGTTTGCAAGTCATGGCTCTGGTGGGCAGAGTCATTTCTCGCGGCAGTGGATCTGCGCTGGCCGGCAGGTAGCATCCTCGCTGCACCAGCCACAAGTGCTGCGCCCGCGCAGACCACGACCTCACGAAGCACATTGCGTTCTCTATTATATATAGGTACATATTACATACTATATTTATACCTACTTTTGTCAAAATATAAACAAGCAGATTACCTATTCGATTTAAATGTTATTTATTCTTTGAGATGAGCTGATACTATTTACTTTAGAATTATTAATAGTTATATTGTATGAGACTAGTTGGTGGATTCCTATACTCATATAAACAATCTATCCGTCCAGGCGCGAGGCGTAGGTATGGATCTTTTTGACCTGATATAGGTATTTACCTAAAAAAGACCTATTCGCGCAATGACTGGTGATTTTAGCTTATTTTTTAGTTCTAACCTTCAGTACAGTTGACCAGAAAATGCCTGCTGCTATTGAAAGCGAAGCCTGATGGGCTGAAGTCTCCACCGCAATGGCTCCACTCATGGTTTGATGTAGAGCAGTTGTAGCAAAGCAGAGCTTCCGAAACACTCCAGCACAACACAAACAAAATGTTGTGCTGAATCATTTTACGTAGGTCATCGTTATAGTCCTCAAAAAGATTTACAAAGTTAAACTGGTAGGTTGGTAACCATATTAATAAAAGGGCGGTAAAAAATCACTAAAAAACAAGGCATATAATACTCTGTCTAATGTTGTGAAATGTAAAACGCCAAAATGGAGACCAAAGAGTAGGTAGGTATGTACATAATAAATCAAGGAATTTGAACATAAATACCTATTCAAATTCCTTCGTAGGTATATAAGATGGAGACTAAGCATCTTTTTACCTAGTCTGTGATGGAGGTGTAATTTATTGAGGTCAGTGGCTGGACAGGAGAAAATAAAATATCTAAAACTAGTAGTTCGATCCGAACTGAGATTTCATGACGCGACGCGAACGCACCGAAAATATAAGTAGGCGGTAGTCAGAGGCAAGTCCAAACGTCCAAACATTGTGTTTGGACTTGTCTGTGGCTGCCAATGGTAACCTAGTTTCAACTGAATTGAATCTTAGCATAGCGTTATACATATACTCTTGGTGAATTGGCCAAATTATTGAAGAGTTCCGTTGAACAGACCTTGGCTTCATCATCAGAACAGGTCGCTTTTACCATTTAATGAGAACCAAGTATTACCTTCTTAGTTTATTTCAAGAAAAAAAATATTGAAAAAGCTAATTCTCGAAGACAATGGTTATGAAGTTTAAAGATTACCTGGACACATGATGGTCAAGGCGCAGCGCAGTCTACTCATGGTCTTCCTATTGGGGGCAAGGATCCCCTTATATTTTAGAGGGTCTGTCCCGAATTCCTTGTTCGTAAATGTGCCATTGTAGCAAAGAATGGAGTCCGTTTTCTGAATAACAAAAATGAAATACACTATATACAAAAGCATTGCTATTAGGTAGGTATACTTGACCTAAAATACAATTTTATTCACGACCAACTAGTTTAGTTTATTAGCATGTTATGTAGCACATAATAAATCATAAATGGTCAGGAACTCTTGAATATTTGCGCTAACAGGTGGGTGGACTACATTTAATTCGGACATTTCCTGCGATGGATGATTAGGTATTGTCTACTATTATTTCTTCTGTGGTATGGTACCTAACTACCTACAGGGACAGTGATGAGTGTGTGTTAATTTTTTATTTTATAATACACACAATGCCATTGGAAGAGTATCTTGTGAATCTTTAACATAAGGGAACGTACCCATACTACGTGACCTATTTTTTTAGTTTTTTCGACCCCTCCCTCCCCTCGGTGACCACATGTAGTATATGCCAAGACCCCCCTCTCCCCCTTTAGCTTTCACGTAGTAATTCATAATTATGACACAGACAAAAATTTAAAAAAAAATAATTTGGCTCATTCTCGTCTTTATTGCATAAGACTGCATGCATATTTGCAATCAGCTGACGTCTCGGCATATGTGCGTCAGCGCCACCAACTGAGTTTAAAAAGCGCTAAACACTGCGCGCAATATTCGAATATAGGTTGAAAAAATACGAGATTTGTCTTAGTAAAATTGACTACGTGACAAAAACCTGAGCCACCCCCCCGCTCCTGTGACTGACCGTAGTATTTTAAAGACCCCGCTCACCCCCCTAAACGGGTCACGTAGTATGGGTACGTTCCCTAACTAAAATATTATAAGCAAAAACCCACGCATCACCCTCGTCCCTCGAAATTCAGCGAGTGGTTAATAGACTAGAGTATTAAAAACACATGTTCATCTCAATAAATGTATTTCGTAGGTTTCATTAATTGTTGACTATTTACTATCGGTGAGGTAACAACTTGCAGAACCATCTCGGCGAGCTAACTCTAATTTCACAATCTAATATCTGACAATTTTGAGGTGCATTCAATACATGGTGCCGTGAGGGAACCTAATACGCTACGATAAACAATGTAAAGACAGGCTATTCTACAAGACTTACGATCAAGTTACGAGCACCCCTTAATTTTTACAAAAGGGTTTACTAATAACAAGTATTTTACGACACAACCAAGCTCAATTAGCACATCGGAGTACTGAATGCACCTGGATCGGACAACACGCACCGCCAGCCGCTCAACTCAGACGAACTTTTTACATCATTCGTAAGTCGCGACCTCTAACCGCTCTATTTTTCATATGAAAAGCTTGCAACAAGAAGATTAATATTATAATTTGGACCCAAAATAATATACGAAAAAGAGCAGCATTCACATGAAATTGGTTTTCATGCATACCGTCATAACAGCTAAAATTAAAATTTATTGCAATTTTGCAATGATTGTAAGGGTTCCCTGCAATCACGTAAACATAAGATAATACCTAATAATAAATACACATGCGAACTGAAATAAATGCTTAATTTTGCGACCTAAGTTGAACGAAATTTCCACACAAAATATATGGCATCAATTATTAGATAACATTTTATCTAAACTCTTTATCAAGGGTCATAGGTACATGGCAGTTTTTTATACAACTATTTAATAATTAACAACTTGCTTTCATAGAACATCTGACACAATTCTTACAATCTTTTCAAATGCACTACATACATTAAATAGCCTTTAAAGTGGGCTTATTCAAAACGAAGTTGTTTTAATTAATATTTCTTACCGCCGGTTTCTGAAAGCCCGACCAACACTATACTTTAAACTATTACTAATCGGCTGTCAAGCCACTTGCTATCTCTATCTCATTTGAAGTAAAATCTGAAACAACAAGTGACTTGACAGCCGATTAGTGTTGATCGAGCTTTCAGAAACTGGGGGTTAGGGTGCCAAATTTTAAAACTCAAATTTGAGTAATCAAGGATGCCTACTTCCTACCTGAATGTTTTTCGTGATAAAAATTAAACATATTTACAATAGATTTTACCGAATGGTTGACATTTTAACATTGGAGATGGCCTATGACCTGTGAGAAGTCTTCTGCCAATGTTGTAACAAAAATTATACCAAAGCATCTAGGTACTCGAAACATTCATTTCATACATAAGTCATCCCTGAGTTCAGTATTGTCGAGGGGGTGTTCTTTGGAAACGCGAAAACTACGAATCCAGTTTTTAGCACATCTAATAAATTTTATCATGTCTCCGTACAAAACCCTCAGTGAAATGGGCTCCAACAACTGTGACTTATCCGTTTTTGTGTAGTAGGTATTTCGGGAAAACATAGGCAGAAGACCTATTTAATTTAAAATGAAATAGGTAGAAGAAAGTTTTAAATTCTATGGCATGCACATTTAATGTTTTAAGTACACTATAATTTAATTATTATGTCAATATTTGAAATATGTGTGACTGATATTTAGCAAATACTTACAGATACCCTGAATAAAGTTCTGATCTGAGCACCTACTGATAAAGTTGTAATAAGTGTCCTAAACAATAGACCATTGTCAATTATGTACAAACAGAAGACACCTACAAAATGATTTGTAGGTTTTATTGTAATACGTAATACAATAAGATACCAATAGCATGATTTGTCACTAGTCTTCGTAAGCAACGCAGTTGAAGTCGGCGGCGGCTTTAGGTACCTCTAAAGACCCAACGAGAATATTTTCCAGCTAAACAAATTAATTTATCAATAACAGTAGTAACACCAAAATTTTAGTTGAATGCACGCAAATAATTGTAGTAAGTAATGCAATAAATTGATAATAGTAGATTTTGGACGGCCAGGTTTGATTCTCGTTGGTGTCGCTGCAAGGATTTGGCATAAGTCTAGCTCACTGTCCAATCAAGTCCCCAACGCTCTGATACTTTCAATTGTGCTGCCGCAGCATCTTTCAGAGAAAAGAGGTGGGTCATTTCTAATTCTGTTTTGGCCAGGGATATGGCCTTTTCAAATAACTCCAAAGACCGCCTAAGGTTTCCTCTGAAAATAAAACAAATAATTATTATATAGAGTGCAGTCTAGTCTAGGTATGTCATTAAGGCTCCGGTGACAGTGGCTCGCAATTTCGAAGTGCGATTGGCTATTATTTCATTTTATTTCATTTCGGGGAGGTTGTTTGAAAAAATAACTCTAGAGAAACACGCATAAATACTGTTCGAACACAAATAATACAATAATATAAGGGAAATGTGCTTGAGTCAGAAATCATTTTGGTATTAGGTAAACGTAAGACCAAACATACTAATACCAAAATGATTTCTGATTCGGGCATGTTTCCCTTATATTATTGTATTATTTGTGTTCGAACAGTATTTATGCGTGTTTCTCTAGAGTTATTTTTTCAAACAACCTCCCCGAAATGAAATAAAATGAAATAATAGCCAATCGCACTTCGAAATTGCGAGCCGCTGTCACCGGACTCTTAATATACTATTAGTATGTCAAATGCAAATTCATAATATGTATGGATGTGCCTGTGACTAGTCTCCTAGGAAACATTGTTGAACTAGAGTATGCAATAAATCCATGGGGATCTGTCTACCCTCCCTAGGGATAATACTATCCGCAGTACTATTTCATATTACTTATTTAGCATTAATATTAATGGATTATGTAAGCAATGACTCCTATCAGTAATTCTTTACTTTGTATGCATACTGATAGTACAGCTGTGATAACCATGAAACAAAGTCATTGCAGGTTTAATAAAAATCAATGATTTAATGTTTTTATCAGTTTGAATCAGTAAGAGGAATTGATAACATATCAGCCTCCTAAACTGATCTGTTCAAGGCTACTATGAGCCGAGTTTTTATTAAATCATTCTTAAATTGTATTCATTTGAAGCTCAGTAAAAACTTTGTAATGATGGAGAATGTTACCTTTGTACTTCAATAGTGCCGAGAGTCTCATACGCAAAGTCACATTTGTCATCCATCTCAATAGCCTTGTTGATCAATTTGACAGCTTTATCAAAATCTGTGCTCTTTTGGAGTTGAACTAAACCCTTGTGCACATACAATGTAGCATTGGTTGGGTCCACACCCAGTGCAGAATCAAACAGAGACTCTGCACGTCCCCACTCCTGCTGGTCGGAGAGGACTTGTGCAAATAAAATGTAGGCCTCAGCACAAGTTGGGAATCTCTCAAGAGCCTTCTCAAAGTCATTCCTCACTGTGTGCAAGGCCCCAACGTTCTTGTGTATCTGTGCATGTCTATAGTCAGCATAACATTTCTGAATATAAGCAATTGAGAAATCAGGGTTAAGCTGAACAGCTTTAGCAAACTCGGAAGTGGCTTCATCCATTCGCTCCAGCAGCAAGTACACCTGTCCTCGGTGGTGGTAAATGTCGGAGTTGTTGGGGTCCAACTCAGCAGCAATTCCAAAGTCTTCCAAGCAGCGCTCAGTGTTCTCTAGCTGTGTGAACAAGGATGCCCGTTTAATTAAAGCATTTACCTTAACTTTAGTAATAGCATCACCATCTATAACTAAGCCAAGGTCAGCTTGTGCCTCTTCATGTCTGCCTAGAAGTAGGTAAAATGTTGCACGTAACAGCAGAGCTTCAAATTTGTACTTTCCATCAGATTCCAACTCTTCTGTACAGGCTTCTACTACAGATTCATAATCTTGTGTAAGAAGAGCTGCTTTGGCTTTTGCAAAACCACCAGTAGCATTTTCTTCCAATTGGAGTTTGGTAATAGGATCTTCTGAGAATGCAGAGAAGTATGTCTTGATGAAATGCTTAGAGGGCATGATAGGGCGCCGTTTGGCGAGCGCCTCACGAGCGTGCTGCCTGCCGAGGGCCTTCAGTATTCTATCTGCATTGACTAGGGAGCTCTGTACTTGGAATCTTTCCAGAATGCAAGCAGAGGTAACATCTTCTAGGGCCAGTACGAGATCCCCACTCTTCTCAGCAGCACGAGAGCGTCGAAGGAATGCTTTCACATACTTCTCGTTGAGCTTCAAAGCAAAGCCGCAGTCCTCCTTTACCTGATCCCACATCTCGCGTTTCTCATAGCAAGCCGATCGGTTTTGATAAAAAGTCGCTAGATCTACTGTGCGGTCCGGAGGGCATGCTTCGATAGCTTCGTTGTACAAAGAGATAGCTTTATCGTACTCGCCCGCATGAAAAGCTCTGTTCCCGGCACCTTTCAATTTCATGGCGCGGTCGATAGCAGACTCCGTAGTTTTAGTGTTATTATCCTCATTGTCCAACGAAATCGTAGTCTTGGCCTTCAACTCGGCCACTTTTTTCTTCTCTGGGTCTTCTAATCTGTTTCTGAGGTAAAGGTAACCTAGGCCGATGGCTAAAGGTGCGCCGAGTAGTATGGCTAATTGCCATTTCGGAAACGGCGTACTTCCAGTAGACATAACCCTGATGAAGTTGTTTAAACAACAACTAACTAAATAACTAATAAACCTCACTTCGTTTCACAATAAAAGTCAACCCAGAACAATAAATTTTTAGTTTCTACATAATTCTCATAAACTGACATGACATGTCGATGTCGTGAGTGAGTCGTGCGTGCGTGAGTCGAGTCGTGCCCTGACGTCGGTCGGTCCAGTGCTGCCAGATGAGCCAATAAAAAAGCGGTAGCTGTGCTTCAAAAAGCGGAATTTCAACACAAAGAGCGGAATTCCTTGTTTCATTTACATCAATTTAAACACTTAAAAAAAGAAGTTTCACAATTCATCTGTTTTTTTAGGTTTGTTATGCACCTTGTATCTTTTTACTCGATGGACCAATTTTGATGGTTTACCTATAATCAAATCAAATCAAAACGGTCTTTATTCAGTACAATCACAGGGATCGCTTTGAATCGTCTTTTAGTGAGACTGTTCGTTGCGACCAAAGCCTAGAATCATTTTTTAAATAATCCACATTACAAAATAATATGGATTTTGAAATGAGTTGGAGCATAGTTCAGTCAGTAGCTCAATAATCGAAAGCAAATTCCTAGGAAAATGCTACACACGGATCAAAATGACCGCAGCTTTTTAACGTCGACCTAGCGGTGTATTGTAAGTGGCGTGTATTATTTTTTGTTAAGTGGGGGGAAAAAGGAAAAGCGGTTTAACTGGCAACACTGCGACCGTCTCGTATCGGTCGCAAAGAGTATACAAGTCGGTCCGGTACACAGACTATTATGTCCAGCAGTGCGATGTCGTATGACCAGACCACAGACCACACCGACGACCGACTAGAAGTCAAAGTCTATGTACTTACAAAGTCTAGTCTCGGCTAGAAGTATTATTGTTCTGTGCCACAGACCTATCATTATAATATCCACTTCATCATCATCACCATCAGTACAATATTAGTAATTTCTACATTTCAACCACTTTGGCTAAAAAATGCAGTATGAAACGTGCGAGCAATTGCGGCAATTTCAAGCAGCAACTGTACAACTGTACGCGGATAGTAAGCAGAATTACAGCCATACAATTTTATTGCAGCAATAAAAGGGACCGGTTTCCAAAATGCGAGCACAGCTGGGAGGCTGAAATTTTTGTCACACATAGGTCTACACTTAGGAAGCCTACATCTGAAATCGTTTTACACGGAGAGAGCTAGTTTTTGAGAAATTAATTATTTTAAATCCAAATTTTCCCGTACAAAATGCAAATAACACGAGATTTTTGATCATCTGACAATGTCTCCCCAAAATTGTGGGATTTTTGGCATCTCACAGCAACAGTGACACTTGTTTGATGGTTCTGGCAGCCATTTTATTGGTTTTTTGGAAGAAAATGAATAAAAAGAAGAAGTGCTGTGGATGATTGATTAGTCGTGTTAGTTTTTTCTTGCAGTCGAGTCGTTTTTACGTATTCCTGATAAGTACATAATCTAAATGTGTCAAAGAATCACACAGCACCCTAAGTTGAGTATGTTAGGTTTGAAATGTGTGGCAAAACAGACACAGAGCACCCCGGCTCCATGCAGTCTTGTGGTCCCTACCCCTAGTGTATATAAAAATCGAGAAGCCAGAAGCTCGCGTGGAGGTCCTGGGTGGAGCAAGCCCGCGAAGCCGAGAGGAGCAAAGGGGTGGCGAGCGAAGCGAGCCGGCGACCTCCGAAGCGGAGTGAAGGTTGAGTGGGAGAAGCGACGGTCAGGGGCGACCCCGCGAGAGTTCTAGCGGAGCAATTTCAGTGTTTATTTAGGGGCACCCCAACTTGAGTAGCGTAGGTTCGAAATGAGTCATAAAACCGACACAAGGCACAGAAAAAAGTAAAAATAACGTAGAAACGCACGTCGCATCTCTTCGGGAAACGCACGTCAGGGGAGAGAATACCCTCCCCTCTCCTGTCTTTCCACCATTTTGCAATTTTTTATAGGTACCTAATATGACCTCAAAACTTTTTTATTTTTTTCTCCTAAACTAAAGGCCTCCGTGTCCCCCCCTTCGAGGGGGAGGGTCCTCCCCCTCCCCCTCCTCCCGCACCCCCCTCCGTGCTCGCATATTGGAAACTGCTCACAGCCCATCGGTCGTGCTTTGTATGGAGACGCGAGAGTTCTAATGGACCCGATAAGGGCGCTTATCTTTCTTTCCAAAACTTAAAATATTATATTTTACGTACATCATAGGGTGTAGGTACAGTGGATGTACACCGTGTACATCATCATCATCCCGTACACGTACAGTGCCGTGCATTATTGGCTCCCAACCACAAAGCCACAGAGTATGTGCTTTGTTTGTTATTTGAAATCATAAATAACCTAACCTAGAAAAAAACAATTTTTTCAAGAAGAAATAAACCCAATGTTATTCGTGTGCTTAGTGTATGTTCTCGTGTAATAAAAATCAAGTTCAGTTTATAGAGTATACAAGTGCAGTAATCACAAGAAATCGATATTAGATTAAAATGTTTCTTACAAAGTTATCAAATGTAAGTAGGGCCCCTTTTCACTATTAGATTTAAAATAGTAACATGTACATACCTAATACCTACCTACCTAGTACCATAACTACAAAAATAGTACCTAGGTACCTATCCGTAGGACTAGGTAACTACATGTGTATTTTCTGGACAAACCCTGATGACACTAGGGCTGTTTTGTATTTTTTCCCTCTACTACATAGTAGGTCTAATATATGCAGTTTTTAGCATTATGCACATACAGTATTGACCTACAGTACCTAGATAAGTATATATGCCTATATCTGTTCCAGGTAAAGTTTAACAAATTAGCTAAAATACATCCGTTAGCAAATTTATCACTCATACAATGCCAGCAGAAAAGATTGAAAAGTGATTTGTATGAACCAGACTATTTAATTGTAAGTATTATTTTTTATTTTTCAATTTTTTAAATACCTACCTACAGCATAAAAGTCTATGTATCAATATTCTGGTTTCTGATGAAATAAGCACCACCTAATGTTCATCATCTTTAACAAAGCTTTTTCAAGTAGTCATGTGAGAAATGTCCACCCTAAAAAAATGAGTATGACAACATTTATTCCTCTATGAAAAACATTATACACACAACATGTGTCATGTTTGTTAAAAAAATTTAAGAAATATGTACATCAGTTTTTTCATAGGATTTTTTTTATACAACTAGCTGATGGAACAAGCAGATGGCCCACCTGATGTAAAGCAGTAACCATCATCTTTCTCAAAGCATTGCCTTGTAATTCACACATAATAGGAACATGACCTATGATGCATTGCCCTGCATCCATCAACTAGAGGCATACAGATGTTAAACCTCACATGCCCTCACATGCCTGTTATGACACTAGCAACCACACCCAATCCGAAACAGTGTTGCTGCTTGGCAGCAGAAAAAGGAGTGGTGGTAGTTCTTCCCTGGACCAAGACCTTCACAAAAAGCATTCTTATAATTCCAGAGCATGGAACCAGATGAGCCAGTATATGACTGCTTGAACCTGCAATTGAAAGGCTATGATTATGCTATTTTAGAAGCGGCACAAGGCCAAATACACAGATATGCAGAAGTCATGGGCTTACAAGTCGATGAATGGTTGGTACCTAACAAGTTTTCCTACCTAAAAATCATTTAAAAGTATGAAAACATGCTAGATTGATTATTGGTTAATAATCTACTAGTTAATTTTCTCTTAGGAAATTGTGATTAGTAATAATTAAATACACACAACAGGATATTGTTATAAGAACCTGGATAAGAGCTGGGAGGGGATATCCCAATCTCTTAGAATCTACTCATCTTCTGCTTATGCATCAATACTTTTACTTAATTTTTTAGCTGGGCAACACCTGCACAACAACTGAAAGTACAAAGATACAAGCCTGGAGGAACTGTTATTGATGCAGAATACAACCTGAATGTCTATGAGCGCAATGTGCAGGTAAAACTTTGAATTACACAACTATAAAAACTGCTGAGCCAATGTTTGGCATCCATGTTAACTATAGAAATATTGTTAAAATAGATCAATGGACAGTGTACGAGACCACTCCACTCCTTGCTGTCCTGAGGGATTTCCTAGGACGGGGGACTGTATTGTTTTGATACGCCCGCCGCAGCGCCGAGCCCCATACGTTTATAAATGACTATCCATATATCACTGCAAGTCATACCGAAAACATTGATGCATTTTTTTTTTATGTTGATGCGCTAATGTCACTGTACGAGTAACAGTCGGCGTCTGCAGCGTGGTCGATAGGACGATAGGATCGTGCCCTACGATGCACTGCCCTGCGTCCATCAACTCGAGGCATACAGATGTAAAGCCTCATGTGCCTGTAATTACACCAGCGACCACACTCTTCAAACCGAAACACAGCGTTGCTGCTTGGCGGCAGAAAAAGGCGTGGTAGTATTTCCCCGGACGAGCCCTTCACAAAGAGCTCTACTACTTACTGTGGCTAACGTCGTCGCCACTGCTTTATTTTAATTAGTGGCTGTTTTACAGTGTTTTTTCATTCACCAGGTGACCGATGTCCCTGCGTGGGCGCTTGGCACGTTACTCCGCGTGTCGCGTGGATTGTTGCCAGAAGGCTGCGCTCTCAGCGTTCACGAGCACTCGCCTGAACACGAGGAAGTGCGCTATGTACCAGACAACCAGCTGTTGGAGCTGAAACAGCAGCTCGATGGCATGGGCGGCCCTAAGTCTGAGAGGAAGAAGGGAAGAAAGTAATCATTGACTGAGTGATGTAGGACAAATTATATAAATAGGTTTAAACAATAATGTAGAAATATTAAAAGTTAAATAAATAATAGTTATTACTTAATGTTGGTGGGTATTTTTAACAGCGTCATCTATAAAACCATATTTTGTCTTCAAACTTTACACTTGGTAAATTGCTGGCGCGGCTTTTACTGCTTCAAAAGTAACGTTTGTCTACTGGCTTGCCGTGGCCCCTGTCTGATACAAAGACGTGGGACTTAAGTAACCTACACTTTTTACTTGAGATGTAATAATAATTAAAATACCTATTGACAAACATACCTATGTACCTACTTGCTCGGGTTTGCTTAGCTCAGGCTATTAGCAATAAAAAATCGCCTCTGTCCCATAAATCTCAATATGAAAGTAAATTACCTACCTATAATTCCCGGTGATAAAATTTTTAGTAGGTACTAAATAAGTTGTAATTTACAGACGTCATGAGTAGATTGTCTTTAGCCTTCATTCATATCGCCACCCACCTGTGAGATATCTAGATATGATGGGTAATTATTATGACTGTTCTATGTATGTATATTGTCCGTCCGGTTATACTATTCTAGGATCACAGGTAATAGGGGAGTGGCTGATACAAACAGGTAAAATGAAGTCGTTTCGAAAGTATTACTCTTTTACAAAAAAAATCTACAATCTTATCTTAGGGAGAAAAGATTTGTATGTTAGTAACGAATAAACTCATAAACTACCGGTCCTATTTCAAATTATTTCCCAATTTAGAATGCTTCATTATCCCTGAGTAATAGATAAGTTTATGCAATATTTAAATGTTTGAAAACTAAATGTCCACCTGTGCGAAGCCAGGACGAACCGCTAGTCTACATTTACACTTATAATATTATAAAGAGGAAAGATTTGATTATATAAAACATTGATCTAGTCGACAAGATTCATATACCTACTTTTATATCTACGTTCATGGACTTTTTTCAGAATCAGTATTTTGATGATAAGGAAAACGCGTCTATGACCGCGCAGCCGTCTGGAGCGTCTGCACCAGGGAATTTAGATATTCTTAGGCCTGCACTAAGTACCTACCCTGTTATAATGTAAAAACACCAGGTGCGCTTGCGGTGCTACATTCAAATCAGACGGGACCTAAATATGCCAGCTGTTATGATTTTCCTGTGACAGCAGTGCCCAAACATCAGCAGTATGCTTTGTACACGATACGATTAAGCAAATATCACAGATTGATGCTAAGATCTCGATCTGCATGCGAATAATGCTGTGTAATTGATGGAGCTAAGTGCATGTTGCAGAAAATAGCGCAGTGTCGAAACTAGTTCACGACATAGGTACAGAACATGTTTTGTGGGTAGGTAAATATAAGGCTCCATTCATGCCTGTAGGTGCCTTCAGGTTTATGTAGAGGTGAGGGACCTCTTTATTATTAAACTAGTTGCGCCCCGCGGTTTCATCCGCGCAGATTTTAATACCGGTATCCCACGGGATAAAAAGTAGCCTATGTGTTATTCCAGACTATAATCTATCTCTCTGCCAAGTTTCATCCAGATCCGTTCAGCCGTTCCGGCGTGAAAGAGTAACAAACATCCATCCATCCATACTTACAAACTTTCGCATTTATAATAGTAGTAGGAGTTATTTGAAATCTAGGTTTCATGCTTCATGCACTCCTATCACATGTTTGGTGCTTGTCATTTCACAAACTGCACTGGAGTTTTGAGAGCGGTTATAAAAAAACGTTTTCTGAAGCGAATCACTTATTTTTGCAATGTATAAGTAGGTCTATGAAACAGTAATTGCAATATTAATTTTAATGGTCTTCCGGCCCAGCGTTGTTTGGATACCGCTTATTATGAAAGGCGATCCTCTCAAATTCGCGTTTGAGTAATTGAGGCAGGTAGGTATCAATATCAGACACTGTAATCACTTATTTGGAGTAGAATATCCTTTCTCTTACTCGTACCAGCAGTAGACTGATCGCCTTACTGCCATTGCAAAATCTGCGCTGGGCGTGGAGCGACAATTACAAATAGGTCCTACATTCCTGGGCCCTTAGGGTGCCAACACAAAACTGCGATGCGATGCCGCTTGCTCTTTCTCTCTGCGAGCTCGCAGATATTTCCTCACTCTCGATTTTTGCGATGCGATGCGAATTCAAACGAATTCGCAGTTATGTGTGGGCGCCCTTATTGTCTCACTTGAAGCCCACCATGGTGATATTCTGGGTTTCAAGTGTCAAACTTTCTATACTAAATATCAAGTTCATCTGTGACATTACGATACTTACTACATATTCCCTCATCTGTGCCGATTAAGATTACCAGCGAGTTAGGCCTCTGGACCCCAAGTCTGAGTTGGTTTTTAGTTTTCCGCGTCGTCTGGCCTGTTTTGTATGGAGATTCGTGAGTTCTCAGCATGCTCGATAGAGGCGCTCATCTAGTCTCCATACAACAACTTTTTGTAAGAAAAAACGACTTCAAATGCACTATAAAATACACTTAGGTATACTACTATAACACAAAAACTACTCGTCAGTTAGGACTGAAAATTCCTAATGACCAGCACCAGCTTGATAAAAAAAAGAATCATCAAAACCTGTTCACCCCATTTAACAGTTAAGGTACCTACTAAACAAAGCAAAAAAAAAACAGTCGAATTGAGAACCTCTTGAGAATTTTTGAAGTCCTCGTAAAGTAAAACAAGCTTCGCAAAATGCAACGTGAATCTTGTCCTAAAACCCTTTGCACAAGGTGGTAACTCTAGCTAGATAGAACCTATGCTATTCGCCCTTACGGGACAGCGCAGCGGGCCCGGGCGCACTATGATATTAATTACTAGCGACCCGTCCGCGCGCTCCTGCTTCGCATGGGTGCACATATCATGCATGTATTATACATATAAACCTTCCTCTTGAATCACTCTATCTATTAAAAAAGCCGCATTAAAATCCGTTGCATAGTTTTAAAGATATAAGCATATAAAGGGATATAGGACAGAGAAAGCGACTTTGTTTTATACTATGTAGTGAAGAGGCCCAATCCTCAAATAACTTGTCCCTGGCACATTTTTTTTCAATACAGTACTTTTTAATAACAGTACGGTTATTAAAACTCATGCAGTACCTATTCAACGTCTGGTGGGTCAACTGCGTGATTTGAAGTATGTACCTAACTAGGTGAAAATTAAAAAAATATATATTTTACGTTACTTTCAGTAGAATCATTTCATTATTCACTTTCATCATTTACTACGGTCAATTAACTTCAGTTGCTGACTGTACATAGGACAAGATTTTTAAAAGTCTGTTTTTGAAAACTCTACTATGTAACATTGTGAATGTATTTATTGTTATATCAATTCGTACCTATGTACATGTGCGGACAAATCGGACAATATCCTACTATAGCAGCTACAGTGCTACCTACATCGTTGAACGCTTAGATTAAGTTATTAAGATGCGTCATCCTTGACCCGCCACCAGCGTTGTCTCAAAATTACACAATGTAGCGTTTACGTGTGTACAAGTTTACGGTGACGGTGGGTATTCAGGACGCGCACTGCAGCATTAGCCTTCTGACTAGCTATAGTACCACTTGAGCACCCTGACAAGTCATCGCTAAAATGAACTCATTCTCTCGTCTCTAGTTGGAATGCGTTGGTCATCCTAATTGAAATATGTTGACACTAAGCTTAAATAACCTTCCTTTTGGTACTTACTAACCTAGCCCACGTTTGATCATAAATTTTATCTGATTTTATCGACTGCCTACCACAGTACCTATAAGAAGTGTATTCTACTTTAGGAACATGCCGTAAATACCTATAACCTAATGAGGTACTCGAAGGTTCCAGGTAACTCAGGTCAACCTGAAAACCAAATTTGTTATTCAATCACTCAATCAACGAGTTGTGCGATTTGGCTGGAACACTGAAACTATTATAGTTCGTTTTTTTTGATAATATATCTATCTAGTTTTATCCGGGTAGGTACAACGCAGCGAAGCCTTCACGGGCGGAAGCTAAATATAACCAAAACCGCCTTTGATTTACCTATGCCCAGCTTAGTACTCTTTGCGGAAGATAAACTTGAACCCTCGACCTCTCGCAGCGTTGGCCACAAGTTCGCCTTGCCTGGTAACTTCTGAATGTTTACTAACAAAATACAAATTAAAAAATGGTAGACCTTTTGCATTTAGTAAGTGGTGGGTAGGTAATTTAACACGAGTACAAAATAGAACCAAATCTTTGATGGCCAAACGTCCATCCTGAATTACCTACTTTATTGCGCAAGATGCCTTTTACTTCGTAACAGACGAACAGTGCAATTCGCTCATGAGATATGGAAGGCAAATATAACGATCTTCATTTGGCAAAGCGGTTAATATATAGCCGGACATAAGTTTTTCTTTGTTACCGATTTTGTTTGACTTCGATTCTCTACAATAACCACACGGCGCGGCGGCAGCGTAGAAATAATAGCAGAAAAGCTCTTTGTGAAGAGATGATTATGACATTCCATATTCAGGCTCGGTAGAGCTACGTGACATAGCAAAATAATGAAATAAACTGCAGGTAAATCTTTACAAAAGATACAATATATATATAACAATAACAAAAAACTTTAAGACATGAACGCGCTCGTAACCTAAGCAATCTACAATCTGTGCGCGTTAGCATCATTCAACTAGGTATTGTAGGTGTAGTCTGATATTGTTGTAATACAACTATACCGGTAGTTACCTGGCATGCAGAAGATAATTTATACTGCATTGTCATAACAAACTGTTAATCCGTAAAATCTGTTTTTAAGAAAATACAAATTTGGTACATATTTTTTTACTGGATGTTATACACGCGCCTACAAAAGACATCAACGCGCTCTCCTATGCTTTCGCAACGTTATCATTTACTTTTTGTTGGAACACATATTATTACACCTTATTTTTTGGGATTGATATAAGATTGAATGGTGAGTATCTGGCTCAGCGTATCAGCATTGCCATTCAGCGTGGCAATGCAGCCAGTGTCTTGGGCACTCTTCCGACTGGCACTGATTTGGATCAGTTGAGCTATCTATAGATCGTTTGCAACGGTCTGCAGATAGCTCAACTGTTTCATATGTATTTTGTATATTTTGTAAATAATTGTAACCATTAGTTGTAATTTTCTTTGTCAATAAATGTAGATTGAATTATTTTTGTAATTAGATTAGCCTTTCACAAAAAAAAAATTGGAAACGCACTTTGAACGTCGCCGTGGCCCTTTACAGATGGAAATTCGTTTTATGTTACTGAGCAAGTAATATAAAGAGATACTTTGTTCCTATACTTTAACTCCAACAACAACAACTATAACCAACTGCATGTTGATTCTGAAACGTACGACCTCTGTAGCGCAGCGGGCAAGAGTCCGCCTGCGACGCAAGAGGGGGGTTCGATTCCCGCCAAATTTGTGTACGATCAAATGTACGAAAAAATGATTAAAAACAATTTTTCGAAAATGGGTTTAGTGATTTTATATCATTCAACATGTCGAACGCGTGACCGATAAGTTTTTTGATGGTCAGCCCCTGATCCTAATTAGTGCCAATCTGAAACAACCCCAAGACGCTGCTGAAAGCATTGCCACGCTAAATCGCAACGCTGTTACGCTGAGCCAGAATTACGAAGGAGAGATCTCCATATGTGTACGTACGTCTTCACAAGACTCGAGCTAGTAAACATCCTGAGATTTAAGATGGCTCAAAACGATATTTACTCATATTAAAAGTGCGAGTGCAATCCTAGCAAATTATTATTGTTTACACGCCTCTTAGACCTTCATAAAACACATCTTGAATTGATCTAAGAGAGCATCTTGTGTAACATAGATAATTGTTTAATGAGAACTTAGTGACTTTACCTACATGATTTTTAAATACCGTTCGGCAAATAACGATATAGTCATTACCTATGCTAAAATCTTGCACGGGTAAAAGTAGGTAAACATACATTATATAGTTTACAGATAAAATCTTGAATACTTAAAAAAACGATTGTTCAACTTTACTTTGCTTTCAAGCACTGAAGTGCTGTCAAACGGTGTGTAATTTTTTTTATAATTTTCTAATAGTCCATAATTACCATAAATAAATAAATTATTATAATATATTATATTAGTTGCGCCCCGCGGTTTCACCCCGCAGATTTAAATCCCGGTATTCCCACGGGATAAAAAGTAGCCTATGTGTTATTCCAGACTATAATCTACCTCTCTGCCAAGTTTCATCCAGATCCGTTTAGCCGTTCCGGCGTGAAAGAGTAACAAACATCCATCCATCCATACTTACATACTATTCGTAGGATAACTAAGCCATGACGGAGGTTTTAGGATTTAGGGCGGCGGACTAATAACTCTTCATCAGAGTTTAACACATATACGAACTTATAGTTACCATCACTAACAGCCGTAACATGATGTATGACCTTACCTACCTGTTGCAACCGGAAGACGAAGACCCCAAATCCTCAATATCGTATAGATCGCGATAAGTGGATTGGAGGCTCAAAAAGTTCAACTATTTACTACAGAAAAACGACTATAAAATCAAGTGATCAGAATTGAAAGCATTCAAATAAATTATTATATAATTAATTCGTGTTATTATTACATGATACTATTTAATCAATTTTTATAGGTAAATTGATAATTTTATAATTAGTCAAATTAATTAATTTTAATTTGATTAGTAGGTTCTCACCTAATTACTAAATTTTACTTGATTTCTTAATTTCATTAGTTACATTAACAATATAAAAAAAAGTAAAATAAATTAATATTATATTTTCAACTTTGCCGAATACCTTTAATGATGATGAAGAATTGACGATGACCAATTACGTTTAATTTACGATTACAAGTATGTATTTCTATACCTTCACATGATAGGCTTGCAGGTATGTATCTAAGATGACCTCATCAGCGACAGCCTAGGGAAGGGTGATGCAGTGAACTGGGCAAGCGCTATGAGCACGACTGTTCTACCAAGTGGCAAGGCCAGTTATCATAATGGTGGTTTCGAAATACTCACACAAATTATTTTATTCTCGAAAAATTAGGCATGATTTTATAGCGGTTTGTAATTATAGACGATGTTAATAATGTTAAGCATTCTGGCGCTTATTTCAGGTCGGGACTGTTTGTTGACGAGCGGAAGCGCGGCGCGGGCGCGGGCGTAGCGATTTAAAATCTTAGCTGAAAAACAAATGAAACAGCAAGTAGTTATGCCATGGATAGATAGATAGAAAACTCTTTATTGTACACCACAAGAAAACATAACATTACAAGAATTAATTTTAACTAAAGCGAAGTACAATGGGCGGCCTTATCGCCCATCGAACTAGTAATAAGACGTTATTGTATACTCTTTGGTAATAAGTTTATGTCATGCTCTGAGTACCAACCACTTTATATTGTTACTTACCTCTATCAAGCGTACAAGTTCTAAAAAAAGAAAATAATTACCAAGTTCATCTAGTCTGGTTCGAAACAACACCTTCAGCGTGACAAATCAGGAAACACTTGAGATAATTAAGCTAAATCAGCTTAATAAGTATATTGTGGACACTATTAGCCAGCAATAATTATTATTTGCGTTTCGTAACTAACGTAATATATTTCGACGACACCTTTTACATAGCTTCTCTGTCGGTGATTATGTAGGTAGGTATGCATGCATATATTATTTTAATATTTTGCGCAACTTTACCTAGGTAGGTACTTGATTATACCTATCAAACACATTTTTTATGATTGTCGTCATAGGAGGAGGTATCTACTCGTAGTTTATGTAGTGTTCGGTAAAGGTTTAAGTTTATAATAAGATAAATAAATACATAAATCATACTTGACTGACACCACCCACTCCAAAATCTGCTTAGATTGGTATGATCAGATTGGAAAGAATAAAGAATTATCTCTATAATTCTTTCACGGTCGGTAGGTAGGTACTAGCAGGACACGGGAGTTAGGTATGTTTTCTTGATTTTTTTATCTATACTTGAAAGTAAGAAAACCGTTTTTTTATGTTTAATCTGATTTTAAGTAATTGAATGTCGTATTTACTTTGTCCGACAGTCCGTTTACTATTTTTGAGTATTTCAGAAACTACTTATGTTATCGACTTGATTTTATTGTTAATCTAAGGTACTGGCCCAGTCCTATTACAAGAAAAAAACCTTCTGCGTTGTTTTCGCATAAAATCCAATAAATATGAAATCCTGTAAATGGATAGGGTATTAATCACGGAGTAGAGGGATATCCTACGGTATAATATACCCTACTCAATTACAATTATATAGGAACTCCTACGAATTTGTATAATACTAAGACTGTTGGAATTTTAATAAATTTCATAGAGAGAATGATTTGTTCGTTCTCTAAAATCCCTGCTACTGGGCGAAGCGACGATAAAAATGTTCAAGGTTACAAGGTACAAGCATAGAAAGAGAATATGAGCTTCGGAAGATGCATCCAGAGATTGTCCTTCCCGGGGGTTGAAAGGTTCATAACTTCCGTGACTTACGAGTCAATGCTTTGTTAAATGGTGGGCTATCTGCTTCGATCATCAAGAATTATAATTAAAAGTAGAACTAAGATATAGACTACGTAGATGCATCCAGAACTGGTCCTTCCCGTGGCCGTGGGTTGAACACGTACCTACTACAGACATTAATATGCTATAATTTCTTTATTTTTCCTTTTTACTCGTATTTACCACAAATGTGTTAGGGATGTTAACAATAATAAGTTATGAGAGAGTCCGTTTGGTGAGTCCTTGTGACCCCGCTACACAGGCTTTTCTAAGACCTAGTGCGGGGAACAAAGCAAACCTTGAGGTGCTGTTCTCACTTTGTTCCACCTACCTAACTAACAAATAGGTTTTACTGTTTGAATTTGTTATGCACCAGCTTTCACTTTTTGGAAATAAACGATTATTATTATTATTAATGTGTGCTTATCATGTCGCATTCATATCAAGTAGCACTGTCACATTTCACCAAGTACCTAATTACCTACTTATAAAAAAAGAAAGGATCTGGATTCAGAAATCGTCCTTCCCCGCTTCCCGAGGGTTGAACACGTACACTAGAAGACTGCTGGACACAGGATGTTTACCTACAGCCTCATCTCAGTGAGAAGGGACAATGGTTTGCGTCACTCCGCCGCGGTGTTTCCGCTCGCTCTTCACGGCTAGACCCCCGAGTGGGAGATGGCTTCTCGTATATAACGCCGACAAAGCGACCCCTCAGCAAGCAGTAGCCAAACAGCTTCAGCATGAAGGTAATACAATCATTTTACCTACTATTCGGCTAATGGTTGATCGTTTCCAAAATTTTATAATAAAAGAGTTTATTTTTCCTCTTTTTCTATAAATTTTTGAGTTTATTAAAACTTAAATAAAAGAGAGAGGATCACGATGTGCGGAAGGAATGGGGGAGGCCTTTGCCCAGCAGTGGGACCCGGAGGGCTCATATATTTATATTTTAATAGAGTTCAACGCACTATTTTTCGTTCTGTGTGGTTAGTGCTGCAAGTTTTGCCTGTCCTAGGTTTAGGTCGCAAAGAATTTGGCGAGATGTACCTACTACCTTCCATTTATGAGACGTTTCAAAGTGATCTTTGTGTTTCTACTAAAAATACATTACTTACATATTAGTTATGTGCGGTTACTATTTAACTTGTCTGTGATTTATTTTACCTAAGTCATCACTACCGAAATTAAATATTTCCTCCTTTCATTTTCAATTCAGAACCAAAGCATTAGAGCACTTCACAACTTGATAAGGTCAATAGTTCATCATTTGCCAAGCGTACAGAGGTCTAGGTAGTAGGTTGGTACTTAACTTCTTTTTACACCTACTTAACGTTTTTTTCTTCTCATAATAACATTCTCAATTTGTAGGTGATTATGGCAAAAAAACTAACGTATATTTTTAAACTAAATTGTAAGGTTCATTGTACGACATGTGTGGGAACTGTGCTCCTTGCGAAAAATAATAATAATAATAAATAATAAAAGTTTATTTTGGAACTAGGGTACAACATGAAACTAAAACTAGTGTAACGATACTGACTGCAAAAGTATAAAACTGTGTCGCAGCCAGTAACGCCTTTAAATAAGAACTCATTACTCACCACATGATTATAATGATGAAGCAACTTTTTTCGCAGGTCTTCGTGTGTCTGTTAGCCCTCACCGCAGTCGCGAGCGCCGGTTTCCTCGGCGGCGGCGGAAGCAGCGGTTGGTCGAGTGGCGGCGGCGGAGGCTACGGTGGAGGCAGCAGTGGCTGGTCTAGCGGCGGCGGCGGAGGCTATGGCGGCGGCGGCGGAGGCTATGGCGGAGGCAGCAGTGGCTGGTCGAGCGGCGGAAGCGGAGGTGGCTGGAAGCTCGGAGGCGGCGGCGGCAACAGTGGCTGGTCTAGCGGTGGAGGCGGAGGCGGCTGGAAGCTCGGCGGCGGCGGCGGCGGTTTCGGCGGCGGCGGCCATGGCGGCGGTTTGGGCGGAGGCAGCAGCCCACGTGAGTACAATACTACCTACAGCTACCACAATTTACTCCGAGATATAGGCATACTAGTAGCGCCCTGCGGTTTCACTCGCGTTATTTTTAAATCCCGGTATTTCCACGGGATAACAATTAGTAGCCTATGTGTTATTCCAGACTATAATATATCTCTGTGCCAATTTTCACCAAGATCCATTCAGCCGTAACAAACATCCATCCATCCATCCATCTATCCATCCATCCATGCTTACAAACTTTCGCATATATAATATTAGTAGGATTTTTCAAACAAGGAGTGGTTAAAGCCCGTAGCTAAAAACACGCTTTAATCTTTATGCACATTGCAGTGCAGTACGTAAACATTCCGTTCATACCCATAGCCTGACTTTTTGTGGTCTTTTTCATACTCAAGGTCTTTTGTTCTGCTGAATTCATCTCAAAACTTTTTTACTTTACAGAAATCAAGATTATCAAGATCATCAGCTCTGGCGGAGGCGGCGGCGGTTACGGTAAGTTTTTCCCACTATCTTCAAAAAACCTTTATAAAATAAATAAGGTTATACCTACTAAGTAGTAGGTATAACCTATCTTGCATATGGTTTGCTAAACTTAAGTTGGTAAACGACAAGAACCAGTAACCTATACATATTTTGGTCGACCTAGGTACCTATACCTACATAGATACTGGACCGGAAGGTACCTAGTCGAATATATGGGGGTCATCCATTCGCCTTCGTCGCGATACTAAGATCTTGAGTTTCGCAAGGGTCCTATGCATGGCTACATTCTGCCCAACCCAGCCGAAGTTCAGTTCGGTTGTACTCGTGATAATATCAGCCTTACGTAACTATTAAATTACTTATACTTAATGGTCTTTGATGTAGGTTTAGCTGAATCAGAAGGTACATCGCAGTTCAAGGTTACCTACGGTTTTACACCATTCATTTTACGGTCATTACAGAAAGCGAAGGTCAATAAAAATTGATGTTCTAATGAATTATTCTTATTACAATATACTTATTTCACCTGGTTGAGTGACCGAAGTGGTTACTGACCTCAAAAATCCAAACACAATCTACTTTCGTTTTAAACCTTGGTTAAAAAAATTAAGCATAAATAAAGCAAATAAAAAACACAATTTGACTTAGATATCTATGGTAGATAAGGTATCTATTTACCTAGCAATAGATTAGTGCGATGTGTCGAAACGCCACCGCCGACCTACCTTTAGTCGAAAATGGCAAACCCTAATGGTTATAGGCATCTGGGCATCCTAACAAGATAGTTAGTTTTAGTACCTTGTAGTTGTAACCTAAGCTGCGGTTGTTTACAACTTCTGTTAAGTTCAAATGGTTACAAATTCATGTCGTTTCATCTAACTTAATAAACTATTACCTACCTACTTAATTACCCATAATGCTTAATGCTTATTTGCTGCCCAAACATTTTCATTAAAAAAAACAATCTTGAACTTACTTTTATTGCTAACCGAGCTTACTTCACCGTTTCTGTGAATCTAGAATTTTTTGCCAAAAGCTATGTATTCCCTCTGCAGCGGGCAAAGGCATCCCCCGAAGACTTCCAGTTCTTGTTTTTTTATTATTATTTCGTGTTGGTGTTGACATTGTGGCCGCCGTTCTTATAAATCACTAGCGACCCGCCCGCGCGCCTCTGCTTCGCACGGGTGCACATATCATGCATGTATTATACATATAAACCTTCCTCTTGAATCATTCTATCTATTAAAAAAACCGCGTCAAAATCTGTTGCGTACCTAGTTTTAAAGATTTAAGCATACATAGGGACATAAAGATATAGGGACAGTGAAAGCGACTTTGTTTTATACTATGTATGTAGTGATAGTGATGAACTTACTGTTAAGGAGGTGGAAGCTCTGGCTGGTCTTCCGGCGGCGGCGGCGGCGGCGGTGGCTGGAAGCTTGGAGGCGGCGGCGGCAGCTCGGGATGGTCATCAGGCGGCAGCGGCGGCGGCTGGAAGCTCGGAGGCGGCGGTGGAAACTCTGGATGGTCGTCCGGCGGAGGATCGTCCGGCTGGTGGTGATCTGATACGACCCCTTTATACTTCTAATGCAATACAGTGATACCTCCAACTACTGTTTTTTTTTCATTACACCTACTCTACTCAGTCACTGTTTAGGTAAATATTTATATTTATTCTACCGCCTTCATAGCTCAGTTGGTAATTGCTCTGCCTTCTGCGCCGTAGGGTTCCGTGCCCGTTTACTGTCTGCTGTAACACAGTTTTTAAAAACTAAAACAGCAGACAGTCTACTATTTTATTTTGTGCTCATTTTTTTGAAAATAAATATTTGTATTTGTAGGTCGTGGGTTCGATTCCCACTGTGAACAAACATTTGTATGATAACAGTAAATTTTTGTTCTCTGTCTGGGTGTTAATAATATTATAAGTATGTATTTACAAAAAAAAGTATAATAAGTATAAGCTATCTTGTTTCCATACCACAAGCTTTAGCTTATTTTGGGGCTAGATAGTGCTGTGTGGAAAGTCTAAGAATATTTAATTTATTTAATTTTAATTCAGTAACTTTCAATTTGTTAGCACACTAACCTCCCAAGGAAAAACCGTACTGTTTACTGTGGGGGTTAGTTCTGCCCTGTAGGTTATATTACATTTAATTGCTCTATCGTAGTATAAAAAATAAACTAGACTTGTGAGCAAATAAATCCTCAACCTCCTCACTCGCGCTCTAAGTCTCTGCTGCAAAATCGAGAGCTTAAATTTTGTAGATAAAGAACATAGTCAATGTACATAAATAATGTGATTTTCAAATTACGCCAAATCTAAATAGCGTTGACTTTTTTTATGAATTTGGTTGAATAAGTACCACATTTTAAATAAAAAATATTTATACAAATGCAAAATCAATAACATTACAATAACAAAATAGCACATTCATACATTCATGTCATGTCATTTTTTCACTGGTTTTTTCTTTGAATTGAATGATTTTTTCATCCTATTGGGGTTGTAGTTTTCTTTATCTGAAGAATCTGTACTTGTGGGGGTGTACCCGCGCGCCGCGCGTCTTTGCCTTTTACTGTGCTCTTCTAGGTCTTCAATATCATCAAGAACCAATCTAAAACAGAATAGATATCTCTGTAATTTAATATTCTTCTTATCGTAACACCACTTTTGACGAAACAGTGCGGTGAAAGGACTTTATAGGGCTCAATGAGGCTTCTTTTATTAAAAGAGCATCAAGTTTTTTATTTTACGTAAAAAGAACTTTAATTACCTATATATAAAATTAGCAAAGGGCAATAAAACCTATTTCACAGTTATAAAACTGAATAGTCAAACATCAAAATATTTATTCAAGGTGTACTAGTATGGGACATGCATGCATGACAAATAGGTAATTGAATGTTCTGACACTTCACATCGCTATTGTTATTCACGTTCTTTTGCGTTGTTTTGCGTGCGTGACTTGCGGGGCATTGTTTTGTTATTGGTGATGGTTACCAGTTTACATCAGGTGGGCCATCTGTTTGTTCCATCAACTAGTTGTAATAAAAAAAACATATATGTATATATAGCGATGTGAAGTGCCACCATTATGCGGCATTTACACTCTCGCCTCGTGTCTCGTGCCGACCTCGGGCGATTGATGGCACTTGATAACACTCGTGGCGAGTTCAGTTGTCCGGACGAGGGCGTCGCGAGTGGCAAGACGAGGCGCGCGCTTCTTATCACACTCGCGTCTCGCACGAGTGTAAATGAGCAATTACAGATTCTTATTTACAAGTGCAACCCAACTGTCAGTGTATTAAATAGGCATATCAGTTATCTAGTACCCATAACACAAGCTTTGAATAGCTTACTTTGGGGCTAGATAGTGCTGTGTGGATTGTCCAGCATTATTTATTTATTTATTAAAAAAAAAAACTGTGTGCTGGTGTTTCTGAACGTCATCACTATCCTAAAGTGCACTGCTGCACATTGTACTCCCATATCTCATCTAAAAATGATTTTAGGCCCTTCATACAATAACTGACACAACTTGTCCAACAAGTCCAGTTGTCTTATTGTTGGTTTTTCAGTTTTAGGTTGCTATTTGAGAATATTTATTCTCCAGTGGCTGTCAGTTCTACAAACTATATGGCCTATTAGTATTCTCTATGAAATCTAAGCATATTTGACAGAAAATAACTTACATTTCATCATAGGATCTGTGTACATCAGCAGTCACTAGCAAACTTGTGCTGTGTACCTCTTCATCAGAATCAGATTCTGCTATTATGACATTTGAGGGTTTGATTAAAGATTTATTCACTACACCAACATTATTAGCCTCAATCAGAAATAGGTTTTCACCTTTAGAGCTGCTTGGGATAGGTGAAACTCCTCTTGGCTTATCTATTGCATAGCTCATGCACTTCTCATCTACTAATCCATGATCAACAATATCTGTCTGAACATCAATGGACTGTTTAGTGATTACTTTGTTTATCTTTTCTGTTTTTGAAACATTAATTATAGTGGTAAAGCTTTTACTTTCTACTGTGATGGATATTTTAGGTGGTATTTCAGATTCTATTTTGTTATTCACAATGTTAACATAATTACTATTCTCACAGTTATAGCAAAGAGAACCTTTCATATAAAATGGTACTTTATGCTGTGTTATTTTCTGAGTGAGTTTAGACTCTGAGGTAAGTGTTGAGGAAGCACACTTTGCATACTTCTCCTCTTCTAGCACTGCCAGCCAAGCATTCATATCCTTATCAACACTGACACTTTGAGAGTCATCAATAGTAATTGGTCTATCACCATCAATCGAAATTCCACTGTCATCTTTGTTTTGAATTCTTTTAACATCTGTTGATGAATATGTTTTGATTTCAGGCTTTTCAATTATGTTTTCTTTATTGTACTTCTTTGTAGGTGCTACTTGATTATCAATTAATGTTTTATTGTCATCTGTCCATATCTCCAAATAGTTTCTTTTTCTACAAGATCTATCAATATTTTGAGTATTAAACACTTTATGAGGTTGTTTCCTTTGTGTATTTATTAGGGTTCTTGAATAATTTAGATCTCCCAATGGTTTTCTTTTGACACATGTGTTGAGCCACTCTCTCACATTGGCATTAGAGTTATCCATTTTGATTGGAGACACTACTTCACCAGGAAAAATAGTGATGTGGTTTTCTTTATTTTCAGTAAAAGGCTTTGAACTTTTCCTCTTATTATAATATTTAGCCGGAGCTTGAATGCATTGTGGAAATAACTCTTTTTCAACTTTTAACTGCTCTGATAATCGATGTCTTTCGTAAACTGGAATAAAAGAAACCATATAGAATTAATTACATTATTTGGAAAACATACAGGTAATATTAGTTCAAATAACTTTTATAATTATTATTTTGAATTACCTACCATCAACACCCAATTCGTTTTCAAAAGCCTCTAATAAATTACTGGCCCTTTTACATCTCTGGGAATATGGTGTATCAAGTGATGGTGCAGCGAAAGTAGACGAGTCCTGAGGAGTGAGGCAGAATGGACAACATTCAGTTGCAGGCACACAATCGTCACAACTCGTGTGTCCACAAGGATATCTCATGCGTTTCCCGTTTGGCTTGTCACTGGATAAATAAACTACAGTTAGCTATTGAGCCCATTCTAGGACTTTAGAATTAAATCTTTTGAACTACTTACCAAACAGCACAACGATTGGTGTCAAATATATTTTTCACATGTTCTGCAGCTTTAATGATAGGTATCGACTGATTCATGATATTTGTTTCACATTTCCGTGATTTTTTCGTAAAACGAAAATTCTATAATCCACATCAACACAACAAACAAACAATAAAAAATAAAAACTAACTTTCATTCAAGCCAAGCCAAATAAACAAGAAGAAAGATGACGACGTGACATAGGTGACAGAGACTGGTGACGGACGGGTGACGTGACGTGCGCGTGTGTGATTGATCGTTTTTCTTTCATTGCGTCAAGCGAGGAGCGACCGTTGTTGTCATGTTGTTGTCTAGGAATTTGTACTTGTATTCAAATTCCTTGGTAGTGTTGTATACAAGGGCAATAAGGGTAAGGTTGTAGTACTTATATGTAGGTAGATGACCGGATGGATTCGAATTATTCACTTACGCACACTAATGTACACACGTGTCATGCAACAAGACATCCGTCCGCCATTTTAGACATCAATAGAAAAAATGCCGGCCAAAAAAATTTTTATTGGGGATGGGTAACTAAATAAAATACATCGATATTTTGTCGTACCGATAGTTTTAAACAGTATCGATCATTATCGAGTGTATATATACATAATATATTGATGTATCGTCAGTTGTCATATGGTTACATAATTCTCAAAGCATTAAATATTCGGAAATAGTATACATGAAGGAAATAGACATGACAGATGCGAGCATTTTATGAAGATGTGTTTTTTTAGTTAACATAAACAATTAATTGCTATAATCGATCACAGCGCTCACATCCCCTCACAGGCGTTCCGAATTAGATATTGCGATTATGACAGCTCAGAGCTGTCAACAATTCGGAACGCTCGTAAGCGCACTCACAGAAACATCCTAGGAATTATAACCTCGAACCTTGTGTAACAAACTGGGACTGCTTGGATATGTTCTGGATTTGTTATTTTATGATCGCAGAAAATATTATACCCTATAACGACGATAATGCGACTGAAAACATAAAACCTCATCACAAATAACAACAAAACACAAATGCACAACTGTCATTTTTGACAGCGCTCACAGTGATATTAGAATATGGCATGCCCCGCGTTCCGAAATACGCCATAATTGATTTGAGCGCTCACACCGAACCGTACCCGTACCGAATTAGCGTGAGCGCGATAACGACGACTCATGAAACGTCATAGATGACGTCATGACATGCGCCATCTTGCGATTACGCTGACCATGCCATATTCTAATATCACTGTGAGCGCTGTCAAAAATGACAGTTGCGTATTTGTTGTTATTTGTGATGAGGTTACAAGTTTTCAGTCACATTATAGTCGTTATAGGGTATAATATGTTCTGTGATCATAAAATAACAAATCCAGAAAATATCCAAGCAGTCCCAGTTTGTTACACAAGGTTTGAGATTATGATTCCTATGATGTTTCTGTGAGTGCGCTTACGAGCGTTCCGAATTGTTGACAGCTCTGAGCTGTCATAATCGCATTATCTAATTCGGAACGCCAGTGAGGTGATGTGAGCGCTGTGATCGATTATAGCCATTTCGGAATGCGGCCATGGTCGGCGTAATCGCAAGATGGCGCATGTCATGACGTCATGTATGACGTCATGTATGACGTTTCATGGGTCATCGTTAGTTGCGTTGCGTAAAAAAATCTAAATTGATACGAATTTGATACACTATAATAAATATCTTACACCGTTATACATAATATCGCGAAAATTATCGATATTTTGATAAATATATATATTTTGCCCATCCCTAGTTACAATTACAAAACCAAATGGGTGTTGTTTGTTGTAATGATCTCCGGCCGGCGATATTTGGAAAATACAAAAACAACTAACAATGACTGAAATAACTGAATACAAACAGTACTTTCCTATTGATAGCATACAGAAAGTGTGCGTTTTATTTGAAGAGCAACTACGCAGTGACAAAGAGGCGGATTTGGCTTTATTTTCTATCATTGTTGGTGCCGTAGAGAACAATCTTACTAATTTGAAAAATACCGACAAAGATTCTATTTTAGCAGCCAATAATCTAAAATTTCGGTCTGTTGATTGGGAGGAAGTGCATAGTCTTCATGATCGTTTTGTATCTTTGATGCGTAGTGGTGTCGACAACAAACTTCTGAATGGCACGTATGCTTCTCGTGAGCTGATAAAACGAGTGGCCGATGTTGTTTGGAACTCTTTAACTCGCAGTTACTACAAGGACCGGGCCCATTTACAATCCATATACAGTTTTCTGACTGGTAATAAACTTGATTGTTTTGGTGTCGCATTTGCTGTTACTGCGGGTTGCCAAGTGTTGGGTAAGCAGGATGTGCACCTGGCCTTGTCAGAGGATCATGCTTGGGTCGTTTTTGGTAAAGAGGGGACAGAAACTGCAGAAGTAAGCATATCACACTTACATGGTACTTATTAGTCAAATGATATAGATAAATAGTGTAAATCATGGAAGGAACCCATAAATATATTTACAGGTAACTTGGCATGGAAAAGGAAATGAAGATAAGAGAGGAAGGTCAGTTGAAGACAATGTGCTGGCGCGCTCATGGCTGTATGTGGCTGGCAAACCAGTGGTTTGCACTCGTGTGATGGAGCTGGCTGCATTGGTATCATCCATCAACCCAACACTGACACCAACTATAGATGTTGATGAAGTAGCACAGATGCAGCACAAGTTACTCTGGCTTTTACATGATGGTGGTAAGTCAAATTTCATTTAGCAACTGAGATTTTATTTGACTAAATAATATGGTAATGGTGGCTTAGTCAACATTTCTATGTAAATCCAAATCAAAATCCAAATATTTCAATACCTGCCAAAAATATTGGTACTTAGCTTTAAATCTTTTTTTGCAATGATTTCATAATCTTAGTTCATTCAACACACACATAATTTAATATTGTCTCTTCAGTGAAAACAAATGTGTTCTACCTACATTATAACTTTATGTTGCAAATAAAACATGAGCTGTAAATATTAATTTGTGAAGGAATAACTTAATACCACATCTCTAGGTTATAGTTTTAGTTGAAAATGGTCACCACACTTGTTATTCATTTGCACAGCAATTAATGTATTTTGATCTAAGTACCTAATCAATATAAACAAGTTACTGTATCCAAATACAGTGAGGAAGAGTGAATATTTATGTGAGTACCATCAAATAAATATTCACAGCAACATAATCTAAATAAATGGCATAATCATATTATTATAATAAATGGCGTGAGAAGAAGAAGAATCAGCTGCCCACGTAGTCCTGGAATGCGAGGTAGTAGCAACTCAACGACAAGAAATCCTGGCCAACCCCAGGTCACTCCTCCAAGCCTGCGAAGCACCCAGGAAACTTCTGCGCTTTTGGGAGGAGTTGGGCTGGCTACAGATATAGCCAGCACACCCTGACGCACAATGGACCAACCTTGAGTCTAAGTGCGGAAAAAGGAGTCCAATTACATTAACATTAATAAATGGCGTCCTCGCACAACACTTTTAAACTGAAGCTGAAGGAGCACTACTTGTCGTCAATTACTACCTAGCTATTTGTATACGTTATTTATGTTGTTAAGCAATAGCATACCTGTTATGTATGTAATATAATATGTATTAGTTTATTTAATATATTAAACTGTATAGTAAGTATTAGGATTGTTTAGATTAATATTAATTTAGGCTAGTTAGGTTTAAAGTACCTTGAGTAGGTACCTGATTAGGTACCTAGTTGGCTAGGTACTTAATATGTAGGTATAGATCTAATAATATATAGTATATTTCGTAAGTGACTACACCGCCGTCAATTCTGATTTGTTTATATCCTTCCACGGTTGCCTGGAAGAGATCGCTCTCAGCGATAAGGTCGCCCATTGTTTTGCCTTTTTTGTGTATGCTGTAACCCTGTACTATGTTTCTGTGTGGTGAACAATAAAGAGTTATCTATCTATCTAATCTATAAATAAATAATGCTGGACAATCCACACAGCATCATCTAGCCCCAAAGTAAGCTACTTAAAGCTTGTGTTATGCGTACACTATATGTATACTTACATAGATAGATATTTTTTATTATACATAAACACCCAGACCAATGGAACAAATTTCTGCAGATCATACACAAATTTGTTCTGAGGCGGGAATCGAACCCGCAACCTCTAGCGTCGCAGGCGGACTCTCGCCCGCTGCGCCACTGAGGTCTTCGAGGAGGACATAATCTAAAATGTTATTAGGTAGTAAACAGTATTTACTTGTGTAGTATTTAATTGGCCATCAATAAAAATGTGCTATGATCAATAATCTTTTATCACACACTTTCTAAAAGCAAAATCATCATGAAAGCAGTATTTCTCAGGTCATTTGGATGCCTATCCAATGGGTTTAGGCAACCTCGGGGATTTGAGTGAATACATATCCAACAGTCCTTCTGAACTAGAAGTGCCAAGCTTGAAAGCCGATGGCACTGCAAGACCTGATTCAGCAACATTGTATGCTCAAGCAATCCGAGCCTCCAGAACCCATTATGAAGACAGACATGTCTACCCATATACTTTTCAGGGGGGGTATTATCATCGACATAAAATGTACAAAGAAGCATTCAATGCTTGGGCTAGTGCTGGAGATGTCATAAGACAGTGAGTTTATTAGTAAAATTTTTAAAAGCCTAGCCCTCTTGACTTGTCCTACCCTTGATACTTCCTATTAATCCGACTTTCTATCCTTCCTACTACCTATCCTACCTACTAGTCCTACTTCCTATCCATCCTACTTCTTATCCGGTCTACTAATCCATCCTACTTCTTATCCTTTCTACCAATCCATCCTATTTCCTATCCTTTCTACTAATCCTACTTCTTATCCTTTCTACTAATCCTACTTCTTATCCTTTCTACTAATCCTACTTATTATCCTTTCTACTAATCCTACTTATTATCCTTTCTAATAATCCTACATCTTATCCTTTCTACTAATCCTACTTCTTATCCTTTCTACTAATCCTACTTCTTATCCTTCCTACCAATCTTACTAAATCTACTACCTATCCGGTCCTACTAATATATAAATGCGTAAGTTACGGTGTATGGATGTATACATTATTAATAATAATTTTTAATTTAATTAAATTTCTGGAAAATTACAAACCCAATAAAGGGGAGATGTCTTAAATATTAATGCTGGCAATACCACAAGCTGCAGGATATTAAATAAAATAATTAATTTTTCAGTTACAACTATTCAAGGGATGATGAAGAAATTTACAAGGAGTTTTCAGAAATAGCCAATGAACTGATCCCACAGCTGATGAAAGCTGAGAGTTCCGGTCACTCGGCAAGGTCTATATTGAAGGATCCAGAATGCTTTGCTTCATTGCTCAGGTAGACATCACTCCACAACTGTTCTTTCCATTAAGAATATATATTCTTTTCACTTTAATCTATTAACCAATTTTTATTTAACTAGTGGTTTGTCGCAAACTGAGATTTTGTAATGTCTAAATTCATCATACTTCTTGCGAATAAATACATTTAAATACATTATTTTTAGGTTCTATGATGGCATTTGCAAATGGGAAGAAGGCAGCCAGACTCCTATACTGCACATTGGCTGGGCAAAGCCTCTCGTGAGCACCATCTCCAAGTTTGATGCTGAAGTTAGAGCTCAAGTTAACATCATCTGCAAACCTGACACAGGAGATGACATGGAATCAAATGAATCAGAAGAAAAACCAGAAACAGAAAACAATGGAAAATGGAGCAGTACTGAAAACACTGAAATGAGTGTTCGTGAGCAGTTGACTGCAGCTGTGAACAGCAGGCCTAAGGTAACTCTTTACAGTCATAAGATGGCTGCTTTGAAGCCACTTCTATTGGCAGAGAGATTGAACTCTAATGCATTACAACTCCAACTGACTGCACAAAGTCAATTAACGCGACTGCATGCACCGACAAAGCGAAGAGAAGATGAAGAACAAAACACTATGCAAACAGCAAGAGCTAAACGGGCGCGTCGGGAACGTTGACCTTTGGAATGTAGGTGTCTGTTGCTATCACTAGTATGTATTTGGTCGTCGTGCCTTTATGATTATTGCTTGTGGCCAGGAGAAGCCAGGCTGTCACTTATAGCTGGTTCGCACTGGTCGAGTAGAGGAGACCAGTGCGAACCAGCTAGTACGTTGGCGCGGATTTGTCACTTATGCATTGTGCAGGTAAAGTGTTGATGCATTCATAAAGAATAACTTATTTTCTTGAAGTACAATTACGTACCTACCTACTGTAAAGTATTTTATTGTGCATTTATTTGTATATAGCGTAGGTCTAGTACAAAGACCTTAAATACCTGTATTTTAGATCAGTATGTAATAATAGGCTTAAAGCTTAAATTAATAGGTTCCAAAGCTGAATAGAAGTAATGGAACATTCATATTTTTTGTTATAAGTGCCTACCGTCTGTGTCCATCCCATGTAGGTTATTTTCAAAAGGCGTGGTGTTTTTTGGACGAACTCTTAATAGAACCCTCGCGTACCTATTCATTTGCTAGGTAGTTCTAGTTCATTCGCTCGTATTTATGGTTGTTGTGCATAAAACCATTATGTCTATCTATACTTGTCTTCCAACTACCTAATCTTGTAATTTTACTGACCCGATTTATCTTTCTGTAGGTCTATCAATCATGAGTTTTCTCAGACTACACAAGCTAAGGGCAAGTAAAAAACGTATAAAATCTTGCAGCCTTTTTACAAGTTTCAAAAAGATTCATGTTCTGATGGAAAATTAATAAGTAATAGACCCACTGTACCTTGTATTATTAAATAATAGAACCTATATTATAGTAGTAATTTAGTACTATATATAGTAGTACCTCTGTAGTATACAGTAGTACCTACTTACCTACTTTGAATATTGTCTTAACTGTTTTCGGGAGTAGATAACCTACCTATCAAGTTACCAATCTACTCGCACGTAGCGTAGGTTCGACGACTCCTCTCGCCTAGCGAATACATCACTCACCTTAGATTTACTAACTATACATAGGTAGGTACATACAGGACAGCCTCCACAGCTCAGTTGGTAGGAGGTAGCCTTCTGTGCCATAGGCCGTGTGGGTTCGATCCCCAACGAGAACAAACATTGGTGTAATGAACATAGATGTTTATTCTCTGTTTGAATTTTATATAATATTATAATGTAGGTATGTATTTACAAAAAAAAAGTGAACAAGTAGTATATCATCTATCTGGTTCCCATATCACAAGCTTTCGCTTCGTTTGGGGCAAGATGGAAGAAGTGTGGAATGTCCATCTATATTTATTTATTTAATTTGCGGTATCGCTGCAAGACTTAGGCACAATGCTCAGAGACCTTGATATTGTCTTGGAACAGGTGGGTCTTAAAATAAACATGATTAAAATCATATCTAACCGCTTGCGGCACCAGCCCCGCGCGGCCGCACTCTCTAACCGCTGTCCCGCGGGGAGAGGGACCGCAAGCGGTAATGCTCATGTCACACACGTGTCGTACATGCCTACGTGTTGGGACTTGTGAGCGATATCATCGAGCTTGTGGACCAATATGTATGTACTGTATAATACCAGATAAGTAGGTAAATACCACTGGTATCTACCCATGTATGGGTCAGACGATCCAACTAGGTAGGTCTAACTGTGACAAAGAGGCGACGAATCCAACTCGGATGGGCTGAGGTCTAAAAATTAGCAGACTATGAAAGATTACCAGTGCATGTTCCCAGTGATGACCTAGCGAACTGACGTGCGTGGTCGTTCACTATTGTAGCAGTCCATTGCTAGACGTCAGTCTACCAAGGCGCCTCTGAGCCCGTTCTAACACTTCTCAAAACTATATGTAAGCATAGAAAACTGTGTCACTTTCTTCATGTTTGTTGCGGCACAGTCAAGAGAAGGTTGCGGTCACCATTTTATCCCGTTTCTTTTATACCAATTAATGACCTACCTATTGTATACTTACCTATCTAGTTGTTGAAGAACATACAATAATAAATTAAAATTATAGTAGGTACCCAGTCTACTTAAAGTGCATAATGTTTAATTGTAAGTGGGAAATATCCACAAATATATTTATAGACCTGCATTTTTCATTTTAATTGATTTATACTTTAATTATGTATTATAAATAAGCTTATTGGTTTGATTAATATTTGTACATAAACATTTGTAACTAGTTTTACCAATGACTTGATTCACATGTAATTTTGTCCTTACCTACCTCTACCTGCATAAGTTTTAACATCCTGTCTGTACCTAGAATGTAAGCATGCCATGCATGTGTGCAAAATATGATTGTTTTAACTATGAAAATATAATTCAAACAGGCATACATGGGTCAATCAACTATTTTACCCACACAATGGGCATGTTAGAAAAAATATTTTTTTTTAAATGAACATTCGTTTTCCTTTATTCTAATTTGATAAGGACATTACAAATATCATCATCTATAACTACCTAGAAGGGCAGCGACGTTTGTTCATATTTTATTCAGTTTTTGCTAAAAACTACAGCACATACTCTCGAAAACTGTCACCTCAGTTACCTGCATTCAGCTTAACATAAATGGGTGACTGAAACACAAAAACATTATTTATTATTATTTATTTACTCTTACGTGCATAATCAATTGTTTTGGTAAAATCAGTCTTCATGTATTCCTAAATTTAAACACAAAATCAACTGACATTGGTCTTTTGCGTTACCTTTTTACAAAAAAAGATAAGTTTTTTCTTCATAAAACGAAATGTAAGTGAAATACAAATGAAAATCAATTCTTGAAAGAAACTTGACAGTTGTCTGAATATAGTACAAGCAACAGATAGATAAATAAAAAATAATACAGCATGTTGTAATCAAAATTACAATTTTAAATTTGGGGACACTATGTAACTCCAGAGACAAATTTAGGTAACACCTAAGACATACAACAAAAATATGGGTCTAAACAATACTGTCGGTTTATTCCCAATGTTTCTCTTAGTAGTTGTGTTTTTTTCCTAGATTTGTCTATATTATCAGTTTCAAAAAGGCTTTTTAACAATCTTTTCTCCTTATGGCTCTTAATCCTTTCATATCGCTCTTTAACTGAATTTGTCAAAATCTTATAATTCCTTTTTTCTTTATGATTTTCAGATTCTCTTTCTTTTACTTTCTTTCTAATCAGTCTTTTCTTGTACTTCTCACAGATTTTCTTCAACTTTTGGTTTTCTTTTTGTAGTTTTTTGTTCTCTCTGTGCACTTTACTTTTATTTTTTCTTACTTTCTTTCGTCCTCCTTTTTGGGACGCTACTGATGCCGGAGAGGCTGGTGGTAACTGGTTGTAGATATTGAGTACGCCAGGTACTGGTGAACTTGGTGGTGTTGCATCCAAGATCGATTGTAAATTCTTTTTTTTCTTCCTGTATTCTCTTTGTCTCAACTTCCAGATAGTATTTGCTTGTTTCTTTTCTTTTGGCGTTAAGTCTTTTGCAAGTCTTTTACCTCTGTGGCGCAGCGGGCGAGAGCCTGCCTGCGACGCAAGAGGTTGCGGGTTCGATTCCCGCCGTGGAACAAATTTGTGTACGATCTGCAGAAATTTGTTCCGATGGTCTGGGTGTTTTCTATGTATAATAAAAAAATATCTATCTATGTAAGTATATAATGTATTAAATATATCAGTTATCTAGTACCCATAACACAAGCTTTGAATAGCTTACTTTGGGGCTAGATAGTGCTGTGTGGATTGTCCAGCATTATTTATTTATTTATTTATTTAAGCCTTTTGACAGCCTACGTAGCTCAGTTGGTAGTAGCTCTGCCTTCTGCGCCGTAGGTCGTGGGTTCGATTCCCACCGTGAACAATCATTTGTGTGATGAACATAGATGTTTGTTCTCTGTCTGGGTGTTATATAATATTATAAGTATGTATTTACAAAAAAAAGTATATAAGTAGTATATCAGCTATCTGGTTCCCATATTACAAGCATAAGCTTAGTTTGGGGCTAGATAGTGCTGTGTGGAAAGTCCACCAATATTTATTTATTTTATTTATTTATTTTAACTTTGTGGTAGTGTTCACGGTGCTTTCTTTTAGCCTCTTCGTACTTTTCGGTGTTCAGTTTGAGTCTTTCTCTGTACCTTTTTTGTTTTTCAGCTGCCGATATGCGCGCCATTTTAAATTATTTTTTCTGAAAAAATCACTATGATTTTTGAAGTACTTACTAGCCAAAACATGAGTCAATATTATAATAAATAAATTTGTATAATCCCCAAGACTACTATTTGTTGTCAACCTTCTTGGTACACCATCAAATCAAGGTTAGTAATTTTATTAAAGATATAAGACAAGACAAGCCAAGAATTAGCTCAAATAGATCCAGTTTTACTTTACGTGTTAGAAGCTAACCCCACAAAATACGTGGATGTCTTAGCAGTTACCAAGAATGTCTGTGGAGTTACCGCCAATGTAACTCAGCCTACAAGTAACTCAGCAGACAATTGGTGTATTTTCATGAAATAAGTACATTTAAATATGATTTTGGTAATTGGCGTAAACCTTAGCCGAATACATGTGTTAAGTACTGTATAAACATCTGATTATTATAAACAAATTTTAAACATACATCGAGTAATCACGGTAACTCTGCCGACGACACAAAAAGGCACGCACACCCTCCGAACGTTCTTCGCGGACTGGCGGCTTGACGGCGCTATCAAAGGGCACCGCCTTGCCATGCGAGCGAAAGCAAACACAACTGAAGCTACCTACGGCAAACAGTGCCATCTTTGTGTTTCTAGACGAAATTTATGAGTGTAACTCCGCACACGGAAGCAAAAGCACTATAGTCAGGGACAAAACTTTAAGATTTTTTTTTAGAAAAGTGGTTTGGCTAATTTATTTTTTGTTTAGCACACAATAAACTGTATTGTACTATCTTGTTCTGTAATTAAAATTGTCTGAAAGTAAGGTTTATAAGTTCACATAAAATTAAAGTTTACTTGTGAATGTGGTCTTAGGACAAGAGTATTTTGTATGGAGTGAACTTTTCGTATACGGAGTTACCATAAGTTTTAACGGAAATGAAATATTTTCGAGAATGTAATCAACTTTGCTAGTGTGCCTGATGATCATAGATACCATTGTGATATTCGCTTTGTGTGTAACTATAACATACTGGCGCATTTTAATAAAAAATGGTCGGGGACAACAAAGTGTGGGTAAAATAGTTGATTGACCCACATGCTTATTTTTAAGTTATATATTAATTTGCAACATTGTGTGTGTTTGAATATTGTGGTAAACCTACTCATATTAATATAAGGTGTGATAAACTGATAGAACTACTCTATAAAGCGGAAAACTGTGCATTTAGATGATTATCCTGAACACATTTCATGATGTAAAAAACCCTAAAATTGTCTAAGATGAAATCATGTCTATCATCCCATATACTACTTATCCGCCTTACTAATAAAACTTATGACAAGCTTATTACACCTGTAGGTTGATCACGTAACTTTCGTTTTTTGCATGCAACAAAAGTTACGCGATCATCTGCTGTTATACCAGTGTTGTAAAAATTGTGTTGGTCTGGGTGTTTTCTATGTATAATAAAATATATCTATCTATGTAAGTATATAATTTATTAAATATATCAGTTATCTAGTACCTATACCTCAAGCTTTGAGTAGCTTACTTTGGGGCTAGATAGTGCTGTGTGGATTGTCCAGCATTATTTATTTATTTAAAAAAAAAATTAAAATCAACCTAAGGTCACAGCCTTTAGGGTTGGTTTTACATTGTTTACAACACCAGTATAATGGATGTAGTATATAAGCTTGTCATAAGTTTTATCAGTAAGGAGTTTTTTTTGCCACACCTGTGAAATCAATTTAGCCTAAGACAAGAACACTGAAGAGTAGTAGAGCTCTTTGTGAAGGGCTCGTCCGGGTAAGTACTACCACCACGCCTTTTTCTGCCGCCAAGCAGCAACGCTGTATTTCGGTTTGAAGAGTGTGGTCGCTGGTGTAATTACAGGCACATGAGGCTTAACATCTGTATGCCTCAAGTTGATGGCAGTGCATCGTAGGGCACGTTCCTATTGTGCGTGACCTACGGGGCAATGTTTTGTTTATAGGTGATGGTTACCACTTAACATAAGGTGGGCCATCTGCTTGTTCCATCAGCTAGTTGTATAAAAAAAAAACACTGACATGAAACATCCAAGTTTTTTTTAAATGGCTTACAATATTAATAATCTTGTATTCCAATTTTGATATGTAGTGGTAGTGTTGTTTATAATCTAACTTATTACAGTTTGAATTTAATTATCTAATTTTATATTGTAATTGATTGCTCTTTGGCCATTTCATTTTGTAATGGTTCTGTTAATGTTATGTAATGAAGTACCTAATTAATGTTGTTGACAAAGGTAGTTATGTAGCTATTCCATAAAAAAATGAAGTTGCATTGTATAAAATATATTTTTTGAATAAAATAAATTACATCTAAAATCAAGACACTTTTATTTACAATGGGCCTTAGAAAAGCATGAGTTTATTTTGTGGACTATTTCTGCTATTACAACTTGGGTGACACTTTCAGCATGATGAGATGGCAATTCTAGCCATATAATGTAATGATAGCAAGAAGCTCCATAAAGCTTAACAAATCTAAACACAAAGTACACAACTTTTCCTATTTACAGCTTATGGCATCTACCTATTAATATTATTATATCATAGCAGAGCATGCTGTGGTTGCTTATAATTAACTGAAAGAGCACCTGATACCTGATGTAATACAAACTGTAATGAATCTTTGAATTTTGTGTATCTTTTGTTGGCAATCCTAAATAAATAAATAAACCCCCAGTTTCTGAAAGCTCGATCAAATCCAAGGAATTTAAATCTAATCAGCTGTCAAGTCACTTGCTTTCTCTGTCTAATTCGAAGTAAAAGCTGAAACAACAAGTGACTTTGATTGAGCTTTTAGAAATTGGTGGTAAATGTTATTACTGTGAGCAGTGAAAATATTGTTAGTAGGTCGACTGCATCATCACTTAACATCAGGTGAGATTGCAGTCAAACGTTTTTACCTATAAGTTGTAAAAAAAAGGTACCTATTGGTTTTCTGTTTATGGTTTTGGATTAGCCCTTGTTTCTTGAACAAAAAGCCAGGAATACCAAGTATACCAACTGCAAATTAACTGCACTGTCCATAGTAAGTAGGTAGTATTGATGTTCTATGATCCCTCTTCATCATCGTCGTCAATATCGAATGATAAAAGTTGTTTCTTTTTCTTATCACTATTACTCTTACTATCATTTTTACGTTTCCTTACATCGGTAGCTACACTGTTCTTCGATTTGAACATTATTCTTTGACTCAAATCTGCTTTCGCTTCTGATTCTTCTTTTTCTAAGTTTTTCTTCTCAATTTCGGCTTCTTCAGCAGTAAGATCTCCTTTTTTCAGCACAACGACTTGTGGTTGCTCGCTATCATCGTCATCTACAAAATCCTTTTCTTCATTTTGAAGCTCATCAAATTTATGATTTCGATCATCGTAGCCAGCTTGTCTTTTGAGTACTTTAAGAAACTCAGGAGCTTCAGGCTTGATATAATTAACGTTGCGCTTTTTATTCATTTTCAATTAGGTTTTGTAAGAAAAAATATACCTCTAGCCTATGTACCAAAATTACGGAAAGCAAAATTGTTTTATGATTCTAAGATTATGAAAATTGTAAACAAACAAAACTAAAACTAAATGTCAATTAGCACACACACACGGGTATGTCACAGTCACATTCAAAGAAGGAACAGTTTACATTCTCTTTGGAAGGAACGTCAGAAGAAAAATGTTTGGTTCGGGCTTGGATGAAGTATAACAGGTTCGGGCGAGGAACTAACCAAATTCCTAGGGTTCAGGAGCCAATAATGCACGGCACGGCATAATATTGTACGATCTGTACGGGATGATAATGTACCTAGACCCTATTATATTACACCTATAATAATATCTCGTCATCCGAATTAACTCCTAAACTTACAATAGCGAGTTTAGACTTTTAGACTTTTCCCTTGCCAAGACTTTCTGCCAGACGCACCTTTTCTATAATGTCCTTGTAGATCCAGCTAACTCATTTCGTTAAAATTGACAATAGTGCTATAATAATAAATATAAATATAAATGCTAATAATTTGTTACACAATGGTGCCAATTCTGTTGTTTAACTTTCATAACAACGTAATTTGACAGTACTAAAAATATTGCCATCCCTTTCTAAAAGAGCGAAACAACAAGGACGGCTATAATTATAGAGCTGTCAGATTAGGTAAGTTGATAATGCAACAACAGAATAGACACCACTAGGTTACGCCATAAGGCTAAACATTTGTTCGACCGAAAGGGTAGTTTGGATTGGTTTTAAGATAAAAACTTCCCGTTATGTTTCTGTTTGTTTCTTCTCCCATAAACACGCTATAATCACAACGATTCTCCAAATATTCTGTCCAGTTGCTACACTGATAGGCTGGGAAGGCTTGAGGGTTTCCGATGGATTCCGCATAGTAATAATACGATCGACCATGACTGCAAGCCTCTGAAATATTGATAGGGTTATCTGTAATTTCAGTCCGTTATATTATTTGCTAGCTTCTATCGATCAAAAATCAACACTATTTACATATGTAGGTAGGTAGGTACCTACCCAATATTTTCGGAATAGTTTCGCAGCCTGGCTGGGGGGGGATGCCGCTGTTTGGAAAGAAGTCCACCGTGCCTACGTTCGACTCGATGCCGAGAACTCCGCTGCATGTGTGGATGATATCTACGAACCGAGCATCGTTTGCATCCAGTCTAACAGAATTTTCTCGGCAGGGATATTCGAAAAGAGGTCTGGCAGGGTCAAGTCCTATAATGAAAAAAATATGTTTTTGTGAGCCATTTATTTGCGAGAAGGTACCTAACTCTAGCTCTAGAGCTAGGAGAGGGGTATGCCTGTGCTCATTCGACAGAGCACCAAGGTGTAGTCCACATACCCCGAATAGTTAGTAAGCTGAAGTGGCAGTGGGCTGGTCATGTCTGCCGAAGAACCGATAACCGCTGGGATAAACGAGTTCTGGAGTGGAGACCGCGTTTAGGCAAGCGTAGTGTGGGACATCCGCCGACTAAATGGATCGACGCGACGACTTGCGCAGGGTGGCGGGAAAAAACTGGATGGGGAGAGCCAATGACCGGGCTCAGTGGCGGAGACATGTCCAGCAGTGGACTGCAATTGGTTGATGATGATGAAACGAAAATGTGTCAAAAAGTAGGCGAAGTTAGGTGTTGGACGGTCGCGGTATGTAGGTAGGTCGCGTAAACCAAGAAGAACGCAGGAAAACAGAAGAGGGAATGTTGTGTTTGCGCATAAAACGCTCGCGCCATCACACCCCCTCCCCCTCCTTCCGGCGTTCTTTTTGCGTGACGCGACCTACAAAATAGGAGCAAAAAATTACCAACCTGTAATACGATCTACTGAAATTTTGGAATTATTTGCGGCAATACCCATAATGTGCGCACCAAGACTGTGTCCGATCAGATGGACTTGTTCACCAGAAACATTGTATTTTGCAGATAAGCCATTTAGGAACATTGCTAATTCAACACCAATAACTTCAGTTTGGTTTGCTACCCAGTGATAAAATATGGAGCTGGCAATGTAACTCCAATCTACAGTGATCACGTTTATGTCTTGCTTCAGTAGGTATGCGTTTCGTATACCCGCAACAGCGTCGCTCTCTACAGAAGATCGCCACCCATGGGTTATAATTTTTAAAGGCAATTTGTAAAGTTCAATATCCCCATCGAAGAGTATTGGTTCAGCTGTCTCGTTAAGAACTATTGAATCTGTTAAATTGTTCCTGGAATTAAAAGGGATAATATCAATATATGTAACAAGGCAGGCACCTACGTAATAAATAAATAATGCTGGACAATCCACACAGCACCATCTAGCCCCAAAGTAAGCTACTCAAAGCTTGTGTTATGGGTACTAGATGACTGATATATTTAATACATTATATACTTACATAGATATATATTTTTTATTATATACATAGAAAACACCCAGACCAACGGAACAAATTTCTGCATATCATAATAGATGATGGGCATGGATCAATAACGCCGCGCCGAACACCAACCCTTGTTGATTTAATTACCTACCACGTAATGAATTTAACATTATTTATACACCACTATTATGTAACTACCAAAAAGAGAGGCTGTTTCAGAAGAGGCTACTGATGATACTGCGCCGTCAGAACTTATAAATCTCTATCTACCACCAAGTTATCGAGGTTTGCTTTTAGCCAAAAACGCGACAAATATTACAAAATTTGTTCCCAAAATACTTCACGAGTAAACCTCGTAGGTACGCATTGCGTACAAGGTTGACCTGAAAAGTATTTTCTAGTAGGTACTGAGCCCATAAAATTGGACCCGTTTTTAGCTAAAAACAAAAAAAAAACAAAAAAGTAAAAAAAAAATGTTTTAATCGGGCTACTATCTATATATATATTTTGTAGTTACAAAATAGTGGTGTATGTATGTGTAACATTATTTTTATTGGTCCTTCGTAAAAATTCTTAGCAGCATCTACAGTCGAACTCAACATTTTTTGGTCCTTCGAGCCGGATTTGACAGCCTTCATAGCTCAGTTGGTAGTAGCTCTGCCTTCTGCGCTGTAGGCCGTGGGTTCGTTTCCCACCGAGAACAAACATTTGTGTGATGAACATAGATGTTTGTTCTCTGTCTGGGTGTTATTAAGTATGTATTATACCTATCAATCAGCTATCTATGGTTCCCATATTACAAGCATTGGCTTTCTTTGGGGCTAGTTATTGCTGTGTGAAAAGTCTACCAATATTTCTTTATCTAAACGTGCCCGCATCTCATAACAAACTTATTTACTTACCTGAAATAAAGTCTATATTCTATGTTATTGTACCCGCTCCGCACTTGTGGCAATAGCTCTTCGTTACCAATCCCAGTCAAGGAAACGTAATGTGGGATGCCGTCTCCGTCCGGAAAGTAGATCCATTCTGTGCCGTATCCTTCACCATAAAATTGCGTGCTGTAATTAGCTGGCGTATCCGTACCTAAAAACAATAGCTTTCAAGAAAGAACTGACTTCAAATACACTAATACTACTATAACTCAAAAACTACTCGTCAGATCTGATTCAAATTGAATGGGACCACATGACAAGCACCAGATTTTGATAAAAAAAAGAATCATCAAAATAGGTCCACCGAATCATCAAATAAAAAATACAGGCGAATTGAGAATTCCTCTTTTTTTTGGAAAATACACTAATACACCACTACTTTATCTCCCTTGTTCTAACTAGTAACTCTACCCTTTAACTCTAATCTGACTCTTATTTAAATAGGACCCACTTTATAGTACCTAAGTATAGACAGATTTAGTGATGGGACCATTTTCTTATATTTATTTGTTTTTCATTGCCTGAAAACACGTATATAACGACATTTTCCAAAAATGAATTCTAGCTAGATCAATTTATCGCCCCCGAAACTCATACTAAATTTCATGAAAATCGGTGAAGCCGTTTCCGAGATTTAAATTATAAATAAATAAATTATTACAAGAATTGCTTGTATAATATACCTACTTAGGTATTAGATGTTTAATTTAATTATATTTTAGTAATAATCGTGCAATTATGTAGGTAGGGACCTACTTTAGGTTATTACCATATAGCAGTTACGGTAGGCATCCCTTCAGATCGGCGGCGGTGGTATTAGAAAAGTAGGTAGGTACTCACATTTTACAATATTCACTAATGTAACAAAATTAATAAGATAAGAGACAAAGTTTGATAAACGCATGGTTAGTGGTGTCTTACGCGCGAATACCTTTATTACACAAAATTAGTGCTAGACACCTTGATAGGTAGGTAAATTAAATATCTAATCTAAACGTTTTAACCTAGGACTTTGATGGGGGCATTAACTGTACATAAAATAGTAGTATTATTCTACAGTAAATAAACGATAAGTTACAAAGGTTAAACTAGCTAGAGCGCCCTATAGGTAAACGCGAAAGTTTGTAAGTATGGATGGACGTTTGTTACTCAATAACGCCAGAACGGCTGAACGGATCTGGATGAAATTAGGCACAGAGATGGATTATATAGTCTGGAATAGCACATAGGCTACTTTTATCCCGTGGGAATACCGGGATTTAAAACTACGCGGGTGAAACCGCGGGGCGCTACTAGTAACCAATTTTTATTGTAGGAGTGAGAAATTGCCTGAAGGATTCCAGCTGCTTAGTCACTCTCTGCTCCATTTTTTTCTATTCTTTTTTATCACTACGCATTTCAATGTCGCTCATAACCGACCGGAACCCTGTTCATGGTCAAAAGGTACACCTATATACTTACCTTTTTCGTCGTTTTAAATTAAACATTGATAATAGGTACAAGCAGTTAGGTAGGTACGATATTAATGAGCCTTTCGATAAGAAAGCAGGAAGAAGGCAGTTACTAAGACAGTAATATACTTTATAGGAAGACAACTACTTACCTATGTAGATAGTCAAAGACCTCTTAGTAGGTACATAAGTAATACTTATTCTACGTTTTATATTTATTGCAGATGCGGGCGTTTTATGTAGGTATCAGGAGAAGTACAGAAAGGAGGAGAAAGTACTTTAGGGCTTTTATTTATGACTAAGACCCCTTACGTCTTCGACACGTTACATCAGCCCTGTAAACTATTCGTGTCATCATAGATGGCAATAGACATAAAAAAACGCTTAGCGACTAACAGATTAACGCCCTGAGATTCTACACAATCATAACAAGGTATTACCTAGGTACTTAATACAAATACCTATAAATTTCTTTTCGAGTTGGTTCTGTAAGGGCAAGGGTCTTCTTACCCTGTGCTTTCTAATTTTATGCAAGGCCTTACGGCTGAAATACATCAAACAAAACCGATTTTGTCACAGTTACTTGGACGTTACATGTTACACTTTTGACAAAAATTCTCCTAATGACTTGAGTCGAATGAAACGAAGTACAATCGTAATTACGAGAAGAATAAAAACTGGTTTTTAGTATTTATTGGTTTATTTCATAACACAAAATTGAAAGATCGGAAATGTAATCGTATCCAAAATGCATCTGGAAACCTTACCATCAACGTCTATCCCGAACCATTACAAAATTAGTTCTGATAACATTAAACAAAACATAAAATATTACTAACAGCAATTCACTTTATAAAGTCCTACAATCCCGGTAATACTCAGATTCTGTAGCTCAATGTTGTACATCGTACACTGGTTTCCATCACAGAGATTTTATTACCTACTGAAGATTACTTATTTAGAAATAATATTCCGCTTATTTCTTAGCTAGCAATGTAAATCAATGCATGATTTTCCGCCTATAAACATTAAAGGCTGTCATGTGTCTGTGCTTGCAAATTGAACCTTTCCCAAACTATATAATTAAGTGATCATTAATCCTTCCACTCATCTCCTTGCATTTTCCATGCGTGCAAACCTTACAGTCGGGCACCATTTGCAGGCACAAGCAACTACTTACATCAAGTGGCAACAGCTCACAAAACTTACCTATGGAATCACCAATTAACTAATTTAGTTTACGTGTTGATGTGGAGAACTCTACTGCAATTTAAAATCGATAAATATATTTACACAAAATAATAACAGTAACTTCAGCAGGTCTAACGAAAATGTCGCTGTGTAAAGTTGATTAGGTACTGAACAAAATATAGGAATCCTTATTATTATAAAACTATAAGTAAAAGTAATTTAATTGAATATGTAACTATTTATTTTTGTTAGATTTACTTAGTATTATATTAGCCTTTGCGCGGGGCCAACACTTTCCTAACGGGTGGTGCTGTGATACCATCTCGGTCCCAAATTATAGATACGTTGTTAAAAGATTATGAACAATATTACCATCGACTAGACGCTAGGTAAAATAAAGCCCAATTATTGGATGGATTTAAGACATTTGCCCATCGATATGGCTTGAACCAGATTATAAATTAAGGGATCGGCGGCGCGGAACGGGTGTACATCGAGCATGGTCATGGAAAATACAAAAAGAAACCAACAAGTGTCTCGCAATGGAATGAAAAATAAAAAGAAGTGAAACCAATAACACAATGAGGATTTAGCCCTGGTACCTACTAGAAACTATGTTGTGCGATTAACTTGATTTCCCAACTACTATTTCTCTATGCTCTACCATTTACAACGATTACTGGAAGAAGGAAAATTATGCAGTACAATGATTATTGAATTGTGAGATGGCTAAAAGCATAATATATTTGTTGATCTACCGACAAAGATTTACTGTTTAGGGCACAGAAGCGATGTGTGCGGGCCATATGTAAGCTACAGCAGACTGACAGTTGCAAACAATACTTTTCTAAATTAAAGATCTTAACCCTACCTTCTATCTACATTCTTGAAGCAGTATTGTTTGCTAGACAAAATATACACCTTTTTGATAAATTCAAAAGCATACGCCATCAGCATAAACTTTTTTGTCCAAAAAATAAATCGTCTCAACTAAGCAACAGTATATTTTGTATGTCCACAAGGCTTTATAACAATTTGCCTAATACCACATTGACCTCGCCTTCATTCACAGTATTTAGGAAAAAAGTAAAAAAATTGCTAATAGAAAAAGTTTATTATAGTGTGACTGAGTATCTTAATGACAATTTAGAATAATTAATTTTTTTTTTTGTTGTTATTGTTTATTTAATTATTTTGTTCATTAATTTGTAAATTTATCCCAATTCTATTTTAAATTTGAGGCATTTTGTAGGTACATTTATTATGAAATCATTAATTTTTTAATTGTATAATTATTGCATGCTATTTTAAGTGGAATATGGAAGAACACTATTTTAAAACCCTGACACCTGTATTGAAATACCTATATTCGCAATAAAGTTATTATGATTATGATTATGATTATGATTTTTAAAGGTTAGTCATACTCGTTAGGCCTTTCTTTTTTAATTAAAAATTATTTTAGATTCCCAAAATGCACTTCTATTAATATTAAATATAGAAAATATTTGGAATGGCACCTGGACCGGTCACAAACGCGATAATAGATTTGCTGAATTTGTTTAGTTCTAAAATTTCAAATCGAATTTGCACGTGACATTGTGAACTGTTGCCATCACATAGCTAATCTAATTACTTCCGCTTTCATCACAAACTTTAAGGCTCCGGTGACGGCGGCTCGCAATTTCGAAGTGCGATTGGCTATTATTTCATTTTATTTAATTTCGGGGAGGTTGTTTGAAAAAATAACTCTAAAGAAACACGCATAAATACTGTTCGAACACAAATAATACAATAATATAAGGGAAACATGCCCGAATCAGAAATCATTTTGGTATTAGTATGTTTGGTCTTACGTTTACCTAATACCAAAATGATTTCTGATTCGGGCATGTTTCCCTTATATTATTGTATTATTTGTGTTCGAACAGTATTTATGCGTGTTTCTTTAGAGTTATTTTTTCAAACAACCTCCCCGTAATGAAATAAAATGAAATAATAGCCAATCGCACCTCGAAATTGCGAGCCGCTGTCACCGGACTCTTAACGTGGCCACTATTGCATCAAATTGACATCTAGCGTCAGACAGCCGTAGAAAAAGTCATTTGGCATGCATCAGTGGAACCTTAAAGTATGTTGGTGACAATTAGTCCTGCATTTCCTCGGGAAGCTCGTGGGGGTTGAGAATGCCGGGTACGGAAAGCTGCACTCTTCGCTTCTCCTCTTGCGCTTTGCTAAGCGCGAGCTGACGCTCTTCCAAGTACAGGTCGCTGTCGTCTTCACCTGTGTATTCCTATAAAAAAAAAATAAGACCCGTATAACATAAAACTGCATCACGCCATTAAGTATGTTATGGAACAGTAAAAGAACGCTAGATAAATTTCATTAGGATCACCCAAATAATTTAAGCACAGGTAGGTATAGGTAATTTTCTTTCATTGAGTGAGGTTATGGTCAGGTGGACACCTAACCACTTGACCCTAATCCCACTCAATGAAAGTAACAGAGGTACAAAAATTAAAACATCCATTGATGCGCCAGTAATGGGGTCTGGGTTCTTTTTAGTAACTGATACCCTACTATCACCGATAACCACGCAATACATAAAATGCATTCATGACCATTATTTCTAAAAAAGTCTGCGGGCATAAAACGTGGTAAAAAGAGGCATGGATTGGATATAGTTGGTTTTTAAAGGTCTGTCGAAAGATTAAATTTCAAAATTACATATGACTAGTTTCGCCCCGCGGTTTCACCCGCGCAGATTTAAATCCCGGTATTCCCACGGGATAAAAAGTAGCCTATGTGTTATTCCAGACTATAATGTATCTCTCTGCCAAGTTTCATCCAGATCCGTTCAGCCGTTCCGGCGTGAAAGAGTAACAAACATCCATCCATCCATACTTACAAACTTTCACGTTTATAATATTAGTAGGAACTATCGAAAAAAAAAAAAGAAGTAATTATGTAGTATTATTTAGAAAAAAGTTTAGAATTTATTTTTTGTATTGTGTAACTTATGCTTACGAGATACCTAAATGAATGTGTGCAACAACTTCAAAACGGATAATGGGTGGGTTAGTATATCTTTTATTGCAACAACTCATTTGAGATGAACTCGGTAATGTCGAGATGTCAGCAAACACATTTTAAAGTCTAAATAGCTATTTGACTTACCCTGATTTGGACTAGGAAGTCTCTCAAGTGTTCTTTAAAAAGCGGAATATTTTGGTTCAAGTCAAATAATCCCTGCACAGTGATTTTTATCTGATTGTCGCTCAGATGCGAAAACGCAGTTTTGAGAAGATTGGCGACATATTCCTGAAAAAAAATTGTACATTATATTTATGAAAATATAAAAGTAGTTCTTTGTTTTATCATTAGAAAAGTAGACGATCTCAATGGCGCAGCGGGCGAGAGTCCGCTTGCGACGCAAGAGGTTGCGGGTTCGATTCAAACAAATTTGTGTATGGTCTGCAGAAATTTGTTCCGTTGGTCCGGGTGTTTCATATGTATAATAAAAAATATCTATCTATGTAAGTATATAATGTATTAAACATATCAGTCGTATAATACCCATAACACAAGCTTTGAGAAGCTTACTTTGGGGCTAGATGGTGCTGTGTGGATTGTCCAACATTATTATTATTAACATAGTGGTAGGTACACACAGCATAAAATTGTTTTAATAATACACACCTGAATGTAAAGCGTATTGTTTGCTGATGGTCCCAATGGTATGGTGACGCGGCCGGTTTCTACCAAGGAGAATACATAAGCCAGGATGGTAGCGTGCATCGTAAGGCCAGCGCCGTGAGACGTATCTGTCACAACGCTGAATACATGCTCCAAAATATCACACAGGTAGGTCTGATAGAAACTTTGTGCTGCTTGTGGATGTATCTCAACATTGTGGAGCAACCTGTAAAGTATCTGCAGTCCGGTGTCAGCAACATTTCTCATAGTGTGCTTAAATGCCCAAATAATGGAATCCAGGACCAGTTTAAACTGTGCTGGTGGTATGCTTAGGAATGCCTGGAAACAGTGTGTGTTCACTGCCTGCAATAAGAGGAAAAACTCTGTTCTATGCTCAGGGTACTCCTCAAAGTCTTTGTTGATCATTTCCAGCGTACACTCGAAGACTGCATCAAAGATTTTGGGAACTTCAGATGTAATGTGTCCACCCAGTTTGTTGACGATTGCGGCCATGCATGACAACACTTCGGGTTCGCGCGCATCTGCAACGGCAGTTCTTTGGTAGTCCAACAGGACAGCATCAAGCAATGGAGGGATGAAGTTCTCCAAAACCATGTTGTTATCTGTGGATTTTGAAACCCAATTTGCTATAAGTTTTAAAGTTTCTTTCTTTATAATCCTCATGTTCTTGATGAGAGGTTGTTTTGTTACAACCACTCCATTTAGAGTGATAGCCTGGCTTATATTTTCGGACATAACTTTGTAAACATTTAGCATGTCTAGGTATATTCTGCCCAGTTGCACGACATAAGGGTGGCTAAGTGCACGGCAAGCACGCACATTAGTCTTCAGAATACTGACAAGCTGTTTGACTGCCTCTGGGTCCTTTAGAATGTCCACATTGTGTGATGCTTGAGAGATTATGTCATCCCACACCTGGTTGGGCAGCAACATGTATTTCTCAATGAGTTGTTCTTGTGCTACTTGGTCCAACTGTGCACTGATCATATACCCAATGGCTTCATAGAAAGTATGAACTTGTAGAGTTTGCAAATCACAGATGATGGAACTGATTGTGCTTAAAATTTCTTCAATGAATGGACAAGCTTCACCAACTTGGGTAGTGACAAAATGTCGCCGACATTTTATTGCAATTTTTATGAATGTGTCACAAGCCATGTCTTGAACACCATCATGAGTTTCATGCATGAATTCGAAAAGTTTATTCACCACCGTTTTTAAGAATTTCCAATGAGCCCTTAGGAACCGTGGGTATTGTCCTACTACATACATGATGTTGCTTGCAATGATAGCTTTGTTGTCTTTCCCCTTTTTTTGTTCACAGAGTCCCAACAGTTCCTTTATGACTACAACAAGGAATCGCTTTTCATCTTCCTCTGACATTGCACCTGAAATGGAACCAATGGCCCAACACAATGTGTTCAAATTCTTCCAAGACCATTCAGTGCCATTCACTTGATTTTGCAGCTTCTCTGTCATGATTCGTTCAGTGTCTTGGTAATCTAAATGAGTTAGATACACCAAAGTTTCTCTCATATTCTTATACAAGTTTATTGAATCAGTGTCCTTCATAAACTCTCTAACAACTTCACCATTTTCATTTTCAACCACCAAAACCTCTTCTGGTCTTGCCATCCTCGAGATCATAATGTAGCGAACACTACTCAAAACATCAGAATACAATGCTTTTCTGCCTACACTCTTTCCAAGGTTGTATAAGTTCGATGAATGTGAGCATGGTGCAACTTTATACAAATCAGCAGCTAAAGCATTCCAAAACTCCAGACAAATCTTAAAGATTTCAACTTCTTCCACCTCAGATATCAGCACTAGGTATCGTAATGCATTCATCAATGTGTTATTCAAACCTCGTCGTTCAATCAGTTGACCATGCTCTTTGAGATATGTGCACAGAAACAGTGCAAGGTTCTGAATGAAAACTTGTTCTTGGTCTCGCCCAGCAGAATATGCTTCGCGAATGTTGGTGACAAGTGGAAGCATTACTTCAAGTTGCTCCATAGTCTGCACCAGTAGGGCTACAAACTGTTCCTCATAGTTGCTGACAGTTACACCAGCAACTTCTGTCAAACAGCTCAAAGTAACGTTTCGAAACATTGGTACATTCAGAAATTTAAAGATAAGAGTACTTAGTAATTTCATTTCAAAAATGTACCCAAGAGGTATCCAGTTCAAAAACCGCAGCAGTGTGTGAAGTGTGGCATCAACCAAAGGAGCATTTTGTGAGTTTTCAAGCACAAACTGACACAATTGGAATATTGGACTGAATTCTTTGCACATTGTGTCCTTTAGATGTTTGGATTTAGTTTGGGTCAGTTGTCCTGTGCTGAACACGAAAACTTCTTCACTTAGCAGTTTCAATATAACCATGTTGTTTTGGCATAGACTTTCATTTGTTTTTGAGGCTCCCACAATATCACTTATAAAAGTGTCCCAATTGTGGGGCCATTCTCTCTTTAACACTTGAATTAATATCATATTTAGCTTTTTCAGATACACTTTGTTGTTATCCATAGTAACAGGATCAGATGAATTTTTAATGATAAGCCCAACTATGTACTTTTTTATACCCTCACATTGATTTCTAGGTAATATTTTCCATCTTGTCTGTATCACCTGCTCTAGAATTTGCAGAGCATAATATTTCGTTTCCTGATTGTGCGAGAACTCCAGTATGGTGTCAACACGAGTCCATGCATCAGGGTGCTCTTTCAGAGTCGTCAGGATGTCCTGGGCGACGCGCTGCTGCTCGCCGACAGTTGAATACAAGCATCCCACAATGTTGTCAAGCAGACTGATGTCTAACTTTTGATTGAAATCCAAGAGTTTAGAGGCTTGTTGCTCCAAAGTTGCCATTCTGATTTAGCTGTAATTATTGTGTATTTGTTCCCTTTTTGCCTATGAAACCAATGCTTCTCATTTATTCTCATTCATTCCTCACCATACGCAACACTGAAAAATTAAAAAGAGACCTGGATTACAATCAGTTCTTACTCATAACCTCTCAGTTTTGCTGGTCACTAAAAGTTAAATTTGTTTTAAAATAAAAAATGAGTTCAAGTTTTGATCAGGATGTGAAATTGCGAGAATTCGCAGTAGTTGTTTAAATTAGCGCAATAGTAGTAGAAAAGAATTAAAGAACACACACCACACACAGTAGTCATCGTCAATGTTTATTTCAATATATGATTCTGACACGGTTTCGTGTAATTCATTCCTAATCTTTTGCAACATAAAATATACGAAATTTAAGATACATAAATCAACTCACCCGATAAAATAATTTGCGGCGCAATCAAATAAATAACGCACTACCTACCATACAATACATTCTAGCTCGATCCGTTGTTTTCGTGAAGGAAGGGAAGCTTGAAAAAGCTTGCGTTCTTTGTTGTCTATGACTTTTTGTTGCTGTCAGGAAGGGAGCCATTAATGCACGGCATGTTCATAGTCTAGTAGGGATGCTAACGCATGGCATGATTGGCATATTGTTTAATGTCTTCTTGTTTAAGAGCAATGCTCTTTTCAGCGTAATTGATGCAATTCTCTCCAGGTGTTATGTCATTGTGCAATTGTTGTCATGTGTCGATAATTCATTTTCCTTGTGTACACCCAATAATCGGACTACACTTTTAGCTCGATTTGTAGTTTATATTTTTTCTAAGTACGTAGACAGAAAATAACTAGATAATCTAACTAAGTCATTCTCTGTCTACAGCATGCTATTGTACAATACGTAGATTGTACAATAGCATGCTGTGTACTAACTCGCTCTATCTACCTAATTATTGAGGTCAGTCAGTGCTCTTAACACGTGACAATATTGCACATCCAGTTGTGATCCAGTTAATACAAACCCCGATAATGTACACCCAGATATAATGAATCCAAAAAGTACATACCAAAGAGCAGAGTATACTAACTCGAGAATATTCCAACACGAGGATATTCCACACAAAGACTTTGTACTTATACACCCAGATAAAATGAATCCAAAAAGTATATACAAAAGAGCAGAGTATACTAACTCGAGAATATTCCAACACGAGGATATTCCACACAAAGACTTTGTACGTACAAAGTGTACTTGTATTCAAATTCCTTGGTACAAAGTTTGATTCCACAATGCTGGGGGGACGTGAGCCTGGAGCCTTATGCACTATGACCATTTGCAGCCCGAGCTCGGCTAAGACAAGGCAGGTGGTGTGATACGGTCAGGGCAAAGTATCTCCTATGTCGTAAAGAATAAAGTCCAATATCAAGTTTTGACGTTTCACGGTTTGGGGCAAGGAATATCCTTGGAATTTCCTATTGTCATAGTGAATAAGGCTCCTGTGGAAGGGTCAAAGAGTATAGTAATGTACAGGCGGTTTTAGCAAGGAATTTGAATACGGTTCTAAGGTAACTTTGGGTCGTATATTTCAAAAGTTCACAAAAATGGGGGTAAATGCGGGGGAAGTAACTTTATTTTAATAACATAACATAACACAAGCTTCGAGTTGCTTACTTTGGGGCTAGATGGTGCTGTGTGGATTGTCCAGCATTATTTATTTATCCCACTTATTCAGAAACGAAAAATCTATGCTAAAGATGACAATAACGGAGTCGCAAAAAGCATAATAATAAGTTTGTACTGTTAAAACTATAGTAACCGATTCAAGAATATGACGTGAATTTTGGTACATACTTCTTAAAAATAACGACTAGATATTAGTAAAAATTACTTTGTTACAGAATATATTATCAAGCCCAACGACCGTGTCCGTCCTGCTAATACTAAACATTGTAGTAAATGAAAAAACAAATTCATAAAATGAATGGGTATTATGTACAAAAATTATATGTAATAATGCAAAAAGCATTATATGTAGTATTTCATATCAGATCCATATTTAAGTCCAACCTACGACTTCAGGACCTAGGTTGCACTTAGACGTGGATTCAGTCAATAAATGGATTACAAAAAAAGCTCGTTTTCGATCTCGCATATCTAGATCGATATAAAAGCGAGGGCCATCGTGCAGCACTATTTAGGCTGATAGGTTGGTGAAACTGTTGTTCTTTGACGTACATATTCGTTCTGTTGGTTTTGAAGTGCCATGTGAATGGATCCCATTGGCTCTGTACTAAGTCCCGCCTCTTCTCGTAGTTTTACATTCTCTTTGGTGAGAGGTGAGTGAATGCGTTAAGTTAAGGTTGAGGTTTGAGGAAAAATAAATTGCCTAGAATTTTCTGTTCGTAGTTCGTACCTAGCGCTAACTATTCAATTCACACGTGATTTCTCATTTGTAAATGGGTAGTTCAGTTGTTATGACAGCTCTGCTAACATCCAATAAATATTGTCGATTCACAGTTCTCAACCATGGCAGAAACTTCTACGCCCAGTGCATCGGTAGACGATCCCTCTGCTGATTTAACCACCAGCACCACTGAAACAAGTGGTCAGACCATTGATAATGTTGATGTAAGTTTTAATGCAATCTGTTAGATATAATAATTTTAATAGGAATTCCCATATTTTGTCCTTGAATTTTGAGTTTTATTGTTTTATTAAATTTACCATGTCACTGAATTACAATTCTCCTCCGAAATCATTGAACCAACAAGAACTTGACCTAGTTTACCTATCTTACCAAGTCATTGTTTGATGAAAACAGTTTCACTTTCTACTAGTGCTATTAGTTTGTAATATAACCTGAAAAGTCCCTATCCAAACCAAATGTACTAGGTACCTACCTACATAACATGCACTTTTTCAGATTAATGCAGATATTGATGAGCAACGCCGCAGAATGCAACCAACCAAATTGGAATCATTTTTTGCTATTACTAAATCTTTGATAATTAGAGCTCTAGTAGTATATTTCATAACATCAATGTTTCGTCAACCAGCTGCACCAAAACCAGATGTAGTAAACTCAACAGGAGCACCTCGCACTCCTTCAATCAACATGTTTGCTAATGGAACTGTGCTTGACATGTTTTGCTATGTGTCTGATAATGAATTTTATGATGATTACAAAAGTTCTGATTTGATTTGGAAGCATACAGGAATTGTGTATGGAGATTGGTCTGCAGGGGATCAAAAGGATGGTACTTTTACATTTTCCACAAGTATTACTCCATCTAATGTTCTAAAGAACAATGGGTCGACATATCTCCACACTTACTTTGTTCAGACAGGAAAATCACCAGACCCTAAGAATAAAGAAGATTATGCTGGTCCATTTATATCTTATGGTAAAAAAATGCTAAACAAGTACAAGAAATTGCGTTATCTGAAGACTCACAATTTGTTAACTGGGCAAACTGAAAAGTCTGCTGAAGAAGTAGAGAAAGCTGAGACCATGAAAGAAGAAATAGTGTCTCATTGGCATCCAAATTTAACCATAAACTTGGTGAATGATCAAACCAATTGGGTACAAGGTAGTGTACCTCCACCTCTTGATGAATTCATATATTTTTTGCCAGATGGTAAACAGTACAAGCCTGCGGTGTTTGCAAACGATTATTGGAACATGATGCGTGATTATGTACCTATCAATAAGACAACAACCACTCTTGAATTGCAGTTGACTTATCAGCCCTTGAGTCTGTTTAAATGGCAATTGTACACAGCACAGGCAATGAGAGACAAGTTGAGCATGTTCTCAGCACTAGGAGGAGAAGAGCAGGATGAGGAGCAAGATACTGTCAAAGAATTACTTTTGGAAACATCTCCATACCTTCTGGCTCTCACAGTATCAGTGTCAGTGCTGCATTCAATATTTGAGCTGTTGGCATTCAAAAATGACATTCAATTCTGGAATAATAGGCAGTCTCTGGAGGGGCTCTCTGTGCGATCTGTGTTCTTTAATGTATTCCAGTCCACTGTGGTGCTGCTCTACGTACTTGATAATGAAACAAATGTTATGGTCCGAATTTCATGCGGTATTGGACTGCTGATTGAGATATGGAAAATAAATAAAGTGATGGATGTCAAAATTAACAGAGAAGACAGAGTATTTGGAATACCAAAATTGTCTTTTACTGATAAAGGGTCCTATGTGGAATCCAGTACTAGACAGTATGACATGTTGGCTTTCCGCTACCTAAGCTGGGCCTGCTTTCCCTTGCTGGTAGGTTATGGGGTTTACTCCTTGCTGTACCATGAGCATAAAGGATGGTATTCCTTTGTCCTTAACATGATGTATGGATACTTGCTAACCTTTGGATTTATAATGATGACTCCCCAACTGTTTATCAACTACAAGTTAAAGTCAGTGGCTCACCTTCCATGGCGTATGATGACATACAAGTTCCTGAACACATTTATTGATGATATATTTGCTTTTGTCATCAAAATGCCAACGATGTATCGGTTAGGATGTTTTAGAGATGGTAAGCTTTCTAACATTTTTTAAATATTTATATGTACAAACATTTCCTATTCTTAAAATAATTGTATGCTTTTGTATATTTTTTGTTGCATATGAATGTGATCTAATTGTGCTACTTACACACTATGTGAGTTTTCAAATGTAAAAACGAAGCTCGTTTTTGAATGCTGAATTATTCTTTTGTTACAGATATTGTGTTCTTTATCTTCCTATACCAGCGTTGGATGTATAAGGTCGACCATAAGCGCGTGAATGAATTTGGCTTTTCTGGAGAGATGGAAGATCAACAGAAACAGACCAAAAATGGTCAAACTCCAGCCATCTCAGAGACAGAACAACAGCCAGACAAGAAGAATGATTAAACAAATAATCATGAATAGCCCAATACTTTGCCGGAACCATTATTTTATAAATTATTACCAAATAAATGGTACACATTGTTGTGTGTACCTAAGGCGTGTCGCTCACACAAGCTAGAGTCGAGGCGGCGTCGAGGCACAGGCGCCTATGCGGCGCGCCGCTTCTACGTTTTCTTAAGGGCCCGGCGACAGCGGCTCGCAGTTTCGAGGTGCGATTGGCTATTATTTCATTTCGGGGAGGTTGTTTGAAAGAATAACTATACAGTGACACGCATAAATACTGTTCGAACAGAAATAACACAATAATATAAGGGAAACATGCCCGAATCAGAAATCATTTTGGTATTAGTATGTTTGGCCTTACGTTTACCTAATACCAAAATGATTTCTGACTCATTATTTGTATTCAAACAGTATTTGGGTGAATCAACTTTTAAGGCACTCCTTTTGTGTCCCTGTCATGCAAAGAGCATAAAAATCCTAATTTCCTTATAAAATATGTTTGTTTTGATGTTAACGTAAACTTAGATCCTTTCCTAACATGCTAGTTTCATAGTATTTTATAGTTAATAGGAAAATTTTTGACTTTATTATGGTAACTCAGCAGAACATAAGCACTATCCATACAAAAAACATGTGTCCCCAGGCCTAGATGACGATACAATTTAGGACGTATCTTAAAAAAAAAGGTATGAATGCACAGCCTTTTTACCCAATATTATGATTCAGAAAAAGATAAACTTACGTTTAAAGTTAACATTTATAAAAGTTTGACAAATATTTTATATTTTTCGTGCATCCAAACTTTTGTCCCAAACTTTGATCAAAACATCAGTTCTACAGAGTTACCGATACAAATTCATGACCGTTATCAAGAGATGACGCCTACTTTGGTGTCATCTAAGGCGATTATTGTCTAATATTTAGTTGGTATGATCAAAAAATCTCTACCTAGCTTTACCGCCCTCCCAGCCTAAATTAAGTTCTCAGCTGGTGCGCGTAGGTTTATTGTCGCTCTACAGCGTTGCAATGGATATTTATGAGGCACCCTCGTCACTTTTTCTAAAAAAACTCGTTAATATTAGCTTAGATGTCGTGCCCCACTGCAAAACCTAAAAATAGATAAACTTGTGCAAATGTTAACAGTATATTTTTTTTTTTTTTTTTTTTTTTTTTTAACTCAAATTATCTTGCGATCTGCCCATTGGGCATTGAGCGAGAGTTGGGAAGTTTCACGACGTCAGGCATGAGTGGTATGCGTCCACTGACACATCCAACTATCTCTTTTAGTCCATGAGTAGGTCTTGCGGAGCTCTTCTCCTTATTCTTTTGAAAGTTATGGCGGCAGGGTTCATAAGGTCACATGCTAGTTCGTTCGGATGGCGGTCCAGGCGTTTGGCGTAAGATTTGAGCTTGGTTTTTACATCTTCTCTAACGGTTGGGATCTGGAGCTCAGTGTGAAGCTGATTGTTGGTAATGTACCACGGTGCGTTTGCGATCATGCGTAGCGTTTTTGATTGAAAGCGTTGTATTATATCCAGGTTAGAGTTATACAGTATATTTTCATAATATTTCGATGATTTATTTTTTATTTTTAGTTGTTCATAATGTTGTCAAAGGAGTGTCTTAAAAGTTGATTCACCCATTTATGCGTGTCACTGGATAGTTATTCTTTCAAACAACCCCCCCGAAATGAAATAATAGCCAATCGCACCTCGAAACTGCGAGCCGCTGTCGCCGGGCCCTTAAGAAATGAATGGTAGTGCGCTCACATACTAGTCGCGGCACGGGCGAGGCGCAGGCGGCGCGAGTCGAGGCGTGGACGCGGCGAGGGCGCCGTGCCCGCCCGCGTCACGACTGCCGCCATTTTGTCATTCCTTTTCGTTTTTTTCGGTCCAAAATATGCGAAGGAAGCATAACCGCCTGCGCCTCGACTCCACATAGAGCCAACGCCGCGACCGCGCCTCGACTCCAAAGTCAAAATTATGTTTATTCAATAAAATCACAAGGACCATCTTGAACCGTCTTAAAACTAGGTGACTCTAGTGCCAGTTCCACGCGACCAACACCGAGAAGAACAGGCAACAAACTCGGCTTGGTATCTATAGCTCTTTTGTATGATCCTCGTTACAATGTAATAAAATACCTACACTATTGAAGCTATATAATACATTAAGTAATCTAACAGAAAAAGGCCACGCCGCCTGTGCTCCGCCCCCGCCTTAACTTACCAGTCGGCGACGCGTCTATGTACCTATATTGTTTATCAATGGGCTTATTTACAGTATTTGAAGAGATAGTCTAGCTACCTATCTTGCTATTGTTTTAACGAATCTTTGTGATCGTTATCTGCTGTGTATTGTAGATACAGTTCGGGCGGCAGATCTAAGCAAACGGACAGATAATATACAGAGACACACAATCTTATTTGTGGTTCCACGTCAAGCTTTACGATTGACTAGATCCGCCGAACGTACTGTAGGTAATGTTATTCCTTTTTTTTGTAGTGAATTTATTACATTATATACCAATTTATAGGAAAAAAGCTTTTAGTAAATTATGTGTGCGCTGTTGCATCCATGGATTGTTCAAAGGGAATGAAAATAGTACAATGTAATAAAAATATATTTCGTATTAGTACAGTCAACATCACAAGTTCACTGTGAATTAATTCACAAATTGGAATTTTGAATGACAGTAGTTAATATAATATTACTACTCTACTAATAATATTAAAGTGCTCGAAAGAAGCCTCATTCAGGCGCACATAAAATCCTTTCACCACATTGTTTTGAAAGCAAACTAATGATTGTATCAAGAAGAAAAATAATAATATTTTCATAGTTTGTCACAATTAATAATGTATAATCTAGTTTATGTGCTTATCTGTTTCCAAAATATTCTACTTGTAGGTTGACTGTACTCTAATAATATCTATTAATAAATATAATAATATCTAATTGTATCTAATAATAAATAAGTATTTAATGTATAATTTATTCTGAGTGGTATGTGTATTATTGTTTTTCATTTTGTAAGATGAATTTATCGTTTCAAATTATTATCCCCTTGGGAGTAGATAGAACTTCAAATGGGCACATTATAAAATATCAAGCACATCCAAAGTATTCATAAGATTCTCATTTTTAATTATGTAGGACTTATGATATTTGCTATTCTTAAGTGTCTAATAACGGGATAGAAACTGCAGGAATTTCAAGCTGCAACTGTATTTAGCTGTAATATTTACGCCAATAGATCACAAGCAGGGCAGCTATACACTATTTCTAGCTCGTTTATTAGACGCATTAGGTAATGATTGTACCTATAGATTGATGATAATGTACTCTGATATTACAATACGTATCCTGGCAAAAACTAGCATAGGTACTGTCCACATTATTAACTTTATTTTTCTTAGATTTAATAAATTTTCAAGTTAAATTTTGCTATGGTTGTGTGTTGTTATGATAATTTTATTCAGGGTTTTGCATTATCTCTTAGAATAAGTAAACATTTATTGTTTATTATTTAGAATGTAATAAATAATAGTACTGCGGTATGTATTAAATAGAACACAATTTATCAATTATTTAGTATGGTGCTTGTTCAGGCATTCTTGTGGTAGGTATAATTTATTTTTGTTTAATAATGGTACCTCGGCCAATCCCCAGTAAATTAGGTTTACCATTATAGGCTTTTTCGGCGACATTCTAGTTTATTAGCCTTTTTTTTTAACTCTATTCAGTTATTTACGATCATAATCCAATTTGTTAGTACACACTTGCATCCAGGTACATCCTGTGCGGCAGTTATCCACCCATTTGACTATTGGTTTGCTTAAGATCCTTGTAGTAACTAAATAGTGGATTTATTTGATTTATTATGACTCAATTGACATGGCCAGCTCTATAGCTCATTGCTTGAGCTTATACAGCGTTTACACTTGTCACTTAGCTCAAATGTGCAGGGACATGAGCAATGCGCGAAAGGCAACGCGGAGTGTAAACGCTGTAGTTATTAGTCAAAGATAAGCAAGACATTTTTGTGGGTTAGTTACTTTTTTCAGAATCGACATATTAAGTATTCCGAATACCTAATAATATAAAAATATAAGAAAATTCTCGTACGAATACCGTATTCGGACGAGAATTTTCTTCATACTTACCAATTGATTCCATTAAATCACTTGACTACACAATATACCCTTAGGTACAGAATTTATTGAATACTTGAAATTATTAATATCTTTTAATAAATTTGTTGCAGAAGTGTTGATATTTGAACTTTTATTTTTCGTAACAATCTACATAAATTAGGTTATCTATAGGCCACAAGTACCCACCTAATTAATTCATTCCGTGCTAAAAAGAAAATAACGAAAATGTATACCTAAACATATCAACTACATGTGTCATAGATAATAGCATAGGCAAGAGAATACTATACGTAATAGTAATATTATGGTTGCTGCATCACTGATAAACATGGCTTGAAAATAACAAAAAGTTTGCATATATAAGATATTTATTAAATCAGTACATACTAATTACAATGTTATAATAAAATCACATTTGAGTGCAATAGTATTTTTCTGACATTGAATGAGTAGTTACATAGGTACCTACAATGTTTTGCGAAAGATGATAATAGATAAAATGCCTATGTAGCTAGCAAATAATGTCTTGTAAATAAAAAAATACATACATACGGATCTTTTAGGATTTACAATATTACCACAATGATTTTAGGAATAAGACCACAATGATATAAAGAAATAAATAAATAAATAAATATAAATAATGCTGGACAATCCACACAGCACTATCTAGCCCCAAAGAAAGCTATTCAAAGCTTGTGTTATGGGTACTAGATAACTGATATATTTAATACATTATATACTTACATAGATAGATATTTTTTATTATACATAGAAAACACCCAGACCATCGGAACAAATTTCTGCAGATCGTACACAAATTTGTTTCCAAGGCGGGAATCGAACCCGCAACCTCTTGCGTCGCAGGCAGGCTCTCGCCCGCTGCGCCACAGAGGTCGTCAAATGTTTGAGGATTCCTTGTATCTACTCATGTTGTCATACGTGATACTACCTATTTAAAATAAAATAAAATAAGCAAATCTCTCTCTGTATAGAGCCCCAGGCTCGCAATACATAAAACCAAATAACAAGAACAAAAAAATTACATGAGGTCACACATTTTTTAATGAACTTGGTCTCACCGCCCGCCAGCATGCTATTTTAGATAGATATTTTGTCATAGATTTATAAATCGTCCGGCGCATATGTACGGTACCTAGCTTCTGCAATATTGATTGCATGCTCTGTTTAATAATAAATTCACTAAATAAAAAAAATCTCAGACTCGTAATTTTACGATTATTATTTAAAAACATCTACCACTGAGCATGTAATCACTACGTTAATACGTTTACATCTAAATAAATGTTTACGAGTATAATATAACAAATTATAAAAAGCAAAAGATAATATAGGTATCAATCGAATGAATTATACAAGAGAGACAAAAGATAATACCTGTAAAACCGTGTTACAACTTTTCCTGCACGTTTTATAATCGCAAACAGGTATAAATTTGCACATTAAAAATCTAAAATTAATTTCTTCTTTCATCTATAAGTATCACATTGCTATTGAGATTAGGCTCGTCACGCTTCGTACATTTGAACCAGTACCTACAGAGCCTTAAGTTTCCAAATGCGTTTTGTATTGAGTCACGAAAGAGGTCCCTTGTGACCCAAGGGGGCTTGTTTAGACTTCTCGTGCGTGACTTACACAAAACCCACCACAATAAAGAATATTTTTGTTCATTTCTCTAGGAAGCAGCAGTTATAAATGGAATCCCATGATCATGTTTTGTTAACTCTTGAGATAATGATAATCAATTATAATTATCATATTATCACCGTATCTCTACGCGAGATCATTTCTATATAATATATCAAACAAAATAAAAAAAAAACGTTAAAACAAATAAAAAGACCACAGTTTGTTTCACTGTTTCGCTTGCTTATCGTCTGTCCATGAGTCGTGAGCACGCTCACGACTGTTGAATATTACAGGTTTTGGTCTACTACGAGCTGTTGCATTAGGATGGTCGATTCTGGTTATCTGAAGGGGCAACCGGGGGCCCAATGGCCTCGGGCGCCGCATGCGAAGCAACGCCCATAGCCGCCGTAGTAGGCGCCAGGGACGCCAGGGACGTTACGCCGCCTACGGCCCGAACCCTCTGGAAATAGTAAAAAGTGTTCGTTAACCCTTTCTTAAACATCTCAAGGTACTGAAACACGTGCTTATTTTCGAGCTAAAAGCATGCTTTTTTCGAGCCTTGCTCAATAAAAGCACGTGAAAACAGGTTATGCTTATAAATAAGCATGCTTATTTAGTCGTACGTCGGTTGATTTTTGAGCATGCTCAAAATAAGCATGCTTATTTTTGAGCACCTTAAAGCAGGGGTTCCCAATTTTGTTTGTCCATGGAACCCTAATTAATAATACTTTTTTGGCGGAACCCTAGATGGCGGTTTTGATAAGTTTACCTTGTAGTTTGAATATATATGCAGGTTAGACCTGCATTAGTTCCACGAACGTTTTATTTAAATCTCGGAAAGACTGCGGAACCCCTGTGGCCCTCCCACGGAACCCCTGGGTTCCGCGGACCACCATCTAGGAAACCCTGCCTTAAAGGATCGACATAGTTATTCTATGCTTATGGAATTAGTATTATTAAAATAAACTGCGACGCCGCGCCACCTTGAAATAGAAGATCGCATTACATAAAATAGCTTCGGAATCAAAGTGCATTTATAACATACATATATTACTATGTTATGCCTACTGACATGACAAGGATCACTTTGTTTTTTTTTATTCTTTAACTTCGTACCGCCTAACAGTCAATGAACGTCAGATTTTTTTAGCGCAATTTTCTTAATTTATCCTTCTGATTATTTTCAGAAAGAAAAAATTAAGAAAATTGCAAACACAACAAAAAATTGAACTAGCGAAACGGTCCAGCTGTTCACGCGTTATGCCGTGAGTGACCAAGGGAAATAGAAATTCTCTTTTATATCCACATATTAGTTATAACTCGAATATGTACTTTCTGTTCACTACCTGATTCGATGAGACGAAGTAGCCTTAATGGCAGGTCTATTCGCCGCCTTTCACCAACCAACATCAGAATCGCTAGCCTCAGAATATTTGTCTGGATCCGATGACCCTATGCAAACAAATACTTTCGTATACAGGGTGTCTCAGTAAAGTCTGTCAAGCGGTAGTCCACATGTATTTTCCTACTATACAGGCACAGAATGAATATTAGTGCCAGGCCATATTTTGACTTACTATTTTCCCATCTTCCAACCTAGCTTTCCACCTTAGGTTACTAGGTACTAAGGTACCCTAAGTAAGTTACCATTATGTACGGGGAATGCGTAACGCATTTTTCACAGCGCCAAAAAAAAGGTACTAAGGCCCTTATTCATATTACCTGCCATTTTGTAGCGGCTCTATAGAGTATACTTTTCACTGTGACTTGTCACATGCGAACGAAAAGAGACAGCAACGGACTTATCGGTCTGATAAGTTAATAGAGCGCTCAGCGACCAATATGAATCTTTTTAATGGCAAATTAATCTGTAACGTTTACCTGATGGTGTATGGGCCGCATCGTCGGAGTCTCCGTAGTCGTTGTCTGGTTGATTAGAGGCGTCGTCGGAATCATTATCGGGACCTGACCCGACGTCTCCGTTGTCAGATTCTCTATCTCGATCGGACCACCCTATACAAGCAAATACTTTATGAACACACACATCACAAATAGCTAAATATATTCAGCCTAGGAGTAGAATAAGTTGCACAAATACAATAAATTGGCTGTTCATTTGAAATTTAAAAACGCTTTCAATTTAGCTTTTGTTACGTGTGATTTTACCTGTTGGGGAGGCATCTGCTTCGTTTTCGGCCTCTCGGTCGGATTCGTCGACGTCGGCGGCATCGGCCCAGCCGCTGTCGATATCTGAGGAGCGCCTCTCGGATATGTCACATTCTGACGCGTATCTGTCGACATCTGGCGATTGTCCATCGCTGTCTGAGCGGTTGCTAGCCTCGATGTCACATCCATTCCTATCGTCAGGCGATTGCCTGTCAGAACCTGATTGGTTGCTAGCCTCGTCTGATTGCCTGTCTGATTCTGACGAGCGTCGGTCAAATCTGTTGCCATCTGACGCGTATTCATCGGCACTGTCGACATCTGGCGTTCGCCTGTCGTTATCCGACTGATCGGCAGCTCCGTCAGATCCAGCGTTCGAACCAGACTCGCTGCCTGATTCTCTATCTGGCACTGACGACCCTTTTAAACAAAAACTTTGAATTAACTCACAGATCACATAGCCAAATAAATACCGATCATTAGTAGATTAAACAAAACATACAATAAAATGTGAAATTGATCCTGCTGTAGTAATAGATTGAGAACTGGTTTCTATTTAGCTTTATGTTCTGTGTGATGTGACTTTACCTGGCGGGCTGAAGGGCTCACTCCTCTCGGCCTCACCGTCGGATTCATAGGCATAGGCGGCATCGGCCCAGCCACTGTCGGTGTCTGACGAGGGCATATGAGGGAAGTCACATGGTTCAGGAGATCCATATCTCTCGACAAGCGATTGCCTGTCGGAACCTGAATGGTTACTAGCCTCGTCTGATTGCCTGTCTGGTTCTGACGGACGTCGGTCAGATCTGTTGCCATCTGAAGCGTATTCGTCGGCACTGTCGACATCTGGCGATTGTCCATCGCTGTCTGAGCGGTTGCTAGCCTCGATGTCACATGGGTCACATCCATATCTCTCGTCAAGCGATTGCCTGTCGGAACCTGAATGGTTGCTAGCCTCGTCTGATTGTCTGTCTGATTCTGACAGACGTCGGTCAGATCTGTTGCCATCTGAAGAATATTCGTCGGCACTGTCGACATCTGGCGATTGTCCATCGCTGTCTGAGCGATTGCTAGCCTCGGTGTCACATCCATATCTCTCGTCAAGCGATTGCCTGTCGGAACCTGAATGGTTGCTAGCCTCGTCTGATTGCCTGTCTGGTTCTGACGGACGTCGGTCAGATCTGTTGCCATCTGAAGCGTATTCGTCGGCACTGTCGACATCTGGCGATTGTCCATCGCTGTCTGAGCGGTTGCTAGCCTCGATGTCACATGGGTCATATCCATATCTCTCGTCAAGCGATTGCCTGTCGGAACCTGAATGGTTGCTAGCCTCGTCCGATTGTCTATCTGGTTCTGACGGACGTCGGTCAGATCTGTTGCCATCTGAAGCATATTCGTCGGCACTGTCGACATCTGGCGATTGTCCATCGCTGTCTGAGCGGTTGCTAGCCTCGATGTCACATCCATATCTCTCGTCAAGCGATTGCCTGTCGGAACCTGAATGGTTGCTAGCCTCGATGTCACATGGGTCATATCCATATCTCTCGTCAAGCGATTGCCTGTCGGAACCTGAATGGTTGCTAGCCTGGTCCGATTGTCTGTCTGGTTCTGACGGACGTCGGCCAGATCTGTTGCCATCTGACGCGTATTCATCGGCACTGTCGACGTCTGGCGTTCGCCTGTCGTTATCCGACTGATCGGTAGCCCCGTCAGATCCAGCGTTTGAGCCAGACTCACTGCCTGATTCTCTATCTGGTACTGACGACCCTTTTAAACAAAGTTTTTTAATTAAAAGATCGCATAGCTTTATAGATTCCGCTAGTTTCGTTTCGTCAAGTTTCCGCTAATATTTCTACAGTTTTGTAGAGATTGCGGAACGGTTTCTATTAAGCTGTGCATTCTGTGAGAATTTACCTGGTGTGGACGGAGCTGGCTCGTTAATAGCATCTCCGCCAAATGATGAACGGCTATTGTGCGTCTCGGTGCCTGACTGACCGGCGACTGCGTCAGATCCACGGTGGGAACCTGACGAGGCCTCGTCAGATTCTCCACCCCGATCTGACGACTCTATACAAACAAAAATAAAATTATCACACAGGTCACAAAGCCAAATATGTAGATCATTTAAATCAATTCAAAAAAACACCCATCATACGATCGAGTAGACCGCGTGTTAGGCATTTATTTTGGCGAATAATATATTAATCTTATCAAAATTCAGTACGAAAAGGAACTAAAAGAGAACAATATTTGGCTTTCTGTTGTGTGAGCTGGCGTTACCCTGTGGTGTTGTTAGGAGCGGTTTGAAGATCCTTTAGCCAACCCGTGATCCGAACTCTGACCGAGTCTGCCGGTTCGATGATGTCTGTATGTGATGGATTATCATTGTGTTTATACATAAACTTACTAAAATAACTCCTCGAAGGAAATTCGCAGTCATCGCGTCGTGTGTGACCTTCCCAAACCGTCCGTAAACTCCGATACCGGATTTAACACTTGTTAATATGAACTTACTGTATAATTTTTTGGTGCAATGCGTGAAGAAGACGTTTCAAAGTGATCCTTGTGGTTTAAAGTTTTTATTTTCAATACGGTAGTATGGTAAGACTTAAAATAGAGTCTTTTGATCCCTACATAAACAAATATTTTGGTATTTAAAGCATTTTTTCCAAAATTTGTGAATGCAGTTCAGAATAACTCAAGAAGTTGTAGATAAGAATAATTTTCGCTTAAAAATCTACCCTGAAAAAAACAGACTTCAATGATCTGAAAAATACATTCATATTTTACGCACATAAATTTTTCGATGGGAAAAATCCAGCCGGCTTTTGACTATGAGACCGTTCACACCGTACTCTAATTTTATAGATGTAATATACAGTACAGTGTGATCGGTTTCGTACAGAATCTCGCTCTCAGCGATAAGGTCGCCCATTGTTTTACCTTAAATGTATGCTTTTACTCTGTACTATGTTTCTGTGTGGTGAACAATAAAGAGTTATCTATCTATCTATGGCGAACGATAAAATTTTACATCTCGGGATGTAATATATACATATTTACATCCCATAGTCAAAAGGTGGCTTCAATGTATAATGTTGGTTTTCAATCAATAAATGAAAAGTTACCTGCTGTGGCTGCATTAGGGTCATCTGTGCCGGCACCAGAGGCGGCTGAACCGTCGGACTCATCGGAATCGGCAGCATCGTCAGATCCACTACCGGCGTAGCGGTCGTGGTAGGGACCCTCCCAGAAGCTGCTGTACTCCTCCGGCTCGCTGGACATGAACAAAAAATGAAAAATCAAAATTGATAATTTATAAAATCAACAGCGAAGTACTAGGCGGTTCGTTTGAGCGGTCCAACAACCAACGTTGAAATTTTGTGGCGGTTAAGAGCGTACAATCACAATCGGTTGAATGCATCCTAATCCTAACTAATATTATAAACCTAACTAATATTATAAATGTGAAAGTAACTCTGTCTGTCTGTCTGTCTGTCTGTTACGCTTTCCCGCTTAAACCTCTCAACCGATTTTGATGAAATTTGGCACAGACAATCTTTAGACCCTGAGAAAGGACATAGGCCTACCTTTTTGTGAAAAGTACGCAGACGAAGTCGCGGGTACCAGCTAGTATAAATATAAAAGCGGTAAGCTGCGCGGTTAGCCGCCACCGCGGTTAATCGCTAGGGCGTAACGGGCCTTACCTGTGGCCCAGCAAAAACAGTACCTTGTGGGTACTGTTTCCTGTCTTAGTTTTATTTTTTCTTTTAGTAGCGTTGCCGTTTTTGTATGGAGACACATGAATTCTCAGCACGCCCGATAGAGGCGATACTAAGCGGCCTGACCTTACCGAAAACGAAACAGAAGTCAGACTGTGGAAAACATTTTTTTTATACCTTTATACTCTAAAGTTTATTTCATTCACTGAAAGACATTGCGTTAGGAAAATCCACCAATATTGATTAATTCCTAGTTGCGCCCCGCGGTTTCACCCGCGCAATTTTTAAACCCGGTGATCGGAAAACATTTATACCTACGATTGCTGATATCACTCATTGCTCAAAACGCAACGATAGCGCGTGCAAATTTTTCCTGTGGCGACATTTAGTTATTATTTAGGAACTAAAAATGTATCAGCTAAATACGGTAAAATGCTAAATATCTGCCAACACCTTATTCCCATATACCTTACCCCCGTATTCCCACGGGATAAAAAGTAGCCTATGTGTTATTCCAGACTATAATACATCTCTCTGCCAAGTCTCATCCAGATCCGTTCAGCCGTTCCGGCGTGAAAGAGTAACAAACATCCATCCATCCATCCATACTTACAAACTTTCGCGTTTATAATATTAGTAGGATATAGTTTTTAAGAAGCCTTTTTATGAACAAGGCCAGGCTAGGTTCAAATGAGTGTCTGTAGTTCTGTACTCACTACCCCTCCTCGTGGTATTCGCCGTATTCGTCGTATTCGCCCTCCTCCTCCTCGAGTTGTTCGTCGTCGCTGGTTTCGAAGAACTCTGCTCCTCCGCTGTGGATACAACACAAATTACTAGTGGTTCGTTTGACCCGAACAGATTTCGTGGTGCGATCCGATAGCTCCGAATATTATAGTTGGTGGTAGTCAGAGGAAAGTCCAAACGTTGTCTTTGGACTTGATTCTGACTAACACCTACTAACTATGGTAAGGTAACCAAGTTTCAACTGAATTGGCATATTTATCGAAGAGAAGAGTTAAATGCCGTGATGACAAGAATTAATGTTGCATAAAATCACAAAACCCATTTTCGAAAAATCGCTACATCAATTTTGTGTGCGTTCACATTGCACATAGTTTATTATAAATCTCATTTTCAACGATACAAGTTTTCCCACTCAAAAGTTTGCTTTACTAGTTTTCGTACTAAAGAAAACTCTCGAAAGTCGAAACGTGTGAGCAAGAGGTACATTAGCTCTTGTATTCGCCTCAACTGGAAAATAATGCTCTCATTAGTTCGCCTAAGTACGATACATTTTGTTCTGTGCACTCAAGAATTTTCTATCTATACTTAGGCGTTTCTTTGAATAAAATTCTGAACTAACCTGTGGCCAAATCAGCTAGACAACCTAGGTCACGAGAAACGCCTTTGTTGATAGCTCAACTGTGTCAATGTAATTGATATATTTTGTACACTATTGTTTTACTTGCAATTTTCTTTGAATGAATGTATTTAGGCTACTATTATAAATACGAAAGCTAGTTTCTACGCTAGCACTAACAAACGGATTTGGATGACCCTTGGATTTGGATATTATATTGTTTGTGTCATGAAGTAACATACTTTTTATGAGGGAGTACGCTGTCAATAAGAATAACAACAAACTTCGAAACACCATTCTACTTGTATTGACTCTACGTTTGTTATTATTTTTGTGGTTTGTGGGTTTTGACTGTTTTTAATTTATATATCAATATGTCGTTGTGTCTGTTATTATATCATGGTGGTAAATTCGCCCCTCCCTCGCACATTGCAAACATTTAGCATCGTTTTGGAAATATATAAAGGAACATGTATTTTTGTCATTGCATTATCCTGAGGCAGTTGACGTAAGAGCAGAGCAATTTTACATATCGTTTCATTGGCCCTACATTGGTGACCCCAACCAACAAAATATAACGGTAAGATTATGTAATAGCGTATGGGTATTGCATACCGGCTGGTCCCAGCAGCGGTCTGCCGCGCCAGTTCCGCTTCGAGGTCTGCGAACAATACAGCTTCATTTATCTACCCGCCGCACAGTGTCTTACACTAGTAGTAGTATAAAGTAGATTTATATTTATAAGAATTTAACTGTAGTTTTCTCTGTTTTAAATAAAGAAAAACACTAAACAAATTGATTCCGGTTCTAAGGTTCCGAAGACCGACGAGTAACCTTAGCTTTTGCTATTAGGTCTATTGCAATTTAAAGATTTAAGCAAGTTAGGGTCGGTCATAAATAATTAATATTTTATTATTTTAAATTATAAATAAATACTGTTTTTAGCTCAAAATATATTATTGATTGAATGCCTGGGCCTGTTTACTATGGTTCACTAAAAGCATGATTCCCGGAAGGTTTAGTGTGGTACCACCCGTGCCAAGTAATGTTAGTTTGTGTTGGTTTATAGGAGCATACAATATTTATTTTTTATTCGCACAGTACAAAATCTGTGCAACTCTCAATGTAAATCAATTTACGATTAGCGGTAGCATAATTAATTACTCATTCCATACAAACGCTTCCGTTTATTTTTGTCCAACTTTTATAGACAGTACCCACCTCTTTTAAGATTGGTAATTTGCAATTTTAAAAAGAATTTGAACGAGCTGTAAGCTATTATACTATTGTAAAGGAGACTACTTGTACTCTTATGAAGTGTTATGTGACAGTGTCTCTTGGTTTATTAAAGCAGGGCGCAAACGTGGACACTATGTGTCTTGTGTCAGATACAATTTACCGATGAATATTTGATTTCTATAGGACTAGCATATGTGTTAACACACAGGACGCATTTTTTGCGTCCAGTGTGTTAACACATACTCATCGACGATCAAAAAGGGGGTAACTGGAAACTAAAAGTCGTCAGTTGATGACACAAGCAACATTAAGAAATTTCTTTACAATTGTACTGAGCTACATACACAACCACACAGCTACAGTATCTACGGTTACCAGTAGTAGCAACTACACTATATACACTATCACTACACATAGTATAAAACAAAGTCGCTTTCTCTGTCCCTATATCCCTATGTATCTTCAAAACTACGCAACGGATTTTGAGGCGGTTTTTTTAATAGATAGTGATTCAAGAGGAAGGTTTTTATGTATAATACATGCATGATAATATAGTAGAAAAATAATGTGAACCCGTGCGAAGCAGGGGCGCGCGGGCGCGGGCGGGTTGCTAGTTACACTATATATAACTACGCTATTTAGTGTAGTTTAGTATTTAGTATTGTTTAGAAGATTTTATTAATTTTTGTTTAGCCTATTATATTTTGTCATACAATTAAATAAAATAAGTAGTAGCAACGGGCGACTGTGTTAGATCACCGCAGGATACAGCAACTAGGGTTCCCTATGATGGTGTGCCGTATCGGCAACAAAGTGTCTACGTTTGCGCAGCGCCTTAATTGTATGTAACTACGCGCATTAGGAGAAATATGTAGTGTGTCAGCAATTATCGCGTGTCAAGTGACTTGCGCTTGCGCAGAGGTTTTATAGTAAACTTTAGAAAATGTCACGTCGCGTCGCCTCAGATTTCCAACAAAGAAACCGCGTAAGTTCGCTTACATTTGTTTTAAAAAATAAAGAATTTTCGTTGCTTATTCGATCAAATCTGTTAGTATCTAAACTAATCCCAAATAAAAATGTATCTAAGTTAAATTTAAAAGTTCTTATAGCTACGCCCAATTATCAAGACTAAGTATAGGTTATGAAGCTGCATTGTTCCCAGAGTTAGGGTATAAAGAACATACACACCTGCTTTAAGTACTAATATACAAGGTGAGTTAATCTTGCTCAGCGCATCAGCATTGCCATGTCTTGGGTACGCTTCCGATTGGCACTGGTTTGTAACAGTTGGGCTATCTATAGATCGTTTGGAACGGTCTGCAGATAGCTCTACTGTTTCAATATGTATTTTGTACATTTTGTAAGTACCTATTATTTGTAATTTATTTGTAAATAAAATGAAAATGAAAAAATGTTTATTTGCAATAATTAACAATCTACAGTAAGTGTGAGGCTCTGTCTCCTGGAATAGCGTTAGCTGTGGCCCAAGAGACATGAAAATGTTCCTAAATAGCTCAAGAATATGCAAGTATCCCGAAAGATGCTTATTTTACATATTCACAAAATAACTGAAAATAAAAACAATTTTAAACAGAGCTTAATAAGTTTCTTATATTTTTGAAACCTGCTGGTTTTAATAATTGATCGGAACATTGACGAAAAACTATCAATTTTTGCATACATTTTCTTAATAAAAAATCTAATTTGCAAGTCGTCTAAACAAGTGTTGAGCAGAAAACAGCTTCACGAGTTTGATACCAAGGCATGGTAGATATCCCCTCAGATCTCTTGGTAGCAAATACTAATTCTAGATTATTTGAGGAAGTATACCCAGGTCTCTTAGTACCAAGCACTTAATTAAAATAGTGTAGAATAAGCCCTTTTCAGCATGCTATACTAGTGCTGTATTAGTATTCAGTAATACACACCTGCCCTGAACTTGAGCATGCCTTGGCGTTTGGTCTTCATTTCTTCAGTCAAACTTTGTACCATTTTCTCTATAAACGAGTCCAACACTAAGCTTCTGCACTCGGAAGTTATGGGAGATCTGGAAACAGAGTAATATATCTATTATAATGATAAATTATTTATTGAAATACACAAAATATTTTTACTGTGTTGTTTTCGTAATTGTACCCAGTAGTATGTTGTGTATGCATTAGATGACACAACATGAAGTGAGAAAATGAATTGAAACCGAAACAGCTTCACGACTTTGATCTCCAGGCACGGTAGATATCCCCTCAGATCTCTTTTGCACCAAGTACTAACTCAAGATTTATTGAGGACGTCTAAGAGGGGTAGTCAGAGGTACGTCCAAAAATTACATTTGACTGGGTGCAAGCCCATCGCCGCTGTAGAATACTAACTGGTTTCCTCACGATGTTTTCGTTCCTGCGACCTTACGATCGGAAGGCGGGGTCACTCCCACTAGACCACCGGTGCTCTCTGGATAGAATGGATGGAAATAAAAATTATAAAAAAAAAACGATGACCTCAGTCGACCTACGTATTCGCAAGTTACGTACGATAGGAACGTACCCAACGATGCACTACCCTGCGTTCATCTACTTGCGAGACAACTGTGGCATACTCACGAAGTTTTCGACTATTATTTTTCAGCTATCGTCTCTTTACTTAATTTTTGCTTATTAAGGCGCAGCATACGGCGCGCCGCTATTTCACTCGCACAATGGAATATTTTTAAAGATATAAAATCACTGAATGTAGTTATGTAAAATCGCAATCGTTCAAGTTGTGGTCAATGGCATTACAAAGATTTAGCGAAAATAGAATTTTGTTCCAAGCAAGTTTTCATACATAAACATTTGAAAAATATAAAGTCGCATTTTTAAGTATGAAAACTTGCTTGGATCAAAATTTTATTTTCGCTAAATCTTTATAATGTCATTGAAAACAACTTGACCGATTGCGATTTTACATAACCATATTCAATGATTTTATATCTTTAAAAATGTTCCGTTGTGCAAGCGAGATAGCGGCGCGCCGTATGCTGCCCCTTAAGAAACGTGACTAAACAAGCATGATGGCCCACCTATAATTATTTATTTTTTACACATCTGTTGGAACAAGCAGATGGCCCACCTAATTTTAAGTTATAACCATCACCTTAACAAATCATTGCATCGTAAGTCACGCACGATAGATATTGCATTGCACACAACAACTGTTCACGTTTTTTAAACGACTTATAAAGACGGAGGTTCTCATGTTTGTTACCTCTAACTTTTTACCGGGTGGATCGATTCAGATAATTATTTTATTCATCGAGAGCTGGTGCTTGTCATTTGGTCCCCTTTCAAATTAGTCAGTTCTGACGAGTAGTTTTCGACTTATAATAGTACTAGCGACCCGCCCGCGCGCCCCTGGTTCGCACGGGTGCACATATCATGCATAAATTATACATATAAACCTTCCTCTTGAATCACTCTATCTATTAAAAAAAACCGTATCTAAATCCGTTGCGTAGTTTTAAAGATTTAGCAGACAAAGGGACAGAGAAAGCGACTTTGTTTTATACTATGTAGTGATAGTGAAGTAACAGAATATCTTGCACCCCTTGTGTAGAAATATTTTTGTGTGTTTTTTTATATTTAATAGACTATTCTTTGGCTATAACCTCACCTAAAGATGAGCGACAATGGAGGAGAACGGTCTAGACTCTAGACCGTCTAGAGTCAAGGACCTATTATTCTTATTATTCAAGGAACGACGTGTTCGTCTAGACTCTAGACGAACACGTCGTTACTTGAAGAGGTCCAAATTGTAGTAGACTGTTACCTGCAAATCGGACAATCCTTTTTCTTCTTCTTCCACATAGTGATACAGTATTTACAGAAGGTGTGGGAGCAGTTCAAAGTAGTAGCTTCAACGAAGAGCTCAGCACAAACACTGCACTGCAGTTCACTTTCCATAAGCTCGCCGAACTCGTTTAACGTCTCCTGCTTCGACGTGCCTTCCCCAGCCGGGTCCATGCATATGTTTTCTAAAAGAGTATTCTTTTCTGTTTCTACCATTCGGAGATCACTTATCACCTGCAGCAATTTGTAGGAATATTAGTTATTAGTAGTTTTTATAATATTTCTTTATGGTCCACTAGTTGCGCCCCGCGGTTTCACCCGCGCAGACTTAAGTCCCGGTATTCCCACGGGATAAAAGTAACCTATGTGCTATTCCAGACTATAATCTATCTCTCTGCCAAGTTTCATCCAGGTCCGTTCAACCGTTCCGGCGTGAAAGAGCAAAAATCCATCCATCCATCTATCTATCCATCCATCCATACTTACAAATTTTCGCATTTATAATATTAGTAGGATACACAAATGATTTACACAAAAAAGATATGATAATAGTCAAGTACCAAGGCGAGCTTAACCTTAGGTAGTTTTCTTCCAGCTAAAATTAGAGGATTTACAAAAGTAGGTAGGTAAAGTAGATATACCTTTTCCAATTGCATCTGAAGTGTAGATATAGCTTCGCTGGATTGTTCCACCTGTTTTTGAATGCGTTCAGAAGCGAGCGCCGCCAATTCTGTTTCTCTCTCTAACACACGAGCCTTTTAAAATTAAAAAAAAAATATTATACAAAATATAATCAAGTAACAGATAGAATCGTTTTTTATTTAGCTTACAAACATAGATACAGAAATAATACTACTACATTAGAATAAATAAAAAAGGTAGACAGAAGAGTCAACCAAAACCAAGAACCTATTCTATATTATACTATTGTGGATGCGGGCCTTATTGTCTAACTTGAAGCCCATTACCATGACGATTTTCTGGGTTTCAAGTGTCAAACTTTCTGTACTACAAAATAAGTTCATCTGTGACAATACGATACTACTATTCCCTCGTCTATGCCGATTACGATTACCAGAGTTGGACAATTAGGGTGCTGACCGGCGGCATTTACATGAGCCAAAAAGGTCGTAACTGAGCTTAATGCTGCTGCTGCTAACAACGATTTTCCCCTCTTCTTATTTGGAACAAATGCTTACTTGTACTTCTTCTTTGGACTTCATTACATTCATTTGAGCTTCAGCTAACTTCTTTTGGATTTCGTCTCTCTCTTTTTGCTGAAAACAAACATGAATATGACTTATTGAGACTCATTAGGATTACCTTTCCACATTCAGGGAAATATTATTACTTTACCTACACTACTACTTCACATACACAAATTATCAATATAATATTTAAAGTTTAAATATTATTTTCATAATTTGGGAGGACAGCTCTGTTTAAATTTTAAACAGAGCTTGTTCCCTTTGTTGTCCCGCTGAGATGTAAATGCATCATAACTAGTTATTTTTAATACTTCTTGATAATCAAAGATGGTATCCATCATTAAAACAAAGCATTATAGGTTGCGTCATGTAAAAAGAACGCTGAAAGAGAGTGGAGGGGATGTGTTTGCACATGAGCGGATACACGCGCAACCTTAACTTTTTTTACTTGATGCAGCCTAACTAATGAATCTTTTCTAGGTACAACTATTTCTTACAAATTGCTCCATTTTAGCTTTCTCCTCTGCTTGAAGCTTATTCATCTGCTCAATTTGAATTTTCAGCTCTTGTTCAGCCTTTATCCTCTGTTGTTCAGTCTGCTCTACTTGATCAGCAAGGTTCTGTTTCATGTTAGTTAGTTCTTGTTGAAGCTCGGTTTCTCTCAGACGCTTTAGCTCGGCCATCTCATTGAGTTCCTGTTCAAAGTTTGAAAACCCACTATTATTAAAAAATAGATTTAGGTGATTAATCCCCTAACTATAGATCTGAAATTTAGATCTTGAAAAAAAAATATGACCATACAAATATAGATAAGTGCCTTTGGGTCTTGTGGTAGGTACCATGGTACTTGGATGGATTATAAGAGTAGAGAAAGACCAAAGAAAAGATGACATGGGTAAGAAAGGAGTGACTACTGAGATGACGGATGATAGGGGCAAGTGAAGAGAAAAAACCTGTTGCGGTGACCCCATATGAAGCGGGTTATGGGCAGGAAGATGATGGTACCATGGTACTCTTAGTTCCTGATATCTATGTGGGGATTTTAAATAATTACAAACCTTTTCCTTGGCTAATTTCAATAATTCAGTTTCCTGTCTCAAAGTATTTTCTAGCTCTTGTCTCTCTTTCATGCGAACATCTTCTTGTTCTCGTATCTTGGCTTCCAGTTTATCAAGCATGTCCTGCTTAGATGAGCTTTCCCGATTCAGCTCGGACAGGAAATCTTCACGTTCCTTCAAAAGCTTTTCCTTCAACAAGCCATTTTCTTTGAGAAGCTCAGACTCATTTTCATTATGTTTGCTGATTTGCTCCTGTAATTTCAAAATAATATTTAACATTCAAAATCAAGATCATGATATGATGGTCCTGGCATAAAACCCTCACCTACTACTTTTAGAACACCTTTAGTAGGCCATTAAACTATAAAAATCCTTTTACCTGGGGTGAGTGAGAGTGAACAAAAGGACTCACCCAAGGACTACAAGGATTGCTATATCATACCACCCAACCATGCTCCTTCCGAAAGCTTTTATATAGGTACTTACACTATTTATCAACTTCTCAACTTGCAATGGAATTTGAATGGGCCCCAGAGAAGTCAACAAATTATGATTTTTAGAATGCATGCATCTAATTTCTAGTTTAAATTATATCCTCCTATTATCTTACCATCAGCTCTGTAATTTTGCCTTCCATTTCATTCTTTACATTAGTAAGCTGTGCATCCCTTTCCTCAATCAGTGAGGCTCTCTGGTGCTCTACTTCATTCTTTTCACCTTTCAAGTTTTCTATTTGGACAGAGAACTCATCTTCAAGCTGTTTTAGTTTACGATTCATATCTTCTTGCAATTGTTTTTTAAGTATTATTGAAGTGCTCTGCATTTGCTTTGCATTTTGTATTTTATCTTCAATGTGTTGCATTTCACATTTCTGAGATTCTTCAAACTTTAATTTTACATCATGTATCATTGTGGATTCAGGATTAACTGTCATTTTCATGCGTTTTCTTGGTCTTTCAAATACATCTAGGGATGGAAGTATAAACTTGTATTGTAACTCCTCTGACGGCTCTAGCACAATGATATCTTCATGTTCCAGTTTCTTTTTCGAACCCTTGCCCACCTTTTCATCATTAATTTTGATACCAGCTAAGCTGTGATCTTCCACAAACCATTCATTTTCATCAGTTTTTTTGAATGTGCAATGTTTTCGTGATATCAACCCCATTGGTATGCAAACAGAGTTAGCCAAGCTGCGTCCAAGAGTGAACTGAAAATAGAAAACATAGGCAGGTAGGTAAGGCAGTATTTTACAGTAACCGACAGGCGTACGTAACCGCGAGGTCGTCGAGACTTAAAAATACGCTGATTTAGGATTTCTTTCAACTCACATCTCCTGAGGATACAACTATTTTCTTGAATTCGGAGAAGTTCGAGCTTAAAGGCAGGCATGCTAATAAGACTGGATTTTCCTCAATCTCCTCCATCATAGCGCCTTTTATTTTATAAACTATCAGTATAATCAGTACTTTTATTGTAAAATTCAACGAATAGCAAAGAAAGCAACGGAAGCATAGAAACTAGCACAACACAAATTCATGAAATTCATATTTCACATTCACGATACTTTAAATGTAATCAAACAGCCAGTGAAGTCCAAACAAATGTGTAAGAGATTATTTAGAAATTAAAATATTAAAAGAAAAAACAAAGCGACTTGATTCTAAACTAAAATCTCCTTCTTCTTTTTATTTTTGAACAAAAGATGGCTATCACTTAGGGTTGCCAGCCGTAAAAAAATCTCTCGTAACCTAATATTCCTTGCTTGTACATTTTTATGTAGGTACCGACATACATTGCCTACATATTTATGTAGGTACTTACATACTTATGCACCTAAAAATCTCGTGTTTGACTTTCAAACCTCTTAAGCACATTTGTTACCTATGTAAGCATAATATTTTTCATCTCATCTATTCGAAAAGGACGACTTGGTTCGCCTTTATGTGCACCCAAAGGTGGTGTTTTCTATAAGAAACTATAAGGGCGCCGGAATTAATTTTGCCGCGCACTTTTTCAATTTGGAACATCTTTAGTGTTCAGCGCCAAAGAAATCGAACGCAAATATTGTTTGAATAAAGACTGGCTGGTTTACTAAAAAAAAAAGAAATCAATTTAAAAACGCGCGATGAATTGTCAGTTCTAATACTTTCGAGTTAATTCTATATCTATACGACTTTCACTGTCACTTGAAGAACTGATTTTTTAAAACAAGAGATATATAGATATAGAATTAACTCCTGAAAGTATTAGAACTGACACAAAAAATGTGATATATTACCTGCAAAGTCCCGGAGAAATTTATGAAAGCCTATGGTAATTTACTTAGCCAAAACTAATAAAATATGAGGCGCCTTTTATTTTCTCTTAGTGGGCGATGAAAAGCAGAGTGTATCTACAATTCGGGAGCAAAATATATTTTTGGCTCACGCGACGTAGGTACTTTGAATCCCTCGCTACGTTTAGGATTCTACTGAAGAATCCCTCGCTAAGCTCGGTGATTCTACTCTAGAATCCTTCACTTCACTCTGGATTCAAAAAAGCGCCCTCGCTGTAAAAATATTATTTCGCTCCCTTGAGATACAATAATCTCCTATTTTCTACAGCAAAATATTGGCTCCTCTATGAGTAGAATGCCGCCATATGAGGCCAATCAGATCCATATACGCCTTATCTGAGCCGGTCTGAAGCTTGCTGTTTGGGGAATCCTCCACCAGTAGGTAGGCACTGGCCATATTTTCTGCACAAGCGGGTAACTTCAACCGGCTCTGATAAGTTGGTGGCACTCGCTGATGATCCAAGGAATTTAGATACTACGTATTGACCTCAATAAAGTGGCACTATACTTTCGTATTGCAACGCCTGACTGAAAATTGTTTTTTTTTCAAAGTAAAGAAATTGGTTTCCATCAGGCATCCTCTTAGAAGAAGATTCATCCAAGGGCATCCTAGATAGCGGGGCAGGAGTGAGCAGTATGGAATGGAACCGTAAAGGCTGGGTCCCACTCCCACTGTTGCTGGTTTTATAATAATTGTTGTGTGAAAACTAACTTTAACAAACCATTTACCTATTATACCTACAGTGGAACTTGTATCAAAATTTACTAAAAAAACATATGGTTGAGGAATAAGCGATAAATATAAAAAAATCCTAGCATCAGGCATTACCACTGTATTAAACAAGCAAATTAATAACATTATTTTATTTAAAAAATATTTTATTTTAAGAGTAGGTAGGCTCTTTGTGAAGGGCTCGTCCGGGGAAGTACTATCACCACGCCTTTTTCTGCCGCCAGGCAGCGTTGCTGTGTCGGTTTGAAGAGTGGTCGCCGGTGTAATTACAGGCACATGAGGCGTGTGTCAACATGAGGCATCTTTTTGCCTCATGTTGATGGACGCAGGGCAGTGCATCGTAGGGCACGTTCCTATCGTGCGTCTTATGAGTCAATGCTTCGTTATAGGTGATGGTTACCACTTATCATCAGGTGGGCCTTCTGCTTGTTCAGCTACTGATAAGTACTTACTAATGGAGCAACGGCAGAAATGGAGAAAGGCTCTCATGGAATGAAAGAGCCAACTAGAGTAAAAGCATATTTTTTGTTGGATAAAACGAATAGATAGAGGTCTTTAATATAAACGAAGCAGGCTTCAGAGGGTAGATAGATAGATACCAACTCTCTAAAATGTTGCTGGGCGGGTTCATACTGAATTTTTAAAGAAAAGCAGAGGTTGTGCCTCGCGCTCAATTCGTAGTCTGTACATTCGAGCCGCTTTGTTGTCCCTAGTTTTATTGCCTACAATGTAAATAGGTATCCCTATCTACATTACCAACCAAGATGAGATCTTGGATTTGTACCTATACGTTGATTCAACACGGTTGTAGATAAGATGATTTGTTTGACTTAAGTTTTATTTGTTCATTTCGGATTGCCAACAAAAGATACGGACACGAAATGATAATAATTTATAATATTACTAGCTGCACCCCGCGGTTTAACTCGCGTAGTTTTAAACCCCGGTATTCCCACGGAATAAAAAGTAGCATAACTGGTATTCCAGACTATAATCTATTTCTGTGCTAAATTTCATTAGTTCTGGTGTTATTGAGTAACAAACATACAAACATTCACGTGGGACTGTTCTAGGACTAGGACTGTTCTACTGTTCCGGGATATAGCAACATTTACATTTTTGTATCGGGATAATCGGGAACCTTAGTAGATAGCACATCCACCATGACCCTCAAAAATATCAGTACCTGTACCTGTAGTTTGTACCTAATGTTTTACACAACCACTACACAACTGTAAAAATATTTTTTTTTTTCCAAAATTTTTAAGAAGTTGATTTTCATTATACTTTGAAGTCATCACATCGCATGGCTGAAAAATAACATGGAATTATTTTTTTTTACTTTTGGTCGACCCTCGGGTGCCCGCTTATGTTGAATTTCGGAACAGATTATATAAAAAAACGCACCCCATTGAAAAACCTCTTTCTCTTTTGGAAGTTGAAAATGAAACGACGACTTCTAACCCTTTTCTCGTAGGGTAGGCACTACATTTATTTTATTCTCCCCATGCACGGTCCACTATGGTCGTACGGGTTTTTATGGGTTTGTCTTTCTTCTTTTAAAAATAATAAAATCCAGTAAATCATGACAGAAAAGTGAACGATCGTTATCGCATTCAATACGTGAAAAACTTGAAAGAAGTTGTTAAATTAGGTGGTGATTACCAGTTGTCATCTGGTGGGCCACTCTATTTATTCATCAGCAAGCAGTATACAAAAAAACTATTGGTTCCAAGTCGACTCCCTTTACGTCGAGCCTAGAAAGTTCTCGCTTTTATTACCCCTATGTCGAGTTTTTCACACAGGTATTTTGAAAGAACAATAGACTCAGACTCCACGTAAGGGGACTCGACACAAAGGGAACCAACCCATAAAACTACTTGCAGACACAACGACCAACAACTCCAAGTGAGGAGGTATAGTTTCGCCTAACAAAAAAATCCGGTGCTGTATTTGTTGTTGTTTTTTGTTGATGAATTGATACACAAATGATTTTACACCCAACTGTCAATTAAACGGCGCCGTCCGTCGCTAAGCTGGCAATGGAAGGTGGGCTCAATTGAGCCCACGCTCCTTGCGTCGAAGCACCATGCGCTCCACACCACATCGCCCCTCAATATATCAACACGGACAGGACGAAAATTGGACTGGACCCTTGTTAATGTCCCGTACTTAGGCCCTTTCGCCCTTGTTTCAGATTATTTATTTAAGACTTATTGATCACCAACGGTGGGCAACGGGTTAGCAGTAAAAGTCATCTTGTCTCGTACTATGAATGAACTAATAAACATTATTATTCAGGTCACGTCTAGTCTAGAAAGTCAGCGATGATTTGATAAAATTGATAAAACCAGATATTGCTTTTATTGATATATTTTAGACTAGACGAGCGTACCTATTTACTGGCAACTACGCGTGGATTTCCCGTGGTGGTCAACATTTCGAAGAAACTCATGGAAACTTTTAAAATACGACTCAGCAAATACCTAGAAATTTCAAGAAGTGAGTTTTAGGAATATGCGAATATTCCTAAACGTAGTATTTGGCAGTTTGTATTCTATGCTAGCAGTTTGCAAGCCACTACTTACCATCACTTTATCATGATGTTTTCTTTACCGTTTTTATCATCATCAATATGTGTAATTGTATTAATGATACGCTGGGCTAGTTTTGGCAGCTGATGTTCGATCTACAGAGACAGCAACTGAAACGCCTTAAGTAGAAGTACTTATATGCTATTCAGATCCTGGTGCGTTCTTAAGACTTCCGCTGTATTGATGGAGAGGATCTTATTCTATGCATAAAAGATCACCTAATACCTAACAAAATTAGAGTGATATTGAATACCGAGGGAGAAAATACTTCGCAACATTTTATTGACATCAGAACCCTGGGACCCGCGAGCTAGAGACCTGGATTATTCGCCAAGATTTAGTAGTTATTTGGTAGTTCCCCAAAACACAGCCTTTAAATTTTGCAGTGAAATAGTTTTAAGTTATTTGCATTTATGTGTGCGACGGAGACGAGCAACCTGGATCCCCAATAATTCCCAACTTGATAAGTACAATACATTTGCATCTTTCGACGGTAGTAATCGACCGAAGCATTATCTTACTAATAATGTGCGATTTTTTTTCTCGCAATCATGATCACTCGAATTATGTTATAAATATTTGCCTGCCACAGATTAACAATAAACAATAACTACAATATCGGTAAAGGCCAGCATTCTAATATTAAGTTTATCGAAGCAAAGGTCATATCGGCTGCGGAGTTTATTCATGTGGTTCGGTAAACAGAAAGTCAATAAACTTGTGGCTCGGCTCTGCTTTGCGAAAGTATAACATTGGATTTTATCTATTTCCAAGTAGCGCGTGCGTAGGCCTGCTACGAGCCTCTACGTCAAGCTACGAGCCTCTACGACAAGCTACGGAGCGTTTTCGCCTACGATCAACAAATATTTGATTCTAAGTTTTCGCAGTGATTGCAACTACTACTTAAGGGTCCGGTGACAGCGGCTCGCAATTTCGAGGTGCGATTGGCTATTATTTCATTTTATTTCATTTCGGGGAGGTTGTTTGAAAGAATAACTCTAAAGAAACACGCATAAATACTGTTCGAACACAAATAATACAATAATATAAGGGAAATGTGCTTGAGTCAGAAATCATTTTGGTATTAGGTAAACGTAAGACCAAACATACTAATACCAAAATAATTTCTGATTCGGGCATGTTTCCCTTATATTATTGTATAATTTGTGTTCGAACAGTATTTATGCGTGTTTCTTTAGAGTTATTCTCTCAAACAACCTCTCCGAAATGAAATAAAATGAAATAATAGCCAATCGCACCTCGAAATTGCGAGCTGCTGTCACCGGAGCCTTAACACCTATAATTTTATTGATTGAGTGAGCGAAGCGAACGAAAATCTTACAAACAACTTGGGCGATTTGGCATTTTATGTGTGTATGTTTGTCCGACGATAACTTGAGAACCGTTTATCCGATCTGCATGAAATTTGGTAAGTCGATAGCTTGTACTTGAGAAATTTACTGGTAAGTATATGAGTAAAATCGGATAAGGGGCGAAAATTAAAAAAGTTACACAAAAAAATACATTTATATGTCATATGAAAGGGCATGGTTTGGACATTCCAAAACCATTTTAAATATTTTTCTAGATAGCCTAGTTTTTGAGATACAACAAAAAAGTTAAATTAAGATAACCAACGACCCAAGAGCTCTCATTTCTAAGAGTTTCGTTGGCATCAAGGTTTTTCTACTGGTCAGTCAGTTCCTTTGCTTTTTCAAATATTTTTTTCGGAAAATAAATTAATAAGGTACATGGTTCTCATTAAATGGTGATGAAGACCTGTTCTGATGATGGAGCCAAGGTCTGTTCAACGGAACTCTTCAATAAATAGGCCAATTCAGTTGAAACTTGGTTACCATACTTAGTAGGTGGCAGCAAGAGAGTCTAAACACAAAGTTTGGACTTGCCTCTGACTACTACTTACTTATATTTTCGGAGCGTTCGCGTCGCGTCACGAAATCTCAGTTCGGGGCGAACTAAGTTATTAACCGGTTAGCCGGTATCTAATCTAAATATATATAACTCAAAGGTGACTGACTGACATAGTGATCTATCAACGCACAGCCCAAACCACTGGACGGATCGGGCTGAAATTTGGCATGCAGGTACATGTTATGACGTAGGCATCCGCTAGAAACGGATTTTGATCAATTCTACCCCCAAGGGGATAAAATATATTTTTTTTTTGATGAAACTTTGAATTCCTTGGCGCGAGCAAAGCCGCGGGTTCAGCTAGTTCTCTTATATGTGCCGTCAGTGATTTTAAAGCAAAAAGTTGTACTATCTGATGTTACTTGTACTGTTTTCTTGGATGTATTACCTGCTACGAAGACCTGATCGAATGAAATAGAACATGATCACCTGCGTCAGCTAGTACCACGCCAACATAAGCTCTATATCCGATCTTATTAAAAACGATGTGAAAACTCGATTCCGATCACGTAGACAATTATTCGGCTAAAGTGTGCGGGCTTGAATCACTAACCTCAGCGAACGGCCAACTTTTACAATAAATCCATCCTGGTCTCGACACTTAATCAGTCCTCCGATAAAAGCTTTAATCGTGAGTTAGAGGTACCTACAGAGGCAACTGATTTTATTCCAATGTTAGATGAACTAAATTACAAGAGGGACTTCTGAATGACTTCAAAAGTCGGGTATTATATCGCCCACCTTTAAAATGGGTCTATTGATTTCTGGCAGTTAACTTTTATTGGGTTGGCAATATCATATTTATGATTTTTTGGGACGATTTTACGTTGATCCTAACCGTAAAGTTCAACAAGTGAAAATGAAATAAAATCGGTATCGCTTTCAATAAACATAGGTATCTAGGTGGAGAATGGCAGTAAAATGGGTAAGCGGATCCGGCTGGACCGAGGATTATGATCACTGTGCAATATAAATTGCGACGACTAATTTATATTCCGATGGTCTGGGTGTTCTCTATGTATAATAAAAAATATCTATCTATGTAAGTATATAATGTATTAATGTACAAGCTTTGAATAGCTTACTTTAGGGCTAGATAGTGCTGTGTGGATTGTCCAGTATTTTTTTTTTTATATTCTGAGGTTTAGGTATTCGAATTTCTCAAGGAATATAAATATTCTTGTTATTAGGAGTTCCAACTGTGCCATGTCAAATGATAGGATAGATTGAGCCTGTCGTTCATGATGATAGTACATCCACCATCGAAATTACACTCAAAATTACACTAATTGAGCTATCTATACATCGTTTGCAACGGTCTGCAGATAGCTCAACTGTTTCATATGTATTTTGTACATTTTGTAAATAATTGCAAATATTAGTTGTAATTTTTTTTGTAACTAAAGTTGTTTTTTCAAATTACACTAGAAAAACAATTACAATGAAAATGGTATGTTGCTTCGCAAAATGACAGAAAACGAATAAAACAATAATTAAAATGAAAAAGCTACATACAATGTTGCTTCTCAAAATATCCGATAATGAATCTGCTGTCTGCGTCTATTTTGATTTGCTACGAGGTGCTTGGCAACTTCACTGGTCATAACTTATCTGTGTCAGTCTTACGTGGATCTATGGCCGAATAAGGGCAGGGTTTATTGGTAGCTTTGCGGGAGGTAGCGCCGCAGTTAATTTCACTTAACCGAGATCAATTTGGCTCAGATGCTTCCTGATTTCTGCCTCTTGAAATGGACTGTTTTAAGAGAGTCTCGGAGTTAGCAAGTTGTGCCCAACGCCAACAGCGTTAAGTTTGCTTTGAAAAGTAAGCCGGAAATCTTTCACGAGAGTACCCAAACATAGCTCCTAAGCTGTCTTGGGTATCCAAATGTACAGTATGATACCGACGGTACTTCATTATTGATATGAGCGTGAAGATGTCTTGAGTTCATTTCATATTATAGAGCATGCTGTGGTTGCCTATAATTAAAAGAGCACCTGATTTAATCCAAACTGTATGGAAGGTATTGTAGTTTTGTGAATCTTTTGTTGGCAATCCTAAATAAATAAATATAGTAAACGTTCAAAAAATTACTAAAAACGTGCATACATTTACCACTGCCTACTTATCGAGACAGCATTCAGCGATCACAATCGCTATCCGTGAAAGTTCTGTCCATTTTTGAGTTTTAAAGTTTATGGGGAACCTTGTCCGATGCACTTTGTTTACGAACAAATCGAGCTATGTTCGATAGCGAGGATCAAGTCCGCCATTCGCCTTCAACTTAGTCTTTGTTCGGCCAACTACCAACGGGCGACGGTGCTTGATGAAACTTTGTCGGGTATTCCATTTATTCATTGTATTGATTATGGGTTTTGTTGTTGTCTTTGGAGGAGTGTTAGAGATGAATGAATTTTAGAGGTAATTTTAGAAAATAAGCAGGCCTGCCATATGCCTATCTTGGAAAAGTACCTACTATAAGCTTTTGTTAATTTATTACGTATTTTTTTAATCGTTTCCGTAAAATTTGTAAACACTAATGCAATGATTAAACTTTAATACTATAAACTATTAAGAAAGTTATACGATAATTACATTCATTAATTATAAAATGTATCACCACTATGTAAATGTTAAATAATTTAGTTTTCATTTTACCAGTATTGTAATTGGCTTGCTATCCGCTGGTTTCTTTTCAACGCCCACTTTTACAGAAGAGTGAGGGTTGGTATATTCTGGAACTAAGGATAGCAAAGTCGAACTGACATTCAGTCCTGAGACGTCGAGAAGTAAAGTCCTACCTAGTAATAAAAACATGTACTTGTACCTTTCTAATTGTCACCAGTTTAAAAGAATATTAAGAAAAGTAAAGTAAAGTAAACCATGAAGAAAAGTATTTTGTGGTTTAAATTCAACATCCTCGGCCCTATCTGACTGGTTTTTCTTTCAAGTCAGAAGTGTGTAGAACCAAGTGAAAGGTACGTAAAATTTTTTTCTTTGAGTAATTAAAATATAGGCGTAGATTTTAAAATGCATGCAGTTTTTTCTCGTGAGGAGCACACCGCGCACATGGCTAGCTTTTGGTGGTGCTACCACACGATTTTGATATTTTATTTTAGGAAGGTCAATGCATGTACCTTAGTTCTCTTTTTTCATATTTTTTCGTATGGCGCACATGGTTAAGGCTATTTTAGTGGTGTTACCATACGTTTTTTATATCTTATTATAGGTAGGCAAATGCACTGTATGAAACGTTTTGTTAGCATGTGTCGGTCGAGATTAACTCGAGACTATCCGCTCGTGCTAGCTTTACAGTTTGAAGTAAAGGTACCTGACATGTTTTAATTTAATTGAATCTTTGTTCGTGCGGACCAGTCGGGATTGCCCCGAGACTTTCTGGCTGTACTAGCACTATTCAGTTTTTTTAAGGGATTATCGGTACCTGTCGTTTATAATTTACTAGCGACCCGCCCGCGCGCCCCTGCTTCGCACGGGTGCACATTGTTTTTCTACTATATCATACATAGGGATATAGGGACAGAGAAAGCGACTTTGTTTTATACTATGTAGTGAATTTTTTTTGTTTATTTCACATTACTGCTATTAATCTTTAGATAGTATAGTTTTTTTTCTCGTGTGCTTACGTCACCAAAGTTACCCACACTATAGCATTTTTTTTTAAATATTTTTTATTGAACTATAAAAGCATGCATGATTTAGCCAGTGTCATGTAAGAGACCAAAGCTTCTTTGGTTAAACATTTATCTTTGAGCATGATAGTGGCAACAATATTTAAAGATACCAAATACCATTTGTATTTTGTTTATGGGTTATTAGTATTACAGGGTACTACAGTATTATTATTTAGGGTTAGGTTTTAGAACAAATTCTGTCCTTGATAATTTGTTGCAGTCTGGAAGAAATATGAACGATGACGAAGGCGTGCCGGTGGAGACTGGAGACATTTCCCGTCCAGTAATTACCAGCCATCAAGGTCAACCGTGGATACTGAAGATCATGAAGAATCGGAAGGCGAAACCCAACACCAGAAGGACAGAACAGAAACCGGACACGAAGTCGCAGCCGTTCATTGCTGCTACACACCCCCGAGATCGGACAAGGCGCTACTACAAGGAGCTGTTATTTATTTATTTATTTAATATTTATTTGATATTTATCAATATCACATAAATTCTATATCTATAAAATATACCTACATGACAAATTAAATCAACCTAAAGTTAAAGTTGAACCTAAAGTTAAAGTTGAACCTAAAGTTAAAATTGGCCCTAAAGTTAAAGTTGAACCTAAAGTTAACGTTGAACCTAAAGTTAAAGTTGAACCTAAAGTTAAAGTTGAACCTAAAGTTAAAGTTGAACCTAAAGTTAAAGTTGAACCTAAAGTTAAAGTTGAACCTAAAGTTAAACTTGAGTTAAACCTTAAGTTAAAGTTGAACCTGAAGTTAAAGTTGAACCTAAAATTAAAGTTGAACCGAAAGTTAAAGTTGACCCTTAAGTTAAAATTGAACCTAAAGTTTGAAGTTAAGGTTAAACCCAAGGTTACAGTTAGGCATAAAGTTAAACATAAAGATTAAATTGAACCTAAAGTTAAGGTTAAACATAAAAGTACAAAGTTAAACCTAAAGTTATTAAACCATAAGTTAAAGTTAAATCTAAAGTTAAACTTAAAGTTAAACCCAAAGTTAAAGTTAAACCTAAAGTTAAACCCAAAGTTAATGTTAACCCTAAAGTTATTTAAAAATAAACCTAAAGTTAAACCTAAAGTTAAAACTAAAGTTAAAACTAAAAATAAAGATACAGTTAAAACCTAAAGATAATCCTAAAGTTAAACCTAAAGTTAAACCTAAAGCTAAAACCTACAGATAAACCTAAAGTTAAACCTAAAGTTAAACTTAAAGTTAAACCTAAATTTAAACCTAAAATTAAACCTAAAGTTAAACCTAAAGTTAAAACCTAGAGATAATCCTAAAGTTAAACCTAAAGTTAAACCTAAAGTTAAACCTAAAGTTAAACCTAAAGTTAAACCTAAAGTTAAACCTAAAGTTAAACCTAAAGTTAAACCTAAAGTTAAACCTAACGTTAAAACCTAAAGATAATCCTAAAGTTAAACCTAAAGTTGAACCTAAAGTTAAACCTAAAGTTAAACCTAAAGTTAAACCTAAAGTTAAACCTAAAGTTAAACCTAAAGTTAAACCTAAAATTAAACCTAAAGTTAAACCTAAAGTTAAACCTAAAGTTAAACCTAAAGTTAAACCTAAAGTTAAACCTAAAGTTAAACCTAAAGTTAAACCTAAAGTTAAACCTAAAGTTAAACCTAAAGTTAAACCTAAAGTTAAACCTAAAGTTAAACCTAAAGTTAAACCTAAAGTTAAAACCTTAAGATAATCCTAAAGTTAAACCTAAAGTTAAACCTAAAGTTAAAACCTAAAGATATTCCTAAAGTTAAACCTAAAGTTAAACCTAAAGTTAAACCTAAAGTTAAACCTAAAGTTAAACCTAAAGTTAAAACCTAAAGATATTCCTAAAGTTAAACCTAAAGTTAAACCTAAAGTTAAACCTAAAGTTAAACCTAAAGTTAAACCTAAAGTTAAACTTAAAGTTAAACCTAAAGTTGAACCTAGAGTTAAACCTAAAATTAAGCCTAAGGTTGGACCCAAGGTTAAACCTTGGTTGAACCAAGGTTGAACCAAAAGTTAGTTGAACCAAAAGCTAGTTGAATCAAAAATTACTTGAGCCAAAAGTTAGTTGAACCAAAAGTTAGTTAATTCAAAAGTTAGTTGAACCAAAAGTTAAAAGTTGACATTAAAAAGGCTGACGTTAAAGAGGTTGAAGCTAAAGAGATTATTGCAAAGTAAACATACAAGTTTAATGTTTGAACAAAAGTTTATTCACTCTCACAAAAGTTATAACAAATTAGGCATATTAGGTCAAAAGCGAGAAGCGAGAATGGATAGAATCGTAACTTGACTTTTTGTGTTTTTTGTAGTGTGATAGTCAAGAAAGAGAATGCGTACGTTACTCGATTGGGTTATAAGATTGGGCTAGCGAGACAACCCCGAGAATAGATGTGTTCATGACCTGTCTTCGCATGACCCAATTGGCTTATAATATTGGTTATTTAGTTCATCATCTTCCTGCCCTTAACCCACGCTGCATGGGGTCGGCACAACAGGTTTTCTTCTTCCACTCCTCTATCGTTCATCATCTCGGTGCTCACTCTTTTCTTAATCATGTCATCTTTCTTACAGTCCATCCACGTTTTCTTGGTGCATTGTTAAGTTTTATTGGTTAATGAGTTTGTTGACAAAATAATTAAAAGGTATAGTATAGTAGGTATATTATTCAACTAAATTTCATCAAATTTTGTCTTTATAGTTCTACATTGATAACCGATGATGATAATGATTCTTTATCGTTTTAAATTGCCTTACTAATACTACTCAATGAATCCGTCAGCAGTTCATTTTCTAATTGGGTCAGTTTAGGCAGCTGTCTGAAAAGTACTGCTTTGTTCTCATGCATTTTATGATATTTAGTGTTTCTTAGTATTCTGCTATATCGTGGGGTTACCTATTCACCTTGTCATTTAATTTATTAATTTGTAGCATTAGCTAACCTTGTTGTCAAGTTCTTTTGCTGCTAGAATGGTTTTTTAGATTCTTCATCTGGCTTAGTAAATTATTGTACTCATCAGAATATTTATTTTGTTCCTTCATAAGTTTGTATATGTCAAGACGAGACTCCTTGATAAGTTGATACTTATCCAGAGTTTGAAAACAGCATCATTATTTTCATCAGGGGCTACAAGAAATTTACTAATTTGATAATTTTTTTATCACCACCATCATCATCATAAGTATATAAGTCCTCCTAGCTCTACATTGTTTTGGGTGAAAGTTTTAAATAATAATAATAATAATATTTTTTTTATGTAATCTAATATTCTACCTTTGTTTCCTACTACTAATAAAATTTGAAAAAAAAAAACTCGCTGGAATAAAAAAAATCGAGGGTGGGCGCTAATCTTATCATACAAGATATTTTTTTCGTATCTTATTTGAGGAAATTGATATACAAAACTCAAAATAAATCCACTTGGTTAATCAGCATTGTTAATATAGTTTACTCACTGTGGTTTTCTTGTTTATATCGTTTCATAATGGTTTAGCTGAATTTTCCAGTCATGTTACTTAGGTTTGTTTAAAAAAAAAACTGTAATATTCAGGATAACATTTAATACGTTGCACTGTTAACTCACTCCTCATAATAATTTCTCATAAAAATAATAATAAAACAAATGAGATATTTTTTAAACAATATAAATATTTGGAGCTTTTTATCAATACGCGATGATGACGCCCCCTGTCATCAAAGAGAGGATTTAAGAATGTGCAAATAATGTTATGAGTAAAGAAGAAAGGTTTTAGGGATTATGGGGATAATAATCATTGTAGTAAAAGTAACAATGAAAGCTGGGTGATATAGATACAAATGAGGATGAGCGACTAAAATATTGCATAAAAAGACTAAAATATTGCATAAAAATTATTAAAAGCCAAATACAAAAGCGTGGTTAAATAAATAAATGAGCTTATTATGGAATAAAAAAATAAAATAAAATTGTTAACAAAAAAAAAAAGCTTAAACGGGTTTGACTGAATCAAATGCTTTCTTATAGTCCACAAACGCTAAACATAGCGGCTGGTTATACTCTTCAGTTTTCTGTATAACCTGCCGGAGCGTGTGGATGTGGTCTATAGTGCTAAGGCCTTTCGGAACCCGGCTTGTTCGGGAGGCTGGAAGTCGTCAAACCTACGTGCGAGACGATTGGTAACTACTCTCGAAAACAGTTTGTAGACATGGCTCAGCAGCGAGATGGGCCTGCAATTCTTCAAGAGGTTGTTATCCCCTTTCTTAAAGAAAAGTACCACCACGCTCCTGCCCCATGCCTCTGGTGTCGTTATTCCGTCTTCTTCCGGTGCCTTGTTGTTTTTAAGCTGCTTGAGAGCCGTTCGGATCTCGTATAGGCTGAAGTCCGGGATATCTTCAGTGTAGTGTCGAGTTAAACGGGCTCTTGCATCACTAGTCGTGCTCGTAGCAGAACTTTGCGATGAGGTGTATAATTGTCCTTAGAACTTCTCGAACTCTCTTAAAACTTCCGGCTTCGATGAAACGATACTGCCGCTATCGGTCTTCAGTTTTGTCAACTGGCTTTGCTCAATAGACAGATCTCTTGCGAACACTTTTGAGCCTTTGTTGCGCTCTATTGCGTTTTTAATAAATATATTTAATGAAATTTATTATGGATATATATAATGGATATATATTGGATATATAATGGATAAAAATTAAATACGGATCATGAATTCTTGATACGAAACATGAAAACCACCAAAAGATTTCTGTGTCGATTAGCTTAGCTTAGCTTCGTTTTTGTTTAGATTTCTCTGTCGATTCGCTAGATGAGCAATAATTGTAAATGTGGTTAGAAAGAAAGAAACATTTATTTGACACACAACACACAGAGAACAAAAAAAAAACATAACAGATATTTATCTAGTAGTAGTATGGTTAGTATGGTTAGTATGGTTAGTATGGTTAGTATGGTTAGTATGGTTAGTATGGTTAGTATGGTTAGTATGGTTAGTATGGTTAGTATGGTTAGTATGGTTAGTATGGTTAGTATGGTTAGTATGGTTAGTACGGTTAGTATTGTTGATAATGATAATAATGAAACGAATTACAATAATGGTAATAATGACAATAATGTCAATAATGATAATAATGATAATAGTGATAATAATGATAATAATGAAAATACTGATATTAATGATAATAATGAAGATGATGTCCCGGTCGGTTTGACTGCGGTGACATTGTAACTGCTTGTTAAATAATTTATCTTTAGAGTTTTCTAAGATGACCAGAGTATGCAACCAATTTCACACTACATAGCACCAATTTATATTACTATACGTCCACTTTTAATAAAGTCGCATTGTAACGCACTTTTGCCGTCTAAAAACAGTCCTTATTGCAAGATTTGATCTTTTCATTGTTAAATTGTAAATATATAAAATAAATGTTTTATGTAGGTAATCGGTGCAGTAGTAGGTAGGTAGGTAGTAATCGAGACCAATGTAAGTAGGTTATTTTTTTTTTCTTTCAAGTAATAACCAAAATTTGAATCACGAGGTCGTGACTGATTATCAGGATGGACGAATCTATAAGCTTTTGTTAATTTATTACGTATTTTTTTAATCGTTTCCGTAAAATTTGTAAACACTAATGCAATGATTAAACTTTAATACTATAAACTATTAAGAAAGTTATACGATAATTACATTCATTAATTATAAAATGTATCACCACTATGTAAATGTTAAATAATTTAGTTTTCATTTTACCAGTATTGTAATTGGCTTGCTATCCGCTGGTTTCTTTTCAACGCCCACTTTTACAGAAGAGTGAGGGTTGGTATATTCTGGAACTAAGGATAGCAAAGTCGAACTGACATTCAGTCCTGAGACGTCGAGAAGTAAAGTCCTACCTAGTAATAAAAACATGTACTTGTACCTTTCTAATTGTCACCAGTTTAAAAGAATATTAAGAAAAGTAAAGTAAAGTAAACCATGAAGAAAAGTATTTTGTGGTTTAAATTCAACATCCTCGGCCCTATCTGACTGGTTTTTCTTTCACTACATAGTTCGTGAAACTAAGCCCGTACTTAGCTCACATCACAGTTTGGATGAAAAGTGCCTCAGTAGACCTAAAAAATTACAATAAAATTTATGATGAGAAAAAAACACTGGTTTAAATCCAGTGTTTTTTTTTTAGTATTTTGTAAGTACTATGTAACCTTTTAGGTGATAATTATAAAAAAAAATCATTATTAGATATTATTATTATACTTGTGAAAAGCCTTAGTATGTACCTATAATTAAATCATTGTTTCTCGTAACAAGTAAAGCGTTTTTAATGTTTCTTAGATCAATCGCTACAAAGCCGTAATGTAAAAATCAAGTCAGAATATACAAATGGATCCGGGGCGGTGCTCCATTAAGATTGCATCATATCCGGTCTGAGATGTCTCTCTCTGTCCCAAAACGTAATAAAAAGGGTATCTCACCCATTCAATAAAATCAGAAGGATCGCTTTGAAATCACACAACATCATAAACTCATGTGCATTTACCTAACGCTCTGACGAAGCTGGATACGTACAGTTTTATGTGCCGCATGAAGCGGTTTTTTCCGGAGAGACACCAGATGAGAGACGTGATTCAATTTGCATGGTATGATGGACGGATTACCCGCTGTACTCGTCCTTCGTACACAAATGCCGAGTGTAATGCAGTTGTAAAGAAATTTAAATTTAGGTAAACGTTTTTGTAAATTTTGCTGCCACTTAGTAATTAAGGTGCGGATCATTCTTGAAACGAGCTTGAGCGAAACAGAAGTTTCGCTGAGTTGTCTGGTTGTCAGTCTGTTTGCAAAGAAGTAAGAGTGGTTTTTGATTAAAATTAATAAAATCATTAAAGGTATCAAATAACCTAATCTAAATTAGGTACCTAATTAAAAAGGTTAAAATTAAAATATATCATGAGTTCAATTATTGTTCTGATATAACATTTAGCTTCACATAGGTAGGTACTTTGTCGGAGACTGAATTTTTTTAAGGATACCAACTAAACAACGAAAAATAGGGTTAAATTGTCGTTTGCATACCTATTATCATCTAGTGTCACTTCTTCTTCTTACCGTGTTACTAGTTTCTTTCGAAACAGTGTGGTGAAAGGATTTTAAGTGCACCTCAAGAGGTTCCTTTCGAGCACTCGACGTATGTTATAGAACTTGTTAGGTACTTGTACTAATACCGATACCAAGTACTAAAAAGTCGTCGTCACTGTAAAAAGATCCATGCTCTTAAATTCGGTTCAAGGAAGTTCTTTTCGTGCAAGGACAAAAAATGTGGTTTATAGTTGAGTGAGTCCCCCTCCGCGCTTCCTCTCGGCCACTAATGAAGGAGCTACTCTATGCTTTCGGGTCGGGTTACATTGATCGGCTCCCACTGCTGGGCTCTCTACCTCTTTTATATGAGGAAAGAAGCATGTAAATGTTGATAGCCCACCCGATGATTGCATGTGTACATCGATGAATTACCTACATGGTGTTTAATAGCACGCCATTGAGTGAACAAAGTCTTATCGCATAAACAACAAGCAACCTAAATACCTACGTACCTTCCAATATCGGCATTACCTACTTGTTAAAAATAATTACATAGACTTTTATAACCTACCTGCTTTATATAATATTAATTGATGTTTTTGATCTAACTGACCATAAAGGTTAAAATGAGTGATAGCTTTATTGTTTTTTAAACTTATTTAGTAACTAATACGAATGCAGTAGGTTCAAGTCGCGTCACGCGGGAGGAGCGCCGGGGGAGGGGAGGTGGGTGTGATGCCGCTAGTGTTGTGCATGCGCAATCGCGAGGGAATCCTCCACTATTTTCCGACGTTCTTTTTTGCGTGACGTGACTTATACATTCATAATTATTAGCATAAGTGTATTTACCTACTTATTTATACTATCTACCTACTATAAATATTAATTTTATGTTTATGTTTTGCAACAGCTCGAGTCAGTGCCAACATCGACACAAACCTTGCTAGGTTTCACGATGTTGTATTATTAAAACTGTTATTTAAGTTTTGCTGAATAAATGAAAAATGAAAAATGAAATAACAATGCAATTATCTCAAAAGATGTCGACTGGAAACTTTCACTATATTATGGCATTGCACTACGGCCATTTAACTGAGATTTGAATCTTCAATCAGAACTTAGTAGATGCGCCTAGCTGTGCCGCTTATGCAGCCATGATAATGTAAAACACACTTTCATGAATCAAATAGGCTACAATTTTATTGGGTTGACTTTATAAAAAAAAATACAAATACATTTTGATTGATTTGAACAAAGCATTGCTGCTGTACCAATATGTAAGTTGTGAATTGAATAGTGTTTACCCACCTACTTGATATCTATGTAAGTTCATTGTTCCAAGACAAGACCGAAGCAAGCAATCAAGTAAAAGGATGTGAGTACCCCACGGTACGTATTGATTAAATCAGAAAGGCTCTCTTTCGGGCTAATAATTCATAATTCAGTTCAATGAACATGGATGAAGTATGTAATGTAATATTTTATCGTTGTACTCGTACTCGTACAGCTGCGGCTACAGATCTTCAGTTTCAACAGACAGTTAAAACTGTTCTAACAGTTCTAACTGTTCTTCTTGTATTGGAAATTTATATGGGGTGTCTTATGTTCAGTGATGAATTTCGTCAGACTGATAATGGTGACATCTACCGACCTATGGCCTGTGGCCGTTATAATACCTAATTAGAAGTTTTTTTTATACAACTAGCTGATGTAACAAGCAGATGGCCCACCTGATGTTAAGTGGTAACCATAACCTATAACAAAGCATTGAAAATTTAGTATTCAGTTTAAGAAATTCTTAAGAACTAAATTCAAGTAAATAAAATAACCAAAATATACATATTATCATGTTTTTTGTTTCACGCTGTTAGTACTTTTTTATTTTGTATATTCAACTAACCCCCGGTTTCTGAAAGCTTGATCAACACTAATCGGATGTCAAGTCACTTGATATCAAGTCTCTATCTAATTTGAAGTAAAAGCTGAAATAGCATGTGGCTTGACAGCCGATTAGATTTGATCGAGCTTTCAGAAACTAAAAACACGTTTTTGTTTCCATCATATAAACTGAGCCGTATCAGAGGCGCTAATGAACCGCGCGAAGAACATCGCACTAAAGACTTTGGAGTGATCTTGGGGTGGATTTTTTGAGCGCACCTTCCCTTGTTCATTAGTGTAATTAGCTTATGCCGAAGGTACCCATTCTTTCACAATTCGTTGGGGCTCCATTATTTAATTACAATCTGACTTGAGCTATACTGGTAACCTAGTTTCAAGCAAGAGATTTTGAACATTTTGCTATACAGATGATGGTTCAATTTACAAAATCTCACCCGTCCCGAAGAGACGTTAGGTACTGTTTACTCGTTGCATGTTTTATTTTCAGTAAGATTCCCAACGAATAACATGTACTCGATAGAAAAAACCTAGTAAGTCAAACACAGCATTATTTTGCGGATGCGTCGCATGCACCGTCCTAACTACCCTAGAATTTAAAGCCAAAACTTTCAAATAAAAAAATATATTGATTGATTGAAATACGTACATAAAGTACAGAGGTACCATATGACGACCTCAGTGGCGCAGCGGGCGAGAGTCCGCCTGCGACGCAAGAGGTTGCGAGTTCGATTCCCGCCTCGAAACAAATTTGTGTACGATCTGCAGAAATTTGTTCCGTTAGTCTGGGTGTTTATGTATGATAAAAAATATCTATCTATTTAAGTATATAATGTATTAAATATATCAGTCATCTAGTACCCATAACACAAGCTTTGAGTAGCTTACTTTGGGGCTAAATGGTGCTGTGTGGATCGTCCAGCATTATTTATTATTATACCTATAAGTACTCGCCTCAGAATTTCGTAAAAGAGTTAAAAATCATTTCAAAAGGTTTGCTTTGTCTTTAAAAATCTAAAAATGCCAAAATGGTGCCGTGTTCGAGATTGACATCTAAACAACATGTTTGTTCCAAAAGTCATTAAACTAGGTTCAATGTAATTTACCACTACGCCATTCACAGACTTTGTAGCTCCTCTTGTGCAAACTTGGTTAACTACAACTAAGCGGTTCGTTTATTAATTACGAGAATCCATTTCTACTGGAGAGAGAGTTCCGAAGGGATTTCCATATTTTGTAGTGCTGAGTTTTGTTTGAAATGGTGTCGGTTTTGTTCAGTTTGTGGCTTCAACGGCGGCGGCTGCTCAATGGTAATTATTGGCAGGCTGGATAGCACGTACCTCGCGTTCACAGAAGTTGAATTAGTTTTTACTCGAAGCTGGACGGTGACACGGGACGCAGTACGAGCGAAACGCCCTCATCTAGCCTCAAATTAATTAAAATTATTCGTTGAAAGCGGAAAGCGTCGCGAATACCCAGCTTGTTAACACGCTCTTGTTACTTTAAAACATGAAACTCACTGCTTCCTCACATTCTGCGCTCTCGTAATAAATTCTGGCGGCGTGTCAGAGCATGTGACTCTTCAATACTATCCTATTAAAATTTATTAGTGCCGTGTTTTGTCGGATCCACGGAAGGGTTGGCTAAATGAACAAGGTAACTGATACATCTGGTAGATGGGTAAATTGGGGAAGAACATAATAATAGTTGAAACAATTATTAACTTGTAAAAGTATAGCATTTTATTAGAGTTCAAAACCCTTGCTGGCATTTGGAATTATTTTCAAGTCACCCATTTTAGTACTATGGTGGTAAATAAAAGTATTTTTTTTAAGTTTTTGCAATTCATTGATATCTAAACAAACAAGTGCCCGAAAACAGTTTAATTTAATTAGTTGTATAGCTGTTATACAAGTGACCCGCTCGTGTTTACTGCGTTGTAAATGAACACTAAAACCGGCTTCTGTGGAAATCAAGCTATTCTTTTTGTTAAAACCGATGTAAAACTAGCTCTTTTCGTATGTAGAAAGGCCGACTCGACGGCGGAGCAATTTGCTTTATATGTGAGGTGAGGTGTAGTGATTCATTGAAATTCAGGTGCTACACGGCTAGAATACTTAAATAGGTGTTTTTTCTGAAATGCCCACAGATATGTGTAATTTTTTGTCAGCCTCAATAATATTTGAACTTTTGAGCGCAAATAATTTTATTTGCAAAATAAATTCTTATTCGTCTTACATAATTATGGCAAATAAAAAATATTTTATACACGAGGTGTTGGCCAAAACAGTTTATTTTTAATAATGTATTAGTTTTTGATTTAAAGTAAACCCTCAAAGACAAAACCAGAACGCAAAATTCGTTAAGTCACTTTAGTGAACTAGGCCATGAGTGATACTAAAATATATCATAAAACCTTCCCTATGGCCATACAAATCGTTTAGAAAAAACCGCATCAAAATCGATTAAGCCGTTTCGAAGATATTAAGAGTTTTGTAATAAAAAAATGTGATTGCTGGTAACCCCATGGGGTTACCAGCAATGTGGTTGTATAACTCATTTTGATCACTTTGCAAAGTGATCAAAATGAGTTATACAACCACAGGCATCAGTAAACTGCTAGGACATAGGTACGCGAGCCTCCGACTGTCTGCGATCTTTACATTTTATCATTCGTCAAGACTGAAGAAAGGATTTCAATGTTAAAAAGCACCAAACTTAAAACATTATCTTATTTACCTACCTACATACTTTTAGTTCGGGCACTCGGGTTTTTTTATTTTTTAATAAATCTTCTTGTTTATTGTTTATTTTCAGCCTGCATCGTACCACTGCAGGGCATTGACCTCCTTATCCCCCTTCCACTCTTAACGGTCTTGGGCCCTTGAGCTCCAAATTAATAAAAATCACTTCAAATATTTTGTGAGGTTCTAATAGAAAAAAAGGAAATAAAATATTTTGGAATAAACGCAATCAATGGTTTATTTTGTTATAAACGATCTAAGCATTTGATTTGCTCTTGTTAATTTTGTGATTTGCCCGGACGGACACACATTTCAATATTTGTACCCTGAAATAATTTTTGACCTGAATTTTTTTTCACCATTTTTTAAGAACGTACATTTCTGTTCTGACATAGGACTTATAAGTTATGACGAGTGTTTAGAAATCAGTGTCGTAATACCTTGATCACAATGTTTGGACTTGCCTCTGACTACCATCTACTTATATTTGCGTTTGCGTCGCATCACAAATCTTACAGTTCGGGGCGGTACGAAAAATACGAGTATATTTATGATGGTGACACCTTCTTTATTATGAAACCCGTAAAAATGCATAAAAGATTGTGAAGTGCAATCTGTACGATTTCAAGAGCACTTGAGGAAATGTTGATGCTAGGTCACGCATGGCATGTCGGGACACGCTTCCGGGCGCTCCCAACCGTGTGATGACCTAGACGTGCTCACTGCTACAATGGGATAAGAGGTGACTAGGCTAGAAATACACTTAATTTTTATAGATCTTTCTTATTATTATTGTTTTGAAGCGTAAATTTAAAAATTCTTGTAAGTGTGTGTGTGTAAGGCTGTGCGGGGTCCTTGCGTATTAAATTCACGACTAAATAATTTCGCATTTATATTTTGTTTGAATTTTGCATTACGAATTTACGATATAACCGAAGTCTCAGGATCTTCAATATTTAATAATCTGCCAAACGTGTAAAAATGCAACTTATAATATTAAAAATATTGACAAACAATGAGGCCATAATGTGCATAATCAAACATTTTTTTAATGAAAACTAGAAATGTAGAATATAACAATAACAAAATAAATAATAAATAAATAAATAATGCTGGACAATCCACACAGCATCATCTAGCCCCAAAGTAAGCTACTCGAAGCTTGTGTTATGGGTACTAGATGTCTGATATATTTAATATATTATATACTTACATAGATATATATTTTTTATTATACATAAACATACCATACCATACCAACGGAACAAATTTCTGCAGATCGTACACAAATTTGTTCCGAGGCGGGAATCGAACCCGCAATCTCTTGCGTCGCAGGCAGTCTCTCGCCCGCTGCGCCACTAAGGTCGTCAATATTTAATAGGTAGATTGTGAGGTAGGAAGAGTTGATACTTTCGCGAATAAGAAGCGACAAGAGCCGGACAATTACAATTTCTAATGTAAAACAAAATTAAATGCACGTTGTGTATGATCAATAATAATAATATTATAAATAAATTAGTCTGATTATGCTCATTCCACAGTGAGCCACAGATTAGATAGTCCTAAGTAAAGTAAACTTAAGGGTCCGGTGACAGCGGCTCGCAATTTCGAGGTGCGATTGGCTATTATTTCATTTTATTTCATTTCGGGGAGGTTGTTTGAAATAATAACTCTAAAGAAACACGCATAAATACTGTTCGAACACAAATAATACAATAATATAAGGGAAATGTGCTTGAGTCGGAAATCATTTTGGTATTAGGTAAACGTAAGACCAAACATACTAATACCAAAATGATTTCTGATTCGGGCATGTTTCCCTTATATTATTGTATTATTTGTGTTCGAACAGTATTTATGCGTGTTTCTTTAGAGTTATTTTTTCAAACAACCTCCCCGAAATGAAATAAAATGAAATAATAGCCAATCGCACTTCGAAATTGCGAGCCGCTGTCACCGGAGCCTTAATAATCACTTGATGTAAATAAAGGCACGTACACACACACAGCACGCTATCTTCGTTGGCGCGCGGGACTGTCCGGCCACGAAGTTTTTACGCCGGAACTCTCTATGAGTTAGTAGGATGGGACTGCCGCCGCCACTTCCGGTAGCGCCTGCCTTTTATTATTTAATCTAACTACAAAACTGATATGGAGATGTCCACGCGATGCGCGGAATGCGATAAATAAAGCCAGGGCGTGTGGAAACAGAATATTTTGATTTTACCTGAATACCTAGGAATTATTTATGTCTAGTTCACGGTAACTATTGTCACTGTTTCAGCACGTTATTAGATGCATTCCTGCTAAATAACTGATCATTATATAAAAAACGTAATTTTTTGTGATTTTTATCGTCGTTGTTTTTAGCAAATACCAAATGTAAATAAGTAGATGTATTTAGAAGTGTAGCAGTAAGGTAATTATGTGGAAGGGCCGATATAAGGTTTTGTTAAAGCTAACACCCAGGAATACGATACCACTATTAATATTTAGCATATTAATAATAATAGCACTATTAATAATAATAGAATTTAAATTTATCTTTGTAGCTTATTATGTTTTATGAAATACGTTCTATTTTCATAAGAAGGTGGCTATGTATTTTTTTCGGAATCCACAATTTTATGAAGGCCGTTACATGATTTATGTAGGTAAGCGATATTTCAGATTGTATTACAAGAGGAAAGAATATCGCATAATTTCATGAAAACATACCAAAATTGCCATTAAAAACGACCTCTGTGGCGCAGCGGGCGAGAGCCTGCCTGCGACGCAAGAGGTTGCGGGTTCGATTCCCGTCGTGGAACAAATTTGTGTACGATCTGCAGAAATTTGTTCCGATGGTCTGGGTGTTTTCTATGTATAATAAAAAATATCTATCTATGTAAGTATATAATGTATTAAATATATCAGTTATCTAGTACCCATAACACAGGCTTTGAATAGCTTACTTTGGGGCTAGATAGTGCTGTGTGGATTGTCCAGCATTATTTATTATTTATATTTATTATTTAAATAAATTGTTTGAGGTAAGTTTCGGATAACTGAGCAATAACAAAAATAGGTTCAACACTTACTCCAACACGTACAAAAACATCCCATCATTTCATAATCAGTCAGTACTGTATTAAAACCCATCAGATTTCATAATCATCAGTGTACAAAATCCTTTGTCATGTAATAAAAGAGTATAAAGTAATATAAGCCAAGTAAAATAGTTATATTTTAGTCTAAATATATTATTGAAAAAGTGCAACAAGATTCTAAAACAATATTATGCACATACTAGGCACCAAATTTAGTTTTGAGTCGTAGTAGGATTATACTATTGTACTTATACAAATAAGTACGATAAAACGCCAGTTTCTGAAAGCTCGATCAAAGCTACAATAGACTACAAAAGTGACTATATTTCCCGCCTTTGCAGTTAGTAGAATACTTATAATACCACATGCACATGGCTCCAAGTAGGTACCCACACTGTGTTTCTTCTGTTTGCACCTAAGGTGGCTCAAGCAAGTCGAGACCATAAAATTATTAGCATAAATGGCCCATTGTTCTACTGAGATCGTTACGCTGGCAGCCATTTGTATAAATATCTGTGGCGGAAAAAGTCGTGGCCGGATTAAGTTGCTCGTCGTACATTATGAGAACATCCGCATTATATTTCACAGAGCGGCATGAATTATGTTCTGTTGGACCGCACAGTGTAAAGTTACTTTGAATCAGGCGATGGAAAATTCCGGAGATGCTACAAATTTTTCTCAAATTTTCCATCTAAAATAGCGACGGCGGCTGCGCGTAGCTTATGCTTAGGGGGCTCATTCTAGCCCAGTGACTTTTTTGTCCTATTGAATTTAGACAGTTGCCGTGATATACAGGGTGTCCCAGAACTCAACGTCAAGCCGAAACGGGGCGACAGGATTGATTGTAAACATCATGAGAAAAATCAGAAAAAAATCTATTCTATGCAGTTTGAAAATTATAAGCATTTATAAACATAAACATTTGGTCAATCTGTAACCATTTTTCGGTTATTGTGGTTAATTTTTATTATTTTTGTTCATTTAAACTTTGGAACCGTAACCGTTTGGAACTGCGGGTCCAATATAACAACGGTTTCAGGTTGCTATTGGGGCTGCCGCGGTTCTGTAGCGCATCAGGCATGTTTGCGGACGCACGAGTCGACGACTTTCATGCGATCATGCGCAACAGAACCGCGTCGCTGATGAGTCGGATCCGCGGCAGCACCAATAGCATGCTGGCCGTTGTTGCTGATCGGTTGGATTCAGGCTTCTTCACCTGCTGGGTAGATAAACTGCTACCTATTGCTCAGCTAGTGACCCAGTAGGTGACAAGGCCTGAATCAAACATATAAATAAATGTTTTGTCTCGTGTTTTGATGTTACTAACATTAGTTTTTAAGTTTTTATCTTTGTGTGTACTAACAAATTGGATTATCACGATCTGAAAATAAATGATTTGAATTTGAATTTGTAACCCTAAATAATATTTCTAAGAATCACAGTCAAAAATAATGATTTTTGTTTTATTTTTTTTTTCAAAATGTTTTTGTTTTAAATTTTCTCATGATGTTTACAATCAATCCTGTCGCCCCGTTTCGGCTTCACGTTGAGTTCTGGGTTACCCTGTATATCTACCGTGACAAAAAAGTCACTGGGCTAGAATCGGCCCCCTGGTAGGTATTGTAAACGTCGAAGTTGTCTGAAGTCTGTTACCATGTTCACAAATTATCTCCTATTGCGTGGTAGGTAACTCATGAACTGATTTAAAGGCTCCTAATAAAACAGGATTCTGTCAACCACTTTACAGTAGGTAAGCACCCTGAAAAATTAACTTTGAATTTTGAAATATGAAACGATAGCGCGTGCTAATCTTTCCTGTGGCGACATCTAGTTATTATTTAGGAACTAAAATATGTATTACAGATAAATACGGTCAAATGCAAATCTGCCAACACCCGGTATTCCCACGGGATAAAAAGTAGCCTTTGTGTATTCCAGACTATAATGTATCTCTCTGCCAGGTTTCATCCAGATCCGTTCAGCCGTTCCGGCGTGAAAGAGTAACAAACATCCATCCATCCATCCATACTTACAAACTTTCACGTTTATAATATTAGTAGGAAAGTAGGATTTAAGTTTCAAGTGTTCAAACCTAAAAATGAAGACTAAAGGTGTGATTCCCAAACGCATTTATCTTTCATAATACACCCTACATGGGTAGGCATGTGGTGTACATGTGAGGTTTTTCTTATTAGCTCTTTGAAATTCGCTTGAAATCGTGCAGTCAAGTGGAGATTGTCTCAGATTTGTTTGGCTGCTTCATTGTGGTGATTTAGGTAGCGCGGGTGCTAAAGTAGCCGGCACAAAGGGGCTAAGCTGCGATATAATCTTAAGAGTGACGTTAAGTTGGAATATTACAGCCACTATTATTCTTGAAGATAAGAGTACCTACTGAATTGTTTAATTTAAATTATTAGAATCTTAAGCGAGGTGTCTGAACAATAGATAATAGAAGTCTCGCGAACGTAATTGAATATCTTGTGGGATGAGCTTCGAATTAGTCCTCAATACGATTTCTTGGGCCTTAATTAAATGCTTAATAAGGATTTACAGTGATAGCTTCTCACGTTTTTAATTTCGAGCTCCTCGAAACGTATGGATAGTTTATACATTTACATCGATTCGTAACGAGGTAACCGAATTGAAAACACTAGGTACCTACGTTTGGTCAGAATAGTAGAAAATTAATATTTACTCTTAAATATTTGTGTATAGTATGCATAAACGTACTCTTTGTATGTACTATCTTGCTACTTGATTAGGATTATTTACCCAGAAATTTCACCAAATGTAGAGCTCTGAATAGAAATACAAAGAGAGACATGCCCCTCATATGCTTTTATTAAAAAGAAGGAAAATACCTTAGTTTTCAGAGCCAAGAGAACAATATCGACAGTAGTAGTCGACAATCTCAGCTCTGGCTTATTCTGCGAGCGTTATTGCCTGTTTGAGACGAAACCCAGCAATTGCAACAAAGATTTTAGGGTTCCGCAGAATGGATTCTTCTTATCCAGCCAATGTTCAGCTGAGAGAATAGATAATGTTATTGCTATGTAAACAGTGCTGTAAAATTTAGATAAATCTCACAATGTTGCGGGACGAAGGAAATGTCGGGACGAATGTTGTTACTTTGGGAAGTTAGGGGAAACATCTATCTGTTGCGTTATGCCTTTATTTGAGTCTCTGCTAACTCATCCTTTTTAACAAGCAAAGTTTTTGTATTCTTGAGAAGGCAACTGGTATTATACCTACTTACTGGTCCTTTTTTACGTTATTGATATAAATACTGACTTATAATCTTATCTGTGGAGGGAGAAAAGTAATTAAATAAAATGTATGTTTTTAGGCCTAAGCTAAAGTTAGAAAACTCTAGAGAAAACGTGATCTCTATCTTTGAAAACAAAATCTCTAGTGGAATTTACTTCATAATAGTTTCAGCGGGCACTTCTAGGTCGAGTCTTCAAGATAAATAATAAAACAGGACATTTTGCATGGTTTTCACGCAATCTCCCGGGATTAAAGGAAGTTGGGATAATTAGTGGGAGCGCTAAACACGACGCTAATAGATCTGTAAGATTGATGGTGCGCACAAAGAAAAACACAAACTCATGCATCAATCTGACACGTAGGTACTACGACGTATTCCCAGAGTTTTGTTCCATGTTTCTATTTAATTTATCAACGGGAATTTGCCCTAAACCATGGCTGGCATTCTTTTGAATTTTTCGAGGTCGTCATTCCTGGATTGAATAGCCTTGGTCAAGTGTTCCATTCGCATTCCTTTCCGTAAGTGTTCCGTTCATAGTCTTGATTCGATCAGGGGTCTTAGCAGAATAACACTAGCGTCTACTGATCAGAGGGCACTGCTGAGCTTAAAACCTATTTGCTGCTGTAAAATGCATAATATTTTAACATATAGAAAATGTTTTGTAATCATTATTTTTTCTTTTCTCTTTTGTTACAATATTATATTCTTCATATCTATTTCACTAACATGCATAAATTATGCTAAGTATGTTTGTGTGTGCTAAGTGTAGTAAAAAAGATTGTCTATCGGCCGGTTTCTATAATTTGAAAAAAGTAATAAAACGAATTGAAAAATAAACTAATTTTAAAAGCTGCATAAGCAAATGACTTGACAGCCAATTAGTGTTGATCGAGCTTTCAGAAACCGGCGGTAGGTATGTCTACTAGAATTTTAGAAGCAAGAAGAGACAAAACTTCCTACCTGAGAAGGTATTATTTCATTGCTCCTTTCTTTGGCTCAATAGGAACAAGAATTTGTTCGGGAAAAAGGTCTTTAGAATATTGTAAACAAATGAGAAAATTAAAATGAAAGCTTTTCGAGTAGAGTTTAATTTCGACTCGAATATTAATTATCGTTTAATTTCTATAACATCGAAAAAACTAACAACGATAATGTATTATTATGTAAAGCGGAACCCTGGCTGCGTGATTGTTACTGACACTTAGCGAATTGATTTTCTTTACCATAATATAAGTGGAGGATAAATTAATCTAGATAATTGTAGGATAAGTACTTTCAATTCCGTTCGTTCTCTTTTCATAAGGTCTTCGTTAGCTTGGCCTATATTCGGTTCCGGACCGAACGAAAATTGTCAAAGTAATTTTCTATTTACACACAGGCTTAAATAAATTAACGCGAAAGTTCATTCGTGCGTAGCTTATTTAAACTTGTATTGGAACAGTAAACGAGGCCTCTAATTAATAGAATGACAACATCGACAGAATACGTGCGGGGTAGTCAACTTAGGTGTTCGTTAATAAATAGGTAGGTACCAATAGGTACCTACGGAATGCTTTGCTCGAGCTCCCTGATGGCTGGTTCGCACTGGTCGAGTAACGAGTCGAGTAGCACCTTCCACCAGTGTCGGTCCACCACGGTATTTTTGTGTTATCGCCAAGTATACGCAAGGCGGGGCGGTGTGTGTGTCTCCAGCTTCCTCATATTGAAAATGTAATTTCTATAAATGCCAATATTTAAAGCATAATTAGTGCACTCATAGATTTGAATCATAATTTAGCTGCCAAATAAACAACGATGCTATAAGCTTATAATAGTGTGTAAGCTGGAGTAACATGTCTCCAGCTGCCTCAGTCAGTGTGGGCAAACGGCTAATGATAGAGATATATAGTAAACGCAAGGATTTAGTACCAAACGAATTAGCGAGGTACCAAAAATTTCAGGTCTGTAGCTCGGAAACTCTTCGAGTTATAAGACTTGATCAACGTGTAAGCTGGAGTAACGATACGTGAAAAAGCATATGCTCGTTCTCTGGAATGGCTGGAGCTAGCAGGTTGCTTTAAGTCTCCAGATTTAGTACCAAACGAATTAGCGAGGTACCAAATATTTGAAGTGTTTCTGTTCAAAACTCTATGAGTTACAAGCTTTTCCAGCTTTTTTTGTTTGTCCAACTTGCACATGTTGGATCTCAGCAACCACAATAGGTACAGACTCGGTTGATGTCTCTGAACCGAGCTATGAATTAGTGCACTCGGTACCAAAAATTTGGAATCTCTAGGACAAGCAGTTCTGTTGTAATCAGCAAAATAACATCCAAGGAATTTGAATACAGACAGATATATTCAAATTCCTTGATTGCATCAGTAGGTACGAGTGTGACGCATTCGCTGTAGTGACAGAGATAGAGCTACTATCAACTGAAGGCTGGTCGAAATGGAACTATCTGGTATTCTGTAACTCATCATAATATTAGTTATTTTGCTGATTACAACAGAACTGCTTGTCCTAGAGATTCCAAATTTTTGGTACCGAGTGCACTAATTCATAGCTCGGTTCAGAGACATCAACCGAGTCTGTACCTATTGTGGTTGCTGAGATCCAACATGTGCAAGTTGGACAAACAAAAAAAGCTGGAAAAGCTTGTAACTCATAGAGTTTTGAACAGAAACACTTCAAATATTTGGTACCTCGCTAATTCGTTTGGTACTAAATCTGGAGACTTAAAGCAACCTGCTAGCTCCAGCCATTCCAGAGAACGAGCATATGCTTTTTCACGTATCGTTACTCCAGCTTACACGTTGATCAAGTCTTATAACTCGAAGAGTTTCCGAGCTACAGACCTGAAATTTTTGGTACCTCGCTAATTCGTTTGGTACTAAATCCTTGCGTTTACTATATATCTCTATCATTAGCCGTTTGCCCACACTGACTGAGGCAGCTGGAGACATGTTACTCCAGCTTACACACTATTATAAGCTTATAGCATCGTTGTTTATTTGGCAGCTAAATTATGATTCAAATCTATGAGTGCACTAATTATGCTTTAAATATTGGCATTTATAGAAATTACATTTTCAATATGAGGAAGCTGGAGACACACACACGGCGGGGCGTTGTATTACGGTTTGAAGGGTGTTTGTTGCCGGTGAAATTACAGGCACATGGGGTGCCTCAGCTTGACGGGCGCAGGGTAGTGCATCGTTCCCATTGTGCCCTACCTACTGGGTTCTATCACCGCAATAAAACTTACTTATAATACCTTACTTAATATAAAAACTTACTTATGATACCTTGCAAAACAACTTAAAATAGTTATTTGAGTACACGCTTAACGGACTTTGGTTGAAAGTATATACCTATATTCTGTAATTTATGGGATCGGGATTTTTTCAAATGGAGTCTGTTGGGTGTCTACCTACTTTACATAAAAAATATCGATAGCATTGCCAACTTCAAACAGCTCATTTAGAATAAGTGAAAAAGTACGGAGAGAGAACGTATTGGAGTCTTTAGAAAGAAATATTGTTAACAAAAAAAACAAATACTTTATCGTCTACGCGCAAGAATTTTATTTGAATTGGCTTCAAGTGAAGTTGTGCCAATTAGTTGAGAAAAAGTTGGTAAAAGTTGATGACTTACGCATCGTTATTACGCATATTATCAACTTTTTTCTGTATTAATGAAATTGTAAATAAATCGGTAGTTTATTTGAAAAAAACAAAAATGATCATCACTTTTTATCCAATTAAGTTATGACCATGCTGTAGAAAGATTTTTTGTTGGAAATCACGTCCCCTATCACCCTGGTTCGTTTGATCCACGATATTTGGGCCACCCTGTATATATATATATATATATTATTATACATAAACACCCAGACAATCGGAACAAATTTCTGCAGATCGTACACAAATTTGTTCGGAGGCGAGAATCGAACCCGCAACCTCTTGCGTCGCAGGCGGACTCTCACCCGCTGCGCCACTGATCATCGCTGTCATAAAATAAATGTAATGTTTGGACCTCTGACTACCCCTCTTAGACGTCCTCAAATAATCTGGAGCTCATACTTGGTAGGTGCTAATAATTTTTTCATTCGTAATCTCTCTCTGTCATCATCTCGCTATCGTAGATTTCGCTGTCAATCAAAGATTTTTCATAGTCCATGAGACTAGGAAAAGATCTGTCAAAATTTGTCGTGCGATAATACATAACATCCCTATCCAATTAGTTCGTGTCGGGATCCCCCTCCCGAGAGCGATTTAATTTAGTACACTTACACGTTGCGTACCTAAATGTTATGTGAATTTTTAACGAATATGAATTGGTATATTGGAAAAGAATTAATTTACTAACATTTAAGTAGAAGCTTTACTGAGCAATGTTTTATATATGAATACGCGGCGCTTTGATCGTGGCTTCTTTCATGTAGTTTCAGGAAAAATAAGATATTACGTTTCTAGACAATTAAGTAACGACTAACGAAGCGCCTTGTCTATTTTCTTGTTTTGTGTATATCTTTTTTTAAACTTCTAATCGAATACCTTTAGACGTGCACATCTTGTGTCATATAAAAATAATTTGAATCTCGGAAACGGCACCAACGATTATCTAGAAATTTTAAAAGGTTTCGAGGGCGATAAATCGATCTAGCTAGAATTCAGAAACCAGCTAACCAGGTATCTTCTATATATTTAAAAATGAATTGCTATTAGCGTTTGCGTTAGTCTCGCTAAATCTCGAAAACGGCTGATACGATTTGGCTAATTTTGACTTTGAATAATTTGTGGAAGTCGAGAGAAGGTTTAAAAGATGAATAAATATGAAAAATGCTCGAAATTATCGATTGAGGCAGTATGAAGTCTGCCGGGTCAGCTAGTTTTATATAAAATAGCGATCCAGACACCATAACGTAAGCAAGGACATAGTTTCTGATGCTGTGTAAATAATCAACAATGATGAAAAGGCCTATTATGTGAACTTTGGCTTAAAGCTCACCTATGGATAGGCCTTTCCATATCAGTAATATTTATAAAACAATACCGTATAAGCTTTCACTTACGCTTTCAAAATGTTTGACTGATGCTGACTGAACAAATGACATCTTTTTACTACATATTTGCTATAATTGCAAGAGCATGTTGGTCGTATATCTAACGCAAGTAATAACAATCCATCGTTAATTTCCTCAATGCCGGGAGAGCAGTTCGCAGGCACTTCCTCCTAATCGCATCGCTACATTGTATGGACAATCGGCGTAATGGCCTTTTTTGTTTTCTTTCATTTAGGCTCCAGGTGCGGAAGCTTAGAAGAAAAACGCTCCCTTGGACGGTAACGTAGGTAACAGTGAATCATCGGTCTCACTGCAAGGGCGTCCCTGCCCATGCGGTACTTCATCCTGAAATTATGACTTTGCTACGTGCCCGATATTTCGGATGAGATAAGAATACCGTTTTATGTGTATTCGCGTCGCAGAACACAAAATTACTGTGAATGATAAAGTTTATAGGGCACGAGTAAATGTCCAATATTCGTGGTAGCTCTTTAACCCCTTCTATACCTGCGTATGTATATCGAAGTTCGAAGACAGTCTTTCTTTCACTGAACAGTGGCATTATAAACCGAAAACAAATTAAAAACTCCGTTTGATTTGAACTAGGACTCGTGTCATATCTTAGTACTAGTACTTAGTACTCGGTATTAGTTTATTTGCAGTTTACTTTTAGTGGTTGTCGCCTATAGTCTTGTCTATAGTCTAATAGGCTAACAGTCTCACATTTGAAATTTTTGCTTCTTTAACCAAAATGTATTTTTATGTATTAGTGATTCTCATAGCTTTTTTTGGTTCGGGGCTAGATGGTGCTGTGTAAATTTTAAGATAAATTCCGTGTAAAATGTTATGATTAAATGACAAATTCCGGAATTCTACACGTAGAGCATCTCAAGAGGCAAACTAAATCACCCCCGTACCCCCAACCTACCATGATTATAAGTTCCAATAAACTAGTATTGTCGAGGGGATTACATTTCCCAAAAGCTTCAATCTTAGCCTGTGAGGTACCTACCTATATCTCATTGTAGGTAATGATTGTAATATCTTGCGCAATTCCATTCAAACGTTTTCTGATATACTTTTTCAATAACGTGAAAGTTCAGGATTATTATTTATTTTCTATAAACAACAGGTTAACTTGAACGTTTATAAAAATGAGCAAATTTTTATTATTGAAATATTGGTATACATTATAGCCAATACAATTTGCTCTTTATGCCACAATTTCCCACCATACTCGTAGGTAAAAATCCTACTAATATTATAAACGTGGAAGTTTGTATGGATGGATGGATGGATATTTGTTACTCTTTCACGCCGGAACGGCTGAACGAATCTTAATGAAACTTGGCAGAGAGATACATTATAGAATGGAATAACACATATCCCTTGGGAATACCGGGATTTTAATCTGCGCGGGTGAAACCGCGGGGCGCAACTAGTGAAATTATAATTTAAAAGATAGAATATTTCAAGAAAAACTCAACCCTGTCTGATATAGAATATCCCTATCCCGGATGAAAAGTACAGTATTTTTAAGCAAGTGCATATTTGAATTTAAGTCGTGTTACGGAGAGTGGTATAATCCCAGTTTATAAGAGTTACTGTTATTGCGGTCCGTAGAGACGGCGCGCTTACAGTTCGTAGAGGTTTTTAAAGGATTAAAAGCAGCTAGCGAGGTCTGACCTAATTGCAAGCTCAAATAAAAACCTTATGATGGTTACTTAAAATAAACACGTTATTTGAGCTGACGATGCATATTTAGAGGTCCGCAGACTCCGCAATTCCGAGTTCTGATGTTAAATAGAAACTATTCACCAAAGCATTGCATCGCATCTAATCGCAAGTGACCCATGTAAGTTATTGAAAAAATACATTTTAAGATACCTATCGTATCAGTTCGGGGCAAATCGTAAGTTTTAGTAAACTTATGTGTCATCCATCATTCGACTTCTGGTATCGTAATGACGACCAACTAACACGGTACCATGGATTTTCTAATCCTTTAAAAGTTTTCTATTTCAAAATATTAGCAATGTAAATCCGGTACTATGAAAGTAACGACCATCCAGAAATAGCTTTATAAATAGCTATGCCAGTGGGAACATAGGCGGTGGTTTTTATCTCGAATCCGATCAAATCTTGCAAAGTTTCCATTACCTACGGCTGAAAAACGTTTAAGGGAAACGGAAGAGAATAATATAATTGGGCCGGAACGAAACGCATTGAGTCACGTCTTGTGTTGGTAAATAAAAACCACGCACGGCCCTTACCAAAAGTAGCTTAACAACTTAGTTAAAGACTCACATAATTACAAATAAAATGACAAGGATCACTTTGAAACTTCTTAAAACTGGTGAATCTAGGCAACAAACTTTATGGCTTGGTTTCTACCGTTCTTCTGTACGATCCTTGTTAAAATGTTAAAGTAATACAATATTGAAACTTCAGTGTGGTGTCAATTGAATTTATTGAGGCGTAGGCATAACAGAAAAAGGTAAATGCAATCGAATTCATAAGACAGCACACACTACGCTTCTAACTAATAATACGTTAATGGTACCTACAGACGTGCTCAAAAATAAAAAGCATGCTTATTTTCAGCACGTGTTTAAAGTAGAAAATAAAACACACATTAAAGTACAGACATTGCAGACATGTTAGCTGCCGATGGGCAGAGCGACCGAGTTATCGGGCCATTTCGCTATTTTGTATAGAGATTCGATGAGCCGGGCATGCTGAAAACTCAAAGGTCTCACGAGAAAACGAAGAAAACAAAACTCCAACTTGCGGTAAGTCCCTACAGGTAAGGTACAAAAAAAAGTATATTATAAGTAGTATAGCTTTATGGTTCCCATAACACAAGCTTAGGCTTAGTTTGGGGCGAGATAACGCTGTTAGAAAGTCCACCAAAAAAAAGTGTCGCTTGATTTTACGCAGAGTGAGCCACACGTGGTGCCAATCTGAAACCTGAAACCCATGAGCTCTTCAAAGAAAAGTATCTATCATTTATAATATTCAAGCAAATCAGAACATCCAAGTAAAATGGATTCAAATTATAACTGTGCTTGTCTTACGTCAATAAAACACATTTTTACTTTTTACTTTTTTTTTTACTAAAATATAAAACGCTCCATACTACTAATTTTTGAACTTACAAAGAAGGATCAGAATCCATTGATATTGTAAAAACTAATAAGTTGTAGTAAATTTTTATAATGGCATTCTATTAGTTAGGCTATCACTCAGGCTGGACTGGTAAAACCATAATACTAACCCTAAGATCAGTACCATAGTTTCCATAGTAATAGGTACATATAATATTGTGGTTCACCTTGAATGGTGAACTTCTAGTTCAAAATGTAAGGTGTTGGTACATTAGATGAATAATAAAATTTGTTTATTTTAAATAATGTGAAATACATTTACTTACCTACGTGTTTTCTTTTGTTGCATAAGTGCGGCGTTTTAAAATTTTCTGCCACAATCTTAATAAAAATTTTGCTAACCAAAGTTGTTAAGTTACTTTTGGCAACTCTATACCTTCTTATTCTTAAACGAGGCAACCCAATGCGGATTTACTGCTCATGCAAACACGCGGAATCAAAATCACAACTGCGGTTACGTAAGCTTTTCTTATGTATTCCTAAATTCTTTTTAATGATAAAGTTCTGTTTTGACTAGACGCTTCATGAATATTTTTGTCGTGGTATTTATATTACAGTTTCACTCGAAAAATAAATTCAAGATTCGGGTCGGGAGAGGACATAGATGAAAAGGACATACTTTTTAATCGCTGGCAACACCGCGGGGCGCAGCTAGTACATTATCCACTAGTTTCTGAAAGCTCGGTTAAATTAATCGGTTGTCAAGTCTCTCTGTCTAGTTTGAATTAAAGCTGAAATAGCAAGTGACTTGACAGGCGATTAGCTTTGATCGAGCTTTCAGAAACTGTCAGTAAGTCTTCAAATTGGAGAGAAGTTTGCCTGACGGTTGACAGTTGGTAATATAGGCCGCCTAAAAATTTGTTACAAAAATATAACTATTTAAGCGTTTGGAGCTTTTTAGCTTCAACAAAAGCAAGCACACACATGGGAACTGTAAGGGAACTTTGACACATATTTGACCGCTCTCCTCCCGGGGTCGTAGGAACAAAAAATATTCATTAAAGTTGCACAGTACACCGCTTGTTTGCAGTTTGGGGCGAGACGGTGCTGATATTGCAATCCCCTTTGGTGCCGACCCGGTTAACGCTGTCACATCATACTCTAGAAGTGAAACTCCCGCATTGATAATGCTGAATAGCAATTCGGTCGCATCGATTACATAAATTGTGCTAGAGATTGAAGAGGATCTGCTGACTCGTACTTCGCTAGTCATATCAGCTCATCATCTAAACCGCCTGACGCTTTAAGCAGATTATATTTCGTGGTTAGGGATCATTCGGTCAGCAATATTTAGGTACCTACTTTATACTACTCTAGGTCTCTATTACTTTATTATTTAGGTAAGGATGCAGTCGACTAAATTCTGCTTCTAAGTGATTCAGCTTCTATACAGAAACTGAATTAATTTAATATAATAGTATCTTATTTAAAAAATGATCAAAAAACTGCATATTTTGTGGATTAACTTATAAGTTCGACGAACCGGTACGAAAGCATGAAAATCTTACAGAAACTTCTGTTTGTCTTTCGAGTTCTGAAACACAAGTAACTATGTGACATGTTAAGACGGCTCCAGCTAGCTTATTAAACATTGTTTCTTTATACTACTTGCTGATGGAACAGGGCAAATGGCCCACCTGATGTTGAGTGGTAACCGAACCATCACCTACAACAAAGCATTGCTTCGTAAATCATACACATTCATAAACTTGAGGCCAAGGTTTAGTCTCACGTGCCTGTAATTTCACCGGCAACCAGAAGCAAACAGAAACAAAGCAACGCTGCTTGGCGACAGAAACGGATCTTACCTCAAGTGACTTTTATACTCTGGAAGCTTAAATTTCCATTAAGTTTCTTACTTTACACGAGCTCATCTCATCAATTCGTATGGTCTACCCATTCAGTATGTATGGAATTTCGCCGGGTGGAAACCGGACGAGCTTTTCGTAATCGAAGAAAAGTAAGCTTTCTGTAGCTTTGACTTTTCGCTCAGACCCCTCAGAACAAAATTCTATGAAATGCCAAATATGACATTTAAACCAACCTTTGATGCCCTGTAAACTTCAAAGAACGGTACCTAGAGATCTGACGGGATATCTACAGAGGCTGGGGATCAAAGCTGTATATTGAAGAGGATCTTAGAGATCTGTGTTCTTCAGCATTGTGACTTACGGGACTGTGTATGGGAAACATATTGCCTTAACTGCAATCTAGCCGATTGCAGTTAAGGCGTATGCATTATAATGCATTTTCAATAACAGATCAGTGAGGATTCTGGTATATAAAGACGCTGACGGATTTGACGGTAGGAGGCTGGAGGCGATGGCTCGTGCGGATTCCAATCTAGCGGCAAGAGGAACGAGACGCTAGCTCGCCCGCCGCCTCGTCCTTGCCGTCCTGAGCCCTAGACATAGAAAAACTCTTTAAATACTCTCTCTAAATGAAAAAACCATAACATATTTAACCTGGATTGTGCTAATGGAACCAAATAATGGTCCTATGGCTGCTAAGCAACCATCACCTTTATCAAAGCAAGGCCTTGCAAGTCACGCATCATATGAACGCTACGATGCACTGCCCTGCGTCCATCAACTTGAGGCATACAGATGTTAAGTCTCATTGTGCATATAATTTCACCGGCAACTAATCAAACCACAGCAATGCTCCTTGGCGGCAGAAATTGACATGGTAGTAGTACTTCTCAAAGAGTTCTACTACTCTGGTTAAGTCGGTGCTATTTCCCCAATCATTGATAAAATATGATCAAAATATCTCTTTTGCTTATAAAAGGTAATGATTCTACAGTCCTGAAAAACGCTAGTACCATCAGTTTTACACCCTGCATAAAAATATAAAAACTTTTAAATGACTTGTACTACTTACTTACGTACTACTTGTATGTATTAACTTTACGTCTAAGTATAGTTTCTCTTTTTTAACTCGAATTTTATGTTTTACTTGTGTTTTACGTGTAGTAGTGAACACGGATTGTTAAATTACCTACTTGGTTAAGAATTACTGAGTTTGAGATTTTTAAGAGTCAGTCGTTGTTATTCGTATGACTCAATCACAATGCTCAAGCATTGCTTCAACATTTACTAAACTAGCCTATAAACAAAACAATATCTTTCTGTGATCTGATTCGTGTCTTGTTTTACTACATTACTTAAATAATTATACCTACCCTGATCCAATGCAATGAATTAAGTACAAGATTGAATATTCAATAAAAAAATTAAAAGCCAAATACAATTACTTAGTAGGTAAGTACACGATAATTTACAAAATGTATAAAATAACATTTATAATAAAACAGTTGAAATATCTGCAGACCGTTGAAAACGATTTAGAGATAGCTCAACTGATCCAAATCAGTGTCAATCGGACGTGTCCCCAAGCTAGTTCCCATTTAATTGAAATTTAATAAATATGAAGTGTTTAAATCTATCAAATTAAATAGAATTCTATTAAATTTAATAGTAAGTGCTTTAGTTCCGATTCAGTTAAAGTTTAGTTATAAAATACGAGTGTCGAGTCGTTCCTCGAACGGGCCCCGGTTTTGCTTAGACCCCCACCCCCGCTCTGCCGGTTCATTATGCAGCCGCCCACGCCGCGCGCCAATCACATAGCATCGCAGCGATATTGCCGTTTCTCTAGGGATTCCAACGATGTTTGTCGATTACTTCGCCATCTTACTTAGTTTGTTTATTTCGTCGGGTACCTACCCACCGTTGTATTTTACAAGCTCCTTGAAGCAGAACCTTGAGTCTGTTTAGGATTCAAGTTGGTGATAAGTTAAATTCTTGGAACTTAGGTAAGATCTTCACTAGCGTAAGTTCCTGTTTCGATTTGAACCAAATACCGGTGCTCTATTGGGATCTACCCGGCCTGCGATAAAAAGTCGTGGATTCGAATCTGGGCAAGCACCAATGCGTCTTTTCTTCACAAAAAATACGTGCGCTAGAGTGTGTTTATGGTAAATCTGCCAGATTTGATCCAAAACCACCAGAGACGAAGCTAAGAACAGAGGTAATATTATGAAATCCGTGGATCGTGATTAGCTTTACTAAATACTTTGACACACTAACTTTAACTTTAACTTTGATAAACTAGTAGTTCTAACTAATAAGTAGGCTTTAATAATAGGCTTAAACGTTTCATAATGGTTTTTTGAGACTGATTCGGGTCTGCTCGTCTCCGGCACTGCGGGAAGGGCAACCCCTTCGCTCTTTCGTAACTATAAGAACATCCGTGCAGCGGCAGCGGTTGAGGCTGGACGCTGCTGGAGGCGTCCAAAAAGTCGGAGCTGCATAGGCTTGAACGGCTAATTTAGCTAGTTGGCTGCGACATAAAATATATCGGGTAGGGAAGGTCTATGTCGCACAAGATTTTTTTAGGCTGTGGATCTTCTTTTCATGTCACTTGTTTCTCGAAACGATGTGGTGAAAGGATTTTAAGCTTGCCTTAATAAGGCTCCTTTCTAGCACTTGACAAATGTCTTAGAAGTACGTTTACTTTTTGTGTCTAGAATTTTTTGGGTTCTTCGACATGATTTCTCACGATGTTTTCCATCACCGTTGACAATGATGACTGTGATTTATGTTAGTAATCGATAGTTTCAAAAGAAATCCAGCCCAGCACTTGAGTATTACCTGTTCCTGGCATAAAGAATAATCCGGGTTGGTCGTCATTGTGTGTACGGACGACAGAATGCCTCATTGCTTGTATAAGTAACGTCTGAGGTCGGTAGTCAGCTGGATTTAAGTATTTTTATTGCTTATTTGAGAAAGTTATGTACTGGGTGTACTGGTTAGATACAAAATATTAAATGTATACCTACCTATGTTTTTGATGTAACACATCAGTGTATCTACAGTTAACTTAAAACTATATTCTTCGGGACTCATTGCTTGTATAAGTCTGCAAGGTTGGGAGTATTATTGCTTACTTGGGACAGTATAGACTACTATACTACATTAGACAAAAATATTAAGTAATATTACATCATTCCATTATAACAGGTTACAGACCCGTTGCCGCTGCAGCTGGTAAAATTGTATAACTTTTAATAAGTATATCACAAGTTTTAGTAACATACACTCGTTATTTGCATAACAAGGCTCTTGAGAACGGGCGGGCGCTGGCGACACTCAATTGGAAGTTGGATTGTCATATTTTGGTGCAACATAATTAGGGTTGCTACTTTCCAGACTATAGGTATTACTTACTCCATTTTATGGTTCCTTGTGTCGAAAACAATGTCTACGTACAATTTCATTAGGCGCTTACATTTTAATATTGTATATAATTTATTATGATGCCTCGTTAGTTTTTTATTTGCTGGGACTCCACTCGCGTGGTTCCAGTTAAAAGTAATAGTGAATTTAATAGCCCGTCAAATATTCTGAGTCACGAATTAAATATATGTATTTCAAGTTTCATGAAAAAACTTTCAGCTGTTGCGAAGATGAGTCGGAATAAACATACACTCACTCACAAATTTTCTCATTTTAAATATTGAAAGAAGTTGTTTTATATTTCAGGTACGTCCAAATTTAATAACAACTAGATGAAAATAGTACCTTAGATAAATTTATTTATAACTAAATAACAATACAATCACATATAAGTCACAGTACATAAGTACGTGTAACATATGCGAATTATTCCTTCAACATAACATTGTTTAACGTTAAGCATTTTTATCCCGTGCCATCAACTCTGGAACGTTGTTAGTGAAGTCGTGCTTAGAATTGTTATGCTAGTTTTGTACAGACATTAGGCCCTAAGCGATACTTACATTCATAATTTTGCAATAAAAGAAGGTGAATTCGTTTTGATAACGTTTGCTTGTGACATGATAGCTGAAGAACACATCTACAAATAATTGCTTTAAACCTCCGCATTTAAATGTACAAAAACTACGAGGACTTTTTGTACTTTTGAGAGAACTTTTCGTTTGAGAAAATTTTGTTTTCTCAAAAGATAAAACGAGACAAGACATTATGTTTATTATCCCAGCGAACGGTTTAGGTTGTAGGCGCCATCGATTAATTATTGTTGATCGAAACTAAGAGCCGAAGACCATTTTTTTTTTACACCTTATAGGTAAAAACGTTTGACCGCAATCTCACCTGATGTTAAGTGATGATGCGGTCGACATTATACCTTGGTAGGCTTAGTCGCGAGCTATGGGAGAGATATATAGTATAGTAGACTGCTTCAGTTTGATGCACCCACAATATTGAACATTCTGAAGCAAAAAAAAGCAATGAGAGTGATTGAAGCAAAGTGAAATAAAATGATTTCCTTCTTAGTTCAACTGAACCACAGGTCATTTATCTAAAAACCTCAATGCAACAGCAATAGCAGTAAAATAAGTCGTTGAATATTATTACTATTACTCTTTGACTTCTAATATCCGGCAGAGGATCACTGATAAGTTTATAATGTTTTTAATGAAAAACTCAATTTACTGCTGTCGTTACTTCTTGTTTTATAAAAATAAAAATAAATAAAAGTCGTTTATTTCAGGCAAGATTTGTAAAAAATAGACCCTTATCACAAAAAAAAATTAAATTAAAATTGTAATATAGGTAAACTCCGAACTATGGTTTGGAACTATGGTTATTTAAACCATTATACCATGGTTATATACTATGGTTATGTATGGTATGGGCATATAATATGGTATGGTGGCACTATGGTTTTGTAAAGCTGACCCGCCGCAGTAGGTGCCACTGTAGAATGACGTGACATTTGAGTCCGGTGACTCGACTTGAGCGAAGTAGCAGCCCTAACCGCAACAGACATTCTAAACACAATTTCCCTTTTAGCTCGGACTACGTATTTATCGATGACACGATCTCGAGGCCCGCTCTCGGACGGACCCAAGGAGTTTATTTAAGTATACGAAAATATTTTTATTGGATCGCCACACACCGACTAATTTATGTGGGGTTTTTGTTTGTGGGTGAAACATAAAGTATCGTTACGGAGACTTACATAAATGTTTATTCAGCTTATTTTTGTGAAGTCTGGAGAAATAAATACAGTGAAGCATCTTATAAAAAGAAAAAAAAAACCAGCCAAGTGCGAGTCGGACTTGCACACGAAGGGTTCCGTATACCATTATCTATACGAACTGCTAAAACATCACCTTTGTTGTATGGGAGGCTAAAGCTCATGTTTTATTTTCATTATTTTTTTAAAGTGAATAGTTATCTGATAAGATAATACGTACATGCATAATTATTCTGAAATTTTGTAATCTAATGTACCTATATCTATAATATTTAAAACTATTTTACCATCAGTAAATTACATAGATATACTCATTATCTACATCAAACATCCGAATATAAATAATTAAGTATATATTTGGGTGACCGAACTTTTTTTTTTTTTTATTACCTATCGGTTCGTGTGTGTTGCAGCTAGGCAAAGAGGCAATAGCTCAGCGCATAGAATTGCTCGAGAGCAAAACACTGATTTTCAGCCATTACCTTCTGAGGCAACAAGTTGAACGAGCTGCCATACAATTGAAAAATACTTAAAAATATAATATAAATAAACTGTTTTTAAAAGAGTTCAGAATATTAGTGTACCTACCTATAAATAAATAAATAAATATCTATGCATCTTTCTGATTTTCTAAATGTTTGTGAGAATTTAGTTTTCCTATGTAATAATAAGAGCATGCACTTTGCCCCTCTTTGAATCTGAAAACACGGATAAAAAACATTTTCTAAAAACCCTTTAGCTTAGCTAGATCGATTTATCGCCCCCGAAACCCCCTGCATATTAAATTTCATTATAATCGTTGGAGTTTAAAATATCCATGAATGGTAATCGATCTTCGATCATAACCTAGCTAGATGATAATCGATTAATAGATTTTGATTTTAGCAATATTAGCATTTAGCCTGATTAAAAAGAAATGGGCTGTTTCAGTCGTGCCTTCGCAACTACACGCTCAGTTTGTCCCGCTGCTCTAGGAATGTAAAGAAATGAAAATAAGGAAAACCTTCGATTGCAGAAATTCCCGGGTGATTTGAAATTAAATGCTAATGCAGAGAACAAGCGTTACTTCAGTTTACAATTATAACCCCCGGTTTCTAAAAGCGTGATCAACACTAATCGGCTGTCAAATCACTCTCTATCTAATTTGAAGAAAAAACTGAAACAGCAAGTGACTTGACAGCCGATAAGTGTTGATCGCGCTTTCAGAAACCGGGGGTGAAAGTTACGAAGATTTTATAATGAATGATTATAGCATACTAAAGTTATAGAGTGGGACTCGAAGCCTCAGTCAAAGGAGTTATATTGTATTCTCTGGTATGGAATGGCGTCCGCATACGCAACACAAACGCAATAAACACATTTCCATCTAGCCAAGAGGAGATTGTTGAACGCGTTAGCAATTGGCTGCTGCTAATAATCCTGATGATCGTATTTTACGATTTTTTTTTCTTCTTCTTGTCGTGTCACTAGCTTTTCAGCAACGGAGTGGTGATAAGATTATAATTGCGTGAGGTTGAATCAGCTATGCTTTTTGTTTTTTTTTAATGAGAATGCATTACGATCTGCAGAAATTTGTTCCGTTGCGTTGGTTGGGTGTTTTCTAAGTCTATTAAAAAATATCTATAATGTAGGAAGGTATACAATGTATAACTTTAAAAGTTTTCTTGTACCCATAACACAAATCTTTGAGTAGCTTACTTTGGGGTTAGATGGTGATGTGTGGATTGTCCAGCATTATTTATTTATTTTATTTATTAGTTCCATTTTTATCACTTCACAGATACCTAAATACTACATCATACCAACGTGTGCTATAATATCAAAATTCTGAGTTCTAGGTTTTAATACTGAATAGAATTAAGTACGTGTACTACTTCCTCCAATTCTACATAATCGGTATTCGATTCTCCATCCACACCGACCGGTCTGAGATCAAGAATCCCACCACAGCCGGATTGGACTGCAATGAATGAGCTATTCAGACTCTGCAGTGTTACCAACTTGTGTTTGTGGCATGAGTTACAAAAAAATGTATAACGGTTTAAGGCCACTGATTTGTTAGGTGCCTACTATAAAGATCTTCAGCAAAATTTGGGTGCACGACTGAAGGTTCCGTATAGTATAAAAATATGAACTAGGTCACAGCATTTCTATAAGCATCTAATAGTACTAAGATACTATCCCAAAAGTCAGTTAAAATTATCAGAAAATGATTTGAATCGAACCTATTTTGTATGATCGTTATACTTAGTAGGTAATAAATTAAAATTCCTTAGAAAATTATTAATTTGGTTATTCAGTACTATTTTATCATAAGCTGTCAAATTAACAGAAATAGGTATTTACCTATATGGGTACTGGGTAATGGGTGGTAATGGGTTACTTACCTACCTATTTAGGTAAGTAACCCATTGAAGAAGACTAGCCTAGCCTTCAGTCTAGTAAGAAAATGCCAGAAGTAGCAGTCGATTCATTGAGTTGGTAATAACCCACATGCTTATGGCATTCATCATAGAGCCTCAATGTGGGACGACGACGAGACGTCCTGTCGTAACGTGTGTCGTGCTTGTGTGTGACAATAGAAAGGCTATTGTACCCACACACGCACACCTAAGACTTGTAATAACCTGTCGATTCAACCTTGTTCCTTTGTCGCTGTCATATCGCATCGCTATGCAAACGAGCTTTGCGGCGATATCACTGACTCAGATTATTCTACAATATAGATATAACCTACAGTTTATACTATACCTAGCAATTTATTTAGAATTCATCTTAGGTTCACATATTTTCGCTACAGGATCAACTTAGAGAGAATTGCTTTCCATCAGACGAAAATGTGCGTGTAAATCTATATCTAATTCTAAGTACCTATAACCTAAAATGTAGAAAAATATTAATGTCCACCCACGAAGCTGGAACAAGCCGCTAGTATTTTATATTTGTCACATTTAACAGTAGTTGGCATTCTTAAGGTACGTGACAAGGCAAGCCTATCGCCGCTGTTAGAATACTATCTGGTTTCCTCATGAGGTTTTCCTTCACCGTTTATGTTAGGAGCACTGACATAGTGCACATACCTAAATTTTTCAATAAAAAAAATCCATTGGTGCAATACTGAATTCGAACCTACGACCTTATGATTGAAAGGCGGGGTCACTCCCACTGGACCATGCTCTTATTTCATTTTAAACTTTTAACAACAGGCGTTCATCAAATTAGATCCTTAATTTGAGTACCTTTATTGCTCATAAAATTACCTATTTATGTTAGTTTCCTGCTGAAAAAGCCATAAGTAAAACAATTAAGGCTTTACATGCAATTAATCATCTTCACACAAAGCCTTATCATAGGTAAAATGTAAACGTCTTCTAAGTTAAGTATTGCTAATAAAATATTATTTCTGTAAGATGAAAGGGAAAAAATAAGATTAAGATGTGAAAGAATATAATCAAATTCTTCAATAGAAAGTTATTTTTTTCTTCTTCTTATTTCATAACAAGTTTCAATAACTAAAAGCGTCTTGAAAATCACTGGCCTTTATTTTAGACGAAACTTCAATTATCTCGAAATCAACTTTGACAAGTCTCAGATCTCGAAATCAACTTTGACAAGTCTCAGCCTTTCTTCGTAGGACGGCAGCACTACTTTGAAATGGTTAAACTCACCCTCAGTACCTAAGCCTATTTTTAGTTCAAACCTGAGTATGGTACTATAAATATTTCCTGAAAACATTTACAGGATGACAATTCACCTCGGTGAGCTCGGTGTACTTATCCTACATTTAAATATGAATATAAAAAATACTGGCAACATTATTATAATCGTTGTTCCTGGCCTTGTCGTAGGTTGGTAAAAATAATACTAAGAACTCCGAAACATGAGTCACTACAGAATGTAGAGGAATCTAGAGCTGAATCGAATCCAAGCATGAATAAACATGTCGAAACTTGTTCGTATGTTAATGTAAATAAAGATACGTTTTATCTTACTTTCCAGTTCGGTTCATGCTTATTTACTATAATAGGTCGTCAAGCATCAAAATTCTAGTCGCAAAACTGGATTAGTTGTACATTAATTTTTTTAGTTTTTAATAATAACAAACACATCAGTTCTAAAAATTCTATTCTGCACTTCTTGCCTTGTACACTTCACTTTACCTAAAATTTATAAGGCCTTAATGCAAAAATTCATAATAACTATTTAGGTATTGATTGCTAAACAAAATCACAAGATGTGAAATATTTTTTTTTTAAACTTAAGGCGTTCACAACACCTGATGTACCTCTCGCTCGCACGATTCGACATTTTAAAAGATACAAAATCACTAATCCCAATTCTGAAAAATCGCAAACAACCATTTTGTCTGCATTCACATTGCACACCGTTTGGTAAAAAAAATATTTTGATAAATTTATGTTTTCCTACCTAAAAGTTTGCTTTTCTAGTTTTCGTACATAAGCAAACTTTTGAATAGGAGGAAAACTTGTATCGATCAACATGAAATTTTTACTAAAATGTGTGCAATGTGATTGCACACAAAATGGTTGTTTGCGATTTTGCGAAATTGGGATTAGTGATTTTGTATCTTTTAAAATGTCGAATCGTGCGAGCGAGAGGAAAATTAGGTGTTGTCAAGGCCTTATAAATAAATAAATAAATAATGCTGGACAATCCACACAGCACTATCTAGCCACAAAGTAAGCTATTCAAAGCTTGTGTTATGGGTACTAGATAACTGATATATTTAATACATATAAAGAGAGTCTTACTACTGTTCACTACTGTCTCTCTCTACTAATCTACTAGGTACTGTCTGTACCTAAAGTCGCGAGCGGCCACTAGTCATGAACAGTTCTTTGACTGTCAGGAATTGTGTCGTTGAACTGCCCGGGGTTCACTTATTTGCGGAAAGGTTAACCAAAGCTGCGATATATTCGGTTTGAACATGAATCGGAGGCAATCGGTTAGAGTGACTCCGACCCCGACTCAAAGTAAAAGTAAACAGGCATTTGCATCTATTTGAAGGTTATTGATTTATCTCTAAAGTTAGTGACATAAGCTATTCAGGATCCACAATACCTACAATATACTATTGGGTAGAAAACATTTTTGTAACAGATATTTGAGATCAAAGTGGCCAGAGACAAAACGCCAATTTCATGTGGCACGTCACAACTTGCATAACATAGCTTACCATGCTGATCATTTATCCCTTTCATAATTATATCTATGCCATTGTAAAGATTTTTTTCACACACACATTTATTATATTATGCATAGACTTCCAGTTACGAACTCAATCTGCAAGAGAGGCATGATCTCCAAACAAAATGATGAATTCACATTGATTGAGATTTGCCTGTTTGTGAAAGCTTCGTATTAAAATTAATTAAAGTATTAGAGGTTCTTAGACACGATCAGGATTACCTACTTCTCTGAATTTTCTTATACACAAGATAAGGTACCTACTTTTCATCATGATCGTCATCGTCTTCAACCTGGAGAAGTCCACTGCTGGACTTATGTCTCTCTATAAATTTAGGAATAATTCCAAGCCCTCTTCATCCACCGACTGTGATATCTTGTGTGCAATCTTTATAATAATTTATATTTTATTATGTCTTTGTATCGAGTATCCGGCAATGAGGTAATCACCGACCAGTGCCATGCACCCAACAAATCGACACACGGACTTTTCTTACCAACAATGTTATGACCATACACATATATTCGTCTACAACACCCAGATCCTGAACATTATATTTGTTGACTAGCGACCCGCCCGCGCGCCCCTGCTTCGCACGGGTGCACTTATCATGCATGTATTATACATATAAACCTTCCTCTTGAATCACTCTATCTATTAAAAAAAACCGCATCAAAATCTGTTGCTGAGTTTTAATATAAGTTAAAGATAAAAGTTAAAGATTTAAGCATACATAGGGACATGGGGACATAGGGATATAGTGACAGAGAAAGCGACTTTGTTTTATACTATGTAGTGATAGTGATAGTGATAGTGATGATAATACAGACATGCTCCCGCAGGAATTGAACCCCAGTCGGCTAGTCGCGCTCGCTTTCGCACTTGCTTTTGTTTCCACTACTTTTACATACGAGACAAAGAGAAAACCTCCGTTATTCACGAAGGTTTTATCCAGCATTTTTCACACATTGTAACCAGTTGAAATCTAGTTAACAATAAAAAAGTAATAGAACTCTTGCGGAATTTGCGATATTTGCCTGTCGGCTAGGTGGCTTCCTAACATTGTTTGTGCAGTGCCAGTGGGAGTAGAAGTGTGGCGATTGCAGACCGCTCCGGAGTTCACTTGCCGGGAATTTGCGAACTATCCAGCGTTGACCACGAGTGAACTATTTGTTAAATATGCACATTGTCTTCACTGGAATGCACTTAATGGATGCTAAGAGCACTAATGCTTGCGGTCATGCGCCACTTATTACCTACTTACTCACTCTAATAAAAAGCTTTTTCGTACTCGAGCGAAGGGGACTGCATATTTTGCATAGTAAAATGTTTAATTATGCTATAGAGCAGAGTAGGTAAGTCTAGCATTATGATTATGACGTACATTTACTCTAGACACATTACTGTTTAGATAGACGTTGACGCGCTGAAAGACAATCATATTTTTGACTACGAAGCCCAAAAACTATTAACATTGTAAACACAAAATAACAACCTAAATACTTATGCAGGTGAACCTAATCTAAGATACCTGTGATAAGTGATGTGGATGATGTGATAAGTACCATAGTACCTGCTCACTATGATGCTTTGATAAACGAATAAAGTTGTTTATAAACTTTCAAAGTGGATGCCAGTTGCACCCACAGTATACACCTGTCACCGGGAGCCTATCCGACAGACTTGCAATACAACATTCTTACACTTGCCGAACTCTGGACATTATCTTTATCTAAATATATATAACTCAAAGGTGACTGACTGACTGACATAGTGATCTATCAACGCACAGCCGAAACCACTGGACGGATCGGGCTGAAATTTGGCATGCAGGTAGATGTTATGACGCAGGCATCCGCTAAGAAAGGATTTTGATCAATTCTACCCCCAAGGGGATAAAATAGGGGATGAAAGTTTGTATGAGATTTTCAAAGTAAACGAGCGCGAGCAAAGCCGCGGGATCAGCTAGTTTAGCGATACGATTTCTTTGCCGCCACACAAAGAAATCGTATTGCTAAATTAAAAGGAGTTGTTAGTACTAAGGACCGCAGACTACCGTGAAACAATATCTCGCTCGCACCATTTCAACGTTTTTGAAGATGCCAAATCCAGTGGTTTTGAAACTAGTCAAAAATAGCAAACAACAATCAAGTTGACTCCGGTGGCGCTACAGTACATATCGTTCCAGCTAGCCCCAGAAGATGCCTAAAGATGTTTGGCACTATGATGCAATTGTGTGCTTTTTTATGGTTCCTGTCCGTCGTATGTGCGTAGTATTTATATTCCTTGGTACAGGCGATCTTGCCAGTGTCAAGGTGGTTTCTAGTCAAGAAAGTCCATAGTCAAGTCGGCCGTCATTTGTTTTGAAGAAAATGGTGGCGGTTTTTTCTTTTTTATTTATCTAAAGGGTTTTATTGTCGCTGGGCGACCAGACTGCCCTAGAATAAAAAGAAATATTTATTAGTCAAGAATATTATCGTTTCATATGGGGAAAACCTTATTATCTCGGATTCGGCATTTACTCGTAATTGTTTTGGTTTTAATTCAACAAATTAATATATCAAATAAAGTGGCAGTGCATCGTAGGTGTAGGGCACGTTTCTATCGTGCGTGACTGACAAGGCAATTTTTTGCTATAGGTGATAGTTACAAATAAACATCATGTGGACGATCTGACATCTGCAGTTGTATAAAAAATATTATTAGGTGTGACTTCAACCACGAGACAAATCAAAAGCTACTGTCGCACTATGACGGTGACCGATCTTGAGGTGCTGGTGCTGACGCTTCATGGATAAAGTTTTGAGTAGCTCGGGCAGATTCAATTAACGTTCACCTTGTTATTGGATATCGATAACTAGGTAGTAGGACTAGGTATCTCTATACTGTGAATAGATAACGCCTGAAAATCCCAGCCAAAGTATTGACAGAAGCCCGATTATTTATTACCCAGGTTCTCGAATGTTTTGAGTTATTTCAGCATTACATGAACTCTATGCAAAAAGTGTGAGGATTTGGAATGAAAGTGTATTATGTGATTCCTGATTTGAACGAAATGTTTCTCGTATGTTTAGAAGGTCCATCACCTGTTTGTTCAAAATACGATATAATTTGTAGTAAGTTGACTAAAAACTTTTGAATCATTCTACTAATAGTGAATGGCAAGATTGTCAAAATTACAGAAAAGAGTAATAAAAAAAAAGATAAAAAGTATTTATTTAACAAAATCACAAGGATCACTTTGCAACGTATAAATGAGAAGCAATGTAAACAGTGTCACAAGCCCGTGGAACAAACGCAATCCTCGCAAAATAATTATCAAGAATGAAGATTCACCTGCGAAAGTAGGAATTTATGTTATTAAATAAATTATTCAAAACCTCCGAACGGTTCCTTTGCAAATTCTGAATTCCTTTTAGGAAATTCAACAAAAAGCAGGAAGCAAATGTGGGATTATAAATACGTGACGTGATGTGAAGGATGGCGGTTTTGTTCCCCTTGCCTCTTAGTCTGAGAACCAGCGGTTGTTTTCTTACATACACATACACATATAACTACGTTATTGTGAATAACTTAGCAAACGCAAATTGATAAGAATGAAAATTATACAAGTATATTTTAAATAGTGCAGTGTATTTATAACATAGCTTACCGGTTTGGACTATGAAAGTATACCCAGAGATCTGAGGGTTATTTATTATACAGTCATGAGCATGTTTCAATCCTTTTTACTACTTCTCTTTAGGGCTAATTTAGTAACTTTCACTCCTTTACTCCGGTCGAAACATTGCTCAAAAGCTTGTCCTGTAACTGTTTGTCATTACATTACCCATTGGTAAGAGATAACAATAGTTTAAACATTGATTATCGTTCGACATATTTGGTAAATTTATAATAAGGTAATATTTGGTAAATATTTCGAATGCTTCGTCATTATGACGTAGGAAAGCGACCGCTACTGCTCAGAGTATTACCGCCTGTGCACTGCTCCTATGCTTTGTTCGCAATGAGAATGGCAAACAACCGCGTGGCGACGACGTTCGGTTCGGCATCGTAATACAAATGCCCCCTATTCCTCAAGATCGAACAGTGACACGTCCGTTTTCGTCTCGCTCAGGTAGGAATTAAGTTTTTTGCTGCCCTAAGTCCCAAACAGTCCCATTTTCGCTGAATGATGATCCTTCGGTGCTTTTGATCATCAATTTAGTTTTTGTTTATGGGATAACAACGTAGATGATAATCATTAACTGTGATTACCTGCAGAAGTTGTAAGGTGGTCGCAGTCTCGAATGCGAAATGTTGTGTAAAGAGGAAGAACTACAAAACGGGCTTAGGTAGCACATAAGCCAAATAGACTATATACACTACAGTTTAACTAGCGACCCGCCCGCGCGCTCCTGCTTCGCACGGGTGCACATTGTTTTTCTACTATATCATGCATGTATTATACATTAAACACCTCTTGAATCACTCTGTCTATTAAAAAAAACCGCATCAAAATCCGTTGCGTAGTTTAAAGATTAAGGCATACACATAGGGACAGAGAAAGCGACTTTGTTTTATACTATGTAGTGATAAACCATCCAAGTTCGGTACCTACTCTACTAATATCTCACTAGTTAATTTTAATTCACGCAACTTAACTAAATTAATTTTTGTGGACATTGTACACAGACATATCCCAAAAGTAAGCACGCTTGTCTAAAAAGGAACCAGGTAGCTTAATACTTAGGTACACTTTGTTTTGTTTTTGTAAATATAAACTTAGCTGCACCCCGCGGTTTCGCCCGCGTAGTTTTAAATCCCGGTATTACCACGGAATAAAAAGTAGTCTATGTGCTATTCCAAACCATAATCGATATCTGTGCCAAATTTGATCCCTAGCTCCGTTCAGCCGTTCTGGCGTTTTTGAGCAACAAATATCCATACATTCAAACTTTCACATTTACGATATTATTTATTTGTGTGATAGTGTGACTACCAACCTGCCCGGCTTTGCACGGGTGCAATGCGTATTATCGACAGACGAACAGACAGACAGCAGGAAGCGACTTTGTTGTATACTAGTAGTAAACTACATCTATCGTCATCAGTTCATCACACAAAATTAAATGGTTGCTCTTGGTAGGGGTCGAACCCACGCTACGGCCGGGCCACGGTGCAGAATGCAGAGCTAATTGATCTGTTAGGGCCATAAGGGGCCTGTCATTCATAAAATTTAACGCTCTGTTTCTGCTCTCTTTCGGATACATCGTCGCTTACCATCAGGTGCGATTGAAGTAAAAGGATAGGAAGGTATTCCTTGTAAAATAATAATAATAACGCTTCATTATTATTTCGCCAAACATGACATGTATATGTATATTTGTATTATCGTATCCCACCTAGAAGGCACATAGGCAAAGTATACGCTCTTGGTGTAGAAAATTATAAAATACCTTTGAAACTGTCGATAGCTTACCTTAATTACCTGAAAGGGTATCTTCTATTCGAAAGTTGGCTTTAGAAGAGGTGGGGCAACGTAAATACTTGCCTACATAGTACCTTTGATAATGAAAAGGTCTGGATATTAAAATAATTCGTTCGATTATGAAGTGTGTGGTAATGTTTTCCACAAAAACAATTACTTTATATAAAGTGTTTGTGAAGGCTAAGTCCGAGGAAGGACTACCACTATGCCTATTTCTGCTGCCAAGAAGCGTGGCTGTGTTTCAGTTTGAAGGGTGTGGTTGGCATTTAATTACAGGCACATGGGGTATAACATCTTTAAGTTTATAGACGCAGGGCAGTGCATTGTAGGGCACGTCTTATCGTGCGTGACTTGCAAAGCAATCCTTTGTATAGCTAATGGTTACCACGCTCGCGCTCCGAACGAATTATCCTTTGTACCGGTTAGTTAACAGTAAAATTAAAACCGCCGGTTCCAAGCCCTGTTAGTTAGGCCATCATCGCCTTGTTCAATAAGTAAATAATGTTGTTGTTAAATTGGTGTTGACGACCTCAGTGGCGCAGCGGGCGAGAGTCCGCCTGCGACGCAAGAGGTTGCGGGTTCGATTCCCGCCTCGGAACAAATTTGTGTACGAAAACTGAAACTGAAACAGCTTCACGACTTTGATCCCCAAGCACGGTAGATATCCCTTCAGATCTCCCAGTACCAAGTAGGTACTAATTCAAGATTCTTTGAGGATGTCTAAGGGGGGTAGTCAGAGGTACGTCCAAACATTATATTTGGCACATACCCACATTTTGCAGTAGTTAGTATTCCATACGTGACAGGTTGCAAGCCCATCGCCGCTGTTAGAATACTAACTGGTTTCCTCACGATGTTTTCCTTCACCGTTTAAGAGCACTGGCATTTGTGTACGATATGCAGAAATTTGTTCCGTTGGTCTGGGTGTTTATGTATAATAAAAATATCTATCTATGTAAGTATATAATGTATTAAATATATCAGTCATCTAGTACCCATAACACAAGCTTTGAGTCGCTTACTTTGGGGCTAGATGGTGCTGTGTGGATTGTCCAGCATTATTTATTTTAGTTATTGAGTTTATTAAAAACACGTAACGTGTAAATAACCGAAAACTAAAAGAATGGTTATAATTAGCTGTGTTCTAAAAATATCATATTATTCGGTCAAGTAGACCATGCAACTTTAACCACGGGGCCACGGGCAAAGAGCGAACGTGACAACTATGAAATAACTTTGTTATTCTTGCTCGAAATAAGGAGCAAAGAAAACTCCGTTGACGTTGTTATTTGTTTGAAAGTATTGGGAATATCTCTCGATAACTTTCTTGTGACCGAAAAATATTCCTTGGATATTCTCAGGACGGCCATACTGACTCAGTAAGGTAGGTGATATAAATGAACATGAATGAAATACGTTCATTTGACAAACGTATACATTTGTAGGTAAACAGAAATTATAAAGGAGTAATAGAAACAGCTTCATTCATGACTTCTATCCGCAGGCACGCCTATTTCTGCCGCCAAGCAGCGTTGCTGTGTTTCAGTTTGAAGAGTGTGGTCGCCATCGGTATGCCTTGCGTTCATGGACGCAGGGCAGTGCATTGTAGGGCACGTTCCGATCGTGCGTGACTTATAAGGTAATGCTTCGTTATAGGTGATGGTAACCATTTAACATCAGGTGGACCGTTGGATTATTCCATCAGCTGGTTGTATAAAAAAAATCAGGTCTCTTGTATCAAGTACCGACAGAGTCTGCCCGCGACCACGGCTATTGCAACATAGCCGAAGCGTCGGGAAATTAATAAAGGTAAAACGCGATAAATACACGTGTAATATTTCAAATTAATTAAGTACCGACATAATAATACATATATCTTTGAGGATGATTCCGGGAACGGGTAGTCAGAAGTACGTCCCTTGTGGTCCATACCCACATTTTGCAAATTGAAGAAGAAATTTAAAAAATAATGATGCCTCAGAGTTAAAACAAAAAATCGTTGTCTAAAGAAGTTTAACGAACGTTGAAGTCAGCATTGCAGTGTGCTTGTTGCAGATACCTGCAAGTAACAGAATAATAATATTATTAAGCATAATATTTAACCCGTACGACGTGAAATTAGCATAATTGTAGGTAGCCTTGCGTTCAAAATAATTGTGTTGCAGAAAATGATGTGAAAGGAGATTGTGAAAACACTGTTTGTATAATTTTATTTTTAATTGTTTCACAATAATTTAGTTAATTAACCTAGGCTCTATTTTAAATTGTAAGTATTGCGGTTATTAGACTTAGCCAAACCAAAGGTACACGTCACATAGGATTTACTGAAAATATAAAAACACCGTGTAAGTACCTATATTGTACCCATATGGGATATAGCGTTCCGATAACCAAATTTCTGAAAGAGATAAGTGCCTGCCTTCCCTTAAAATCGTTAATATCGAGTATGTGGGCGGTACCTTACGTTTAATAGCTACTCACATACAGGGTAAATGCGAATGGTCGGCACATTCCACAAGCTGCCGGAGCCAAAGTTGTATACTATACCATGCTTTTTAATTTACCGAGTGCCGCCATTGCCCGACCTTATCGCCAGTTGCCCTCAGATCTGAAATAGGGTGCTCTAAAATTGCCTACTTATTCAGATTATCCATGCGCCAAAGCTAAAATTTAGAATGGTGTGAGACGAACGGGACTTATTGAGCTCTAATGGATCTGGGACGGGCGTCGATATGCTTTGGCTATCTATAACAAAATGCTCTTAACTTTGAAAAGTACATAATGCAGTCGTATTAAGCAGTTCTAATAAGTTGATATAAAGTTACGTTAGGTGCAAAGGCAGACAGATGTATAAGTCTAGATTCACTAAGCTGGCTCTATGAGTAAGTAGAGCATACATTTTTAAGCTCGTTAGCCGCCGGCCCGGACGGCAGCGGCAGTAACTTAGGCGGGTACTTCTCGAAGAAGTGATATTATAGAATCAGGCTGCGTGGTGGCAACTGTCCCTCTGCTTAAACTTATTCATGATTGTGATTTGAAACTAAAATTATTTGAGTACTTGTAAGATCTCGAATCCTTGGATTAACATAAATTCCAACTCTCATTCAGTTATCACCTAAATATTATAAGGCTTTTAGTAAAAATGGGGAGGGCATAGAGGAAAAGGACATACTTTTTAATCGCGGGTATCACCGCGGTGATAAAGGACTATTTGAAAAACCTCCGATAGCATCTCATTCCACAGCCTATATATGTATGTAGTATGGGGGAGAAATTCTCGTAGAAAACTGACAGTGCGAGAAACCCAGGGTTCAAGAATGCGTGGATGAACTCGATCACGAATCGACAATACAACTATACAACTATTTCGTCCTACAAGAGTGTATAACAGGCGACGCGACGTGAGCGCCACGACACGTGATAGCCGACGGCAAGGCAAGCTCGAGTGACTCCACTCCAAGCTCTGACCGCGCCGCCGGAACTAGCTCATAATCATTAAATTGGGACGCTCTCGTTTTACGGTTAATTATTGCCGGTCGACCGACGACGGCGCTGCGGTCGGTCATTAAGATCCTCCGGAAAAAATAAAATACGTACAGATGTGAATTCGAGCGATATTTTAAACGCAATTAGCTATTTAGCTAAGCGTTTAATACCCAACAAAATTCAAACGAGTTTAATGGTCTCATTAAGAATTTCCATTTAGGCACATAGACTCGCAATTGCTTCTTTTGATGTTCTCCAATTCAGTTATTTGTTGGACCCGATGCTGGTTTGCCATTTGACAAAATATATTTTACCTTTGTCGATACTTTGATACTTTGATGTGGTTTTTATGCGTAATAAGTACTTTTTGCAGCCTTTCAATCGACGCAGGAGGTTGGTAGATATTTTATTTTCTCATACGGCCGGTTTCTCAAAGCTCGATCAAACCTAATTGTCAAGTCAATTGCTATCTCGAGCTAGCTATCTCTGTCTTATGTGATGTAAGTAATAGTAGAAATAGCAAGTGACTTGACAATGACATCCGATTACCTTTGATCGAGCTTTCAGAAACCGGTCGTTAGCTTGTTAAAAATAATCTTCTGTTACGTTTGGGATCCTGAAATATTACTTAAAGAATAAGTAATCGCCCCGCGGTTTCACCCGCGTTACTCCCGCGAAATAAAAGATCTCTGTGCAAAATTTCATGCAAATCCGTTCAGCCGTTATTATGATATTAGTGTGAAGTGTGTTGGGGCGAACGAACTCGTACCCAATACTAAACTGCGTTGTTGTTATTTATAACTAAAACGTATCGCACCCTCAAGCACATGCAGCGTTCAACTTCAAACAGTTCGAAGTCTAAATCAAAACTGTTTAGCCTGATGCGTATCCGTGTGTTACAACCGGCTCTATAATTATTTTATTTGGCAAAGGAAAACATGGTTCAAGCTTATCAAATATTAAAGAATGGCTGTTGATGTTATATTTGGCTTCCGTTTACTTTCATTTTACTGAAATGTTATGAGTTATGACATAAAGATAATACCGACTTAGGAAATTGTTTTGAAATTATCCACATGTTTATGACCGAAGACGTGTAATTTCATCTCTCAGATTTCGATACATGTACTCGTAGCTTATTTATTTATTTATTTATTGAAGCCAGCCTGCTTGAATGTATAAAAGAATGCTTTTTTATTCAACACTCACAGAATAGCTTGCTTACTGCAGGTTTCTGAAAGCTCGATCCAACGTAATCGGCTATCAAGTAAGCAAAAACCTTAGTGGTTTTTAGATGTTATTTTTTACAAAAATGTATATAACCAGATATTATTATATTAAGTAGTATGTTTTCTGAGTTGATTAAAAAATTATTTATTGCTCAAAAATAAGTAAGTACCGACCTACATAGTGAAAGTATTTTCTCCTAGCATTTTTTCATAGTTACAGGAAGTATTTTCTCCGAGTAGTTTTTTTATTCACTCATCTTTTGTGTTAAGGCAGTGGCTAAACAAAACATATAAAAAGAACATTACATAAATATTTACTGAATACAATAGCTATAAGTAAATCATATATGTACATATTTTTTAGAGCATTTAGAAATTCAATTTTAGTAATCACTACATAGTACTAGTAGCTCGCCCCGAACTGAGATTTCGTGAAGCGACGCGAACGCTCCGAAAATATAAGTAAATGGTAGTCAGAGGCAAGTCCAAACATTCTAGACATTCTTGTCTCTGGCTGCCACTTACTAACTAAATATGGTAACAAAGTTTCAACTGAATTGGCTTATTTATTGAAGAGTTCCGTTGAACAGACCCTGGCTCCATCATCAGAACAGGTCGCTATCACCATTTAATGAGAAACAAGTACCTTCTCAATTTATATCAAGAAAAAAATAATTGAAAAATCAAAGAAACTGACGACCAGTAGAAAAACCTTGATGCCAATGAAACTCTTAGAAATGGGAGCTCTTGGGTCGTTGGTTATCTTAATTTAACTTTTTTGTTGTATCTTAAAAAGCGGGCATCCTAGAAAAAAAATTAAAATGGTTTTGGAATGTCCAAGCCAAGCCCTTTTATATGACACGTAACATTATGTGTTTGGGTAACTTTTGTAATTTTTGCCCCCTTAAATACCACCATATTTTAATAACCACTCATCCGATGTTACCCATATACTTACCAGTAAAATTCTCAAGTACATGCTATCGACTTACCAAATTTCATGCAGATCGGATAAACGGTTCTCAAGTTATCGTCGGACAAACATACATACACATAAAATGCCAAATCGCTCAAGTTGATTGTAAGATTTTCGTTCGCTTCGCTCACTCAATCAATAAAACAAAGTCGCTTTCTCTGTCCCTATATCCCTATGTCCCCATGTCCCTATGTATGCTTAAATCTTTAAAACTACGCAACGGATTTTGATGCGGTTTTTTTAATAGATAGAGTGATTCAAGAGGAAGGTTTATATGTATAATACATGCATGATATGTGCACCCATGCAAAGCAGGGGCGCGTGGGCGGGTCGCTAGTTTATTATAAAAAGAATATGGCATAATTTAGCTCCCTATAACATAGGTAGAATTTAATGATTACAATATTGGGCTTCGATAACTTTTAAATATGATCAAAAGCTTGGCTCCGGGACCCACCTATATGCGAAGGTTTTGAGTAAAATTTAATAAATTGATGAATTTATGTTTATAATACAATCTACACTATCAGCGGGTAATAGGGTTTATAAGTGCCGACAGTCCGAAACGAATGTTTGGTGTTTTTGCAAAAGTTGGTAATTGGCAAAAATACATTAGAAAAGGCTTCTAGGCCTAATTAGAGATATATAGAATAGATTAGATACACATACTATAAATTGCTTGTGCACTTTGTGATTTAACTGGTTTTAAGACGTTTCATAGAGATCAATGTGATATTTATTGAATAAATACCTTTTGATATTGATTATGTATTATAAAAATATCTATCTATGTAAGTATATAATGTATTAAATATATCAGTCAAGCTTTGAGTAGCTTATTTTGGGGCTAGATGATGCTGTGTGGATTGTCCAGCATTATTTAATTATTTATTGACTTTCACAATACACACCTATTCTTTGAAAAATCAAGAACGCAAAAAATATACCTTCCTACTAATGAAAGCATTTAATTTTGCATGTCTACTAAACTAGCGCATGTCTAGGAATCATTTTTAACTAACAAAATGTCAGAGGACCAACCTTGTACATTTCCCAAATTACTGTTCAGCAATATCGACGTAATCGGATCATGCGACATTGTACGGTGTCTGGTTAGATTTCGTTATGAGCCAGTCGCGTAGCTCGGGTGCCTAAGTGGTTCTCTTAATTTTATTACAAAGCTTGGAAGCCTTACAGCGAGGCATGTAGAGGCAAGTAGGTGGCAGAAGGCGGGTGGCGACACGCGCAGCCGTCACCAGGTGCCGTCACAGCTGACACCAGCTCGCTTGCACATGGCGAAGCGTGCCAAGGTGCCACCCCTCATCACTAATTTCAGTTTATTAGCTTCCTTTGCGACTTCACTGCCATAATAACAGATAGTGACATCTGCGCCACTTTTTTTCAGTTCGCTCTAATTGCACCTCTTAAAAAACACCTTGACGCGTGCGATTTAGTTCACATGTAATGTCGTTGAAATAACGTTCAAAACCAAAATGTGCATCCGCGGAGCTTACGATTGCTATCGGGATAATATTTAAATAAATTAAAATGTCACTGATCGTGTTGCTCTATGCATTTACCTAACTATCATACCTAGTAGGGAAGGACCCTACGCTCTTTTTTGTCAATTTTGGAAGCAACATTTTTGTCAAAGGTTTTTGGTGACAATAATTGAATAACTTACTACTAGCAAGAAACAAAATCGTTTTATGTTATTAATAGCTAGCTACCTATCTGGTTTTCAAATTATGAAATTGTCAGTAAAATCAAATAGGAGTGCGTCTGACTTTACCCTCGAAGAATCTTGAGTTGGCACTTGGTACTAGAAGATCTTCATCTACCGTGAATGGGGATCAATGTTGTGATTTCGTTTTTTTTAATAACCGTATTTCGTAAAATAAAAGTAGCCATGAATGAAATGATTGTGGGTTTCTGCGAACACATCCTGCTCTATTGTTGTATTGTCACTATAAACCTGCCTTCATCCTTAGTCTGTCCGTTTATTTACAATGAAATTAGTCGTCTACCTGACACCCAGCTCAGCTCCGTCGAACGTGATTTTAACAAAAATATTAAATGTATTGTACAAAAAAATCGGGAATGGTTTGTGTGGGTATCAAAGGAGCGAACACGTTATTGTCGGCGGGGTATCTGTATGTGGGTACCCACCGCCTCTAGTCCAGGTATTCATGAATGAACGTGCCGGACTGGTAAGCCGGATGGTAGGCTGCGGTCGCAGCCAGGTAGACAATTACGCTTATGGAATTCTTTGGACAGATCAAGTATAGCTCCTTGTCGCGGGTGATTCAGTCGCCTTGCTTGGGGCGCCGCAGAGCGGGGCGCGGGGCGATACCACCGACACGCATGCGTGGAGCCCCGACCACTGTGACGAGCGAGCCGGCGGCGACGCGACGGCGATCTTTCCCTCTCAGTTCATTGAGAGCCGTCGCGGGTGTACGCCGTACCGTCATGTACCGTTTCTCAACTTTCTCGAGTAGTGATGTGATTCGATACCAACATATAAACTTGTTTTGTTTGTGAGATTGTTTCGTAACTCTATGAGTGAGATTTTACGGAGCACATGTGAACCGTCAGTTTATTGAAATGTATGTACAGTGTCAGTGACTGAATGTAAATTGGATTGGAGCCAAAATGAGGTGGTTTATTGTGACGATGAGTGTTATGGTGTGGGAAACAATATTTGCCGGTGTCGCGCCACCTGGATCTTGCCCGGTGGTGTGTGCGTGCAAATGGAAAGGTGGTAAACAGACAGTGGAGTGTGTGGACAAGGCTCTCATCACGGTGCCTCATCCCGTTGACCCAGCCACGCAAGTACTCGATCTTTCAGGAAATAATCTTCAGATACTGCCACAAGAAGCGTTCGCCAAGACGGGACTCGTCAATCTGCAGAGAGTATACTTGCGCAGTTGCAAAATAGGCCAAATCCACGAACGAGCATTTATGGGTTTGACTAATTTGGTAGAATTAGAACTCTCACATAATTTATTGACTCATATACCGGCTGATAGTTTCATGGATGCCCCGTTCCTTAGAGATCTTACACTGGCTCAGAATCCTATCCTGAAAGTCCAATCTGACGCTTTGAGTAACCTCGGTAACGTTGTCAAGCTGGATTTATCCAAATGTGACATTAGAGAAATAGCCACGGACGCATTTAGAAATTTACGGTCTATGGAATCTTTAAAACTAAACCACAATAAGCTACGAGAGCTGCCTCTTAGATCACTGGAGAGATTAGAGAACTTGCGAGCAATAGATTTATCTGACAATCCTTGGACGTGCGACTGCCGACTTCGTGAACTGAAACTATGGCTGGCGAAGCATAAACTGCTTTCTACTCCTAGTTGCTCGGCGCCGAGTCGACTGGCAAATCGACCCTTTTCAGAGTTGCCAATAGAGGAATTTGCCTGTAAACCAGAGATATTACCTGTCAGTCGACACGTTGAAGCGACCGTCGGTGAAAATACTACAGTAATATGCAGAACAGAGGCCGTACCTAGCGCTAATATTAATTGGTATTGGAATGGAAGGCTACTTCAGAACGGCAGTAATTTCAACTCCCATCAAAAAATATATGTCTACGAAGACGGTGACGCAAAAAGGAAATCGACCCTAATAATTACGAACACGCAAGAATCAGATTCTAGTGAATTTTACTGCGTGGCTGAAAACAAGGGTGGAAATGCCGAAGCGAACTTCACGGTACACGTAACACAGATGACGGTCGGAATGGCATCTTTGGGCAACGCTCAGATAGCTAGCCTTGGGGCCGCATTGTTCTTAGTCATAGTCGTTGTTTGCTTAGCTTTACTCATTACTTTTGTTAGATTTCGCCCAACGCCATCTTGCGATAGCAAAACTCCAAATACTCTTGACAGAGTTGTCTCAGGAAACGAGGTGCACCCAACAGCGACAGAAAGACCTCATGTAGCAGTTTTGGATAATAGACAAGAATCATCTAACTACATTGATCAGAAATGCAATCCTGTGTCTAAACCGCCGAGAATTAACGACATTCCTTATACAACTAACCATTACGAAGGTCGGGGGAGCGTCGTGACTACGGGTGGGCCTGTTGTGGTCTCGCCCACGGTATCCGCTTCCATAGACCCCGATCTTATTAACGACACACGGCCGGACAGCGCCACGAGACCTGGAAGTGGTGAATATGCACGTGAGGCTTCCGATTCCCTCTATCCTTCGGGTCTTTGGGAACAAATGAAAATGAGCCAGGCAAATCATTTGTCTCGAGCCGTGAGCTCAGCAATTCCGTCGTACTACAACGACAGGACGCCGATCATTGAGAACAGCAGCGTGAACGGGTCCCAGGAGGAGCTGGGCTACATGAGTCGCACGTTCCCGCGCTCACACGCGGCGACGACGGCGAGTCCATCCCCTGCAATGGTGGTGGCTGGCGGCGAAGCGCCCTACCCGGCCGACTACGGGCTGCCGGTGGGCGGAGCGCGCACGCTCCGCGTGTGGCAGCGGGCGCCTCCGGTGCTGCCACCGGTTTCGGCCCTAAAGCGCGTGCTTACCATCACGAGGCCCTCAAACGAAGACAGCTTCCAAGATGGCTGTGCGACCGATGTATAAACTGTTATAAGAGATTTAAGAGTATGTACGCATTGTTACATATCTAGAGATGACATGTCAGAATTTATTGTAAATTTGTATGTATTTCAAGCTAGGACTTGATCTATACGTAAGGTACAGTATGTATGTATACCTAAACAGGTTGTTAGTGTAATATTTTTTGTATTATATAATTTATTTAGAGTGTAAAAGGAGCGTTAGATACATTGGATCCGACCAATGATGGGTCCGCGACTGATTAGTTGAAGCATGTAAGTGTAATTCTCGTGATATGGAAAGGTATTGACTATGATCGCCAAATAATTATAAACTGAATAAAAGTAAATGTATAAGTATCTGCATTGTTGAAAATTGTGTACGATGGTACATGACTTATAGGTAATTGTTAATGATTGTTTAACTAAGACATAGACAAATGAATCCAAAGATATATCAATTATTCTGAAATAAAAAAAACTACAGACTTCGAACCGGTTTCCATCAAAGATGATCGAAATAACAGAATAATATCAAAATAATACAAGCCATAACGATATTCTATTGTTTAATTTCGTAGATACCGCTCATCTTTGATGATCACCCTTCCCTACCTACCTAATACTGTAATTCACGAAACACTGTTACTTGATGTAAGTACAATAGGTAAATGTATAAATTTTATGTTGAAAAAAATAAATGTTTTAGCAGTACCTAAATAAAAATAAATGAGGCGATTGTAAGACTATGCATTATTTTATTACACTCTTCCTATTATTAAAACATCAAAAGTAAAATTGCCTGTAGGTATAGGTTGAAGCTCACATTTAACAAAAGCAGACGTATTAACAGGCAAGACTAATTATCTATCATTAATTAAATGCAAATGATACGTAATCAATCATCCAAGTCAGCATATTCATTGATTTGAAATTAATAAGTACTTAATAAATAATCTTTTATCATTTTGTTTTGTTCTTGTTTTTAAATAACATAAAAAGAGAGCACTAAGTAGTAGGTGAAACGTTTGTTTTCTATATTGTATTCATTCAATCTAAAATACTTATATTATATTACAAATGTTCTAAGTTTCTATTCATTTCCGTTCCTCGATAAATGCGTGGCCGACAAGATTGTAGGAGAGGCTCCGACGCGGACGAGGCGACAAAAAACGAAATAAACCTCCAGCTCACCTCTGAAGCACCGAAGAAAAACCGGTTAGCGTTATTTCATTTCCGTTCAATTCAGTCTTTTTTATGAGAACCGAACCTTTATCGGGTTCAATGGAGTCTGGAATCTCAAGTCGACGACGATTGTAGAATGTTTTTTTTCCGTAGACGTCATTTACATTAAAATGCGCAGTGATATTAGTTCAGACTCAGACGAGGCCTAGGTTTCCTGTAATAGGTATGCACTTAGGGCCTTACTTGATAAAGTCTGTCGGAAGATAAATGACCGAACTTTTACCTACCCATGCCATAGAAAAGAGAATATTAGTAGGTAGTATTAATAGAGAATATCATCCATATTTATAATCATTATTCAGAGGTCATTGTCCGTGCTCTAGATACCTGCATTACGTAGGATCCTCAGGTCCGTGCTCGTGTGTGGTAAAACTTTATTTTCTACTCGTGGTTACTGAACAGAAGATAAAGTTAAATTAGACAACTTGTCTGCAGTTCAAGCCACGATTTAAAGAAGGTAAGTACCTATGTACTATCCTACTAGAAAGTTTTAAGGATCAATTAAAAACTTGTTGCAAGCATGAACAAACGATGCAAATCTTACCTCGTTCTTCTTAACTGCTAAGTATGTACCTAATATCTTTTAGCGTCTTCAACGATTTTCATGAAATTTAGAATGAAGGTCGTTTCGGGAGCAATAAGTCAATTTAGCTAGGATTCCTTTTTAGAAAATGTTTTTGACCGTGTTTTCAGGCAATAAAGTACATAAACTGAAAAATCTGACATCTATGGGCGAGTAATAAATAATAATAATATAATAATTATTATCAATCACTTACTTTACAATAACAGATCGAAGTTCTAGCACAGAAGAAATAAAGTAGGTTCTAGAGGTGATTCAACACCATCCCCGACTATTCTACGATCTTTATCATGTCATCGGTCCATCGGGTGGGGGCTTCTAACGCACCGACGGCTTTAAAGTCACTTAACCTACCTACACCCCTAAAACATCCCAAGCAATCCAATCCTAAGCATCTCAATTTTCACAATATACTTTCAGAGAGTGGCAAACAATCATATAGACTCACGGAGGTAGGTGTGTGTTACGCGAAGTTTTGCAAAGCAGAAATTGTATTTTACTCTACATCAATGGCTTTGCGCTTTCTGCTCGTAAAAGTAGACTTTCGTAGAGATAATAATGATGTTTCGACGGTAGCTACAATGGAAACGCGAATGGTAGAGCGATTATATCATATTTCAATTGTGAACAGCTTTCGAGAATATAGCTAGTCGTTCACTCTTTTTCTAGCGTGGAACATTTGTTTGTGGGATTAGTTATATTATATAGTTGCCTACAGTTTTTATGCTGTTAGTTCATATCGATTTGTGTAGTAGAAGTGACCTTAGCATATTATGATTGCCGCATTATATCAGTAGGTAATACAATGAATGGCGACCATCTGTTGTCACTGATATGTGCATCCTAACCAGTTCTTAGGTAGCTGACTGAGTCTCGAAAGACCAAGCTGGGTATTTGCCAGAGCTATGATGTATTTAGGTATGAAAATAACAGATTGAATTAGAAACTACAATGCACTCCAAATTGGCATTGTTTGTGTAGGTCACAACTTCAAAAGATGGCAAAAAGACCTAGTCACATGTTTTTGAAAAGGTCTTTCATTCTCTACTTTTCAGCATTGCGTGCCGATAACATACGAGTATTCCACATAAAATTTGGATGAAATATATTTTAACATTTTTTAGTTATTATGTTTATTGTATTATTATGATTATTTTTAAGGTATTCATGTAAATATATTGTTTTATTAGAAGTCTCTGGCATAAAAAAAAATAACATAATTATTATCTCGTTGTGGGAACTGTGAAAACGGCTTAAAAATGTTAAAAACGATGGTTACGTATTCGATCGGAAGTGCAGCCCGGCGCATGATGGCGCGGATGGCGGAATTCAATTCTGGTTTTCGATTATTAGTGACAGATTCCGGTATTAAAATCGAATAGGTACAGTCTGCAATTCCACGAAGCATTCAAAAGTTATATATACCTAGTTACGAGTAGGAAAATTTTCGTTTTACAAAAGAACGGTATAGGAACCAAGCCGTAAGTTTGTTGCCTGGTTCTTCTAAGCTTTGATTAGGTACGTTGAGACGTTTCAAAGTGATTCTTGTGATTTTACTGAATAAACACCTTTTGACTTTGACAGAAACCTGAAAACGCAATAGTTAACCGTTGCGTTTTCAGCTCTTTGTCGTTGCTAATGTTAGAGTTGCAACGACGATTAAATATTATTCTCACCAAGTAGAGCTCCCACATCAATGTTTCATTAGCGGTCATTCTCAAGAAAATTATTGGACGAACGAGCAAGAACAGTGGTTCGATATTCTATACTATAGAAAAGCACAACCCATTTGCTTGATGCTATAGAATCTATAGCATCAAGCAAATTGGTTGTGCTTTGGTATGAATCAGTTTCTGCAATGCTTCAGCCATAGCTTGCAATTCTTTGTAACCGAGTCAGTTGAATGAAATAAACTAAACAAAAAACACACAGTAGTTTGTGTTATATGCAAAATTCCAAACACAGCATTGCTTTGATATTGCGTGCTGTTTCCGCAGTGCCAAAACAACTCGATGCGGGACATAGAAAATGACTTGTACGGTGCATGTTTTATTGATCGAGCGAGCGAAGCGAGCGAAGCGTCTCAGTTTCCACATTGGCCAAAAATGCGTTTGTCCGGATGTCTGTCAGTCTGTCTCCTCTACAGATCGCATTTTTCAACCGATCTGGACGAAACTTGGTACACAGGTTATATGACTTACTAGTTACGAAATGGGCAGATCATCAGAACGTTACAAATAAACATCTCACTGCTGAAAAGCTGATAACAAAACCAAATGTAAAAAATATTACTGTCTTTTCAGAAAATTTTGTGGCGACCTCAGTGGCGCAGCGGGCGAGAGTCCGCCTGCGACGCAGAGGTTGCGGGTTCGATTCCCGACTCGGAACAAATTTGTGTACGATCTGCAGAAATTTGTTCATTGGTCTGGGTGCTTTCTATGTATAATAAAAAATATCTATCTATGTAATTATATTTTATTTTATTTTATTTTATTTTGAAATTTTTGGAAAACTTACAGCTAGGTGCAGATCATTGTTAAAAACATAATTAACAAAATCTTAAAAAAAAAATTGATTATGATAACTAAAGGCCAATTAAAAGTTTCCACAGATATGTTCTATTCATGCAAGAAAAAAAAACAGTATAGTAGACGACTAAAAGGGTAACTAGTCGACAAAATAGGCACGTAATCAAAATAGTAAAAAATAAAAAAGTTATACAAGGCTAAGTTATAATGCTATAAATTAATAAAGAATTTGTCACTAATTGTGCGCTTTAGTATTCTTACCGAGGTGTTAAAAATATCTATGTCAACATCCGCCTTAGCCAAAGTGTTGAACGAGCTGCTAGTTCTAATAATAAAAGCATTTTGCCTGTAATTAGTTTTGACTAAGGGAACATAAAGTACATTAGGTCTTCTTAATGTGCCTGCGTTTGTCCGTAGTCCTAGTATCGCTAAAAGCATAATAGCAAAAAGCAAAATATAATGTATTAAATATATCAGTTATCTAGTACCCATAACACAAGCTTTAGTAGCTTACTTTGGGGCTAGATAGTGCTGTGTGGATTGTCCAGCACAATTTATTTATTTATTTATTTAATCATGAAAAAGTTGTGTTAGACAGACCAATTTATATAGGATTCACAGTTTTAGAATATGCTAAACAACATTATGTATCAATTTCATTATGACTTCATCAAGGCTAAATACAGTGATCGAGCACAACTTTGCTATACTGATAGCTTACTTTATTTAATATTTACCGAAGATTTTTATAAAGATATGAGATTAGAATTTTTTTGTCGTCGGGGATTTTTGATTGGAGGGGTACTTCCCCCAAAAAAAGGGCAAAAAGGGGGCTATTTGATATACTGGATATCTCCACCAAATGAGATCCGATTTCGATTATTCATTTTTTTTTTTAAAGGTAGTAACTATAAGTTGGTCTCATAAAAGTTTGGCGAAGATCTGATAAGGATCTTCAGCATGATGAACAGGATAGCTCATCAAACAATCGATGGTTTTCAATCAAATTTGAGAGAAACACAAAGGACTTCATTCTACACAAGATGATGCAAAAAAAATTAAAAAAATCTAAAAAATCACAAAACGGAAAATGCACTTGCACATTACATTCCTCAAATAGCTCACTTTTAGTATGCTCGCGAGGTCTACAGCTCCCAGAGCCACTAGTTTCTATTTGTGGCGATCTATATTACCGTTGTGTACTTGCAATTTTCAACTTATTCCCATCACAAGATATTTACTTCACCTATGGAAATGAAAATAAAATATTTTCCTTGTCAGTTCCAATAAGGTTGTTTTTTGTAAAAGTTTATCAAGCGTTACTGTTTCTTTCCTGCTTATTCAATTCCACTAAATTTAAATAAGGGTACGGCCTAAAAAAATAGGGACGTAAACTAATGGAATATTTTTCTTACATTCGAAGGTGTAAGCCCAAGCCTTTGGCGTGTTGTGTTTACTGCTGAGTCTGAGGGCTTAAGCACCTTAAGGCTAATACCGGGATTGCCTTATCCCTGGACCCCGGTCAGCTGGCTTCCATCTTAACAACCATTAGCACTGCGTCGGTCTTCATTACCACCCTTCTGTTTTGGTACTTTTATCTCGTTGGTGGGTAACGTTTAGCTGCTTTTGTTATGTGAGAAGAAATCGGATCAGAATCCTTTCATTAATACCAGTTGACTCGTGGTAGTACTATTATAAACGCGAAAGTTTGTATGGATGGATGGATGTTTGTTACTCTTTCACGCCAGAACGGCTGAACGGACATGGATGAAACTTGGCAGAGACGTAGATTCAAGTCTGGAATAGCACATAAGCTACTTTTTATCCCGTGGATTTACCGAGACTTAAATCTGCGTGGATGAAACCGGGGTGCAACTACTTTTAAAATACGGAGGCTGTTTGGTTGTTTTGTAGATAAGCAGCACAGATAAGTTGTTACAATGGAAACTATTTTTAGGAACTTACTACCAATTATCCTATCGAATCGGGAAACCGCCGTACCTGTCAAAATCTTTTAACTTAACCTGTCAAAATCTTTTAACTTAGGTCTCTAAAGTAATTGACTACCTAAGTGGATGGTCAATATTTAAATCATTAGGTATAAACTTAAAAAAAATACTTCTTGTGGTTTAAGTAGTAAAAAATATAAAAAAGCGGAAACTAAATGTATTTTAACTCTCACAATTTGTTATGGATCTTTAAATTCTTACGTGTATGTCGATGTCCCTACCTATGTAATTTGTTTTCAAATTAACTTTATTGTTATTATAAATTTATCAATTAAATGCAACCGTATGTACTTATTATGTACCGAGTGTGAAAATTTCATGAGAGTAATGATGGTAGAATTAAAATGCCGACGACCGACGATCGCCCGGCGCGCCGGCGAGACGCGGCGCCCCAGGTTGTGTGAATTGTACACGCGCCAACAAAATAAAACATCGATCACAAACATTTTATTTCCAAAAAGCACACTGTAAAAGCCTGTTGACACGTAAGCTAGTGCCTTACATAGTTTCACTTCACAACCTCTATATAATTGGTGGGTAGAACAATCAAAAACAACAAACAAGGTAATTGAGGTACAATAGTACGACTAGTTATTATTTTTTTGTTAGATTTGACCTTTCTTTGAGGTATGTATTTAATTATTTTGTATCATGTAGGTAATTAGAATACTACTTAGGGAAGTATTACCTGCTTATTTTTTTGTGTTTTTAAAATCATGGTTACACGAAGACCTACTTGAATAGTTCCCGTGTTTGTCAGTGGGGTTTTATTTGAGCGCCCGCGTAACCACAATAGCAATAAAAAAGAGAAAGAGGACAAGGAGGGAATGACGCAGACTTGTGAAAAGCGGCTTTTATATTAATTCGTTATTTTATTAAGACAACAAGTTGCAGCAAAAACAATATTTCACGTGTGTGATCCAGCGAGCTTTAAAATCGAAAATAATAACTTTTGAGAACTCAAAGAACAAATAAAAAACTTAGGTAGCAAATTATGTGCTTATTAAATTATTGCAGATCTGTAAATCTAGCTTCCTATTTACTAGGTCAATATGTTTATTAAATATCCTGCAAGTCATTTCAATTATATAAAATGTGTCATGTAGTGTCAAGTAAGATTTGCGCAACGTTGCATTTATTGTTATTGCACTCTACTGAACAAGCTCTACCACTGATCTGTATGGAGATCAGTGAGCTCTACCCACTAGCAGTTATAGCCGAAAAGAGGTAGGGGTCCGAAAAGAGGTTGCATTTTTGACCCAAAAATCTAAACAGGAAAGCAATAATAAACACCCTCTATATAATGTTAATCCATCTAAGAGGAGACTGAAAAGCAGTCAGTTTTTTAAATCCCACCTTGGCAAAGGTGTGCAAGTGATGATCTCTTCTTCCCCTAATGGTCTTGCTTGCCCTATGGTCAACTAAACACGCCCCACCTAAGGACTATATTGCTGCCAAAACTACCCTCTGGTTACGAGCTACCCTGGCCTGCCTGGAAAAGTGTCAATAGACCAAACCCAAGTCGGACCTTGCAGGACTAACCTAAGCTAAGATCATCCATGGGGGATGATCGCTGAAAATGACACCATCCATCATGCCCCACCTCATGCACTTAGAGAGCCTAATGACCTGCTCGGGTGGTGCTGTGGAGGTATCCACCTACTGGACAAAGTGACTTTATGTTTTAAATTTTGAGTCGTAACACCAACACGAAAGAAGAATAAGAAGCGTTTATTGTACTTGACGTACATTTTGTAGTTTTTAATGTTGGTATTGTTTTTTAAGTTCGTGTTACGAGGTGCGTCACTCACAACGCACGTCAGAGTTGTCGGATACTTTATAGTCAACAACTCAATTATAGATTTCTATAGACACACTTAAAGTGATTATATCAATCAGCCAAGGTGTGTTCAATCGTGCATAACGTAATCGCGGCTATTTTTAATGTTTCATTTGCGTCACCTTTTCATCCATTCATAACTATCGAATTGCCACCTGCGTCACCTGCGTGCGTGACGTCACTAGTGTCATAATATTGTATGGTAGTGTGCGACCTTCGTAAACGTAGAGTACCAACTTATCTGAAGTTAGCCGTTAGTGCATAAATGCCAATAACGAATGAACGGTATAACACTAACGGTTAATTTCAGACCGGTTTAGATAAGTTGGTGGCACTGTTATACTATTAAATGTGTTTCAAATGTAACATAGGTCTGACTACCACCCTTAGCCGTTATAAAATAATTTGGAGCTCGTACTAAGAGATGTGAAGGGATATACAATGCATTGGGATCAGATTCTTGAAGCTGTTCCAGTTTATATAATGTTGTTACCAAGGGTCTACCATGAGTCTCCCGAGTACCTAATAAAAGAAGTAAAAACATACCAAATTTGACAAGTTTTCAGTGTTCTTACTGCAGTTCGCTAGCGAGTATGTTTGGGAAAACTCATGATAGAAGACTACAGTGACAAGTTGTTTCAACTATCGCGATGTAAGGTTCAATTAAGCTCAGTAGAAAAGATGGAATTGATAAAACCAAGCCTGCTAATAAATTTCTTTTTCTAAATCAAACAAAATATCAATGTAGCCAAGCAGCGTATCTGTGTTGTTTCGGGTTGAAGGGTGTGGTTGCCGGTGGAATTACCTGAGGCACAACATCTGTGTTCTTCAAACTCATAGACAGGGATATGCCAGTGTATCGTAGGGCACGTTCCTTTCGTGGCATACGATGCAATGCTTTAAGGTGATGGCTATCAATTACAAACAGATGGGCCTTCTGCTTGTTTTACCAGTAAGTCGTGTAAAAAAGACATAATTAATATTATTTTTTGACGACCTTTGTGGAGAGGACTGTCCCCCTGAAACGGGATAGCAGTGCGAGTTCGATTCACGCCGAGCGAAACAAATGTTTACATGACCCGAACCGATTCTGCTTCATTGGATAGCTATTTAGTGTTGCCAAATACGGGTTCGTTAAATCGTATAGAACACAAAATTGAATCTAACGACTTGCAAAATGATGAACAGGTTTAAGCTGCTTTGAAGTCCTTAAAAATGGTGGCTGTCTTATTCTGGTTGAATAATGGATTAATTACTTTATTATGGAATAAGATGGCCAAAAAGGATAAAGGAATGATGATGAGAGTAGCTGTTACTGTCTACACAAGCCCGGTAGAAACTTAGCGCGGAGATCAGAACTTGGTGGTAGGCTATATTGGATAATGTGTATTGAATTAATGTTAGGTACGTGGACATTTCATTGCTATTAATATTAAAAAATATAAAATGTATGGCCGTAAAGTAGTAGTAGTAGTAGTATGTGCCTTATATTATTGTATTATTTGTGTTCGAACAGTATTTATGCGTGTCACTTTAGAGTTATTCTTTCAAACAACCTCCCCGAAATGAAATAAAATGAAATAATAGCCAATCGCACCTCGAAATTACGAGCCGCTGTCGCCGGAGCCTTAACAGGTTTGTATACCAGATGTCTAAGAAATGTCACGTTACACTGCCCACTCAGTAACATCGATCCTGTATTATTTGGTCTGATAATACAAGCGGGGGCGTTTACTAGACGTTTTAGGGTTCTGGTTCCGGACCTTTGGGTGACTAATACGTGGGACTATACCTTTGTAGTTTCTAAAACGGACTCCTATTAAATGTCGATATGAAATATGGCACAAAAATGTATACATTTACACCAGTTAGGGAGGGGGGTTTCATTGTTGGTATTTCTGGAAAAAAAACGGTTTCATCGCAATTGGGTCCGAAAAACCATGCTGCAGTATCATAGGAAAAGGTAATGGATTCGAAAATACCAATGTATAATGTAGGTATATCTATCTTGGTACCCTCTCAAATCCCTCAACTGCGTGACTGAAATCATTAAAGCATTAAGCTAATGTGTTTTGTTACGGAACCCTATTGGTACTTTAGTATAACATACACTTGCCCAGCTCAATGGACTTTGCTTAGTTGACGAATACTTTATTATGTAATAGCGTCTTTGTCAAAGCCATGATATTACAAAACTACATCCTGAGAGTACTGGTGGTCTGGAAGCGTCCCCGCCTTCAGATCCAAAAATAAAAAACTTTTGCTATTGCTTAAGATACTAACCCTCGGTTTCTGAGAGCTCGATCAACACTAATCGGCTGTCAAGTCACTTGCTATTTCAGCTTTAATTCAAATTAGATAGAGATAGCAAGTGACTTGACAGCCGATTAGTGTTGATCGCGCTTTACCTGTAGATTAAGAAGCACGTTATTGCTTTTCTTATGGCTTAAACATTAATTTGAGCCTGTTGATTAAACCAAACTTAAATTGAAGGATAACTCTGACTTTTATTCATAGTAGCGTTGGGAAATTGAATGATTTCAATTAAAGCAGGGTGTGACAGCGTAATGGATGTGAATTCATCAGGCTGCACGCCGCTCTGACGGCTGGTGGCAGAGGAAACGTTTGCATAAATAAACACGGATTCCGTCAAATGAACTCGATCAATTTCCATTCATAAGTTGAATTGCAATGTTTCGATTCGAGTCTTTGCGGGATTGGCTCTCAAAGAGATTATTTATATTAATGAAAAACTTACTTGTCTAAGTGCTGTCTTTTGAATTTATTGCCTCAGAAATAGTTCAGTTATACCATAGTACTCTCCTAACTGTGGTTATACCTACCAAGCTCGATGGGTACCACACTATACATAATATTATTTTGTAACAAGAATCAAACAAATGAACTATATTATATTAACTTCTAGACTTGGCCCCTTGCCTGACACATAGATTCACCTAGCTTAGACGTTTCAAAGTTAATCTTGTGATTTATCTGAATTAATGAAAAATACTAGATATAAGTACCACAAAATAGTGTAAGCTAGGTATAAACCTAATTGAAAAAGGCTGGTGTGAAAATCTGGGCTACAAGAAATCACGGTACCGCAACTAGACTAGATATAGTGTGGTGCATAGTAGACTAACCCCCGGTTTCCGAAAGCTCGATCAACACCAATCGGCTGTCAAGTCAGTCTTGCTATTTCAGCTTTTACTTCACATTAGATAAAGATAGCAAGTGACTTGACAGCCGATTAGTGTTGGTCACGCTTTCAAATCGGGGGTAATGGTAGTAGACAGAATAACTTTTGTACAGCGGCCTTACATGTCTAACTTGAAGCCCTTTACCATGGCGATATTCTGGGTTTCAAGTGTCAAACTTTCTGTACTACATAATCAAGTTCATCTTTATTCGTTTCCTGTCATCTAACGAAGCAACATAGCATTTTCATTTTAATTGTTTTTCTACTGTTATTTTGAGTTGTGTTGTGTAATTTTGGTGGTATTTTAACCAACATTACTTGTGGTCTTAGCACAAAGTGTAAGCATTTGAAATGAAAGTGTATTATGTGATATCGTGATTTGACCGAAAATGTTTCAAATGTTTTGAAGAAACCGCCACCAGTTTCTTCAAAACAATTTTGACTGACTCGACTTTGGACTGACGTGACTAGAAACATAACTACAAAGAGTATAATCTTTGAATCACTTGACATTGGCAAGATTGTCTATGACAGGAGCCATAAAAAGAAGAAAGAAGTTCATCTGTGACATAACGATACTACATATTCCCTAATCTGTGCCAATTACGATTACCATCGAGTTAGACAATAAGGCCCCAGGTCACCACGGCGTCACTCCGCAGATGTTGTTATGAATGTGTGAAAATCATGTAAAAAGAAAGACTTTGAGTTTGCCTTTGACCTATTTACCTATGATTTAGTAGCTAGATGCCTACTATCGGACTGAGTTCACTTTTTAATTTTTACTTTCATTATGTAGCATGATGACAATATTTTGAAATTTCCGTATAAGTGATCGCAATAACCGACAAGTTGGTACTCAGATTCATTCAAGTCAGCCAAAAAAAAGGTAGCTTCGCACACCTAAGTCTACGTTCAGGAATTCTGTTATTTGATATGGAAGTACCTGTATATTAAAGTGACCTTACTGCTGCCCCACTAACGGGGTGTTTATGTAAAGTTTCCGTACGCCTAATCTTGAGTAAAGTCGATACTGTTATGCATTCACACAGAAAGCTTGTTTCAAGCTGCGTAGGTGGTGGCGTGCGAGGAAGTGGCTACTTTGTGTGATACAGCTGAGAAACGGGTACTACCGAAGGTTTCTTCCCTCATTTATGGATCCAGTCCATCACTTTGACAGACTTGTCAGTGGTCAAGTGCAAATCATAAAGTAAATATTTACTTAAATACAGCCATATTATATCCTCAATATTCGGAACTACATCACTAGCCTATTATTGACCGATTCATGACAGCCGTAAACCCAAATAACGTTGATTGATCACGACACGTCCATAGGCTTATGGTCCATCACGAAGGTAAGCCTCAAATAAAAGAAAAAGAAAATGGCCAACATTATCACCTAAAACCTCAGGCTGCAAATTCAATTATCCTAACAATATTATAAGCGCAAAAGTTTGTAAGTATGGATGGATGGATGGATGTTTGTTACTCTTTCATGCCGTCTTTTATATCTACTTCAAAAATTGTTTAGAGAATCGACACGCAAGTGGCGGGAACCTGATTTCTTTGAGAATAGATTTTCTGGCTCCACTGTTGGCGTGCGGAAGGCCGTTAGCATGTATATTATAACCGCCCTTGTACGTTTAATACCCCTCGTTGCTCATTATTTTGCTCGTTTATAATTATTTCATAAACTCTAGGTATCTGTGGTACCCGATATCAATCATGTTCGCACTTGCTTAGCGATGTTCCGTGAGTTAATTATAGCCATGATAGCAGACATTCTCTTAGCTTGATGTGCAATATGAGTAAGCGTTTACTCTACCTTACGCTTTCTAAAAATGAGTTATACAATGCGTGTATGTAGGGCTTGTGTCAACTAATACCTACCTTTATGCGAGCATTCCATAAAAAACCATAAGCAGGTCATCAATATAGCAGGTAGGTGTAGTAATACAATGAAGAAAAAAATTATAAAAATCTTTTTTGTACACCATATAGCAGCACATTAGCAGATAGGTAAAAGTTTGTATACCTAGATTCCGTCGTAGGCTACGTTTAAGTTTATGCAATTGCTTGTGTTTAGCAATAAGTGGGTCAAAGCTTGGACTCGTAACAATATTCTAGGAACTATTGTAGCTTGAGCGGATATAGCGTAAGAGGTATGTACTACACCAACCAACTGCCATTTCATGATCCTAATTAATTTTACTTTGTGGATGCGATTTGGTTCAAAACTAGCGATATATTTTATGCTTTTGATCGAGCGAGCGAAGATATCTATCTAATGACATAGACAAATCGGCGTTGCATGATTTTCCAAGCATAAATTTCGAACTATTTTCACAGCCCTGCCACGACTCAGCTTTTTGTGCTGAATGAAGACCGTGGGTTCAATTTCCACCGAGAGCGAACATTTCTGCAATGAACATAAGTATCAGTTCTCTGTCTGGGCTTCTACCCATAAGTATGTAATTAAAAAAAGTATTAAATCAGCTACCCGATACACATTATATAACACCCAGACACAGAACAAATATCTTATGTTCATCACACCAATCAATGTTTGTTCACGGTGGGACTTTTTACCGATGACATTTCTATTATTATTTCTTCTAACTCTGACATTTATAAATATATCACTGACATTGATAATACCATTGATGCAATAATTTTATGGCTTAGGAACAATAATCTAAATGTAAATATAACAAAAACAAACTTCATACAATTTGGGACTTACGGAAAAAAACGTCAAGATCTTACATTATCATATAACGGTCAAAATCTAACTGAAGTCGATAATACGAAATTCCTAGGCATAACTATAGACCGGCACTGTAATTGGAAAGCCCATATAGATGAAGTATGCCATAAATTAAATAAATTTGTGTACGTTCTCTATAAGTTACGTAAGACTACAAATAGTAATACTATTATGACTGCGTACCACGGATATGTCACCTCAGTTTTAAAATACGGACTGGTTCTCTGGGGTAACTCGACCGAAATAAATAAAGCGTTTATAGCACAAAAGAAATGCGTTCGTGCTATTGTCGGCATACCTCCTTGGAAATCATGTAAACCCGTATTCCTTAGGCTAAGGCTTTTGACATTGCCTAGCATGTACATTTTAGAAGCTGCTAAATTTGCCAAAGATAACTCAAGCTTATTTACAAAGGCGCGAGATATATATTCAAGATGTGTAAGGAACCCTGATAGAATTGTTCTTTCTAGAGTACCGAGGACTACCCTATATAAAAAAAACTCTTTTGCAATTTGCGGGCAAATATTTAATAAAGTGCCCAGTGAAATACAAAATTTACCAACCAGACAATTTATAAAAAAGTTAAAATAATGGCTCATTGAAAAAAGTTTTTATAATGTTAATGATTTTCTTAATGATTGACTTAAAAATTTTATCAACCTATTCTTGACAATTTATTATGGACTTTAGATAAAGATAAAATTAAATATAATATAAAGATATATATAATATAAGATATTTATAAGATATAAGATATATAAAGATATAACGTTAAATAAGTACAATAGGTACATACTACTTTTGTACCTAAATCTAACACGAGGGCACGAATTTTGTAACTAGGTACTACTCATTCTATAGCACATGTAAAACCGCCTTACTAATGATCTATGTATCCAAGTTCAACAAAAGGTTTATTCACAGATATTTAATCATAGATGAATGAAGTAATTATATTAGGTATGTAGCTTCCTGTATAGCATAGATATTACATGTAAACTACAAGAAAGTGAATTGATTAAATTGAAAATATATTTAACATGTTTTTGCTTTTAAATGTTTTTGCCAGACCCACTGTCCCTTACCCTACAAGTGGTGTGAATAAAGCTAGCTGTATGGTTGTATTGTTTTGGCGACTCGGTGATTTATTAAAGTGACATCCACTTTGCCATACAACCCCATCGATCGTTTATTAGAGGTCGGGATTGAGGGAGAGCGGAATGAGTTTGCCTTTTATTTTATGGCGGATAATACTGTTACACCTTCGTAAGGTTTTTTAGTTCATGTTATTTCCATTTCAATGGAACCCAAGGAGGTAGTACCTACCTTGTAATTAAAGCTTTGAAAATTTTTCTTTTTAGGACAGGAAATTTTACATAAATTATCTCTTGTTTCTTTTTTCTTATTTAATTATATTAGGTCTATGTTTGTGGCGTTCTTTTCTTTTACTTACATAGTAAAAACATGGAATTAACTACACTTTATACGGAGTCACTCAGACGTAAATTCAGCAGATACAAAATCATTACGAGTATTTATGTGATTCTTGCCATAATTATATAACTTTGAATGTTTGTAAGTTAAAGCTATACCTACCTCCCTAATAGGCAGCATCGTTCCGTCATCGTTTTGGCGTGGGCGAATGCCTCATCGTGGCCTCATCATTTTGCGTAGGTGTAGGTAAGTGTTGGCGTGGGTATAAAAATATGGAAAGTTCAATTATTAAAAACTATTTGCACCCCGTGGTTTCACCCGCGCAGATTTAAATCCCGGTATTCCCACGGAATAAAAAATAGCCTATGTGTTATTCCAGACTATAACCAATCTCTCTGCCAAGTTTCATCCAGATCCGTTCAGCCGTTCCGGCGTGTAAGAGTAACAAACATCCATCCATACTCACAAACTTTCGCATTTTATAATATTACTAGTTGCACCCCGCGGTTTCACCCGCCCAGTCTCACCAATCCCGGTATTCCCACGGGATAAAAAGTAGCCTATGTGTTATTCCAGACTATAATGTATCTCTCTGCCAAGTTTCATCCAGATCCGTTCAGCCGTTCCAGCGTGAAAGAGCAACAAACATCCATCCATCCATCCATCCATCCATCCATACTTACAAACTTTCACGTTTATAATATTAGTAGGATTAGCAGGATAATTCTTTAGTAAGACACCTTAGGCAAGAGAAAATATACCGCCAAAGATTGTTAAAGTGATAACTTAGTAATAGTTTTAATTCTTAATTAGGGCACTCTTCACTGAGATTAATACAGGCACATGAGGCTAAACATCTGTACACGCCTCAAGTTGATAGACACAGGGCATTGCATCGTAGAGCTCGTTCATATCGTGCCTGACTTACGATGCAATGCTTCTTCTTTTCGTGTCACTAGTTTCTTTCGAAACAGTGTGGTGAAAGGATTGTAAGTGCGCCTCAAGAGGCTCCTTTCAAGCACTTGCAATTGCAATACAATGATAAGTTATACAGTGATGGATACCACTAAACAGGCCTTTTTGGCGTACAATTATGTTTTCTTTTGTTTTTTGGTACTATGTTTCTTCTTTCGTTTTGTCTGTCTGTTTATGACTGTAATTACGTATACCTACTTAAGTCAGGTATACCGTTCTATATTATGTATTTCTTTTCTTGTTGTTGTATGTCAAATAAATGTAATTTCTTTAAATCATAAATCATAAATCATTTATTCTCTGTAAATCTAGGTAGTTAAAAAAACAGATGTCATGTATAGCACACTAGATCCTGCCATTGGGCGTACAAAGGGTTTATTTACAAGCTAGTTTACAAATTGCACATTAAATCTTTAACATATGTTCGTCAAATAGTTATTCTGGTATGCTTACATTAAATAGTTAAATAATTAAATAATTAAAAAATATGCAAATAATAATAATAATAATTTAGTCACAGCTTATAATAATCTAATCAGACAAAAATTCATTAACACTATAAAAAGCTTTATTTATCAATATACTTTTTAATTTAGATTTAAATTCCGTAGTGGACAGCTGACGAATAGATATTGGGATTTTATTGTATATGATAGGAGCCATGAAAAATACACTCATGCGTAATAACTGAGTTTTACATGGTGGATTACGCAGATTTCCCTCTAAGCGGCTTCCGGCTGCAAACTCCACAAATAGTTTTGGATTGCATTTAACAAAAACAGCTATTCTTTCTTTTCTTTCTTTTTTTAAACATAAGGTGGGCCATATGTTTTTTACATCAGCAAGTTATACAAAAAACCTAGCTATACGACGATTTAAAGTGATCCTTGTGATTCAAATGAGTAAATACCTAATATTTACATCCTTTAACCATACTAGAAAGAACTAGTGACACGACAAGAAGAAGAAGTATACACTTTTATTTTGACTTACAACATGAGTATAAAATTTTGTTACAAAATATACATCCGCGGCATAGGCAAAACTATGCCGCGTGCCCGGCGCAGTACCGGAACTAACCCAGTTTTAATGGAATTTATTATTTCTGTATGAAGTAGGTGGTAAGTTGTACTATAAAGAACTACCTACTATAGCATTATTACCAATCACCGTGTTATACATTTGAGAGCCACTAGGTAGGTACTCCAGCAAAGATGAATCCACAGTGTGGTTATAGAACTTTAATTCTCAAATAATTATTATTTCACTTAGGTTATGTATGATAAATATAACTCAAAGGTGACTGACTGACTGACTGACTGACATAGTGATTTATCAACGCACAGCCCAAACCACTGGACGGATCGGGCTGAAATTTGGCATGCAGGTAGATGTTATGACGTAGGCATCCGCTAAGAAAGGATTTTGATCAATTCTACCCCCAAGGGGATAAAATAGGGGATGAAAGTTTGTATGAGATTTTCAAAGTAAACGAGCGCGAGTAAAGCCGCGGGATCAGCTAAGGTATGATAAATTACTTAAGTAAAAATTATAGAGGTTTTTTATTACATTATTTTAAACTAATCTTATACCACACTAGCCTAAGCCGACTGCTTTGCTCGCGTGGTAGCGATGACTGCTAGCTAACATTTCCCGTTTGGGCTCTTTCATTTCATTCTTTTTTCCTTTTATTTTTCTGGACAAATGAAGCCTATAAGCTAATCCTGCCTCAGAACGATATTCGTTTCGAATTTCATCTAAATTGGTCCAGCACTAAGGCCGTGGTTGAGCCACAAATATCCAGTTTTTTAATCGAAAGGTGGTGCTTGTAAGTGGTGCTATTTACATTCGGTCAGATCTGACGAGTAGTTAGTTATTGAGTAATATGGTATGAGTGTATATTTTCCATAAATTGAAGTTGGTTTTTCCTCGAAAGTTTTATTTTGAAGTCGGTCAAAAACATTTTGAATGACTTCAGAGAGGCTTTTTTGCTACTCCATGATTTTGTTGCATAGCACTGATGAGAACATTGCCAGCATAAAAAAGTTATCGGTTTTCAATTTCACCGCGGGTGTGCAACAATGCTTCTCACCGGATACATCGGGATTACAAAGCTATTTACGGCGACATAATGTATGAAACTAATTGTTCGGATTAACAACTCAACTGGGATTCTGCAACTTGTGATATTGAAGCTTTACGGAGATTTCAGCCGTAGAAAACGAGTATTCAATATTATAAAAATATTTAATAAATGTTGGCGAAGCCTTACGCATCTAGTTTAAAACTCAGTAAAACTTGTAGTATTGGAAACCAGATAACTAATAAAACTTTTTTTCTTGAAAAAACATATTACCTACTAAAAATAAAAATCATAAAACATCGCAAAGAAACCAGTTAGCTCAGTTAGTATTCTAGCAGCGGCGATGGGCTTGCAACCTGTCACGAACGGAATACTGCTTGGTAAAATAAAAAGAGCTTATTACACAAAAGAAAAAAATAACCTAAATTATCCGACTACGGCTCAGACATCTTCAAAGAAAGTTGGGTTAGAATTTACTAAGAAACCGAAGAGGGATATATACCGTGCTTGGCTTGGGGATCAATGCCATTATTTTTAATTCACAGATATCAAAGCGCTTCACTAATTAGTAGCCGTGTCAAATGATTTAATAGAGAGCTGACATGCTTGCTAACGGTTCTAATTAATATCGCTGTGTTGCTGCATAATCATTAGGAACATGCCTCATATTTATATCGAGGTCTGTACAAACCACGGATGAAGGAAAACAAATAAATAAATAGTGCTGGACGATCCACACAGCACCATCTAGCCCCAAAGTAAGCTACTCAAAGCTTGTGTTATGGGTACTAGATGACTGATATATTTAATACATTATATACTTACATAGATATATGTTTTTTATTATATATAAACACCCAGACTAACGGAATTTCTGCAGATCGTACACAAATTTGTTCCGAGGCGGGAATCGAACCCGCGACCTCTTGCGTCGCAGGCGGAGTCTCGCCCGCTACGCCACAGAGGTCGTCAAACAGTACAAACAGTGTTTCTTCTTATTGTCGCGCACATGAAAATATTCTTTGGAAACAGTGTGGTGGAATAGGAAAAGGAATTAACTGCGCCTTAAATAGGCTCTGACCTCTGACTCTCGTTTCAGAACTATCCAAAATATGCTGATAGGGCCGACATGCCGACTTCGGCACGATGTTTTCCTTCACCATTTGAGAGTATTAAAACTGTGCACATGAATTTCCAAACAGAGAAGCTCGCAAACTGTGCTGCAAAATAATGATGACACCAAATGAACTTGAAAAAACGTAGTAAAAAACCAGTGTTGCTGTGTTTCGGTTTCAAGGGTGTGGTTGCCACATGAGTTTTAACAGTATAGCATAGCAACGCACGATGCTTGCATTGTCGGGCACGTTCCTGTCGTGCGTGACTTGAAGGCAATTGTTTTAGGTGATGGTTACCACTTAACATCAGGTAGGCCAACTCCTTACTCCATCAGCAAGTAGAAACTCTACAAAAAATGCTCTACTAAAAAATTAACTGCCTCTAAAAGAAAACCCGCCGGCCGCCCAGTGGCGACGACGGCTGCAGTTGTGCCAGTGTGTCGTTCGTCTGTAAAAGCACAGAACATGAAATGTATTACGTACGATTTAAAACATGTAAATATGTGGCGCACAGCATCGTCCAAGTGCCTCCGATCTCTAAGTAAAGCCTAATAGCTCCACATTGAAGTGGGTAAATAAAAGTATAATTGCCATTTTACGATTCACGATGTTATAAAAGTGTTATATCCAGAAAATTTGTGGTTCCACCACTGAATTAACACTGAATTAATATACGACCATAATAGCCTCAAATATGAGCACGGGCAACTCTGAAAAGTTCGCTGAATACAGTCAAAGTTTTTTGGTGAAAAGTGCATTTAGGTACTCAAAGAATATCTCTCACTAACTACGAACTCACTAAGCACCTTTTTAACCGACGAAAAAACGGAGGAGGTTCTCATGACGACGCATTTTTTTTGTTTATTATAGAGTGACCGGATTGAGTGACTGATTTTGATAATTCTTTTCTTATTCGAAAGGGTATTTATATAGATAGATAGATAGATAGATCTTGTGATGTTTTCCTTCACCGGTTGTTAGTAATTTTACAAAGATGTAGATCCATGGTGCGCCACGGCCGGAATAGAACCTTCGACGCAAATAATCAAAAACCTATTATAAAATTCGCGCGATCAACACTAATCGGCTGTCAAGTCACTTGCTATCTTTATCTAATTTGAAGTAAAATCTGAAATAGCAGGTGACTTGACAGCCGATTAGTGTTGATCGAGCTTTCAGAAATCAGGGGTAAGACTTCGGTAATTAAATTAGTTTTTTAAATATCACTGGGAAATGATAGATTGGGATGGGGACCGTAGAAATACACTGGATTAATATATTACTAGTTGCGCCCCGTGGTTTCACCCGCGCAGATTTAAATCCCGGTATTCCCACGGGATAAAAAGTAGCCTATGTGTTAATCCAGACTATAATGTATCTCACTGTCAAGTTTCATTCAGATCCGTTCAGCCGTTTCGGTGTGAAAGAGTAACAAACATCCATCCATCCATCCTTACAAAATTTCACGTTTATAATATTAAGTAGGATGTAACGTAACCGGTGCTTTGAGTTTGTGCGACCAGGCACATAATGAATCGAACCGGGCTGTTGGAAACGTGATTTTACCCACATTATACTAAATCAGTGGTTGATATCGATCCATATAAGGAAAACAAGTTCACTCACGCAGGGAACGGTGGTAAAGCTTTCTATTCTCGTTCTTAATAAATAAATTTAATACATAGCTAGCCCAGTATTACGCATAGCTTGTATATATGGGAACCAGTTAGCTGAGATATTTTGCAAATACATACTTATAATATTTTATAACACCCAGACAGAGAATAAACATCTATGTTCATCACACAAATTGTTGTTTTCAGTGGGGCTCGAACCCATGGTCTATATACAGTGCAGAAGAAGGCAGAGCTACTCTAACTCAGCTATAAGGTGTGGAAATCCCCTTGTAACCTAACCCGCATTTGATCGTCTAGTAAGATACTCTTTGACGACCTCAGTGGCGCAGCGGGCGAGAGTCCGCCTGCGACGCAGAGGTTGCTGGTTCGATTCCCGCATCGGAACAAATTTGTGCACGATCTGCAGAAATTCGCTCTGTTGGTCTGGGTGTTTTCTTTCTTTATTCTTTATTGTACATTGTACACAAAATGATTTACACAAAAAATACATAGTGGTCATGGTACATAGTAGTCATGTACAAAGGCGAGCTTAACCCTAGATAAGAGTTTTCTTCCAGCAAACCTTAGAGGATAGAGAGAGCTGATTATAGTGGTGGGAAGGAGTACAACATAAAAGAAAAACATTGAAATAATAAGAGAGAAATCCTAATAAATTAGATACAGTACCTAGCAAAATGAATATGTGAATATGTTTTCTATGTATAATAAAAAATATCTATCTATGTACATGTTTCTTTGCTTTAGGTACAATTTATTTCTATCGATTCATTATATTATCTTAGTAATAATCAAGTTTCATATTATAAATTTAACATAAAATGATGAACATAATATACAAGGGTATTACATTTTACTGGTTTGGAGAACATCCATTGTGGTCACTCGTTTATTATTTCTGAAGAAAACGAAATCTATTCAGACTAGAATTCATTCTTTCCAAATTGGATTTCGGTTAATCCTACAGCTTCTAAGTCGGCATCCGTATATTGTTGCTAGGAAGCCCTGTTCAAAATATATTGATTTTATAACAAAAACGAGGGGTTGGTTGCAAGCGGGGTGAATGCCCCTGTCACTGCAGATTCGCCCCAGCCATATTGGTTGGGGTTCCCGCGTCACTAATGGAGTGGCGCCGGCTAAAATATGGCCTCGTTCTTCTCTTCATACGGTGAAAACCATTCGGATTTTGAGGAATCATTCCCGGAGTTAAATGTGCCGTACATCCTCCCGAGATAAATGATGTACTGCCAACCGCAACCTTTTAACCCTGCCTATGTGTGCGTAGCATATAGAGGAAGACGGGGGAATGCCGTTCACCTGAGGGAAAAATGCTCTATTTATTTTTTCATTTGTCAAATTAATGATACAATTTTGAGGTTTAGAGTTTAGAGAGGCAACCTACTTATGCATCACAACCAGTGCGTTGCAGCGTGCTCGCTGTGTTTCAAGGAACCTTATTTAAAGTTATTGGGGTGAACGGTATTTCCCGGCAAACGCCATCACCCCGGCTTCCCCTAGGTACCTACTTACCACGGATGTAGGAAAGGAGTATAAGTCTATGCTACTTACTTAGGCCTTTATTTGGGTTAAGGCTTTCAGCGAAATAAAGTTAGGTATAGATACGGGTAAACTCCCTCATGTAGGTAGTCCTATACCTAGGTATTATACAAAACTACATAATATGTTGATAACGCAAGAGTTAATTCTGTAGAGTTGTGAGTTTGAGATTACTTTATGATAGGGAGCTTCATTTAATTTCAAACTCCATTCAACTTATCTAGAACAAAAATAAAATATTAATTGAAATATCTATCCTGCTTGTTCGAAAATTTTTCTTTTTGGACTTTGATTACTTGGGATCTGTGAAAACCTTTAATTTTAAATATCGGCGATCCTTCGATACAAATTTAATTTTGTTTATGAACTTTGTTATTTGTGAAATACAGCTTACCTACAGACCTTCCGTTCACAATAGGTAGAATACATATATGTATAAATTATTATATTCCTGTTAGGTATATGTGTATGTATATGTATGTTGGTATGCTTCACTGACATAGTATCTACTTGAGATGCTACAATAATAAAAGTTTTTTTCAAAATATGATCTATGACCCGAGACGGTCTCTGAAAGCTCGATCAAACATGTCAAGTCACTTGCTATATCAGTTAAATTTGATGTACCTAATAGCTGAAATAGCAAGTGATTGATTATACATCTGATTACGTTTGATCGAGCTTTCAGAAACGTCCGTTAGCCTTGTGCCATCTCGCAAGCAGCTCTGTAAGGACACATTTCTAGTAAATCACTTGCTGGTATCCACAGAATAACATCAATTGAACACCACTTTGAACGTACGATAAATAAAAGTAAGTCATTCTTTTCACAAATTGTCTTTTAAATATCCACGTTCGTTTTACATAGAAGGGAATTTAGCAGGATATGGCCCTCGCTCGTGCAAGTACAAGTCTAGTGCAAGCGTTCAGTAAAACGTTTCATATGTAAATGTTGCCGTAATCTGCAGAGGAGTCCCGGCGAACAGGCATCTATCGGCGATAGATCGGAGACTACTCCGAACTTTTCGTTTGTACCTACATAATACGTATTTTCCCAGTAAAGAGCAGTGAAACTTTGTGACACATTTTTATGGAAGAACAAACTATAGACAACACTTTGTCTAGTGTTTGTGCCGCTGAATCTTTGAAGTTATATGCTTTATTCATGAGCAGCGGATGAAAGGAGATCTACCTACTAACACACTGCTTTCTGTATCGTCAATTAGCTATTATATTCCTTAGGAACGTGAGTCAAAGTCAAAGTCAAAATATGTTTATTCAATAAAATCACAAGGACCATCTTGAATCTTGGGTGGATACTTACCGAGGTATGCTACTACTTGAAAGGCTAAACAAACCGTTTGTTCAGTTGAGACTCACGAGATACCATTCAGGTGCACATGCAGGCAATCATAGAATAATCAAAGCCAAATGTAGCTGCTCGAATTTAGGTATCTGACAGAAGTTGATAAATGGTTGTAGTGGTTTCCACTATACGTGTAAATTAAATATACCTGAGCGCCTCGAATCAAGAAGCTCCTTTCGAACACTTGACACAGGCTTTAGAACTTTAGGTTTTACAACATTCCGGTTTCCTGACGATGATAGAATATATGTTTTATTATTATTTCATGATGATAAAAGCAAATTAAATAAGCTCAGTGTTTTATATCTTTGCAGAAATGTGCGAGTGCCGGCTATCTATACATGTTTTTAATATTTAATCTACAAAAAATCAGAACCGAATAGCTAGATAAGTATGTGCAAAATTGTTGTATTCTGCACCATTCAGATGCGATAAAAAACACCCGTCGCCAAGGACTAAGATGGCCCCTTTTTGTTCGTGGCTCCTCAAACGCGTGCACAAGGGTCCTCGAAGGCAATCGCTATGCCTTTCTATTTCACACCATTTTTGTACACCACGCGCCTTTTACCCTGATTTCGCCGACTAAAAGGAAACGGGTAAGTACGAGTGCGGAACAAGTTCTCGCCTTTGATTTGGAAATATATTTCTTCTAAAGGATCAGAAGGTTTGTTGGTCGATGGTTAAAAAACACTGAATGTAGATAGATAAACCTATAGGTAGTTGTGAAAAATCACACAAACGACAAAGTTTGTAGGTATCACATTACAAAGTTGAGCTGAACACAGTCTTCGAAAACATACAAATGATGTAATTACCTTTTGGATGGTTGGTTGGTATATTTTTAGTCTGACAACCTAGATCGTACCAAATTAGTTACCAGCAAGACCTGCAACTTTTTAGACAAAAATCTTTGCTTGTAACCTCTGTATTAAGGTGAAGACAAGAGCTAATGTAACTCTCGCTCGCACGATTCGACATGTTAAAAGATCTAAATTCAATAAATCCATTTTTAAAAAATTGCAAACAACCATTTTGTGTGAAATGTGCTTGAGTCAGAAATCATTTTAGTATTAGGTAAACGTAAGACCAAACATACTAATACCAAAATGATTTCTGATTCGGGCATGTTTCCCTTATATTATTGTATTATTTGTGTTCGAACAGTATTTATGCATGTCGCTTTAGAGTTATTTTTTCAAACAACCTCCACGAAATGAAATAAAATGAAATAATAGCCAATCGCACCTCGAAATTGCGAGCCGCTGTCGCCGGAGCCTTAAGCTCTGTGCCTTTACGTAACATTGTCATCCGACCGAAATGCTGCGATTCCCGCACTCGATCAAAATATTGGCAACAAAATAACGTAAGTGATTATATAATATTATATATCTTAACATTGACAAAATAAATAAAACAAAGAACATTGTATGACTTTAGTAATTTATTTGTGAAATAAATTGTAATACGGACGTACGGAATTCCAGCAGGGAATAGTTCCCGTACTGGGGACGAACGGGATGTAGCTGACCAGAATCAGTTTTGAATTTATTTTCAGTCATAATGCTGAATATATTTTTGGCAAATAATTTTATTTTGGTAATAAGTAGGTACTTAAAATAGTAAAATTGGGAAAACCAATAAATCGTGGGCTCATTTTGCTAAAGTTTTACATTGTAGCTTATTGGTTATACTTTACCACGTCCAAGATTCGTGTCAAACAATTACAAGTTCATAGCGAACTACATTAGTTACCCACTAGTTCCAGGTTATTATTGTATATGAGTCACTGCACTAACATCCGACTGGCGGACAGGTAAGTTAAATATTTATTTCCATTAATAATATTATACTTCTCTATTTATAAATCCTGATGCCGATTAATCAGATGACACCGTCATATCCTTGTTTATTTTGTATTGTTTCTCTGCATTTCCACGTGCGAGTACTTGCTGACTTAACTTCTGACATCGTTTCACTATACTCCTCCCATTGTACTATTATTAAAAAAATTTACTAAAATATATTGTTTTCAATAAGGAGTACAGTATTCCCAATTTATTCTATTTTTGTTAACTCTAGTGTGTACTTACGCTCATCTATATGCTCGAAATTTAAAAATATTTCGAAATAGGAAATTTATGGGAGCGTATAAGGTGTTATCTTATGTAGTTTTAGCGTTCGGTGCTAGAGTTAACTCAGTGTCAATGAACAAAGTAAGGCAAGCAGGTGTTGTTTTATCAGACGGGCGGGAACGTTGCGGCCTCACTTCCGCCCTTATCTGAGTTTACTTACCTTTGCTTGGGAACTACGACTCAGCCGCACTCAGCTGTGCGGCGAATGAATGCGGAGCTTATAGCGTTATGATATGAACGCGGTTACGTGGAAACCACTAAAGCTAATTGTCTAAATAACGTTGTATCTTTGTGTATCTCGCTTAATTTGATGATTTATAAAGTGACTAAACTGAAAGCGTTTTTATATATTTAAGACAGCGAAAACTGTGAAAATAAGTTTATAATAATATTTCTATAATAATTTTAATGAATGATATTTTTTTTATAATATATTTATTTATAGAAATGCTATATGTTAGGAATCTCCTCGTTCGAGTCCAAATTCTATAGAAAATATTCCAAATCCTGTGATCCTTATGATTTTATTGATTAAATACCATTTGACTTGATTTTGTAATGTACTGGCTTCGTGCGGCTTCGTACGCGTGCTAAAAATGCCTTTAATTTTTTATTCCAAGTTTCAAGTTTGTTGGTTCAAGGAATCCATGTTTTCATACAAACGTTTTCAACCCTTTTCACACCCCCGAGGTCGAGTTTCCAAAAATCCCTTCTTAGGACACCTCTACGCCCTAAGAGTAACTATATAGGTATTCCTCAAATTTCAAGTTTCTGGGAAAAGTGGTTTAGGCAGTGCGTTGTCTATGTCTCTATTCCGTGGTCTATGTCAGTTAGTCAGGATTTTGATTCTTATAGTATTAGAGATAAGTGGGTTTCAAAACATTTACTGCTTGTTTTCGATTATCATGAAGCCTATCAAAATGTTCTACAAGCTAAGCATATTCGTAGATGAGGCTTGGGGATAAAAGCAATGAAGGGATATAAAATAAAAATGAAGTGTTCAAACCTTCTTGCTTAGGTGTGAGAATGTGATATTCAAAAGCGGTTTTGATGTTCCAGAGTACCGAGGAACCTTCTCAACGAGCCTACCTCATAGGTACATATTTACATATACCTACCGTTTTCGTTATTGTGGTAACATCAACGAGGGGCAAGCTTTCATGAAAGGTTTCCGACATCAATACAAAACCTATACGCTTCCGATAAAATGTGTTGATGTTTAGGGAATAGCGTATGGGTTGATGAAATAATCTTAAACTTAAGTAAACTTTGGATGCCATGTATTTTTTGAGATCAATGCTCAAAAAATGCTAGTCTTTAATATAGTCGGTCAAATGAAAGTAGGCGCGAATTTTCAGTGTCTACTTTCATTTGACCGACTATACATACCTACGTCGTCGGTGCTGGCAGCATAGCTCGAAGCAGGTCATAATTACGAAGGTACCTATAATATACTATTACATTCTGATTGGTGTCTTACCACGTGATACCAATGCGTAGAACAAGGAATATAGATAAGACACTTGTATTCAAATTCCTTGGCGTAGAACATAGATGACATACAAGGATTTTGAATATATTTTAATTTGAATGACGAATAAATGATTTTGAAGTAAGTATTTCTACTGTTAAACAGGCATTTTAGATTGGGCCGCATGGTAATCTTGCTTCATATCAGTCTTACTCGTATTGAGGATATCGCATAAACATATAAATATATAAACATATCGCTTTTGTATCGCACGAACTTGCACAACATGGTTGATTGCGATTTTTATAGTTACCTAAGCTCAGTAATTTTATATATTTAAAATGTTGAAATGTGCGAGCGAGAGTTTGACTTTGACGGATGTCAGTAAAGCGCTGCCTTCTACAAGGAATATAGATGAACTTGTATTCAAATTCCTTGGCCTTCTACATAGGTAATTATAAAAACTAAAAATATTGAAGGTTTGTCAATTTACAAAAGTTTTCTTGACAATAAAGTGTTAATAAGTGAGTAGGTAGAAACCTAGACACCTACCTAGTCACCTAGGTATACCTACCGAGCTCTTGAAATCCATTTAGTTGTGTTTAGTGTAAGTGAAGTCGGCAGGCGCCAAGTCTGAAGCTGTACAAATCACAAAGTCAATAAACTTAGGTACTAGGTACGTAACCTAATACGTGTATGGACTTTGTTATAATACTTTATTTATTATACACACAGATTAAATAAAAAGAAAGTCTGCTAAGCAGATGTAAGTTAACCAATAGGTAGGTAGTGAAAGTAAGAAAGTATCAAACTTATGTTAAGTAAGGTATGTTAATCTTTCAAGACTGAAGACGCAAAGTTTACTAAAAAAATATGGAAATCAATGATAATGAAACTCTTCGTCTTACATCGCATTTTACTTGCAAAGTTCTTTATTCTCAACTTCTTTGTAAACTAGTTACCTATATCATATTCTCTGCGCTGTTCTCCGTGATATCAAGCTATAAAATCCTATCTTTTACTTTTTATAGCGACTTTTATATTGGCCGTAGTAACCGACTAATCAACAACCGACTATACTAATAAAATTGCGTGTATGTCAGTTCCAGGTTCATATTATTGTATAAGTTAGGTACATAATCTTCCAATCCGTCAAGTCGAGCAAAAAAGTGCCATGGGGTGGTATCATCGTATTCTCGAACTAATTATACATGTAACCAAACTACTAACACTAACATTTTACGGTAGAAGAATTAAGATAGGTACGAGACTTGTTTTTTTACAAGTTATGCTTTTGCTGACACACTTAAATATTTACTAACTAACGCGGAACTTAACGTGGATTGTTAATTAAAGCTAATAATTGGTACAAAATGCAAACTATTGTACTCTTCTACAAAAATTTTAATACGGCTTCAATATTCTACTTGATATGTTTGCGCGAAAACAGTTTATTTATTCGCTAAATCATAAAACAAAGACGTTGCATATATTTACAACATAATTATGCATAATCGAAATCTAGTTACGGGGGAACATAATCGTCGTCGTAAGCGTCGCAAAAAAAGTAAATGGATGGGAAACATGTCTGAGATACAAAAATATGCCTGGTGGAATTGAATAAAGAATTGTGTGCCCAGATTATTTATTCTTGATTAGCTCACCAAGTAGAGAAGACCCTGAATTTTGAAATCTTGTTAAAAGTAAGTAGAAGGTACGAGGGCTTGTATTTCGAGTAAAAATATTCGGCCCATAATAATTACACGACGAAAACAGGCTTTTTAACAGGAAATACGACGCCCGGCTTCTAAACAAAAATGAAACTTTTACAATCTTAAATAGGTATATAAGGAAACATTTCTGAATTATCTATCTAAATATATATAACTCAAAGGTGACTGACTGACTGACTGACTGACTGACTGACTGACATAGTGATCTATCAACGCACAGCCCAAACCACTGGACGGATCGGGCTGAAATTTTGCATGCAGGTAGATGATATGACGTAGGCATCCGCTAAGAAAGGATTTTGATCGATTCCACCCCCAAGGGGATGAAATAGGGGATGAAAGTTTGTATGAAATTTTGTCAATTTTAAACCGATTGGGCTGACTTTGCATGCATAAAGCTACTATGACGTAGGCTTAAGGATTTTGATAAATTCCACCCCTAAGGGGATAAAATAGGGGATGAAAGTTTGTATAAATCTTCTTAGATTTTCGACTGATTGAACTGAAATTAAAGATTGGAGCTACTATGATGAAGACGTCCGCTTCAATAGGATTTTGATAAATTCAACCCTCCAATTTTTTGCACACGCTTAACAAAAGTAAAGCCGCAAAAACTATGCCTAATTAATAATAATACTTCTAAACGCGAGCGAAGCCGCGGGCAAAAGCTAGTAATACATAAAACGAAACGAATTTGCAACAATTGTAGTTAAGTGGTACGTAGGTAAGTAGATAATGCTGTGTATCGCGTCTGCGTGTTGTAGGTAACTTTAGTCTTGGAAAACTTTAACCTAGTTTGTTTTCGAATCGACCTCTAGCTCCTTGAAAATGTTTCGCAGAAATAATTCTATTTAACTTATCTTAAAAATAAACTTGTTCGAATAAGGGATAAATAATACATGAATAGATTATCTTCGTATCTTTGTGAAAGAGGTTTTGATTTTTGTTAGCAGGTATTAATTAATTAATTAATTTATGTATCTCTGGGACATATAAGTATAGCCAATAAAAAACCTTGAATAATGTGTAGGCCTCCAAACTGTACATGGTTTTGGGTAGGCATTTCTGAAGTCCCAAATTGTACCATTCATCGTATGGCAGTTTGTAATTAAAATGTCTTCAAGATAACATCAAAATTGATCTATGTAGGTACAATTTGAAGCCATTAAGCTAACTCACGCAAGCAATCAATCTACCTTTAATGTAGGCGGCCGCAGATGGGATGTGTCGGGACAACTTCTGATTATGAATAAATCAATTCCCTGGACGGAATCCTGACTGTTGTGGATACAGAAACAATTATGAGGTACTGTGTTGTCTATATCTACAAACAAAGTAAGTATAACATCATAGGTTGATCATAAAATTACCTACATACAGCAAAGGACATCCGTTACGGATTCGAGTCGGAATTACAAAATATTAAACATAGATTCAGATCGATCAATATTGTAAAATCGTAAAGGAAACATAGTCAAATCGACACCGGTACGCAGAGTTTGCCGGGATTCTCACGATTTATGAGGCAATATGTTTAACGTCTACTACGGGAACCCTCTCGGAACATAACGGGGCTGTTACGTAAACAGATTGCTCGCGAGTGGTGGGCCGACGTTCCAGATATCGGCCTACGACGAACGATTCCTACACTTACAACTTTTGTACCAAATCGACGGCGACATTTCGCTCTCCGTAAACCTTCCGGCATGCGAATGGCTTCAGCGGCGATTCGAGCCCTATTTTCGAATAAGTGACGCTATTTTGCGATTTTGTGCGACGTCGTGATAGGTACTCGTAAGTGCGCTTCCGTAGGGTGGTATAGTAGCTTTGATAAATTATCTTTGATATGCTACGGGATAATATCACTCATTGATAATACGAACATATATTTATACGAACCTCTCTTCATTTAACTTAGTTCTAGAGTTCATACATAGTATAGTATATAGGAAATTGATTCAGAATTTTAGTATAGAAATGTGAACTGACAACGAATAATTTAATTATTTAAATGGGTAAATATTATTTAGCTTATACAGAAAGATTTTGAACCCGTATCCACCTTTTATTAAAATTGTGAAACGAGTGCCTAAAAGTAACGTATAGGCATAGCTGAATCGCAACATTATTGAGTAACATGTCGTACAAAATGAAATTCGCGAAAGAAAACTCAATATTCGGCAGATCGCTTCAATAATAAAATAGCTAAAGCTTGCAAAGTGCCACATGTTGGTAAGCTTGTTTGCTTTCCTGATTCAATAGAATACCTTCGGATTACGAGTAAAATGTTTTTTTGACCGGGATGGAATAAATTCCATGAGAAAGCCTCCACTCAATGCCTACATTAAAAAGGCATACCTACTATCTGATATCCAGTCATTCCAGTCTCTTCTTAATCAAAGTCTAGATTCTGATAGACTGATAAACAATGGTCTGTCTAAACTACGAGTTTATATACTTACCGAAGCACAAAATCTGAGAAATGGGGTAATGGAAGCTTGGTCACCTTTGGCTTTGTTTCATTTAAATCCAAGAAGTGCTTCAACGAAAACTATCATAAAACCCAAAAATCTATTAAATAAATTTAATCTAATTTTTTTTTCGTAATTTCATCTTTGAAATATGTCTTTAAAATAAGCTTTTAAGTTTTGGCTACTTTCGACATTCGATTCCAATCCCAACGATTTGGTAGAAATTTTGACTGAAAGTCTAACAGATGTTTGCCAAAATTCCAAAAAAATCGAGATTTGGTCTAGAATTGAATTTTTAAGGTGGCTACGGATGATAGGACGTTCTTCATGATTTACTTAAACTAAAAGGCAAACTGCGTTCCATTTCCAATATAATTACAGTGGGAAGACTGTGGAAGCAACAAGGATGGGCTTTAAAAACAACGCAGGACCAAGTAACTAAAGCAAGGAAATGCCTGGACCGATTACATTATAGAGACTGCAGGAAAACAGTGGAAGACCGAGAATTGAATTCAGTGGCATAATATGGAGGAGGCCAATCCCCAAAAGGGGTCCTAAATATAGTGAAGACGAAGCAGTGCAAAATTTGTTTAAATTCACTTTCATATAAAAAGTAAATTTATTGCTTGAAGTGTAAAAGGTGGTATAGAAAATAAACAGGCTTTCATATTTCAGAGAATAACATACGAAAGATTCAGTATTAATATTACATAATATTCGATTTTTCATTAAAAAAATGTTTTTAATTTTTAATATTATCTGAAAATGGTGTCTACCTACAACGAGAAAATATAATCTACACGAACAATGTAACGAGTAATCGGCAGTAGTGGTTTATGGGATTATGGAATGCGTTATCACAAGAATCTTAAATTTAACCAACTTCAGAACTGAGAATAAAGTTAACCTTTTCAGTTTACTTCTTAAGTTCAGAACAATCTAACCAATTTTGGAGCCGTTCCAATCGTAGGAACATCCTTTAATTTATTTGGTTGTTTGGCACCAACTACGAAATCGGTTAGATTGTTCATTGACACATTAATTATATTTACAATTGATGAACTGTATAAGGTGATGACATTACTACTCTAGCTCGTAGATTTAACATTTTAAAACATGATGAGCGTAGATGTTTGTTCTGTGTCTGGGTGTTATATACGTTTTGGATTATTCATAAAAAGTTTAATGTTTTGATCTTTCAACCTTTTTAAAAGTGGGAATGAGAAGTAAATTAGGTTAAATTAGTTAATTATTATCATTAGCAGGTTATCTTCGCCTTATCCAAATCAAAGTAATGGTGAATATGTAATCTCGGTTACACCGCGATAATATCGTGGTATACCAAAAACTAATGGTAATTGAATGAGTATTCGATCCATCACTGCAGGTTGGCATTGAGCTCGACCTAGTAAGTAGTACCACCATGCATAAATAGTTATTTATCGATCTGAAAATTGTAGTAGACCTGCCTAAGTGGAGTTCGCTACGGTTCGTACGGCTTACAGGAAATACTCTTAATGTAGTAGTTTACTATCTAATATTGACCAATATATAGTTTACTGTTTGGGTGTAACGATCGTCATGGCATAGACATTTAGAATATCATGATCATGCATCAAAAGCTTACTAAAAATATGTGAATTTAAAGTGTAGGTCTAAACGTAAGCCCCATTAAAACGGTTTGGACTTTTGACATCGTTAGCCTTCATTAGATCCTGCCTGAGTATGAAAAGTAGTTTAAACCGTTGAAACTAAAATTACAATAAGAGCCAAACGATAGCTTGATAAAGTTTGATTCTTTAATATGCACTGAAGTGCTTGAAATTTTATACCGATTTTCATGATTACACATACATTACTGAAATACCAAATTAAAAAGCTTATCTGACAGACAAACGGTAACAATGCAAACGTCATCTAACCGCAGCATAGCATAGAACAGAAATGGCATGCACTTTCAAGCTTTGGCTAGAAAGAAATTTCTATATTTTTACCTACAATAATTTATTTCTAACGAAAATAGGTCTCTTTTTATACCTGCTGCCGTGACGCGTCGGAAGATTCTAATTTTGATTAGCACGTTGCGTGGGTATGGCCAGCTAAGCCGTGCATCGAATGATTTAGCTGCTGCTGTTTCGTTCCCAGTTTATTGTGTCATGAAATATGTTGAAGACGTAGTTAACTTTATTACACAGGATACAGAATTTATGTGTTTTACGACTATCGGATGCAGAATTCAATCAAGTATCGGCACAGTTGCTCTTCATAGAATCTAATAAGTATTACCTTAAGTTACTTATATTTTGCAAAATATTGCTGTTATTATATTTACTACTAAGCGTACACAAATATTTTAAAAACTGGTTCTCAATAAAAACCATTCAAGTAGTACATTTATCGATTTAAGTTACCGTTGAGATACTTTTTATGTAACTACATCTTTTTTTTTATATTTGATAGACAGTCCTTTGGCCACAATCTCACCTGATGGTAAGCGACGATGTGGCCGACAATGGAGCAGAACGGTCTAGAAGACACCTATTCACTCTTGCTTTGAAGAGGCCCAAATTATAGCGATCAGGAAAGACAGACAACACGGCAATGAGTTCCACTCCTTGGCGGTTCGCATAATAAATGTGGACGCAAAGTGCTTAGTGCGAATGGGTGGTATATTTACCAGGTATGGGTGGTACTGAGCCGTACGCCTAATCGTCCTGTGGTGGAAAGGAGATGGAGGTATTAAAATCTATATATATATCCAAAGATTTAACTAATTACCTACTAAAGTGGCCAAGCGCCCATAGCCCATCGCTCATTGTTCTTTGAGTGTAACATAGTTGAAGCTAGTTCAAGCTAGCGCTTGAACAATACAAGTTCGTAAATACCGAACTAAGATAGGCCTACCATAAATTTTTAGTTGAAATTTAGTTTTGATTTCACTGCAGTGTTGAACGTGTGAGGGTGGGGCCAAAGCAGATCGCACAGTTTAACAAACCTGTTACCAAGTGAGGTACACTTATAGGAATGAATCCCAAACCCAAGCTCCGATCAAATGGTGCAGCAATAAATACTAAAGCTAGCCGAGCCCGCCGTAGTATTTGCTCTTAAAGTTCATCTACCTATTTGCGATGCGAGATTTATTTCCCAAAATAAACTGAAGCGCAGCTTTAAGTTTGCGCGTGGTGTGATACTTGTATAAATAGCATAAAAATAAATTCACTGCAAGTTTATTAAGAAACTTCTGCTGGAAATTGTTTTGTCACAAAACACGTTTTCAGGATATCGGGCACACACAAAACGTTTTTCTTCTTTTATTTTCGTAAAGTGTAAGATTATTACCTAGAATTAGTTATCAGTTTTGTGTTAAAAGTTTCCAAGAGCTTATTATTATTTAATATGCATACTTGCTCAGTATTTACTAACATTGTTTCGTGAGTTGAAGTTGTGTTGCGGCAAAACTTGATAATTCTTCAAAGTGAATTTTAAGGTGAGAGCACCTCTCCCTATCGGTTACAGGAAATCTAATACCTAAGGAAGGTATCTGGCTTTATATTTCAGCAGACAATAGTAACAAAATGTAAAAGCAAGATAAGGAAAATACGCATATTGACGGAAAATATGATGTACAGAATTATTACAAACCTTCAAGATGTTAAGGAAAAGCAAAAGCTACTTTTTCTCTTTGTCAGTAATTTTGACGGACAATTTTGCCATAGTGAATTTAGAAAAATATAGATGTACACTAGCTGCGCCCCGCGGTGTTACCCGCAAGAACCATACATTTTACCGGGATACGAAGTAGCATATGTGCTATTTCAGACTATAATCTATGCCAAATTATCCAAATCATCACCAACATCCAAATCCATTTAGCCGTTCTGGCGTTATTGTGTAACAAACATCCATTCATCCATCCAAACATTCACATTTATAATATACTAGCTGATCCCGCGGCTTTGCTCGCGCTCGTTTACTTTGAAAATCTCATACAGTTTGTATCATCCCCTATTTTATCCCCTTGGGGGTAGAATTGATCAAAATCCTTTCTTAGCGGATGCCTACGCCATAACATCTACCTGCATGCCAAATTTCAGCCCGATCCCTCCAGTGGTTTGGGCTGTGCGTTGATAGATCACTGTCAGTCAGTCAGTCAGTCACTTTTGAGTTATATATATTTAGATAGAAGTGGGTAATACGAGCCAAGTCCTGAAAAATATAAAGGATAGTTTCTACAAAACTCTTAGTTCAAATCTGGTTTTTAAGACCAAGTAATATTGGTCATCATCATTTTCCTGCCCTTATCCCACTTCATGTGGGGTCGGCACAACAGGTTTTTGCTCTCCACTCTCCTCTATCAGCCGTCATCTCAACAGTCACTCCTTTCATACTCATGTCATCTTTCACACAGTCCATCCATCTTTTCTTTGGTCTACCTCTACTTCTATATCCATCCACATTCATCCCTAGCATTCTTCTCGTTACATGACATTCTTCCCTTCGCATAACATGCCCATACCACGCTAACCTATTACTCCTCATCTTTTCAGTCACTGGCGCCACTTTCAAACTGCCTCTTATAAACTCATTCCTTATCTTATCCATCCTCGTCACACCACACATCCATCTCAACATTCTCATCTCCGCTACATGCACTCTTCTTTCATCCGTCCCTTTGGTGGCCCAGCATTCAGATCCATACAAAACGACAGGCCGTATGATGGTTTTGTAAATTTTACCCTTTAGTTTGAGGGGCATTCGCGGATCGCAAGTTGTTCCTGTGACCTGTCGCCATTTCATCCATCCCGCATTTATTCTGTTCTTTACATCCCTATCAATCTCACCATCATTCTGTACTACTGAACCAAGGTACCAAGTAATATTGGTAACAATAAAAAATTTCGAAAACCTATGTAAAATTACTGAAGTTATGAAAAAACCTAGTTTTTAAGAATAGCATCAGAAATGTTCAGCAAAAAATATTTTTTCTGCCTAAATGTTTGGGTAACGTAAACTGCGAAACTTGTTTGGATCAAAATAATGTTTTTATATGTTTTGTTTCATACTTAGGATATTTATTTTGTTTCATACGTATGATGTTCGTCAACTGAGGGATACAGTGTTACATGCCTCATGTGCCTGTAATTTTACCGGCAACCACACGGCACAATCTTCAAACCGGATATATTAACTCTGCTTGGTGGCAAGCATGGTGTTAGTTCTCCTGACGAACACAAAGCACAAAGAGCTCTACTACTCATTTAACTATCTCAATACCTTCAGCAATATTGAAATGAGCGAGCAAGAAGTTGTTTGACGATCGTCTGCAGCTAATGCCTGCGTCTATTTGCCTACCTACTCATTTATTTATTTATTTATTTATTTATTTATTTATTTACTTACAGCTAGTTCCTAACTTTACAGACATATACTTATCTAATACGTTAAAACTAGAAATCGAACATTTATATAAAAATTAACAATAAATAAAAATAAAACAACAAAATATAGACACTTCAAGACAAAAATAATAAACATTATTAACAGCATAATACAGGTAAAAAAAAAACGCTCATGTTTCATCTACTTGGTGAGACGATTAGATTTAATAATGTTCTGCGATGGACCGGCGCGCTCAAACTTTCCTGAAACTTGGTTGACCGTTCATGCGTATGACGGATTTTCAGCTCGGACAAAAGAATAGTGATTTTAATTCAGTTATCACAGAAACAAAATCTTGGCAAGTGAGAATAAATATAATCGTTAGTAGGTTAATTTTTTGCACAAGTTTTATTGAATTTTACGCTACAAAATTAAAGCACAATTTTGCTTTTAGAGCTACTTCTTTAAACGTGAAGTAGTAGCAAGGTTTAGATTTACAAATGCACTAATAAGAGAATACTTTACTAGTATGTAACTAAGACTTATTTACGGTTATGAACCCTTGATATTACGAAGGCTAGAAGCTAGGCATAATGGAATTAAAGGGTAAAGATTCAAATGGTACAGATTTACATTGTACTAATAGGTATTACTGTCAAAAGACGATGAAAGAAATGCACCGAAAGGGCGGTGCTAAGAACGGGTTTTGATTACAAGCTTATAAAGTACGCGTTTGTTGAAGCACTGACTCGGTTTTTTTACCGCATTTGACCCTGGGTACCGACCGCCAGCTCGTCAAACTTTCTTGAAACGTCAATTTCGTACCGCGAGCTACCAAATATTAAACGTCATTCATTCAACCAGTTATAGGAATAGCTCACTAGTTTTTTCGTACTAGGTGACGTTTCGTTGGCTTCATGTAACCCGTCAAATGCTTCAAGTTTAGATCGCCTATCGGCGGTGGCAGTTGGATAAAAATTAGGCGTGTATATTAGGATGCAGTTCAAGTTATGCGTCGAAAACTAATCTCAACTGCTTTATCCAATATTATTCGTTATAAAAATACACAAGGATGGAAAACAATGTTTCTTAGTTGTTTTGGTAGTCTTACTAAACCTTTTATATCACTCATCTTGCAGTTTCAAACGAATACTCTGTAAAATATGTTTATTTTTGAATCCTTTATGGGTATGTAGTAATATCTAATATCTAGTATTATCATAATGCTAATAAACTTTGTATTTCTAAAGAATTCTGTAATAATTTTAAGTACATTACATCCATTCGTAATTTATGGAAACAAGTCGTTTGATATCGATAGGTACATAGTCCCGCCTGCAGCCGTATAACACCGTCTAGGGGTTAAGTGCTATCAATTTTGAATTTGGAACACATCCGTTTACACGTTACATGCATGGTGTGTATGTGTGCGTTCTTGAAAAAGCTGACCAGGTTTTTTGACATTTATTTGTACCACGTGGTGTTGTTTGTGACCAGTGTGGCAATGCTTGCCCGTAGCTGGACACTTTTTAGCAGATGTGGAAAGAGGAACTTTTTTCGCAACTGTTTTGTGGTTTACACCGTTTGATTTTCATTTTTAGTTCATATAAGTGCAGTGTACTCATAAAAAGGTTAGTTATAATGGCGAGAATTAAATACCCTTTACTATAATAATAGATAGTTAACTTAAAAAAATAAAATCCGTTATTGGTTTTCAGCTACATTCATTATGTTACTTATATAATACAAAGAGTTGTGGATTTTATTCAATAAATAAAATAAAATAACTTTATGTACAACACTCATGATTATGAATAAATTCATATTGTTCATTGAGTGAGCGAAGCGAATGAAAATCTTACAATCAACTTGGGCGATTTGGCATTTTATGTATTTATGTATGTATGTACGTTAGGGTGCTTCTTATTTTTCGACTTTTGAAAAATTACTGCGTCAGCCCACCATTCGCTTCTATCACCTAAAAAACGAACCTAGTTTTTTAATTTTTTTTTGTTAGGTTTTTAGGGGTCGTACCTCGTATCAAAGTTCGAAAAAAATATGATAATTATTACTTGCAGCTCAATGTACATAAAACAGTATATTCATCATTGACACATGATGAAACATACTAATGCAACTCGTTGTCACATTATTCCGTAAAAGTACACTCGTACCCCACCCCTCTCCTCTTCCCGCACGCATCAGTCACGCCTTGAGAAAAGCAGCAAACTAAGCACTAGTTATATATTTGGAACGTACGCGTCGCGTCACGAAATTTCAGTTCGGGGCGAACTACTAGTAATAACATTTTAAATGCTCGCCATTTGTCCTATAAAAGTGTCAAATCTAGCGCTCAATGTAGTATAATTGGAACCCTGTCAATTGACATACTTGACTGGCAGTAATGACGTTAACCCGGCGAAGATTCGTACCAAAAAGAGCATATTGGGAATGAGGTTGGTCATTATGACCATAATGAATTTTCGCAATAACTTCTAATTTATTTAGCATGTTTTTTAACTGAATCTTTGTAACGGTGGTGTAATTCCTAAAAAAAGGTATGATTGTACCGTTATTTAACCGATACCTATACAATTACGGTATAGAAAAAAAAATGATGGAGCTGGCCCATAGCAGACTGAAATGATATAAGATAATGGGAACATTTATTGTTTTGAATTGCCAGCTGATAACCTAAAATCTTTTGGTGTTATAACACTAAAAGGTTTTAGCTTATCAGCTGGCAATTAAAAACAATAAAAAGTTGTTCGGTATACCAAACAACTTTCATAGCTAACACATACCGTACTAATTGTTTCATTAGTTCTTCTGGTAATGTAAGTTTTCTTCCCAATTTCATCTAGGCCATGTTGTCCTACTTCGTAGTAGGACATGCATGTTAGCATGTTTATGATTATTTAAGATAAAAATAAAGTTTATTTAAGTTACGTTCTAAAGTTAATAAAATTATAATTGTTGATTAATACTAACTTCAAAGGACTGAACCAATAAAGACTTGTTTGACTCATAAATTTCGTATTTATTTGCAAAAAGGCTTATGGTGTGCCATATTACCCGAAGTTACTCTATCTAGTTTTTAAAGTCGAATTCAGATATTATTATTTATTTGTTGTTATTCCTTATACGATAAAGGTGTCGTTATTCTTCTACACTTTAGTCAGTTCAGTTATCGAGGTGAGAGGTAGGTTCTTAATAAAATGTGATTAGGTATTATTGTAAGTGTAAATAACTTTATATAGGATAGATATTTAGCGCCTCGTGGTTTCACCCGCGCAGATTTTAATCCCGGTATTCCCACGGGATAAAAAGTAGCCTATGTGATACTCCAGACTATAATATATTATATCTCTGTGTCAAGTTTCATCCAGATCCGTTCAGCCGTTCCGGCGTGAAAGAGTAACAATATACATCCATACTTAAAAACTTTCGCGTTCGGTATACCGAATAGTAGTAGAATATTGATTGCTTGGCGAGTTTTATTCCTTCCTAAGCGCTTACGCAGGCGGCAGCTAGTGCGTAATAAGAAAGGAGCAAAATCATGTTTTGGATTCCTATCCTACAAATACAATGCCCCTTTCCCAATCCTTAACGAATTCAGCTGAAACGTAATTTATGACCCGGAAAAACACATAGGTTACTTTTTATTTCAATAGATATCACGCGAATGCTTGTATAAAAATAAATAAGCATACTTATCCTTCAGAGGGTAGTAAGGACCCTTATAAATCTTCGTCAGGTTGAATGATGCATTCAAAATCTCTCCCAGCAATAAATAGTTTGTACCATTTTGTAATAATTTATTTACAATTTTCAGCCACAAAATGACTTAAAAATGTTAAGTTATGCATCTTTGTAGTTTAAATTTACCAAATAAAGTGAAAATTATGATTTTCATAGACTAAAGGATTTTTACTAATATCCAAAAATCGCAAGTTACCGAAAATATTTGAAAATTTATGTCACTTAGTTTCTGAACGTCCCGAGACCTTGAAAAACATTTAGCTCACTTTGTCAGCTTTATAAATGGTGGCGGTACCAATTCTTAAGCAAAAATGTTTTGTTGAGGTTATGTTCACAAAAGTTATTTGACATTTCACAAAGGCAACCAAAAGCAAATTGGTCTTTATTCATTTCTAACACAAGGACCACTTTGGATTGGGGTACGAAAGTGAAAGCTGAAAGCAGATGGCGCTATGTTACATCGTACCTGGATCTGTCATAATGCATCTTTGTTTATGTTTGTTTACAATTATTATAATTGCTAGATCCCCAAAATATATTCAACGTGGAGTGTATTTCAATTAAATGATAAGCTACGGATAAGAAAAGCATCTACCACTGGTAAAAAAGGTGCTCTGATAGAAAGGTAAATATCTAAACACGTCATATCAATATTAGTCAGAAGCTAAGGTTCACCACAATAAATTTTTCAACAACTATTTTGTCGTTATAGGCTGGATTCCTACGTCAGGAACATTCTTATTGGAGTAGAAGACGAGTTGGACGATCAGATTCCGGGGTTTCCTGCCTTGGATAGCTTCAGAGATGTTAATAAGAGCACAAATCTGCTGGCGTTTTTAAAACATAACATTCAAGAGTTTGCAGCAATATAAGAGATAAAATTCTCAATGAATACTTGCGCTGCTTGCATAGATAATTAGATATTTTCGTTCTTCTAATAAGGTAGCTTAATTATGACAATAAATAAACTTAAAAACATTGTGTTGTAGTGTTTAAGTAGTATCAAATTATCGTTGAAGTAGAATCAGTTAATTAAGCGTTTTATTTTGAAACCAATTCATGCTCATACTATTTGCGCCCCGCGGTTTCACCCGCTCAGATTTCAATCCCGTTATTCCCACGGGATAAAAAGTAGCCTATGTGCTATTCCAGACTATAATCTATCTCTCTGCTAAGTTTTATTTAGATCCGTTCAGCTGTTCCGGCATGAAAGAGTAACATCCATCCATCCATCCATACGTACAAACTTTCTCGTTTATAATATTAGTAGGATTATGCTTCGACAATGCTTCTCTTATTATCGAGCTTCTGAAGTCTAAAAATCAGAGCGATTTTTTTTCAGTACCTAGGTGTAGCTTGGTTTCTTTTACTTATATTGATTCATATTAAAATGCTGAAATCATAATAGGTGTTGCTTCAGTCGAAGAAAGGGACTACATTTTATAGTGCCCATTAGGTTGTAAAGAGCACCGGTGGTCTAGTGAGAGTGACCCGCCTTCCGATCGTAAGGTCGCAGGTTCGAATCCGGTCGTGCACCAATGGATTTTTCTATCAAAAAATTTATGTGCGCAATGCCAGCGCTCCTAAACAGTGAAGGGAAACATCGTGAGAAAACCAGTTAGTTTTCTAGCAGCGGCGATGGGCTTGCAACCTGTCACGTATGGAATACTAACTACTGCAAAATGTGAGTATGTGCCAAATGTAATGAAATGTAATGTTAGGACGTACCTCTGACTAACCCCTTAGACATCCTCAAAGAATCTTGAGTTGGGTAGTACTTGGTACTGAGAGATATGAAGGGATATAATAATAACGATAATAATGCTGGACAATCCACACAGCACCATCTAGCCCCAAAGTAAGCTATTCAAAGCTTGTGTTATGGGTACGTACTAGATAACTGATATATTTAATTTATTATATACTTGGATAGATAATTTTTTATTATACATAGAACACACCCAGACCAACGGAACAAATTTCTGCAGTACGTATACAAATTTGTTCCAAAGCGGGAATCGAACCAGCAACCTCTTGCGTCGCAGACGGACTCTCGTTTGCTGCCTATCTGCTGGATATCTACCATGCCTGGGGATCAAAGTCGTAGAGCTGTTTCAGTTTAATTAGGCTAGTTTATTTTAAGCAGACAATACAATAAGTAAAAACTGTGGCCACTTTTTTATAATTTACCTACCACAGAGAGGTCCACAAACATTTAATATCTTTCTGAAGCATAAAAACATATATCGCTACAAGAAAGGCCAATTCATCTATATTCATCCGACTTTCCTCCAATTATTTATATAGAAAGTGTGTCTGTAGCTTTGTCTGTTTGTATGTTAAACTTTCACGGCTAAGCCGATTGGATGAATTGGATGATATTATATTAAATCCCGAAGGTGGATACTTTATTTCATGATTTGATACGTACCTACGAGTACATGTTAAAAACCATTAATACAAAAAGCTGATACCTTCACATATTTCTATTGTTTTTCTTTATAAACTAGTAGGTCGCCCCGAACTGAGATTTCGTGACGCGACGCGATCGCTCTGAAAATATAAGTAAGTGGCAGTCAGAGGCGAGTCCAAACATTGTGTTTGGACTTGTATCTGGCTGCCACCTATTAACTAAGAATGGTAACCAAGTTTCAACTGAATTGGCCTATTTATTAAAGAGAGTTCCGATGACCTTGACTCTATCATCAGAACAGGTCGCTATCACCAGGTAATGAGAACCAAGTACCTTCTTTATTCATTTCAAGAAAAAAATAATTGAAAACCCAAAGGAACTATCTGACCAGTAGAAAAACCTTGATGCCAACGAAACTCTTAGAAATGGTAGCTCTTGGGTCGTTGGTTGGTAGTTGTAGTAGGTAATTTAACTTTTTTCATTTATCTCAAAAAGCGAGCAAGCTAGAAAAAAAATTAAAATGGTTTTGAAATATCCAAATCAACCTCTTTCATATGACATGTCATTTTATATTTTGCATAACTTTTATATTTTTAGCCCCCTTAAAAACCCCGATATTTTAATAACCCCTCATACGATTTTACCAGGGAATTTCTCAAGTTCAAGCTATCGACTTACCAAATTTAATGCAGATCGGATAAATAAACGGGTTTCAAGTTATCGTCGGACAAACACACATACATACATAAAACGCCAAATCGCACAAGTAGAAAAAAAAAAACTTGAAACAGCTTCACGACTGTGATCCCCAGGCACGGTAGATATCCCTTCAGATCTCCCAGTACCAAGTAGGTACTAATTCAAGATTCTTTGAGGATGTCTAAGGGGAGTAGTCAGAGGTACGTCCAAACATTACATTTGGCACATACCTACCCACATTTTGCAGTAGTTAGTATTCCATACGTGACAGGTTGCAAGCCCATCGCCGCTGTTAGAATACTAACTGGTTTCCTCACGATGTTTTCCTTCACCGTTTAAGAGCACTGGCATTGCGCACATAAATTTTTCGATAGAAAAATCCATTGGTGCACGACCGGATTCGAACCTGCGACCTTACAGTCGGAAGGCGGGGTCACTCCCACTAGACCACCGGTGCTCTTCGCCCAAGTTGATTGTAAGATTTTCGTTCGCTTCGCTCACTCAATCAATAGTTGAGTTATTATTACCATATTTGATCAAGACTTATTTAAAGGAGAGAAGGTACCTACTTTGTTCTCTTATTATGGTGACAGTGAATGTCTGATATCGGATCCAAGGTCTGTATAATGGAACTCTTCCATAAATTATCCGATAGTTTTAACTTGAATAAATAATTAAAAATAAATAATAAATAATGCTGGACAATCCACACAGCACTATCTAGCCCCAAAGTAAGCTATTCAAAGCTTGTGTTATGGGTACTAAATAACTGATATATTTAATACATTATATACTTACATAGATAGATATTTTTTATTATACATAGAAAACACCCAGACTATCGGAAAAAAATTCTGCAGATCGTACACAAATTTGTTCCACGGCGGGAATCGAACCCGCAACATCTTGCGTCGCAGGCAGGCTCTCGCCCGCTGCGCCACAGAGGTCGTAATACCTATTACTAATATTCAAAAGTGACATGTCATATGAAAGGGGTTGATTTGGACATTTTATAGAAGGCGGTAGTCAGAAGCAAGTCTAAATATAATGTTTAGATTTGCCTCTGACAACCACCAACTTTATTTTCAAAGCCTTCGTATCGCATTACGAGATCTCATGCAGTTCGTGGCTAACCCCTAGTATTTATTTAGTGAATCCAAAATAGTGACAGCATGATGTTTCGACGATGGAGCCTAGTAATGTTGAACGAAATAAATTGGCCTATTGAACTGAAACCTAGTAAGCGTATCGTTATGTTTGGGGTAGTCGGAGCAGAGCACCCCTAAAAAAAGTAAACGGCAAAATACTAGAAAGTAAGAAAGAAACATTACGTAACTACGTGGATTATTTATTAGGTACTAGTTGGCACGCCGTGGTTACACCCGCGCAGATTGAAATCCCAGTAATCCCACGGGATAAAAAGTAGCCTATGTGCTATTCCAGACTATAATCTACCTCTCTGCCAAGTTTCACCCAGATCAGTTCAGCCGTTCCGGCGTGAAAGAGCAACAAACATCCATCCATCCAGGTATTAGTAGGATTGATACAGAACTGTGCAGAACTCAGTGGCTGTCAGTGGTGTTTAAGTCAGCAAGTTGAAGTGATCAAATAGATTAACGAATAAATTTAATAATTACAGAACCTAAACAGTTTATTTCGTTTTAAGTATTAGTGAATTATTAGGAGCAGATAAAGTCGGGGGTAGCAACTAGTCCAATTACAATTATTCAGTTGACAGCTAATGGCGGCTTTACATTATGGCTAGTTTAGTAGAACTAAAGAGGTTTGCGTTTAGATTAGTGTTTGCACTTGCAAGCCAATACATGACACACACACACGCGCAACTTTTACTTATACATTTTACTCGAAATGGTATATTGTTATACCTATTACACACACGCGTAAGAAATATAACGATTTCATAGAAGCAATTAAAATGGAAGTTCCTGAAGATTCTACTGCAGCTAAAGCGACCTCTGTGGCGCAGCGGGCGAGAGCCTGCCTGCGACGCAAGAGGTTGCGGGTTCGATTCCCGCCTTGGAACAAATTTGTGTACGATCTGCAGAAATTTGTTCCGATGGTCTGGGTGTTTTCTATGTATAATAAAAAATATATATCTATGTAAGTATATAATGTATTACATATATCAGTTATCTACCATGACACAAGCTTTGAATAGCTTACTTTGGGGCTAGATAGTGCTGTGTGGATTGTCCAGCATTATTTATTTATATATATTTAGAGAATTATGTATATTATCATACCTACTTTAAAATGTTGCATGTCGGTTATCGACGAAGTTTGTGAGACCACAATTACACTTAGACCATGATTCACCAAACTTCTGGCAAAGAAATACATTTCATTTATTTAAAGCTGTAGGTGCAGCTCAAGACAGTCAGTTCGAGTTATTAGGTATCAGTTTACCCAAATAGATAATAATGTGTAGATGCCAAAAATGCATCAAACGTATATATAATAAGTGTGTATCTGGCAGTTACGCGACAATACGTAGGGAGTGTCGATAATAATATTTTCTGCAATTTAATGACGTTTCACTAGTAGTAGGTAAGGGATGGTTGTATAATTACACGCCACCCAAAACTAAGGCGAGATTTTACATTTTACGGATATGAGAGAGGTATTTATCTACACTAATAATATTATAAAGAGAAAAACTTTGTATGTATGTTTCGAATAGGCTCAAAAACTACTGGTCCGATTTCAAAAATTCTTTCACCATAAGAAAGTTAAATTATCCTTGAGTAACATAGGCTACATTTATTACTGAAAAAAATTAGGGATCCCTACTAAAACTTAAAAAATGTAACCCGAGGTGTAATATAAAATATCTTTCACCGCATGCGCTGCGGAAACTATAGACGATACAAAAAAATGTTCTACAATATTAAAGAACACATCATTATCTACAATTAAGTCAGCAATAGCATATATCTAACTATTGTAGTTATGTTACTACAACAACTTTTCTGTATTTAAAATGTTGATAAAAATGCCGACCAAAAACAGACCATGTTATCCTTTATATTAGTCCTTATACAAATAAACTTCTTGAATTTTTTAAATCGGACATTCCATTCAAAAGATATTATTATTACGAAATTAAAAACTTTAGCGCGCCTTAGAAAGCGCGAAAGCTAGGCGAGTTCTCACTCAGCGTGGGCACAATGGTGTGCCAGCTACGGGCATGTGTATATGCCCGTAGCTGGCACACTTGCATGCAAGCTACAGACACATACGCTAATTGGCATGCCTGTACCTGGCATGCAAGTAGTTAGCACAACATTCTATTTTAGGTCAGCTCTGGCATCCACGTGACGGAGGGGACTCGGGGGGGGGGGGGGGCTACGAAACCAGCATGTGTGAACGTCGCGACAAGTACAGGCATGCCAGTACCTGACGTGTTGGCATGCCACGTAAGCGAGGGGACGCGGGGGGCTACGAAACCGGCATGTGTGACCGTCGCGATACCTGACCTGACGAGTTAACTTGCAAATGTATCCACAATGTGCCCGTAAATCCTGCATGCCTGTAACTTGCATGCTCGCTACTGTACCATTTTACTGTCACGTGTATTTTCACCTTCGTGTGTTACGAAGCCGGGGAGTCTAAGTTTATGCTAAAATGTTGAAAAAAATTATGTCCACCCATGCGAAGCTGGGACAGGCCGCTAGTTACCTATACTTACAATAACACAATTATGGAAACTTGCCATACTTTAGAATCTAACAGATATCTAAGGTTTAGATACCTAGCTACATCCTAATAATAGGTATTATAAATGCGAAAGTTTGTGAGTATGGATGGATGTTTGTACTCTATAACTCCAGAACGGCTTAACGGATCTGGATGAAACTTGGCAGAGAGTTATATTATAGTCTGGAATAGCACATAAGTAGGCTACTTTTTATCCCGTGGGAATACCGGGATTTAAATCTGCGCGGGTGAAATCGCGGGGCGCAACTAGTTAATTATAAAAGTACGTGGTTAAAGGATCATACAAAAGAGTAGTAGAACTCTTTTTTTGTGAAGGGCTCGTCCGGGGAAGTACTACCACCACGCCTTTTTCTGCCGCCAAGTAGCGTTGCTATATTTTGGTTTATAGAGTGTGGTCACCGGTGTGATTACAGGCACATCAGGCTTTACATCTGTATGCCTCAAGATGATGGACGCAGGGCAGTGCATCGTAAGGCAAGTTCCTGTCGTGCGTGACTTACGGGCAATGCTTTGTAATAGCTGATGGTAACCACTTAACATCAGGTGAGCCATCTGCTTGTTCCATCAGCTAATTGTATAAAAAAACAAGCCCTAAGTTTTTTGGCTGTTTTTCTATACTTTGGTTGCGTGGAAGGGGCGCGGGCGCCTGGAGTCACCTAGCTTTGAGACGTTTTAAAGTGATCCTTGTGATTTTATTGAATAAATATCTTTTTGCTTTGACCTTCACCTCGAAATTCATCAGATATGAACATAGTTACATACACTTTGATACACTAAGTTAATTAGCAAGATAATTAACTTACCCTCGGTTCCTGAAAACTCGATCAACATTTATCGCCTGTCAAGTCGCTTGCTATCTCTATCCAACTTGAAGTAAAAGCTGAAATAGCAAGTGACTTGACGACCGATTAGTTTTGATCAAGCTTTCCGAAACCGGCCGTTAGTATACAAATCTAGAGCGAAAATGCTACTGTCTAAATTTAGTGAACTGAGCTTAGCCATGTGTAAACGCGCGCGGAGGCAGTCATTTGTGAGTCTTCTACTCCTTGATAGAGAAAATCGAAAATTACCGAAAAAAAAGTTTATAGAACGACAAAAAAGTTTAAAATGTCCAAAGACAACAAAACCATGTCAGCTAATCTTCGCATATGTGTGTGAGAGGTCAACTTATACAAGCCAGTAGAGTTTTCAAGAAAGTTTTCACAAATGCTAAAATTTGACAGATCAATTCTATGGTGGCGGTCGGCCCGCAGCACGCTTCGCTTCACATTACTGTCACGGTAGGTTGATATTAGCTTGACGACTTCACTACCTCTTTATGAGAATTATCGAAATACTATTATTAAACAGACTGACCTAGTGTTAGCAAGATACATTAGTATTATGGCAAAAAATATGGGGTTCATTCACACATGGACGACTTACACCGCATGTTTAATATTATTAAATAGGCCATTTGCGTGTATTGCTTCTCAGTCAAAGCCATGTTTATCCAGCAGAATCACAAGGACCACTAAAAAAGTCTTAAAGCTAGGTGAGTCTAGGTAACAGTTCCACCTATCGCCTGCACTGTGAGGTTTAAAGTGGGAAGGCACGCCGGTGTTCAGGATGTCTTCACTTAAGAGAGCTTGAGGCAAGAGAGGAAGATGGGTCCGCAAGGACAGTTGCTGACGGGATCGCGGTGCAAACCGAACCCGTAACCTCGTCCCAAGCACAGCAGAGGAACACCCCAGAGGTTTTAGAGTCCGAAATAACCCTCTAGCCTCCTTGGCTAGGATATATATATAAAGGATTTACCCTAGGCAAAAAAGGAGCCAGTTCCACGCGAACAAGATTGGAAGAAAAGTTATGATTTTATTTACGGGATTTACGCTGTAATTCCGATTAGTAGGTATTTGGATGTATGTCTCCACTTCTATATAATAGAAGGTAATATTATAGCTGTATACCGGTGACCCTATAATCTGAAGCAGTCGGAGCTAACTGCTGAATCATAAAAACTCTGGATTTTCGTTCACATATTTTTTTACCAAGTTTACGGTGGATTATTCGAGGAAAGCGGCGTGTCGTGCGATTCAGCCGTATCGTCGCTCATTATCGGCGGCGGCGGCTCCGGCTGCGACGGACGCGCTGAACCGTGCCTACATTACAATTGAATTCGCCTTGAAGATTCGTGATTCACGATTGAAATCCCATTGCGTATGATTTGATAAATATTCCAATGGAATAGAATTTCCGTGTAGCTTTGAGTAACGCTCCAGAGGGGGCATCTCGACTCTTTTTCCTAGTTAGAAACTAGAGCATTAAAATAAATATGATCGGAAGTGCTAGACAAATAATCGATGAGGGTTAACGTCAAAATCTAATAAAATCACACGGTGATAGGCAGTCGAGATGAGTTAAGGCGCAGATCTCATGTCCATCAGACGTCCGAGCAACGACGTACCTCACGCTAAACGTAACCTAAAACGTAACGTGTAACGTGCTCACCTAAATTGTGCTTTATTTCCATGTATTTTGAATTTAATAGTAATAGTCGCCCTCGAAATGCCATACGCCATTTAGATGTGTCCCGCGCCTTACTGAGATGCAATGTTTTCATATTTGTCAGTTTTTTTAATACTACTAGCTGATGGAACAGGCAGATGGCATCTAATGTTAAGTGGAAACCATCACCTATAACAAAGCATTGCCTCGTAAGTCACGGCCGATAACAATGTGTTCTCTGATTCGCTACCCTGCGTCCATTAACTTGAGCCATACAGATGTTAATCCTCAATTACACCGGCTACCACACTCTTCAAATCGAAACACAGCCACCTGTTTGGCGGCAGAAAAAGGCGTGATGGTAGAAGGTACTTTCCTGGACGAGCCCTTCACAAAGAGCTCTACTACTCTACTGTTCCTGTGAGTCACTCAATAGTGAGATTCCGTATCACATGATATCGATTAAGCTACAGGAAGAGTAGCATGCTCCCTTGGCCGCAAACAGAAAATCAAAATAGTTGATTTAGGGTATAGTGCCGTGTAGCAGTGGTTCACGGCTGAAAGCTCTGTTATTACAGGTCGTTCGGTTCTGAGGCCGACAGGCATTAATCGTCTGCACGACGCGCATTCATCACCGCGCCTAGCGAATGTGACACAGCACACTCCAGTTAACGTAAATCACTCATTAGAAGCGTAGTTAATGAGTCATCCACTGGATGCCTTTCTAACGACAATTTAATGCCGATCATCGCTTAATTTTGCTTAGTAATCAAACTTTCGAGCGACATAGCCGAGGTAAGCTGCGGATAATAAACAGCACCTTCCAGGATCTGAATACATTAGCCCAAGAGTGTTGTTTAATGATTTATTACACCACCGGCCTTTATTTATAGTCTTAAATAATTATTTTTGGGCTATCCTATCTCCATCATTGTCATCCATTTATTTGTTTATTACTATCCTAATTAATCAGAAATATCGCAAATAATAGCTTCATTTGCAAAGTTACACTCAAAAGGAAAATTGAGGTTTTATTGTATCTGTAGATTCTGTAGAAAACAGAGTTCATTGTTCGGTAACGAGTGTATTCAGACGGGAAAATTTAATTCATTTGATTTGTTTGGCGCTGGAACATGAAGCCAACAATTTTTTGTGAGCTTTAAAGTGTGTGAATTTGGGAGATTGTTTTCGAGTTTACTTAAAGCGTGTATATAAATTTCGTTGAACAAATAAAACGTCGTGTTTTTATTGAAAACAAAAAACATTTATTTTTGTTCTACGTAAGGTAAAAAATATTTAGTCATTACTTTGCATTTGTATGACATTCGGCATCGGTATCTCATATTGATCAAAAAACAGTTATTAAATAAAAAGTAAATACAAATTCGTTCACTTGCTCAGACAAGACAAGACCCACTTACGGTTTTTTCAAAAATGTAGGTGCCAGTAATCTCAAACGGTGAAAGAAAACATCGCGTGGAAACCGGCATTTCGTAGAACGTTCTAGTTCATGTTTTAGAATGTAAAAAATCTAAACATAGGTATGTGTCAAGTGTGTCAAATAAAGCCTCTTGGAGGTTCATCTAAAACCCTTTCACCACACTGTTTTAGTGAAAGAACTAGAGACTTGGCAACAAGAAGAAGGACGATTTTATAAATCAGATACAATTCTAGTTTATATGACGGCCAAAACCCCCTTAAATTTTATATTGAGCAGCTACCTCATCAAATTTCATTCATCAAGCTGGTTTATTGGTGAGCAAAGACACTTAATTAATAATAGATTAGACTCTCATAGGCCGCTGTGATGAAAGAGCTTCAAGAGCAACCTGGGTCACCTGCACCTTAAACTTAACTTATTTTAATTAAACTATTAAATTTATCTATTAAACTTATTAAAATGTGACAAACATCTGGAAGAATTGACGCAAAGCCTTCAAACCCCCTTCATGTCGGTAGTTAGGTAGGTACCTACAAATTCTCTAAAATTAAATTTCCTGAGGATTTCTATTATCAAATCATTAATCACCGAACAGATTTCATTTTAGCCGTGGGGCGTGTTTTTACAAAATTGGCCTGTTGTTGTTTGTACACCGTATTTGAGGCACAAATGATGATTATCCTCCTAAGTAGTTCAATTATTCAATTATGCATGCCCAAAGGTTTGATTTGGATCCAATTCCGTTGATAGTATGTACCTATGATAAATGGCAGTAGAGGTCGGAAACTAGATAGCATCGATAGGCGATCCATCTTCGATGTAACCGGTTAAATTGCTCTGGCCGAATTATCAAAAACAATGAGATGTTGGTTGGGCCTGTTAGAGACACGAGGGCAGTGGCCGGTTCCATTGTCGCTGGTCAGTGGTGTGTAGCAGCCAGCCGACCACGAAATCGCTTCCAGCCGCGCACCGCATTCGCCTAGCTCCCAGCAACCAAAAGTCATTCACGAAAACTCAGCGGCTGTGAAATAAAGCTAATGAACCATTAACCTATATGAATAAATAATATTATCGAAACCAGAGGTTCCGGGTTCTAATTGGATATTTTTTAATGTAAAGGAAAAGCTACCTCCCTACGTCTTTGTCTTTTCATCACTTTTTTAAGTAATTGAACTCATAGCTGTCTATAAAGTACAAAGAAGGCACAAAGCCACAAACTACACACTACACTACAGCCTTCACTGCTTAATTGGTGTAGCTCTGCCTTCTGCGACGTAGGCCGTGGGATCGATTCCCACCGAGAACAAACATTTATGTGATGAACATAGATGTCTGTTCTCTGTCTGGGTGTTATAATAATAATAAAAGTATGTATTTACAAAAAAAGTATATAAGTAGTATATCAGCTATCTGGTTTCCATGTCACAAGCTTTGGCTTAGTTTGGGGCCTGTGGGGCGAGATAGTGCTGTGTGAAATGTCCACCAATATTATTATCATTATTATTAGCTGAGTATAGGTACAGTGTGGGCTCATTTTTCAAGTAAGGTTGTTCTCTTGCTGCTGCATACATACATTAAATTTTAGGTCTATTGGCTATGCGTTGACGTCGCGTTGATAATATCATGTTTTATTTGTTAGGCAAGAATTTATTTTATTTCTATCATAAATTATTCATCCCAAGTCACAGCTCAGGTATCCGTTACGATAAATAATGCTTATTTTTTCACGAAATAAGTATATTTTAACACCCCTAGCATTTTTAGAAGGGTCTCAAAAATCTTTTCGTTTCGCAAAATCGAATTATATAGGCTAAGTCCAAAAAGGACGACTTATTGGAAACATTCATTCTTGGATCATCCTATTAATACTCTTCCCGAGAATATTCTGCTAAAAAAACAAGCTAAGTGTGCGTTTATGAGATGTTGTATGAGGGTTTCGTCCAAAAATAGCAACTGAAAATTATAACTGAAGTCCAATGAGTACAATGTACCCATCAAAAATAATTATCGCTCAAGGAACTTCTAACTAATGGACTATTATTAATAGTTGCCACTACATGACACACAAGTTGCTTTAGTTTATTGAACTGACAAATGTACAGAGGCAGCATTTCAAGGGTGTTTTATTAGGAATACGAAACCCTAAAAAGGGATCATAAGAGAATTTATATTTAATACAGAATTTATTTTATCGGCAGTAACTTGTAAGTCGATCGGTGACGTCGAAAGAGGGCTTCGAAAATAATTTTCGAGGGTGACCATCAAACAACTTACCTACCGTCGCTACAGAAACTTCGCGTGACATAAAAGAAGTTTTATGGACCGATAAAGGCCTTTTTAAGGGTCGTCGGGTAAAGAGAGCCTACCAACTTTCATTACGGTCTTAGCACAGCGTAAGTACTTAGTCTAAAATTAAAATGGAAACTCGTTTGAAATTTTTCAGGGAACGAAGATAAATTCTATAGGTGCTGTTTCAAGCTGAGCTTGGTATTATAACATTTTAATGCTTAATGAGTACGAGAGCCCGCAGCATGCTTAACCAACGTAAATATAATAAGGACGTTATTCAATTTCGGAGATTAAAATATTTTACCTCTCAGGGAACTAGGTATCAATATTCCTTGCGTTCTTTCAATAAAAGTACACATAAACTACACGTACACTTTTGTAGTCATCTACTAAAGTCAGTCGTCATCTACATTACGAGTATATGCTTACATCTACGTATGTGCTACGAAACTCCGTAAAAAATTATAAGTAAGGTACTATAGTAAGGTAGGTATTCAAAACTTATTGATATTAACTATTAATTATTCCTTCGGGTTCAAATCCTGCGGTGTTAGATGTAAAACCTCCCTCCCTCAACCAACACAGGTCAAAGAATCACGAGTGTTGTTTGTTGTCTAATGTAAAAATATGAGGGAGGATCCCATGGTTGGTTTCCCATGGTAGCTCTGCATATTTATTTATCCTACTATCCTACTAATATTATAAATGCGAAAGTTTGTAAGTATGGATGGATGGATGGATGGATGTTTGTTACTCTATAACTCCAGAGCGGCTGAACGGATCTTGGTGAAAATTTACACAGATTTAATAAAGTCTGGAATAACACATAGGCTACTTTTTGTCCCGTGGGAATACCGGGATTAAAAACTACGCGGGTGAAACCGCACGGTGCTAATAGTTTACCATATAACAGCTATACCTACAGTCAAAACGATAACACAGTTCACATTATTGTAAATCTATGTTACATTGAATTAAATACACTACAACTGTATCAAAGATGGATGAACTAGTACCTACTATGTATTAGGTAAGTCTGATTTCAGTAATTTTATCAGGGGTCTTTAGTAGAAAAATGCGAAGCAGCCTAGCTCCTTTAAAAAAGTAATAAGGCTGAGTATGCCTCTTGCTATTCTTTTGATGTAGGCGTCAAACTCGTTTATAAGTTATTCGTAAAGATGTTTGTAGGGAGCTGCGAGTTAGGTAAACACTTTCAGTCGCGACCCGTCAACGGGTGGAAACAACCTTGAATCGTTAATTCATTATGGACAACATAAATTAAGGGCCTGAACAGCTTTCATGCATCTTTGAGTCGGAATGGTTTCACAAAGAATTTTGAGTTACCTAGTAACACAGCAGTAGGTACCTACTGAGAGATTTGAGATGTCTACCGTGCCCAGGGATTAAAGCCGTGAAGCGGTTTATGTTTTTTCTGACCCCCTTCGTGACTTCGCACCCCCTCGTGCACCAATGGATATCGCATTGCGATATCCATTAATACACTAATAATAAAATTATAATAAATTAAATAATTAACAATAAAAATTAATAATTAAATAATTAATAACAAAATAACTAAACAGATTGATGGGCGAGAATACAAATTTTCTTAAAATGAGGAATTATGTCGGATGTGGTGTAACACTTGGACCTCTGTTACACCATTTAAGAGTTAAAAAATAATGTTTTCCTACTATCAATTTTATTACAATATTGTGTACCTATAGAATTGAATTTTGGAGTTTTCAATAAATGAAGTTAACGTTTAAAAAAATTCTCTAGACCGGTCAAGGAGCGGAGTAGGTACCATTCAATTACCTACTATCTACCGGATTGGGGAATTATTCTGAAACGAATTGGGGTAACTTAATTGTAAAGAAAAAACATAATAGAGCTTTAAAAAAACAAAAGGCTATGAAAGTACAAAATACGAGTATACGAGTATTCTACACAAATTCTACAGTTATTCTGTGCCTTATAGGCTTGTTAAATATTATGCTAAACTCCTAAAATATCTTACAACATTTTTTTAGGATCTTGAAGTACAACCCTACCAAGAGCTATGAGGGATGTTTGTCGTACCTGGGGACTACCAACGTAAAGTCGTAAGTTAGTCGGATAGTACATATAGGTCATAATATTTTATATAATGTGTTAATTAATATTCCTTATAAAGATTTGTCACGCATAACAAAGCGACAGCAACATGTAAACATTGGTAAAAGTCAACTTTAATTCATCAGAGCGTTTGATGCTGTTTCCATGCTTCTAAATCCTTAACACATTGCTTACATTAATGGTTCTTCTACTTCTTCTTCTTGTAGTGTTGGTATGTTTTTAGTGAAACAGTGTGGTGAATGCGCGGCCTCAAACAAGCTCATCACAAGCACTCATTTATATATAACACTTGGCACATGTTTTAGAACTTTTTAGGTTTCCGACAGGCGGGTTTCCTCACGATGTTTTCTTTCATCGTTCGAGTACAGGCACTGTTCACATACATTTTTGAACAGAAAAAATCATCGTTGCATGACTGGTTTCGAACCCACAAGCATAAAAGATCGGAAGACGAGGCCGCTGCTCTTAGAGTTTAGAGATCTAGTGTCTAAACCACTAGTGCTATCAGTAAAAATATGATTGACCTTATGTTCACCAGACCATGGACTCCATGTGGCTCCAATACATCATCATCCACCCTCATTTTGGAACTGCTTGTTTACGATGCTTTGGCGATATAACACTTGCTACTCGTATCAAAACTACTCAATAGCTATCGATTTTCATTTAACTCTTCTCAAATAGGTCATTACGGCCACCAGTGTGTTTACGAGCAACGAACGAAGGGCAATATTGCGCTTTATGCCGCAAAACACAATAATGGCGTGATTAATGGCTCAACCGATACGCGAAGCAAGTTCTTTGTTGTTCAGCAAATATTTGATCCGCCGTCGACATCGCAATCCGCTCCTTTCAAATCACTTAAATCGATGATTTTGCTAAAGCTGGCTGGATACACTTTATGGTCCTGGGATTTTAGCATTTCTACACGCCTTTGTTAGGACTAGCTAAGTACCTCTAACGTTAGCTCTTTACGGCTCAAGTATTCATTTTCATTGTTGGGATTCTGTAGTCCCTCATGAATTCCTAACAGTCCGTTCTGTCCATAAATTTTAAAACCGGCTTCGATTTTTTAGGGATTTATTATTTTTATGTATGTTTTTTGTTTCATTATTAAAGTTTTTCTTATTTCATTAGGTAACGTTCTAGGTATAGCTTAGTTTGTATTGGTAATATAGTTGTTTGTATGATAGAACTATTTGGGAAGCTGTTGTTATTTTATTGTTTGCGTTCTAAGAGGCTAACACTAATTTACAAAGGAATAACTAAGTTCTTCGCTGAATCAATAATAATAAAACATTCAAATTTCACCGTATTTGTACTAAAACCCTATTATATCTAAATATATATAACTCAAAGGTGACTGATTGACATAGTGATCTATCAACGCACAGCCCAAACCACTGGACAGATCGGGCTGAAATTTGGCATGCAGGTAGATGTTATGACGTAGGCATCCGCTAAGAAAGGATTTTGATCAATTCTACCGCCAAGGGGATAAAATAGGGGATGAAAGTTTGTATGAAACTTTGAATTCCTGGGCGCGAGCAAAGCCGCGGGTTCAGCTAGTTATATATAATAATGGTAGTCTTAGCTCTGTCATTTAACTTTGCCATAATATTGGTTAACTTTAAGTAAACAATTCGAAACTTGCACACTTGCCCATCGTTTTTTTACATCTTATAGGTAAAAAGTTTGACCGTAATCTCACCTGATGTTAAGTGGTGATGCGTTCTACGGAGTGACACGCTTTCCTAGAAGATACCTATTATTTATTCACTCTTCTTTCGAGAATCTCCAAATCATAAGCGAAATGTCTGGTGGTCTGATGGTAGAACGGGAATAAGGTCCGACGATCCTCCCACGAGTACGACAGAAGTTAATACCTACTTTTGCATTTTTCTACCAGCCAACTTACACTACTTAAGTAGTGTAAATTTAATGAAAATGGATCATAATTTTTAGGTTGAAACGAGAAAAATATCTATTTGGGAGAAAAATTGTGGGTTGAAACAGTAAGCACTATTCTTGAGATGGCAGCATATCAGTCGAAAAAAGTTTGAGTGTGTCTGCGAAAAAAAGAAGTGTGAATTGATATTTTTTTCATAAGTCGAACAGAAATTAATTTAAATAATTGGCAGCCCCGGGGATGAATAGGAATGTGTGCTTTGTAGTAAGGGCGGTCCTTCAAGTAGTTTCCACCGGGCTAGCTCAAAGATAGAGCACACACGACCACAATGAGCACTTGGCGGCCGGGAGAGGAGACTACTCCCTTATAGTGCTACGGATAGTACCTAAGTACTTACTTAATTCTCTTCGCTTTTGCGCACTTACAAAGTGGAAGCTACTTTTCAACTTCTGGAAATTAAAATGTATGATTGAATTGTCATAAAGGTGCAGGTGAATTTTAAAGTTCCGAAGCGCTAGATAAGTTGTCATACTCTTTCAAATAAAATAATTATAAGAGTATTACGGTAAATTCGATAAATTTTTACCGCTGCGATGTTTCTATTTTTAGGTTCTTTAGGTTTATTATCTTTTTTTACCATAGTTTTGTGTTAGCCGGGGTACTTAGCACTTTTGTTTTTTTGACCACCTACCGATACGATAAAAGAATGTAGTTAAGGTACACCAATTATTTAGGTCTGTATGTTTTTTTCCTGCCATGTATGAAAAGAACGTCATGCTTCAGGTTATTTTTTCATCATAATAATACTGGCATATGATTAAAACAAATGTCATCATCCTCAACCGATAATCAAAAATATTTAATAATCTGACTACCTATTTACAGCGTTAGATCTTGGCAGGCACTTGTTGCTCTGAATTAATTAGTTAACAAAAAGTGCAATAAACTTCGTTTTAGGAAGCTTAATTTCCGCCTGGGTTCCGAAGGAGTCCACATTAATCAAGTGAAATTGCCCTTGACGGCCGCGGGCTTCATCACAGATTTTGAATGTCAAGGAAACAACTGACAACGAAACAATAGATGGGTATCATTGCAAATGTATCTAAACCGCAGACAAACAAAGGTTCAAGACGTTAATTCGAAGACGGATTTCAGCCATACGTTCAGTATTTTGTTAAACCTTTGATACAATGAAAAATGATACGGACAAGCACGTTTATCCAAACGTTGATGTATAAACGATATGATCAATTAGCCATTTCATTAAAATTAAATAAATCATTTCATGAAATGATCGGCCACATCATGTAGCGATCAATTTTACGATTTGGCCACGACATATACACATAATTTACATTAAACATTTGTGAGTTCGATTGTTTCCCAATATATTCCGATTTAAATGAAAATTATGTTCATCATCAAAATTATCGTTTCAAAAGTGCGGTAGGTATGCATATAACTTATATGCTTATTTATATTACCTTTTTAAAGAACCTATGCTTTATTAGGACGATTCGGTCGGACTAAGATATCCATATTAAATATAATCAGTTGGATGATTATTCACTCGATATTAAGTAATTGAATGAGAATTTAATTGCTCGAAAGAACTAAATTGACATGTCATATTATACCTAAATGATGCATGGATCAAGGATCATTGATCAGTTGAGCTATCTATAGATCTTTTGCAACGGTCTGCAGATAGCTTTACTGTTTCATATGTATTTTGTAAATAATTGTAACTAATAGTTGTAATTTTCTTTGTAAATAAATGATTTTTATCAAGGATTATAATGATAGCTCCTTATTACGAGTATATATCTACGCGAAATAACTGTGAAAAATCTAATGCATGGATGATACATAGCTTACGTTCATAATGGCGTAGTAAATTGACTTTAGACTTTGAAGTGTCGATCAAAGTTAAGGGCTGAGCCGAGACCGTTTGTGATCGCAAAGTTTCCTCGTTTGCATCGGTTTGGGCGTCGAAAGGCTTTAAGTGCCGCCGTGATTAGCTCGAGTCTCCCAGATAGTTACCTAAGCCCAGTGCTGGATTTGGGCTAAGGACACAATAATAAAGGATACAACACCTCAATAATGATAAAACTGAATTCCCTCAGTTTTATCATTGAGGTTCTTCTTTTTTTATTGTTTTTTTTTAACTTAACTTACTTAAGACGTAGAAATTATAGGCACATCATGCCCCAAGCTCATGGAGGGAGCTAGTTCTTCGTCGTCCATAGCGTGTGCGAAATGCTTTGTTATAGGCGATGGTTACCACATAACATCAGGTGGGCCATATGCTTGCTCCATCACCTAGTAGTAGTAAAAAACCATCTATCGCGTTCACGATTCATATCACCTACTCGTTTATTACAACATTTAAAAAACTTTATAAATTCCAAAAATAATTCGCCCTAAAGTTCCCACATCCTTAATGTAGCCCTGGCTACCTCCTCAGGCCCTTGATTATAATGAAACCTTTTATTACATAGTTCCTTATCTTCACGCTTCCTTGTTGTGTGCCAAATATTCTCTTGTGTGGAGTCTTTGTTCATATGTAGGATATTTTACCATGTTTGATTTTATTGAGGTACCTTCCTATTTGGTGCTTCTTGTACAAAATAATGTCTACTATCTGTACTATGTATAGCTAGTACTTCAGGGACATTGTCCTGATTCGAGTTTCTGTGTAAGGATAATTCTACAAAAATAACATTTCGTAAAATAAGTCACATCACGTTTGTAGGTCGCGCGACCTCATCGTGGCTGTATTACAGAAAGGATTTTGTTAGAAGGTAATTTATTATTCAAACTAGGTGTAGGAACAAGTCCTAATTAGTTAGATTTTCTATGTGAGTCCTGTGTAAAAAAAAAAAACTGTGAATGCATGTCATTTGTTTTGTATAGCATAACAATAAAAAAGTGTTTTCATAAAATAAATACAACGCAGCCTATTTTTCACTTTAACAAATTTCTCGCTGAGTATAATGTAATCCAAAGTTAATTTAGCTGCCACAAAGACTTTTATATTCCCTCCACCATTCAGTAAGGCCCGTCTGCTAATCTCTTGGCGTTTCAATGATATTCAACTTCCATCGGCTTTCTCTTCTTCTCGATGAAATGCATTGTCTTCATTTGTCTTCCCGGTGTGAAAATGGAAACTTTAGGACTTGGCGTGAAATGATAATGTAAAAGGAATGTAGCCACCTACTTAACGAACAATCTCCAATTAAGGATTAACTAGACCTTTTCAACTAACTCAACTCTGGCTTTTCGAGATTGCATTGTATTAAACAAGGGGTAACATTATTTATTCTGTAATTACGAACTAATATGAATTATTTAGACATTTATACAAATAACACCTATTAGATACCTTTAGTATACCTATATAATATATTAAAAAGGGCTCAATAACCTCCTCGTGTGAACACTGTTTGCTTTACAACTTTACGGAAGGTGCGGAACCGAAACGACATGCGCCTTAACTTATCAATTATATAAGGTGCGCCCTTATACCTACCTATCTATTTAGCATCTGCTTTAATATTTAATCTCAATCCTTGTCTCAAAAACTGCTATAATAAGCTTGATTGGCTTTCTGTTCAATGTGGATACTTTCAGAATGCTATGGGTACCAAGGAATTTGAATTCCTTGATGGATACTAATTTTAATTTGGGTGAATCAACTTTTAAGACACTCCTTTGACAACATTATGAACAACTAAAAATAAAAAATAAATCATCGAAATATTATGAAAATATACTGTTAACATTTGCACAAGTTTATCTATTTTTAGGTTTTGCAGTGGGGCACGACATCTAAGCTAATATTAACGAGTTTTTTTAGAAAAAGTGACGAGGGTGCCTCATAAATATCCATTGCAACGCTGTAGAGCGACAATAAACCTACGCGCACCAGCTGAGAACTTAATTTAGGCTGGGGGGGCGGTAAAGCTAGGTAGAGATTTTTTGATCATACCAACTAAATATTAGACAATAATTGCTTTAGATGACACCAAGGTAGGCGTCATCTCTTGATAACGGTCATGAATTTTTATCGGTAACTCTGTAGAACTGATGTTTTGATCAAAGTTTGGGACAAAAGTTTGGATGCACGAAAAATATAAAATATTTGTCAAACTTTTATAAATGTTAACTTTAAACGTAAGTTTATCTTTTTCTGAATCATAATATTGGGTAAAAAGGCTGTGCATTCATACCTTTTTTTTAAGATACGTCCTAAATTGTATCGTCATCTAGGCCTGGGGACACATGTTTTTTGTATGGATAGTGCTTATGTTCTGCTGAGTTACCATAATAAAGTCAAAAATTTTCCTATTAACTATAAAATACTATGAAACTAGCATGTTAGGAAAGGATCTAAGTTTACGTTAACATCAAAACAAACATATTTTATAAGGAAATTAGGATTTTTATGCTCTTTGCATGACAGGGACACAAAAGGAGTGCCTTAAAAGTTAATTCACCCATTTATGCACATGTTATTTTGAATTTGACGGCAGGAATAAGAAGTTTTTTTATAAAGTCAGACAATCTACAATCTATAACCTTTTTTATGCAACTGGTTGATGTCAAAGTCAAAGTCAAAATACACATATTTATTCAACAAAATCACAATGATGGACCAAGCCAAGGAATTTGAATACAAGTACATCAAATTCCTTGGACCAAGCATATGGCCCAACTAATATTAAAAGGTTACCATCACAACAACACAAAGCATTGTGTCGTAAGTCACGCACGTTAGGAACGTGTCCTACCGATACACTGCCCTACGTCTATTAACTTGAGGCATACAGCCTTTAGGCGTGCCTGTAATTTCACCTTTAGACAATTAACAACATGAAGGTTATGGCAATACAGAAGATATAGGTAATCTACCTAGCCGTTTTCGGCTACGGAGGCTTAGCTTCTTGGACTTTTTATTAGTTATTATTATTAATACAGTAGATAGCATGGAGAGCAATAAGTAGCCCTAACATCATGACATAGGTTTGTAAGAAATCGTCGAACATCGCTATGAATTCGCCTTCTTATTCTGACAGCCAATTGATTTACGATTTCCAAGCCCGCGAACGAAATGTATGTTGTACGAAAGTAATGTGTACTAGCACAAATTTTTGCCTATATTTCTTACGTAAAGTATCCTTGGTATAACGACTTTCAAGTAATTATTCTCGCTTGGAAAAAATAATTGCTTTTCTCCGTCATACAAAATCGTTGAATAGGTATCTAGTAGATAAAAGCTGCTTATTCCCAGATAATCACCATTGTCATCAGCATAAAGAAGTAACCTTCTCGCATAGCGTTGGGGCTCCGCCATCTTACATAATTTTTTACATACAATACATTTACATACTTTCCGAGATATTTCAGTATTCATATTTTAGAACACTATCCTACTAATATTATAAATGCGAAAGTTTGTAAGTATGGATGGATGAATGGATAGATGGATGGATGGATCGATGTTCGTTACTCTAACTTAAGAACGGCTGAACGGATCTTGGTGAAAATTGGCACAGATATAGTCTGGAATAACACATAGGCTACTTTTTATCCCGTGGGAATACCGGGATGAAACCGCAGGGCGCTACTAGTTATATTATAAAATAGGCAGTTAATTAAAGTAACTATTGGTGCTACTACGTACTAGGTAACCTAATAGCAATCCTTACATCTTCTTCTCTCCGTCTATGACCCCGACAGTCGACAGAAAATCTTGCCTGTCTGAAGTGATATAATTTCAATTATTTTAAGTCAAGTCAGTCCATAGTAAAGTCTGCAGTTATTTTGTTTTGAAGAAACTGGTTGTCTTCAAAACTTTCGAAACCTTTTCGTTCAAATGCGGATAAACTGCACTTTTATTTCAAATGTTTTGACTCAAGTTAAAAGCCCCCAAAAATACACAACAGAACTCAAAATAACACTAGAAACAATTGATGACAGAGCTATTTTGCTTCCCTAAACAACAGGAAACGAATCCAATTCTAACATAAAACTGTATTTAGGTTAGTTTGACATAACTAGCGTACAACTCCTGCACTTCTGTTCCAATAATAACAAGCTACAATCAGCTCGGATCGTGTGTTCTGTATTTTGTTTCAGAGTTCCAAATATTGTAGTAGTTAAAAGCCTGCGGCTCTGTGGTTAATTAGATGGTGACATCAATAGCTTCAATTCAAATAATCATAATTTGCCCGCGATTGTCTGATGAAGTCCGACGATATCTACTCTGTAGGTATGATATAAATTAATTCATAATTATAGAATTAATTAAAACGGATTGTCTGCGCTGTATACCGCAGAGTCACGGTGTCTCACAGTCCCCACGGAAGCGTCGGTATACGACATCTTTCACCCAAAACTCTGCATGGTTAAAAGACGAGCAGTTGACACTCTACGACTCTCTCAAAAGAAATTTTGATGAGATGTCAACTGCACAACCCTCATGGTTTGCTTGCTGTATATAAGTATTAGTAAGTGTATATCTGCAGAGAAGCTTTGGTGCGGTCGATTGGTAGCAATTGAAAGTAAATTACATTTCACAGTCTATAAAGTACCTATCTGTTTGTCCCGGAAAAGTTTGATAAATTCAATTTTCAACTGGGTTGCTTCCGTGTCTGAGCGGTTCACGCTTGATACTTTTTGAATAAGTTGGCCTCGCGCCGAATCAATATTAGAACTTATCCACGGATATTTCTGAATAGCAACATCAAAGTTTCTGTCACATATTGAAAGGAATTCTGAACTTTTGGAAGTGTGGGATAAGGTCAGATAGCTACAGAAATAAGTAGAGGTAAATCATTTATAGTCACTGATGTGCTTCGTGCTAAAATGTCTTATTAATGTTTTATTTCTGTAAAATTATAGGTATACATTTTCCGAATTTATCAATTTAATGTGTTACCTATAATTCTGCCTAGAGATGGCAGAATTATAGGTAACACTTATCATAATGAACTCCAGCAGCAACGAAGCAGCCCCCCGTTTCTGATCCTGAGGTCGCAGTTTCGGGTCAGCCTTACGTAAGGTATTTTTGCTCAAAAAAAATATGAACGCTGTGGTGTGCTCTCAAACGGTAATTAAAACATTACCAAGAAACCCGTGGCTCAGCTCTGCACGTATCAACCATGTCCTGTGGATGAGGCTGACGAAACTGGAAAGATGGTAAATTCTGGGCAAGATCCATCTAAAATTCTGTCCCAGGCACTCTAGCATCCCGTAAATATGAGCATAAGTGGAAAAGTTGCCCCTGATGCTGTAAAAATCATCTAAAAATACTTATAAAAGCGTTTAATTTTAGTACCTACTTGGTACTGGGAGATCTGAAGGGATATCTACCGTGCCTGGGGATCAAAGTCGTGAAGCTGTTTCAGTTTTCAGTTTCAGTTTAATTTTTACCTAAAAATATAGCAAAACTCTATTGTTTGGTAAAAAAAGCACAAAAGCATTGCACGTTCAAAATGAACAGCTAAAAGAACTTTAAATTTCCAACGTCAATTAGGTATTCAAATACGCAAACCAAAGCGCTACGTCAAGGAGGCCAAGGGCCGCCGTTAAAGCCGACCTAAAAATAATTCAAATGGAGAAGTCCCCAATGAAGGATTAGTTTATGCGGTGAGCCCATACCCTTTAAATCTGGTGCAGGGAGAGCAGGACTAATCAGCGCGGATTGTTGCCCTTCCGCCACTCCACGCCCTGAATCAAGTAAATGAGAAAACTTTCTAATTGGAATTTCAAATAGGCCTCCGTTTATCCAGACGAGAACTGTTCGCGGTTCGACGCCAACATGCTCGCATTATAATTCTCTCGGATTAGGTAATTGATACGGGTTTTGTTAAATTAACGTCAGGGGGCCTGAACGCGCGTAATACCATATCGTTTTAATTTAGACGATATTTATATACCAAGCTACAAGGGCTCATCAAAATAACTCCGTGAATTTCGGTACCACTGATATTGAAAATACATCTTTGTTCAGATATCTTTGACAGCCTTCGCTACGAGACCTACGTTACTTATACGTGATTTTGATTTAAGCTTGTTTTCACGTTATAAAATTTTTGGTTTAGGCCTTTATAAAGATATACCTACGTCACTTACTATGTACTAAGTTACTCATCATCATCATCATCATCACTAAGTTACTTATGAATAAAGAAGATAATTAAATTAAATTAAATTAATTCTATACAATACAAACGCTTATTATATTTTAAAACACTAGTAATTGCCACACCAATTACTTACTAGAATGCGTGCATTTTCTTATTTGGCTCAATCGTATTTTGCATTAGAGATTGGTTCAATCTTGTTAATTGTAGTTATTTTGTAAGAGTCTTTTTACAAAATAACTACAATTAACAAGATTGCTTGATTATATATAGACATATATATAATCAAGCAATCAGTTTTGTGCACTCGAAAATCAATGATAAATTTACCTATACCTGTAAATGTAAAGATGACCATGATCTATCCTGTAAAATTGTTTTCCCTTCTAATACGCTGGCGGTTTGACAGACGTTTGCGGTCAAGTATGAGCTCCAATATGAAGTATCCCGGCTCTGCTGTTGGTAGCGCAATCTATCTCCATCAGCGATTTGCGTAGGTTTACTTTATTCCTTTTACATCTGGCCGCAGATAGTAAAAAACTGGACATGCCACCAGAATAAAATGAACGCGATGATGCGTCAGCAAATGAGTGTGCAATGTATATTAGAGGGTTTCATCACAGCGTTCGCGTTACATCAGAGACGTTGTAAAACTTGCCCGGCCGATGGTCGAGTAAGCTCGGAACGAAATTGCCAATCCTCTTTCACAATGGACCGTAAAATGGTTTTCCGTTTTTGCCCGACCGAGCGGAGCGCTACTCGTTGATTCACTGGACACGTCGCGCGGTGGCCTATCACTAGTTTGGAGAATTTGTGAAAATAACTCTTTATATTCCCGAACTTGCATGTCGCTCTTAACGTAAAATCGGGCTCGGTAGTTTCAGGTGTCAACTATTGCGTTAACCTTTTGCAGAATAAAAGCTAAATTTATTTAAATCAGTCAAGAACTGAATTTAATTTTGGTTTATCATCAACTAGCGACCCGCCCGCGCGCCCCTGCTTCGCACGAGTGCACATATCATGCATGTATTAAACATATACCCATTTCTCTTGAATCACTCTATCTATTAAAAAAAACCGCATCAAATACTGTTGCGTAGTTTTAAAGATTTAAGCATACAAAGGGACAAGGGGACATAGGAACAGAGAAAGCGACTTTGTTTTATACTATGTAGTGAAGTCGTCTGCATTATCTCCTACAATATATTGTGTATTCGGCTAATACAGACTGTAATTTCCAACGGATGCCCATAAAGAGATAAAAGTAGCGGAATACAAATTGTATCTTCACGTATCTAGATGCTGGGAATAAAATAATATCATTGCAGTAGCAACACATTTCAACGCTGCTGGCAGCGGGGAGTACGATGTGGCGAGACGACACAAGTGTATAAGCCAGTTGGAACTACTGTCAGTGACAGCTACAGGCAATATCTTTGCTCCACCAGACCAATATCTGTGTTGTAAAAAATAATGAAATTTTCACTTTAAAACAACCTTATGTGTCTTTGGTTTCTTTTATAAACAAAATTCTATGATGGCTACGGTAATGTAAAAGTTTTATCTGTTCAGTTTTGTTGTTTATTTATTTATGTAACTATTTCGTGACGCAAAACTACTAGTTGTAGTAGGTATAACAATAAAATTATAATATAAATGTCGAACAACTACACAAAAAGCTTTATATCTAGCTAGCTAGTGATTCACTCGTAAATTGCACCTTTGCGTAATCAGCTAGTTTGTCTTTTAAAATTTGTTTTAGTTTCGTGACCAAGTACAATAAGAGCGCTTTTTTGCGAGTCGACTAATTGGTCAAACGCGAATTACTGCTGTAATAATAGTACATTGTTCACCGAGAGGAGAAAGTGACCGATTACCGTCGAGGGTGTCGTTTGAAGCCCGAGCCGTAGGCGAGGGCTTTAAAACACCCGAGATCGGAAATCGCACTTTCTCTCGAGTGATACATAGCGCTTTATACTACACCTACGAGGAAAATAAAAAACTAAAACTGAATCCTCAAACAACACACAAATTGAAAATGGCGCCAATGGCGTCTGCAATTTTCACATGTTCTTTTTTCAAATTGTTTATCCTGCCGCCGCAGGGTCGCACTGCCAGCCTGACACCATCCAACACACAGCTAGTGGCCAGTGTCATTTTGCGAACTTTGAGATAAAAACTCACTGTAAAAACTTTTTGGCTTTTGATATTTAGGTTACCGGCGCATAGTCTTACCCAAAATTAAAAAAGAAAAACCACGTAAGATATGGATTTTCATACACTTTTCTCTCCCGCTCAGATGTGTTTTCTCCCCGCATATTTGTTCGATATGCAATGACGTACTTTCAACCGTAAATTTGATAAAGTATCAAGGTACTTTCCAAGCAGGTGTAGTATAAACATTATTTTTCTACTCCACATAATACTTTGAATTTTAAAGTTGAATTTGAACAACTTTACTCTGTTGTTTGGTAAAAGTAAACAAACCTTTCACAGGATTTTAGATGGAGAAGGCTTGACAGTAGGTCTTTATACCACCCTCACAGTTTATCGGTCTAATCCACAGGAAAGACATGGTCAATACATGCGGAGCTGAATTGCCGCGGGTTCTTGCACTATTTTCGTAGGTAGATATATAATATTAACATATTTCATATAGAGGAGGCCTATGCCAAAGGGCACACCGAAAATCAAAGATAAATTACTAAAAATGTGTTTTAATAGTGTAAAATATAAAAAACCTTTCTGAATAAACGGCTATTATTATTATTATATTTCATATGAACAAGCCAACCACAGAAATTGTACTGGTTCGGCGTGACCTTACCCTAATAATGGACACGACGGCTGCGTATGCCTTATGCCTATGGATACGGGTAGCTTCGACGCTGAGCCAGCCGCAAGCAATGTCAACTCTCGGAACTCCAAATATAGTACGCGAACGACCCTCGATCAAAAAATAGACGGCAAACAATTTCTGTGGAATTTCAGGGCAAGAAACGGAATTATCAAGAAGTCAGTTCCGGCAACGGCCAAGGTCAATACGATATCATCGGCACCGCGTTTACGATATAAAAATACGAAAACATTTACTGTTGCCTATACCACCAGTACTACCAGTACCTAATGGCTTGTACTACAACTACTATTAAATAAATAGAATTAGATCTAGTCTATCATTGTCTACGGACAAATCAACCATATCCATACTAACCCCATTCCATCGTAATCCAATCACGAGTAAGCTTTAAGCTTATTATCTAATATTATGTTGTTGGCAACATAACTATATAGGTAAATTTAGCTTTAGTAATACTCATAGTAAACGATCATTGCCATGTGATTTAAAATATCTAGATCTAAAAAAGAGTATTGAAAGCACAATCAAACCACCACATAAAACCGAGTGGCCTGTTATCGCAGATTGTCAGGGCCTATAAATACATTTAAAAGGTGAAGTTAACCGGTTCGTATAACTATTTACGCGTGGACTATGCTTTCTGCGGAGGAAAAGATCGCGTATCGTAACGGAAACATTTCTGAAGTATCCCTGAGTATTTGGGCGTACCCTATTCGGGTCACGTGCCGGTAACAACGAGAACGAGTCGAGCGCCCAGAGGTTTGTTGTGATATCGCCGGTTCTTTCACAATACCTGACCCTGCTGGCCGCCAGGAGATTCACGTAGCGCTGGTTTCTACCTAGAGATAGCTTGTCGAACTTTATGGCGATGCTTTTTTGTTTTAGCGGGCACGCGCTACGCTGCTTGTTTTATAATATATGCGGATAAATGTATTAATATTGCATTTAATTTGATTGCAACCTAAAATCATGTTGTAAAAAGTATTTAACAAAATTATTTGCAATTCAACCTTACATAATCATAATAACAGATCTAAAAATGTGCTATCTTGTCTACTGGACTCAGACATAACTTTAGTCGTAATATTTATGAAGCACTGTGCTTTGAACTTTCACGGAAATTTTAGCTTTTGACGTTACTTCGCCGCAAAACTAAACATAAAATGGGGTTGACAGCGTTGACAGATATTTGGTGAAAGTATCGAGAATATGTACAGCCTCGGTAAATTATCTTTATTTGATTTTATAATAGGTATAAAGCGAATTAAAATCCGTATTTTATGACTTATTATTAAAACTAATATTTGGTTAGATTCTCATCCTAGCAATTATTCAGTTACGAGCAGACTCTGCGCTTGACGTTGCATCTAAACCGGCATAAAGCCAGTTTGAACAGTAAAACACTGGATTTAACTACCCTCAATGTGATCGATTTCTCGTAGCAGGTGTGTTCCCCTCGGGGAGTACTTGTCGTCTGTACTCCTGTTAATTTTATTTATTTTTGATGTGAACGGCTATCAAATTACTCTCCAGAATCAAACAAATGGGTACAATTCATTATATTACTGCTAATGTGCGTTTCGATGTTAAAATAATTAGATGAAGACGGGGGAGCACCTGAGAGAAAAATGCTCTATTTGTTTTTTCATTTGTTTATGTGTTAGTTTTGAGGTTTAGATACTGCCGGCTCAAATGTCACAACCCCTGCGCTGCAGCATGCTCGCTGTGTTTCAAGGCACCTTATTTGTTGTTCACAGTTATTTATTCATAACAGATTTGTTACAGGTCACATAATATAAGGTAAAGCTTAAAAATTCAAGTTACCTTACTTTATTTGTAGTTATTGGAATGAGCGGTATTACCCGAGACGATCGCCATTACCCCTACGAGTCTATTTTGATTTTGTGTTCGCCATTGCTCTAATTACACTGATGTCTGAGGTAGTGAATGTTTTGAAATCAAATATTATTCAAAGCTCAAAACAAATCTAATATTGAATATATTGCTTATTTAGACTTATTAATATGTATAAGAAACAAAAAAATCATTTATTTACTTTAAATTTAAATAAGTACCTAACTGATTGCGACTCACAAATATTTTTTTATTAGAGTTATAACATTATAATATAACATGGGACCACAAAACCAACATTGTTGTACAATCTTAAGTAAATCTTCATTTTCTCCACAACATCCCTAAATACCTATTGCTGTGGTTGACGTTGAGTTGGTTTCCGTACCTGCCTTGCTCTACGAATTCACAGGCCAACTTTCCAACTCCGCTGACTTGGTGTTTTATGCTACTCTCAAGTTTATACAACTTTTGAATATTTCAGCATCGCAAGAACGGCACTCAGGGTGCAAAATATAATGTATATAAACGAGTTTCCGTCCATCGATCTAAAAATTACGTCTATCCCACCGCGTATTCCACAGGCACATTAAATAAAAAAGGATGGAATTAAAATCTGTCAAACAAAAACCGAATCATTCATGAACATACAAAATGGTAAAGGATTTAAAAACCCTATTTGGTAAAATAATTAACTATTTGAGACCAAACGAATGTTCGAAAGGGACCTTTGAGACATACTTGAAACCCTTTCAGCACACTGTTTCGAACGAAACTAATGACACCACAAGAAGAAGAACCAAAAACCCGTAGCGTCGGAAAACTTTGCTTTTTTGTTAAAAGAAATATCTAACAACTTACAAACAAAAAGTATAGCTAGGCATGACGATATATTTGTCATATAAATGTAACATAATATCCTTTGAGTCATCCTCCTTTGTACGCTCATTCGAGTGAAAGGGCGGCTAATGCTCATAAGAACGTAACGTATACGCAGTCAGTTATATAAGATACTGCCAAAACATTTTATGATATTTTATGAGTTCCTAATGAGAGGATAAGAGGTATATGAATTAATTATCCATCGTGCAATTATTCAGATAGATAACTCTTTATTGATTATCACAACAAAATAAAGATATTAATTTTTACTTAAAAAACTAACAATTGTAATAATACAATGGGTGACCTTATAGTAACAGCGATCTCTTCCAGATAACCTTTGGATGGACAGGACTAAACATAAAAAGAGAGGCATTAGATGATGGACAAGCAATGGACTGGTATCAGAAAGTTAGACAATCTATTTACATTTTCCCTATATAGTTAAGGCGAAATAAAAAAAAACAATAAGATCAGCGTAAGATGAGCTCTGCGTCTCTCGGTGTCCATAAGCTTGCAGCATGTACACGAATGTTTAGCCTCATGTGCCTGTGACAGCCTTCACAGCTCAGTTGGTAGTAGCTCTGCCTTCTGCGCCGTAGGTCGTGGGTTCGATTCCCACCGTGAACAAACATTTATGTGATGAACATAGATGTTTGTGCTCTGTCTGGGTGTTATATAATATTATATGAATGTATTTACAAAAAAAAAAAATAAGAAGTAGTATATCAGCTATCTGGTTCCCATATCACAAGCATAAGCTTAGTTTGGGGCTAAGATAGTGCTGTGTGAAAAGTCCACCAATAAATTTATATATTTTATATATATATTTCACGGTCAAACAACCATACCCTTCAGATCAAAACAGAACATGGCTGCATGGAGGCAGAAATAGGCATCTTCTACATACGTCTGACTGAGGACATACGGGCAGACAGACGGGTTTATCGAATCTATGAGTGTTCCTTTTCATAATCCAAAACCCGCTTTCAAACATACTCGTATGCATTTTGTTTTGTGCTAATCTTTCAGCAAAAAATAAAATATCGGTATTTTATAACCTACGTTCTTGGAGTTTTCTCCAAGAACTACACTAAACGAAAGAAGTCTAGGTTTTTTGAGTCTTTGAAAACGCTGGTTTTAATACCACAAAGCTTGAAAGTCATTTATTTGACTTCGTTTATAAGAAACTAGCGACCCGCCCGCGCGCCCCTGCTTCGTACCCGTGCGATTGTTTTTCTACTATATCATGCATGTTTTATACATATAAACCTTCCGCTTGAATCACTCTATATATTAAAAAACCGCATCAAAATCCGTTGCGTAGTTTTAAAGATTTAAGCATACACAGGGACATAGGGATATAGGGACATACAAAGCGACTTTGTTTATACTATGTAGTGATTGGAAAACAAGCTATGAATAATTAATTATGTCTAATGGCAGACGTGACTTGAGTTCAGTGTGCTCTAATATTCTTAGGTACGAGAGATTTAGTAAAACCTGTAGGTTACTTTAAAACTGTTAATTACAAAAAAAACGAGAACGCAAGCCGTGGGTTCGATCTCTACCGTGAACGAATATTTACGAATTTCTCTGTCTGGGTGTTATAATGATTTTACGTATTTACAAAAAAAAAAGAATTATATCAGAGGTTTGTTCTCAAAACAAGCTTTGTTTAGTTTGGGTCTAGACAATGTGGAATATCCGCCAATATTTATTTATTACAACACATTTTTAACTCGTAAACTGAAAAACAGGAAATGTTTTACAGGTTTTTTTATATTAATTAATTTTACTTCGCTAGTGATACAATACAATGATTTGATTGAATTCCCAACAGATACGAAGATAGAAAATTCAATATAGAATAATGCTTATCTGATTGTAGTGCTTAAAGTTGACATTTCGATTCCGTCTTTCATTCAACGGCGTAGGACACCTCCAAGGGCAAGCTTAAATTTTTAATGTTTCAGTATTTCCTGACTTATACGGAACGTTCGGTACATGAGTATCATTCAACCTTGACATTTTTACAGGGGTGGGGAAGGTAGCTCATATGAGAAATATTAAGGCTTAGCGATCGCCACCAGCTGACGCGGGGACGCGTGCCTCGAGACGGGTGCCTTGCGACCTCCTTCATCTTCAAAACGCCTTTTATGTTCTGAATAAAAGTAATTGTTAAAGCGTCAACATCAAGCTTCTTTTTATTTTCGCTTTTTATGCTCAACTTCGATAATTTAGGGTAGAAATTTGAAATATAAGTTACTAGTTGTGCCCCGCGGTTTCACCCGCGCAGATTTAAATCCCGGTATTCTCATAAGATAAAAAGATAAAAAGACTATAATCTATCTCTCTGCCAATATTCACCCAGATCCGTTAAGCCGTTCCGGCGTGAAAGAGAAACACACATTCAACCATCTATCCATCCATACTTACAAACTTTCGCGTTTATAGTAGGATTTAATGCTACGAATATTGCTACGCTGTAGACGCTCTACGAAATTTTATTCAAAGCAAAATATTTCAGTTATACAAACATTATGTACATTTCTGTAATAACTATTTAAATTAGGTACTTACTAGTATTATGTAATACTGGAAAAAACATCAAACACATCATATTTGCGATGATCAACATGCCCCAGCAGCATAGTATTTTCGGAAAAAAAGATATGTATTTCGTACCGCGTCTTAGCTGACGCTCGTTTGTCACAAGGGGGCTGAGCTCGGTGCCTCCAGCAATCTGTTTGTCCAGCTGCCACCTTCTTTCTTTTAACAAGAGCTTTACTCGACACCTAGAAATTTATACGTTTCATTTCTTACAATATTCTCTGCTCGAAGTATATTATGCACGTATAGATACGTACGTCAAACGAGTTCATCAAAGACTTCAAATATTGAACAATACGTATATAAAACAATATCTGACAAGTAACAACAGAAACACTAAACTTGAAATCTGATAATCATTGTTTTTGCGTTAGGAGAGAGAAGAGGTTGCTCCCACGCGCTGATATCAGGCCCTCATCAAACCCTCGGTTATCCGTCTGACAAACTTTGACAATTCTAAAGCACAAGTGCAGGCTTTACGAGCTCACGAATCATTAACTCATTGTTCCCTAGAAACTCTGAATACCTCGTTCACGCAGCAACGTATTGTTCCTGAAAATTATGATCGCTCCCTTGGTTATCCTGAGCTATTAGTTACATTATCCTCACGGGTTTTGGCTAAGTTTCCACGGTGTACGATTTATAGGAAAGTAATCGCCTCTATCTTAACGGAATGGATAAAAAGTGGAAGAGTAGCATCATAATTTATTTCCTTCACCGAACATATCACTAATGATCCAATATCACGTAAAACATCTATCATATTATCATCAGTCCAACTTATTACGAATAAATCTGTCAACATTTTTTTTTCTAACTGGAAGACACTTATTGTAGATCAGTTATAACAGGATACCTTTACGTGCATAACTTGATATCTTCCAATTACTTACGACACAATTTTAAGATGACACGTGTTTCTCGAGACGGCCCTTTATTTTTAATTTTGATCCAAGCATGTTTTCATACATAAAAATTAGAAAACATAAAGTCCCATTTTGAAAAAAAATTGCTTGTATCAAAAAAAAAATTCACTAAATCATTGACAACTACTTAACCGATTGCGATATTACATACATTGTAGTATACATTCAGTAATTTTTTATTGTCAAAAATGTTCAATTGTGCGAGCGAGATAGCGGCACGCTGTATGCTGCCCCTTAAAAGCTCCACGAACAAACAAGTCAATACGTGCGAAACTTGCGTCGAACAGACTGCAAACGGAAACTACGTGCTATGCACTCGGTACTTTAACCACACAATACCTAATAATCCTCCACGAGTCCTGTGTTGCTATAAAGTCAGAAGTAGTGGCATGTATGAGCAAGTACCCAACTCTATTGCGATGTTCTATGGCCACCCTAAGACCTGCTGGACTAAAGCCTATACCTTAATTAAAGTGTCCTCCGAAGAACCTATAAAAAGTGCACAGTCTCTTGAGTGAGCTTTAATTTAATCTCAAAAGTTGCCTCAGTGAAACTGCTATCAGCAAACATGAAACCAGGCTGTCCGTTACATAATAAAATTTGCAATTAAGATGAAAATTTAGGGAAGCTAATGATTTTATTGTTTATGCATTGCATTTTTACATATAAATGTTGGTAGATGGCGCGTCCGATCGCCGGACGTTGGTAATCCACAGTGCATCCATCATCCATAATCCTGGCTCTAGCTCCACCACCGCTCAAAACGGCTATAAAGGGACTTTAACGATTACGTGTGTAGTGCTTCTTACTTTGCCATCGACTGTACATTATTACTTCATTATCTAAAAATTATATATATATATTATAAATGAGCACCGGTGGTCTAGTGGGAGTGACCCCGCCTTCCGATCGTAAGGTCGCAGGTTCGAATCCGGTCGTGCACCAATGGATTTTTCTATTGAAAAATATATGTGCGCAATGCCAGTGCTCTTAAACGGTGAAGGAAAACATCGTGAGGAAACCAGTTAGTATTCTAACAGCGGCGATGGGCTTGCAACCTGTCACGTATGGAATACTAACTACTGCAAATTGTGGGTATGTGCCAAATGTAATGTTTGGACGTACCTCTGACTACCCCCCTAAGACATCCTCAAAGAATCTTGAATTAGTACCTACTTGGTACTGGGAGATCTGAAGGGATATCTACCGTGCCTGGGGATCAAAGTCGTGAAGCTGTTTCTGTTTTCTGTTTTTCTAAAAATTAACTATGCCGGTGAAAGATTCAAATGCATATATTTTTAATTGAGCTGTTTGTGTTCAAAATAATTATTAGATATTAAAAAAATATATTAGATATTAAATAATATAACAAATAATGCAGGACAATCCACACAGCATCATCAAGCCCCAAGGTAAGCTACTCAAAGCTTGTGTCATGGGTACTACTAGATGACTGATATATTTAAATGATTATATACTTACATATATAGATATTTTTTTATTATTCATAGAAAACACCCAGACCTACGGAACATATTTCTGCAGATCGTACACAAATTTGCTCCGAGGCGGGAATCGAATCCGCAACCTCTTGCGTTGTAGGCGGACTCTTGCCCGCTGCACCACAGAGGTCGTCAAAAAATAAAATAAAATAGTTAAGTAGCTCAGCATAAATAATAGTATGTGATATGGAGTTGAGGCAAATTCTCGAGACCCTTAAGATTCTCAAGCATAGCCACACCTAAGTGTATGTGTGACGTGTGTTTGTTTTTAAATGATTTCAAAAAAATTAGGAGGTTCTCAGTTCGTCTGTATTTTTATTTTTATGTTTGTTGCTTCATAACTTTTTACTGGGAGGACAAATTTTTATGAATCTTTTTTTATCGAAAGCTGGTGCTTGTCATGTATGTGCCCCCATCTAATTATTTATTTTCTACTAAGTCATGAGGCCTAACTTACTTTGTGGAGAATTCTGGTTGTCAACCATTAGCGCTTGAATTGGCAATAATTTCTCTCCGTGATGTAATTATAAATAACATAGATCACATTTTATGTTCCTACTGTTTAATAAAGGTCGCTATTTATGCGAAAATAATAATTAATTTTGTGCGTAGTCACCCCGAAACCAGTGGAAACGCTAATTAGTTGACAAATAAATTTATACACGGTGTAAAAAGACCACCTCCAAAAACGCAATAAACAGCTGCAGCAGCTGTTAGGATCTAGAATACTATTCTAATGAATAAAATGTTTTTATCAATATGAGGTGTCCAAATGTTGACAGAAGTGCTAGACCTGTCACATCCATTTAGTCAGGGACTTTGACCTCATACATGAACAGACATTTTACTGAAAAATCATTACTTTCGCTGAGAAACTAGGATTTAGAAAGACAGGTATAGATAAAAAATTGTCTTTTTCATTTTTCATAAAGCATGGTCTAAAGGCATATTTTTATTTTAGGGAGTGGTCTTTTTACACCCTCCATGTTATTGATGAGGTTGAAATAGAAAAGCATTTATTCAAAAAGAGTCAGTTAATAAACATTTGTAAAGCAGCAGGATTCAACTTTTATCCAATCACAAATTAAAATAATAAATCAACAGTATAACTCTATCAAGCGAAAATTAAATTGAAAGTGTTGGTTGGCTTAGTGACGATTTTGGGGCTCGGGTTTTGGCTAATTGCAATTCTGGATGGGCCTCGAAAGTACTTAAACTGGTTTGGTTATGATGTCCGTCGTACCCAAAGCACGTAACTTGCTCCCCAGGACGCGCCTTCACAGATCCACTTGTTTTTGACATTTCATGGGTATAACTCTTTCGCAGAAACCATTTGTTATCTAGTTAGCTCAGCTGCCAAGTGTATAAAGGTTTAGTAGTAACATTGAGAACGGGTATAACAAATATATTCTTGTGGGTATAGGTTTTTTACAATTTGTGTAACTTCTACTTACTTTATTCTCAGGTTTTGATCTTATTTTTATTTTTATATATTCTTCTATAGGTTCTTCTGTAGGTCATTGTTACCTATTTATCCTACCTACATGTACTGATTTGTTCATGCTGTACCTATTTAAGATTGCGTGTCCGAAATAAATGCTTTTTCTTTCTTTTGATACAATAATGGCGCAGTCACATAAATACCAGCAGGTAGATACCGTAGGTAGTCATAATATCCGAAAATACAAACCTTGATTATAATAGCAATGTTTTTTTTGCGAGAAAACATTATTCTTTTGATAAAAATATTTAGATTTAGATTTAGAGAAGATTTATTTTCAAAGACAAATAATATATTTATAATACTCGTATACTTATTTAAAAAAATTTTGATAATGTACGAGCGATGCAAAGAAAGCTTTATGTAAGCTCTTTGTCAAATTTAGATGCTTTGGTACTCAAACACCAAGGCCTTTCCCAATAAAGGTTCTATTGAAATCCTATCAATATTTCGGTCAAAGCGAAACCCATAGGTAGGTACTACAACAAGTAACAATAAACACACCGTATAAGCCACGAGTATTTACTGTTTTTTCTATTTTTGTGTGTGCGTACTGCTTGAATAAACATTAATATTTTTAATATGGGAAGCACATTACATAATTCATAGTAATAATTCACTAGCGTCAGCCCACGGCTTCAGCCGCGTGGTAACGGTGATTGCTAACATCAACAGCTCCTTATATTTTTTACCGGTTTCAGTTATTTCGGCACAAAAAGTACCCTAGATTATGCTACATTAGAGTGCCCACACAATTGCGATGCGATTTCGTGCGATGCGATTCTGCTTGCTCTCTCTCTCTCTCTCTGCAAGGTAAATAAATAAATAAATAATGCTGGACAATCCACACAGCGCCATCTAGCCCCAAAGTAAGCCACTCAAAGCTTGTGTTATGGGTACTAGACTAGATGACTGATATATTTAATACATTATATACTTACATAGATAGATATTTTTTATTATATTATGTACACCCAAACCAACTCGCCCAAGCTCGCAGATATTTGCTCTCTCTCGATATTTGCGATGCGATGCGAAATGAGAGCGAGCCTGAAAACACCCTGAAATTGACTTTGTTGATGTTATGTAATTGCTTTTTTAAATTAGTTGTTAGAGTGTCTATGGACACTGTACACTGGAATTTGAGGATTTCTCAAAGATAGTACAATGTACAATATACAATGAAGCTTTATCTGGCATCATTTGTTCTTAAAATCTATATAATACTTTTGGTTCAACAATGAAGCTTGATATGTTTAGACAAAGAAAATAAAACATTGAAACTCGGATTGCTTTCGGTTGTTATGCTGGTATAATTTCTGAATAATATAGCAGCTTTTAAACTCCGTTTCGTGTGTTCTTATAAACTGAGTAAGAAATTCCGAGCGGACGATCTGTTTTGCTGCTTAATGCAGCAGATGGATTTGTTTTTATCAAATAAGGAAAGAAAGTTAGTTGAGTATAAAAATAATAAAATCTCTTTAAGAGTCCGGTGACAGCGGCTCGCAATTTCGAGGTGCGATTGGCTATTATTTCATTTTATTTCATTTTGGGGAGGTTGTTTGAAATAATAACTCTAAAGAAACACGCATAAATACTGTTCGAACACAAATAATACAATAATATAAGGGAAATGTGCTTGAGTCAGAAATCATTTTGGTATTAGGTAAACGTAAGACCAAACATACTAATACCAAAATGATTTCTGATTCGGGCATGTTTCCTTTATATTATTGTATTATTTGTGTTCGAACAGTATTTATGCGTGTTTCTCTAGAGTTATTTTTTCAAACAACCTCCCCGAAATGAAATAAAATGAAATAATAGCCAATCGCACTTCGAAATTGCGAGCTTCGAATTGTCACCGGAGCCTTAACTCGGCGAATTTCATTCTTTTCTCGAGAATTGAAGGCGCAATCGCAAATATAGAATACCGTAGCAATGGTCAAACAGGACAAGCATAAGCCAGAGCCATTTCACTTACTCTATTATTTTCTAGAGACAACTAAGTTACCTAACCAACAGTAACAAGTTATCTTTTACTTTATAGGATTCTTTAAGATGATTTAGTTATAAAAAATAAACATTAAAATTGTCATCAGAGTATATACGAGTACATGCTTAGTTTGAGATAGATTGATGCTGTGTGAAATGATCCCTACTAAAAAAATCCTTGCTTCATGAATTGAATTACAAAAAAATCGATTAGATGAAGTTTGAGTCAAAGTTAAATGTTTTTTTATTCAATAATCATACTGTTGATTTTCGACTGTCAGCCTAGTGTACACTTTAGATTGAAAAGATGAAAAAATAAGGGTTTTTATACAAGTTAAAAACTGAAGCTACCTACGACAGAAACAAAAGTTTCAAATTGAACTACGCTGTTAATTTCGGAACGCTTTTTAAACATTTTCAAGAGCCGTAATTTGTAATTGTAATTTGGAGCAAAGGGTCTTTGAAGTTGAAGGAAATCTCGCGAAGTTACGAGTAAAAAACATTTCCAAAGTGTTTCGCGTTAAATCTGGATGAGGGTGCGATTCATATTGGTTCCCATAGGCAAATCAATGCTACTACTCAGTGCAAAAAAAAACCTGTAAATAACACAATCCTCATCAGCTCGGAGAAGTCCACTGCTAGACAACAGGACTTAGAACAATTCTAAGCCAAAGGGCTTAGAATTGTTCTAAGCCCTGTTCTAAGCCATCCACCGACTTTCCGCGATCTTTACAATGTCGTCAGTCCAGCGGGTAGGGTTCGCTTCGTTTTCCTGTTCGGAATTGCCATTTGAGATCCTTAAAAGTTAAATAACAAGATACTCAACGTGGAAATAAAAAAAGCATTGACAAACATGCACTGACCCTTGTAAAGTAGGCACACGTAAACTGGGGTGATTTTATAAAACAGCAAATTTTTTCTTAGATGAGGGTGTAAAAACACGAGCTTGATCATCGAACATAATATAGAGATGAGCCTAAGCGTATATAAAACGGCACTGTATAAACTTTCTATAGAGAACTTCATAGTCAGTGAAATAATGTTAGTGTAGAGCTAAAGTGCTCGTCCGCAAGAGTACTATCACCATGCGTTTTACTGCCGCCAAGCAGTGTTGCTGTGTTTCAGTTTGAAGAGCGTGCGTGCTAGTAAAATTACACACACACATGAGGGTTAACATCTTTTTATGCCCCAAGTTGATGGACGCAGATTACGTTTATATCGTGTGTGGCTTGCTTGCGAGGTATTCCTTTGCAACGGTCACCACTTAACATCAAGTTTCACCAGCAAGTAGGTACTATAAAAAAATAAGATGGCTCTGCAAACGTGTCAGCATGGATATCCATGCTGACACGCACGCTGTAGGTTCTATATAGAACCTACAGAAAACTAGGTATTTTTATAAAATTTCATCGCCTATAGCCTAACATATAGAATCCAGATGTAAGCGAGAGGTGAAGAATAAAATTAAACGAACAATGGTGCATCATTATGAAAAATGCGCAGTGCGATCGATTTTATCTGACTACGTGATATATTTTTCAAGGCGTGCTCTAACGGGTCTATTTAATCACTTCTACATTTTCATAAGCTCTTTTTTTTCAGTTCCAGCTCTTTTTAATTGACTTTTGATACCTAAAGTACTTTTGTACACCTTTGAACCTAAAGCTCAACTTAGCCTTGTCGAAATCATTAATGTTGATAAATATCACAAGCATGGTTACCAAGTAAGTAAATATCACAAGCGGCCATCGAACCTTTTGGCTCCACGACCACCTATACATATTCTATACGCAATCTTATTCGACCTACGCCTTTCCTCCTCTTGCTGTGGATACTAAGGTAAGTGGTATACAGAGGCCTACTGGGTCTTTAAAATGTTATCTAAGTATCGTAATTTTATCTAGAGGAACAAGGCGACAACACCATCAGCCATCACCATTGGCATTCTGATTGGCACTGATTTGAATCAATTGAGCTATCTCTAGATCATTTGTTGCGGTCTGCAGATAGCTCAATTAATTGATTAATGTGTATTATGCATGTACATTTTATAAATTTTAATTAGTGTATTTTTGTGTTAAACTTCTTACCTTATTTTAATAATGTTCAACATCAAAACGTAACTCACCTTCCACGTAATTAATAACACATTGCTTACATGAGAGCATAGGTACATGTTTGGAATGAGACAAAGTTGTAAAATCATCCTAAATAGGAAAGACGACCGACATACAAGACAAACGCGGTCATTAATATGTCCAAGAACTTGCGGGTACAGTGCACATCATTAAGGTTAAGACTAAATAGGACAGCGTTATAGAAACGGTTGTGCAATCCATCACGCGTAAGCGAGCCCCGACAGACCACTTAGCCACTGTCCGCCGCCAGCGGACGCGAGCCTCCGCCAACATCCGCCTGCGCTGCTGACGGTACCGCGCCAGCTCACATCAGGACACCGGAATCATAAAGCCACTACATTCACGTTTAAAATGTCTCAAGGTGACAGCCGCTAATGTAATTCTCGCTCGCACATTTCTACATTATTGAAGACTAGTTGCGCCCCGCGGTTTCACCCGCGCAGATATAAATCCCGGTATTCCCAAGGGATAAAAAAGTAGCCTGTGTGCTATTCCAGACTGATCTATCTCACTGCCAAGTTTCATCCAGATCCGTTCAGCCGTTCCGGCGTGAAAGTGTTACAAACATCTAGCCATCCATACATCTAGCCATCCATCCATACAGTCATACAAACTTTCGCGTTTATAATATTAGTAGGATATCCGCTTTTCACAAAATATGTGGATGTGAGTTGTCTACGATTCTGCTTTATTTTGCAGAAGATAAAGCGGTAAGGCACGGATCCCAGAAAATCATTACGTAATGTCTATATGAAATTGAATTAGTGACAATGGTGTCGATGTTGTTGCATTATCCTAAAATAACCTAATCTGACAGCTCTAAAATTATAGCCGTCCTTGATGTTTCGGTCTTTTAGAAAGGGATGGCAATATTTTTAGTGCTGTTAAATTAAACAGAAGAATTGACACCATTATCTATATCTAAATAAAAAAGTTATCTAAGTATAGCATTAGGCACGTTCACAAAATATCAAGTATTTATATCGATACATGCCAATCACATTTTATTTTAGAGTGCGGGCTAAAAATGTCGTATGTTTAGTCTAGATATTTATTGACTCGATTAGATTCTGACACAGCTGCAATAGATTATTTTACAGTCACGTCTCACTCTATATTTTATTGCTTTTATGCGTGCGCTCTAAACGATGCCAACGATGATAGTACCTATACCTTGAGCCCGGCCTTAAGTTTCTAAAGCGGCATAAATTTTTACAGCACATTGCTCATGAGTTATTTTGTATTCAACTGCTTGCACTTTTTTGTTACTCATATCGTAATGTTCGAAAAAACGTTATCATTGTATTTTTCATCACTCACAACTGTTGGTACCAGAACCTTACTTGTGAGAATTTTATTGCAAATGTGTACATTACTAGGTACTATACTGGGTGTGTGATGTAGCCTTTCAACAACTTCGTTTCGGGTAATACCGCTCACTCCAATAACTTATTATACAAGGTGCCTTGAAACACAGCGAGCACGCTGTAGCGCAGGGGTTGTGACACTTGAGCAGGCAGTGTATCTAAACCTCAAAACTAACATAAGACAAATGAAAAAACAAATAGAGCATTTTTCTCTCAGGTGATCGGCATTCCCCCATCTTCCCGTAGTACGTGCATCTAGTGAACCAGCTGGACCTCACTTCACTGTGGGACAACTGTAACGAGCTTACATCGGACAAAGGGAAATACTTAAATACCCTACGTTTCGTCGGAAAAAGCTTTCACGTGTGATTTTTGTTTACGAATATTTTGATTGCTATGATAAAGTAGGATCAATTTGAAAACCAATTTATAAAGCGGAAAAGAAACGTTTAATTTAATTGTATCCAAACAGATTAGAATATACGGCCACGGTCGCATAGTAAATATCCCTATGAATTATTCACCGCGTGTGATTAGATTCAGATGGTTCAGCGCCGTATCAAGGGGAAGGTGGTGGGTTCAAACCCCACTCGGATGATTAGAAAATCTTCTGACACTATAAGAATCAAAGTCCTAGATGACTGACTGACACACTAACGCACAGCCTCAGTGTATAGGTTATATTTTGTGTACAGTCGGATTGGATAGTAAGAGCTCGCATTCTAAGAAGTCCAGATCGACAAATATCGTGAGGAAACCGGCATGTTGTAGAACCTAAAAAGTTCTAGATAAAGAAAAATATAAAGACATGTATTGTGTCAAGTGGGAAAGAAGCCTCTTGAGGGCGCACTTAAAATCAATATTCTTTCACAAATTCTTTCGAAAGAAACTAGTGAGACGACAAGATAGAGAGAGAGAGAGAGAGAGAGAGTAAAAGTATAGAGATAGTCAGAGGCACATAAATAAAAATATTTTATTACAAATTTCGTTGATCTGAACTGGCCTCTAACTATACCCTCTTTTTATATAATATTTAAATTATATTGAGTAAGGCTTGGTAATAACCAAAATATTTGTGGTGAGGTTACCTTTGATATTACAGACGTAAGTTTTTTATATTTTATACAAACCTGTGTTAAATTCATTTCAGACTAACAGAGGTACATTAAAACCATTGCTTTATTTATTTTTGAAAGTTAATTTCCTAAAACGTATGATACTTTTACTCAAAATAACACACGGCAGGATTTACCAAATTGGCTTAGCTCCAATTGAATACCCTCACGAGCGAAGGTGTGGAAATAAAATATTCTCTGTACCTTCATAATCAGAGCTTTACAAAAATTGTAGAGGGTTTTTTTATGCAAGTGATCTCAAATTACAATTGACAGTAATTTGAGATCACTTGCATAATATATTTTTATTTCGATCAAAACAGAAATTGTAAAGAAAGAAGGGATCATTAGCCTCGTAGCGGGACGATACGTAATAATAATAAATCCTGCTAGATAGCCGTGAGAGCACCGGTGGTCTAGTGGGAGTGACCCCGCCTTAAAAATTCGTCGTCGTCGAAAAGTCGTGTGCTCGAATCCGGTCCAGCACCAATGGATTTTTCCATTTGACATATTTAAACTATACGCATTGCCAATGCTCTCAAACGAGAAAACCAGACAGTATTCTGGCGCGGCGCGGCGGCGATGGACTTGCAACCATTCTGAAAATATATGTGCAAATTCAAATATTTGGTCTACCCCCTATAGACACGATGAATCTTGAATTGGAAGTTAGTAATAAAAGAACTGCAGGGATATCTACCGTGCCTATCAAAAGTCGAGAAGCTGTTTCTTCAAGTCAAAGTCAAAATGTATTTATTCAATAAAATCACAAAGATCACTTTCAAACGTCTTAAAGCTAGGTGACTCTAGGTGCCGGTTCCACGTGACTAAAGTCTAGAAGAACAGGTAATAAACTTTCGGTTCCTTCTATCTCCTGATTTGCAAAGCCTGGTGAGACACAACAGGAGAGGCCTTGGTCTGTAACAGGCCTATACCTAGCAGTGATTTTCTCAGAATGATGATGAGAACTTTTAGATTCATAAGTCCGTTTTAAAAGCATGCAATAATTTCTTAATGTTTCATTCAAACCAGCTAGCTAGGTATAACATTGATGAAATCCCTTCAGTGTTCAATTCATGAGGTTATTTCGTGTGCAATAATGAGTTGCCACCTATCCCATTTGACTGCAGTATCCCTCAGTGGAAACACGGATACGCTTGGAACGAAATCACGATATTCATGATGCGCTGTGATAATTACAAATCGGAGCCAAATTACAAACATATCGCGTGACCCGGGAATGAATACACAGGGCTTTCGGCCATTAGCCGTGTTTTAACACTTGTGTTAACAAATGAAAAAATGGCTTATTTCGAGGAGCAAAGGCTGTTGAATGTTGATGTCTTTTTTAAATCGTATTGTCTGTGGGTACTCCAGACATATAGAAGTATTATGCGTGTACCGGCGTAACTACCGGCAATTTACATAGATTCCTTCCTCGGTGAACGTCTCTGTGAGGTAATTCAATTATTATAGACCAGGGTAGTTGCTCAACGTCAGGTGGGCCCTTAGTCCGTAGTTCCGTCACTTTTTCTCATTAAAGTAGTAGCTGATTCTACAAAATGAACTCTAAGCATAAATGCAGTATATTTTGTGAATTATTTGTTCTACTATGGGAGAGCTTTTTGCCCAGCATTGGGTCACGGAAAGCTAGCCCGCTAATTAGCGACAAAGACACGACAGAGATTAATAATATATTTTTCATTATAGGAAGCTGATGTAACACCTCGATGGCGGTGATAAATAAATATTTCGACCTGCAGGCTAACTGCGATGTAATGAGAATAATTTATATCGATTATTTTATATCTTCATAAACTCGGTCGAGTAGGTATTCATATCATTTCATCATATTATTTCACGAATAATTTTCTAGCCTTTTTTACATTTGGCCGTTGGACACAAGCGGCTATCGAAATTCAATTACTTGTCAAAATTACAAAACCGTTCACTCAATTTTAATCCGGCTTCAATTTTATTTGGATTCATTTTGGCCTATCCCCCCGATACCGGCAAACATTGAATTTGAAAGGCCGTAAATTGACAGTCCAAGTCAATTGCCATTCAAATGCCGTAATTAGGGAGCTGACAGTCCTCTCACATAATATGGGTAGAGATAAAACGCGGAAATCTCAAAATAATTAGAACATTGACCGCGGTCATATTATCACATACAAAGTAAGTACATGATAGAACTAGGTCGCAGATTGTCAGAAGAAAAGACACGCAAACAAGAAAAGGAAAAAAGTATGACTTTAACCTACATAATTATGTACATCGATCGTACCTCTAGGATAAAATATGTCAAATCATTGTATCTTTTACGGATACAAAGCAAACAATGCCGTTGATGCAATTTAGTGAACTGCTAATTTCCACTAGACATTATTAGGTACGTGACCCAATACGTAGATCGCACTTAATATTCAAGGATATCGAAAAAGGAATATTAGGTAATATCTTTATTTTCTGTCCCGAAGCGAGGGATGGTTTACTCTTGCGGGAGAAATGTTCAATATTAACAGATTAACTCGGTCGGGGATCCCGCTTCATAAAAATAAATTCCAATATTCCCCTCGTTGCTCTCATAACTCGTAAGAAACGACTCTCACTGGAAAGTTTAAGGCGGACGATTGGAGAATAAAAATTGCATTTATACCATGTTAAATTAAGTTTTTAGTGTATAATTTACGAGAGCCCTAAAATTTTATTTGCTTAAATTATAGAAAACAGCTGGTTGCGAGGTAAATAAAGGTAAATTTACCCAACTATTATATCATCCAATAGGACCATATACGGTGTTGTGTGAATAGACGGAAGTGCGCTATCGAATACCGAATTCAAAAGCCTAGAGCGTAAAGACAAACATTCGTCAATGTTCTGTTTGCTTTGCATTGTTTGTATTGTATTGCATGTTATGTTTTGTATGCAGAAGGAAGGCCGGTTTGTGCATATTAAAGTATCTTGGCAGGCGCATTCGGGTACGAAAAAATATAAAACAAACCAGCAATGGCGCTCGGACTGTCTATAAATGCAGTTTGATGCTTTATTGCCCCTAGCATAGAGCTTCGATTGCAACAGTTGCAGCTGGTTCTCCGTGTCGCACATTTTTGGCTCATTATCTCTATTTCTAAGTCGAACGGTAGATAGTACCTAAAGTAGAAGTTAGTTATCAATGTAACTACGTCTAAAAAATCTATCTCCAAAATCGGCACCATCGTATTTTTTTCAAATGACTACTTTTACTTTACTTTATTAGAACTGGAAATTCAAGTAACGAGGTAAATCACGTGCAGTATTTCTGTTAGCTTGTTTTCGTTTCAAATAAGTTCCACAGCAAAAACTACTTTGAAATTGTGAAATACTTTTATTTGATGATTCTAGAAATCTAGACAGTTACTCGTGCGGTAGCTCAGCGCAAAGCTTTCTGGTTTGCCCGCGAGGAGTGAGACTTGTTCTTTTAGATAACGTAAAACATAGTGAGGATTTCAACTAACTTCTGCAAAGAAGTGCACAAGTGAAAACTGGTTTTCCGACTTTGTACTCGGACATTCTCGTACTCGCAATGGAGCATGATTCTCAATGTATGAAACTGCGCTAGGGGATATAATATAAATATCTAATAACTGTCACTACGTTTACCGTGTCTTTTCTCGTTGCGGCTTTTTAGATACGTCCACAGCAGTCTTTAACACGTAAACAGCCCAGTGAGCCCACATTGGGTCACGATACTGACTTACTCGCACGACCCTGTCCCCATGAGGACCCCGGTATCCACACTGACATTTTGTATTATTTTGCGCGAACTCATGGTATTAGTCGTTCTTTACATATGAGATGTATTTATAGAACCATTCTGTTTTTTAATTTTTGGTATTTTTGAATAGTAAATTTCATCATTTTGAAAATGGCAGAAAATCTCGATGATTCCGAGACATATTCGTCCATGTTCCGTTCTGGGAACTTTGCTTGGGGACTGTGAACGTGTTAATGTTTCAAGCTTTGTGAAAAGCGTAATCCTTTCAAAGCTTAGTGTCATGTGATTTTTTTGGAGTAAAAGCAGTAATAACTCTACTTTTTCTTGATCCTTCCTATAATTGGACAACACTTTTTGACCTCATAAATACATTATGAAAATATTTGTTACCTGAGTAATGCCTAAGACATCTTGCGACTTCTATAAACAAAAAGCAACGTTGTAGATAACGGACACATCTACAAATACCAAATTAAAGCAAAAAAGTACAAGTGACCCGACCAGTAGAGCTATTCCGTTAACATCTCTCACTCAAGTGACCACGGACTCCAAGCTGTGAGTTTGAGTGACAATTTAGTAATACATTGCCATTATATAATAGGTACATTCTCCAATCACGAACGCCACTCGCTTAGTGTTTTGACGACCAGAAATGCCAAAGTAGTAATCAAAGCTCGCGGTCACGTTATCGCCGCGCACCTAGATTCACCTAGTTTTCAAATTTAAATTAAATTTATTAATAACTGTAAGCAGTACAGACCGCATCAATAACTATTTAAATTAAAACTATTGATACAAATATTAAATTATTGAGATCAAAATTACATACCTATTTAAATAAAACTTTGTAACCAAAAAAAAACAAATATTTACACGACAACAATAAAATTCAAAATAATAAAACCAATAAACAACATTTTCTAGTAAAATAAAACGTTTCAAATTGATCGTTGTGCTTTTATTTAATTAATACCTTTTGAATTTGACTTTGAAATGAGCGAGCATCTAAAGGTGAAACTCCTCGTGATTTTGTTGTTTAGTTAGAGAATCGACACTGGCCAGCTAGTGGCCAGTGTCGTATCAAGAAATTTGCCGTCGACAAATCCACAGACTTCGACGGGATCATCCTACTTTGGTCCATCCTTTTACGACGACTGCTATATGAGAACATAATACTCGTATCTGTCGACGACTGTTATTTGCAACAGCCTCTACTATTTTCCAAGATAGATAAAAGCGCAAAGCGTGTATTATCGGTACTAGATAAATGATATATTTAATACATTATATACTTACATAGATAGATATTTTTTATTATACATAAATACCCAGACCAACGGAACAAATTTCTGCAGATCGTACACATCGTACAAATTTGTTCCGAGGCGGGAATCGAACCTCGCCCGCTGCGCCACTGAGGTCATCGGCATGGCACCATCTAGCATAATACAATATTAAAAAAACACTTAGGTAAGCTCTGGAGTAAACTACTAATCTCTGGAGTAATACTTTGGTTTTTGTGTATTATATCAAAAAGCACTACAAAACAAACGAACAGAGAAGTTAAATGGGTGTAATGTATTCAGTCAGCATCGGCACACCGTATTTCCATATTATGCACTGCAGACCGGCGTTAACTAACAGCCACCAATCAAATCATTTTAAAAAGATTTCTTTTCATTAGCTTGTTGTTCGATTTAAAATTTAAAGATTTCTAAAACTCTATTTGTAAAAATGTCTTAATTATTCATAAAAATCTTAAGGAGAAAGACTGTCTATCCAATATTTTCTAAGAGCATTGAATATTAAACAGAAGCGATGAACTAAAATACCATTAAATCTGTACAAGGTTTGAACTGATTGACATTTCAAAGGTTAAAAAATTGCAGTCTGCATATTTATCAAAGACGGGACTGAGTCTGCGATGAATAGAAAATTTAAATATTGGAAAAGTCGATGGTTCGTGTTTATTTTCTTCGGGTGGTACGTGTTAATTGGGGACGCTGGGCACGTCGGCTTGTTGACTTGCGACAGGGCCATTAGGCCTGAGCAGTCTCCCACCCCAAACCCCGACTCTCCCATTCTTTGTGGGTTTATCTGCATTATAATATTATATATCATATGGAATGTACGAATGTATCAAGCGAAAACATTTTCAATTTTATAATTCAATTTATATCGAATAATTGAACATAAAATGTAACGTTTTCCTTTGTGGTCAGTTGCAGTCGCTGCAGATCAAAGGCACGAATGAGGCTAGCCATTACCTACAAAACTACATTTTATATTTATATTCTGCCCTAACAGCTCAGTTGGTGTATAGTGCCTTCTGCTCCACAGGAGAACAAACATTTTTGATCTCTCTCTGGTTGTTATATATAATTAAATGTATGTATTTACAAAAAATAGCTCTTTCGAGAAAAACCGTACCTATACATACTCTTACTACTATATCTCAAAAACTACTAGTCAGATCATTCAAATTAAATGGGACCACATGACAGGCATGTTAAGCAACAAAAATATTCATCGAAACGGTCTTCTCAGTCAAAAGATTTAAGGTAACAAACATAAAAAGCATACAGTCGAATTGAGAATCTCCATTTTTTGAAGTCGCTTAAAAATATATAGACATAATATAGACAGACTAGCTGAACCCGCGGCTTTGCTCGCGCCAAGGAATTCAAAGTTTCATACAAACTTTCATCCCCTATTTTTTCCCCTTGGGGGTAGAATTGATCAAAATCCTTTCTTAGCGGATGCCTACGTCATAACATCTACCTGCATGCCAAATTCCAGCCCGATCCGTCCAGTGGTTTGGGATGTGCGTTGATAGATCACTATGTCAGTCAGTCACCTTTGAGTTATATATATTTAGAAGAAGAAGACTAACCATCGGTTTCTGAAAGCTCGATCAACACTAATCGGCTGTCCAGTCACTTGCTATTTCAGCTTTTACTTCAAATTAGGTAGAGATAGCAAGTCACTTGACAGCCGATTAACGTTGATCAAGCTTTCAGATACCGGGGGATAGACAGACATTTAATTTATTATATTAAATCAGTTACCTGCCCATATTACAAGTATAGCTTAGTTTGGGCTAGATAGTGCTATGTGAAAAGTCTAATCTATATTTATTTATTAAAATAAGGGCTTTGCAGGATAATAAATATTCAAATGTTTTTATCTAATTATTGGTTTTCCGCTAAGGGTTAATAGTTTTAACGTCTTATTATTTATTTACTGTTTATAATAGCCTTTGAATTAATTATGAAGGGTTTCTTACTTGTGTATACCTTACCTATATTTTACAGAGTACCTATCTGCGATTCCAAGGTAGGTAGTTTCTCAGGTAGATTAACTCAAGCGACTCAGCATTTGATTTGGTAAAAACGTGGTACCTATTTATTTTACGCCCGAACACCTACGCATAGGTTTTTCTATGTCCAAAACATTCGTGCGGAACATAAGAGGACTCGGTGATGGGTTAATATTGCGTTGGCACTCGGTCGGGTCGCCCACTAGATGTCACTCTAGTCCTGCTGACCAGTACGAGTCCATGATGTCGGTAATTACTGCATCTCGCCACAGTAAGTAGAAAAATCAGTAGCCATACCTTATGGAAAAAAAACAAGCTCGTTGGACAAAATCAATCGATACCCAGCGTCGACCAGCGGCCCTCAACGCTAAGTGAGTTTTATCTAAAACTAGCGAACCGCCCGCCCGCGCGCCCCTGCTTTACACGGGTGCACATATCATGCATGTATTATACATATAAACCTTCCTCTTGAATCACTCTATATTAAAAAAACCACATCAAAATCCGTTGTGTAGTTCTAAAGATTTAAGCATACATATGGACATAGGGACAGAGAAAGCGACTTTGTTTTATACTATGTAGTGATAGTGATATAGTACGAATGAAAAATTGTGTGGTTTTTATGAAGTCAAGCTATCCAAAAATAATGGGGGAACAGTAAGGGTTTCGGTCTATCTATCTGAAATGTTCATCTTACTTACACGCGTGATGCATGACGCAAATGTTCAAATATACAATTTGCTACGAAACCCTCGGCGCGTGTTTTTAACTAAAACTTACCTTGTCTGTTGGCTCTCACAAAAATAAGCTTTAAATCGCAATAAACTGAAACTGAAAAAAGCTGTAAATCAAAATAAACTTTATACTACTTGTTGGTGGAATAAGCAGATGGCCCACCTGATGTTAAGTGGTAACCATCACCTATAACAAAACATTGCAATGTAAGGCATGCTCAATAGGAATGCGCCCTACGATGCACTGCCTTGCGTCCATCAACTTGAAGCAAACATATATATTATTATGTAATGTAGTACATAGATGTAATGTATGTCAAGTTCATCTACTGCTAAATGTGATATCGTGCTGCATGTCAAATTGTCCGCCACAGGCTATTCGAGCTGCGTCCATTTCAATTAAATTCCACCATGAGTGCGGACGGTCGAGCGTCGCGCCGCCGCGCCGTGAGCGTTCAATGGTCACTCACAGGACGGATCAAACCACTATGTTAAACCACTTTCAACGAACAAAAATATTCCAATTACACGATTTTAGGGGTTCGTTCCCTCTGTACCCTAAGTCTGAATTTGGTTTTTTTGTTTTCCATAACGTCAGGCATTGAAACTCGATGAGCGCCTTCATCGGCCGACAGTGTCAACGAACATAATTAATACATGAAACCTATATTAACACATTATTACATAACATTATACAACTACCAATGTCAAAGAGAAAAAATAAATAAAGCCAATCAAATACACTAGAAAATTATTTTAAAAAAATGTCATAGAAAAAATTAGAAGTGATTAAATTTTTGTACGAGCGACGAGACAAATTTAAAATCTCAGAATACCTATTTACGTAGCGCCGTTAGTGTAGGTACTTACCTACTTATCATGATCCGATAAATTCTCTCCTACGAAGTTAATTACGTTCCGTTATTATATTAACCAGATTATGGCCCATGTAATGGACCTATGAAATCGATGTTAATGGCTTTTATTGAGCTTAATTAAATAAATAATTAGCTTCTTTCCAATTATTATGAGCATGATAATTATCTAAATGCCAAACTTTAAATTGATACAAATAAGAATCACCTACTCACGCATAAATGAAGAGTACTTAAATAAATATTACCGGACATTTTACACAGCACCATCATCATCATCTTCCTGCCCTTATCTCACGCTAAGGATAGGTCAGGACAACAGGTTTTCTTGTCCCACTCTCCTAGCATTTATTTACAACACACATCAATCAATGTAATCAGTTTTTTAATCTAAAGGCACCTAAAAATTGAAACAAGTTATATTATTATTATTTACAGATTTAAATCCCGGTACTCCCACGGGATCAAAAGTAGCCTATGTGCTATTCCAGACTATAATCTATCTCTGCCAAGTTTCATCGAGATCCGTTCAGCCGTTCCGGCGTGAAAGAGTAACAAACATCCATATTCACAAACTTTCGCGTTTATAACATTAGTAGGAGTAGGATAGAGCCCTATATAAAACGAGGCTAATGTTGTATTCATAATGCGGGATGCAGGAGTTGATGGATACACCGAGACACATAACATTCATCACACAAATGTTTCCCTCGGTTGGGATCAAACGCACACTGTGGACAGCAAAGTAACTACAAATTAAACTGTGAGGCCAATAAAAAAAATCTGAATTACAATACCACTGCCTTATAAAACCACACAAAACGAGCTGCGAAACACCTTTACAAGTCGTATTTCAGTCGCATTTTTTTTTATCGCGAGCTAGCTACTGAAAAGCTAATAATGGTTCAGCTTTAAAATAAAATCCTTATTTCCTGCTTTAGCTATTTCAGCAAACTAACACCAATTCACTGAAAATGTACGCAGTGCATGTCAAGCGCAGGTTTTTATGCGTGCACGGATTCGGACGCGAAAGTTTAACTTTCTAACATTATACGAGTTGTAAAGTCCAGTCACGCTTTACGAGTTACGAGATCCAAACCACGAGATTGCGAAGAACGGGGTATAAACAGGGTGTTAAACCACCACTCCTGATAACTTCATGGGGTTAAAGTAGGTTCCTTAGAAAAGTTACTATTATTGATGGGCAATTATGAGTAACTATTTCTAGGAGCACCGGTGGTCTAGTGGATGTGACCCCGCCTTCCGATCGTAAGGTCGCAGGTTCGAATCCGGTCGTGCACCAATGGATTTTTCTATCGAAAAATTTATGTGCGCAATGCCAGTGCTCTTAAACGGTGAAGGAAAACATCGTGAGGAAACCAGTTAGTATTCTAACAGCGGCGATGGGCTTGCAACCTGTCACGTATGGAATACTAACTACCGCAAAATGTGGGTATGTGCCAAATGTAATGTTTGGACGTACCTCTGACTACCCCCCTTAGACATCCTCAAAGAATCTTGAATTAGTACCTACTTGGTACTGGGAGATCTGAAGGGATATCTACCGTGCCTGGGGATCAAAGTCGTGAAGCTGTTTCAGTTTCAGTTTATTTCTAAGAACCAACACTAAGAACAAGAAAAAAAACAGCTGTTTCATACATTTTAGCCGCAATACCGCGAAGCAGGTATTGAACTTTTGCAGTGAATAGCTGTTTTATTTTTAGCGTTCCACGTGTTGGTTCCATAGAAAATGTTATTCATATTCTGAAGTTCTGGAGTGGTCTTTTTACACCGTGTATAACTATAAAACATTGTTGTACAGTAGAGTTTTATGTTTTTTTGATAATGTTTGTATAACCCCTAACAATAGCTAAAGTGTTACTAGCAATATAAATGTTTAAAACAGGTAAGTGCGTGTCTAGCTGGCTTCTGCTTTAAGTAGGTAATTTACTATACGTAGCGATAACACCTAGACAAAGCTAAGACTATAAAAAGCTTTTTTTCAACAATTCTAGACAAGAGTTCGTTCAGAAAATTGTGGCCCAGTTCACAATTTGCTGAGGTTCAATAACATTAATATTTTTATAGCTCGTAAATCAATTGTGGAATCTAGCTCGCCTTGCGTGAAGTTGTTTCCATGCAAACATGAAAACCCATTTTCAGCTGCGAAGGGATGCTAATTTTCAAGAATATTCTTGTAAGTGCCAACACGCCTACTAACACTGGAGCAAATTTTTTAAATACTGTTCAGGGCCCAGCTTAGGGGCCCTATACTGGTGTTGAGTATATCCATGACAATGATAAACATCGCCTATAACCAAGCACAGTTGCCCTACAATGCACTGCGTCCATCAACTTATGCCTGTAATTTCACCAGCAACCACACTCTTCCATCCAAAACACAGCAACGTGCGAATTCGCATGAATTCGCAGTTATGTGTGGGCGCCCTAATACTGAAAATGTATTCAGCGTGAATATTTGAAGCCGTACCTGCGGGGTGTCTACGAAAAGCTATTCGTCGTAGTTATTGGTAGCGAGTGTTGAGTCGCGGCATGACGATTCCATTTGTCTTCGACGTTCTCAAACAAGTGTATTCCCTAAGGAGTTTTCAGAGCAAGTTTACTGCGCCCGCGATAAGATAGAATAAGCCCTTTGCGCTCGTTCCTCATGAGTTCCGCCTGCGATCTAAGGCTTCGGATATTTGTATAAAAATGTATCGTTATCGAACGTTTGCGTTTTAAACTTCGTGTGTTATTAGTAAACGAATTCTTATTGCACTCCTCTATTCTATTTTGACAGTTATTTTATCACAGGCTTTATAGTATTTAGGCTTTTTAGCGCAATTTATAGTAGTTCTATCTCTGTATTGTATTTTATGTAAATATGAAATGTATTAACAAAAACATGAGTACTAATAATAATATGTATCTGTTAGACAGTTCCCAAGGACAAGCACTGCTTAGTTTTGGGCTAACATAACGCTTCATGAATCATGAATTCTTATATATTCAATATGGAAGTGACCCCGCCTTCCGATCCTAAGATCGTGGGTTCAAAACCGGTCGTGTACCAATATATTTTTCAATTCCAAAATGTATGTGCACAGTACCAGTAGGTACTCTCAAACGGTGAAAGAAAACATCGTGAGGAACCCAGCATGTTGTAGAACCTAGAAAGTTCTAAAACATGAGCCAAATTCCTCTTTGAGGCACACGTTAAATTCTTTCATCACACATTGTTTCGAAAGAAACCTTCAATCCAATTATTAATAACAGTGGCTTAACATTAAAGACCACGTCGAATAGTGACACATCAAGAAGAAGAAGCAGCAAAAGGGTTTCGACCAGTGTAAGCCTCACCACTACACTAGTAGTTAGGCGCAGTTATTCTGCCGAGCCCTTTAGCCGTTTAAACCTTGTGAGAAATTAAAGTTACATAGTACCTTTATTGTTAAAGTTGATGACCTACTTTATGCAGATGAAAGTAATAGTATGGAAATGGTGACCGCGTAGTGTGTTTGATCGTGTTTCTGGAATCTGACAGTTCCTTTCATATTTCATAAATTATTCATAGAACATCCTGTCTTCAAGTAGGTGCGTAATTTGTACTTATTTATCTAGGTATGTGCTTCCATTTATCTATGGAATCTATTGAACGGCAAACTAGAAAACATATTGTTCTATATATTAAAATTAAATCAAGATATCAATCAAAATCAAAATCCGTCTCCATTCATTTCAAACACAAAAACCACTTAGTCTTACTTTGGAAATAAATATTTATTTATCGTAACTAAGTACCTAGGGGCGGGATTGTAGAGACGACCTTCGTCTGATTACTCCCACTTTTCAATAGTCAAAGTCTAAAGCATATCTAAAGAAAGATGAAAAGAAGTGGAATAATTATTTTTCTGACGGATAGTGTTACTCTACGGAGCCGCGGTAGTAAAACCGCCTTTTCTTTATTAATTAGTTATTTATTGTTTACTTATTTTCATAAAGCCAGCCTTCTTTTTCATAGCATACTTATTCCACTAAAATAATTAAAGTTCATTTATATACCTCTACTTTATTTTGTCGTGTACAAAAAAAGAAGAAACAGTGTGGTGAAAGAATTGCAAGTTGAAATTGTTTCGTGTCTCAATCATCTGCAGCCGTAACCGCTGAATCAATACAGATGAAATTCGGAATAGTTCCAAAATAGCAAAACAAAAATCAGTCTTGTAGTATGGGAAGCATTATATTTTATAGGCAAGCTTTGTTATATGTGATTTTTACCACTTAACATCAGGTGGTATATCTGCTGGTGTATCTGGTATATCCATCCACTAATTGTATAAAAAAAAGTTTGACGGCGTGAGAAAAGCCGTAAATAGAAGCTAGTATTAAATAAGCTAAATCAAAATGCTACCACGTAATGTGGCAAGCAAATGACTTCCATTAAAGTGCACTATTTAAAGAACAACGAATTACGCGAGAAGAATAATTGCCACTGCTTTGATTTTGCCGCATAGTCCCGTGCCAGCGAACTAAAATAACGATTTTATACAGGATATAAAATGACTTCCGAAAACATAAGCTGGCTGTGCTGTAAACAGCTTCTCAATTGATCGTTGCCGAAATTACACTGCGTCTTTTCGAAATACATCCCATAGCAAAAAATGAGAACTTTATAAATTGCCATTAAAAAGTGATGGTTAAAAAATTACTTATTGTATTTATTGTTTAACATAATTAATTATATATTTTAATTATTTATGGAAGCTATTATTTGTTTTTGTTTTAAAACTAACATAAGGTTATGACCTTATGTTAGTTTTAGCAAGTTTAGTTTAGATACTCGTTAGAATCTAGAGTTCCAACATAAATAGCACTTTTATAAGAGTGAAGAAATTTGTCGCAACATTAGACTTTTGCTGTAGCTGTGCATAAACTTAAGTTTTCCGGAGTGGTATTCTAAACCCTGTATTATGATACGCTTAAATTAGATCTACCACTTTCCTATTTTTTTAATAGCCCGCTAAACCAATAATAACTGGAGGTAAAATAAAACAATAGAACTGAAGGTTCATGGACGCAGGGCAGTGCATCATAGGGCACGTTCTTATCACGCGTGCCTTAAGATGCAATGTTTTTAAAGGTGATTGGTTTCCACTTAAAATCAGGTAGGCGATCAGTTTCTTTCATCAGCTAGAAGTAAGAGAAAACTTGGTTATCTACAAAAAAGCTGGTCGTTCAATAAAAAAGTTTTATAAAAAAATAATCTGAACAACAATAATAAACTCCCCTTCAAAACGGTATCGAACCGCGAACCAACAGTCGTCTAATCACCAGAATGGAGCTGTCTCTCCGCGTATGATGGATGACGTCCAACAGCTAGTTCCATTTATTTGAAGTCGAGATTGCAGGCGCATTCCTGTCATGTTTCAGTAATATGGTAGAATATTGGCAAGATTTCAGAACAAATAGCTTTGGTTTAATACTCTGCTTGCTTGCTTTTGTAGTGGATTTGTACCCAACCTATCTATAATCAAATAAAAGAAAAGCACAAATCAAAATATAAAAATTATTAAAATAAATGCAGAATACAAACAAAATTTATTTAAAATTTCTGCTAATCCAGGTCCAATTTCCACCAATCGTCGATACTTTGCTGACAGCATCAGTCTGTCTTTTGAATAACGAACTACACAGGGAATCATTACTATAAAAAATACTATGAAAAATAAAACTCAGAATAATATAACCATTACCTACGATACTTACCTAATGGTTACAATACTTTGAGTTTTATTTTTAATCTTCTGTATCGTCAGGCCTTTACAACTAACTATCTGATGGAACAAGCAGATGGTCCACCTGATGTTAAGTGGTAACCATCACCTATGAACAAAGCATGCCATTGCATTGCATTTTCGGTATGGATATTCAATCTTCATACAAAAACGGCCTGACGAACACAGAAAACGAAAGACTAAAAATAAATAAATTTAACTCTTCGGGTACCCCAAAATTATTTGATATTAGCTCACACAGATCTATTTAATTTCATTTTGAGTAAAATATCAATATTTGTTAGTAAAACAACGTATAGTTTACCACAGCAATATTAAGAGAAGGGCTCAAAGCATCCAAGTAAAACATAATTGCTTGAAGCAAAGCTGCGTCAAGGATATTTAGAGCAATAAATCTGCCCACTTTCGGGATTTTGCCTTTGTGCGATAATACGATCCTTCTCATCGTATCTTATTACCTGTTGAACATGGGTATTGTTTTATTACTTTTTGTAATAAGCTGGTAATATTTCTATCAAAACGTTACCATTATTGATGATACCTCGTTAGTCGGTACCGCTAAGGCTTGGGTTCCAAATGGGTATCTATCAATTATAAGAAAAACTTGAAATTATTTGCTTTCAAAATTTTGTCTTTATATCAAGTATTTTGTTTCAGTTCCAGAATTATACAATATACAAAATAAGAAGAATATATAAGAAGAATAGTAATGCTAATAAATATCGGTGGATTTCTCACACAGCACTATCTCGCCCCAAACTAAGCCAAAGCGTGTATGGGAACCAGATAGCTGATAATACTAAAGGTATTTTTTTTTGTAAATACATACTAATCATATTATATAAAGCCCAGACAGAGAACAAACATCCATGTTCATCACACAATGTTGGTTCTCGGTGGGAATCGAACCCACGGCCGTAGCGCAGCAGGCAGAGTTATCTACCTACTGAGCTATGTAGGCAATCAAGTATTTTTGTTAACTGCAAGGTGGTAAATAGTGGTAATGTAGGTAGTATGGTGTACAGAAAGTTTACCTAATTCGACCATAAAAACATCGAATTCAAAGTTTATACAAAAACATCTTGAAGTATAAACATGTTATGCTTGAAATCTATTCTATTTTGAACTTTATTTTCTACCGCGTTGTCAAAAAATATAAATCTTATTTAATAAACCCGAAAGAAAAATTTATTTATCATTATCAAGAAGCTCTTTGAAACATCTTTCACCTCGAACCGCTGAATATAACCTAAAATATTTCTTAGTTGTAGATAATGGCCCAAAAGAAGTACAGTAATACTAAAGACTACTACAGCGCAGAATAATACCACTAGGTATTTCACAAATAAGACACAATTTGTCGTGTAGATGGTACGAAAATTAAGTAATATTTTTAGGTGTAAGTTTGAGTATCATAAATATGGCAATTTGTTTCTCAAAATATGAATCCAAGTTGCAAGAGAAAAATGTTTCGTGAGAGTCGAAGTGACACCCGCACCTGTGTTCGCTTTGCTACAACAACTTTAGATATCCAATTTCATAAATTACATAAAAACATTGTGTAAAGTTACATCATCACCATCAGCTTTGAGAACAGTAGAGCTCTTTGTGAGTTTATTGAGAGTTAGGGCTCGGCTACTAAGGTTTTTTATAAGTAAGTACATAACCTATGGCACTGCGCTATTAAAAAACATGATTTTGTCAATCACTACATGTATAAAACAAAGTCGCTTTCTCTGTCCCTATATCCCTATGTATGCTTAAATCTTTAAAACTACGCAACGGATTTTGATGCGGTTTTTTTTATAGATAGAGTGATTCAAGAGGAAGATTTGTATGTATAATACATGCATGAAATGGTAGAAAAACAATGTGCACCCGTGCGAAGCAGGGGCCCGCAGGCGGGTCGCTAGTTGTAAATAACATATATAGTTATTAATATTACAGCATTAGTTTGTAAGCATAGGATAATATTATTTATATAGGTAAATACCAATAAAAAAACAGAAACAGCTTGATTACATTACACACACGTACACACACACACACACACACACATGTTACTCCTTACACACATCTCACACAATGACACACCATGCTTAGACTCGAGACTGACGTCAATCCACACATAAAAACACACACTCACGACCTTTGCTGCACATCATACACCTGCCACACACACATACACTCATACTCACTTATACGCAATTTTAAAACAATATTTAATCTTGTACTTTAACATATTAAGAGCTATTTAACATTTACCTATTTTAAATTTAGGATAAACATTATAATATAACTTAGCAGTAGTTATAACTTAGTCTCTAATATAATTATTACGGAAGAGCGGGATCTCATTACATTATCTGACATTTACTTAAAAGGACATCTCAAACCCATAAAATGTTAACATAGATTAAGTTACTGAATAAAACAATTTGATTTGAATTTGATTTGATTTGAGCTTGAGACTTGAGACATTGCAGAATATCCGCTCGTCTCTACTTAGTAGTCCTCAGACAGATTCGCCACAATGTGAACCACTGCACTGGTCACTTCGGCGGCTATGGTATGCACTAATTAATATACTAATATACTAATTTATATACTAGGTTAACGGACAAAATTAATTAATATCATCGCTTTATTATCAGACGAATTTACAAAAACATGTATATGGGTAAAAAGAACTATGTAAACGTTGTTTTACTGCAAGTACCTACGAGATAATTTTCAGTGGCATTGTGCATTTCGATCAAATACATTTTGACATTTGCGGCTTTATACGTGCGTGTCGTGCTGATATCCGACTTCATTTTGTTGTACTTAGGGGTTTCATTCGTGATTTGGCCCCAGTTTTGTATTCACGTCCACTAAATGCACCCTACGACGAGACGTCATGAAATAGCAAAACAAAACTTTATAAGCATCAAATGATTTAAAATTAGTTGTTGAATTTTTAAAGATGAAACGTAAGAAAAATAAATAATAATAACGCGAAGGGCTCGTCCGGGAAAGTACTACACGCATACAGTTAACCAGCGTTGCTGTGTTTTGGTTTGAAGGGTGTAGTTACCGACTAAAGTCGAGTCGAGTTAGTGATTAGGTACGAAACTAATGACGCTACCAAATACATAAGTGTACTGGACCGCACTAAGTAAAAGAAACTGCATATTTCTATGCAAATTTAGCCAGACAAAGTCGTAGTGGGTCGCAGCCCTATCGTCGGGGCACAGTCTTCAATCCTTCCGCCCGTATACACAACACATAAAAGAAAATTTATAGACCGATTAAGACCCTTCGAAGGGCGGCCGCAAATGTTCTACGCCGTCATTTGCTGAGCCGCTAGTTCGCCAAAACTTCACATTTTGTATCTATTAGATGTCTCTACAATGCCAATTATGTAACTTAAAAAGCAGTTGTCTCAATTTCAGAACACACACAAGGTAAATATTTCAAAGCATCGGTCGTCATAGAAGGACAAAGGCATTAATCCCAGCCAAATTAATTGTATAATTTAGTTATATACCCACGTTTTCACAACACCAAAAAAATAAACTTTATTTTAGAAAAGCATTCCAAAAGAATGCTGTTGAGATATAGCAGGCTATTAAAAGTTGAAAAAACTAAATAGACACCGAACCATCGGCTTGGTGCGGATAAAAGTATTACAGCACATTTTCTTGATAATAAACAAATCGAGACGGTAACGTAGAATCGAAGCATACGAGTGAAGCTGTGAGATTTTCTTAGACTTTAGTCGTTTCCAAAAGGATCCATTCGTTCCATTCTGGTATTTGCTGAATCTCGATTGCAAGCTTAGACATTCAATTTAACTTACACCAGCTGAGATTTGTTGCTATGCATTCGAAGCTGGCTCAACAACACTGTTATGAACTGTAATGAGTTGCTCTGAGCTTTGGCTTGAGCCTTGCCGTTCCGCTCTCGGATTCAATGTAATGCAAATAACCATGTAAGTTACTCTTCGCTTTTATTTTATTTGAGTGACTTTCATGATAAAATTAAATTGTGATCTTTTGCATAAAGTCAAAGTCGAAATTAAAGGAGCGTGTACAAAATAAGAGTTGAAAATAAATAAATTATATTAGTAACGACTGTTACCTACTCCACATTCTCTATTATTGCATACTCTTTGGTACTTAGTGACAATATTACCAAAGAAGTGTATCATCATGATCGAATTAAATACACCTCGATACTGCGCGTCTCAATTGAGTTCATTATCATTTTAGTGTACGTAACTACCTATCGGCGAACGAATTTATTAAATTATCGGTTTTCATTATGTTCAGACGAAGTGGAAGCGATTGCAATGAATGTTTTGGGTCGCGGCGAGAGACGCCAGGATTCGTGGTACGTTCCACAGGACAAAAGTAAACGAGAATTGTCCTTAATTGGAATTGTAAATGAGTCTTGTGGCGCTTTCTTGTCGGTTGAATGCTCGTTCCGCCATCACAGTAGAATAAACTGTGATGATTTAATTTAATTAATTCCCTGTGCGAAGAGAACTTTCAATTGAGACATCTCCGATTCGTAAAATCTTCTCGCTCGCTAAAGATATACTCTTATGTTGTCCGCTTTAGACGTCACCATCCATGTTACCATGTTTAGTGCCTCTCCATCGTTTCTTGGCGAAATAAAATCTTTTTAAGAGTAAATTACCCTTTTGTTAAACAGAATCGGGTTGGGGGAGGAGAATTAGTTGTCGGCATTTGGTGATTTGTTCAACTGAGCGAGGCAATTAGTATTTTTCACTCTTTATTCGGTCTAATTGCTTCCACTGAATTTGTTTGATGTTTTTGCTTAGTTACGCCATGTAGTTCTCTAATCAAAATCTAAATTCGAAAAAAAATGTAGTATGCACTTACTGTACAAGTACTAACCTTAATGGCTTCTTTATTGCTATTTAATTAATATCTGTAATGAATTTTTATGAGATAAATACATCAAAAAATGTAGATATGATCAAAAATGGGTGCCACAACATTGATTTGAAATTTATTTCGCTTGAATTCGTTACAAGGGTGCCGATACTGTTTATCCAGAAGGATACACCTGGTGCCCTCACCTCCGTCAAGGGCTGACGGGGGTCAGGCACATTAGTAACAACTGTGTAAGACATGTAGTATCCGAACGGATCAAGAAAAAAGTTATAAACACCCGGAGGAGGAGATAGGCGCAGCATCGCGACGGATACAAGTTTTAGATTAGATTTTAACAATACTGTCGAGTCCTCCGAAGACTGGAAGCAACTTGGACAAAAAGTAATATTCACCCTAGAACTTCTATGTGTTATATCAGTTTTCTTTTAGGGTACGTTTTGCAATCTCCTTTCTTGCGCGTGTATTTTCTTCTTTTTATTGTAATATATCTGTCTTATATATATATATATATATATATTTATATAGGGTTGTATATATAGGGTGTCTGCATATTGTAATATATGTTTTTTTTGTTTCGGCAAGTTATAATCAGAATAATCAATTTATTGGTAACGGTCATTACAGGTCAGTATATCAGTAGTAATCAGAATATAGGCACTATATAAATTTAAACTTTAAATAAAAAATATAATAGGTACTAACGTTTAAAAATATCGAATATCACAATCACTATATAACTATTTATTTAGAAACTACTAAAAGTAGGTCGCTAGAAAAAAAAAGGTAACAATTTATTTAAAGCAAACAATTTATCGGCACAGAATATTAAAGCAAAGGCATTGCTCATTATTTCAACACATACCTATCTATAAAATTTTAGCATTAATAATGGCTAACAGATTAGCATTTATATACTATATAATAAGCATAAAAGCTTGTAGTTGTCTACTTGTGTTCATGCTGAACTCTCTAGAATTCGAGGGTATATGAGTAAATAGGTTATACTCCAAAAAAATGATTGTAAGTTGTAGAAAAAACCACATCTGTTAGGATTACTTTTAACGGCACCCGGATCAAGGCATAAAAATGTTACAACGAAGTAATTTCATATTCATTACCTAAGGGCTCAGTTTACTTTCAACTTTTATTCTTGTGAAAATTACGTTAAAGCTTTATCTGCTATAAAAAGTCAAATTCAGCGAAGACATCCATGCTTTAATCCACTTTGTTTATACAAAGTTCACGACCGGCCTTTTGAGAAGTTTATAACAAACAATTACAAGGCTATCCATTTCTTTGAAAATAAATTAAGTAGATAAACCCAACAGCATGTCCAATGAATCCCAATAGCACATCTTGTAGCATTGAATACCAGCCGATAGAAACTTAATACTCCACTACCAATTACTTATGTATCTATTATATTATTGCTACCATATCTAATAATCGAAACTTCGTAGAGGGGTCTACGAGAATTAACTTTTTCATTAAAAAGTGTGACTGTCTCATTATCACTTAGACTCCGTTTCAATAAGTCTTAACAAACTCTTGCTTGTATCAAAGAGCAAGTAACATCCATAAAATTGATGACTAACTTTTTTCGAAAACACTTTGTCGCAACCGAAGTTAAGTGGCTTGTCAAAACTTCTTCTCTCACGGTATTCCCTCTTGATTTATGACTTCGATATGTCAATTTAACGTCACTCGGTATGATTTATAAGGTCATGTGAGTAACCTTTCGTATGCCACTGATGGTGCCAGGCCAGGACATAAATCCTGCTTATTTTACAAATTTTCTGCGCAAAAACAAGTAAGATCTTTATGAACAGCTCCTAATTTAAGGTAAGTGTTTATCGCACAAGGAATAATATTTTTACTGTTGGAATAGTACCTAACAGCAGACTTGTAGTTTGTTGAGCCGATTTTGTTTGTTTGTATTCTGATTCATTAATTATTATGTAAATTCAATTCGTTTATCAGAAGTTAATTGTATTGTATCTGTCTACTTTCAAATGCCTATTTTTGCCGCAAAGCAATGTTGCAGTATTTTAATTTTGATGGAGATTCCGGATAAATTACAGGCACCGGCTTTACAGCTGTATGCCTCAAGTTGATGGACGGAAGGCAGGGCATCAAAGGGCACGTCGATATCGCGTCTTGCGCATGTAACACAGGAGAGCACTGATGGTCTATTGGGAGCGGCCCCTAAGGTTCCGATCCTAAGGTCGTGGGTTCAAAACCGGCTAATGAGTTTTTCAATTTCTATACATCTCGCACATATTGTGTTAAGTGCTCGAAAGGAGCTTCATGAGGCGCACTTAAAATCCTTTCATCACACTGTTTCTAAAGAAACTAGTGACACGACAAGAGAGAGACTATCAGGTAGGCTATCTATTTGTTCTATGGTAAGTATTCAAGTTTTTTGTACTACTTACCTACGTGTATAAAAAAGTCTTACCAAGACTTAAGAAGACTTACCAACCGAATCCAGATGAAGAGTCCCAAAGTCGAATGCTTGAAACATGGGTTGTGTGAAGCTAAACAATATTTTCCATTAGCGTCATGAAAAGGTAGCATTTGAAAATAACCGCGAGACCGGGGCCATATCCACGTGTGATAATGCGCAGTAACATTTTATAAGGGATCTAAATGTGAGCAGATGGCACAATGCGAATCGTTGGTAGTACTTCCCAGCACGGCCGCAATCTGCCATTACATTTTATGCAAACATTGCTGGAATCATTTTGTTTGTACAATCTCTAAAATAGAGTACCTGCTTACGAACGAAACATCGCAAATATAATTTGTAGAGCCAACAAATAAAAAAAACAATAATTATCTTCTTACGAACGAATATAACTTCTGTTTCGCGAAATAAAACCCTAGGAATGAAGGTAGGTACAGCTTCGTTACCGAGTGAATCGTTCGAATAGTAAATCGCTTTCCTTATTGAACTTCTGGAAAATAACTCACTTACACTGCAAAAGCGACCTGGGCTTAAAATATCAACGAGTCGGATGTTTGTTTCCGGTTGTTATATTGTTTATTCGTCTTTCCCTCTTTCAACTTTACTGAATGTTTGACTAAATTTATTTATTAATGAAATTCAATTCGGAATTTCAACAAGATAGCTACGCACATATTAAAGCTTATTCTATTATAAATTAAACAAAACTTATCCTTATATCAAAATAAATATAAAAGTCATAAGGAAAGGATATAAAAAGTCTTTCTGAAGGTATAAAGGATAGTTCTAAAGTAACGTGTGTCCTGTCCACCGCATCTAATAAAAGCTATAATGGGTATTTATAGAGTAGGGTATATTTTTATAATGATTTTTATATTATTATATAATACTAACGGCCTGCGTTGTCACTCAGGTAGCGAAGAAGTTAATATTTAAATCATTCCTGTTCATTTAGAGATGAAAGCTGGAAAAGCCTATAAATTAATCTTGTTACGAACTATATTTGTTCCAAGTTTCATGCAAGTCGGTCCAACGGTTAGGACGTGATTGAGCTACAAACATATTTCTAGCATCCATTATATGTAGTGTTGTGTAGATTGGTTATTATTATGAATATCAAATGAATCAATTTTTTATTCACAAACCACTAAATTTCAACTTCAACTCAAAAAGTTATGAGGTAACATACTTAAAAAACATTCCAATTGAGAACCTCCTCCTTTTTTCGAAGTAAATACTTAATTTAATGTTATTTAGACGAGGACAATGCAAAATGTTCAACAAATAAATTATTGATTTGATTCGATTTATGCTAGTTATTAACATTTAATTTATACTTAGTGCGATAAAAAATTTTGCTTCAAATAATAATTTCGGTGTATGGTCACGTGTGGGTAGGTCTAGCGAGAAGGCGGGTCCGCGAGACGGGCGGCGCGGCGAGCACGGAATAGAGAAAACTCCCGGCGAGGGTAATCGAATGTCATACGCGGTCGGTACCCGCCAGAACTATTCACGACCTGCCATCTGGCGCACTCCACGCCCTGATTTATATCCCTTTAGCTGTCCAACTTTCTGCACCTTGTTCCTGCAACATTTGTACATGACATCTCAAATATATAGCAACAAAAGACGGAACTTCAAGTGTGTTACAATTGTGTTGTTGTTCATGTGTAAAGACACGCTCGAATTTTCTTAGAAAGTAATGGAGTCACTTTTATATGTGAATGTTAAACTCATTCCCGAAGCTTAGCCAGGTCACAGATAAGAGAATACTAGCCAGGTTATAGGACTAATTGGATAGACTAAGAGCACCGGTGGTCTAGTGGGAGTGACCCCGCCTTCCGATCGTAAGGTCGCAGGTTCGAATCCGGTCGTGCACCAATGGATTTTTCTATCGAAAAAATTATGTGCGCAATGACAGTGCTCTTAAACGGTGAAGGAAAACATCGTGAGGAAACCAGTTAGTATTCTAACAGCGGCGATGGGCTTGCAACCTGTCACGTATGGAATACTAACTACTGCAAAATGTGGGTATGTGACAAATGTAATGTTTGGACGTACCTCTGACTACCCCCCTTAGACATCCTCAAAGAATCTTGAATTAGTACCTACTTGATACTGGGAGATCTGAAGGGATATCTACCGTGCCTGGGGATCAAAGTCGTGAAGCTGTTTCAGTTTCAGTTTATAGGACTAATCCCAACTTTATCCCAACTTTATATAAATGCGAAAGTAACTCTGTCTGTCTGTCTGTCTGTCTGTCTGTCTGTCTGTCTGTCTGTTACGCTTTCCCGCTTAAACCTCTCAACCGATTTTGATGAAATTTGGCACAGACAATCTTTAGACCCTGAGAAAGAACATAGGCTACCTTTTATTGCGAAAAAAAGAGATGAAGAGATTAAAAGTACGCAGACGAAGTCGCGGGTACCAGCTAGTATATTATATATTCGACTTCTGTCCGCGCGTTTTCTCGCTTGGTATATACGTGTGAGTAGAATATAATTATATGCTTTTCCAGTCCAGCTCATAAATTATGTATCGGGCTTCAAAGTTTTATCCAAAACAGTCCAGACGTTACAGTATAGCAACATGGAGGCAGGCCATGGTTCTAAATTAGGTATAATACATATAATTGGTAGACAGGTATAGTTAGGTACACGATAATCACAGTCATCTAAACTTTAATGACCGAGAGGCTTTGTGTAAAATATTTATTTAAAGTAAATTTTCATTTAGGCTAGAAAATAAAATTGTTGTGAATAAATTTAATTGAATAAACAAATACAGAAAGTAAACCGAAATCGTAGAAACCTCAAGAAGCCGTTAAAGAACTTGACTAGACGGGTAATAATCAGCTGAGTGAGTGAGCGTTAGAGAGTCATGATTGTGCGGTCGCTGAAATTATTTGTACCTACAACATTTTAGCTTTGTAGGTAATAATTTGCTACAAGCCATTTCATATTTCAAGCCTCCCGGCACTCGTTGGTGCTCTAAATAAACGGACGCGAGCATCAAAACAATTATCATCCTGCTCGTAAAATGAATGCATTGTCCATTTCGTTTTGGTGGGTCTAAATGACGTTAAATTAGACTATAGGGAACAAGTTCATCAAACATTCCGGAACGTAGCTTACGGGGCATACATCGTTTCGCTAGAGGGACTCATAAACTCATTAAAAGTTGCCTGCATTTACTAAAACGGCTGACCTTATCCATATAGACGGCAGTTTTAATCGAGACCGCTTTACGAACCATTAAATTCCACGGGCGGTTATTGTCGAGCTGGGGCCGTTAAATGGAATTCTAGACATAGTAGCCACTCCAGTAATGGGACATGGATTTGCTAAATTAACTTATAAATAACGCATACAATCAGCGCGGAGTACAACCTGCCTGCTAAATGGAACTAAAATCAATACGCCAAATCCTCTTTTATGTTTTTTAGTCAAGTATTGCCACGCAAAGTTCATATTCCTTTTGTTATTTCTGCTTCATTTCAGGAACGTGATTAAACTTCGCAGTAATAGCTGTCTACTTCTAAGGATAAAGGAAGTCAGATTTTACGACATTGCCTTTCAAGTGAGCCCTTGTTTAACCAAGTAGGTTGGTATAACCAACGTTACGATTGTTCGCCGAAGTACCAACATTGCGGAGTCGACAAAAAAGAAAACTGCGCGCAAAGAATGTAGCAGAGCAGCTTTGCCAGTCGGTTTAACCATATTGTAGGCACATAAATTGAAAATCGAAGGAAACGAATCGAAAGGATTGCTGAAAGTCAAACGAGCAGCAAGCTTATTCTTGACGCCAATTTATTGGTTCGAAGGTGCGCCCTCGACTAAATGGTACTGTATAAACTCATCACCTTCTCAGCGCCGCCTCTTCCATGTAAGAGGGATTTTGCTCGTTCATTCACCTTAAATCGACGTCATTCCAAGAGGCAAAATAGAGCACTTCTGAAAGAGATTCCGATAAAAAGGGCCTATCAAATTTTTTCAATATCCATTTACGGAGGAATAAGAAGGGATTATGCGCAAACCAAAACCCTTTAATCCGAGATATGGGTTATTGAAACATTGCGGGTGTCGACGAATTACTTTGGCTTGCGCACATTTACTCCTATAATCTTTCTAATCTTTCTAGACCTTTTTCGAATAATTCGAGACAGCATTGAGAAGTCACTGTATTTAAATCTACGTGTTGGGCGGAGATTTCGTACAATTTCGAGTAAATCTTTGCTGTTATTGTAATTTTAATTTTAAATTAAAATATTTTATATTATGATACTAATATTGGGTCAGTTTTAAATGCAAAGTTATCTTCATATCAATATTTAAATAACTAATTGAACTAAAATAGTTTTTTGTAAGAAATTGTAGTTTATCAGGTAGGTAAGTAGCTGTTAGGGTGGTTGATTATTTTTATTTTAAATTAAACGACTAAATGTACATACATACTCTCTGTTTGATTGCTCGCTTTTATGTCCTTGCAGTAAGCGTCATTTTTCTTTGGCTTTGTGTAGCTTTACATATATCCGTGTGTAAACCAAAATAAAGATTTGTCTTTGAGAAAAAAATCATATTCAAGATTTAAAATACGCCCGTGTTTAACTTTCCGGTAGTAAGTCTTTTGATAAGAAATAAGCTCTTTTTATAGTAAAAGTGGGTAGCTGAACATTTACGCAAACATAAATTAAATATTAAACAGGTAAACGAGGCTGACCCCAGATTTGTCTAAAGAAGGAAAGACTACACAGATAATCAGTTAAAAAAATAATTTTGACAACGTCGCCCTAGAGCGCAGTTTCCATTTGTTAAACAAAAGCGGTTCATGTAAATGGTGTCTCTTTAACATTTTTCTCGATTACATTTTACCGCTTAATCCTGCTGTATTTTATTTAGTAAATAAAAAATACCTTCCCCCAGACTGTTATGTCACAATATCCCAGCCTCTACAAAAACTTGTTCAAAATAAAATAGTAAAGATTTTACTGAAATCAGGCCTTGGGTTTCAAGAAAATTACTCAGAACTCGAGTTAATAGTAATTTTCTTTAAGTGATGAAAGATGAATTATTCAAATAATAAAAAACGTTTCATTTTCTTATTTGATGATTGTGAACACGAGATTATTTTCTAGGGTGTAAAACGACTGCTGCCAAAACCTAAACATAAACTTTATGATTATATCCATAGGTAAATAACAATAAAAACATAATGGCCATGTACTTGTACATACCTAATACCAGTTTCTGAATGAACAAGAATGAAGTGCTGAGGAATTTTTATTTAAACTTCTGAGTAACAAGCTTACTGTCGACCTGATAGGAAGCGGTTACCGTAGCCTATGAATGTTTGCAACACCAGGGTGATGTTTAATATGCAGAGATCCATTATTTTACTATAGGTAGTAATCTAACAAATTTTATATAGTACCTGCAACTTTTATAGAAATAAAAACTCTTTTTTCATTAGGCCTATTAAGTTAACTTTGCATGTACCATTACTTTTATGCAGTTTTGTTTTCACAACCTGTACAATAAATCAATCTATCAATTAAGGATCAACAATAATTATAATAAAAGAGCACCGGTGGTTTAGTGGGAGTGACCCCGCCTTCCGATCGTAAGGTCGCAGGTTCGAAAAATTTATGTGCGCAATGCCAGTGCTCTTAAACGGTGAAGGAAAACATCGTGAGGAAACCAGTTAGTATTCTAACAGCGGCGATGGGCTTGCAACCTGTCACGTATGGAATACTACTTGAATTAGTACCTACTTGGTACTGGGAGATCTGAAGGGATATCTACCGTACCTGGGGATCAAAGTCGTGAAGCTGTTTCAGATTTTTCAATAATTATAATTGATCCTTAATATATATTAACCTAATTGAAAAAAAATGGTATATAAGATCATTGAGAGTGATAACTTTTCACAAAAATGACAAATTGCGGAATCGCAAAAAAAAGACTACAGGTTTGTTATAAGTATGTACGAATTAAAATAAAAATGTAAAATCCAATTCATAAAAATGTAAATATTTCGAATAAAAGATATACTTATTTATGCATAAAATTCAGATCCAATCCATCCCATTCAAAGTCAAAGGACACGGTTAGGAAAGAAAGGGAAAAATCAAATTGTTTTCACGAAGATATCAAATCGTCGATGTTTAAGGAAGAATTTAGGTCACGTCTCATGGATTACGGCTTATTTCCCGCGTCTCTTTTTCTTCGTTTGACGCTAATCCCGACGGGCTTCACCGAGATTTTGACCTCCCAGCGTTATCGAGCTAACCCCCTAATTTCAAGGTCAAAAACACAATGACATGCGTTCGCACCACAAACCGCAGAGCTACATATTCCACACCATAGAATCATACATTCACATTCATACTCAATACACACTTCTCACTTTAAATTTTATATTTGATTACTTATTAGTTTATGGTCTTACTATTAGCTATTATTAGTATTTAACTATAGCTTATTTATGTAGAAAACAGAGTTCAGATCAGCGACCGCGGGCATTGTGCTCAAAAGTTTGGTATCATTTACTTATTTGTATACTTTTTTGGTTATAAGAAGCTAATGGCGACTTTAGTCCTAATAATCTCTCCAAGGAGACAACTCGAGCGTGCACACCAAATCTGATTATCCGCTGAGTGACGGCGCGATTCCAACCGAATATTAATTGAGCGAGAGCACAGGCGGTTTTTGGTCGTAGTTTATATAAATCAGTTGTTAAAATTTGCAATTTGTTGAACTCGTCAACTCGTGTGTTGACCTTTTTGTTATCAACGTTTTATTTTATCTACCTATTCTACAGTTGTTCTTATTTAGTAGAAACCAAAGTGGTAAAAATGGAAATTCTTTATTGCACACAGTAAAACATGCATGTATAAATTGTATATAATTTTTTTGAAATTGATTCGATTTTATTGAGATAATTTAATGTAACAAAATATTAGTTAGTTACAAATCAAACAGCAGATTTGTAAACAAATAATTTGGTTACAAGGACCAGGGACATAGGTACTCCGGGAATCGTTTGACTTGCTAAATTATACAAATTTGCCGAGTAAATAGCTCTAACTTGAAGAAAATGTCGCCGTATATCATCGTGACCGGGTCCAGCCAACCGCTGTAAAAGGCGTTTAATTTGCATTAGCTCTAAAATAATGTAAACGGTTTGAACAAAACCTGGACCGTCCACAATGGGCTCACGCGTTTTGTTGTGATCATTTATTTTTTAGTTCTGATGTAGTTATAAAATGGCGTGTTTTCTTTGTACAAGTAAGTACTGGATAAAATAAAAAGGTATAAGAGGTAGTGAAAATAAAACTAAAATATTTATATTCATACTAAACTGGGAATCATGTCTATATACTTTCTTAAAAAAATATTTTGAGCTACTCACAAGTGTTAGGATATGATCGAATTTTATGAAATACGTCATCAATGCATATGAATAATTATTCCGATGATAAAAGAAAGACAATGTCAAGTCAGAACAGTTGGTTTTATAACGAAAAAAATTAAACCATAATCTTCTGCAGCTGAGCAGGGTTGGCGAATGTTGGTTATATTTTGGTGCCAAAATGCAGCTACGCATATGTAACCACAACATTCCGAAACTACCAAAATGCAATTTAAACTCTGTATAGCCACTGTTCCTGCGCTGTTATGTGACAAGTTAAAGCATTATGCAAATTCAGGTTAAATCTGGGTTACAAATGTACATGTTACTTAATAGTGAATCGTGGGATGTAATTTTACTTTACTTTTGCTCAGTTTTCAATTAAGAAACCGTGATACCCACACAGCGCTTCGCTTTTAAAAGCTACCTATATCGGTAAACACTTCCAAATTCCAATCGCTGGGGACTCAAGAATTAAATGTACCTATCGATATTAATGCGATAACTTTTAGTATTATCAAAGGTCAGAACTACGAGTAGTCCAAAACAAAATGAAACATGCTACAAGAAATTCCCCGTGTTTATCAACCATGATTCACAATCGGAACGATCGGGGAGTCCCTCAACAAGTAAATAGGTGTACCTAGTTACCTACAGTCGCCGTACCGCAAAATAAATAATCTCTTCTTAAAATACTACGCAAGTCGGCAGACAGAGGGAGGCAGGTACTAGGTACTATGTTACGTAATGCTCGCTCCAGCAGCTCTACTAAGCGATTTTTCATGAGGTGTGCCGCGTTAATGTGTACAAACGCTCTTGGCTTTTGAGGCAGACCTACTCTGCTTCTTTGCAAGAAATAAATTATGCTCAAAACTGCTAGCGGGGTTACAGAAAATTCACAAACAGATAAGATAGGTAGACGACTTTTTGCACTTACTTTTTATTATCAAACGGCGAATGGATGACACGCGTTTTTACTGCCATGGGAAGGATGAAAAGAGTAATATTCTAGAATTAGGTACTCTCATAGTAATACACTAGCTGCGCCCCGCGTTTTCACCCGCGTAGTTTAGTACTTTTGCGCCTAAGTACTTAGATACAGCGGTCCAAGTCCAGCTAGGCCCGCTAAGGACCCTGCCCCGCGCTTCGCCCGCCACCGCTGGCTGCGTCTCTAATGCCGCTGCGCCTCTGATGCCGCTCGCGCATTCCACTCGAGATAAAACCCTAAATTAGTATATTTTGTCGTTATTTATCTACTTTTAGTTTCAAGTCAATCGCTCTACGCGTAACAAAATTCTCGTACAAACTTTGACATCCCTTTGCACCCTTATTAAGGGTAGTTTACAAAAACTAAAAATGTCGTTCTTAATTATTTATTTAGAAGTATTATATACTCCAAGTTTGAAATCAATTTAACCACTCGTTAAAAAACTCCCATACAAACTACAACACCCCTTTGCACCCTTATTGGGGGTAGTTCTTAAAAACTAAAAATGACAAACTTAATTATTGACTTTGGGGTATATGTCCTCTAAGTTTCAAGTTCCTAGGTTGAAATAATACGATACAAACGTTTTCGACCCTTTTTACACCCTTAGGAGTTGAATTTTAAAAAAATCACTTCTTAGTACACGTCTACGCTGTAAGAACTATGTACTCTTCAAATTTCAAGTCTCTACGACCAGCGCGCGGTTTAGGCTGTGCGTTGTCTATATGTCAGTCAGTCAGTCAGGACTTTGATTCTTATAGTTATAGATAATTATCAAGTTTTACAAAATCTATGTTATAAGCTAATATTTCAGCTTGTGTCGTTGCATGTTTATTATTTACTTACCAAAATTCTATTCCATCAAATATTATGTTATTGCCTGTACCGCTGGGATTGCAAATATGTTGTATTTAAGATCGTAAATATTATGTTCGTACTATCTAGGGAATCATTACGCCACGTGGCGAATCACCGATGCCATAAAATAATAATGAGCCATGGGATGTTGACGCCACCTTCATATCACTCAACAAATCAAATGATTAAATTTACAATTGTGTTTCATATTATTTCAAACATATTTTTGGAGAAATTAAATTGAGAGTAATTTTTGATTTAAATTAAAGAGTCTTGTAATATATTTATGAGAAAACTTTGGGACCTAAATCTGATGTGATACTTGGAAAAAGTATGGTCTGCACTACGTCCATCATGTCACCTGCATTATTTAATTTTTAAATCGCGATCTACCGAGCTCTTTTATGTATAAAGTAATTCAAGTAAACCAAATTTAATATCTCAACAAGGAACTGAAGAAGCGCGAAAGTAACTTTAACTTGTCACGTAGCTTGTCAGACAAAAACGTTTTCAACTCATATCGAAATTACCGTCACGAAATAATAACTTTGGCGACACTTATTTCGTAAATGTAATACAGGCTTAAGGGGTCTCACCCTACTTATACATGTATGTCCAAGTCCAGAGAGTATAGTAAGATAAAAATAAGTCCAAAACTTGTTTGTTGTGGTGTATTTGACTAAAATGATAATTATGTAACCCTTATTACTGTTTATTCTGGGATGTTTCCTGATGTTATTCAAATTTTCAACTGACATTATATAATTACCTATTAATTAATATTAACGAACGCTTTCTAGGTGGCCCTAGTTAGCCTAATGCAGAGATGGAAGACTAACTGCTAATATTTAACTGCAATGAGGACAAAACGTAGACTGGACAAATTGTTTTCCTTCCATTTATTATTAATGTAATTTTACTAAACTACAATAATAAACAGTAACCGTAATGACCGCGAAAAGAAGACCTGATTAAAATATATCGAGGTTATCACTATCTTACAATGTCAATAACATTATGTTTGGCATATTCGAAATTAGATAAGGCTAGTTTGTGAGCGTATACCACCATTAGCATACTCGTACACTTACACAAATAACTCAATTTCTTCACGAATAAGTTGTTTAATAGTGTAACTTGTGCCCTAACTACATTCCATATTAATGGTCTTTCGTGTTTAGGATATCATAAAACGTGTCCAACCAAATGCATTATAGAAGTCACTTCCATATTTGTGCAAAGAAACAAATAGTTTGATTATTTTAGGATTTCCTCAACGTTAGTCAAAGTAAAAAGGTATTCTTATCAAATCACAAGGATCACTTTGAAACAGTATAAAGCTAGGTGACCTAAAAGTACAGGCAGTGAAACTGGCAGCAAGGGAACCTCAATTTTGAGGTACGCAATAAATAATGGGCATTGAACAGAGGAAGTACGTATACATCTCATATATTAGGATGGCGTCTACCAAGACGCTGACGCAGATATATATTGCAAATCGCATGAGGGGCTACACGAATGTTTTTATTATTAACGCATGCAGAGTCATGCTGTAAGTTACCGGTTAAGTTAAGGTAAACAAGTTGAGTCAACGCGCGCCTTGCTCTGATTGACCAGTCGATCGGTATCCACTGACCAAGTCACATCACGCATACAAATATCCGACAAAATGAAGGTTTCACCTGTTTTACTCCTTGTGCTCCTATCATGTGTGTGTGTCAGCTACTGTACGGATCTCATAGTAGGCACTAGCTTCAACAACAGACTAATAAAGCAGGAGAAGGCAGAATATAACGCGATACCGCTAAAGAAGAGGGTTAAGGAAGTATTCTTTTCCGACCCGGGGCAGCAGATTATAAAGGTAACTCATAAATTTAACGTTCATGTTTTAGACCATTTTTTATTAAATTTTATGCTAACTGAGCTAGTGTGTGTGAGGCTAGATGGCAGTAGCCGGAAGATGATTGTATCTTTATTTTTATACAAGCATGCAAGATTGGTACACAATGGCCACTGTCTTTAAATTGTCCCTATAAAAAAGTTATATGTCAATACACACAGAGCTCACGACGTAATACTTGATTGCATACAAAAACCAGGCTAATTATTTTTGTATTTGTATTTCAACATTTTTTGTATTTATTTTATTTCAAAATTACATCTATTATTATTTTGTTTATTTGTCCATATTATTTTCAATAATTGTGGTATCATTTGAAGGAAAGCATGGTTCCCATGTTTAAAACTACTTATCTTAAGATATCTATATATCTACCACTACACAGTTTATAAACTGGGTAAATCCTCAAGGATAAAAATCAAGCTACAAAAAGCCAAAGAAGACATACCACAAAGATATAAAAGCGAGCAGTCTTTTGTATAGCCTTGCGTATCAGTGTGTCAGATACTTGCACTCCGCTTGATTGTTGCAGGCAGATTAGATATCCAGTTATCTGTGAACACTTTTTTCTTAAGCATCACTTGGGAAAGAATTGATAATTTCATAGAGATTTATTAACGTTAATATAACCGGCAGCTTAAATTCTGACAACTTGACAAACTTCACCTCTGTATCTAATTTAACTATTCTCGATCTTGCATTTCGTAGTAGGTACGAGTATCATAAATAATGATAAAGGAGAGATGGAGATATTTATTTCGGTTGCCACTTGCGTTACTCGGAAATGGTCTTCTTCTTCTTATCGTCACTATTTTCTTTTTGGAACATTTGTGTGAAAAGATTTTAAATCTGCCCCAAAGAAGCTCCTAAATACTCGTAATCGAGCACTTGACACGTATTCCCGAGCATTTTATGTTGCATGACATGCCGGTTCCCTCACCTCGGTTTGAGAATACATTGAAATGGTAAAACCGAGAAGTTGTACATCTTAGATGGAAAAACCAGCACTCGCATTATGACCACCCTCGATAGAAACGTGACCTACGATACATTGCCTCGTCCATGAACTTGAAGCATACAGAAGCCTCATGTGCCTGTTATTTCACCGTCAACCACACTCTTCATTCCGTAACACAACGCTTGACAAAACATGACATGATGGTAATTCTTCCCCGGACGAGTCCGTCACAAAGAACTCTACCTACACTCTTAAATCTTTTATTTATACTATTATTCTGGTTCTCAAGAAGTTCATTATTTTTCAGGGTGTGATAGCTCGAGACCTGGACCACACGGAAGCCATAGCCAGCATCACAGCCGGAGGAGTAGGCTTCTCTTATGCCAACATCAGGCTCAAGAGCGAGCGCGGCTCCGGACTCAACTACCAAATTGAAATCTACGTCTAAATTAACTGTAGAATGGGCAGACACAAAACCTACCTATAATGATACCTATCTATTCTTTTGTAAATCTAACATAGTTATAATTTATCTAATATAATAATGTTAAACAAAATAAATTTTAGCCTAATTCAATCCGTTTTAGGTCTATTCTGTATTGATTTTAACAAGTTTAGTTTTTAATGGTTGCCGGTGAAATAGCAGCCACATATTTATGTATGCCTCGTTCCTAATCATGCGTGACTTGCGAGGCAATGCTCTGTTATAGGTGATGGTTACTACTTCATATCATGTGGGGCATTTGCTTGTTCCTTCAGCAAGTAGGTATTGTACAAAAAACACGTAATTGCGTAGTGTTTTTTAGATTCCTTAAAAACGATATCAAAAGCAGGTAATTAAGCAATAAGAATCATATTTTTGAAGTTATCATCGATAGGTATTTTTACGCAAGTATTTTTAGGTCGACCATCTAGTAGACCACTAGTGCAAATTAAAAGTTCGATCAAACTATTAGAAGGTTATAACTAAAGTTAAATAATATAATTTAGCAATAGAACTATTATGCTTGGAAATCTGCCAAGTCAAACGCTGTTTCAACGCACGCTGATGCAATTATGATAAGTGGGTTAATATACTGATTAGCTCCGCAAGAAACGCTACTACACACTCGTATTTGCTTGTAGAAAGTATTTCTTCGAAGCGGAGTTAATAAAACAATAAGTCTGCTAGCAGCACGTGAGCTACTCTCTCAGGACGAGAGAAACGAGTAGGTACCTATCGTTTCATTTATTTTATGAACTAGTTCGTGAGCGAGGTGCAATTCAATAGATAAAAAGAGTTAAATTCCCACAATTTTTGATATCATCACCGAAAGATTAAGAATAGGACGCCTCCTTACTCGATGGATCGACGACATTAGGTATAAAGATTGTGGGAAATCAGTCGATGAAGGAGGCTTGATTATTTTTACTGGAACTGTCAAGGGAGATCCCTGTATCCAGCTGTGGACATGTCTTGGATGACGATGTTGCTATTTTTTCGTAAGAATATGATGACTACCGTGGATATGTAAGTGATAGTTTTATTTAATTAGGTTAAATAAATGTTAAATAATGTGTTTTTCCTCGTTCAGTCACACAACCACAAATCACCCAACCAAATGAATGGAGTCCTACGGTTTGAGAAAAATAGAAGGAAATCGTTGAGTACACGCTTCATGATGTCACCCGCACGTTTAAATGACCAAAACAACAGGAAACCTTCGTTTAGCATGTCAAGTGGTGGTCGAGGACAATTTACATGACAGCCTCATCGCTATTGTCTCACATATTCCACTCTGTTTATCTAGTCCCGGGATTATTAACTAAGCAACTATAATACATTTACACTGCTCTGAATTCTACGGTTGGACTATACCAAGTATCCGAATTATGCACACGGTTTCAGTAACACGGGTCACTGAGAATATAGATTCTATTATAGTTATGTAACATACGGATGGATGGCCTCAACGCAAATCTGATGGTTTGTCTTGTGATGTAGGCTAAGCTAGGTAGGTTTGATTCCCACCACAGGTACAGGATATGAGCTTTCCTGGAGTATTACATTAGAGTGATGAATAGATGTGGGCTCTGTGTATTTAATTACATTTATTACTTCAGTTGTTTGTACTAATTTCCTGATTTATTTCTTAAGAATTTTAATTTGAGTCCTTCATACTGTATGCTTAGTCGGCTGCAATTCGTAACTTTCAAAATGGTGATACAGCATTGCGATACACTTTACTGCGCAAAAATTAAATTATAAAACCAATTAATAAGTTGGCTATTCGTTATTCGCTATCAAATAATTTTATTCGGTTTCTCTAAAAATATTTCAAAAAAGTAGTAAACGAACGCATAAAAGATTTCCTGTCCAGTTTAATATAACCGATGGTTTCACCTTGACATAGGTCTCTGTCATTCCCACGGGTGTTCGCAAGGTCATCGCTCCACTACAGACTTGTGTATCATCCGGTTTAAGACTCTTTATTTGGTTACTCAACAAATAGTTTTTTTTCCAACTCTCGGAGAGCTACATTTTTACACAACAAATTATATTAGCTATCTCGCAGTCAAATAGTCATCTTTTTCTAGATTGAGGCTGTGATCTTCGTGGTTAAATGTGGAAAGTTTACTAATATGACGACATCAGTGGCGCAGCGGGCGCGAGTCCGCCTGATGCGATGCAGAGGTTGCGGGTGCAATTCCCGCCTCGGAACAAATATGTGTACGATCTGCAGAAATTTGTTCCGTTGACCAGACCGGAACTTGTGTTTTCTATGTATAATAAACTAAAAATATCTATCTATGTAAGTATATAAGTATATCATTTATCTAGTACCCATAACACAAGCTTTGAGTAGCTTACTTTGGGGCTAGATGGTGATGTGTGGATTGTCCAGCATTATTTATTATTATTTATTTATTATAATATTTATTTAAGACAAATTTGAAAATAAAGTCACAAGCCCGGCACAGAAACATTTCCCGCTACATTAATTTTTGACTAAACAAAAGAGACATATTAATACGACTACGTAATTAATGTGGGTACGTGAGCCTAATTATCTGTAGGCGGCCGCTGTCATGGATATTTCTGTAATAAATTAGACTGGAGACCGTTTATACAACCGAGCAGTTTTCGGGATTTTGGTTAGAGGGCGATAATGGGATACCTGTCGTCATACACCTGGAATTTATGTCTTATTACCTGTTGAATGTGCACATAACGCACATGGGATCCATGCCCGAACAATATTACTCTACCGTGTCCGACCAATAGCGATAAAATATTACAGCACGTAATAAGATTTTGTTTTTTTTTGTAGGTACTAAAAACTAAAGGCAAGTAAGTGACATGACAGCCTTCATAGCTCAGTTGGTAGGAGCTCTGGGCGCTGCAGGCCGTGGGTTCGAAAGCCACCGATAACAAACATAGATGTTTGATTTTTGTCAGGGCGTTATTGCTGTAAACAGAAGATAGAAAATACTTTATACAAACAAAAAAAACTTTAAACGGTCGGTCTTACCGTTAAATAGCGATATCTACCAGACATAGATAGTGTTGTGTGGAATGTCTACCAGATATTTATTAAATCCCAAAATTTTCAATTTTGCAGTGCAATCTAAAACCCTACAGGAAAGTGAGTAACATGTTTTTAACATAAAAACAACAACATAATTAACACAATGTGTTAATTAGTGTTAAAGTCAAAATTAATTTATTTATTTATTAATATTCTAATGAATCACAAGGATCATTTTTAAATTTAATGATTCGGACTGTAATCAAATAAAAACAAATTCAAAGCATATACTTAATAATATTTGCAACGGATGCATATTTTTGTTAGGTAAGAAACCACAATGTTTAGCCAGGTCATGGTCGGCCGCAATATCACGAACAACTCATTTATTATGCTAAGGACGACATTAATATTAATTTGGAATTATAGTGGACACAGCGGATACTGCTGCTGAGTTTAACCAAACTTAATACCATATAGTTGCGCCCCGCGGTTTCACCCGCGCAAATTTAAATCTCGGTATTCCCTTGAGATAAAAAGTAGCCTATGTGCTATTCCAGACTATAATCTATCTCTCTGCCAAGTTGCATCCAGATTCGTTCAGCTGTTCCAGCGTGAAAGAGTAACAAACAAACTTCCATCCATCCATCCATACTTACAAACTTTCACGTTTATAATATTAGTAGAATAGAAATAATAAATAATAATAAATTATGCTGGACAATCCACACAGCACTATCTAGCCCCAAAGTAAGCTACCAAAGCTTGTGTTATGGGCACTAGATAACTGATATATTTAATACATTATATAATTACAGAGATAGATATTTTTTACTATACATAGAAAACACCCAGACCAATGAACAAATTTCTGCAGATCGTACACAAATCCGTTCCGAGGCGGGAATCGAACCCGCAACCTCTGCGTCGCAGGCGGACTCTCGCCCGCTGCGCCACTGAGGTCGTCAGAATAGAATAGTTCTTTATTTAGCATAAGTAATACAGTAATTAACACAAGCCTGAATAAAGAAGTAGGATGATGACTAGCCTACGAGTTAGCACAAGTACGATTTATCGGCTTCCTTTGAACTGCATTGGACGCTCCCGACACGAGCTACACAGTTCGCATGTAATTTCCTGATGTGGAAATTACAAATCTTAATAACCACCTGGCACGAGCGACGTGAAAGAGCGCGCGTTCACAGGCGCTGAAGTGGAAGGGAAACATGCTTATCAGTCGTATGACGCCTGTTTGAAATTGAAAGAGCGTGCGATAGAGCGGTTGCAGTGGACGGCTAGAAAGAAACTGCAGGCGGCGCGTTGCGCGGTTTTGGCACCTTTTCTGCCGTCAAACATCGTTGCTGACGTTGCTGTGTCTCCGTTTGAAGAGTGTGGTTGACGGTGAAATTACAGGCACATAAGTATTTACTATAATATTTTTTTTTCCATTTTAGATTTTGTGACTTATAAGTGATGTCACAAAAATAACCTTTGATCTGCCTGTCTTCATCCAATCATCACGAGCTCGTCCCTAGCAGAGCAACTCATACAATATCGGTATATACAACACACACAAACACATCGATTCATTGTACGACAATAACGCAAAATATACGATGCAGTAAAACAAGAGTACGCTGCTAAATGACGACACACGACAGATACCGTAAGCTACTGTATACAGGGTGATTCATCAAGGTTCTACGTACCTGTAAAGGGTGACTTTATGCCGTGATACACTAGACATTGTATCGGCATGTTTTGACCTCAAGTGTGAATAGGTATTATCTGGCTAGCTCTCTCCTAAACTCCGAATCAAGACCGCTCAAGTCGGTTAAACTACTGATAGTACTACAAATTATTATACCTTACCTTTCCTATTTCTGGTCAGTTATTTCATTATTAAGTGGGAGCCATAACCAGTAACTTTTAAATATGTAACTATTCGACGAGGACATAACCTACAAAAAAGTTAATGCGATAGCACTAAAATAAGCCGTTGGAGGCCGATTGTCAAGGGAGACTAGGATCAAGGGAGCTAACTTTCAGTAGGAAAACCGATTTAGAAAAATTTCAAAAAGGGCAGAGATCTTGTATAGACCACACAAATCTTTCTTTTGGGAAAAGATAAATTGTACGAGTATAAAAACGTCATTAGCTTGGCGCTTGGCGTGAGCCGTGAGCATCTGTCCAGCTGTCATGTTCATACAATTCATCTTCCCCAGGCCTGTTCTGCAAACGGAAATTGAATCTTCCTTAGACCGCCAGTGGATTGACGACTGGAGGTCTAATCCCTCTATTGGAAAAAATTATGAATCAAAAGCACTACTGGACAGTGGACACCACAGTTTAGCTAATAGCAGAAACAGCTGCACCAACAGAAGTAACTTATGTATTATTGATAACGTAGTTCAAAGTGATCCTTGTGATTTTATTGAAATACCTTTTAACATAAATAATGTGGGTATGTACCAAATACATTTTTTAAGTACCGAAACCTGGCAGTCGTAAGTACCTTCTTGGTATTAAGATACTCAAGAAGATGTCTACTGTGCCTGGGGATCAAAGTTGTGAAGCTGTGTTCAAATCCGAATCAGCCGTCCCGGATCGGGAGTGGGTCCAACTTTATAGTCAAGGTTCAGATGCATTATTTATTCAGCATCAGGTACGTTCGCTGAAAGTTCTGATCGACTCACACATATTGTTTGCATTATCTTACCTTCCATAAAGCCCTTCATAAAAGCGTAGTTTGAGTATATTTACGCTGAACCAGTCGAAAAGATAATCGTAAAACCTATACCAGATTAGAATATGGATATTACATCCCTGTTTCATAACACATGTTTGTTTAATTCTAGATATTACTAAATTCTTCTAACAGTATAAATAAAAAAATACAGAACCTAGCCAGTCTATTTTTTGTTAGTTTGGACTTTACTATCAATAGAATAATGAAGCCAGAGCTAACTTAATTATTTAAGCTAGTAAATTTGGTGCAAAGCTATTCGCTGGGTTCATAAAATGCAGGCCAAAATCTATAAAATAATGAACCTAAGGGTATAAAAAGGCTCACAGAGCAACTTTCGCCTGTTAAACTAAACTAGGTACTAGCTCTGATTACTATCTGATGTACTTAAAGCAATATGTACCACCGAAACGATGAGAGGTACTAACATAAAATAAATAATCCGTTTTATATCTTAAAGAACGATTTCACAGTGCAGTAGCTTCAGCGCGGAAGTTTATTCCGTAAATACATTTAGCTCAATGTATACGTATATACAGGCTTTCGACCTATCCCGCCGGACCGTTACTTAAAATTGCATCGTTTTGTTACTAAGTAAGAACAGTGCTTAGTGGTACTTGTATTTGGACAGAGTTGAGGAAGTTAAATGAAGTTCAGAGTAATTACTCTCGGAGAGGTGGTTTAGTCGGCTCCTGGTTATGGTGACAGACGCCACAGCCTGCTCTACAGCTATAATTGAACTCAACATTAGCTTTGACCTACCTTAAGCAAAATAAATATTGGTGCACTTATCTATCCCCAAACTAAGCCAAAGCTTGTATACTAAGGGAATACGATAGCTGATATAATACAGGTACTTTTTTAAATACAATATACTAGCGGCTCGTCCTTCTTCGCTTCGCACAGATGGATATTACTTTTTAATCATTTAAATATAGCCTATTACTCCGAGATAATGTAGCATTCTTATCGTGAAAGAATTGAAATTTTTTGAGTTTATTCGTTAAAAACATACAACGTTTCATCTTTCCTCTTTATAATATTATTATATAGTTATTATATTAGTGTAGTAATAGCACTAAGACAGAGAATGAACATCTGGGATCGTGGGATCGAACCCACGGCCTACGGTGCAGAAGGCAGAGCTACACCAACTGAGCTGTAAAGGCAGACACTGTCTACAAGCGCTATGGGAAATCCAAAAAAAGCATTAAATTTGTATGTTTATATACTTTATAGACGCATTTTGTTCAGTTTACGTGCCGTCGAATTGTGATGTCACAAATCAATGTTTATTCCACGGAATAGAGTTCAATTCTCTGTCGTCTATTTTTTACGTACTGTTATATAGAAATGGATTTGGTCAGTCAATTGGAATCATGATTTATTTGCTACCATAACGAACGTTAGGATACACAGATATAATATACGTACGGATATAAACATTTGTGGATAGTAGTCAAAAAGAGTGCTGCCCGTTTTCGAAAACGAACAACAATTTGAAAACATTGATCAGGGGGTCGGCAGAGGGGGAGAGGGTTCGGAGGGGTCGAGGTCGAGAAAGGACAAAGAGGAAAAGGACATAGGTATTATTTTTAATCACGGGTAACCCGCGGGACGCAGACGCTAGTAAACAAATAAAACTGAAAATAACTAGAAGTATTTAATTTGAGTAAGAACGGAGCGCCTACCGCTACTAGTTATGTTAGCAATGAAGCAATGAAACGATGCTATCAAAATAATAGTAGGCAACGCTTTTAAGTGTTACCTAGCCTCAGTACTTAGCTACAGTTTGGGTGCAGTTTGCAACTCTCCGGCGCCCGCTTGCTTGCCGCCTAATGAATTAACTAGGTGTGAATGCAGTTGATAGAGCTTTAGTGCAGGTTTGTACTTAGGTACAGTACAGGTAGAGTTTAGGTTACCGTGGCCAAAAAGTGGAGTGGACTTATTTTATGAACTTTACATGGCTATCATTAGGTTGAGTATTGATATATCTCTATGGGAGTTATGATTTATTATAAGTTTGGTTTTACAAAAAAAATAAGTAATATAGTAGCTATCTGGATCTCATATTACAAGATTTGCATAGTTTAGGGCCAGATAGTGTTGCGGAAAGACCACCTATACCTACATAACTAAGCAAGTCCCTATGGAATCCCACGAAAGATATCATCCTGAACCGACTAATCCCAATAAGCATTGCAGGTTCGAATTCAAAAATCATTTGAAACACATTTCGAAAAAGTAGACAGAATGTCCCACTTACCATTAAATGAGAACTAAGAACTTTTTTGTGCTTTTAGTTAGGAAAGGTGACTTAGCATCCTATTCACATTGAAAATGTATTTGTTTGTATCTAATTTTTATTTATTGCATTAATTTAGTTTTAACTGATGCAGCAGGAGATTTTATTTATTTATAAACTATTTAAAAATATGGTAATGGAGGTAATTATAATTATTATGTCTGTGAACGCAAATAAAAATACGTTTGAACAAGGAACTGATGTGTTTTATTTTATGAAATCTGCAACTTTATCATCTAAAGGATAATGAAGAGGATTGGGGAGGATATCTGGTGAGCTGCACGGCTATCCGTGATGTGTCCACATCTAAACGAGCGCCAAACATTCAACAGCAGACGTTTAAAGACACGAAAAATTGTGTGACCAAACTACATAAATATTCAGAATCTAGGTCGTTAGCCGAGAAATCCGGTTACACAAAAGACTTGGTCGGCTGCAGAGTATTTCGTAGTCCGCAAACGAATTGCAAATGCGGAGTTTGCACACTCGGTCGCCAAACACTGCCGATGCTGCTGCCGCCACGCTGAAGACCGCAACCACGCAGGAAGCAGGTGGCAGCCTGTCACCGGTACATACTCGCGCGTTCATATCAATGCTGTGTGTTCTTCAGTAGCTCATAAGCCTCGGTAGTTACCCGGAAAGCTGATTTCTGTGTGAATGTAGGCGAAGACTCCCCTCGCCGCGTATGCCGCCGGAATGACAACCGAACGAGCAATAAACACAATATTTGAAGATCTCAGAGCCACCATAATTGCCTTCAGCTGCGTATTGAGGTTAAGCCCCTAAGGCAGTGAATAAGTTTCGCTGTGACATTTTCCAAGAAGCTCATAAGAGTGAAAATGAAAATGAATCCTAGCCTAGAGCTTTGCTAGGTCGCGTATTACTTCTTATACCTATGTTCACGTCAACGTAAATACCTACCTAGAGGTCGTACCATCCCGTATTACGTGATGGTACGACAATAACAAAGTGTATTAGTAGGTACTTACCTATTTGCTTATTTTCATTTTGTGATTTAGATTTGTACTAACTACTCAATAAGAACTTCTTGAAGTATTTACCTCATTGCGAAGAAAAATTTTGGAAAGCCTCTTGTTTCTCTCTTCTTTTCAGTTTTGCGGTAGAAGTGCTATGGAAATACGACCAAATAATACTCGTCTGGGGCGAGGTATGATACGGTTACCTTCGTAACGTAAGAGAACGAACAGTATTGGAACATATTGGAACGTGACTACCTGTTTTGACAGTAAACGATGAAAAATTTATAACTTTTTTAAACTGAAAACAATTTTTACATGCCAGTCAAAAAAGCATCCTGGGACATCCAGAATAATTATATCGGATAGGTTTACATCTTCCACATGGAAATATTTCATGTCAAACGTTATATTTTCTTTTTTAATCTTCACTATGGATTTTATTAAGAATGTGAGAGATTTTTTTTTTATTTGATAAAGTACACTTTTCTTTTCAATCACATCGTAACCTAAAAAGTAGTTGTAGTAGTAGAACTGTAATTGTATTTTACTTCTACTGTAGAAGTATTGTATGTAGTAGCGTAATTATAATACTTAGCAGCATTACGGCCATTGCCGCACTCCGTATTGAGGGACGCCGCGGTAGAGCATCTTAGTCAAGTCGATGTACCTACATCAGTGACCTTCATAGTCACGAAATGAAAAGGTTCGTCACCTTAGAGTCCGTTTTAGCTTGGCCACACATAAGAGAATACTATACGCTTCAAGGAATTTAGATCTCGCTTGGTCCCAATTTATTGATTGCAAGCATCAATTTTATTATACCAACATCACCAATGAAGTTCCTCACAGGAAGAAACAAACATTTAATTAAATTAACAGCCATTAACCGCCGCTATAATAATAACAGGTTTTTCCATCATGTTTATAACAGCTAGCTGGTACCCGCGACTTCGTCTGCGTACTTTTAATCTCTTCATCTCTTTTTTTCGCAATAAAAGGTAGCCTATGTTCTTTCTCAGGGTCTAAAGATTATTATAATAAATAAATAAATAAATCTGTGCCAAATTTCATCAAAATCGGTTGAGAGGTTTAAGCGGGAAAGCGTAACAGACAGACAGACAGACAGAGTTACTTTCGCATTTATAATATTAGTTGGGATAGTTGGGATAATAATTCACTTAATTTTCGAGTTGAAATTCCCAGAGCCTAAGCTTTTCAAAGTTGCAGAAACGTGTAAGCAAAATAGTTTTCGCAGAATTTCCCTCGTTTTATATTTAAGAGAGGAAATGAAAAAGTTTCAGAAGCTACCCGCGCTGAGAAATATCCGTTCTCAAATTCTTTGACTCGAGCTGGATCATATTTTTGCTAAATTTGTGGCAATGAATCTTTCCCAAGTTTTGATTGTACACATTCGTTTCCTTCTACCATTCGTCAACGTTAACGGTTTTATTCCATCCAACTTTGCGGCTCAAAAATGTTAAAGCTTGAAACTGCTTCCTTTATAGGAAAGTGAATTTATAGGTAGGTAGTACCTACGTTGATATTTTTTTATCTTTATTTTTAAATTATTGATGAAAGTTTTAATTTGGATTCGGAATAGATTCGAAAAAGGCACTTCGTTTTATATTATTGTGTCAATTATCACTGAACGTTTGTCTGTAATTATCACTTTGTGTGTGGCCCATACGACATACTAAGGTAGGTATGTAAATATAAGGTTGAATATTGTAGTTTGTTCATATGTCTGTTAGGCAAATGTATGCACACTTTTCATGGACTACAGACGGGGAAAAGTACAGCTTATAGTCTCATAATAATGGCAGTATTTTATTCAGATGAAAACTGACGGTACTAGGAGTTTGATTAATGATCCAAGGTATTAAATATCCGTTATTATCAAAATGTCTGGCTCAGACGGCACTTGGCAGTAAAATAATACGTAGTGATTTGCGTAATAATCGTCATCATTAAACGGCCACTCGAGAAGATGAGGCTAGAACTTCGCAAAAGTTTAATTAGCTCTACAATCATGATTTACATTTCTTTAAAGAGGTGCCTATTAAAACTTTTTTCAGATTGCAACTCCTTTAACACTTTCAATTGTAAGTGCAATAAATCAGAGTAACCGCGGCAGCTTTCACGTTATGACTTCCTCGTAAAATTTACATTTAAAAGTTAATTTTCTCGTTTCCCGGCTTAGGGCAATTGTTAATCTTGGATTCTCTCGTGATACCCTCGGTGTAAAAATTATGAACATTATTCTAAGTTGGCCGCCTTGCTCCCCTGTTACGTATCTTCCTGCTGTAGCTATAGTAGGTACGTTTATACCAATAGCTAGCTCGGCGGCGCGGCGTACGGACTGGGAACTGGGAACCACTATCCCCGAGCGGGGCGGTTTATGATTATTTGCTTTTGTTTAATTTTGTTCTCGTTTTCCTATTCATGAAAATAATAACTGTAAATGATGGAAGGTATTGAATGTATTAAATATTGGGTTCGTGATGTCCGTGCATTGTTTTTAGCTTTATTTAAAGATGCATCGACTGCAAAGAAGTTGCTTACGACGCAAGAGCTTATAAATTATGGTTTCGATGGCGCTTCGGGACGATCCGTATATTTTTTAATTATCTAATAAAGTAACTAGGTTCTCACATACATGGTTCGTAAGAATAGTGGAGCGCTTTGTGTGTGGCTCATCCGGAGAAGTAAAACTACCATGCTTATTTCTACCGCGAAGCATCATTATTTGTTTTTGTTTGAGGGGTGTGGTTGCCGGTGAAATTAATATGTATGCCTCAAGTATGGACGCAGAGCAGTGCATCGTAGGGTACGTTCATATCGTGCGTGCCTTACGAGGCAATGCTTTGTTATAGGTGATTCTAACGAAGTATTGATTTTTATGCTAGTTTCATCAGCCAGCAGTGTAAAAAACATTAAAGGAAACACTAAATACTTACTTAATATGGTTTCACTTCAGTCCAACATCACATCCAGGTAATGAAAGATATAGTACTCAACTTGTTTATTTTCCAAGAGTCCTGTAGAGAGGAAAGCTGAAAGCTTGATTTAATGGAGGCTTCTTACGAAAGCGGAGGCACTCAATTACGTTGTAATCAAGGCATCCGGCTGCGACGGCGGAGGCATGGGCACTCCGCCCGGCCCACGGCGTGTCACGCTGCTAATGCATATCCCATTCATTACTCTTACTACACCTTCATGTGCTATTTACCTGAGCCAGGCTACATTATAATACACGCAGTATAAATAAAATAGATAAACTTGTATTTTTGCATCATTTTGCATCCATTCGTATCCTATAACATACTTTTGTCATTAGGTAGTTACGTCATCTCCTTAATAGTCAAGAAGCGACTGTTTCACTATGTCTGAACAGCGACATTTGTCAAACAGGTAATAAAATTGTTGTTGACGAATTCAAAACAGAGACGGAATAATTTTTGTTTTATGAAACGAAACAAACGAAATATATTTATTTGCCTGAAGAATGGTGAATGTGTACTGATGTGGGTACTGTATAGTCTTTGTACTGGTTAGGAACCCAACAGCTGTTACACACTGTCATCATTTGACAGTGTGTAACAAAACTAATGAGTATTCACCCATCCATCCAAATACAAATGGCATGTGCTGTTCGGTAAATATTATTCCTTCTGATGTACCGATAACGGCCGGAGCACTGCCGAAGGCAAGCGAAGGCATTCGCACCTCCTACGTTTGTTTCCGCATTGACGATCTGTACGCAGCTTATCAAACACGTAGCACGTAAGTCGTATCATACACTGTGCTAACCGGACACCATACACTGTGTATGGTGTTCGGTTAGCAGAGTTTGTAGCTATATAACTGGACGAGACAATAAATCGAGGCAATAATAAGCACTGGCAGCAATAAAGTATGGCACATACGACCACACCACTCGATGACACCAATAAAATTGTGCTGCATCATCTATTTACGTTTTTTATGTGACACTTCCAATAATTTATGTCACTAACTAAGAACTGCTTTTATTTTATTGTAGCCTAAATGAAATTTATAGATCAAATATGTAGTAGACGGCTTTGATTCCCAGGCGCGGTAGATATCTCCTCAGTACCAAGTAGCGATAATTCCAGATTATTTGAAGATATTTAAGGGGGTTTATCTAGGCTTAAATATATTTTTTTATTTATTGACAAAATATAATAAAGGTTATTGAGATATTGCACCAATAAGCCATTGAAGGTTTGTCTATAGGTGCTCACATTCGTCGAGCAAAACAAATTTATTGTTATACTAGTTGCGCCCCGCGGTTTCACCCACGCAGATTTAAATCCCGGTATTTCCACGGGATAAAAAGTAGCCTATGTGCTATTCCAGATTATAATCTATCTCTCTACCAAGTTTCATCCAGATCCGTTCAGCCGTTCCCGCGTGAAAGAGTAACAAACATCCATGCATCCACCCATCCATACTTACAAACTTGCGCGTTTATAATATTAGTAGGATTGGGTGTCGTCGTAATTTTCATTTCTTACGTAAGTACTACTCAAATTGTATTTTCAAAATACCTCCTAAAAGATTCTTGAAATGAACAGCCAAATTTCTTTAGCTGTTCATTTTTCTAAACTCTGTTTCAAGGTTATATTCCACTATATACCCTGAGTTATGAATCATAGAAATCGTTTTATCTTGGCCCGGCATTGCTTCATATAATGTTCGTAAAACCTTTCTTTTATTCGCAAAGGCTGTTCTCGTCTTTATTGGTTACTGCCTACATATCACATCGTAATGTAAGCACCATTCTTACCTAATAGTTATTTTATTGCAAAAAGTTTTAGGTCGCTTTGTTTGCTGATTCAATTCCAGCCCAGTTATCACCCAGAATCACACCTCAGCGACAAAAGTAGGTATGGGCTACTAAAATGGCTGGGATTGCCTAATGGTAGTTTCCCGTAACACGTATAAACACAAATTACATCATCGATGCTACAATTAATATGCATCGTTACTTTGAAGTTTAGTTAGTGAGAGTGGGGCGGACTAGGGCGGAGCGTGGCAAGTTTTAATAAGGGTCTCTTTGGGTCATTACAGGCTCCTAGCGGTAATTGTGACGGCGGCGGGTCCCAGCACTTAACGACACTTCTGGTTGACGCAACCAGCCACTTCTTACTGCCGTCTCGTTTGTATTTGAATGGCTTTAACAAATAAAATAAAGATGGCCGATTAAAGTTTATGCTAATAATAAAAAACTCTTAATAGTCGAAACGTGAGACACTGGAATTCACTGGAGTAAAAGTTTATTATTTTAAAAGCTCTGCCGGCCGATAGAAATAGAATAATGTGAGATGATAAAAACTTTGACAGCGTTCGTCTTATTATAAAAATGTGAGTTAGACTAGGCTTAAGCCAGGACTAACTGGTCCGTGGTCTAACTTTGATACCGAAGTTGGTCCCTGCTCTATAGAAAAATCAAAGACTTAGACCAGACGTTATTATAAAACGGAGTTTATCCCCTAAACCACGGTTTAAAGATAAACCCGGACGTTTAAGTATGGTCTAACTAATAAAAATCTCATTTTGCCAAATTTTATTTGGTCTCCCACATAAGTTTATTCAATAAAACAACTTGTAGCACTGCATTATCCAACATACATTTCAAACTCTAGACTCCGATCTAAATTTGAAATGTCAAAACGCATGGGTTGCCACGAATTTGTCGGGTGCCAGGAAAGCGCAGCCACGGAATGTACAACCATGGATTACACGACCCCGGAATTTGCGACCATTTTGGTTGCAAATTCCATGGTTGTGTTTTCCGTGGCTGTGTTTTCCAGGCCGTACAAAACTATGCACACCCCCGGAATACGACGCCAAGAATTTGCACAGAATGGTCACCAATGCCGGGGTCGTACATTCCTGCCACGTGTCAGGAAAGCGCAGCCAGGATTTTGCAACCATTTTGGTCGCAAATTCTCGGGTCGTGTATTCCATGGTTGTACAATCCGTGGATGGACAATCCTGACACGTGTCAGGAAAGCGCAGTCAGTATTTTGCAACCATTTTGGCCGCAAATTCCTGGCTGCGCTTTCCTGGCTGCGCTTTCCTGGCTGTGTTTTCCGTGGTTGTGTATTCCATGGTTGCGTATTACCCGGACTCCATGGACTATCTCAGGTACTATGTAGTCTTCGACTAAAGTGTCTTTTGTAATACGAAAATGATAAACCAGAGATGATCCTAAATTTATGAGATAAACCAGGTTTAAGTTGTTTATAATAAGAAAACGTGACTTGAGCTAGGTTTAAACCCAGGTTTGATTTGTTTATAATAAGGCTGCATAAGTCTTATAAGTGTGGTTTATTTAATTCGGTTTACGGCTACCGTACTGTAGCCGTAAGCGAATTAAATAAACCACTTATATAGAGCACTGGTGGTCTAGTGGAAGCGACCGCGCTTTCTGGTTAAGGTCATGGGTTCGAAGCCGGTCGTGCATCAATGATTTTTTCTGTTCAAAAATTAATGTTCACAGTGCCAGTACTCTCAAACGGTGAAGGAAAACATCGTGAGGAAACCAGCATGTTGAAGAACCTAAAAGTTCTTTAGCATGTGTCAAGTGCTCGTAAAGAGCCTCTTTGAGGCGCACTTAAAATCCTTTCACACTTCACACTGTTTCGAAAGAAACTAGTGACACGACAAGAAGAAGAACGATTTAAAAGACTCATGCTGTCAAAGTAAATTACTTGTAAATATCAATTTAATTAAGTGCACCTTTATTTTAGCTACGGATAATACGAATATTATTTAATTTATAATAAATTAATAAAGTTAGTTATAGCACGTCCCAACAATATTTAACCGTGGCAAATTTGTATTACCGCTTCTAAATCTCAGAGGAAATAAGAACTGTGCTATTTCGCGGAGGAAGCGTTCGGGTAACATCGATCGTAGAACAACTATGCGCGCAATAAATGCGTCAAATAACTTGGCTCGTGTGAAAAAAAATTGGCAAAAAATAGTCTCAACATCAAATTCAAAAGGTTGAATTACAGGATGACTTTGAAACGTTTTAAAACTAGGTGCCAGTTTCACGCGACAAAGCCTAGCAGAACAGTCAACAAACTTACGGCAGGCTTAGGTTTTTTGTATGAACCCTTTTACAATGTTAGTGTTTTTTTTCTGAAGGTAAAAGTCCTGATGTTTAAGAATAGAAATTGAGATAATTTGAAGTTAACTAATAATTAGTTTTCTGCTTATAACTCAAATGGTTATTTTAATGAGCTGAAAAGTAGGATCACGGAAGCTTTTTTTTTACTTTAAATCAATCGTATTTAACAACCAATCCTCCATTCATTTCTTATTTTTGTAAAATGTGTAAAGCAAAACATTCGGCTGCAATTTATATTGCCCTACTTAATGATGGCTATATTTAACTGTAAGTATGTAACTACCTATTTTAGGATAAAAAATATTTTCACCGTCCCCGGGCGCTTCTACGGCAGCCGACCAACCAGTCCGCTGTCGGCAAGTAAGTATTGTGGAATGATTAATTGTTCTGTAAATTGAATTCACCGTGATAAATGAAATATCCTCACAATAGGTAATAAATTACGCTGACCCGTTTGGGTATAAGATGAACGCTCTGAAAGTAGGCACGGATGTTGCAGGATATTATACCTAGATATAAAACACAACACTCGTTAAACACCTGCCCATGGGTATTGTTGGCATTTTAATTCGCACGGCGAACGAACCGGTTTTGTTCGACGCACGCCTACAGACACAACATAATAATTTGGTTTACGCATTTCGCGTGTTTACATTCATTATAAACGGTTTTATTTCTTCATTGAATTCGAATGCAGAGGAGGCGCGGGGTTTTTGAGGTACTTAATTAGAATATTATAACCTAATGTTCATGAATATGTGTATTTCTAATTAGGTACCTCCAATACCTTTACTGTTTCTAAATAAACTGTACCAAACACTGTTTTTTAAATTATGCATTAAAAGTGAAAGTGTGTATGTGCGTGTGTTTGTTTGATACGGGGACATGTGTTTGTTTGAACATGGCCGAATCAGAAATCATTTTGGTATTAGTATGTTTGGTCTTACGTTTACCTAATACCAAAATGATTTCTGATTCAAGCACATTTCCCTTATATTATTGTATTACTTGTGTTCGAACAGTATTTATGCGTGTCACTTTAGAGTTATTCTTTCAAACAACCTCCCCGAAATGAAATAAAATGAAATAATAGCCAATCGCACCTCGAAATTGCGAGCCGCTGTCGCCGGACCCTTAAAACATTCGTAACTACCGAAATTAATACTGTACGTAACCTTCGATATATGATAGTTAGATTTATATAAAAAACACTGCTGTTAAATATATAGACATATCCAAAAGTACATAATATTTTATGAATTATTCGGCAGATTGACGGTTAGAGCTTTCCGAATTACTGCTTTCATATGTATTAACATGAGGGTTTTTATTATTTCACTTACTTATAGAACATGCAGGTTGTAATATAAATTGCCTATTTAATGCGTTTTCTAGGAAACTGGAATTTATTTTTATTTTATTATTCAGCATAAAAACTGAAACTGAAACAGCTTCACGACTTTGATCCCCAGGCACGGTAGATATCCCTTCAGATCTCTCAGTACCAAGTACTTACTCAAGATTCTTTGAGGATGTCTAAGGGGGGTAGTCAGAGGTACGTCCAAACATTACATTTGGCACATACCCACATTTTGCAGTAGTTAGTATTCCATACGTGACAGGTTGCAAGCCCATCGCCGCTGCTAGAATACTAACTGGTTTCCTCACGATGTTTTCCTTCGCCGTTTGAGAGCACTGGATAGAAAAATCCATTGGTGCACGACCGGATTCGAACCTGCAACCTTACGATCGGAAGGCGGGGTCACTTCCACTAGACCACCGGTGCTCCGGCATTCAGCATATTAGCGCCGAAATATCGCCTCGGAAACATGGTCCGTCCATCAAGCTTTCTGAAGGAATCTATGGACCCTATAGGTTCAATATAAACTGAGCATATTATTGTGTATTTTTAAGAACACTAAAAACAATATATTCCTAAAAGTATCTAGTATGAAATTGAATGTAACTTAATTTCAATATCGCCAGTTACCTATATTTCACTCGTGTAATCAATACGATAATGACCAGCCCAGGTACCTAATACGAGGTAAATGCCAGCGGCACATATGCACTTTGAGCGATGTATTTGGTTTGAGACTGCCATTAGCTTAATTGGCTTGAGTCTGCACGAGGACGGCGCGGCGTGCCATCAGGGAACGAGATGGAGGTAAGTGGCAAGCGTAATAGCTACTTACGTAGGCTTACTCACCCAATATTTTACGTAACAGCTTTACACAAGCCAAAATTCTCTGTTTAAACTATAAAAGGTTCATAATATGTAATTATGATTGTGTAATATGGGCCTAACATTGTGAGAAAGGTACTCGAGGCGCACATTTATTGAACAAAGCCGGCAAGAAAAATGACGGCAACAAGCGGTGCCGGGTGTTCTAAATTGCCAACACTTCAGCTGTGAGCGTTTACTGTGGAGTTCACTCTAGTTCATTATTTGTTACATTGCATCGATCTGAGATCTCGGAAGGTGTATAAAAACTGCCAGTAAACCCAGTCAAATGGATTTGTGATGTTATATTTTTATTAGGGTTTTGCGCTTTCGTGTGGACGTGTGATTCTCTCCTTTTCATTTGTTACTACGAATTCACAAGTACCTACCTACCTAAGTATGAACGATCATGTTATTTAATACCCCGTCATTGTAATACCACTTTGACAATGAAGGAAACACGGTTGATATGGTTTAGATCTAAAATATTCAAATTTTAGCAGTATTTAGCTTAGTCTAGCTAGAAAACAATGCAGCAAATAAATGAATGATTGTCTAAATTAAAATTCGTTTGTGTATTAAAACGGTAAGGGGCACGACGAGAGTAACTTTTTTAAATTCCAAACCAACTCACTAAAGTAATTAGAATTTTTCCTACGGCCCCATTGTGCTACGAACTCAGCTCACGCAAACTTTTAATGCGACTTCAATTCAAATGCTATTTTACGGTTTCTCTTTGGGAAGTTGATTTTAATGAAATATCGGGTGAATAGATTAAAGAAAGAAAAATACATTCTTTACAACAAACGAAACAAAACAAAATAATACTATTGCAAACAAATTGTTTCAATATGTGCCTACAATATTCATCAAGACTTGTAAAACTTGTATATCATTAAAGTATATTATGTATCTATATCAATAAATTTTAAGGTAAATATTACACTTTTATTGCTTTATAATAAAAATAAAGAACTAAAAAACATAAAAAAATGGAGGCTTATAGGACGATAAGTCCTTAAATCAATCGATCACACCAACATAACGTCTCGTTAAATTAGGAAATTTAGGCGTAGCAGTTTTAAATCAAAGTCACTATTACTACGTACTTTATATTCAAATGACTGTGTCTGACTCATTGGGGAGACTGATCGCATTCCGCGCAAATAGAACCCATCAATCGGAGAGGCTTTCGATCAAAGACAAGAGACAAGGGACGGTCGCAAGATATACCTGAAGAATTACTGCGCTACGACCGTTGAGAAAAAACATATGTCTTTATTTGGTCGTCAGTGACGGGTGAGCTTTCAGGTATTTGATATGTTATTGTTGGCACTCTCTTGACCTTTTGAGTAAAACTAAGACAAAAATATTTAACTCAACATACAAACACAGTTAAATAAACGCTCAGATATTTGCGAAAGCGATTGCAAATCAGATTATCAGTGCATTTGGAAAATCCACTAGCGTAAGCTGAAAAGCACCTCTCAACCGAGCTTATCGAGTTACACACTGGACAGTGCAATTTACGGACTCTGTCCTATATTTATTTCCTATCTCAGTTTCGAAGCAAGTATGCAGTACATTTACTAAAACTGAAATTATAAAATTACTCTTGACTGTAGGTATATGGATAAATGTATCGCTCGCAATCCAAAAGCACACGAAAGCTTCAAAAAACATTAATCACTGTACACAGTACTGTACACAGTATGTATGTAGTACACAGTAGTACATACATTTTGTTGGGTATTAGGTATTGAGTGAAGTTATTATAGTTTTACGACTTTGAAACGAGGAGATTAAGTTTTTTTTTAACAAAAGATTTAACCGATTATAAAGAAAGGGTTAACATTTTTTATTTAATTCAGTATGTATATTCCAAGAATAGATTTTCACAAAATATCCAAGCTTTTACATTTTATAACAACAATTGCATTTTTTACATATTTTTTTTTTAAGTTTTCACCACCTATATAGTATAAACAATAATATATTAGAATATTATATTAAAATAATATATTAGAGTAGTAGAGCTCTTTGTGAAGGGCTCGTCCGGGGAAGTACTACCACCACGCCATTTTCTGCCGCCAAGCAGCAGCGCTGTGTTTCGGTTTGAAGAGTGTGGTCGCCGGTGTAATTACAGGCACATGAGGCTTAACATCAGTATGCCTCAAGTTGATGGACGCTGGGCAGTGCATCGTAGGGCACGTTCCTATTGTGCGTGACCTACGGGGCAATGTTTTGTTTATAGGTGATGGTTACCACTTAACATCAGGTGGACCATCTGCTTGTTCCATCAGCTAGTAGTATAAAAAAAAAAAAAAAAAAAAAACCTATAAAGTACGCAAATAAATATGTTTACTTTCTTTCTCCTCTTCTATACATAACTTTCTTTGAATGAACGATCATCATCTGCAGGGCTTATGTATGGCCCAGGAGCCAATCTTATTAATTTTCTCTATCTATTCACCTGCTTACCTATTCGTATTTTTGCCAGCGAAATCAATTACAGCAGTGATCAAAGCAACCACACGTCACGATCGAGAGATTGCGGCTGCAACCGTCTGGATAACTCATGAGATTTATCCGATCCAACATTTCGGCCGTGGAAAGTTCCTAATGAAATAAGTTGGTAATCCTCGGTAATTCGTTAAGTGTTCGTGCGATAGATGCTTGTTTGAGGCCGTAGTTCAGCGTGTGGCCGGACGATAACAATGACGAGTAACATTTCATTAGGAGCTTTTGTTTGCCACAATCTTTGCCCACATTGCGAATTAGAATCCCTTCTTCTAGGCTTTGGTTGCGACGAACTATCGGTAGATTCACGATGAAAAAAAAGTGATATTTGTAATTACAGGCACATGAGGCTTAACATGATGGTGATGGTCACCACTTAACATCAAGTGCGATCTGCTTGTTCCATCTGGATGTATAAAAAAAGTATTTAGAGCAGTAAAGAGTTAGATTGACCATTGTTTCACCAGTTTAATTTCTAGCTTCTTTTACTGGTAATAATTGCTTCCAGTAAATTAATTACCTACTCATGCACCGTAAACACCAAATTATTCTAATTGCCGTCACTATTATTTATTAATTACTGAGATATCGCAATAACTATCAATAACATTTGATGATTATTAAAGCAGATTCCACATTTGCGCGTGATATATCAATCGGTTATGACATTTATAACGAACAAGAAGAGATTTCTTGACAATAGCTCTTTTGAAGCTTACACAATTAAATTAAATAAGCAGCAATCGATTATAGAAAATGGTAATGTTACTAAAAGACTCGAGGTATATTAGTATTATTAGATTATTATTATACCTACAGTGACTGGGGATTTCAGTCTTAATGTTTTTTTTATCCTATAATAGAACTAACTGCTGACTTGCTTTTTCGTTTTATTTTTCGTTTTGTTTTTTGCTTTTTGTTGCTTTTCAAAAAGCTTTAATAAGTTAAATAAGGTTAATAGTTATCTTTATTAATTGTTATTATTATTTATTAATTATTTATAGAAAAACAGATTAAACATAAATATAAATATTTTGAACTAACAACCAAAAAAGCTATTTTAAAACATACTATACTATACATACCTAAGTTTTAGGTAGAGAATTTAAAGTTATTAACGACTTAACCTGGAGCGCTTGTATAACGACTTAAGATACGAGTGTTAGTATGCGAGAGGGTAAATTGTCAAAACTTTATGAAAACTGTTCAACTAACTTTAACTGATATAAAAATGTTTGGAAAAATAAAGTAGAACTAACCAATGGCCGGGCGCAGGTTATTTATATAAGTCATGTCTGACAGCGCCTCCGAACTGAAAGTTCACTCATATTTTTTGTTTGACAAATTGCCGTGGTAACGGGACTTGGCTAAAGTTTCACCTCCATTTAAGCCACCATTAATACCTACCCGGTGCGCGTGACTCTTTTTACATTTTATGAACGTTCCAATAACGGTCCTAGCCACTTTTATAATAAGAGTGATTTAGTGTCTGTTATTTTCAGATCAAGGATATCATAATCAACTCAGCTTCACGACTTTAAAAGTTTTCTTAATAAATGAAAGTCTAATTTTATGTGTGGTTTTTAAGTACAAAAGATCGATAGGCTTAACTGAAAAAAACTATAGTCTAAACAATCTTATCTTATTATTAACTTAAAATATAAAATATATTAAGCAAGTGACTGAACTAACCCAGACACTTGCTATAAAAATGTACGTATTTTTGTAGAAAAGATGAGTTTACGACTGCATTTTTTCTGAAATATTTTAGCGCGTAGCACCACTACACAATCTAATAGACATTAGATTGTGTAGTGGTGCTACGAAGGTCTACGAAACGCGTAGCTGTTATAAAAATGAAACAAATATTTCGTTTTTTTTTTATGAGAGTAAATAATGACTGCACGTAACTACTACTGATTTTAATAAATCTTCAGTCTGATATATATGTGATATTATTGTTTGTTACTCGTACACATGCTAGTCGATAATTTTCACTATCCGCCAGTCTCTTTCTTTTTATTCTACTTTGTTCTAGAGCACTAATGTAAGTGGTGGTATGTTCCTACACTAGCAAAATATTCACAACAATTCACTTTATATAAGGACACGATACGGATGCTTTGCTATAGGTGATGGTTACACATCAGGTTGGCCATTAGCTTGTTCCATCAGCTAGTTGTATAAAAAAACACGAGCATAAGACGTGCGCTTACGACACCATGTGCAAATACTACTTGTACATAAATTCATGCATAATGTCATAGGTACATACATTTTTAATAAATGATTATAATTTAGATGATTTACATAATGGTTGTTGGCTTTAGTGTGTCGATAAAACTGAATCGAACTTAAGTAACCAGTACTTATTTCAAACCAATTTGTTCCAATTAAGTGATTGATTTTGGTGATTTCGTATTTTTTACTCTCTTACTGGCAACACCTAGTATTCATCGTAAAAGAAACACCTCTAATTTCAATCTCTCACAATCCTTCAAGGTTTGCTGGAAGAGAACTCTTTTTAGGGTTAAGCTCGCCTTTGTACATGTATTGTTATTTAAGTTTACTGTATATTTTCACTGTGTACAATAAAGAATAAAGAATAAAGAAAGAAACATTCCAGCAATGATCTATTCGAAAGATCAAACTTTACATTGAAATTCAGCGTGTATCCGAGCCGCAATACCAAAATCAATTAAATATACATTCCAAGTCAGCGAGCTGAGAAATGCATGGGTGTACTCGCATCGGACTCTGGGGCACGCAAACAGATCAGACAAATAAAAAATTGCTAAGCCAAGAATTTGTAAAAGTGTTTTACTTAACAATTGTGCCACAATTTTTTTTTACTTTTATTTATTCCCAAAATAATGCCTTATTAATCCTTGTTCATTTTTGGGGTCTATTGCATATTTTGATTCCTGAATAAATAAATACTCGAATAAATAATTTTGTATTTTTGTGAGCTCAAATTTGTGTTGACGAATTGTATCGGACGTCGTTAATGTTAAAAGAATTGATTAACATGCATAATATCACGGCAGTTCCCAACAGGGCTATAACAAGAGAGACCATGGATTTCCACAGCTACGATTCTGATATATATTTAGCACTAAATATATGACTATTATGTTAGAAAAAACACCTGAGGAGTTTAAAAAATACAGTAGACATGAGATTGTTTCGTAGTAACATGTGTTACCGATGAGCGTGGTCTAGAGACCACGCTACAATACACAATATATATAATACAATACAATACAGATGAGCGTGGTCTAGAGACCACGCTCATCTGTATTTAAACTCCTCAGGTGTTTTTTCTAACATAATAGTGTACATGGCAGAAAAAAAGTGAAACAATACTATAAGCTGAAAAGAAACATAAGTTGAAATAAACGGGACATTATAAAACCATTCCCACCGATGCAACTAACATAGTGACCTTTGTCCTTAAGTTACCTGTTATCTCATGTTGTGGCCTTTAACCTTGGGTTAGCTGGTTAACCTTAACCTTTGACCCAAAAAAGATTTAACTCCAAAGAGATTGCGCACAATGTTAAATCGTTTGCATTCTCCGTATCCCTCTTTCTGTAATCCAATATTGCTTTAGAAACTCGTAATCGGGACGCCAGCCTACGTCCTGGCAGCTATGATGCATAAGCATCGACTTTTTTTTTATGAAGAAACAATTTTTCTAGCAAACCGCCTTGCAATTGGAACGTAAGTAAAACGGTTGGTATAAACCGAAATCCCGGAAATTTTAATGATTTTTTCTCGACGATAATGCTTGTAACCTGTCACATATAAAAAACAAACTACTGCAAAATATGTGTATTTTTGTACTTGTATTCAAATTCCTTGTGTGTTTCTAAATTTTGGATGTGACGTTTTACTTGCATTAGGTTACGGCACATTCTTTTGGCGCTGTAATACCAAACATATATATATTTTCATTAATTTCCATAATACCTAGACGTCTCAATGAATCTTGAATAGGTACTTTGTATTATGAGATCTGAGAAAATATCTGCTAATCCCCGCTATCTAAATGACTTTACTTTTTTTACTTTATTTTGTATCATCAGTTACTATATATATCTTTTTTCGCATGCACTTCTAATAAACCGATATTACTTACACAAGCAACTGTTACTTCGTTATTTTCATGTAATTTAATCGCGCAAAATTCAATATTCTAAAGACGCCGACGTAAATTAATATAAAAAGTTAAAATATCAAACGGAGATAAGGAGATATTTTAACCCCCGTCGGCACATAGAATGAGATGATAACAAGGCGTTTAGTATTCCAGTCACGAAGGCTCGATCCACCTGCTTTTCATATCACGACAATTGCCGACCCCGAGGAGTCGGCCCTCCAGCGGAATGACAATTCTTGTCTATGAAAATCAATTGGAGGGAACGATGAGCGCCAGCCCCGGCGACAATTCCAATTTCATTAATGGCTTCCGTCTCGTCGCTCTTGTGGACTCCAGCCTGCCAATCTGTTTGCGGGATCGCCGATACCGTCGTTACCGTCCTAGAGATACGATTATATCACCGCGATTAATATTTATTCATACATTCCAGCTATGATTGCAATTCACACTTGTTCGAAGCGGAAATAAAACAGTAACTTTAGAAACCAATTTACCCATTAACAAATCAATATTCGCTCCCGCTGTGAACTCGCACTAAATTTTCACATTGCCGCAATACAAATCTGGAGCAGAGTAGGAATGGCTTCGAATATCCATTATCGCTCCGAACGTGTTATGGCATGACTAGTAATAACAACTACCTCATAAGTTCACATGTGGTATGTGTAACTAAGATTATGCGGATGGATTTGAATATCGGATAATTTTAATCAGGATCTACTTATACCGGTCCTTGAATTAATTTGTATGAATAATCTCTCGGCGTGCTCCGTGATTAAATATCTGAAACTGATTCAATACTGGCAATAGATTGATGTTGTCGCTTTTGTTTTAGACTCATACTAGTTTTATCTATCGATAGATACTTAAGTGGTTTTTCATGTTACCTACTAATGTCGGTTAATAGCATTTAGAAGAAAGTGCTAATTGAAACCCGTGACATGACGGACGCTTCCTAAGTCCAGCTCAGATTTATACACAAAGGTAAACCCTTTAGATCTAGTATCTGTGCACTGACTACGTGCCGAATTACAATTTCCATATTACATTACTGACACTGCGGTTACTGATCAACTCGTAGCAAGTTACTGTTGATTACAATTCCAACGGTTTTCTCTAAATTTAGTATAGAGTTAGGCAGTTAAACTTAGGATTATGTACATAATTAGCATTAAGTTCGCCTTTGTACTGTTATTTTTATGTGCAATAAAGTTTTTTTTTTAATGTATTATGTGTTTATTATGTACCTATTTTTAATATTTATTATGTATGTATACTTCTTTTAATATATAATCTTATATCGAATATTCAATACCTATTTGTTTAGTTATTATTAAAAAACTCCCATCATCTATGTGTGTGCACTGCCCTTTCGGTTTTTTCAAAACTATACAAAGGTTAACTGGAAGAGAATGCTCTCTAGCATTAAGTTCGCCTATGTACGATACATTATGTTTATGTGCAATAAAGAATTTCTATCTATCTATTTTCAATCAATCAATAATTATGTAGTCATGTAGTTTGCGTTCGTATAATATATTATTTACTAATTTCTAATTATTAATGTACATAATATTTGTATATAAATAAAAAAATTAGAGAGTTCATATTTACCTACTAATAAAAGCGAAAGTTACGATCTTTGTATGTTTGGATGTTTTTAGCTCAATCAAGCCCTAAACCGATCGGGCGGAAAGTACATACAAGTTAAACTATTAACGTTAGTTGTATAACTATTAATGTACAAGCAAAGCCGTGTACAAGCCAATAATGTTTGCGGATTGACAACGGACTGTAGCTTTTAAAACTGTTTTGTTTTTATGCGCTAAATAAATTAAGCATGGCCCACAATTGCTTATGTATACTTTAACCACCAGCTTTTATCAAAACATTTCTGCTTTTGAGCTATGCCGCCGGTTATTTAATATTCACCCACAAAGCTGCCATCTATATTGTTCGTTGCAAAACAAAAAAGGAACGTGTCAATTTTGTGTCAGAAAAATAAGTAGGAATTCAAATTGAAACAAAAGGCTACCGATTGTTGCGACAATGAAGCGAGTTAGATACATCACCGTGTTTAATTACCAGTGTCAGCCGCATCCCTACCTACTGGCGATGTTTGTAGAGTTTCCTATACGAATGTTTTAGCCGTATCATATAGACCTACATCATTAATGTTATTTATACATAACTTTACCTTTATGTTATTCAATACTGGTGTTGTTATTCAATTCTGTATTGAAGTAGTATTGAATAGAGATATTTACTGTGTGCACTTCAGAAATATCTATGAAAATAATGTAGAAAACTCTTCGAGAAAAAACCGATTCCAATGCACTGATGGAATTTACACTCATACTACTATAACTCAAACACTATTCGTCAGATCTGACTCAAATTTAAATAGGACCACATGACAAGCACCAGCTTTCGATAAAAAAAATAATCATCATAATCGGTCAACTCAGTAAAAGCAATTTATGAGGTATAATCATACAAAAGTTTAAGCCCGTTGTAGTATGATGATTGATTATATATTTTCTCGTACTGTTTATTTATCACCTAAACACAGAACAAAATCTGTTCACCGCAAATTTTTTAGGTAGAGAATCAAACCAACCCTAAAAACTGCAAAATACAGAGCTGCTACCAATTTAACTGTAGGGCCATTTCATAACACTTCAGTTTTATTTTACGTACATACGAAATAATAAAACAAACAACCTGCTACATTCCTAAAATACGGCTTTTTCTAGTATTTGTTTATTTTATCCGGTTTTAGAGATCCCTCGTGTAGAAGCCCTAACCAGAGGGCCTATCACGAGTTCCGGTGCCGACCGCGATCGATCGTAGATCACGCCGATAGATACCGCATTTTAAGGAAATTAAATATTATATATTATTCTTATATTCCTAATAAATTCTTATTATTTTTATCATTATTCCTATTATAAATATTATATATTATTCGCATTCTTTGAGAAGCTTCACTTGAGCTTCTCAAAGAATACGCTAGATGCCGCTGTTTAATTTCCTTGAAATTCGGTGTAGATCGTTGCGATCCACGATCGATCGCGGTCGGCACCAAACTCATGATTACCCCTCAGGCCTGTTGCGTGTATGCGCGGATTTTACACGCATCTATCCTAGCTGCGCGGATTAATACTTTGGTTTGGTTTAGCGTGGCGGCTTACAGGCCTACAATGTAATTAGTTTGGGTGTTACGTTCTACGAACGATCCCCTTTAGATATACGATTTATTCAAACCTCTCCATTGTCTGTAGATAAGTAAGTGCGTATCAATGAATTAAACAAACTTTAGCGAAATGATATGTGTTCTATTTGATGATAACGTAAATCTGGAATACTGAAGCGTGAATAGCGTTTATTCACGCACGACTCGACGCTAGAGCTGAATAAATAAACAACGGTAACTCGTTTATAAATTTTGTCAACACGCTAGAATTTAGTCAACACGAGACTCAAAAAAATAAACCTACTGCTAAACCTAGAATTATGCTCAACATAAAAAGTATTTTCAATGAAAAATAAGTCATTATTGGCTATTGTAGGTTTCATATGGCTGGTACATATCGAGATACGTCGTTCGAGCAGCGCGTGGGCACTCATCCGGAAACAGTGACGAAAGAAATCGATCACCGCGGTTTTATTATACAAATGATATTGAAAAAATGAGAGCGTCGACTTCGCAACGCCACCTTGACATCGGACGCCCTTGACTTCGGTGAAAACGGTCGCCACCTCTCATCAGCTGATCTTTTGGTTTGTAAGAACTCTTTTGATTGCTTTTTTGCCAGCCGGGCTCTAAGCGAATTCAATTGTTTTTTGTTAGTTAAACGGGATGATTGATCATCTAATGGTAGGACAAATTTATTCTTCTTTAAAAAAATATTCGTAATGAAGTATGTAACGTAAAGTTAAAAAAGGTATTATTAAATCAAAATGTAGTAACGTAAAAGATATCCCGCTGCGGAAATCGGAGCCGCACTTTTTGTGTCTCAGGTTAGTCACTGAATGCATCATAGAGCTCATCAATGGCACTACCTTGTTGACATAATCTCTAAGTTACCTCCGACGTTTTAAATATTTTTTGACCAAGTCTCTATCTTATTCAGGTCAACAAAGCGTACATGACCGCCATTCTTCACCCTGACATTATATGAGACAAGTAACAATGACAGTGTTATTGGCAATACTATAAAAGCGAAGAGAAAACTGAAACAGGCATCATTTGGTAACTATTGCTTAACAGAACTAGAAGAGCAGAACAACATGGGAAGAATTGTGTTAGTTTGCTTCGCAGCGCTAGTAGCGGTGGCCTGCGCAAGGGATGTACGCCAGAGAAGAGATCTGCTGGAAGCAGCATCCAACCACTGGGAGAAGGGTGGTGGTGGTGAGCACCACGGTGACCACCACAGCGAGCACGGCGGCCACGGCGACAAGGGCTACAAGGGATACCACGAACACGAACACGGCGAGAAAGGCCACTCTGACCACGAAGGCCACAAAGGACACTACGACGAGCACGGAGGCCACAAAAAAAGCCACCACCACGACGACGGCTACTATGACGAGCACCATCACGGCGAAAAGGGTGAGAAAGGCCACGGTTTCGAGGAAAAAGGACACTTCCATAAAGGTCATTCCACTAAAGGTCACCATGGTATTCACAAGATAGACGAGTTCAAGAAGGACAAGCATTTCCATGATAAGCATGGAGAATCTGGTTTCGAGGAAGGGTACGGTGGTTATCACCACGAAGGGGGTTACGAGAAAGGCGGGCACTTTGACAAGGGGCACAAGGAGGGTGGGTTCCATGAGCACGAGCACGGCAAGAAGGGTCATCATGAGGAGGGAGGTCACCACCACGACGACAAAGGCTTCCACGACGAGGGCGGAGATGACGAGCACTGGAACCATCACTCGGGGCACGCCAGCAAGGGCGGCCATGAGGACCACAAGGACTGGGGCTGGAAAGGACACTAATAACGCGTTGTAATCTACTTATATGCTATTTTTTTGTTATTGTTAAATATTTTGTGATAAATAAATTATGCGAATCTATACAAATTGTTTGCTTAACATAATATTATATATGTTATAACATATAGTGTTCGAGTCAAATAATTTCACAGATAATTCTCTTTTAACCTATTACATGCGTTTGTTTAGGATCCAAGCATCCTAGCATTAAATACCAATGTTTTTGTACATCACAGAAAGAAAGAAACATTTATTTGATACACAGCACATAGAGAACACAGAAAAAACAAACCAGATATTAATAACAAACAGTATTACCTATAAAGATGTGTTTAGTTGTAAGTTTTTTGTGTAAAGTTATATTTGATTTTGTATTATATTTAATATTTTATGGATTTTTAATCTGAAATAAATGAATAATAAAATAAAGAAACAGAAAAATACAAAAACAGTGTTTGAGGCCAATCAATCATGTATCGGAGATGCATTTGTGAGCCTAATTCAATATTCGTTTCTTTATCAAATGCCTATTTACTTTACTGCTTAGCAACAAAATACACGTAAAACGTTTCAAAGCATTAAAGTAACAACATTTCCTCTCGTCTTGCATAAAATAAATCCCTCCTTATATTTTATTTCGCCTTAAAACCATGTTCGAAGCTAGCAGGTACGAGAACGAACGACATAAACGTATTGTTGGTGTTGGAGAGTAATCGAGATAATAATGAGGGCTATTTTTCTCTCGTATTTTCTCCTACATGAAGGAGGCTATCTGGCTAAGAACGGCACGGCTTAAGGTAATAGAAAAGAATCACTTTTAGTAACATTCGCGTTCTCTATTACTCGGATGTTGTATATATCTCATGAGCTCTTATGGTCTTACTGTTAAAAATCTGTAAAAATAAACAACGCTCAACAATAAACAGTGATAAATATAGTTTGAAGCTATGTTAAAAATGCAACGCTCATAAGTTTAGGGGATAGTGGTCGTTAAAAGTAGTGAAAATCAAAGTGAGAAAGTGTTTTGTTTAATCTAGGAAGAAGTACTACGGCGTAGCGGATATGCTACGACGTAGCATGACATCATCATTGCGCACATGTTTGGTCTACGGATAAACGGATTCTTTGATAATAACGGGAAAGCTATTTTTGGCTATCCTAAAATAACTTTTAGTATATCTTTTAATCCTTTGTCACAGAAATATAATATATCACCTCTATTTGCGGTATAATAACTATGCTACGCCATAGAGTGATTGGAATTGTCGCCTTACTGAGCAACTAGCATAGAAAATATTTGATTACTTTTTGATGTAATTTTGGTATCCCAATAGAAATATTTGTATTCAGTATGAAACTAACGTTTTGAATCCAAGCCAAAAAAAGATAACTTTTGTTAAAATATATTTTTTTTATTAGTGCTTATTGTATTTACATATTCATTCTCCTTCATATATTCCAGAATGCATTCAAAGTCTTGAGTCGTCTTCTTGCGATCTTCACAATGTCATCGTTCATCTTCCTCTTCCGATTCGTGATCGTCATGCGTGAACTGGTATCTCCAGTGGTTTTTAGTTTTAAAAGGTAACATTGTAACTCTGAACTGATATGACCTGCCCAACGTTTTTTATGTTTAGTAGTAGGTAACGTGTGTGTTATTACTACATACTACTCGTACATAGTATGTATTTATATTATTTCCCTTTATTCCCGGTATAGGACAGATACGAGTAAAGTATTCAAACTCCTTGGGACAGATTCTAGATTAGACAGATTCTTAATTTGGCAGATTCACTGCACGACAGATCGTGAATTCTTGGATTCGACATATTCGCTACTCCTTCCCGATGTATATCGGGAAGGAGTAGCGAATATGTCGAATATATATAATATAATATGTCTGTCCCTAATGTCTGTAACGCAACAGCTTTTGATGCGGTTTTTTTGATAGATGAGTAATTCAAGAGAAAGATCTTCAACATAATATGAATTGTGATATTTTTTTGGTGATCTTGGATCTTACGTGACTTTCCTGGTTTTAGATTGTATCACATCGCTCGCTAGTCAACATTTTCTTAACGTTTGTGTCAACTCGTATATAGCAAATAACATCAACGAATTAAAATTATTCGATAAAAAGGTAGAAGTAGAAAAAAAAAAAATTTAAGTAACAACCAAATCCAAATCCTTTCAGCGCATCAATTTTTTCAGTTTCAGTAGTTAGTACTAAATGTAAATAAAAAAAAATATTTTGCCGAAAATTAACTATAACAAATTGGTACTAGAGTACTAGATCAGGTTGAGCTATCTATAGATCGTTTGCAACGGCTAGCTCAACTGTTTCAAGAATATTTTTACATTTGATAAATAGTATTTCACTTTTTAAATAGTTTTTACGTACGTATACGATCAAAATGATGAATACAATTTCTACTGGTAGTGGCAAGGGGAATTTTCTCCATTCCAACGTTTTTTTTATAAAAAATAGTTCTTTCCTATAGTAGCTTTTCAAACTTCCTATCGTTTAGATTTGCATAAGGCCTAGACAGCCACAAGGTGGGAAATCTCTACTAAGTACTTATAGTTATCTTATTGAACCTTGACACTACAAAGCAACAAACTTACTTCACCGGTTCTTATTGTCGCTATATAAAATCATTGTCAGCGATGCAGCTATCATTCACAACTGCAACTACCAACCAACCAACCATGAGAAGGAGCTTGCTCGTGGCATTCGGCCTGCTGGCCCTCGCAGCCGCTGTGTCCAGTCGGGACCTCAGGGAGGAGCGCGAGGCGGACCTGGAGGTTGCCGCGTCGGGCCACCACTGGGACAAGGGTGGCGGCCACGAACACCACGGGCACCACCACCACGAGCACGGGGATCACGACGACAAGGGGCACAAGGGCCACCATGAACATCATCACGGCAAAAAAGGTCACAGCCATCACGAAGGACATAAAGGCCATCACGGTGAACACGGCGGCCACAAGAAGCACCACCATCATGACGACGGTTACCATCACCATCACCACCACGGCGAGAAGGGCGAGCACGGCCACGGGCACGACGAGCACGGCCACTGGCACAAGGGACACGACACGAAGGGACACCATGGCGTCGAGAAGCACGACGAGTTCAAGAAAGACAAGCACTTCCACGACAAGCATGGCGAGAAGGGCTTCAAAGAGCAACACGGCGGTCATCACCACGAAGACGGGTATAAGAAGGGCGGGCACTTCCACAAGGGACACAAGCACGGCGGCCACCACGAGCACCACCACGGCAAGAAGGGCCACCACGAGCACGGCGGACACCACCACCACCACAAGGGACACCACGGAGACGGAGGCCATCATGAGCACCATCACCACCACCACGAACACGGCAAGAAGGGCGGCCACGAGGACCACAAGTCTTGGGGTCACAAAGGATAAACTCAACTTGTTACTTGATGCTTTGTTACAAATAAGTGTTTTTGTTATGTTTTATACGTCAAAGAATATTAAACTATAAAAAATATAATCTATTTATTATTTCAGTGATGGTCTTGTCTAGAGCACATCATCATCTTGTCTAAACATATCATTCTAAGGGTCCCCTAACCCCCTATCACCCCTAAGAGGTGCAGGCAGGTGTTTAACTTTGCGAGCCAAGTGCCAAGTGCCATTTTTGTTCATTTTAAGTATTTCTTGACGAAAATTACGCATGACCTGGGTAGAATGAGTTACTCCGTCGCAAAGACTTACCGAGGACAATTTGGTTGATTTTCGTAGAAAAGCCCTTTTCTGTTATTTTAATAATGATTTGATTTGAATGCTGTATATAGAATCCAACTTTGAGTACAGATTTTGACATGCACAATGAATGAAAGATTGAGTAATAATAATAATAATAATAAGTTTTTATTCAGTACGGTCTTACAACATTTGTTTAAATAACAATTGGTAATTAAATCTATGTGGCTAAATTACTAAATTTGTTGTGTGCAGACCGAGGGCCATGAATATGGTTAAATCGAGATCTGTTCAGATACTAACGTATACATATATAGTTGGTAGTCAGATAAAAACATGAAGTTCCTTATTTTCATCATAAGTATCCGAAGCGTAGTAAACAATCATAGTAAAACTGCCACGTGGTGTTTAAAAAATATAAAAGTTATGTATTTAGGTATGTGTGTTATATTGTGTTATGTGTTTTCAGAAACTTTAATAAAATTGATCATTTTCATATGGTAAGTTTTTTCCTTTTTGTATTGACATGTTATCCGTTATAAATAAATGAACTATGCTGAGTAATAAAATGTGTCCATTAAACCGTGTCTGTTGATTTCAATTTACAAGATTAAGTCAAACTATGCCCTTGAGACGACACGTGCAGGTAAGTGGCAAGTTAGTGATGAAGACAACTAGGCGCTCTCAACGCTGAAACTTTCATGAAAGAAAATTACGTGGAATAGGAGAACTAACCGGAAACTGTACAAATCGGAAACCGCATAAAGTAATTTGGTTCTGTCCTGCCGCTGGCTGTCACAATGTCACGCCCCGCGACTGTTTATTGTAATTCGCGCTCGGTGCTTCTCTGGCTGTGCTATAAAATGTCCTAGGTGAGCTACCACACTGCGCTACGTTAAACAAGCGAAACTTACTAAATCGTGCCTTGTGCACTACCTTGTTTTTAACAACATTCAAAAACCACTGAACTCGCATATTTTTATAAAACTCTAGCAGCGCCCCGCGGTTTCACTCGCGTAGTTTTAAATCCCGATATTCTCACGGGATAAAATGAGCCAGAATATAATCTATCTCTGTGCCAAATTTCCTCCATATCCATTCAGCCGTTCCAGTTGCGCCCCGTAGTTTCATCCGCGCAGATTTAAATCCCAGTATTTCCACGGGATGAAAAGTAATCTATCTCTCTGCCACGTTTCATCCAGATCCGTTGAGCCGTTCCGGCGTGAAAGAGTAACAAACATCCATCCATCCATCCATACTTATAAACTTTCGCGTTTATTATATTATAGTAGGAAGGATATAGAACCCATGCGGAACGACTACCCAATTAGGTTCACGATGAGGTGTATTAAGGTCCTGAAACCACAATTCTAATTATCTACTTCACTAGGTACACCTTCGCTCAACCATTACCTATTATCTATCTGTCTACATTCCAGATTGCTTGTAGGCCCAGATCTTGGAAATCAGTTCGCAATTAATTATAATTACTTAGCTACCACAGGCAAGCTCTATGAAAATGGATACCTTAGGTACACTTCCTACTACGAGCACAACAAAATAATTATGATCAAACAAGCGCTTTTACACTTGGCACACTTCCAACTTCCTTCTATATTAGAGGTTATAATTCTATAAAAATAGACTTTGACATAATAAAAAAAGAATATTATGGAGACAATCAAAATTTTGTATGGAAATAATAAAAATTAAAAATTGTTTGTTAACATATGTTACCACCTTTGTTATGTTACCAACGTATGTTTTTTTACCACCTTTAACATAAACGTTAGGTAATTTGAAATTTAGAATTATATAGAGCGTTTGAATTTTTAAGGTAATGCAAAGTCTAAAATTGAAAAATACTAACTTTTTAAACCTAAAATGGGATGATGAAGTTTATAACAAAAGGTAACGGCAACTAATGATTTTGTAGTTATTTCTGAATAGGAGGATTTTGTGGTCAATAATAAAATTTATGTAACCCAGGACACATAAATGTATAAATGTATTATGTGTTTATTATGTACCTATTTTTAATATTTATTATGTATGTATACTTCTTTTAATATATAATCTTATATCGAATATTTAATACCTATTTGTTTAGTTATTATTAAAAAACTCCCATCATCCATGTGTGTGCACTGCCCTTTCGGTTTTTTTCAAAACTACACAAAGGTTAACTGGAAGAGAATGCTCTCTAGCATTAAGTTCGCCTATGTACGATACATTTTCTTTATGTGCAATAAAGAATTTTCTGTCTATCTATCTATAAATTTTATTATACAGAATCGCGCTCGCACTTTATAATTATGCAGAGTAGACCACGGAACAGAGATATACTCGACTACACTGTAGCCTAGAGCCGTAGGTAGAGGATTATAATAAACGGAGTCAACCCCATATTGCTCAAAAAAAACACCTGACATAAAGGTTATTGATGAAAGTATAGATTGCAACATTTTGTCAAAGTGATTACAATGTGTATTTTGCCTTACTAATTAAAAAAAATGTTCAAATTCAAAAAGTCAAAGCGCATTTTGACGACGTTTTACCTTGACAAGAGCGCATGTAGCACCAGAGTCGAAGCGAAATCATTGCTCAATCACGGTGCAGAGAAAATCAAAGCCACTGTCTATAAAACCTTGTGGGTACATTATTATTTTCATATCAAACCAAACCACAGAAACCAATAGTTGTCCCAAAAGCAACACTCCAAGGGAAACAATGAAAGTGGCGCTGGTTTTGAGCGTGGTGGCCTTAGTAGCGTTGGTGCAAGCAAGGAATTTGCGAGAGAAACGCGAAGCTGATCTTGAAACCGCGGCGTCTCATCACGGATGGGACAAGGGTGGTGGCAAGGAACATCATGCTGATCACCACCACGAGCACGGTGGTAAGGGACACAAAGGATACAAAGGTCACCACCACGAAGAACATGGAAAAAAAGGACACCATCACCATGAGGGACACAAAGGACACCACGGCGAACACGGTGGACATAAGAAGCACCACCATCACGACGATGGACACCACCACGAGCATCACCACGGTGAGAAAGGCGAAAAGGGCCACGGCTTCGAAGAGAAGGGACACTACCACAAAGGACATTCGACGAAGGGTCACCATGGTGTCCATAAAGTAGACGAGTTCAAGAAGAACAAGCATTTCCACGACAAGCATGGAGAATCTGGATTCGAAGAGGGTCACGGTGGACATCACCACGAGCACGGACACAAAAAGGGCGGCCACTTCCACAAGGGTCACAAACATGGCGGTCATCATGAGCACCATCACGGCAAGAAGGGTCATCACGAAAAGGGAGGTCACCACCACGACCACAAAGGCCACCACGACGAAGGAGGCCACCATGAACATCATCACCACCACTCCGGCCATGGGAAGAAGGGTGGTCATGAGGATCACAAGCACTGGGGCCATAAGAAAGGACACTAAACCTTAGTGTATAGATAGGAGTTATTTTGTTGTTGTTACATACGTAAGCGTTTTAAACTTTTGGTCACACATGTTTTGTGCAAATTTTTAAAATAAACGATGAAGGGTGTCTTAATAATCTTTATACTTTAAATCATGTTTTAAAAATTTTAATAGATACAAAATCAGAAAGCACATTTCTTTACTTTTGGATGGATGTTTGTTACTTTTTCACGCCGGAACTGCTGAACGGATCTGGATGAAACTTGGCAGAGAGATAGATTGTTGTCTGGAATAGCACATAGGCCACACTTTTTATTCCGTGGGAATACCGGGATTTAAATCTGCGCGGGTGAAACCGGGGGAGGCGCAACTAGTCTATTATATTTTATAAATTCTTGATAGTGGTTTTAAACTATGTTAAACTAACCGATCAATTAATGAAACAAACTCGGAAATGATAAGACGTAAGTATGTAACAGAAGCTAATTAAACTTATTTATTTACTAAAGAGCTATAAATTTTCAAGAAGTTAAGTATTTAGCCAAGTAGGCCATGTTAGTATAAATTCAATTCTTAACCAAAATGACAAACTTTAACCACTTTACCCTACCTAACCCCTTATTTTCTAAAAGTAAATTGGACTGAGAAAACCCAGAGAGTGCCAATTTTTTGTAATCTTACTAAGAGCTAGAAAATTGCATTTCGCAAAGAGATTATCCGCTGCTTAATGCAAGTAGGTTAAGACATTGAGCACTTACCTACTAGTAATTACACAGCAAGTTAACCGAAATAGACCAAGCATAGATTTACAATGTGTAGCTACAGTACTCACTTCAGCATGAGATGTTGTCATTCAATATTATGCCTAGTAAAAATAAATAAAAATAAAAAATTAATATTGGTGGACTTTCCACACAGCACTATCTTAGCCCCAAACTAAGCTTATGCTTGTAATATGGGAGAACCAGATAGCTGATATACTACTTATAATACTTTTTTTTTGTAAATACATACTTATAATATTATATAACACCCAGACAGAGAACAAACATTTATGTTCAACACACAAATGTTTGTTCACGGTGGGAATCGAACCCACGACCTACGGCGCAGAAGGCATAGCTACTACCAACTGAGCTACGTAGGCTAGTGCTAGAAAGGAGCCTCTTCGAGGCGCACTTAAGATCCTTTCACCACACTGTTTCACAAGAAACTACTTAGTGACACAATAAGAGAAGAGACAAAGTACGCTCATTGACAAAAGCCGAATTACAATTTTGGTTACGCGGTTTCAATAGTCTAAAACTAACTTTTTATCAACTTGAATGAAATGAATTGAAACAAACCGAAGTTCCCATTTTTTAGCAAAATCAAGGTAAAATGGGTATTTAAAAACTAAAATTGTTAATCTTATATTGTGAACTTTTATTGCTGATACTTACCAGAGCGGTGTGAGGAGCAGCTAACAACCATCGCTGCCAATTTTTTACGACCATCACTTTATTTACTTGCTGTTAGAATAAATATATATGGTCTTCATGATCAAAGGGGTAACCATCACCTACTTATTACAATGCGTTACCTTGCAATTCACGTACGATAGGTAAGACGTGCCTTTCGATGCACTCATGCTGCATCCATGTGCCTGTATTTTTACAGGCAACCACACCATTCTAACCGAAATACAGCAACTCTGCTCCGCGGCAGAAAACAGTATAGGCATGGTGGTAGTACTTGTCCGGATTTCTACTCTTACATTTGCAAACATAACTTAATAGGGACGATACGCCACATAATGCAAACAAAAACAAAACTATGTACCTATATCATTGTGTATATCACGTCATATTATCATATCGAACTCTCGTTTGTAGGAATTTTAATGATATAATAACATCATGGCCCAATATCATTTTAATGATGGTACCGTTTCAGCGTGTTAGTATGAATAGCCTGGCCTTAAGTGTAAACATTAACACCATCTTATACACGTATAATGTATCTACGCATTTAGTTGCTAATTAGATTTAGCAACTGAATACATAGGTAACGCTCTTTTTTGTGGTAAATTTGAGAGGCTCAGTGTACAAGGAACTATATGATTTTGTCGTCGTTTACTCACTGTAGGAGTGGTACATACGAGTAACAATAGTAGCCTGCTATATTTCACAGACTGGTCGCATGGTCGCGTGCTTTTAGTTCGCGTTAGGCGTTTCAGTTTTTTTGTGGAAATGAAAGCTTGTGCAAACAAACTTTGATTCCATGAATAAATTACCGTCAGGTTTGTGATTTCAACCAGTTGCTTGCACCTTTTGTTTATCATTTTTTTATGTTAAGGATTTATCGATGTCCTTTATGTCGTAGTCGAGTTTAAAATGTCGTGAGGCCATGCACTGGTAACTTTTTATCGACGGCGATTAGAGGTTTACGAACAGTTCAACGCCTATCTATAGGAAAATCTCATCATAGTAGTGCTTTAAAAAAACCGGCCAAGTGCGAGTCGGACTCGCGCACGAAGGGCTCCATACCATAATCTATAAAAACGGCAAAAAAAATCACGTTTGTTGAATAGGAGCCCCCTTATATAGGTATAGGTAAGTATTTGTTGTTATAGCGGGAACAGAAAAACATCATCTGTGAAAATTTCAACACTAAACACTAATTTTAACACGGTTGATGAGATACAGCCTGGTGACAACCGGATCTATATCTATAAAAACGGCAAAAAATTCGGTTTTTTAAGAGAGCCCCCTTAAATATTAATTTTAATATAATTTATATAATTACATAAGATATAATTATATAAATTAAGTAATAATGCATGTACGAGTATTATACATATAAACCTTCCTCTTGAATCATTCTATCTATTAAAAAAACCGCATCAAAATCCGTTGCGTAGTTTTAAAGATTTAAGCATACAAAGGGACATAGGGACAGAAAAAGCGACTTTGTTTTATACTATGTAGTGATTACCTATTTGTTGATAAAGCTGCCAGAAGAAATACATCATCTGTGAAAATTTTTATTTAACGGTCTATATAGCTATAACGGTTTATGATCACAGCCTATGCGGTGACGGAGGACAGACAGACAGCGGAGCCATAGTAATAGGGGTACCCGTTTTACCCTTTGGGTACGGAACCCTAAAAAAGAGTTCGTCTGGGGAAGTCTACCACCATGCCTACTGCAGTGATGATTGTGTTCCGCTTTGAAGTGAATTTAACTGCCACGGCACATATGAGACTTTGCACCTTTATATACCTACTCATATCGCCTGGCCTCGGTAATGAGCTTTATGCGGTTATGAAATTATTATGAATTTAAAATTATTAAATACTATCGAACGAAACAAATGTCCTAAAAGACTTTATAGAGCAAATCAAATGACGCCGTTTTTAAAAATTTTAAATGATTAAATACTATCGAAACAAATGTCCTAAAAGACATAGAGCAAATAGAATGACGCCGTTTTTGAAAAAACCTACACCGACGATCTATCTGGATTAGGTTACGTACATGAGTGCCAATTTCTACAATCGTTTGCACCAAGGAATTTGAATACAAGGTTTGCATCTACCCATAAATCTAGAACAAGGTGTCACATTTCCTAATCTCCGCACTCACTCGTTAATTATTGTAAGAGGGTTATCAATGGATCAAGTACTCGCTCTTAGAATTCGGCAGGTTCCTTGGAAACGCTTTTTGCTAAATGAAGTAACCAAATCGGCAACGGAGGATATTTTGCATAAGTAGAGGTCGCGCCATTTAAAAAGAACGCTGGAAAGCAGTGGAGGGGATTTGTTTGCGCATACAAAACACAGGTTAATATTTCTCCGTTTCTCCGCTCCGCAGCCTCGCTCCGCTCCTGGACAGGCAGCCCTAAGGGCGTGGGTGACGGTGACAATACCTACAGACACGTCACACAGTTAATTTGAGTAGAGATACCTGCATGCCTCACATTGTATGCCTCAGCAGTTGTGCCGAGGGCGAGGGTCCGGGTTGAGTTGATGGTAACTCAGTTGTATAAAAGGGAATCAAAAATACCCACGGCACAATTAATTGAGCACAGTTAATTGTGCCTTGGCTCCGGAAGGCTCTAGCCGATGGACGCAGGGATGTGCATCGCAGAGGAAAAAATAGTAATAATATTTGGAATAAAATCTATGCAAAGTTCCGAAAATTAATTAACCTTAGACGATTTCTGCAGCACTACACACAGGTACGCATCAGGCTATTAGGTATTAGTACTTTATATAAATCTGGAGGAGTTTGAAGGGAAACACAAAATTTGAGCTGCGGATTTTCATACAAACGGTGTAATTTTAATTCACAGGCGTGTAAATTAATCAAAGGATCATAATATTGATACAATTCGGAGTTAACTATGTAAAATTTAATACATTACAGATTTTGACGTCACTATGCCACACGAAAATATTCAATTATCCAATTTTACGGGACCCTTTTATGAAACGTACCCTAGAAGACGAACCTAATGAGGTACTTACCCTTTAGGTACTTTACATAGGTACCTCTAGGTAATATCTAGACGTAGGTAATCATGTCGATATAGACCGTGTCTGTACCGCTATAACAATAACTGACCCAAAACTGACGTCGCGCGGACTATTTTACTATTCTATGGTATGGCGGCACATGTGAAATACACTACCAATATGGGCCAGATAGATTTACGAGTATAGATACCTCCGACCGCACGCCACAACATCGTGTTCGTTATACCTACGGGTAGGTATACATAGTTCAGCTGACACAATATTGGTAGCTATGTTTTAATATTCGGAAAGGTGCTTTTTCTTTGCATCTACACTGCGAAAGTTTGCTGAATTATTCCAGTATTTTACTTTACCACGTTTACGTTGAAAATAAGTTCTAAGTAGGTAAACTGGTTACTCATTTTAAACTTTTGAAACGCTTTTGATTACAAATAGATAGGTGTCTATAAATTGTAGTTATCAGATTGTTTGGCTAGAAAGTAAATATAACACATCGAATAAAACAAATTTAATAATTTAAACGTTCTAACTATGAAAGCTAAGCTTAGAGCTATGCTTGACATACTTCCGAAAATAAATATTTTTAAGCTTTTATGGCTTACCTACCTATAAAACCGGTATAAAACATGCTCAAACAAATTATCAAGCGAAAATCAGTGTCCTTTTTTATATCCGTATTTTTTGTGGTGCGAGTGTTCGCCCTTCTTGCCATGATCATGATGATGCTTGTGGTGAGAATCGTGGCCTCCAGAAGACTTGTGGCCTTTATGTTCGTGATGATGTCCGCCTTTTTCGTGATGTCCCTTTTTACCATGTTCGTGATGGTGGTGGTCACCGTGATGATGACCCTTGTGATATTTTCCACCCTTTTTATGACCATGCTCCTCATGGAAACCGCCATGTTTTTCTTCGTGGCCGGAGTCACCTTCTTCATCGAAGAACTTTTTATCTTTTTTGAACTCATCAAGCTTGTGTATTTCGTGATGGCCTTTAGTGGAATGCCCTTTATTGTAATGCCCTTTTTCAGCGTATTTATGTCCCTTTTCTCCCTTTTCACCTTTATGATGTTCGTCATAATGACCATCCTCGTGATGATGATCTTTTTTGTGACCACCGTGATCATCATACTCGCCCTTATGATTTTCCTCGTCATGGTGGCCTTTCTTGCCCTTCTCATGATGATGATGACCTTTGTAACCCTTGTGACCTTTCTCATCGTGTTCATTATCATGGTGTGCATGATGTTCCTTACCGCCACCTTTCTTGTGTTCATGGTTATGGTGCTCTTCTTTCTTGTGGCCAGTTGCAGCTAGGTCCTGATCAACTATTTTTTGTGGTTCATTTTCATGGCGGGCAGCGGGGAGGCGGCGAGCCTGTACCACAACCAGGAATGCAAGAATCCCCAACGCGAAGGCAACCCTCATGTTACGAGGTCGGAGATAGCGCAGAGCACCACTGTAGTGTCCTCTTGTTCCAAAATTAACAGCATCTTTGATGGTGCAGCAGGTTTTATATAAATAGTTGTGTAAGGTGTTGTAATCATCGCGTCTCGATCAGACTATCGTAGCAGGCGAAATACGACAGACCTTCTCTTATTTTGTAAATGAAAAGCTGAAACCCGAACAAACCGCACATATAGGATAAATTGGGTTGTGCGAAATTTTTTCAGAAATTCAATTTCGTAATTTATTTATCAACCTAGTTATAATTGAACACGAAAGTTCTATCCGACTGAAACTGAAGCACTATTTCATCGATTATGACTCTTACCTACACAATCGTTAACGTTTACATCGATTGATGCTAATCGCCGTCAATTGACTTTGTAAGACCTATTATTCATTCTTTGACAATGACAAAGCTTCAAAGGTGGATGAGTCTATTCAAATGAATAGTGAAACAGGTGGCAATTACATCGATGAGTACCTAATAGAATCAAAATAATAACAACTTTACTCCATAATTATATAACTATATTCAAGACCAACTTCTTCACATTTTACAATCCTCTTTAAAGAACATTGTTTAACTTTTCAGTATCGCTGGGCCGTAAGCAAAACATAATAGTGTTACATTTCAGGATTCAATATAACTGCCTCATCATGGGTCGTGTGGTTCACCGCGCGCCTCAAGACTCACCCACTTGTTGCGTGAGGTGACATCACCACAGAACCACATATAGGTCACTTCGCACAGTTAGGTCTGCATAACATTTAAATGATAAATTAGAAAGATCAATTAAACACTCGTTCGAACTGGCTGAACTAGAGCTGGACTAAAACTAAACCCTATCATTAGGAGCTTGTCCATATGGCACGGAGCCAGCTGCGCAAACTACAAGTTCTTGTCACTAGCGACGTCGCACGCCATACAAATCGTTCCAATAAACGAAGACCCATACATATTGCGGTATTTTCAAATATCGTTTGAAGCAAGACTGTACAGCATAATTTCAATAATACGTAAAGTACATAATGACTCGATTATTGTTGTTGGGTGTCATACATGGAGGAATATTAGTAAGTTCGGATAAAAATCGTGAGCTGTTCCTATGTTCTTGGCTGAGAGACCAAAGAAATTGCAATACAAAAAATAAGAATGAGCGTTCCCGTGCGTGACTGGCGAGGCAATGCTTTGTTATAGATGATGTTATGTGTCAACCACCACTTAACATCAGGTAGACCATTCTGGTGGGCAAAAAAAAAGTTTCTGTCAAACGGTGAGTTGCATAATCGTCAACGTCATGACACTGTCAAGTTGTGAATTTTCATGAAATTATTACAAATCAAAAAATTCTTATCTTGAAATCTGCGTAACCCCTGGCATAGGTTATACATGGGGGTGATTTGGGTACCTACCCCAAGTGGAGCTCTATTTCTGGGCTTCCGCTTATCGCACTACTTATTGGACCAACCTGCAGGTATTTATGGATATGTGATTGTAGGCAGTAATATTGATAGAAAGGAGCTGCCCATTTTTTTTATAGAGATCGTAGTTCAGATCAAAAGACATCGATTGAGTAGACTATTAGGTGCTTCTGCTTTTAAGAGTTACCTACAGCGTTTCTGTGAAAAATTGTATCTATTTCAGTTGACTACTCATGTCTGCATTCTTGATTGACAAAATAATCCTAAGCGCACAGATAAATAGGTGTGATAAGTCGGTACGGTTTGTACAATTATTATAAAAACACCGAGGCTCAAACAGCAGCCCTTAACTTAGGAGACGGCTCGTAACAAAATAATAAATTAATACTTATTCTTTTAGAGGAAAATGTGGAAATAAGACGGCTGTCCCAACACAGGCTTTGTTTTCCAAACAAACAATAATTGAGAAATGTTATCAATTTCAATGGCAAACATTTCTATAGTAAACGGTTGATTGCATCCACGACTAATTCGTTGACCACTATGTAGGCCAATCTCGGACAGCGCTCTAGTTTCTCAACGCAGAGTTACTTATCTGGCCGGGAGCCGTTGCCAACGGTCCACCGCCAACAATTTTGTGTAACTTTGTTGTGGAAACGTGCTGTGAAATTGATAAGTTTGTTTTGTACTTGGATTTAATTGTTAGCGAGCATTTTTCATCTGCAGTCGCTGGTTCGTAAGAGATATCGCCCAGACATATGGTAGCAGACTTATTTCAGACACAATACTTTGTGTTTTGATTATAAAAATGTATTTTGTGAATCAGCTACATGAAAATAATATATTATGTTATAATGGAGATAATCGAGTAGATGTTAAATGAAACCCTGCTGTCACATCATCTTAAAAATAATTAAGCAATATTTTTGGTAACTTTTTTAATAACAAAACATCACAGTCAACAACTAAACAAAACACTATGTTTAGCTTAAAATTATTAACCTAGAGAATGACAAGGGCATTGAGAGAAGTGCGAAATTACAGTTAGTGTCCCTTCTTATGACCCCAGCTCTTGTGGTGTTCATGGCCTCCCTTGTCTCCGTGGTCGTGGTGATGGTGGTGATGCTCGTGGTGCCCGCCGTCCTCGTGGTGTCCCTTGTGGTCGTGGTGGTGACCTCCTTTCTCGTGGTGGCCCTTCTTGCCGTGGTGGTGTTCATGGTGGCCGCCGTGCTTGTGTCCCTTGTGGAAGTCTCCGCCCTTCTTGTGTCCGTGCTCCTCGTGGTGTCCCCCGTGGTGCTCGTGGTGGCCGCCCTCGTGATGCTTGTCGTGGAAGTGCTTCTCCTTCTTGAACTCATCATGCTTATGAACGCCGTGATGACCCTTAGTAGAATGTCCCTTGTGGTAGTGACCATCTTCGTGGTGTCCGTGTCCCTTGTGTCCTTTCTCGCCGTGATGATGCTCGTGGTGGTGTCCATCGTCGTGATGATGGTGCTTCTTGTGTCCGCCGTGCTCGTCGTGGTGGCCCTTGTGCCCTTCATGGTGGTGGTGTCCCTTCTTGCCGTGCTCATCATGATGGTGACCCTTGTAGCCCTTGTGCCCTTTCTCTCCGTGGTCATGATGATGGTGAGCGTGGTGTTCGTGGCCACCGCCCTTATCCCATTTTCCACCTTTGTGCGTTGCAGCTACTTCCAAGTCGGCATCGCGCTTCTCCCGGGTCGACCGGCAGCTGACGGTTGCCAGTGCCGCCAGGGCAAGGCAGCATATAAGATACACCCTCATGCTTCCAATAAAACACAGTGATCGAAGTTGACTGATGCTTTTGCAGGTGGGTGACAAGGTTTTATACTGACAGTCTGGTTCGTATTCTATAAAAATTGTGTAAAGTTCCAAGGTTGCACTTGCTCTGTGTACTGTTGTTGGAAGTTCGTTGCGGAACCCGGTGTCTCAATAGAAATCCAGTAACTAGGTAGGTACAGACTTCACTGATAAAGTACAATGCAACAACTATGTTGGTGCTCCATTCATTACTAATGAATATTAAAAAAGTTTTACCTATTGAGAAAAAAACAACAAAGACAATTAAGCGTCATCTGTTTATTTATTTTGTTAGAGTAGCATGTCGTATACTCACCTACTAAATAAATAAAAATAGGTTTTATTTCGCCGACAATACATTATTATAATTAGGTGTTCGTCCTAGGTGACCTAAGTATATTGACACCTGTTATGTTGAAGTCAAAAGGATCACTTTAGGTGCCAGTTCGACGCGACCTCTCTGATCCAATAGGCATAGATTCATAGTTTTTTCAGCACTATAAAATGATCTCTATTCCGATGATGCAAGTGAGACACACAGGATATAATCTTATTTGTATTCCTTTTTACTTACTTTAAACAGTAATTAAAAATATTAGTCTGTATAACTTTAGTTTTCATTTAAACATCCATCAATCACTTATCCCGGTCTCGTAAATTTATTCTAAAATTATCTATTTTTTTTTGTACCTGCCTATATACCAACCTACTGATGGCAAAGCTGTTCTTTCTACGATTTGAGACAGTATATTTTCTGCAGCTCCAAAATCTCAGTTGAAGAACGGCGGATTGGTTGATTAAGCAGGTATCTCAGGTTCATTTCTAAATCCTAGATCTAATTATCAGTGAGCGTGTAGGAACGTAAACAAAAACTTAGAATATTTTTCTTAATTTATTGATATATTATAAGTATCAACAACAAGTTACATGAAACTAGAAGATGAGATAGTTATTTAAATCTACATATCTAACGAATTAAACTAATAATAATATATTCGTAAGGTTATTTATTTTTATAATAAATCACAATTTACCAACTTTAAGTTGACAAAATTAATCAAATAATAAAGGAACATAGCTATAAATAATTATTTTTGAAACATATACTAGTGTTTCACACCCTGAATTATTTTTACTAATTATCAGTCCTAAAAAGATTAAAAGAGCGTCTAGATTAAGCTGCATTACATTTGAATCGCACGATTTGATAATGTATTGAATACGTTCTGGTAAGTCTGTAAACGAATAGGTAGCAGTTTTCAGCAAACAGGACTTCAGGACACATAACATAATAATAGCGGTGTCCGTCAAGGTGTGAACAAAATAAGTAAAAATTTTAATATCTATCAATGAAGCCAAACTTTGTTTTTATAGCGAAAAATGACCACCTATCCTATAATTATATCCAAAAATACATCTCCAAATTGAATAATTATGGAATAGCAATAAAATGAATATCGTAAAATAAAACAATGTAATCGCCCAAGAGGTAAACTTTGGATAAAACAACTAATGGGCACACACACACACTAACCTAGCTTCTTATAACACCACCACTGTATTATACAGTTATAAAACGACAAACAAAAGTAGTATGGGTAATTCACACAGGAGCCTTATGCACTATGACCATTTGCAGCGCGAGCTCGGCTAAGACAAGGCAGGCGGTGTGATACGGTCAGGGCAAAGTATCTCCTATGTCATAAAGAATAAAGCCCAATATCAAGTTTTGATGTTTCACGGTTTGGGGCAAGGAATCTCCTTGGAATCTCCTATTGTCATAGTGAATAAGGCTCCAGGTAAGCCACAGTGAAATCCTCGACATGATAATATTATTTATATTTTGTTTGTATTAGAAATAAACGCGGTTCATAATTCACAACTCTATAAACCTACTTATTTCATGCTCCAACACCTTTAAACAAAATAATTAGTTCATCAGTGCTTTGCATACATCGTTTCATAGCCTGCGTCAGCGGTACGAGTATAATTATGTTGTCCATACACATAGATTTCATAGTGTAAAGTCTAGGTTAATATTCTAATTCGTGCAGATTAAATTAACTAGCAAATGTTTTAGTTACGCTGGAATAGGTAGATAAGTGACAGCAAAATGTGTTACATTGATGAACGAAGCAGAACTTGTCTTTTGTTATCTCTATTCAACAACACGAAAACGTTCGATTGCTTCTGCGGTAGCCGGTCTCAAAGTTTGTATACGCTAACCGACACCAACCAAAGTTTTCTTCGGGCTACCGACGAAAATTGAATGTGTATTTAATTCTAATCGTCAACCGAACTAAAATCAGCTACCGCGCTAGCGCTATAAGAGGCCGCAATAGCTTTCAATAGTGCGGAACTTTCTATCTTATCTTTGGTCACCTTCGTTCATACAGAAAAGAAATAAATCATTTAGTTACCGATGAGAGTATTCTAGAATACCGTTAATACTTTCAGTTTCTAGTTGAGATGGAAACCGCGTTCGTTTGTAGCGGCGAGTAATCGTTCGCGAAGAACCTCTTTGCACGAATATTCTGGAAGCTTCAAGTAATGCACGCATGTGTTGACTGATGGATACGACCCGTCTCCAGCGTCCACCTATAACAAAATACATGACATTTAGAAAAAAGGCTACGCGACAGGAAAAGACAGTAGCGAAAAGTTAACATGACGTGGTCGATCCATCACAAGTACACCATACTATCTAAATAAAGATAAATGAATATTTCAAAGACCTTATTTTCATGACGCTTGATCAGACAGCCTCTCTGATCTCTAAGGCCTTATTCATATTCCTTGCCATTTTATAGCGGCCCCATAGAGTATACCTGTCACTGTCACTTTCATGCGAACGAAAAGAGACAATAACGGACTTATCGGTCTGTCTTAGCTGTCTGCTAATGGAGCGCTCAGCGACCAATATGAATGAGACCATAACTCTGAACCTCAAACTTGTATAAAATCAAATCAAAACGGAAATAGAGCATTTTTCTCTGAGGTGAACGGCATTACCCGTCTTCCTCTATCAGTAACAACAACTTAAAATCCTTTCACCACGCTGTTTCGAAAGAACAAGTGACGCAAGAAGGAGAATGTAACAAGTGAGTGTTTCGGTTTGAAGAGTGTGGTCGCCGGTGTAATTACAGGCACATGAGGCTTAACATCTGTATGCCTCAAGTTGGTGGACGCAGGGCAGTGCATCGTAGGGCACGTTAATATCGTGCGTGACCTACGGGGCAATGTTTTGTTTATAGGTGATGGTTACCACTTAACATCAGGTGGGCCATCTGCTTGTTCCATCAGCTAGTTGTATAAAAAAAGTGACGAGTGCATTACCTTCCTGACGACAGTGAGCCTGGGATGCAGGTTGGCGAGCCCGCCGGGCGGCAAGCTGCTGCAGCCGGTCGCGAACTGAAGGAACGCCTTCCGCTCGCGCATCGTCATCTCCACCAGCACGTCCACTAGGCGGAGGAAGCCGGGGCTGGAAATAATATGTTTTTAGAACATACACGTCGTTATGTTAATCCTACTAAAGTGAAGCCGGGGCTGGAAATAATATGTTTTAGAACATACACGTCGTTATGTTAATCCTACTAAAGTTTGTAAGTATGGATGGATGGATGGATGTTTATTACTCTTTCACGCCTGAACGGCGGAACAGATCTGGATGAAACTCGGCAGAGAGATAGATTATAGTCTGGAACAGCACATAGGCTACTTTTTATCCCGTGGAATACCGGGATTAAAATCTGCGCGGGTGAAACCGCGAGGCGCTATTAGTAATATTATAAGTATATATTCACAAAAAAAGTAGTGTATCAGCTATCGGGTTCCCATATCAAAAGCTTTGGCTTAGTTTGGGGCGAGATAGTGCTGTGTGCAATGTCCACCAATATTTATTATTATTCATTAGGCCGCTTTCATACATTTAACAAACGTCCTGCTGAAGCTGAAACGCGAAGACCTAAAGCTGATGATCGACATCATCACGGATTAGTAGGATATAACACTCAGACACAGAACAAACATCTATGTTCATCACACAAATGTTTGTTCACGGTGGGAATCGAACCCACGGCCTACGGCACAGAAGGCATAGCTACTACCAACTGAGCCGTGAAGGCTGTCAAATTAAAGCGTACCTCTCCCGCGTGTAGCCCAGCTTGGGTTCAGTGTACTGTAGCAGATGGTCCCGCGTCCAGACGGGCCCGCGCTCGCCGCACACCAACAGCCGCAGCTCGGCCGGCGAGAAGGCCCGCAGCCGGCGCGCCGGGAACACCGCTCCGAAACCGCCGCGGAACGCCGCCGTCTGCCGGCGCGTGCCTTCGCGCACTATCCAACGCGCGCTCGATTCCGCGTACGCGCGCGCGTTTTGAGGACCGACCTGTTGATACATAACATAATAATGTAACGCTTTATGATACAAAACAGTTGATTAAGTTGTAATAGTAATTTTATGGCTTAGGCGGGTTTTAGAGTCACTGTGACCGACGGCACTGGCAGCCGAAACGTATGAACTTCTATGAGGCGTTTTAGAATAACGCGTAGCTATCAGCGCGTGCATACGTTTCGGCTGTCAGCGTGCGATGAGCGTGCCTCTAAAGCCCGCCTTATGCAATCTTTGTTGCGAAAATAAAAACAACTGAAATAGCTTCAGCCATACATTTAGGTCTTATTCCATTTAATCAGAAAAAAACTAAATCTGCATCAATTCTTCCATTAGGAAGCTACGATGCCACATGACACTTTTAGCATAGCTCTTATTTTGAAAAATAAAATGTAGGTACTAAAAACATATTATTACTATTTCAGCCTGCATTGTCCCACTGCAGGGCAAAGGCCTCCCTATCACCCTTCCACTCTTTACGGTCTTGGGCCCTTGAGGTCCATTTTTTTTATTTTGTCCATACCTCGATATTCTCCCCGCTATCGCATAGCGGCTGCACAGAGACGGCCGGGTTAGCATTGGCCGCGACATGCGTCATAGTGAGCGAGAGTGCTTCGAATGTGGCGCCCTCTACTGTTACCGAGTTCGCCTTCTCCTCTCGCTCTTCAGCATCTAGTGTTGTGTCTTTCATTATGCTGTCGTAATCGGCCGCAGCGGCTAACACGTTTGTTAGGAATCTGTTGAAAATAAATGACAATGTAACCGCCAAATAGTTTTGGTTGTAACTTTCTTTACACAAATGCGTCTAGAGAAATATTGTGAATGGTTAAATAAAAGTTATTTGATTTGATTAAATTTATTTGGTTAATTTTAAAATCAAATTCCGCAAAATAGTTAAAAGAAGCTGTCAAAGAGAACAAAATATCATGCGGCATTGGAATGGACTACATGGACGACATGGAACGAACTTCCCCCTGCGGTTTTCCCTCGGAGTTACGACATGGGGTCTTTCAAAAGGCGGGTTTATCTCTTCTTAAAAGGCCGGCAGCGCATCAGCAACGCCCCTGGTGTTGTGAGTGTCCATGGGCTCGTCTGCCTGCTTTGGCATAAAAAAAAAATATATATGTAATTACCTGTGTCGGATCGGATCTATCTCTTCTAATATTTCAGTCGTGAGCTCCTCGCCGCACATAATGCGTAAGAATGGCTCTGATAATGGCAGGTCCACTAAACGCCCGTCTTGAAGAACCTGTAAATATACAGATAAATATTGTAAGTATTTCCAATATTTCAACATCATCCAATAAAACACAGTGCATCATAGCCGAGACGAGACTTTATAATAATACTACATATAAAAAAACGCATATGAAACAGACAGCATTGCACTGCGTCAATTATCCTGAGAATTTAAGATGTTATACTATGTTCGCACCGGCACCCACACCCGTCAGACTGTATAACTAACTTCAACCCTTTGGCCAAACCACTTACTTTAGCTAAGAACACTCCTAGGAACCAGAAGTATTTGCAAACTTTATCACAGATGGGAGAGTCTTGCGGCAACGGCGCCGGGAAGAGGCCGCCAGCTCGCGTCACGTAGTATCCCGGGGGTTTCTCTGTTATAATAATTAATTTATCATCAGGCAAAAATAATGCACCCTACAAAATCCAAGGGGTCCATGTGTTGACTACAGAACAGTTGCAATATTTGAGGACGCATCTTAGTGTCAATTAAAAGATTAAAGTAAGTTTTTATCAGTCGATAAGAATCGTGGCGTAATGTGACGTGACGTTAGGACAAATAGTGAGAGTATATTACCGTCAGGTGTGACGAGATGGTTGGGAGCATCGTCCTCATCACGATGCGTAGGTTCGTGCAGCCACATGTCTAAGTCCGCCCGTTGTAGCTCCGCTGCCACAAGGGCGTAGAATTCCAGTGTGGGACCTAGCCCGGTTCCCTCTTCACCGGCGAATTCTACTTCAAGCACGGATTTACGTCCCGCGTGGACGCGCATCACCTATAAGAAAACAGTGATGAATCCATGACCATGAATAAGAGACTGATGACCACTGAACGATTATTACTTTACAAAAGCAGGTCTAAGACAAAGGTCCCTACCGACTACGCCAAAAACATGCATCTTACATGGCGCAGTCTGTAGGATGATTTTAAATAGTCTTAATTATTTAGCAATAATTAAACTACTAACCTGCATGGCTGATCGCAGTAAATCGGGTTCTCTTGGGATCCGCACACGCTCGTGACGCAGACGCCCCATTCGGAACTCTGTAGCCTCTAAATCAGCACGACGCGGTGACACTGTGTTTCCAGACCTAAAATACATTAAAAAAAGCCTCACAAAATGCACTCATTAACTAAAATAATTTATTGGATGTGTTAAGTTTTATGAACAAAATACTTCGATACCACCTCACACGTTACATGACATGAGTTACTTAAACATACAATACAGAGAAATAATACCACCACAAGCAAGGGACGGCGGCGCTCTAGGGTTCGCCGCGCACTAGTGGAGCGAAAAAACAACAACACATCGCACCCGCTCGCAAGATGTGAAGCGTTCAACTTCCAAACAAACAGTTCAAAGTCAAACTCTTAAATGTGATATGCATCACACTTAACAGGAACTTACAGATACTTTAGGACATTACAGTGATTTATGTATATCGAATGTATTGTACCGTTGCCTGTCGAGAGCGCGGTCCCTTTGCGCCTGCAACCATACTATAGTGCGCGAGGTTCCAAACGCGGTACACGCAAAGAACATCTGCCTCGTCTCTAGCGGGAACAAGAACGGACACCAGTCGTTCAGCTGATGACACCTGTTGAAAACCATACTAGTAAATATTGATAAAAACGCAATCTTTCTTTGTGGTTTTCTGGTTTCACTGTGCCAACCAGAAAGGTCTACCTTTATGTACTAAAGAAATTATGACCTAGTGGCTAACTACAGTGAAAACCTAATAGCTAACCGCTAATCTAACATTTTCAACATCACACATGACAACATGACAGCCTTCATAGCCCAGTTGATAGTACCTCTGCCTTCTGCGCCGTAGGCCATGGGTTCGATTCCCACCGAGAACAAACATTTGTGTCATGAACTTAGATGTGTGTTCTCTGTCAGGGTGTTTATTATGTATTATAAGTATGTATTAACAAATAAAGTATATTATGTATTATATCAGCTATCTGGTTCCTATATTACAAGCTTTGACTTAGTTTGGGGCTAGATAGTGCTGTGTGGAAAGTCTACCAATGATATTATTATTATATTTTACTGGTGGGTGTGTGTGGGTGTGTGGGTGTGGGTGTGTGGGTGTGGGTGTGTGGGGGTGTGGGGGTGTGGGGGTGTGGGTGTGTGGATGTGTGGGTGTGTGGGTGTGGGTGTGTGGGGGTGTGGGTGTGCAGGAGTACACCAGTACCAGGGCGGCGTGGCGCTGGCGGCCAGCGTGAGCGGTTCCTGCAGCTGCTGGTGCAGCTTGTTGGTTAGCTTGGTGGAGAGGAAGGCGTCGGCCGGCAGCGCGGGCGCGGCGGCGCGCAGGCGGCGCAGCACGCGCACGCAGCACGTCGCCATGCAGCCCTCGCTGCCGCTGGCGCCCGCGATGCCTCGCTCTGGTAACATCACAACTAACGTAAGGAGGCGTACATTAAATACATGAGGCGTTTAGGGGGGTAACCTCAACCGATATTACGTGAGGGAGAGAGGGATTCACGGCAAATATCACTTATTTATTTGTTCCCGCGAGTAACAATATAAAATAGCGAGAGCTCAGAGCACTATTGTCTAAAAATATAAAATTAGATTTATCCTAATCAAAAATTACTAAGCAAATTATGTTTTTTATTAATCCAATGCAATTAAGCAATACTACTATAGATTTCGTAATTAATAAAATCATCACCTGGATCATTTGGTTCATCGTCTTCACTATCACTCGATGACGCAAAAGTTTCCATACCGTCTATTTCTTTGTACGTTAACCTGGAATAGTCAAACAATAACTAAGTATACAAAATGAATATTAAAATAAGTTAATCACGAATCATTTATACGAATACGAGTAAAAACCGCACTTTAAGAACGGTCGGAAGGATGCCCCTAGTTAAGTTATGGACACAAGTAATTTTTGCTGAAAATTGGACCATTGTTTTAGTTCAACATCAAACTAAAATCAACGTACGTGTACGTAGGGTCGCGGTGCATATCGTGCGGAGGCATACGCGCATTCAGGGCTAGGATAGCGCGGTACACTGTCCAAGCAGGGCGCTCCAACGTCAACGAAGCGCCGCCGCCGCTCAACACCAGTCGCAGCGCTGGCAACCGCGCACTGGCCGCACTCGCCGCGGCCGCCGCACTGGCCGCCGCCGCCGCACTTGCTGCAGCCGTCGCACTGCACACCGCGTTGTTTTCTTCTCCCGTCTCTCCAGTCGGCGTTTCCTCTTCCGCGTCCGTTTCCTCATCCTCTTCTTCGGACGCTTCGTTCAAGGGTATTTCAAGATCTAAAGAAGTTGCAAATACAAAGTACGTGAATAATACTACATTTTTATCTTTATCACTGCTATTGATATACTTGGCACGAACGCATTAAAATACAAGAGTTATATGGCGCAGCCGGTAGGATTACAAGCTTCTATCTATAACCAGGATTCGTTCAGTACTCACCAACAGTTTGGTTGAGATTCGTGCGTCCTGGGCGCGGGTCGAAGGCCGGAATTAACGCGGAGAACTGTCTCTTCAGTACGAAGTCATCATCCCACGGACGTCTCGCACGCGAAGCCCCACCTAAACCTCCACGGACTGCTTCGAGAGCCTCTTCTTCCATCAGAGATAGCAAGTTTCGGGATACCTGAATAACAGGGTAACAAGTTGATGGATGCAGGGCAGTGCATCGTAGGGTACGTTTCTATTGTGCGTGACCTACGGGGCAATGTTTTGTTTATAGGTTATGGTTACCACTTAACATCAGGTGGGCCATCTGCATGTTCCATCAGCTAGTTGTATTAAAAAAAAAAGAAACGGTATAGTGTCAAATAATAGACGCTCAGCATAAACACAATTTGATTTAGCTCGTTCTTTCTGAATATTTCATAACAAGCGACAATGCGACACCAAACACATCCATCAAAGCAAGAATGCGACACTGTTACACATTTCCAGCAATAGAATAGAAGAATAATTTATAAACATCATGGTTGTCATCTCTTATAAAAGGCTGTTCAGTTAAAGAAAAAGTAAGTTCCCAAATAAAAATAATAAAACATATTCTGCGACATACAATACTAACCACATCTTGATATGAGGGTTCGTTTTCCTTATCGCTATCGAGGGCGTCGTCACCGTCATCATCGTCTTCCAACTCTGTGAGCAAGGCCGGCGCTCGACATGACTCCAAGAAATCTTCCAAAGATACCTGACAAAGTTATATATTAGTCAATACAGGTAATGAGTCTCAAGAAAGCATTGCAATTTGTTTGTTATATCGACTGATATAAAGTTCACCAGAAGCACCTGTGTGAGGTGATTGAATCTTGTAATAAACTTACTTGTTCACTCTCGCTGGATGTAGACGTCAAAGAGAGCGTCAAAGCGTTTTGAGCGTTCGGTGCGAGCGATGGATAGCTCTGCGCAGCGGATAATAACCCGCCTGGGAAGTTACTCGATAGAGCTAACCGTACAAGGCTGAAACAATATTATTTATTAAAGTATCAGTATTTTTGACGTTTAAAAATTATCATGAATTTCCTAGCTAACTTTGCAATGGGACCTAAAGAAGAAATGAAATAAAGAAAAATGAACAATAGCCAAGGTAGTACAAAAACTTTTGTAAAATCCCAACTCAAACATGAATTCATGCAACACAATAAACTTTACAATTGAATACTTCATATAATTGAATCTAATACATTTTTATCCTAATCACTACATAAAACAAAGTCGCTTTCTCTGTCCCTATATCCCTATGCCCCTATGTCCCTATGTATGCTTAAATCTTTAAAACTACGCAACAGATTTTGATGCGGTTTTTTTTAATAGATAGAGTGATTCAAGAGGAAAGTTTATATGTATAATACATGCATGCGGGCGGATCGCTAGTCTCAGTAGTTTTCTATAGGTACACACGGATACAAAACAAGCTAGACAAAGACAAAGAAAAAAGTCACTTACTGCAAGGACATAAGCGATCAGGGTATAGCCTGATTCATATCCATGTGTACATATAAAACGACTGCAATTGTACCTTGGGAATAAGCTGGCTGCATTATTGGTGCGGTTGGCGCGCTGTGGATTGCTGCCGCGGCCGGCTCCCGAGCCGCGGCCCATGCCGAGAGACTCGAGGAGACGAGCTGCACCCTGTATTCATATTACACGTATTTTATATAAAACAAACAATAATAATAATTAATATAACACCATGGTTGGGGGGGGGGGGGGATTTGACCATAACCCACCACGCCTGGTCCAGTGCGGGTTGGTGGGTGGGGCGCCAGGATCAGATCGACCATAGCACAGGATCGCACACAGTGGAGGAAATGGGGGGAGGCCTTTGCCCAGCAGTGGGACATAAAAGGCTCATAATAATAATAATAATAATAATATAACACCGACAGTAGTGGTTAAGAAGCACAAAACTCTTTTAAACATTAAATATTTTTGAACATACAAATAGATTAAAATATAAATTTGAAATACCATTTCAAAGGTTCAACAAAAATATCCAAAATTGTCTGCATCTTAATCCAGGCAATACTGATGTGACATTACCTGGTTGGTCAAATCCGGTTCACTGGCACTCATAGTTCCGGATCCACCGCCCGAGTTATTGTCTTTCTTGTGTTCGTCGTATTGGGCTTCGGCTCGGTCGTCTCTCTCGATACACTGTTAAAAGAAAAACACATCAAAGATAGTGAGTCTATTTGAATGTAGCTCATGCGTTCGAGACCAACCTATATAAATAAGACTTTTTTGTGCAATTTGAAACGAAACTCCCATCAAATCAAATATCCCAACAAAGTTAGGGAAATTCATGGCATAAAAAACAAGTCTTGCCAGTTAGTCAGTCGCAAAATTTAGATGGGGTATGGCTTACCAACAGCAACATTTATACCCCATAGCCTAATCAACCACAGTAAATAGTTTATAGCTAATTAGGATGGGGGTTTCCTCATTATGTTTTCTTCCGATCCCCGACCCGATTGGATAACCAATAAATTCATATCGGTTCGGTAGCGCAGTAAGAGTCGTCAGGATTTATATGGGGAAAATGCTGGCTGTTGAGTAGAGATAAAATGACTAAGTTCCGACCCACGATTTTTGGAATCGGAAGGTCGCTAGTTCTTCTTTCGTTTTTAGACCAGCTGCTGTAAACATGTCATATTAAACAATATAGTTACCTGTATCTGTATCCGATTGGCGTTATTTCTTAGTGTGTGTAATAGCGAGGCGGGGAGAGACAGTAGTTCACTGAGGGAGTTTGCGCTGCGTATCGCTTCGTTTTCGTTGTTCCGACCCTCAGCGTCCTGTGTTACATAATAGTGTCAAGCCACACAAAACTCGTTGGAAACTAAAATAGCTATAAAACATTGTGTAGTTTCATAAAATAGTATACGTTTTACAAGAGTGGACGGAGGTGATCTGTTGTGCCAACACCACTTAGCGTGGGATGATGGAAGCAAGAGCGGGATAATGATACGTTTTTCAAGTTAACCTAATGTAATGAATTATGTACACATAAAACTATAGAATACTGGCCCATTAAAACGAAATATAACTACTAAAATGAATGTAAAGCGCTACAGACGTGCCTAATGCCATTTGTTCTCGAGTGTGAGCTCTTACTACTACTCGTATAATAAAACTAAGATAAAAAATAAGAAAGTACATACGTCTAGAGAATTCGTTTCAGGTACAGGCTCTTTGGCCGGATAAGGTTTGGTGATGTCCGTGATACTAGTCGGTCCCATTTCCATATTCGTGAACGAAGTGTTGCCCAGATCAGACATGCAGTTGTTGCTTTCAGCACCAAGGGTCAACGATTCCACTATTGTGGCGAGATCTATAACATTTACACCAAAATTAGATATCATACTTTTCGTTATTTTCATATTATCAAAATTTTAAAATATACACAAAAAAACAAAGGCATACAAACAATTTTTTTTCATAAATATTGCAATAAAAACGATTTATTTACAAGAAGACGCCATATTATAAGAATAATAAGTAATATAATAATAATAGTTAATATAAAAGAGGACGACCTCTGTGGCGCAGCGGGCGAGAGCCTGCCTGCGACGCAAGAGGTTGCGGGTTCGATTCCCGCCTTGGAACAAATTTGTGTACGATCTGCAGAAATTTGTTCCGATGGTCTGGGTGTTTTCTATGTATAATAAAAAAAAATATCTATCTATGTAAGTATATAATGTATTAAATATATCAGTTATCTAGTACCCATAACACAAGCTTTGAATAGCTTACTTTGGGGCTAGATAGTGCTGTGTGGATTGTCCAGCATTATTTATTTAATATTTATTATTATTTATATTAAAAGCACATATTTTTATATCGACATCATCGGAAGTGTAAACAATATTAAACAAACCAGTATTGATATGATGCGTAGAATTGTTGATAGCGGATAGATCCGTAGCATGGGTGCGCGGGCGCGACATGTTGCTTGCCATTTCTTCGCCTGAAATGTTGTCAGCAGACGAGGCCTGTTCCGTTGACGCTACTGATACCTGGGCGCAAAAGAAGGAATTCAGCTTTGATTTGATTCAGAATTGCTGAATTGTTAAAGTATATTTTTCGCTCAATTAACTTTTTTGTATATGTTTAGAGATAAGGAGTAGGTAGTTCTTTATTCTTTATTGTACACAGAAACAAAATACGAAAACTTAAATAATAAAGTATGTACAAAGGCGAGCTTAACCCTAAAAAGAGGTAGTTGATAAAGCGTACTTGAAAGCGTACTATAAATTACCTGATTCTCAGCACCCGTAGCATCAGGCAGACTTGGGGTGGAGTGGCTCTTCCTGCCTGGTTTAGCACCCTCTGTGGCGCCGCCACTCACCACTTTGAGATCAAACTTGCCCTCAGCGCCCATGCGGTATGAGTTGCGTCCACCATGGTCCCACCTGAGTTGATTGATTGATTTGAAATATAAAACTGTAGTTAAAATAATAATTGTATTGTTGGACGTAGGCCGTAGCCGGGTAGGTAGATAAGATGAATACCTGACATCAACCCATCCATTGTGCAGATCGGAAGTGACAGTTCCCAGCGCGGGATGCGGTCCGTCTTGGTCGCGCCACTTCCAGTCTGCGCCGCGCAGCACGCGCGCGCCTGCGCAGACGCCACGCGCACCGCGGGACCAGCGCCGGGCGCGCGCGCCGCCGCCCACCGCGGCCGTCGCCGCCGCAGTCGTCGCACCGCTGCCGCATTGGCGAGGCGGGGTTTCCACCACGCCTACCACCTGCACACAAGTTTAGGTGTTTGGATGTCTATAAGTCAATCAAGCCGCGAGGGCACCAAATTCTGAAGAAACTCAAAATACAAATCGATTATGAGCTGGAATAACATTCATTTTAATCAGTTACCACACACAATAATAGCTACAACTACAGCACTACTGCCTCGTGTGCCTGTAATTTCACCGGTAAACACACCCTTCAAACCGAAACAGCCCGAATGAGCCACACACAAAGAGCTCTCGTATAACTCTCGTATAACGATTATTAATCAAGAAAATGAAATTCAATTGAACTCAGGGTAGACAACTCAACGACAACGACCCTGTGGTGTTGTAGGTGTCCATGGGCGACGCCGGCGCCGACATCTTACCAACTGGACCGTAAGCCCGTTCGTTTTTTTATGAATGTTTTACTTATAAAAAACATCTTAAGATTATTATGATGATCTTTGAATATAGCACGATGTATTTCTCGGATTCGTTATCATCTTTGCCTTACCTTGCCGTATATTTCCATCCCCGACAGCGAGAGGTAGTGACTCTGACCGCTGGCGTTCTTGCCGTTCTGCTGTATGCGCAGATAGCGGTACGGCGCGTCGCAGCGGACGCGCCAGGTCGCGGTACTGCCGGGCTCTTGCAGAGCTTGCTCGTCCGTGTGCGCGAGCAGCGTCGTCCACGCTACTCCGTCCATTGACATCTGAAATATATAAATATTGGTGGACATTCATCTCGACCCAAACTAAGCCATTGCATTGCTTGTAAATACATACTTTTATTATTATATAACGCCCAGACAGAGAACAAACATCTATGTTCAACACAAAAAATGTTTGTTCTCGGTGGGAATCGAATCGACCTACGGCGTAAATAGAGATTATAGACTGTATTCTGAGCTAGAAAAAGTAGCGGAGTGCGAAATTTAGTGTTTAGACCAACAAATCTGGTTCATAAAATAGAGATATTTTTTATAAAATAATAACATTATCATCATCGGCCCATCAATGAGGCAAGGCCCCGTTATTTGGGAAGTTTGCCGTAGACATCAAGCTTGGCAGGCAAAATGGTTACACCAGTGTTTGTTAGTATGTACTGAAATGCTGCTGCCTAGCCCTTGGTGCGTTCTTTTAGTCACCTCTTACAACATCTTCGACAAGTGATGGAGTCTTATTAATGACGGGACCACAGATCTTTAAAAATACTCACTTGGAACAGCCAATTCCTTAAAGCTGATCGTCCATATCCCCTAGCATGTCGCAATGTGTACGCCGACGGCACGATATGCAGGCCCAAATCCACAGCTATGAACGCGCGTCTATCATCATTGGTATGAACGTTCAGAGGCTCGGAGGAACGCGATAGCGCATCTTCGGCCCGGCCGTACGGCAACTGACGTCCGTCGGATGACCACACGCAAACTAAGCCGTGCGCGCCCGGGTTCACCCACTCACAGGTACCGGCGTTAGTGCCAATGTAGTAAAGCACGCCGTTTTCGTCGAAGTCATGCTGCAAAAAAACATAACACTTTATGATCACACACAACAGCAACTGCTAAATCGAGAGACTAGGCGATTGAGCCATGTATTAGAAAGCTCAAAGATTGCGACCGAACGGACTACTTTCGAAGTATGTATCTAAAAGTAACTAAGTTAAATAAATTGGTCTTTAAATTCAGCAGCATACAACTCACATCATACGTAAAAGTGACTGGTCCATCCATCTTAATCTTCTGCATAAAATGAAACGTTGCACGTTCCATATCGTACCACTGCCTGGCAACCGACTTGGCTAAGAAACGCTCGAGTTGGCGCACCGTAGTGAGCGCTTCCACTTTTAGATTGCGTCCATTGTTATTGCCGACTGGATTCGCGTTCGGATCTTCCACCGAATCGTCGTTAGCGCGCTCCACGCGTATTCTAGAAAACACCATACAAGGCAGATTAAGTTAAATACCTAGCTAATCCTCCCCTACACTTTTGCAATAACTTTTTGATAGCACGTCAGTAAGTTTGTTGTCTGTTCTTCTAGACTTGTTCCCGTGGAACTAGCACCTACATTTACCTAGTTTCAAAGCGATCCTTGTGATCCAATTGAATAATATACCTGTTGAGTTTGAATATAGTTGAGGTCGCGTCATTTAAAAACCCCCCTCCCCCTCCTTCCAGCGTTGTTTGTACCTGATACGCTTGGTGAGTAGATGCAGCGAGGCGGCGGGCGCGGGCGGCGGCGCGTCTCCCGCGGGCGCGATGACCGGCAGTCGCTCGACGCTCTCGAGCACGGCCACCAGCCGCGCGGCCACGGCGGCGCCGCTGCGGGCCGCCCACGCGCCCACCGCGCGTCCGCGCTCACTGGCCTGCCCTGGACCATCTGTACATACATATAGATACGCTAAGAGCCTGTCCAAACGGCGCGTTTCACTCGGGAGGCTTAGTATGCGATTACAGTGGCGCGGGGTGGGCGGCGGAAGCGGGTGGAGACCGCTCGTCCCGTTGCGTTTTCCGCTCCGCCCCGCTCGCCACTTGGTACACCTTAGTAAAAACTTATGTTTGCGTTTCCCGCCAGCGGATTCCGCTACCCTCCCCGCTGCCACTGTAATTTCACACTTAGGCTCGGAAACGCGCGAGGACTTCTGAACGGGATGTATGTAGCTCTAGTATCTCGGTTACGCGCGTGAGACTCCAGATGGCGCGTTCAGGCGCGAGCCCACTCGCGCGTGAAACACGCCATCTGGATAGCTAATACAATAATATAAGGGAAACATGCCCGAATCAGAAATCATTTTGGTATTAGTATGTTTGGTCTTACGTTTACCTAATACCAAAATGATTTCTTATTTAAGCACATTTATTAGGCGAGTATTGACTCACTTTCAGCTCAGCGCTCGACGAGGTAACACGTTCGGTGCACAGCGGGTCAATTTCCTGAAGATGCTTCGTAGAGAAGTGAAACACGTGTCGAAGTCTAATTAAGTTTATTCCAGCTTAAGGAGATTAGATCAGCGGATAAGTACTACATATTGCTTTGTTCGAGTTAATTTATATTTAACAATGGACTTCCGCAAAGTCACGCCTGAGTCAATTAACTAAGCACATTTCCCTTATATTATTGTATTATTGGTGTTCGAACAGTATTTATGCGTGTCACTTTAGAGTTATTCTTTCAAACAACCTCCCCGAAATGAAATAAAATGAAATAATAGCCAATCGCACCTCGAAATTGCGAGCCGCTGTCGCCGGACCCTTAAGGGCTGTATTAAGAAACAAAAAACACCTGAGTCTGAGTCGAACCTCAAGCATAGACATAAGAAGAGCTTTGATTCTAGAACGCTGCTTGAGGCTCGATTCTATGATTGGATTTAGCATTTTCGAAGGCAAGTTACCATTTTACCGTAAGTAAATTATACAAAAAAATGGCATACATACCATTTGCTTGAGGCGATAGTACTTGTAGCAACGCGGGCGCCAAGCCTGACGACTGAAGTTCATAGGCCGATAGATGTTCTTCGCCGCATAAAAGATTCGTGAGTTGATCTAGCGATTCAATCAGCTCCTCTTGCCAGTCCCCTGATTAAACAAAATCTTTCAAGACGTGATATACAATAAAATACGTGCAAAACTATTTGAATGAAACAGTAAAAGCTTCACGACTTTGACCCCTAAATCTCTTAGTACCAAGTAGGCACTAACTCCAGATTATTTGATGAAGTCAGAAGTATATAAGCTGTAGTCAAAGGTATGGCCAAACATTACATTTGGCACATACCAGTAGTTGGTATTCCAGACGTGCAAGCTCATCGCCGCTGTTACAATACGAACTGTAGTACTGCGTGCACTGGTTTTTAATAAGATTTGCAAATGCGAGAAAATATAAACTTTGTTGATGTTTAAAAAGTAAAACGAACCAGTAGGTTGAGTGGCGATTCGTTGCAAACGCGCTAAAAGCGCCCGCAATCGAGCGACCGGCGGCCGCGGCTGTCGCGTTGCCGCGCTCGCCAAGTGCCGCGAGTACAGATTGCGAGCTCGCTCACACACCTGCGAACAAACAACAGACATACAGATACACTTCTTTTAGACCGGGTTACCACTATAGGTTACTAAAACAAATGAAGTCACATTCGGCATTCTAAGACTTTAGTAGAAAACTACAATAATGACCATGTATGCTATCAACATCTCACGTGGTCTTTTTTAAAACTATATACATCATCGGCGTTTACAGCACGAAGCATAGCCAAGTGTCACTTTTTATACAAACTCTATGGCATAATTTAAGATATCTCTTGTCGATATGTAAGGTTATAAATACATATTGTTTATTTCGTCGTTCCAGACAGCGAGAATAAGAAGAAAAGGAATATCGTGCTTGACTTTCAATAGGAGTTACCTGAGCTTTCACAGTTTCCGTCTTAGTTGCCGCGCGAGATTTACTTGGGTTAGCAGCAGTGGCAGCGGCGGCGGACGTTTTGCGATCATTCCACCCACTCCCCAGTTCTGAAACTATTATATCTATCAGTATTTAACTTGAAACAGACAATAGGCATAGCATAGTAAACAGTGTGTATTCCGAGTCTCACTGACTGACGTTTCTTGCCGTGCAAGCTCGGTTTCCTTGCGGTTTCTGTATGAACCCCTTCTAAATTTCTTGAGTCCATTTCATCCAACGGTTGTCTGGTAAAGATCGCTACTTAGCGATAAGGCCGCCCATTGTACTTTTTGTTTTAAATTGTTTTTTGTTGTGTGCAATAAAGTATTTTCTATCTATCTATGACGACACTATACGCACCCCTAGCGGGCGTGCAAAAAGTATCTTGACCACATATAAAAATCACTGAAAAACCATGCTCGAACGGCACAGACAGTAAATCTTAGAATACCCACTCAGGAGATGAAATCGACGTACCAAGGAATGTTTCAGCCGTAAACGCGTGCCTAGTTCCCCTATTGGACTCGAATATAAAACCTGCCAGTTCTTCTCTCAGTATCGTAGATTGCTGTTGTCCATCCGTATTATGAATGTGAAGTTCTTTTTCTCTGAAAAAAGTTTAAGTATTAGAACATGTTGCAAGGTTTTAATTTATTTACAGGCTAAGTAATCGCAGTACATACTTCTTGCATGTCAGTGCCCAGTTACCAATGATTAGCTTGGTAGGACCTGGTTTGGAAAGGATGGGTTGGGGAACGGTGTTCTTGACAGAAGCCCTCGCCCGTTGCAATTTGTCGATGAATTCACCCCGGTTTTCTGAAAAAAAAAAAAATAATAATAACTACTAATATAATATACGAAAATAATAGTTTTATTAATTTGGGTCGCTAAGCGCTCCATCAGCTTATCAGACCGAAGTATGTTGCTGTCTCTTTTCGTTGGCATGAAGATAACAAGTATACTAAAGCCGCTAAAAATGGCATACAATATGAATAAGCCTAACGGCTGAAATACACCACAGCCGTTTTCGGCCGAACTTTACTCGGTACAATATGGGAGCGCGTACACTTCACAATCGCTATCGTCCGGAGAGGCTCGATGACGGCCGATCAACCGACAACAGCGTGAGCACATGCACGTCCGAGTAATTCTGTCCGCAAAATGCGTTTTGGTGTATTTAAGTAAGTGTACGTATAGCCCAGTCATATTAGGGCTTTTACCTCGGAATGAAAGATAATAAGCTGCAAATTGGTATGAACCTTTGTTTTGTCATTCTAAATGTTGTCTCAAAAGTCACAATCGTTATCGTGTCCGCGTCTCAAGATATTCAAGGTCAAAGGTCACAAAAATCGGTTTTTCGCGAATATCTGGCTTCCTATCGGTTAAATGAGATTTGCATTTATTATAAAAGTTGTAGGCTATAAAATTCCCTACAACTTTTGTTTAAACTTTTTTTTCATACGACCAACCGTTTTGAAGGTAGAGCGCGAAGTGCACATCGTACAGTCATATACGGCCTAATGCAAGGTCAAGCGTGAGTTATGGTTATCAGTACGTTATAAAGTCAATTATTTACTTGGAAATTACGCGTTTTAAAGAAAATATATATATTATGTCGTGTTAACTTAAAATAAAACTAAAATATATAATCCAGAATTAATAATATTTTATACTTAAATAGTTAAATATGAATAATTATACATAAATAATCAAGTTACTTACTTTAATTAAATATAAATAATAATAGTTAGTACATAAATAATAGGCATTGTTTAATAATTATAATTTCCAAGTAAATAATTGACTTTATAACGTACTGATAACCATAACTCACGCTTGACCTTGCATTAGGCCGTATATGACTGTACGATGTGCACTTCGCGCTCTACCTTCAAAACGGTTGGTCGTATGAAAAAAAAGTTTAAACAAAAGTTGTAGGGAATTTTATAGCCTACAACTTTTATAATAAATGCAAATCTCATTAAACCGATAGGAAGCCAGATATTCGCGAAAAACCGATTTTTGTGACCTTTGACCTTGAATATCTTGAGACGCGGACACGATAACGATTGTGACTTTTGAGACAACATTTAGAATGACAAAACAAAGGTTCATACCAATTTGCAGCTTATTATCTTTCATTCCGAGGTTGACCCCTTTTTTTACCTAATATGACTGGGCTAGTAGTGGCATACCAGTGTTATCCGTTTGATGTTCAGGGCTGCCGCTTGAGTACATAGTGGCCAGCTTCCCGTCCAGCAGATAGCGGAACCAGCCATTGCTGCCCGTACTGAGCTCGAGCGCGGCGACGTCGCTCCACAGATAGAGCGCGTCGCGGCCGCGGCACAGCGCCCACTCGCGCCACGAGTACACCACGCCGCTGGATAGGCAGGACGCATCTTCGCTGTTGCTGACAGCTACACTCGACACGCTCGCTGTTACGCCTGAGGGATAGTTATGCAGATTTGTTGAAATCAATTTCAATAGGCTGCTATTTGAAAGCGATACAGTATGAAGCAGTTCAACTACTGTTTCAACCGATCAGTGAAACCGTAACCTTCGTTTCCAAAGTTTCGTGTAGAAACTTCCTGTTTAATTTTTTTTCAGTAGCATATGAGCTGAAGCTTAATTTAGCAGAAGATTGTGCACACTGCATCTGAACATAATAATTTCTAGTCAGATTTGAACTACATAGTAATTCGTTTTTATAAAGCTAGTTACTACATTAAAAAAAAATTTTGAGTATTATGGCTAAAAACTAGTAAGTAGAATTTCAAAATGTAATCACCTGCTGTAGAAGTGGAAGAATCCGCAACCGGGATGGCAGAAGAAGCCAGAGACTCGACTTTGCTAAAGACGCCGAGTCGTGCAAACTGCTCTAGATAGATATCCGAGGCCTTTAGCATCAGCTCTTCAGCGATCCCCAACACAACTAGATGGCCGTCGTCGTCATCCTGTCAAATTACTACTGTTTTTAAACTTTTACTGTTTGTATACGGTAAACTCAAATAAAACATGACAAAAGGGAGAATTGCTGTTTAATTCGAACATTCTTATATATGTAATAAAATTCAGTTTATCGAAATCTTGATTGCATTACATTGCATTTATTTACATACTTAAATCGTTTTTGGATGAGCCCCGATAAAGGCCTACTGGCTTATGTTTCTAACAGACCCTTGGAAGTATTCAGTTTAGCAATATATAGTGTATATATAGGGTTATTTATATTTAGTCATACATAATAATAATGCTTGAATATTAGCTAAAAAAACAACAACAAACAGGTACAAAGTTCAAAACATTTCTAATGCAAGTAAGTTTCGATGGTGTGATGTTTTTACAATGTGGATGCATTTAGACAATTACAAGTTATGAACTGATTTAATGTGTATTTTATGTAACAGCTCAATAAATTATTAGTGCTTGATAGTGATGGTTTCATGGCTACGTAAAAATCAATGTACTTTTATTATTGTATAAAGCTGAGCGGGTAATGAAAAACTAACATATAGGTCCGACAACCCTCAGAACGTTGTCGTAAGCAAACATGACGTTGTGGCTCCAAAATATTGACTACTTTAGTCGCATGGAACCGAATTGACTTTGACTGAAACTTAAATTGAGTCTAAAATAAACTAATTTGTAACAATAAACTTTTATATTAGAAACATAAAAGGCATAAGTGATTGACTGATGACATCGCGCAGGCCATGCCCTTGGGACTAGAAACTTGAAATTTCGCACACGTATTTATCAAGACGTAGGAACCCACTAAGGAAGGATTTATCAAAATTCAATCCCCAACGGGGTGCACGTGCGCGAGCGAAGCCGCGGGTTCAGCTAGTATTAGATAAATTGTAATCTATCAATAGTTTGTGAGCCAGCATCATACAGCTATGAAAGGAATCATTAGTGCACAGGTTACATCACACCATCGGAACATTACCGCTGGCGGGCGGATATAGCGGCTGCGGAGGATGCGCGGGTGGGCTCGCCGAACCGTCACCTCGCCCTGATTATTACGACCAATATTTTTTACGTCTTATAAACTAGGTAGTTTTAGTAGCAATCGGAGCTCAAGTTGTTCTGGTTTGCCAATGTATCGATTCCTCACGAAGTGTTCCTTCGCCGTTGCACACTGGCAATATTTTTTTCGAATCAATCCAAAGGCAAGGTCGCTTCTAATCCGCCACAAATACTCTTAATACCTTGTTCGCACCAGGCGTGTAGCGAGGCAAGTAGCACGCGTCCGTGTTCACTGGTTGGCTGATAATAGCAAAATACCGTGGTGGGTGTACTACTCGCCTCGCTACAAGCCTGGTGCGAACGGGCTATTAGTGCCGTAAGTGCCTCTAAATAATCCATCAAGTAAAAATATTTCAGTCACTTTAGACTCGTCAAAAACAAAGATCGAAATATTTTTATCTGACTGGTAGCTTGAAATAGATTATTTATGAGACATATTTGTAATTCTTATACTACATGCTGATGAACCCAATAGATGGTAACCATCACCTGTAACAAATAATTGTTTTGCAAGCCACGTATGATAGACACATGGCAGACAGTATTCTGAGTATTGCAAAATTAAATACTTTCTTTCTTCCAAGGTTATCCTAAGGGTAGAAGTTAACCTCTGCAGGTTTCCCAATTCCCCTCCATACTGACGACGCGATAGTACCGCTGGGAAGTATAGTGGGAATACCGGCCCTCATGGGCCGGGGAGTCCCACATATCCCCCCCATCCTCCAATGGGGGGAATGCGTAACGCATTTTTCCCAGCGATAAAAAAAGGGTAGAAGATAATACACGTACCACATTATCTAGCACGGCGGCGACTAGCTGTGTGAGCAGCGCGGCTGTGTTAGGGCAGCGCGCGCGGGACATGTCACGCAGCAGCCGCGCAGGCGCGTAGTGCACCATCTTGCGGACCAATGACAAGCAAGCACGCCGCACGCCCGCCGCGCCGGCGCCGAGGTACCGCGTGCAGAACGCAGGCACCAACCGACTGGAATCATACCGCAGTCATTTGACAGCCCTAACAACAGCTCAGATGGTAGTAGCTCTGCCTTCTGAGATTTACTAAATGACGTTTTTCCAGCGGTTGTATGGAGGGAGACACTATAAGCTAGCTGTCAGATCGAGAAGTCCCGTAACTCCATACAATTACCTCTCAAATACGGATTCGATCCCAACAGAAATCTATTTTTCTAATAAACATTTTGTGATATCTCATATCCTGTCTCCTGAGAGAGTGGTTTGTGAATCTATGTGGTCGTAGCTACCGCTCCCGTATCAGCCAAAAAAGCCATTTTCGTAAGTGCCGCACCTCGATAACAGACGCTGCTTAAATCCTCTTTTATCTTCACTCTTTTATCTGCTTATTTTTTTATCTCTTTTATCTGCTTGTTCCAACAGCGAGTTGTATAAAAAAAAATGCTTATGATGATGAAAATTTACACACACAATATTGTTTCATATGCTTGAAATAGACGCGAGTGAACTTGCGCGGGAATCCACAAGTATCTCATATCTAAAAACAATAATGTTACGACTGGCTCATTTCAAGTGTTATGTAAGACTGCTTCACTGATTGATATTACTTACTCGAGATATACGGCAGCCATTTCCTTGTCGCCCGTTTCGGGGAAATCATCTTCATTTCCTGATGAGGGGGAATCATGATTACCCACCACCAGCCATTCTCCGGGACACTGTAGTATTGCCGCCACTTCCCTGTGACCTGTAAATATTTCATAAATTATGAACCTAATAAATGCGTAAAAACATTATCTAATGAAAACGACTGAATTAACTAATTCTACAGAATACTTTCTATCCTTTAAGGTTCTAATATTTCTACATACTTATTTATTACTAGCATACTCTTAGGGCTCCGCTCATTTCATAGTAACACGGATAAAAAGCAAAATTATCAATCTACTACATTAATTCATACCCATCCAGTTGCTATGGAGATTAGCAGTAACAAACATTCCCATTTATGCATGATTTATTTATTTTTCAGTTAGTGTTGTACTATTGTATAATGAAGGTGTGTGTCAAAGCCCTGATCGACGAGCTATAAGACCACGGTTTTACTCGCTCGTCGATCAGGGCCTTCAAATAGAAATCCTAAGAGAATATTTTGTTAGTAATTATTACTAAATAATAAACCATGCTTGGGAATCAAAGTTATGGAGCTGTTTCTGTTCGCCTGTCCCTGTACATCAACGTTTATGAAATAGTTCTATTAAGTTAATCAAATAAAATGGGAATTTTCTAGAGAGTTTCACCTTGATCATGGCGTTCTCTAGCCTTATCCAGCGGAGTTTTTCCATCCTCGTCGCGCAAATCTGCGTTAGCGCCATACCGTAGTAGCACTTTGGCAATAGCCGGCCGGCCGAAACATGCGGCGTAGTGAAGCGACGAACTGCGTTGACCACGGTTCACATCCGCTCCTGGGAAATGTATGGAAATAGGTTTGAACCCACATCTGGTAAAAACAAATGTGTATTTTCTTTCTCTTTTTAATATGTCTGGAATTGACGCAGTCTAAATGTTATTTAGTACAAACATAAATATTAATAATGCAAATGTTTTGATTCATGGTTTTAGACTGAATAAAACCATGAAACAGTTATTAATTACCTTTTTCACAGAGGAACTCGACCATTTCTTTGGTACCAAACGCCGCGGCCCAATTGAGTAATGTTTGTCCGACGTCGTCGGTAAAGTTTACATCAACAGCGCCACTCGACACCGCAGCTAGCAGTGCCTCGGTGTCTTTGCCTCGAATGCAATCTGAAAACAAGTTTTTTTTTAGTTTTCTTGGTTCTAACCAGGAGATTGTGAATGCTTCTTACTTCTCCTTATTTATTAAAAATCTATCAAGACGCAAATAATACTCGGGGATCCTAATTGGCAACGGTCGTACGTTCAAATCAAACGATGCATTTACACGAGATAAACACACACATTTTTTTGTGTCCTTATTGAAGCTTGCAATTCATCGCGCGAGCAATCGAAATGCTTCATGAGCAGTTTCATCGTACGATGAAATCGCACCATCGCGCAATACAAAATACAAATTCATTTATTTACTAAGTTATCTATACTTAAGTTCATGTCCGTGGCAACGCGAACGTCGACGCTCTCTCTCTCCCTCTCTCTAGGGTAAACGAACACGTTGCCTCTCGCAAATGTCGCTACCCATGCTCTTGCGGATTCAAGCTAAGTGTAAACGCTGTATGACCTAAGTGTTCATACATTGTTTACCATTGGTACCACTAGTACAAGCCTGAGTCGCAGGATGCGGAGCACAGTATACAGTTTACTAAAATTATGAACCACAAAACAATGAATATGTTTTCCTAAACTATTGGGCACTAGTTGGGCCCCGCGGTTTCACCCGCACAGATTTAAATACCGGTATTCCCACGGGATAAAAAGTGGCCTATGTGCTATTCCAGACTATAATCTCTCTGCCAAGTTTCATATGGATCCGTTTAGCAGTTCCGACGTGAAAGAGTAACAAACATCCAAACATACTTACAAGCTTTCGCGTTTATAATAGTAGTAGGATAGGATGAGTGTGGTATGGGTAGAGTATGTATGTTATCATCACTACATCACTACTCACTACACTGTCACTATATCCCTATGTATGCTTAAACCTTTTAAACTACGCTACGGATTTTGATGCGGTTTTTTTTTTAATAGATAGAGTGATTGAAGAGGAAGGTTTATATGTATAATACATGCATGATATAGTAGAAAAACAATGTGCACCCGTGCGAAGCAGGGGCGCGCGGGCAGGTCGCTAGTGTACCTATGAGTTGCCTGTGCGACTTGTCCCCGCGCGGGCCGGGCGCGGCGCTGGACCCCTCGCCGCTGGCGCCGCTGCTGGGCCCCGCCGCCGGAGTGCCGGTACGGGACGCGCCGCTGCAAATACACGCAAACATACATATTGGTGCCAATTCTGTTGTTTAATTTTCCTAACTTAACCTAATTTGACAGCACTAAAAATATTGCCAACCCTTTCTAAAATACCGAAACAAAGACGGCTTTAATTTTAGAGCTCTCAGATTATGTTAGTTTAGGATAATGCAACCACTTGATGGACTCCTGTATACGCGTTTGGACTCTAAGGTGGTCCATAATTATTATCTTGCTGATGGAACAAGAGAAACAACTGGTGTTACAACTGTAAGCATCACCTATAACAAAGCCACCTATAAATCTCGCTGGATAGGAACATGCCTTATAATTAGAGAATACAATCCCGGGATTTTCAGGGTCAGAAACTCTCGGGATCCCGGCGAGATTCCTGGATTATACCAAAAAAAATTGTACGCCTAATGTGCCTGTAATTTGGCACCCACACTCTTCAAACCGAAACCTCGGTACCTCGCTGCTTGGCGGCAGAATAACGCATGGTGGTGGTATTCCCAGGATGAGCTCTCCACAAAAAGCTCTACTACTCATAATATAGTATCAAATATTAATTAGAATTATAACTTTTCTACAATTTGGCAATATTTCGCAGCATCAATTAATAAACCTCTAGGTCTAGAGGCTCGAAATTGCGGCAATTTCAATCTGCAACTGTATATCTGTCTTGTTCATGCAAATAGATCGTAAGCAGGACAGCTATACAATTGCAGCAATAAATTGCCAAAAAACTATCCCGTTTACTTAAAGCTTAAGGCGTTGACAACAAATAATATTTATCTCGCTCGCACGATTCGACATTTTGAAAGATATAAAATCACAAATTCCAATTTTGAAAAATCGCAAATAACCATTTTGTGTGCAATCACATTGCGCATAGTTTGGTAAATATTTCATTTTGGTTGATGCAAGTTTTTCTACTCAAAAGTTTGCTTGAGTACGAAAACTAGAAAAGCAAACTTTTAATTAGGAAAACTTGTATCGATCAAAATGATTTTTTTACTAAACTGTGCGCAATGTGATTGCACACAAAATGGTTGTTTGCGATTTTTCGAAAATGGGTTTAGTGATTTTATATCTTTCAACAAGTCAAAACGTGCGAGCGAGAGTCACATTAGCTCTTGTCTTCGTCTTAAGGTAAAGTGCGGGAAATATTTACGTCTGTATAGCGTGTCGCCCCTCGCACAACAGCACTAGAAGTAGGTCCACCAAGCGCATGCACTCGAGACACCAGCGCTCGTCCGCCTGCACCGCCGCCTCCACCGCAGAACACAGCTCCGCACGTACTAGATCCTGCAAACACACATGCTTTACAAACTTCTTTTCTCACTTTATAGCGGTACTAGTTGCGCCGCGCGGTTTCACCCGCACAGATTTGAATCGCGCACGGGATAAAAAGTAGCCTATCTGCTATTCAAGACTATAATCTATCTCTCTGTTAAGGGTCCGGTGACAGCGGCTCGCAATTTCGAGGTGCGATTGGCTATTATTTCATTTTATTTTATTTCGGGGAGGTTGTTTGAAAATATAACTCTAAAGAAACACGCATAAATACTGTTCGAACACAAATAATACAATAATATAAGAGAAATGTGCTTGAGTCAGAAATCATTTTGGTATTAGGTAAACGTGAGACCAAACATACTAATACCAAAATGATTTCTGATTTGGGCATGTTTCCCTTATATTATTGTATTATTTGTGTTCGAACAGTATTTATGCGTGTTTCTTTAGAGTTATTCTTTCAAACAACCTCCCCGAAATGAAATAAAATGAAATAATAGCCAATCGCACCTCGAAATTGCGAGCCGCTGTCACCGGAGCCTTAAGTTTCATCCAGATCCGTTTCGCCGGTCCGGCGTGAAAGAGTAACAAACATCCATCCATCCATACTTACAAACTTTCGCGTTTATAATAGTAGTAGGATAATGTTATGTATTGGTTTATCTTGTTTTTTGTAAAAAACTGAAACAGCTTCACGACTTTTGAGCCCAGGCACTTAGATATTGCCTCAGATCTCTTAGTACCAAGTCCTAACTCAAGATTATTTGAGAACGCCTAATGGGGGTAGTCAGTATTCAGAGGTACATCCAAACATTATATTTGGCACATACCCACATTTTGCAGTAGTTAGCATTCCATGCGTGACAGGTTGCAAGCCCGTTGCCGATGTTAGCATACTAACTAATTTCATTTTTGTTGTGGTGTGGAATCTAAGTGTCTTGTGGCAAAGGCCTTCTACAATAACTGCTTCCACTCTTCTCTACAAACCTATTATCTTTACCTAATGTGAGATAAGATAAGAAAATTCTTTATTGCACATAAATGAAGTACATAGGCGAACTTAGTGCTACTTAGCATTTAATATTAATAATTTTTTTAATGTACCCAAGGTCTTAGAGACACTAACACAAACCGGGGGATGGGAAAAATTTTAACCAGTGCGGACACAATGAAATAATTTGTTGTTAAAATGGTTGCATAAAATGTTCACAATTTTTTTATTTATTTAGGATAGATAAGAGATTACACAAAAATCGTAATACTTGACTCAGACTTCCTGTCCCGTGCTTATCCAACAAAAGTAACCACAGCTAACAACACGTCATCATCATTATAATCATAAGCCTGAATAAGTCTTCTGCTGGAAATAGCATCTCCTATACATTTCCATGAAGCACGATTCTGGGCCCTTTCCATCCACTGACTTGGCGCGATCTTCACTATGTCGTCAGTCCGTCTTATTAATATTGGCTGCTGAGCTCTCAGTTAGCTAAACCGATTAACTCTCAATAAAATATCTACTAAACAAAATCCCTACTAATATTATAAATGCGAAAGTAACTCTGTCTGTCTGTCTGTTACGCTTTCCCGCTTAAACCTCTCAACCGATTTTGATGAAATTTGGCACAGACAATCTTTAGACCCTGAGAAAGGACATAGGCTACCTTTATTGCGAAAAAAAAGGATGAAGAGATTAAAAGTACGCAGACGAAGTCGCGGGTACCAGCTAGTAATAAATAAAATGTAATGAAATAGGTAAAAGACTCACGTGGGTAATTTGCGCGGATCCGCGACAAAGCGTTGAGAGCAGACTGACAGTGGTAGAAACCGAGGGCGCTAAGCACTTGTCATCGCCGCTTTCTGTGCTGCCCAGGCGGCGGATCAACTCGTCAATAAGACCTATAAACATTCGTATTTACATCAGTTTTCTTAAAAAACTCTTAATAGACAATCGTTTTCTGCATATACTTGTTCATAGTTTTATTTAAATTGATTTATTCTGAGTATGTTCGCTGCGCCTCCGCTGGTTGACGCAGCGCCTACAGCTTACTGGTTAATACATACCATAGTGTTTTTTAAACTTTCGCGATCATAACACATAGTTAATTTGAAATATTACACGGGTATTTATCGCGTTTTACCTTTAATAATTTAACGACGTTTCGGCTATGTTGCAATAGCCGTGGTCGCGGGCAGACTCAAACAAAGAAGAAAAAAAAAGGCAAAACAAAGAAGGTAAAACGCGATAAATACCCGTGTAATATTTCAAATTAATTAATTACATACCATGTTCCGCAAGCGGTGCTGGGTCTGCGTGAGCGCGCGCGAATCTATCGGCCAATGAGGCGAAGCACCGCAAGGCGGCGTCAGCGACGCGCGCGTCACTGTGCCGCAGCAACGCCGACAGAGAAGACACGGCGTCGCCGACGCGGGCATCGCCCGGCTCCATTTTGCCGCAAACTCTACAAATCGACACAAAAAGCTAATCAGGACCATTTTGGCTCAATAAATGCTGGTTAGCATCCACAATAACAAGATAAGATAGGTATTATTATTACTCTTGTGTGTAACCTGCTGTGCCTACTTCTTGTGTAATATCTATTATTATGTAGTTTCTTGTATGTTTCAGTATTGTCTCTGTATTTATTTTAATTAAATTCAACTAGCAACCCAAAATCCAATAATTATTTTTCCCATTGAAAAAAACACTGAAACAGCCACATGACACTATCACCAGGCATGGTAGATATCCCCAGATACAATTAAAACTTCAAAACGCTTAATTTACCTAGAGACCACCGCCATTGCTGAATGAAGTGTGTCCTTGTGCACAGAAGTGCCATGATGCGTTATAAAATGTAGCACAGAAGGAAGGCCACCACCCTCCCACACAGCACCAGCCTCTCGTGTGCAAACCAACTCCAATACCTGAAAAAATATATTATTCATTTTATTTATCCACAAACAATTATCTCATACCTCAAAAACCAATTTTCATCATCTCAAATTTAAATGTTACCTTATAACTTTTTTTTGGCCACAAGGAAAAAAAAGTTATAAGGTAACAAATATAAAAAAAAAACTATCGAATTGAGAACCTCCTCCATTTTTTTAAGACGGTTACATAGAAGATAGGATCAATACAATAAAGATTCAATTGTTGTCATTATTTACAATAGTTTACTGTGCAAGGTTAGCAATTTATTTAAAATCAAGCTTAACAGTAAAATATGCAAAAAAGCAGCCTGCATTTTTTGGCTACAACTTCAAGGCTATTTATTGGATTAAAGGGTCCGGCGACAGCGGCTCGCAATTTCGAGGTGCGATTGGCTATTATTTCATTTTATTTCATTTCAGGGAGGTTGTTTGAAAGAATAACTCTAAAGTGACACACATAAATAATGTTCGAATACAAATAATACAATAATATAAGGGAAATGTGCTTGAGTCAGAAATCATTTTGGTATTAGGTAAACGTAAGACCAAACATACTAATACCAAAATGATTTCTGATTGGGCACCTCGAAATTGCGAGCCGCTGTCGCCGGAGCCGTAAATGAAGTTACTAGCTACAAAGTAACAACTTAATTTGAAATATTACATGGGTATTTATCGCGTTTTACCTTTACTATTTTTCCCGACGTTAAGTAACGACTTACATAATTTGGTCTTAAGTCTTCTAACATAAGACCAAATTAAGTATGTGTACTCACTTTGATGCACTGTTCTGCTAGATCCTTGCTTGTGCGATTATTGGGATCTACAGTGAAGAGTCGGCTGCAAATAGCTTTAACTGCTCCTTCAATGGCCACTATTCTTCTTGTGCATTCAGCTGCAAAAATTAATCTATTCATTTATTTCTAATCTTATTCATTTAGTCCATTATACCTAGAAAATTCAATTTAGTGGCATGGCTAGAAAATTCAGTCTAGTCAGACAAATTGATTAATAAATAAAATTACATTCCTACCACAGCAATACTTTGCTACTACTACCTTATACATAGGTATAATAAATCATGTCAGTAGTGCTATCATAAATCCTAACAAAGAATTTTAATGACTTGATCCCATACTAAATTTCTCTTGCTTATTATTTTATCTTCTCAGTCATTAATTGACTAATAGAAAATATCATGCAAAATGTTATTATTTATAAAAAAAATATTAGGTACAAACCTGAAACATCCAAGTAGTATGTAATGGCTCTTGCAGTCACCTCCAACACATTGTCTGGAGCATACTCATCAAGGAAAATCTTACAAAGAGCTGGCAAAAATGTCCTCGGAGGACAGCTGGAAAATAAGTTGTTACATCGTGATAACAATCAGAAAAAAAACATATTCTTAATCTTTACATCATATACATTTTCAGAATTGCTATATGAAAACAACCAACTTGGTACCGCTAGGTAATTCATTTCCCACTGTTGTTATGTTGCACATCATAATATTGGTTCAATTATTGAGTCAGGTACCTTTCAAAACACCTATCCACATTGTCAGACATAAGAAGCAGCATACACAGTTGTTCAAGGGCAATGAGCTGCATGTCACGCTCATCACCCTGTCCGGTCAACAACCATTCCAATAATGTCTCAGGATCTACTTCCGCCATCTGATAAATAAACAAACAATTTCAAATAAACTATCTCGTTTCTGAAGACTAATAAGTAATTAAAACAACCTCAGTGGTGCAGCAGGTGAGAGTCTGCCTGCGACGTAAGAGATTGAGGTTTCGATTCCCGCCTTGGAACCAATTTGTGTACGATCTGCAGAAATTTGTTCCATGGTCTGGGTGTTTTCTATGTATAATAAAAAATTTCTATCTATGTAAGTATATAATGTATTAAATATATCAGTCATCTAGTACCCATAACACAAATTTTTAGTAGCTTACTTTGGGGCTAGATGGTGTTGTGTGGATTGTCCAGCATTATTTATTTATAAAGCATTGAATAATGTTTACCTTTATAGAAAGTGTGGTGCAACTGACCTGGAAATATTGCTTACTATTATCATCATATTACTATTATCTCTAGACAATGCAGTGATTTTAACAGCAAAATATTTATACAATGGATAAGTACATAATGCATGTAAAAGTTACAATGTTAGTAATCTGAGGTAGTTCATTGAACATGACATTTTTTAAATGAAGACTTAAAAATACCACGATGAAGAGATCGAATTTTATAAAATAAGTAGGTTATGGTTCAACAAGGTAGGTAGGCAGTGCACAATACACCTTTCTCTTCCTGGTCAATGGTATGAAAGCATAGCACTTGGCAATTGATTTAGAGATATAAAATTCAGTATTAGGTATATAAAAGTATAGAAATTGAATAATAACAACAAATACATAATAAACAAATAAATCTATGAGTTTGAGGACAAGTGTGAAGGTGACAATAGAGCTTACCACTTCGCAATAAACAGTTACACCATCGAAATATTTCTCAAAACACTTAGAGGATCAAAATAATAGTTACAAACACTCAGGCTAGAACTAGAACGCAATTTACACAATGATTTTCACTAGAAAGCAAGGAACTTCTATTTCGCTAAAGAAAAACAGAAGGAAGATGGGATGGGATGGATGGGGTATGTACCTTCCTCTTCTTTTTAACAAAAAAAATCGGGGCGCCTATGTTCACCGACTTTTTTCAACTTTCATTCGTTCTTTTTTCACATTTTAAACTTTCTGATTCGTAAAACAAAAATGTAAGCATAATTTCATAGCTAATTGATATCTAAATAATGTTTATGCATGCATTGTCAAGAAATTATTATAAAATGATGACATTTTATTTAATGCACTTTAGCAAATATTTATATTATGGAGGTATAAATCTTTTCTGCATTAGCTTTGAGAGATACATAGAATTTAACATAGTTAGTATGTGGAAATGATGATGATGATCTAGAAAGTCGGTGAGAATAATATTATGATGAGTTACAGAATACCAGATAGTTCCATTTCGATCAGCCTTCAGTTGATAGCAAGGAATTTGAATACAAGTAGGTAATTCAAATTCCTTGGTTGATAGTAGCTCTATCTCTGTCACTACAGCGAATGCGTCACACTCGTACCTACTGATGCAATTAAGGAATTTGAATATGTCTTTATTCAAATTCCTTGGATGCAATGAACGCCGCGACGTTCTGCAACCATACCTAGGCACCTACCTACGTAATTCTTCCTGCCCCGCGACCAGATTTTAGATAACTACCTACCTATCTAGATATTTATGGGTTTTCTCTGTTCCGTGATATTTAGGTACTTTTTACTAGCTACGAAATTTCAGTAAGCACCTAGTACATTTTCGCAATGTATGCTTGTCATGCTTGTACATGTATAATGCTACTTAGGTATTTTCTGAAGCTTGTTACCTATGTTATATACCATGTACCTATGTCATATACCATGTTTTCGATTTTGGTGAACTTGTTGATGGGCGAAGAAATACCTAGGTAGGTACCTACCTATCTACATCAGGGGTAGATCATCATTTAGTCTCTGACGCAGTGGCGGATTTACCACCAGGCTGAGCAGGCCTAGAAATCCTACGACGGCAAACTAGGCTTAAGGCTCATTTTTACGATGCAAGTTTATTGCCTGTTGCATACAATAATATTATAGCAATAATTGGCTGGCATCATCTGTACAGCATGTCACATTCTTGCTATAGCAGACAATTATTGCATTCAAAACTGTCCCTGGTATAAACAGCAAGTACAATAATTTGTTATGCAATTTTTGTATTTAATTGGATGCTAAATTATTTATTTCTGTTTGGTATTTCCATATGTTCGAAACCTTTTAACTCCGAATTCCTTTCCAAATGCTGCTAGTGCATCATTACGTGCATCACGGTTCTTGTAATTAAAATTTTCATTGTGTAGGTATCCGATAAATCTCAATAAACTTTATTAAATCAGCAGAACCGAATTCTAAAATATGAATGAAAAAAAAATCTAAAACGTTCAACACTTGAATGAAAAATTCGCCAACGCAAATACGAGCAATACAAGTCTGTGTTTAGACAAAGCAAGACTTGAAAGCAATAATCTCCTAAACATTATCGTATTGGTGTAAACAAAAGACAGCTGCAATTATTTCTTGTCAAGATTTGCATTCAATAATTGCATTCAACTTTTTTACTAGTATCCGCGTGTAAACAGTTGCTTGCAATTCTCGAAGGTCATTATTGCGCTTCATTTATGGCATTCAATTATTGCTCTTGTACGTACAAGAAAATGGCATCATGTAAATGGGCCTTTATGCTGCCGATTGGAATGGAGGGAGGACTCGGGAGAGGAGGGAGGGAGCTCGCTCGACGAATAACTTCCTAGCAATCAAAAGCAAGCAGTTTGTTATTTGACAATATGAAATGTCAGTTTTGACAGTAAATACCGGATTTGTGAGAAAAAAAAAGTCTGTACATATAATACCTTCCATTTTCATTCTCTTTGAGGATTTTGGTAAGGTAAGGATATATGCAAAGAGAATGTAAAACTACGAGAAGAGGCGGGACTTAGTAAAGAGCCAATGAGAGCCAATGGGATCCTTTTACATGGCACTTCAATACCAACACAACGAATATGTACGTCAAACAACAACAGTTTTACCAACCTATCAGCCTAAATAGTGCTGCGCGATGGCCCTCGCTTTCATATCGATATCGATAAAATATGCGAGATCGAAAATGAGGTTATTTTCGTATTCAAAATTTTGATCGAGTCCACGTCTAAGTCCAACCTAGGTTTTTAAGTCCTAGGTTGAACTTAAATATGGATCTGATATGAAACAAAAATCTTTTTTCATTATTACATTTAATTTTTAGCCGACAAACCTGTACATAAAACAAAAAATAAAATAAACATTGTACATAAATATTCCTTTTTTTCATATAATACGATGTTTAGTTTAGCAGGATGGACACTCAGCAGCAGCAGTAGGCTTGACATATTCTGTAACATAGTATTAATTTATTAATTTCCAGTAGCTCTTTAAAGAAAGCAAAAGATCCACTATACACATTATAACTACAAGAATGGCTCACCCGCTTTCGTGGCACAAAATTTTACCTATAGCATAAGTATAAAAGACTAGGCAATTCACGTCATATTCTAGAAAAGGTTATAAATTAAAATAACAGTATCAAAAAATATACCTACGCTTTTTGGGACTCCACGTTGTCATCTTTAGCATAATAATATGTAGTTTTCACTCAGGTTTATTCTGTAACAAAATTTATTTATTTTTTATTTTCTTTTTAACTAAGTATGATAGATAGAGACACAAGAATTTTATTCTGACTTGTGTTTGAATTTTATCTTTCTAAAAAACACATAAAACGAGGATGTCCGCATCTACGGCAAAATCTCACACTGTGTTTGACACACACTTATCGATAATTACACTACATCACTAGTACATACACAATAAAACTACATAACTTTGATTAAAAATCAATCTAAAGAGGTTCATGTTGTTTGTTCGTAGCTTGTACTCACTAAAATATCTAATTCAATGCTTACTGAGCCTCATCCAAAGGAAACTTTGCCATAAACTTCCTTTTTTGTAGATTTCTTCGGCTCGATCGATCTCCACATATTTCACACGTAATGAATCGGTTTTTCGGGGGCATTGTCGTCAAATATTACGTTCACTGAACATGTTCAAACACTTTCACTTATAAGGGTGAAATTAATAATAAATCCGCTGGAAATCTGCAAGAACAAAACAAAATACGAGTAGAAACCAAAGTGGAAACGACAAGTAAAAGTAAACGAGACAGGGAGCCAGTAATGTACAACCACGTATTGCACAACCTTGGAAAACACAGCCCGGAATTGATGTAAAATTTGGTTGCCTATTCCATGACTGTGTAATCCGCGGGTGTACATTCCAATGACCAAAGAGCTAAGTATCATATTCTAAAACGTTGATCGAAACATGTTAATCGAAAATTAAGCACCTAGATAGAAGATGGGCCCGACTGCTTTTATATAAGGTGGGGACCTATTGACGACATTAAAAAAAACCACGTACTCGCAGTCGTATTTTCAGATTATAGAGCTAGCTTTTACATCAAAAGCTTGAAGATTTATCGAGTAATCGATACATTTCCACTTAATGATTTTTAAACTACCTGTACGTAAAATCGCAAGAGAAGAGGTCAAATTCTAGGAGTCACGAAATCATATGACATATGATGAATATATGTTTGAAAAATACAAATGTGACGTGAAATGAGACGCTGAACGATGGGATAGTACAGTTTTTACCACTAGTCCAGCTAAACAAAGCATAGGCTTTTGACCAATCAGAACAATGGATTTCTTTAACAATACTATTACTGAGCTGTATGACATTCATGCGCCGCTGCATCCAGTTCATTTGAAGCGAGCTCCCGCTCCCTGGTTGTCGGATGAGATTAGACAGTGCATGGCAAGAAGAGACCACTTATATCGAAAGAACAGAAAGGAGCCAAGTGCGGAGAGCCTTTCACTCTATAAAAAAGCTCGAAATAAGTAGTGGGGCGGGCGAGTATTGACTCACTTTCAGCTCAGCGCTCGACGAGGTAACACGTTCGGTGCACAGCGGGTCAATTTCCTGAAGATGCTTCGTAGAGAAGTGAAACACGTGTCGAAGTCTAATTAAGTTTATTCCAGCTTAAGGAGATTAGTTCAGCGGATAAGTACTACATATTGCTTTGTTCGAGTTAATTTATATTTAACTCGAAATAAGTGCAACCAAATGATACGCAACGCCAAAAAACGGTACATCTTTGGAAAGATTTCTACAGGTACACAAAAATAACATGTGGAAACTGGCGTACCTTCCCTGCACACATTAGGTAGGATAGCACGACCATGGATTTCATGTTGGACGTGAAATCCTGGCTGCGTTTTCCTGCCCGTACATTCCTGGCTGTGAATTCTCGGGCTGCGTTATACATGGTTGTACATTAACCGGACCCAACGAGACAGACGAAGAAGAGAGTGAGTTGTGAAAGAACGAGAGAACTGATTGAATGGAACGATCATTCGTTCCATTCAATCAGTGTCAATCAAGCAATTCAAGCAACAATCTTGTCAAATCAGTCAATCAGCCATTATTTGCCATGCGAAATCCATACAAAATTTTTGACGTTCCTTGTTGCGTCAGGGTGGATATATGTGTTCTGTGTGTATTGCTGTGTACATGCTATTTTTCTTTTTTTCAAAACTGTTTTGCATGTTGTACACTGCGCTATGATGATCGTCTGAATTTCTGATTACGCAGTCAATTTTTTGGTGCATCTTGAATTACAACATAGATAGGTACTTCACAAGGTAAATTTTGATGCTAAAAACAAAATGTTGCGGTGTAGACTTTTTGAGATAAGATTTCTATACAATACAATAGATGGTAGGTATACGCTCTGTAATTAACGATGCTAGACTCATGTACTATTCGGCTACTATTCGGTGTGGACAGCGTAGATGACAAACTAAATAGTGTTGATGAGTACAGTAGTGGATCTTACCGTGTTTCATTTATTCTAAAATGTTTATTTCTAGGACAAGATCGAAAATATCTACAGCAATCATTTCCGAAAACCTACCTAAAGATAACTAACACTTCTAGAAGTGGAAGCTCTATCAGTTATGGAGCCTCATAAAAAAATGAACATGCCAAGGGATAAGAAAGATAATATAGACTATCCAGTTGAATTGGAGACCCAATTCATTTTGAGAATGCCTGAAGAACCAGCTAAAAGTTTAAGAGAAGTTCTGAGATTGGGAGAAAACTTTAAAAATAGACTAACCATCCAAATGGAAAATGATATGCGCCATGGTGAAGTCCGTTTTGATGACTGGCTACTGCATGCTAAAGTAGTAGACCTTCCAACTATTGTTGAATCATTAAAAACTGTTGATAGAAAGAGTGTCTACAAATCTGCAGATATTTGTCAGATGATGATCTGTAAAGATGAAATTGATCCAGCCTCTACAGAGGAAGAATCAGTAGTGAAGAATAAGAAGAAAGATCCATTTAAAGTAGACAAAAAGTTTTTGTACCCTCATGGCCTGACACCACCAACAAAAAACGTGCGGAAAAGGCGTTTTAGGAAAACACTGAAGAAAAAAAGTGTTGAAGCTCCAGAAATCGAAAAAGAAGTGAAGAGACTTCTGAGGGCAGACAATGAAGCTGTTAGCATCACATGGGAAATCATTGATGAAGCTGTAAAAGATGAGGAGTGTAGCACCAAACCTGAGCCAAGTGTGTCTGTAAAACCAGAAAAGCTCAAATCTAAGAAAGAACACATCAAAGCTGAGGGTTCCAAGCAATCATCTAAAGTAGAGGACATATTTGGTGGAACTTTAAGTGACAGTGATTTGGAAGATGAAAATGTCAATGTAGACATTGATGATAGCAGGATGTCTACCTATGAAGATACATATTCTGAGACTTCTATGCCAGCACCAGACTTTAGTAAGAAATCTTTTGCTACAGAATTCAGTTCTGATATGTTTTACTATCCGCGTTCTGGTGTTGTAAAGAATCCAGAAGCTGGTCCATCTAAGGGGAAGAAGAAGCAATCAAAGCCTTCAACATCAACAGCTGACTTATATAATGTGAGCAACTACTCTATCGATGGTGATGTTGACTTCAAACTGCAACAACTATCTTTAGAGCTTGAAGAACTGAAACAGAGGAAGCAAAAGACTCAGCAAGAAATATTTGGGCTGGAAAATATGACCTTACGACAAAGATTCCAAGAAATACTGCAAACAATTAATAAGGATATTGCTTTCAAGGAAATTGAATTCCAGAGACTTATGTCTTTCAAATGAAAACATTACTCAAAATGTCAGAACAGAACTCTGCATTTTGTACTCAGGGAACATACCCATACTATGTGACCTATTTTTTTCGACCCCTCCCTCCCCTCGGTGACCACTCGTAGTATATGCCAAGACCCCCCTCTCCCCCTTTAGTTTTTACGTAGTAATTCATAATTATGATTCTTAATCATTTCACAGGCAAAAATTAAAAAAAATATATATTTGGCTCATACTCGTCTTTATTGCATAAGACTGCATGCATACTTAAATTATTCGAATATAGGTTAAAAAATACGAGATTTCTCTTAGTAAAATCGACTACGTGACAAAAACCTGAGCCACCCCAATGTGACTGACCGTAGTATTTTAAAGACTCCGCTCCCCCCCCTAAACGGGTCACGTAGTATGGGTACGTTCCCTTACTGTAATATTTAAGTTATAAAAAATAAATATCTGGGTGACCAAGCTTTGCTCAGTTGCTTAACAGGGCCATCTGCTGGAGTAGCAAAAAAAATGTATTATTACTTGCTAATAGATGTCAGGAAGACATATTTTTCAGTTTTCATTGACCGGAAAACAAATTTTTACTTTACTAAATAAATCCAAAAGATCGATTTATTCGCCCTCGATATCCCCAGCATATCAAATTTCATGAAAATTAAGCCATTTTTGAGATAACCCTAATTCTCAGAAATGGCTCCAACAAGGATTATAATAATAATATGCACAAGTTTTTTGTATTAACTTATAATCTCCATGAGGCATAAATACAGCAACATAGGAGGCAGGATACGGCGATTACGGCGCGCCGCCGCGCCTTCTCGCTCGCACAATCGATCATTTTTGAAGATATAAAATCACTGAATGAAATTATCAATATTTAGTACCTATTTTGTGTACTATTTAGTACCTCAATTAGAATAATTTGTATTTTCGTAAAATCTTTGTAATGCCACAACAACTTATCTGATTGCGATTTTACATAGGTACTACATTATTTGATTGTAAGCTGCCCCTTATGAGTAGTTCATCATTACCTATATTCTTGGTTTTTTATTGTGTACTCTGTGAGCATTTAACTTATGTAATATAATCTTCAGAATAGAAATAATAATAATATTATAGAAAACTAGTTGCGCCCCGCGGTTTCACCCGCGCAGATTTAAATCCCGGTGTTCCCACGGGATAAAAAGTAGCCTATGTGTTATTCCAGACTATAATGTATCTCTCTGCCAAGTTTCATTCAGATCCGTTCAGCCGTTTCGGCGTGAGAGTAACAAACAGCCATCCATCCATACTTACAAACTTTCACGTTTATAATAGGTATTAGTAGAATATATATAGAAATATTATTTATATTACATGTTTGAATAATAAACATTATAGTTACCGAAGATAAATAATTTTTTTTTATATATCACTTCAGACTTGGAAAATAGAAGCTTTAGGTTATTTTAGAAGGCTAGGTTGCTAGAAAATCTTGGTGTTCGTCTTCTAGACCGTTCTGCTGTCAACACCTTTATTTTAGTTTTAGTGGGTCGGCCTCTGTAGAAACTTACGATAGATAAACTTATATTTTAGATATTAGTGCGCGTCACGCCAAAAAACGCCGGAAGGAGGATGAGGGGGTGTAATGGCGCGAGTATTTTGTATGCGCAAACACATTACCTCCCTCCACTGTTTTCCAGCGTTCTTTTTGGTTGACACGCACTATACCTACCACCTACATCGTGATTAGTGTAAGTACCTTTATTATTACTTAAACGTAATAATAAAGGTAGGTACATAATGTAGTTAGGTGCTTTGGCATAGATAAATAAATATAAAGCCAAAGCTTGTGATATGAGAACCAGATAGCTGATTATACTACTATATACTTTTTTGTAAATACATACTTAAAATATTATATAACACCCAGCCAGAGAACAAACGTCTATGATGTTCATCACACAAATGTTTGTTTTCGGTGGGGATCGAACCCACGGCCTACGACACCGAAGGCAGAGCTACTACCAACTGAGCTACGTAGGCTGTCAATAATAGTACATTGTTCACCGAGAGGAGAAAGTGACCGATTACCGTCGAGGGTGTCTTTAAAACACCCGAGATCGGGAATCGCACTTTCTCTCGAGTGATACATAGTGCTTTATACTACACCTACGAGGAAAATAAAAAACTAAAACTGAATCCTCAAACAACACACAAATTGAAAATGGCGCCAATGGCGTCTGCAATTTTCACATGTTCTTTTTTCGAATTGTTTATCCTGCCGCCGCAGGGTCGCACTGCCAGCCCGACACCATCCAACACACAGCTAGTGGCCAGTGTCATTTTGCGAACTTGGAAATAAAAACTCACTGTAAAACATTTTGGCTTTTGATATTTAGGTTACCGGCGCATAGTCTTACCCAAAATTAAAAAAGAAAAACCACGTAAGAAATGCATTTTCATACACTTTTCTCTCCCGCTCAGATGCGTTTTCTCCCCGCATATTTGTTCGATATGCAATGACGTACTTTTCTAACGTAAATTTGATAAAGTATCAAGGTTCTTTCCAAGCAGGTGTAGTATAAAGTAAATAATCGGTGTATTGTTGTAGTCAGCAGCAGCGTTGCTTAGTTACCACCCCACCATCAAAAGTTACATGCCAGAAATAGTAAGAGTAATATATTCCTTGAAACATCCCTGCTAGTCTGTGATAAATAAATACATACGCTATTTCAGGAAGCTGGTGCCCCTATGGTACACACCAAAGAGTATACAATAACGTACACACCACAAGACTTGTGGTGAGTGGTGCACACCTTTATTTACGTGTCATACACAGGACTACTAGGATGCTGGTGTCATACCTGTTATCAGCTCTTAGCGTAGCGTTATAAAGGTCTTGGAGTAAGCAGACAAGAGCGTAGCGTTATAAACTCTTGGCAGACAAGCAGACCAAGAAATTTAGATAGGTACCTACTTGTTTTCCTAGTTTTGTTCAAGCAGACAAAAAGAAGGTACCTAATCAAGAGTAGAAAAAGCTAGAAAAACATGTTATCCTTGCCAGAAATAGCAACACAGTTAGTTGATAAGACATTCTCACAAGGCAATGAAGAAAATGCTCGTACTATACTTTTAGCAGGGAGCAAGGGTGTGGTAAGTAATTTTATGTTTTATGTTAGATTAGCATCAGTTGGTTTTACACTAAGTAACTTTGGTTGGTAAGTAAAGTATGAGGTGGTAGGTAAAAATTATCCATAAAAATGTTTCAGGGTAAATCGACGCTACTTTGTTCATTTTTCGACAAACCGGAAACACCCCGTGAGACACTGGTTCTGGAGTACTCTTTTGGTAGGAGGTCCAATCAAAAACAGAGCATCGAGAAGACTATTTGCCACATCTGGGAATACGGCGGCAAAATAAAAGCATTGAAAAATGTTCTATCTTCTATACCCGTAAAAGGAAATTATTACTTCTATTTGATGATAGATTTGAGTAAAATTAAGAGTTTATGGGATATAATTGAAACGTGTGTTGAAGCGATGCAAGACGTATATTCGGGATCTGAAAAAAAGCCCGAAATGGTCATAATAGGAGGCAAATATGACATCTTCAAAAACTATGGTAGGTTCAAAATCGGTAGCTTAAGGAATGTAGGTAGGTAGGTACCTATAACTAGTACCTAGTTCGCCCCGAACTGAGATTTCGTGACGCGACGCGACGCGAACGCTCCGAAAATATAAGTACCTAAGTGGTTGTCAGAGGCCAGTCCAAACATTGTGTTTGGACTTGTCTCTGGCTACCACCTACTAACTAAGCATGGTAACCAAGTTTCAACTGAATTAGCCTATTTAATAAAAGTTCTGTTGAACAGACCTTGGCACAATCACAAAACAGGTCGCTATCACCATTTATTGTGAACCAAATACCTACCTTCATAATTTATTTCAAGACTAGCGGCCTGTCCCAGCTTCGCATGGGTGGACATAATTTTTGTCAACATTTTAGGATAAACACTCCCGCGATCGTAGCCCACAAAGGTGAAAATACACGTGCCAGTAAAATGGAACAGTACCGGGCATGCAAGTTACAGGCATGCAGGATTTACGGACACATTGTGGATACATTTGCAAGTTAACTCGTCAGGTTAGGTGTTGCACGTTCACACATGCCGGTTTCGTAGACCCCCGCGACCCCTCCCTCACGTGGCATGCCAACACGTCAGGTACTGGCATGCCTGTACCTGTCGCGACGTTCACACATGCCGGTTTCGTAGCCCCCCCGAGTCCCCTCCTTCACGTGGCATGCCAGTACCTACCTGAACTAAAATAGAATGTTGTGCTAACTACTTGCATGCCAGGTACAGGCATCCAATTAGCGTATGTGCCTGTACGCCTGTAGCTTGCATGCAAGTGTGCTAGCTATGATGGGCATGTGTATTTTCACCATTGTGCCCGCGTGAGAACCTGAGTGAGAACTGGCCTCGCTGTCGCGCTTTCTAAGGCGCACTTAAGTTTTTAATTTCGTAATATCTTTTGAATGGAATGTCCGATTTAAAAAAATCAAAAAGTAATCTACAGGTATTGAAACAGCCTTGCATATAAAATGATTTATTTGGATAAGGACTAATATAAAGGTATAGAAACTATGGTCTGTTTTTGGTCGGCATTTGAATCAACATTTTAAATGTAGAAAAGTAGTTGTAGTAACAACTACTTTACAACTACAATAGTTAGACATATGCTATCGCTGACTTATTTGTAGATAATTATGTGTTCTATAATATAGTAGAAGATTTTTTTGCTCTATCATCTATAGTTTTCGCAGTGCATGCGAGCTACAAGGCAACTTGTATATAAACTAGTAGTTCGCCCCAAACTGAGATTTCGTGACGCGACGCCAACGCTCCGAAAATATAAGTGGTAGTCAGAGGCAAGTCCAAACTGTGTTACCACCTACTTCTCGTAATTAAGTATGTTAGCCAAGTTTCAACTTAAGTAATTGACCTATTTATTGAAGAGTTCCGTTGAACAGACCTTCGCTCCATCATCAGAACAGGTCGCTATTACCATTTAGTGAGAACCAAGTAGTTCTTAATTTATTTCAAGAAAAAAAGTAGCAAAAGCAAAGAAACTGTCCGACCAGTAGAAAAACCTTGATGCCAACGAAACTCTTAGAAATGGGAGCTCTTGGGCTATCTTAATTTAACTTTTTTGTTGTATCTAAAAAAGCGGGCATCCTAGAAAAAAAATAAAAAATGTTTTGGAATGTCCAAACCCAAGCCCTTTCATAAAGGTAACATGTAATTTAATTTTTTTGTAACTTTTTTAATTATTGTCCCCTTTAAAATCCCCATATTTTAATAACCCCTCATTCGACATTACTCATATACTTACTTACCAGTAAATTTCTCAAGTACAAGCTATCGACTTACCAAATTTCATGCAAATTGGATAAACGGTTCTCAAGTTATCGTCGGACAAACATACATACATACATAAAATGCTAAATTGCCCCAAGTTGATTGTAAGAGTTTCGTTCGCTTCGCTCACTCAATCAATTATAGTTAGTTTTACCTAATTCTTTGACTTTTTACAGATAGTGAGATCAAGAAAGTCTTGTGCACAACAATCAGAAGTGTTGCCATGATATACAAGGCTCATATTATTTTCTACTCATCTAAGGATACTTCTTTAGTCAGGCGTGCAAAGGAAAACTTGCAAAACTGTGCCTTTGGAAACGGTATAATATGCAAGGAGAAGAATTCAAACTTTACAAAACCGTTACTTATTCCGATTGGATCAGATTCATGGGAGAGTATTGGCATTGCGCCAATTCCGATCGAACAGGTAGGTACCTACCTACAACTGAGTAACATTAAGTAGGTATAATAATATCCGGAATGCGGTTTTGGATGATTATTGCATTGTTAATAATTTTATTTAATTCCAGCTCAAAGTCAGACATTTGGCTCAAATTCCTCCGGAACCCGCAGCCTCTGAGATCACTCCCATCACTGGCACTCAGTTGGCTGCGCAGACGCATCCAGAACCAACATTAGACAAATTAGCGGCGCTAAAGTATGAGGAGCTGCACAAGGAGGAATTATTCGAAGTTTCCATCGATGATTAGTATAAACTGAATGAAACCACGAATATTACAAAAGTGTTTCGTGAGAAAGCGACAACCCAAGCAAAATATTGTTTTCTCTAATTACCTAGTTACAACCATTATCTATCAACACAGAAAAATGAGTCACTAATAGGTGCCTATGGGGTACAAGTAATTGTTTATTTATTTATTTATTGAGATCTCGCTAAGAATATTGTGCGTCGGCGGCACATGTATTACGGCGTTTATTTATTTTTTCTTAGCAAGCAGTCGTGCATCCAGCGCTCGTATAGCGTCCCTTACTTCGTCGTTCTCAGAGTTGGTAGCGATGCTCACTTGCAAACAGCGCCGAGCGAGGGTCATGTCACCTGTCGACTGAAAACCGTTTTCTTTAACCTAGGATATAGGTAACTAGCTAAGAAAAATATACCTAGGTACCATAAACCTTTTATTTCTAAAATATTTAGAAGAGCCAATTAGCCGATTAGGTACCTAATCGGCTAATTGGCTTTTCTAAATAATTTCTTAGGCAAGAACGTGATAACGACTAGACAGAGAAAGAACCTACTGCAGTGTTGATGCTAACCTATGCTACGAGTTTAATGTCAACAAATTTCAGACCTACAAATAAATAATTTTCTTACGAGTGCCACATGAGCGAGGTTAAACCAAATGTTCGCCCTAGTTTCTGGGTCAGTTGAGAAGTACAAGGCTTGGCGGAAACATGGCAAAATGAGGTCCCATTGGTTACAGTACAAACAGCACAGGCCCATGTTATTATAAATCTCAGGACCAGGTGGATTTGTAGCTAGCAGCCGCCTGAAATAAAATTCCTGAATTTGGTGTGGAGTTCAAAGATGTATTAGGTCCTATCAAACAAGTTCTTATAAATGGTAGATTTGCGTACCTGTAATAACGCAAAGCTATTTCTGGTTGATCATTGTAAAAATTGTACAATGCTATGTTTGCTATGGCTTCTAAATTTGAAGGGTCCTCAAAAGCTACCATACGGTATTCATTGACAGCGAGAGCTGAGTTTCCCATTTGGTCATTGATTCGTGCTTGTTCCAGTAACAGTGGAGTGTATTCGTGAAATACTGATAGTCCCTGCTTACACACTTCTAAAGCAGACAGAGGTTGATTTAATCCAACATACATGGCTACGAGACGAAGATAAATAGAAATATGTTTATGCTGTTTGAGTGCTTGGCGCAGGCATTCTTCAGTATTTCTGAACATGCCAAGAGCATAATAACATCTTGCTAAAGAAAAACTCCACCACCAGTCTGTTGTTTCGCTTAGTTTTTGGGCTTGAAATGCCACATCCATTGCCTTTAACAATAAAGAAACATAGTTAGGTACTTACATAACTAGTATTAACAATATATCTTCCAGACAGGCATATAGCTGCTCTATACATACCTAGTCAAACCCTTACCTTCCGAACATCACCTTCACAGTAATAAACATATTCAAACAGTGTCTTGGCAGCTGGATTGAAGAGTTTATTTTCTTTACTCAGAAATCTTAAAGATAATGGTATACTGGTGTTGAATGCCCCTCCACTGGAGAGAGCCGTGGCTGCTCTAGATGCTCTGGAAGCTGTGTGAAGCGCCGTCCTAGCACTGCGCCGCACATACGCAGAGTTAGTGCCGCCACGAGACCGGGCTGTTGCTGTAGCAGGTAACTTCTAAAAAAGAGGGATGAATAACGCTTTCTAATTGCATACCTAGCTAGGTACTAAAAATCACATATCAACTAGTTGCAATAAAACTACCAAATTTCGGCGAATTAGACGGTTTTCAGGTAAGATCAATAAATTACTTACCTTGGGCAAGTTGGAATTCTGTGCAGTTTTACTAACTGGCCGCTGAAAGCATGTTCCTGGTCTTGGCGTTTTAGCCACAGCAGTAGATGTGAAATTGTCTTGCTGTGGAAAATACTCCACTTCTTCATACCCATTGCCAGCAATTTTCGCTTGGATCGTCATAGCACGCATACGGATGAAATCAACCATCCGGTCATCTTTCTCTTGCATAATACACAAGTTGAGACATTTATCGTATTGTTTTGTTTTGTAGAGGTTCAATATTTTGTAATCCATTTCCATTTTTGCCAATGTGTGTGTGGTAGGTACCTACCTAGTCGTAGTTGCTATGCAACCGTAATGGTAAACAAAGTTAAACACAGTATGCAACAATATACAAAATATAAAATACGGCCGCAGCATCGCCACCAAAACATCCCATCAGTCAAGTACAACATAACCTGGTGTGGTGCATCAAAAAAACATCCTATAATATATTATAATAATATATTATTATAATATATTTGACGACCTCAGTGGCGCAGCGGGCGAGAGTCCGCCTGCGACGCAGAGGTTGCGGGTTCGATTCCCGCCTCGGAACAAATTTGTGTACGATCTGCAGAAATTTGTTCATTGGTCTGGGTGTTTTCTATGTATAATAAAAAATATCTATCTATGTAATTATATAATGTATTAAATATATCAGTTATCTAGTACCCATAACACAAGCTTTAGTAGCTTACTTTGGGGCTAGATAGTGCTGTGTGGATTGTCCAGCATAATTTATTTTATTTTTATTTTTATTCAAAGTTCACATTCTAGCAATCGTCATCCGTCCACCCCATAACACTTTATTGTTGTTTTGTTGTAGGTAGGTACCTACTTACGTCAACGCAATCAATGGGTTGAAAATAAGAGCTCCCCCTACATATTTTTCAGAAATTCTGAACATTTTTACTTTTTACCATACCAAGCACTTTGTTCTAAACAAAATGAAGTGTAATAACTGGCTTTGGCTCAGCAGTTTTATTGTCATGGTATATTATTTATCATCGCCACGATCTAGAAGTCAACTGCTGAATTGATAGGCATTCCCCATACATTTCCAGGAAATATAATTTTGGAGGCATCTCCTGTGCTGAGCTGAGGCTTCCTGTGATCATCAAAATGTCTCCGGGTAATTAGGTGGTTGGCACTTTCTCTTTCGGTTCTGGTAGGTAATTGTATTTAAAAAAAGGTACGGAAATTAAAAATTTAAAATACCTAATTTGCGTTTTGAATCTTTTTGCAATATTCTAGAAAAGATGTCTTCAAAGAAAATGGCAGGTTTATTTAACCAGGCCCTTAAAAAATCATTTGATCAGAAAACACTAGGTACAGTTCGCCGCGCCTCTAGTCAGAGTTCTTACCTTGGCTGGTAATAATCACTATCACTAATCATTAGTATTTAAAACAAAGTCGCTTTCTCTGTCCCTATATAAGATAAGATAAGATAAGATAATGTTTATTTCAGACAAAAAAGAGATACATATTTGTTGAGCCATACAGAGGTCTTATTCTAGGGATTTTAGCTTATCAGGCAATCTGGCACACTCTGGTTACGGAACATTACCTTCCGTGCTAGTTAAAAACTGTGTTACGGCAAGGTAAGTGCTTCTCTCTCCAGGTGCTACTATTTCTTATACTATCTCTTATATGTATGCTTAAATCTTTAAAACTGCGCAACGGATTTTGATGCGGTTTTTTTTATAGATAGAGTGATTTAAGAGGAAGGTCTATATGTATAATACATGCATGATATAGTAGAAAAACAATGTGCACCCGTGCGAAGCAGGAGCGCGCGGGCGGTCGCTAGTATTTATTATGTAATATGGAACTCAGAATAATAGGTACTATGGAAACGCACACCCACAGCATGCCATGAGGAGGGAAGAGTGACATTACTCGGTACTCTAGTAGAGTGGAAGTGTAAGATCGGAGTGAGCACCGAGATGACGAACGATAGATGGGGCGTGGCAGTGCCGACCCCAATAACTGTGTGTAATGATGACAGGAAGATGATGATGATGATGAACGAATTTAAAGTTGAAATAGGTTTACTAACTCTGAAGAAGCGCCCACAATAAAAGGCAAAACTGGGATTCTTTATTTTCATTCGCAACTGTAAGATAGGATAGACCAACATGCTTTTAAGAAGTGTAGTGTTATTTCTGTCTATAAGTCAAATAATTGCTGCAGAGTCATGGAGGAAACCGGGTTGCCATAGAATCGGTGCGTGCAATTTCCTGAAACAATTATTAGTTCAGAACTTTAAGCTCTACTTTTAAGTACCTAGGTACCTATCCCTAAACATACCTAGATTTGTTTGCATTAGTAAATAAAAAATATGTCTCTAGGGCACACCAGAAATATCAATATACCAGACTGCGTGGAATTCAAAATCACAACGAACGCTTGCCGCGGCTACTGTGAGTCGTGGTCTCTCCCGAGCATCATGCTAGGCTTCAAACGACATCCCGTCACCTCACTGGGCCAGTGCTGTAATATTATGGAGTCTGAAGACGTGAGTCAGTTTTAGTTGGAAATCGTATAGTAGGTACCTACCTACCTATGAATGATTTACTAAACATCAGTGCAAGTAGAACACCTACCATTGTTGGGACATGCATGACCAATACCGCTCCTTGACAAACAAGGATATTACGGCAATCATATTATTGTGCACCATTGTAAGGGATGGGATGGGACATCTCTTACCATTGGGACATGGTGAGATCGGGTTGTGTTCTACTAGAGTAGGTAGCGTTGAGTCGCTGATCATTATACCATCATCAGTCTAAAAAAGTCCACTGCTGGACATATAGGCCTGCCCTATAGGTTTCCAGGAAGAACGATTCTGAGCCCTTTCCATCCACCGACTTCCCGCGGTCCTAACAGTGTCATCAGTCCATCGGGTAGGAGAGCGTCCCACGCTTTGTTTTCCTGTTCGTGGTCGCCATTTGAGAACCTGAGACGATTATTCTTCGATCATTCTATAAAATAATTTAAAATTGTTTTTATTATTTCAGGTTCCGGTCAAAGTGCTATGTCTGGATGGCGAGAGAAACCTTATTTTTAAGTCTGCAGTATCTTGTGCTTGCTACCATTGCCAAAAAGAATAGTAGGTATCTACCTACTAAGTAGGTACCTAATGTTAGTGATAGATAATGTACCTATAAAACATCGGTGAATATATACCTATCTCGTTAACTAAAGGTTTAGTAGATCATACAGGGTGTCCCAAAAGGTTACGTAACTAGGAAGAGGGGTGATAGGGGTGGTCACAAGGGTCACCAGAAAAATAATAAAAAAAATCCCCTCTGGGTATTAAAAAAAATAAAAGGCATTTTTTAAAAAACTAAAAATTTGCCTTGTGGGGTGATTTTGCTTCCGATGACCTACAAATATTGGTATATTAAAAAAAAAATGCTGTTATGTTATCGTCAATAACCCTTTTTCAAATTGAAATAAAAAAAAGGCAAGGCGTAAAATTTTTAGTTTTTTAAAAAATGCCTTTTATTTTTTTTAATACCCAGAGGGGATTTTTTTTATTATTTTTCTGGTGACCCATGTGACCACCCCTATCACCCCTCTTCCTAGTTACGTAACCTTTTGGGACACCCTGTATAAGGTGTAACTTGTAAAATATTATTTTTTGTTGTAGGTACCTAAATTACTTACCTACTTATCGCATATACATATATTTATTAGAAAATTAATTACCTACCTATATTACTTACCTCCGCGCCGGTTTCTGAAAGCTAGATCAAAGATCTGTCAAGTCAAGTCACTTGCTATTTCCGCATTTACTTCAAATTACTTGACAGCCGATTAGCTTTGATCGAGCTTTCAAAAGCCGGCCGTAAGACTACCTACCTAGATAACAGGTAGCCTAACTAATAGTTACAACCTGTTTTAGGTAGGTAGGTACCTATTCCTTGATTGAGATTTTTTTTTTATTAATTCTATTATACATGTAATATACACTTCGCGATAATATTAAACTACCTACTTACCAGTTTTTTTTCACAAATAGTGTCTTTGGTCGCCCAGCGACAGAGCCCCATAGATAAATAATTTAAAAAAAAGTCCTAAGTACACTACAGAAGGAATTTACCTCCTTATTGAAAAGAACAGTATGTACCTATACTGTACCCTACCAGTTACTACTCGTATCTAGGTAGGAACCTAATATGTAGATAGACTACCGAGGTAGCCCCAGTTAGCAAAAGCAAAACTTGATTCTCTTCGTCTTTGTTCTTGGAGGTACAATGGTGTAAGTATTATTGATTGAGTGAGCGAAGCGAACGAAAGGGCATGGTTTGGACATTCCAAAACCATTTTAATTTTTTTTCTAGCTCGCTTTTTGAGATATGTATTAAAATAACCAACAACAACGACCCATGTACGTACCTACCTACCCAGTAAGCAAAAAAAAGCAGTTTAAACAAGAGCTAATGTGACTCTCGCTCGCACGTTTTGACTTGTTGAAAGATATAAAATTACCAAACCCATTTTCGAAAAATCGCAAACAACTATTTTGTGTGCAATCACATTGCGCATAATTTAGTGCAATAGTCATTTTGATCGATACCAGTTTTCCTACTTAAAAGTTTGCTTTTCTAGTTTTTGCAAACTTTTGAGTATGAAAATTTGCATCGATCGAAATGAAATTTTAACCAAACTGTGTGCAATGTGATTGCACACAAAATGGTTGTTTGCGATTTTCCAAAATTGTATTCTTTCAAAATGTCGAATCCTGCGAGCGAGAGGAATATTAGGTGTTGTCAACGCCTTAACAGTGCTGCTTTGCACAAAGTAGTGGCAGCCAGCCAGCCGAATCACAGAACGCTTAGTCGCAGATGCGCATTAAAACTCGGTGTAGTGTAAAGAATTCACCACTCAAACATCTAAAGGTGCGGTTAAACGACGCGCTGTAACACGAGCGGCGCCGCGCCGCACCATCCGTGTAGGCGCGGCTCGGCTTAATTCGGACGCAAGCCTGCCCGTTTAAACGACGCGGGGTAGCACGATCCTACGCCAGCCGAGCCGTCCGTGGCGGCTACACATCGCGCTGTTGAACCGAGCTGTCCGCTTGTTCGTTCTTCAATATGGATAAAAGAAAACGCCTTGCTCCACTCCATCTCGTACAAAACCAATCCCCAATTAAAAACTTCGCTAAAAAACTTCGCTAAAAAACAAAATAGGTCTTCCTTCGTCGCGCGCTCTGTGTCTGTGACATCTGTTTAGACGGCGCGTATTAACAAGCCGAGCCGCACATGGCGCGCGCGCCTTTGATCTGTGTCGAAAAAACCGACAAGTGATGGATCGTGCGAACTTTGCCGAGCCGCGCCGAGCTCAGTTGTTTACACAGCGCGTGGCGCGGCGAACCACGAGCCGAGCTAGGCTCGGCTCGCGTGTTTGCGCGCCGTTTAACCGCACCTTAAAGCACACTTACACGAATGACAGATCAAGTCGTAGCTGATTCATAATTTCTTGATCTATTCGCACTTAGTGCATTACGCATTAAGAAACTATGAGATAGGTATACATCTGGCAAGGTCGCGCACTTTAGAACGCGGCGTTTAAACGGCGCGCAAACACGCGAGCCGAGCCTGGCTCCGCTCGTGGTTCGCCGCGCCACGCGCTGTGTAAACAACTGCGCTCGGCGCGGCTCGGCAAAGTTCGCACGATCCATCCATCACTTGTCGGTTTTTTCGACACAGATCAAAGGCGCGCGCGCCATCTGCGGCTCGGCTTGTGTTAATACGCGCCGTCTAAACAATTGTCACAGACACAGAGCGCGCGACGAAGGAAGACCTATTTTGTTTTTTTAGCGAAGTTTTTAATTGGGGATTGGTTTTGTACGAGATGGAGTGGAGCAACGAGAAGATTCAACTCTTCATTGAATTGTACGAAGAGGAACCGGCCATATGGAACCCAAAAGACCCAGGTCACAAAAGCCGCAACAATGTGCACGATGCTTGGACAAAAATAAAAACTAAGTTCTGTGAGGGGACCGGGGAAAGTATATCAGTGGAAGAATCGGCTGGCGTAGGATCGTGCTACCCCGCGTCGTTTAAACGAGCAGGCTTGCGTCCGTATTTAGCCGAGCCGCATCTCCACGGACGGCTCGGCTCGCGTAGGATCGGGCTAGCCCGCGTCGTTTAATCGCGCCTTTATTCAAATTCCTTGGTACCACTGTACCTCATACATAATCATAAGGCGAAAAGCAAGATTATCTCGTAGGTACAATTAATTTAAAAAGTATCTAAGTACGTCAAATTAAATGTCATCATTGTCATGTCATATCAACAAATCTATCAAATAGTCTGACGTGGACCGTGGATCATGGGGAGTCAAGTTCTTAAGCATGAAATGCCAACAAGGTGGGTCTGCTTTACCGTAAAAGACAGCGCTATAAGTAAAACAGAGATAAAAAAGTTTATGCTTAAATTTCTAAAATGACTGTAATATGACTGTAACACAGCCAGTCGGAAGCAGAAATTATCAAAACAGCAACATTCAAAATGGCGGGCGGTGTTTATTGTGCCACACACAATGTTGTTTGCTAATTTGTGATTGTAAAATTTGCTCGAAACTAAATGTTTTCTACCAGTTCACAATGTCTGAAGAACCTAGAAAAGAGACTTAGTGCGATAATGAGTCTGACAATGACGACCCAAATCTGCGTTTTCACCGATTTCCACTACGGTGAACATGGCCCAATAAAGTAAGTCTAAAATATTACAGTATACCACTATCACCATCGTATCCCATAGTAAAATAAGATCTAAGCTATCTTTAAGCCTTTACTCATTAACATCTTCAACAGAGTAGGTAGTACCTAGGTAGGAGTTGAGCGCAGAGCTATCAGGTTAATAGGTGAGCAACACATGGCGGAGACTAAAATCCTGAGTCTCGAACACCCTTGAAAGTTGCTTGCTTATCGATATGCAATTCTAGGCTGCAATTGTAATTTTGTATGTACCTATGTATTTCTTTTCTTGTTGTGTATGTCAAATAAATGTATTTTCTTTCTTTTCATTTCAGAGAATGCGCCCAAGAACTGCATGACCTTATTCCGCCACAGGACAAGTAGACACACGACCCAGTAGCATCTATACCTGGTAAGCACTATTCGCATGAAGCACTTCGAATCTGCTTTCATTAAGCGAACCGCTAAAGATTGGAACTCATTCCCATCATCTGCTTTTCCTGACCATTAAAAATACCTATCAAAGGCAAGAGTGAATAGGTTTCTTTTAGACCATTCTGCACTAACATCGACTACATCGTCTCTTACCATCAGGTGAGATTGTAGTCAAAGGATGCTCTATTCATTAAAAAAAAGGTACCTAGTATACCTATCAATAGAATAAACTACCTAATTATGGTGTGCTGAATGTCAGTAGATACCTATCTACCTACTAAGTACACTTTTGTGTTGATGTAAGCAATCTATCTTCAATGTGGTCATTCATTCATTCCAGGGCACAGGTATGGGCCGAATATTGTTACCCAGCTGGGAACGGGTCTACTAAAGTCACTAAAAAGCTTATACCAACAACATAAGATGTTATGCAGTAAGCACTTTGATGACACTTCTTGTACCAGTAGTTCAAGGAAACGATTGAATAACTTTGCCATTGCAATTGTAAGCAAAGGTACAATGTTAAAGCTACGACAGGAACAATGTGCAACTCCAAGTGACACATCCTTTAATACGCAAAAAGGGCCCATCTGCGGCCTACTTGCGGAAACCAGTCCGCTCACCAAGTACCACATCCTTTAATAACCTAGAAGCAAAAATTCAAGTAAGTAAATTTTTATTGATCGAGTGAGTGTATGCATCCTTTTATTCAAATGCCTATAATTTGGATGTTTTCAAGCTCATCATTGCTTAACATCTGAGTGCGAGAGAGAGGTGAGATTGAACTTGGAGATTGAACAACATTGAGAGAGGCGGTCAAACATTTTGCTTATAAGTTATACATACATATAAAAAAAAATATATGTATGTCCATGGATACTATCGGGGAACCAGGGAAGGAAGGCTCAGCCGCTTTAGTCAATTTTCATAAAGTTTGGTATGGAATGGCTATACCATAATTCTGAGAATGGATATAGATATATATACCTTTATTATTGTGTTCATTAATATGCAAGTGAAATCAACCAGCATACACTAAAAACTGAAACAGCTTCACGACTTTGATCCCCAGGCACGGTAGATATCCCTTCAGATCTCCCAGTACCAAGTAGGTACTAATTCAAGATTCTTTGAGAATGTCTAAGGGGGGTAGTCAGAGGTACGTCCAAACATTACATTTGGCACATACCCACATTTTTGCAGTAGTTAGTATTGCATACGTGACAGGTTGTAAGCCCATCGCCGCTGTTAGAATACTAAGTGGTTTCCTCACGATGTTTTCCTTCACCGTTTAAGAGCACTGGCATTGCGCACATAAATTTTACGATGGAAAAATCCATTGGTGCACGACCGGATTCGAACCTGCGACCTTACGATCGGAAGGCGGGGTCACTCCCACTAGACCACCGGTGCTACACTACACTTGTAATATATATGTATACAGTTATCTGATCTACATATTCATTCATTTTTGTTTGTAATATTTCAGGGAATTTCTAAAACCCATGGGGAAGAAACAACACTAGATATTACTCTAACTCAACCATGCTGCGAAGCTGATCTTATTTATTTTAAGGTAAGGGTTAAACGCAACGGATTTTGATGCGGTTTTTTTAATAGATAGAGTGATTCAAGAGGAAGGTTTATTTATATGTATAATACATGCATGATATGTGCACCCGTGCGAAGCAGGGGCGCGCGCGCGGGCAGGTCGCTAGTCATTTATAAACAGATTCTGAAAAAATAATTAGTAATTTTGTACAAAACAATAACACATTCCACAGACGAATCAAACGAACGCCATGAACGCGCGCGCGGCGAAGCTTGCGGAGATGTCGGAAGAGGTGTCCCGTCGGGAACAAGCCGCCTTCCACTCGCATCGCGGGCCCCCGCCGCACTCGCTACACAACCATGCAGGTATTATATAGGACTACCCTCATTTCATTAACATTTTTAAATTACAGACATGCATTTAAGGTAAATATTAAGGAACATTTTACACTGCACTAAAAAAACTTAAACAGTTTTATGATCTTGATCCTCAGGCTCGGTGGATTTCTCCTCAGATCGCTTAGTACCAAGTACTTATTTATTTATTCTTCCTTTATCATTCTTCATGTTATAGGTATATACATAGGTTGTTATATTATAGAGCGGCGGCCCTATTACACTAATGTCTGGCTATCAAGATGGCTTTCAGTTTGACATTTGGTCGGATTCAAATCCCAGTAGACTTTGGGATCATTGTGAAAAACTTTAAGTTAAGTATTACGTTTATTAATTATTAAATATGTTTGGAAGGTCAAATGCAACAAGCCATGCATCCGGGCCCCTCGCCGCAGCAGCAGCAGCAACTACATCATCTGCAACAGTTGCATCAGCAGCAACAACAACTACAACAACATCACCAACAACAACTTCAACAGAACCAACAACAACTCCAACAGAACAACCAACAACACCTTCAGTCCCCAGGCCACCATCAACACGCCGCCGCCGCCACTCCATAAAGGTTCACAAACATAATTCATACTAATTTAGCAATATTCAGAACCTGTCCTCTCAACTGAATGCTTTCTGTCTGTATTGTGAGTCCGGGTAGTGATGGAGCGATAAATGCCCCTATCGGGCGTTCTAAGAAATCTCTTTAAGTATATTTTTTGACGACCTCTGTGGCGCAGCGGGCGAGAGCCTGCCTGCGACGCAAGAGGTTGCGGGTTCGATTCCCGCCTTGGAACAAATTTGTGTACGATCTGCAGAAATTTGTTCCGATGGTCTGGGTGTTCTCTATGTATAATAAAAAATATCTATCTATGTAAGTATATTATAATGTATTAAATATATCAGTTATCTAGTACCCATAACACAAGCTTTGAATAGCTTACTTTGGGGCTAGATAGTGCTGTGTGGATTGTCCAGCATTATTTATTTATTTATTATTTATTTATATACAACACCCTCGCAATACAGAAAACCAGTAAAAATTATATCAAAGCAAAAAAGTCAACTTTTACACTTTTTGTGTGTAATTCGTGTTTTTTTCTCGCATCTTAAGTAAGTGATAAGTATCTAAAAAAGCGGAATGGTTGTTATGCTTTAAGTTATATTAAAGGTTCCTTTGTTATGATATATAATTTTTAAAACTCAAGAGTCACGCTTCATTTTTTTATTTTGACAGATATGACTGGCACCAACCGCTGTCGCCACAGAGGTCTCAGCCGCCTGTTGCTCCAAAACCACAAGTAAGTAATTTCATATTGAATTCCTATTTACTTTAAATACAAATTATACCAGAGCTAAAGTGATATAAACTTTAATCCCCAGTCACTTTGCTCGGATTTTTTGGTTTGGTTTTCTAGTTTGGTTATTAATGGTTTAATTGGTCTTTGAGGAGACTTCGTAACTTTTTGCCAACATCCACTAAGACTGCGCTTGCACAATCGCTGTTACTCCCTGTATTGGATTACGCCGATGCATGTTATCTGGACCTCACTGAGGAACAGCTTGACAAACTTGAACGTCTCCAAAATTTCTGCATAAGGTTCATCTTTGGCCTTCGCAAGTATGACCATGTGTCTCCTTATCGTTCTCAACTTAAATGGCTTCCTATTCGTCTTCGCCGTAACATGCATTTTCTTACTCTTCTTTATTCTATTCTTTTCAATCCCTTCTCACCTCGCTATCTTAAAGATAGATTCGAGTATCTTCATTCCTGCAGTAATCGTTTGTTAAGGTCAACGGAAAACTTACTACTGAAAACACCATGTCATAGCACCTCCTTTTACAGTGACTCTTTTACTGTCCAAGCTGTCAAGCTGTGGAATGCTCTGCCTCTGGAGATTAAAATGGCATCCTCGCACATTACTTTTAAGTTGAAGTTGAAGGAGCACTATTTATCGTCAATCACTACCTAGTCCGTATATTGTTATTAAGCAGAAGTATGTATTTTATTTATATATATTAGTTTATTTATTTTTTTTAACTATAAAGTACCTACGTATTAGAATTGCTTAGTTTGTCATGTTAGGCTAGTTAGGTTAAGTTAGCTTGTGCCTTGAGTAGGTACTTATGTACTTACATGGCTATTAGTTAATATGTAGGTTTAGGTCCAATAGATTATCTAAACTTTATTCCGTAACTACACCACCGTCAATTTCTGATTAGTTCTTATCCTTCCAAGGTTGCCTGGAAGAGATCGCTCTCAGCGATAAGGTCGCCCATTGTTTTACCTTAAATGTATGCTTTTACTCTGTACTATGTTTCTGTGTGGTGAACAATAAAGAGTTATCTATCTATCTATCTATCTAATTTTTACAGCAGATGACAAGAAGACCCGAAGCAGAATCAGATGAGTTTTATCAAACACAGACGCAGCAACCGCAGCCTCAGTCTAGCATGATAGAACCCGATGAAGGTAGGAATATGCATTAGAATCTAATTTTTTTAAAAATCTCCCACAAAACAACGGTAGTAAGGACGGAATAGGGGGGGGGGGGGCTCTAAGTTTGTTGAAACACAGAAATGCTACTTAGTCCCGGGCCTTCTTATAGAGCTCCACTATTACAATAAATTAATATGAATACTATAACGCTGGTTGTCAAAGTAAAATATATTTATTCAATAAAATCACAAGGATCACTTTAAGACGTCGTAAATTTGGTTACTCTAGGTGCCAGTTCCACGCGACCAAAGCCTAGAAAAACAGGCAACAAACTCTGCTTGGTATCTACCGCTCTTGTATGATCCTCGTTACAAAGTAACGTCAATACACAATACATTACATAGTGTAGACAACACTATGTAATGTATTGTGTATTGACAGTCTACATAGCTCAGTTGGTAGTATCTCTGCGTTCTCTGCAACTTTAAATCTTTGGAACTACGCAACGGATTTTGATGCGGTTTTTTTTTAATAGATAGAGTGATTCAAGAGGAAGGTTTATATGTATAATACATGCATGATATAGTAGCAATGTGCACCCATGCGAAGCGGGGGCGGGTCGCTAGTATATACACATAAAAATAATAATAATAATATATTAATGTAAATACAAATACATTTTGACTTTGGTCAAAATTACATCTTGTGGCTGTAATTTCTCCGGCAACCATACTCTTCAAACCAAACACAGCAATGCTGCATTGTGGCAAAAAAGACAACTTCCTATGTACATACCTTCATACTTTACAATAATTAATTGATGTTTCTTATTTTTTCAGGTGATTACTAAAAGCCATAGTGAAGAAGCAACACTAGATGTTACTCAAACTCAACCATGCTGCGAAGCTTTCAAGGTACAGCCAGTGTTAAATAGTTATTTTTATCAAGAAGCTGATGAAACAAGCAGATGGCCCACCAGATGTAAAGTGGTAATCCACTTAAGGTGAGGATAACACCTAATATTTCTCTCGCTCGCACGATTTGACATTTTGAAAGATATAAAATTACTAAATACAATTTTTAAAAATTGCAAACAGCCATTTTGTGTGCAATCACATTGCACACAGATTAGTAAAAATTTTATTTTGATTGATGCAAGTTTTCCTACTCAAAAGTTTGCTTATGTACGAAAACTAGAAAAGCAAACTTTTAAGTAGGAAAACTTGTACCGATCAAAATGAATTTTTTAATAAACTGTGCGCAATGTGATTGCACACAAAATGGTTGTTTGCGAATTTAAAAAATGGGTTTTGTGATTTTATACCCTTCAACAAGTCAAAACGTGCGAGCGAGAGTCACATTAGCTCTTGTCTTCACCTTAACATCAGGTGGGCCATCGGCTTGTCGTCTATAACAAAGCATTGCTTCGTAAGTCATACACAATAGGAACGCACCAAGGTACAATAATCATAGAAACTAGCACAAACAAAAACAGCAACGCTGTTTGTCAACAGAAAAAAGCATGGTGGAGATTAGTTCCCCGGATGAGCCCTTCATAGAGAGCTTTAGCACTCTAGTATGCTATTGGTGTCGATTCTGTCGTTGCATTAACCTAAACTTAATCTGACAGCTCTAAAATTATCACCATCCTTTTCGTTTCGGTGTTTTATAAAGGTACGGCAATATTTTTAGAGCTGTCAAATTAGGTTAAATTAGAAAAACTAGACAACAGAATTGACACCGTATCTGTTATCTGTTATTGAATGGTCTTCTCTCTTGTGGCGGTCAAAATTATTTTATGCATCTATTAAATATTTTTTTAGCACAATAGGTAGCCTACCTACTATAATCTAGCATGCAAATAAAGAGAAATAAACCGATTATGGCCTATTAAATCTAGTAAGAGTCATCTTGTTTTAAATAACTAATAACCAATACATTTATTATTTTCAGGCACCTGCAAAGGCTGCAAAAGGAATTTTGAGAGAGCTGGACTTGAGTAGATCTGCAGAATTGACCCCTAGAAAACGAAAACTTTACGCAAGATGTAGAAAAAACTATAGAAAAAAAAGGCTTCGAAAAAAAATTAAGAATCAACGCAGTTCCGCCTTACAAATATTAATATCTGATATAAAATATAATTAAAACAAACATCTGGATCATTAGACCAAATATTTATTAGTTATATAGATTTCCAGTGGTTGCATGATTGTTCTGAACATTTTGAAAATAACAGGTTATATGTTATTATATTCACCATATGCATATGTTCAAAACGGCATTGTTTATTAAAAAATAGACGATTCACAGAAGTAAAATAAATAATACTTCACAACATATAAAAACTTGTAGTTACTTCTCAGTTTAGTATCGCACCGTGAAAACAGTGAACTATGGATAGAAAGTTTTTTCGAACTTTCACGGTTTTCACGGCAGATCTAATTCACGTTTTCATAGTATTAACTTCTAACAGTGAGTGTAATTTATGGATTTATTCTGTGTGATCTATCTGTCAGGAGAATGGTCTATATTCAATATTCATCAATTTGCAAAGCAAAAAGACCATTTTTCTGAGAGATGTACAGTCATATAGTAAAAATCATAAATTTGCACCCCTGAACCTATAAAATCCCCTACCTATAAAGCTACCTATAGCTATATATACCATTTTAAATTTCGCGCCAATCGATAGGTCTGTGGGATTAAGTTATAGCGCTAGTGTGGTCCCGTGTTGGCATTTTTGCTCTATGGACTAGTGCTTCTTTCCGTAAGGATATATGTGTTCTGTGCCGTGGATGTAGTAGAAATTGTAGAATGTTGATGTATGCTTTGTTTGCCTTTGCGTCTCGCGATTCTTGCCGACCGAAATAAAACGAAATAATCGGCATTTTAAAAACTTGACCAGAAACCAAGATGTTATTACAATTTGCATGAGGTATTATTGACTTACATTTTGACTGGCACGAAGATGTTATGGAGAACGAAGCAGCTCCATGTAAGAAGCCTATCTGGCAAAATTGTGTTCACTGTCCAAGGCTGTTGTTTTCCACTGCTAGTGAATTCGAAAGGTAAAAGGGCTTCCATAAAGTAAACAATGTTTTACTTGTCATCCGCAAGAACATGACATAACTTTTGTACTATGTTTTTGCAGACACATTCAGGAGAAACACAGTATCAGAGAAGGCTCCATCATTCTTTGTCAATATGGCCAAAATGGAATGTGTTCAGCATTACAATTCGGGGATTTAAGAAAAGCAGGCTTCAAGTACCACGTGAGAGAGTACCACCTGTATTCAGATGATGATAATGCTGATTGGACCTTTTATTCATCATCACAAAACCTCCCAGCAGTATTAAATGATCCCAACAAAGGTAAACAGACTAATTTTCTAACCAAAACATGGGGAGATAGTTTTGTTGAAAAAGTGGAAATATTTCCTAGTCCTTATCTACCAGACATCACACTTGCACACTTTGAATCATACTGCAAACGTTTAGCTAGAAGATATCGCCGACATTGTAGGCTCAAAGAAAGTGTCCCGGCCAAGGCCAAAATTCAAACTGTGACTGAAAGTGTATGTGAAGTTCCTGAAATATTTTATGAGCAGTCATTGCCACTGAATGATTCAACTGTTTTTAGTAAAGTGTTTCCTAGTCTATGTGATTCTGAAGATTCTAATGTTGCAATAAGATCCCTTCAAGAAACATTGAGCACTTATCTTGATGTTGTAGAAATGAAAATTTCGAAGCAAGTGGCTCTGAAGTCAGATGCATTCTTTCATGCAATGTTATCCCATGACACTATAATGGAGCAAATGGCAAAGGCAGTGAGCACTGTTCGGCAGACCAGGCAGAATATAAAACAAGTGAAAGAAAATTTGACAGAATGTCCATTGAAATTAGTAAGTCTCACCAGAATAAACCTAAACTTAGAAAATGTGCACGAGCTTCTTAAACTTATAGCCACTGTCCAACAGACTCAGCCAATGATCCAGCTGTTGCTGAGTACTTCAGACTATGTGGCTGCTCTTGATTTGATAAGTTCAACTCAAAAGGTTCTATCTACACGGCTATCAGGCATACAAGCTTTTAGACATCTATCACCTCAGCTAACAGAAATGAAACGGCTTATTCATAAAATGCTTAGCAATGAATTTCAGAGATTCATTATATCAGACTTGAACAGGCCACCAAAGGATTGTTCTGAAACATCAGAAAAGGATAACATAGTATCAATTGTATCTGGAATCCTGCGCTTAAAAGAGTTTGATTTCATGTATACATTTAAATCAGAAGCCATGACTTCAGTTCAAGCCACTATTAAACAAAGTGTCATTGAAATAATATCAGAGAGAGACGGAAGCACAGAAATCGTGTTGAGAGGATCTAATGCAGATAGCATGTGGCTTCTCTGTAATGAAGGAATTACATTTCTTCAAAAGGTTACTCCGTGTTTAATGAATTTATTTAAAAGGATATCATTTTTGACAAACTTGATTATTGATGTTTGTCAAATGGAAGATGTAACTGGCACTGAAAGTGAAGAAGGGTGGACTCATGAAGAACTGACATCAGCAGAAGAAAAGCTAAGAAAAATTATTATTTCACTGTCTGACTACTGCAATGAGAGATGTGCCAATCTTATTGTAACTAAAACTGATAAAGATTATGTATTCTCTGATCTGAGCCACTTATCAAAACTTTCAAAATCAATAGAATTTTTCTGTGAAGAGTGTGAAAAAATAACTGGTCACCACAGTAATGCAATGAACTTAGCATTGAGAAGCTTTGCTATGAAATATATCCAGTCTTTGCACTCTGAGCGAAGGTCCCAACTCACCACAACACTAAACACGGAGAGATGGAAATCAGCAGATGTTCCATATGAGTTGCAAAGTGCTATCAATAAAATTTGTGAAGAAGGTGAGATACCCAACAAAGTAGTGTATGAGACTGGAAAACCTGATGGTAAGTTTTTGGTGATCAATAAAGAAAATTATACTGTTGTGGGTACAGTTCAGCTCCTCATTAAAATCTTACTAGAATATTGTGATGCCACCAGGCAATCTCCTGTCATAGTACAGTACTTATTGCATTGCATGCTGGAGCTTATCAGAATGTTCAATTCAAGATGTTGCCAACTGGTTCTAGGGGCAGGTGCAATACAGAGTGCAGGCTTAAAAACAATATCAACTTCCAATTTAGCATTAGTATCTAGGTCTCTGCAGGTGATCATGTGGTTCCTTCCAATGATCAGAAGATTGCTTGAGAAGCATCATTCAAAAGAACTAACATTGAATGGCTTTGGTAATATTGAAAGTGATATTGTTAGTCATAAGAATGAAATAGAAAATAAGATAAGTACTATAGTTAGTAATATGTTGTGTTCTCAGTTGTCAGGGTGGGATGCCAAACCTCCTGTACCATCTCAAACATTCCGAAATATATCTAAGCATTTAGTTAAATTACATGAAGCCTTAGTTGATATTTTGCCAACTGAACAAATACAGTTTATTTACAAAAGAGTACATAATAACTTCAAAGATAAATTGAGAGAACAATTAGTAAAAATGAATATTGTAGCAAATGGCAGTCCACAGCATGGTGTTGTTACATCTGAATTAACTTTTTATTTGCAAACTCTTAAGACTCTCAGAGTGATTAGCGAATCTGATAATGAGGACAATATACTTTATGATGTTTGGCTAAATTAATTTATTAAAACTATTAAATTATTGTATGATAAAATACCTATATTAAAGATGTTGTACCTATGTAGAACATGATCTTTTTATTTTGTTTTGCAATTTATATTTACCTACTGAATATGAAAGCAATCATTAGCTTTCATATTCACGTCAATCAAAGGCACAAAATAAAGACTAAACCTATATTCACAATCATAAGTTTATATCTCAGTCCATGCAGCTTGCCTCTTTGTTAATTGAAAGTTATATACAAATCATTTTAGGAATGCTTTTGTGACATTATTCATCTGCTGCTAGATGCAGCAGCATAACAAAATAGTCGTTTTCCCAGGGGGATATGGCAGTGGTGTTTTATTTTTTAGAAAGCACAGTACTAAATAAAATATACATTCATGTAATATTTTCCAATGCCCATTAGCATGTTATGCCCAGGTATGTACATTAAACTTAAAACTAGGTTTACTGTTTGGTGGTTTTTTTTAATAGGAACTGTAGGTATATCATTATTTATCAAAAATATAACGAAAGGTAAAAAAATAATATGAATATTCTTATATAGGAATCAAATATTTAATTGTAAATAGGTATTTCTCTTCTTAGTTAACATTTAAAGTATACTACTTTCTTTGGTTATTCCACAAAAACCACAGAAAAAAAACATTAATTTTAACAACCTACACTTCAAAATTATATGTATAGCTATGTATCATAAAAATATGCTGCCATTGGATATCTTATCAGGAAGGCCACACAGCTACAAAATACTTGGAATGTCATAAGTGCTTTTGTCAACCTAACTTCAGACATCGGTCCCAATTTTATCAAGAATAAATTAATCAATGTTAAATTATTGATTACTATGCTTTCATTACCTTCGATTCGGTCAACTAGTCGTAACAACGTCAATATGTAAAGAAAAAGCTTTGTCAGAGCATTCATTTCTTTCTTGATAATGACTGTTCTACTGGTCTGAAGTAAATTGGTTTCAGCACTATACTTTGGTAAGCGATGCCTTGGACATGGTATAAAATGGAACAACTGAGGCACTGAGTAAAGGAAATTGATAATTTGTGGCAAGAAAAATAATAAAACTGTTTTACTGAAGTGACTGAGGATCCCCACAACAGCAAATGTCATCCCAGAAACATAGCAGAACGTGTCTCCAACAAATACTCTTGATGGATACCTAAAAATAAATATACAGATTTATTTAAATGGTAAACTATTTTTTCAGAACTCTGTATTCAAGTTTGAACTGCTCAAAGCATAAAACCAAAATTTTTCAGTCATCATTGTGATGTGTCTACAATTTCTGGGCTTTGCTCTATAGGCTAAAACAGTTGAACCCTGAAAATTCACCCTAGTAATATACTGGTATTCATTATAAAAAAAAAACATAAAAAAAGTTAGTACCAGCAGCATAGCATTTGAATGTTAGTAAGAAAGTATGGAAATCTTACCAGTTATGTTTCAACAAAGCCAATGTAGTGGCCAGGTATGGTAACATGATGTTTAGTGAAAAGCTGTGAGCTTTGAATTGGTCTCCTCTAAGCTCCAATAAATCAAAAGTGATGATGGAGAATGCAATAATCACAGATTGTCCAACTTCCAAACCATTGATTCCAGCTAAGATATTGATAGCATTTGTACAGAACACTGCTAGCATTCCCATATAGACATAGTAGAGGAAACCTGAAATAAAATAGTAAAATTATTATTATTAAACTAACAGCTAACTTGGAATATACCTAAGTGAACTTAAAAATTTATGTAGGTACCTACTTACAAAAAATAATAAACAGAAAAATTCTAAATTACCTACGTACATTAATCTATTTTTTATCTTTTAAAACCTACATCATCATCAGCCCTATAAGTCCACTGTTGGACAGCAGCATAATATTAGCTTTGAAAATGTTTCTGCCCATCATCCCCTGCAGCATTCTCTTTGCCAACTTCTACAACATCCACAGATGATGGATGAGTTATTACCAATGCTGGAACCCCCAGTTCTATTACAATAACTCACCAATATTTACAGAAACTCCAAGCCAATATCTCAGTGGTAAAGGTACAACAAAAGTTGTAGAATTGAAGTTCACATAGTACACCACTAGCAGTGGCAATGATGCTACAGTTGGGAGTAGCAGCTTGTATCTCCAGCGCAGGTCCAATACATCATCCGCAAAGCCGAGCAATAGCATACAACAAATGGACAATAAAGCTGCGAGCAACTCTGCAAACTATGAATATGAATTAGGTACTATATATTTATTTCCAACTGTACAAATATAACAAGTATTTAGCAGGAATACCTCATTATGTGGGAAATATTCTGTGTCCATAAGACCATATCCAAAATTTATGGGAATGAACAGGAAACATGTAACAAGAAATACACATCCTGACACAACTCCTAATGCCTCTGGACTGTAACAGATAACATTTATGATTGGTACTTAAGTATTTACCCTAAAAAATGAATGATGTTTTGGTTAAACTATAGCTACCCTGGTACCTGAGTTGAGGGTTGGGGATAGGGGGGATGCATGTGGCGGTAGAGGGCAAGTCTTTCCCTATAGTTCTTTTTTCTAGGAAATGAAAAAAAAAAATTCTTGAAATTTCTTCACATTTTTCAAAAAAAAAAAATAACCCTAACCTAACGGGAATTCCTTCCTTTGAGTGTTTTTGTCTAGGAGATGAAATATTATTTCCAATTTTCTTCACTTTAGTAAAAAAAAACCATAACCTACTATTAATTTACCTGAAAAAGTGAAGAATTTTTTTTCATTTCCTAGAAAAAAGAACTATAGGGAAAGACTTGCCTCCTACCCCCTCTTGCAACCCCCCTATCCCCAACCCTCAACTCAGGTACCAGGGTAGCTATAGCCAACCCGATGTTTTTAATATGGATTATAGTTGGACGCCGATGGGACTTCATTATTAATAACTCCATATTTTATAACTTTTGTTATGTACTTACATTTTATTCTTGTTAGTTTTACAGAGGTCAATTCCAAATAGACCGGCGTTTATAAACAATTCTTTGAGTTTCGGTATCAGTTCATCGGTTATAAAGTAAGCAATTGCTGACAGGATTAACAGTATAAAAGTTGACCACATTTTTAAACAATTTTCATGACCGCAGAATGAAATAAACGTAGGTTTATTAAAAATAAACAATGAACAGCAGACACAAGCAGACAAGCTACATACAATCACAGATTTATAAGTATAGTCCATGAAACAAAGAGTATACAATAGACATGAGACAGATATATCAAAACGAAACTGAAATCTGATTGCAGTCAGAAATCGTATCGTATCGATATTCCAACGTGAGAAAACAGTTTTTAGAAAACGCATAAACAAACCACGATCACGCAAATAATCTGATACGAACCAAACCAAACCATGAGTTGAATTTAGTTTTTATAGTTTTGCAAACCAAAATTCAAATGAAATCTCAAGTTTTGAAATTCATTCGTTCTCTATCACTCTACCGCACGACTACTTAGTTAGAATGAGAGAGGACGAATTTCATTTCCTTTTCTTTCTAACTTAGTGATCCGTCGAAAGAGCAAAAGAGATGAAGCGAATTGTTGAGAGGCAAGCAAATCGTAATGGATTATGAATTTATGTAGTTTTGAGTTTTATGAATTGCAGTTTGAAAACTAAAAACGAGGCGATAAGATCTCTACTGAAATCGATTTCTAAAAACGGTTTTTGAAATCGATTTCAAAATCTGAAATCGGATTTGTATCGGTTCGTGAAAAAATCCGAAAACGCCCATGCCTAGTATACAATAACTATGATGAAACTTCATCCAATCCAATCCAAGGACGGACCAAAGAGAATGTAATACTACGAGAAGAGGTAGGACTTAGTAAAGAGCCAATGGGATCCTTTTACATGGCACTTCAACACCAACACAACGAATATATATATGTATAGTAGAATGATGATGATGATGATGACGTCCTGGCCGATTTCGGCTACAGCGACTATTTAAACTGGATGAATGATAACTTTTAATCAATTAGGACACAGTTGATCAGTCCTTTCATGCGCTCTCAGATGACTTACGTACCCGATTTTATTGACAAAAGTACGAGCGCACTTGGGGCATGTCAATATCCCTCTGACGTAATTATAAGTAATGGCCATAGGTGGTCTAGCCTTCAGCTCGTCTCGCTTCCTATCGAGTTCATCAAGACGCTCGGTTTCAAAAGCGTTCACTTGTTGATGAATGAGCCGTCTCCATTCAGTGCGCTGTGATGCTTTAATCTCCCATTGAGAAGGTTCTACATCGCATCTCTTCATATGTCTTTTCAGAACATCCTTGTATCGCAGGTACTGGCCGCCGCGTTTTCGCTTACCGTACTGGAGTTCTGAAAAGAAGATGCGTTTCGCCACTCTACTCTCCGACATACGAGAAACATGGCCACACCACCGTAGCTGTCGCCTCATTAGGTACACCTCAATACCACTGATGTTCGCACGCTTCAGTACGTTTGTATTTCTGACATGATCCGACCATCTGATATTCATGATGTCTCGGAGGCATTTGAGGTGAAACCTGTCGAGTGTACGAATGTGTTTCCGGTATAAAACCCATGTTTCTGAAGAGTAAAGGAGGTTTGGCAGCACGACGGCCATGTAACACTAATTTTTGTGGAGAGTTTAAGGTCATGTGAACGAAAAACTTTGGGCCGCAGTTTACCAAAAGCCGCAGCTGCAGCACCAATTCTACTGTTTATTTCAGCGTCAATGTCACATTTAGATGTTATTGTGCTACCAAGGTATTTAAACTTCTCCACTTGTTTTAGCACATCCTCACCGATGCATACACTAGGAGCCCTGATGTTAGAGGCCATATTAGTCATGATTTCTGTCTTTTTGACACTTATCTTAAGACCGAATTTAGTGCATGCTTGGTCGAGACTGCTAATTAGACTTTGCAGACTTTCCATGGTGTCTGTAACAAAGCACAGGTCATCCGCGTACATAATTTCTGTCATGGTCGCATAAGAAACTTTAGTACGGGACTTAAGTCTTGCTGTGTTAAAAAGTCCTAGTAGAATATATAGTAAATAGATCTAGTTTTGACATTTTATTAGTATTATAGGACATTTTATCGTAGCTTTACTGTGTTATAATTTTATATAATTTTATTTTTAACTCGCTCTCGCTCAAAATTTTTATTTGCACGCTGTCTGTCTCCTGTAATTATTGTAACATTTAGCATGGTTCACTATCTTTATTTTTAATTTGTTTGAATGTAATTGATGTATACGATGTTGGAAATTCTAAATAAATAAATAAATAAATATGTACGTCAAACAACAACAAATAACAACAAAACACAAATGCACAACTGTCATTTTTGACAGCGCTCACAGTGATATTAGAATATGGCATGGTCGGCGTAATCGCAAGAAGGCGCATGTCATGACGTCATCTATGACGTTTCATGGGTCATCGTTATCGCGCTCACACTAAGGCCGCATTCCGATTTGACTATAATCGCTCACAGCACTCACATCATCTCACAGGCGTTCCGAATTAGATTTCGCAATTATGACAGCTCAGAGCTGTCAACAATTCGGAACGCTCGTAATCGCACTCACAGAAACATCCTATGAATTATAACCTCAAACCTTGTTTAACAAACTGGCACTGCTTGGATATTTTCTGGATTTATTATTTTATGATCGCAGAACATCTATATACCCTATTAGGACTATGATGCGACTGAAAACATGTAACCTCATCACAAATAACAACAGAACACAAATGCACAACTGTCATTTTTGACAGCGCTCACGATGATATTAGAATATCGCATGGTCGGCGTAATCGCAAGATGGCGCATGTCATGACGTCATCTATGACGTTTCATGGGCCATCGTTATCGCGCTCACGCTAATTCGGTACGGGTTTGTGAGCGCTCAAATCGATTTTATCGTAAATCGGAACGCGGGGTAATTCGGTACGGGTTTGTGAGCGCTCAAATCGATTATGGCGTATTTCGGAACGCGGGGTAATTCGGAACGCCTGTGATGTGATGTGAGCGCTGTGATCGATTATAGCCATTTCGGAATGCGGCCGTTCTGTCTGACTGTCTGTCTGCATTTCTGCAATCATCTATGGCTTAATTTGATTAAATTAGGTTAGGGCAATCCAAAGACTTTGTACTTATAACGGGTCATGTATAGGTACGTTTGAGTTAAATCCTTACGGAGGATAATAATGGATAATAACAGGAAAACACAATGTTTTGTACCTGTAAAACTTATTTAAACGGTACACGTTTGTTTATTTTCTTGGAGTCCCAAACGTCAAGTGTTCTGTGCAAAACAAATGAATAGTGTTCCGGTGTAGGCCTACCGAATATTAAAATGAGCACTATGGATGAAATTGAAGAGGAAGCAAAGGCAGCAGCCGAAAAGATGGTGATGAATATGATGCAGAGGCCTGGACAGCTAGAAAAAGTATGTAAATAAATGTGTGGCGTTAGGTTTCGGAACGAAACACGAATTGAACTGGATCTATCTGTGTATGTGATTTGTGCTATACCCACCAGTTCCTCTAAAAATGCTTTGTAGATCATAAACACTAGAGGTAAGTCGAAAGTAAGTCTAATACGCCCCCATAATTATATTAGGTAAATAAACTGTATTCACTGAAAACTACCTAAACAATGGCAGCACTAGGTATACCATACACTTCGAGCATTTACCAAATTGGTAAATGCTCGAAGACCATACACATTGAGGTGTACAGCATATACCACCTACTTACTGCAGGTGACGACCGAAGGATGTGACATTTCTTAGGTTTTTAATTGTTTTTGCTTATAGGCGTAGCGTTATATACTCTTGGCTTATAGCGTAGCGTTATATACTCTTGGCTTAGTTACCGATTGTTATATATATGTAAAAACGTGTTTTGATAAAATTAGTCTTTCTATATTATCGTAATCTATCAGATCTAGTTTCCATCCAGTCCACAACAACAAATGGGACGGTAGCGGGCATGCATGTTACAGGCATGCAGGATTTACAGGCACATTGTGGATACACATGCAAGTTAACTTAATAATAATAATCATTTATATTCTCTCAACATAGTAGACTCAAGAACAACAAGTTGGAAACCTTAGCTGCAAGAGACTGGTACCCAAAGTAGGTTTATAAATAGAAAACCTGTGATATACAGGTCACCAGGACTCCACCAGGACCACTGATTAGAGCTAATTGTAGTTGAGGTGGACATTAGTTGTAGACATGAGGAAAAAAAAAATAAGCTGTGAACAAAATATAAGATTTATTAAGAGCTTTAGCCCATTCTCATTCAGTTTGTTCAGTAGCAAGCAAAGCAGTAAGTATGCAAGTACAATAAAATAAAAAATAGAGGGGGTCAAGTCAAAGTATTGTGTAGTTTTTCGGTTTCATCGTAGTCAAGCCAAAGCGTTATGGTCATCTTGCAGCTAGAAGCACGAAGGTACGTGGACTCCTTCCACATGTGAAGAGGAGACGAGGAGGGACAGGTTTTCGTAGCCCCCGCGTCCACTACCTCATGTGGCATGCCAGTACCTGACCGAAAATAGAATGTGCTAACTACGTACATGCCAGGTACAGGTATGCCCATTAGCGTATGTGCCCGTAGCTTTCATGAAAGGTTGCCAGCTATGGGCATGTGTATTTTGGGCTTTACACAGAAATCCAGATTAGATCGGTTAACTGTAGCAAACAAACATTTCAAATAGCATTTCATTTTACAGGTAGAACAATACAAAAAGAGAATCACACACAAGAAAGCTTCAATAGAAGCACAACTCAAATCAGCTGTCCAGGGCAAGCTAGATGGAGTCAGTGTTGGACTGAAGCAGCTGCAAGAGTGTCTTGAAGATGTTAAACAAATTGATATCAAGTAAGCTCCTTTCAAATTATAGGCCAAGATCATACATACCTATCTAAAGGGGCAGTCATAGGCATGTCCCCAGTCCGTGATTTGGCTACTTTTTGCACAGTAAGAAGGAAAGGGATCTTAAAGATTTGTTGTGGTTAGAAGTTGGTTGGTTACTTTTAGGGATTGCAATCCGGAAAACCAGATCCGGTAATCCGGCGGATCCGGCATCATTTAACAGTTACCGGATCCGGTACCAATATACCGGATCCGAAGACCGGATCCGGTGCTAGCAGTTTGTGGCAAAATAATAAAGCTTTTGCATGAGTAGGTACTCTTTAAATACGTTGCGTGCGAATCGTTCGTCGTCGAGTCGCTTCGAGAAAGGACGATATTTGAAAGCGATGGAGTTCGAGGAGAATGCTTGTCTGCTATTCATGATTATTTACTGACAATAAAGCCGACAAGTGTAGAAGCCGAAAGGGCCTTTTTAGCCGCAGGCTACATTTGCAGCTTTATTAGAGTCGCTTAGCTGATGACACAATTAACAATATTTGTTTTTTACGATCTTTTTTTCAAAATGAATATTGATTTTCTTTTAATACTTTCATTTTCTTACAATTGTTACTAAAATAATTATTTATCGTACATAATATATTATCCTATTATTATTATTATTATTGCATTTTTACACATGTGTAATAAGATGATTTAGGACGTCAATTAATAAAATGGTGCATAAGTTATTTGAATAGACCGTAGTAGACTAGTGAAAGTTAAGAAATGAAAAAAAAATATTAGAAAGTTTATTTTTCTCTAAGGGATATATAAAAAAGTATACATAAATAAGACATAGTGAAATAAGTCAGAAATGATGGGTACTCCACGCCCTTAACGGATAAGTGCAGTGACACTTTATTAACTCACTTATTTTGTACTAAAAAGCGAAAACCATCCTGATTTGATTGATGGGAATCCGGTCGGATCCGGCCGGACTGAAAATGACGCCGGATTGCAATCCCTAGTCACTTTGGTCAGTCAAAAGAAAGTTTAGTTAAGCACTTAGGTAACTATAACATTATTTTCTCAGAATGGATGAACTAGAAGAGTTACTCAAAGAAGTGCCACCATTAGTTGCTTCACTTCAGTATGTACGAGAAGAGGACTCTCGACACTCGCAGTATGTCACAGCGATGGATAGCCTAAAACACATATTCACAGTGCCTGAGAGCGTGGCTAAGACAAAACAGTGGATAGGTGAAGGAAAGCTATTACATGCACATCAGGTACAGTAACTTCATAACTTTGAACTCCAGGCACAGTTGATGTCCCATCAGATCTCTTAGTAATACCGAGTACCAACTCATGATTATGTTTCTGTGTGGTGAACAATAAAGAGTTATCTATCTATCTATTATTTGAGGTCTTTTAAGGAGGGTAGTCAAGGTTACGCGCCCTCCTGTTGCCATTGCTCGTACGATGATTGGTCCGTCCGATGAATAGTTAGATACCTACTTGAAAAAACGATTACCAAGTATCTTTACTGATGCAGGTATAAGTGTCATGTGGCATGTGGATTAAATGTGTCTAATAGCTTTCTGTACCTGATCATAGGATTTGATAGTAGGTTGCGGATTAGCAAAATATGTTAAATTTTGTCAATAGAACGGCGCCGTTTATCCAAATACCGCCCGCGCGCCCCTGCTTCGCACGGGTGCACATATCATGCATGTATTATACATATAAACCTTCCTCTTGAATCACTCTATCTATTAAAAAAAACCGCATCAAAATCCGTTGCGTAGTTTTAAAGATTTAAGCATACATAGGGACATGGGGATATAGGGACAGAGAAAGCTACTTTGTTTTATACTATGTAGTGATGATTATGTTCTGCGCATAGACACAGTTTGCAGTCATTGTTATAGATACCTAGATAGATAACTCTTTATTGATTACCACAAAAAAAAATTAATTACGTAAACACATTTGACTTAAAAACTAACAATTGCAGTAATACAATGGGGGACCTTATCGCTATCAGCAATCTCTTCCAGGCAACCTTGGGATGGACAGGAATGAACATAAAACATACACATGAGACAGGTTGCCAGCACATTTCCGCTCCTAGACTACTACCTGGTTTCCTGCACCATGTGAGAGCCCAGGCATTGGCATTGGGACTATAAATTTTACTATAAAAATCTATTGGTGCACAACCGGTTTTGAACCCACGACCTTATCAGAAGGCGGGGGTGACTACTAAAACCACCAGTGCTCACGAAATTTAAATTATTTTCATGATTAATTTATTTTATCTTATTCCAGTGCCTCAATGATCTGGAGAACTCAAGAGATGATCTTTTGTATGAACTCCATAGACTACCAAACCAATCTTCACATGACAAGATCATGTTGAAAGCCTACTTTGAGGATGTTGAAATGGTTTCCAATTTACTTGAGAAACAGATCAAACTGATATTGGCACGTACATTGAATACAGTGCGCAAAGAGCCTACAGTTATTGTCACTGCCTTGAGAATTATTGAGAGGGAGGAAAAAAGAGACCAAATGGCATTGGAGGTAAATTGCAGTTTACTAAATACTTCCAAAATACATTAAAAATATCTCCGGCGCAGTGGCCGTCTAATCCGCGGGCCTATTACATAAGACCGAGCAAAAGCAGAAGAATGATTTCTTGATTAATTTCTGCTTATTGATTAAACAAATATTGATAAAGAGGGTCAGTTAATTGTCATTGGTTTATTGATATTGCAGCAACAAAGCCAGTCAGGATTCATGCCTCCCGGCCGACCTAAAAACTGGAGAAACAAAGCATTTGAAGTATTGGAACGCGCAGTCGCTCAACGCGTAGAAGGGACTCGCGTGGATGAAAGAGAAGACAACAAACTATGGCTGATTCGGTACCTGGAGCTGACCAGACAACTGATTCTAGAAGATTTGAGAGTCGTGAAGACGCTATGTGTTCCATGCTTCCCGCCGCACTATGATATCGTCAATAAATACGTCAATATGTACCATACAAGTCTTTCAACTAGCGTGAGTTATTTTACATAGAAATTTCTAACCAATATTATAAATGCAAACATTTATATTTATTAGGGCAGAGAAAACAAACGAACGCATAAGCGAACCGTTTGCAATTACCGCCACTACCCCAGTGAAGCCGCGGTTTTCGTATTGTTGATGTATTAAAAACTATACTCCAACAAACAATAATGTTACAATACAGTACATCCTCCGATTTTAGATGGTATAGTATTACCTAGTGATTTATTCTACCGGACTAACTATATTTATTCTTTTCTTCCAGCTCCAAGACGTCTTTCTCAGTGGAATAATAGGCAACGAGTATGTAACACTCCTCTCATGGACATTGAACACATATCCTGGCGAGGAGCTGATGGGAAGTCCAGAGCTCAATATAGATGTCTCTACGTTACCGCCCTTGCTCAACGATGAAATGATGAAGAAACTACAAGACGAGTACTTGCAAGTAAGTTGGAAACATCAGAACCTTTATATGAATCTTTCACACAATACAACGTAGTGCTCAAATAACTTCATGCTATTAATATGTACTGTCATTCCTATGAGGCGAAAAAGTAATAGGTACGTAATTTTAAAAACATAGTAACTACCGTAAAACTACCGTCGAAAGCAAACATTACATTAGGTACATTATCTGATCAGTAGGCTTATTCCGAATGTTTAATGCTACTCGCAAAATCGATGTAATCGAGGTAATCACCTCGCAAAACAAAAAAATCGTTCTAAATTTACCACGCCCCGATGCACAGCCCGTGTTTGTATGAAGATGTTGTCACGGACGCGGCGCGGCGCCCCGATAGGGACGCTTATCTTTCTCCATACAAAACAATGGCTGTACATTGGGGCGTGGCACATTTCAAACGAATATTTTCGACAACGCTCGATCAGTTTGTGTAGCAATTCTGAATAAGCCTACTTACGTACTGCTGCTGGAACCCTGGTACTAGGCCTCCCCTAAACATTTCAACAAAGAACCATACATCGCCCTCCATCCAACTTCCCGCATTCTTATCAATGTCACCGATCTTACTTTCATTCATATGAATAAAAACCAATCGAAATAGTATGTGGTGTGCGTGCGCTCGTAATTAATCTATTGAAAGTAAGCACGGTAACGAATTATTCTAGTATACAGGGTGTAACGTAATTGACAACATTAAATAAAAACACAAAATCTGAATAGCATTTTTTGATTTTAGAAATATGTAGGTACATAGGTTTTAAATTCTTTCTTCCTTAGAAAATGGACTCGAACTACATAGAGTGGCTGGAGAAAACTCTGGAGTCGGAACGCGCCGACTGGGACGGACAGAACGCACCCGAGTTAGAGCCGCACTCACACGCTTACCACACGCTCGCGCCTGTCATCATCTTCCAGATGATAGACCAGAATCTGCAGGTAACTCACTGCACTGAAGTAAATCGACAATCTTTTTATTCAGGAAATTCACTTGTTCATACATGACACGGTTCATAAATGACGGACATATTAGGTTATGAACAGGAAAAATACACTCAATTGAGTGAATTTAGGCCAGCTAGATGCTAGTCATCAAAAAAAAGAAAAAGTTGGCCGTCTAAAGCTAAATTGGCGTTTTCAAATAGCATATAATGGCTACTAATTCCTGTCATTCACAATGTCCTTCCATTTCAGGTAACAGATACAATAAGCAAAGACATAACCTTCAAAGCGTTGTTGCTGAGTATAGACCAGGTTACGCGCTATGGAACTCAGTACAGAGCTAAAGTTATCCAGTTTAAGGTTAGTACCTAGAATATGTATCAAATTCTTGGCTCGTACATATTATCTTCATTCCGACACAGAACAAAACATCTATGTTCAAAACATCAATGGTTGTTTGGTGGAGATCGAACCCACGGCCTATAACGCGGAAGTCTGAGTCAATTTTTTTTAGATCTTACCTTACGCTTCCGATTGGCACTAATTATAGTAGTTGAGCTATCTGTAGATCATTTGCAACAGTCTGCAGATAGCTCAGCTTTATATTAATGTATGTTAGTCTGTAAGTTATACAGGGTTACAGGAAAAATCGTGCTAGATTCGGGCGTGGAGTACCCATCATTTCTGACTTATTTCACTATAAAACTTTCTAATATTTTAATATTTTCTAAAATAAACTTTCTTCTAGTATTTCTTATTCTACTAGTATTCACTAGTACTCATTGTATTCATTGTATTTTTTTTTTCTACAATGATTACTAGTTTTTTTTAAATAAACATTATCTTTATTTCCAGAACTCTCACTTCGCGGACCGGTCCCGCATGGCGTACTTCACTCACCACATGATCACGATAGTGAACAACTGCGACCAGATAGTGAAGTTGGCGCAGCAGACGCAGGCTCGCCATTGGCCGGCCGGGTTGCACGACCCGCCCGCTGAGGCCAAGTTTGAGAAATGCATTGCTACATTTCAGGTTTAATATATATATTTTTTTATTGAGTGAGCGAAGCGAAATAAATATTTAAGTTAACTTGGGCGATTTGGCTGTGTATGTTTGTCAAGCCATAACTTTATAACCGTTGATCCGATCTACATAAAATTTGGTAAGTCAATAGCTTGTACTTGAGAAATTTACTGGTAAGTATATGAGTTAAATCGGATCACGAGTTATTTAAATATGGGGTTTATTAAGAGGGCAAAATAAAAAAGTTACACTAAAATATCAAGTCACATGTCATATGAAAAGACTTTGTTTGGACCTTCCAAAACCATTTTCACGTTTATTTTTAGGAGTCCGGTTTTTTAGATACAACAAAAAGTAAAATTAAGTTAACCAACATGATGACGATGAAACAAAACCTTTTTTTTATTGTTTGATAGCTAGACGTTTGACTGCCAACTCACCCGATGTAAAGTGAAGATGTAGTCTAAGGTGGAGCACGCTTAGCTATAATCCACTTATTCACTCTTGTCTTAAAAATTCTTAAGTTGTATCGTTCCGGAAATACCGACGACGGTAAAGAGTTCCACTCCTTGGCAGTTTGCACCAGGAAAGTGGAAGCAAAGCGCTTTGTGCGATAACGATATATGCGATAACTCACCCTGTATATCGTTTTGTTCCAGAACTTACGAAACGAGGCGGTTCAATTCCTGCTCGAAGAAGCATTCTTAGACCTAGGAGTTCACTTCGACGATCTATTCACGGTCAAATGGATTTCATCTACGATCCCCGTCGATACTATATGCATCACCCTCGATGATTACTTCCAAGACTACAACCACTTACGGGACAAAAACTTCGAATACGTTATAAACGAAGCACAAAACCTGGTATACAAGAAGTACATTACGGCTATGCTGTCAAAGAAAATAACTTTCAAAACTGTGGAGGAGGCCCAACAGGCAGCGACAAAAATTGTGAAGGAAGCTAACCAGATCAAGTCGTTTTTTAGCAAGATAGGCGCTGCGGGCGTCAATGTGGACTACCCCTTTGAAGTTATTTGCATGCTGGCTGAGGTAAGGATGACTACTTTTCTCGTGGATATATTTTATAAGGTTAAAAACGATAAGTCATTTTAAATCATTAAAAATGTTGTAATGTTTGACAGCCTTCATAGCTCAGTTGGTAGTAGCTCTACCTTCTGCGCCGTATGCCTTGGGTTTGATTCCCACGGAGTCTGGTTGTTATACATATAATATTATAAGTTGGGTATTTCCAAAAAAAATATATATTATATCAGCTATCTGGTTTCCATATTACAAGCTTTGTCTTACTTAAATTAATTATTAATAATTTGACTGCTGTCGCTACGAGCTGTTTCTATATTGATAAGACCTAAAATAGGTATAGATAGCTAATAGGTTCTAAAAGTTAAGCAAATACGTGCTTAAATAGTATAATATTTGTGCAGGTACTGCGCTGCCAAGACATCGAAATGCTCTCACTAGACTTACACTCAGTGGTCGCGAAGTGTCCCGACATGACGGAGGAGCAGCTAGCGCGGCTAGTGAGCCTGCGCGGTGACGTCACACGCGCGCGGCTCCGCGACACAGTTTCCATTGCGCTGGAGTCGCGCCCGCCGCAGCGCGCTAACTCGCACCCTTCACTGTTCAAGGACATCACGTTCAGCGACCGCCTGCTATCTCACTTCAACCTGTAGCACTCGTCTAGCGGTCAGATAGAGAGGAAAGAGGTGCAGTCAGTGCTGTCACTACTTCTAAGACATTATCCCCCTTACGAGGGGGATAGGAAAGGACCTCGTTTAAAAAGTTTACCGTGGCTTCAACTCCAGCGCTAACGACCCTTGGGTACCTAATGTAGAGTAGCCGTGTGGCGCGGCGGTGCAACGTATATAGTTACATTATAAATATCAGTGAAGTCATAGTGCCTCCATATCACGGATCAAATTATTTATTTATATAAAAAGATAAAAGTAAAGACATATAGATATATCAGTGACGTCACGTTACAGTGTCATCAGCATCACGGATAATGGTCGTGACCGCGAGAAATTTAAAAAGTTCGGTGTAAAGTGTGACGCCTACTAGTTTCAGTGAAGTATCTATTTATATTTTGTTTACTCTCCGTTGTAATAGTTTATTTACACGAGGGGCGATGGGATTGAGACTGGTTACGTATGGAATACCTATAAGTATTAGGTTAGTTTCTGCAAGAAAATGGGCATGTGCCAAATGCAGGTGAATGAAATCACAGGCATATGTATGCCTCAAGTTGATGGATGCCGGAAAAAGCTTGTGCCGAAAAATGTTTTCTCTGACCCCCCGTAGAAATTTTCAGGGTCTTGAGTATTATCATCATGTATATCTACCAAAAGATAAAAGGATGTCCATAGTGCATGCAGATATCAGTCGTAAGCGTATTAAATTTTAATTTATAAATTTATTTATTTACTATGCTATGAAAAATATATTTATTACTACCTTTTATATTTTATTATTTTGAATTGAAATATACAGTTCCACTAATTTATCACCACTAGCTAGTAATAAATTAGCGCTACCGGTCGCGGCTTTGTTCGCATAGTGGTGTTCCTTACCGGCGTCGGTTTTTCCAAATGCGTACAACAAGACGAGTGAATACCTAGGTTTCTTCTAGGTAAACGTGCTACACCGTAGAACGCATCGTCACTTAACATCAGGTGAGATTGCGGTCAAACGTTTTACGTTATTGTAAAAAAAAACTGATAACATTTATATCCCTCGAGGGCCCGTCGTCGTTTTTCGATAATAAGATAGGTGTAGTGCGCGTCAACCTAAAAGAACGCTGGGAAACAGTGGCGGGGGTGTGTTTGCACATACAAAATACACGCGCCATCATCACGCGCCTCTCTGCCTCCTTCCGGCGTTATTTTTGCGTGACGTCCACTACTAGGTAAGCTAAGTATTATAAGATGCTTCGATGCAAAATACGAGTCAAAGTAAACAATCGATTTTTTTCACTAACTTGAGTAAAGATCATTTAAAAATCACTATATAAAAAAACTGTCTATTTCTTTTATATGAATACGCGAAAAACAAACCTATAATGATGTATGTTTCAGCCAAATCTTCCATCCGTTACGTTTATGATATTGAGCCACAAACCATCTTGCTTCCGTATTACAATATTAGTACCTAGTATTGTTTCTCGGCCATGTCATGACTAATACAAACAGCAACGCTTTGACTTTCAAAGTACTGGGTTTATTAGTTCATTATGTTTTTATTTACCGCACACACAAACATCATAGGTCCATTACGGTATTGTACTAATATACCTATGTATCTAGGTACTTGCGCGCTGAAACTAAAACGTCCATCCGTCATAAAGCTTGCTATGCTGTTTAGTTTAAATCACAGTGTCGCTTTCAGTTCTGTGTTTGGCATAATTTGGTGTGGTCACCTCGCGGCGATCAAGGCCAATTTAGTTCGAAGGGCGGGCGGTAACCGACCAGTCAGTCGTATCGCCGCATCATACGCGCTCAGCCCGCGCTAACGCACCGCGATGTCTCGCGGCACTGTCCTCGCCAAGCTCGGCCTTCTCCTGTGCTGTGTCGCAGGTGAGAGGAGACATCCACTCAATCAACAAATACCTATACAAAGCAGTGTCGTAGAGGTGTGAATTAGAGTTCTCGCTGAAAGTGTTTCCGGAGGTGCTCTTAGTGGTGATACGTACAGTGGCAAGACGTAGATGGTGGACAGATTTGATCTGCATGCCCTTATTTTCCATTTGACCTGGTTCAATCTATGATGTGTTGTGGTCATTTTTATGTCCACAATTGTGGACATAAATTTAAACATAGAACTAAATTAAAACAGAATTAGCGAACAAACTACTAAAAGATTATTGGTTAACAATTTTAAATAAAATATAAATAAAACAAATAAAAATTAAATAAAATTACAAAGCAACTATAGTCACTAACTGGTAGCCTAAACCGAATTAGCTTGTCGTTTCGACTCGGTAAGTGCAGCAGGTGCAGTAGAGTCTACAGACCGATAGCTGCGGCGTGATAGATTTTTTTCGGATGATGATGTCAGCGAACATTCAAATTTCAAATTCAATTTACACGGTATAACATTATAGGACATATTGAATGTGTATCAAACAGGCTCTGCATATGCGAGGAATATGGCACGTGCAGCATCGAAACGGATGTTCAGCTCCAAATACGGTCTTCTCAAGGGATCTGGATCTGGCTAGCACTAGGTGACGCCATTTCCATAACAAATGTCAGGTCGCATAACACAAGTTGTGTTATGTACCTGACATTTGTGTAACACAACGCAACGCCATAATGCTATCAAACCGGCAAGTGTTAAACAATCAGCTTGTGTTGTTTTATTTCAGGATTCTGGACAACTGAACTGTTTTTCTCACTCATTCTGCCTAAACGATCGATGGCCGAATATGAGCGGCCCTATTTCCTAGAACTTCGTAGGGGGTCTGAATCAGATTCATCGAGTGTTAGTTGGACATTGTTTGAAAATTCGCTAAGAGTTTAATCCAAAACGATCTAACGTGTCGCATCCAAAATTGATTCTTCGGTTTATTTAATTACTGGCTTAGACCATAAGTGGTCTAAGTTTATAGATAATCATACCTAGCATATTATTCTGGAAAAGGTTTATTTTTGGTGCACGGCACGATTCGCTAAACCTATATAGAGAGACGTTTTGCTAGGGCATGCTATGAATAAGGAAGGACATAATAGAATTAAGATCTATCATCCTGCCACATGGAGCCTGAGTTATCTCTGATCTCGCAACCGCTCTACTCAATGGGCAGGCATTTAATCGAATAGTTCGAATAGCCAGTGTTCGGCCCACAAGGCGTCCGCTCCGCGGTGGTATTTTTAACATTCCCGGACCGCCACAAGGTTAGCCAAGACAGTCGCTTATTCATTGGAATATGACCCAATTTTCTATAAACACTCGCGGAATCTTAAAATCATGGGCTTTCAGTTTATTACCCCAGGTAGGTAAGTAAACATATTAGTACTGTGTCCATTGAACTTCCCATGTTTGTGGCAAAAAGTTAGTCTCGAATCGTTAGCGGTATATTTGGTAAAAACGCGCGATTTAATAAAATGTTGTGCATATTTTTTTAAAAGACTCATTGCAGCTCCATTCGATGGGACGATGTTCTATTGGGTAACCGTAACCAATGGTTGTGCGACAGGCGCTGAGGTGAGATTTATTAGACAACATCATAGGACCACTAAAAACAGGATTAGGTTTTCAGTAAAGGTTTCACGAAAAGAAAAGAAATTTACAAAATCACCTTGACTACTTCTTTATGTACAGGGTTTTTCTTAATTAGCTTGCCTTTACCTATATTCATGGAACAGGCAATTTCTCTATATAAAATATGGCGGTATTATTAGCATAACACCTATTAACAAAATCGTTATCACTCTGTGATATGAAAAATCGGTTTAGGTTCAAATTGAATCATTAAAACTAATGTATTACGACTCATAAATTTAGCCTTATCAATATTTATAGCTAATTATGAATAAATGTATAGGTAGTACCTACTTATATGGGTACAAGCAATTAAAAATTTGCTAAAGTATGTATTGCCTCTATTAGGCAATGCAGACCAGGAAGTACATCCCCCCACTGGACCTTATACAGGGTATGGCGTAAAGAGTGGATAATCCTTTACCTACGTGTAGGGGGTATTATAACTGTTCAGAAAATTGAAATTTTGCCGAATACATTATTTACGGTTTTCGAGTTAATCGAGTTTTTCGAAATTTTAATTTTTTTTGGTATTTCCAGCTTTTAATTTAAAGAATATTAATTATTTTGATTCTTTGGATAGTCTTTTACCTACTTGTAGGGGATATAATAGCTATTCAGAAAAAAGAATTAAATTACCAAAAAATAATAATTAAAAATTGAGTTATTGAATATTTTAGAAATTTTAATATTTTTTTACTCTTTTACATGCTAATTTTAGTTATCCAAGAATGCTATAAAAAAACAGATTGAGAAAATAGCTTGATTTGTGATCTTGGCATCTAAAAGAATGGACAAGGGTGAAAAAATTTTAAAATTTCGAAAAACTCCATTAACTCGAAAACCGTAAATAATTTATTTGGCAAAATTTCAATTTTCTGAACAGTTATGTTACCCCCTACACGTAGGTAAAGGATTATCCACTTCTTCGCCACGCCCTGTATAAAAATTACTAACGTGGGTGCTGCAGATTACTATAAGTATAAAATTATATCAGTCGCACTAGAGTTTATGTCATCCATCTTCCTCTTTTTAGGGACTGCTATTCGCCTTTATAGCAGTTATCTGAAGAACTGTGTTAACGGGCCAACCGTTAAGATATTACTGTTCTGTGGGAGTTGGTCAAATTTAAAAAAAGCCTTTGGTAGGAATTCGTAGTATGAAACTTTTGTAATCTTCCAAAGTGTATGTGTGTTTTTAAACCTATACCGTCTTATTATAAAAATGTGAGTTAGACTAGGCTTAAGCCAGGACTAACTGGTCCGTGGTCTAACTTTGATACCGAAGTTGGTCCCTGCTCTATAGAAAAATCAAAGACTTAGACCAGACGTTATTATAAAACGGAGTTTATCCCCTAAACCACGGTTTAAAGATAAACCCGAACGACCCCTAGTTTAAGTATGGTCTAACTAATAAAAATCTCATTTTGCCAAATTTTATTTGGTCTCCCACATAAGTTTATTCAATAAAACAACTTGTAGCACTGCATTATCCAACATACATTTCAAACTCTAGACTCCGATCTAAATTTGAAATGTCAAAACGCATGGGTTGCCACGAATTTGTCGGGTACCAGGAAAGCGCAGCCACGGAATGTACAACCATGGATTACACGACCCCGGAATTTGCGACCATTTTGGTTGCAAATTCCATGGTTGTGTTTTCCAGGCCGTACAAAACTATGCACACCCCCGGAATACGACGCCAAGAATTTGCACAGAATGGTCACCAATTCCGGGGTCGTACATTCCTGCCACGTGTCAGGAAAGCGCAGCCAGGATTTTGCAACCATTTTGGTCGCAAATTCTCGGGTCGTGTATTCCATGGTTGTACAATCCGTGGATGGACAATCCTGACACGTGTCAGGAAAGCGCAGTCAGTATTTTGCAACCATTTTGGCCGCAAATTCCTGGCTGCGCTTTCCTGGCTGTGTTTTCCGTGGTTGTGTATTCCATGGTTGCGTATTACCCGGACTCCATGGACTATCTCAGGTACTATGTAGTCTTCGACTAAAGTGTCTTTTGTAATACGAAAATGATAAACCAGAGATGATCCTAAATTTATGAGATAAACCAGGTTTAAGTTGTTTATAATAAGAAAACGTGACTTGAGCTAGGTTTAAACCCAGGTTTGATTTGTTTATAATAAGGCTGATAGTATCTATGTTTTTAAAATTAAAATTTTAATCAAATTGGGCCTGTCTGATAGAATTCGAAAAACAAGACCAATCTAATCATAACCTAAGTAGGTAGGTACGTGACAAACTTAGGGTAATTATACGATTTAGCTACGTAATGTATCGTAGGTAGGTCCAGTTTATTTTAACTAATTATGACGACGTGCGCTGAAATGCTCGCACGTCTTGATCTGTGGCCAGGTCGTAAACACCCGAACCATTGAACCACAATTCACTATATAGGTACCTATATAAATGCATTATGCTGTCATCGCGACCACGCCTATCCAACTAGAAAATGTCGGAAGAAAGCAGACCTTACCTTCCAAAGTCTGCCATCAATGTTACTCCTTTGATACCATAACATAACAGCTTAACAAAACATAACATTGAGCTTAGAGGTAAGAAGCTAAGTAATCTTTATTCCCTTAGTAGCAGCGCCCCGGTTTCACCCGCGTAGTTTTAAATCCCGGTATTCCCACCGGATAAAAAGTAGCCTATGTGCTATTCCAGACTATAATCTATCTATGCCAAATTGCATCATCCATCCATCCATCCATACTTAGGGGAAGCAGGGGTAGTGGCGATCGTGTCGAATAATACCGCTCACTCCAATAATTTAAGGTGCCTTCAAACACAGCGAGCACTCTAATCCTCAAAACTAACATAAGACAAAAGAAAAAACTTACAGCATTTTTCTCTCAGGTGATCGGCATTCCCCCATCTTCCTCTACAAACTTTCGCGTTTATAATAATAGTAGTACCTATTAAAAAATAATATCTGATTCCAGCGAGTCGTCAGGCATCGTTGTCAATAACAGGATTTGAGGTGCCACAAGCGGTGCAATCTGGAGAAGATGTGGAGTTGAAATGCAGTTACGAGTTGGGTGACGACGACAAGGGGACTGAGGAGTTCTACGTCAAGTGGTGGCTAAAAGTCCTGCATGACGATGTCAGTCCTATCCAGCTCTACCAGCGGCTAGGTGGCTTGCCTGGGGTCGCCATACGACATAATGTCGGTAAGGTGTTACAATCTTGCTTTTAGAAAATAGTCACTTCTTCCTGTGGGTTTTTTTTACAACTAGCTGATGGAAAAAGCACATGGCCCACCTGATGTTAAGTGGTAACCATCACGACAAAGCATTGCCTCGTAAGTCACGCATGATAGGAACGTCTTCTGCGTGTCATCAACTTGAGGCATATAGATGTTAATCCTCATGTGCCTGTAATTTCACCGGCAGCACACTCTTCAAACCGAAACACAGAAACGTTGCTTTCAGATTTCAGTAACTAATATTTTAATCGCAATGTTCTGAACACTTCCATCCACATCCCTTAGTTGGCTAATGAAAAATGTATAGGTAGGTAGTTATGTGTGTTATCCCACTTCTTATTACGGGATCGGCATAACCTGTTCCTGCACACACCCTATCAGCAAAATTATAAAAAACACTAATGGAATCCTGCGTGAATTCGTTCGCGTGAAGATATTTCCATAATCAAATTGACACTCCTGTTCATTTAGCCCTTTGGGATGAGATATTACATACTTAGTTATTGTTTTTTTTTAAACTTTTAACTTATAAAATATATTTTACCTGTTTTATTTCAGGTGATAATCTTATACCTAATAGAACCTATTATTATATTATAGGTTCTATTAGGTATATAGGTACTATATTTGGTTCTATAGTAATAGTACTGTTTTATGATAGAGATGTTTTTGAATAAATTAATTAATTTATTTTATACTTCTGCGAACGGGTTTTGTCACAAAAAATTCTGTACTACATGTCGACTGTACCCAAACCCTTATTTAAGTTTTTATGATAAATTACTTTCAAATAATTTCAGCGCTGAAACCCAACGAGCAAGACACAATCGTGCTGTCGAATGTAACGCCGGCCGACTCTGGGACCTATGAGTGCGAGGTCTCTAACATCAAGGAAGACAGAAAACACCAAGATTTGATAGTGTTTAGTAAGTACCTAGCCATCTCTATCTACCAACTTCTGCTGCTGGGGGCCGATTCTAGTGACTATTTACAGTGACTTTTTTGTCACGGAAGATATATATCACAGAAACTGTCAAATTTTCTATAGAATTTTGTCAGTTACCGTGATATATATATCTACCGTGATAAAAAAATCACTGGGCTAGAACCGGACCCCTGACCTCGAAGGCCCATCGAGTCATCCGTCTTATGCTTCCTTTTCAAATATTGCTTTATTAGCTTTCGTATTTTATGCAATCTTTTCAGTGGAAAACTGGTATCGATCAAAAATATTGTTTTACGAAACTGTGTGCAATGTGCTTTTGTTTATAAGTACAACAAGCTGATGGATCAAGGAGATGACACACCTAGTTAAATGGTAACCTTCACCTATAACAAATGCCTCGTAAGTCACGCACTATCAGTAGGGTAGAATTGGGGATCGTAGAGCACGTTTCACGTGCTCTACAATCTCCAATTCCTCTGCTGCAAGTCCCCACTTCTCATGATCGTCTCATATACCTTTAGTTATGTTTACTTGTTAGGCGCTTTGCATCTAAATGCCTTATGAAGAGACTGGAGCTGAACTTAAGTCACCTCATATTATCTGTTCGACTCTGCAAGACCTCTGAGGCGAATCTCGATTATTCATACTTTTTTTTGTTGCTTCATGCTTCAGTAACACTGATAAAAATGTTTGTTCAAATGATTTAACTCTTGCTAAAAATCGATCATTATCTACTTTCCAAGTACCTCTTCGATCTTCTTCATGACCAGGAACATCGAAATAAGCTACAACATCGTTGAATGTGACTTTCTTTTTAAACGCTGGCATGATTTTTAAGGCCGCTGTCTCTGCTCAAGTCCTAAACACTTCTGCCATTTATATCATATTACGTTGGAATGAAAACTTTTTAAGTAAAGAAAACTAAAATGTTATAAAAATAATTTATTGCATTATATCTAATTTACTATCTAAACACCAATTTCTTAAACATAAAATATTTTTTAAAGCACACCCAACGGAATGGTATGCACAAGAAAATACATTTTCAAATGATTCATATTTAGAATACAAGTTTATAAGACTGGGACAACCCTTATCTTCTAAATTATAAACTTTCGTCCTACCTATTATATCTCTTATCCATGATACTTTTTCAAGACCTTTGCAAAATACTGTTTTGTCTTTGAGGTACCCTCCTACAAGCATTCTTAGATTTTTATATGGTATATCACCACTATTCCAGTATATCTTTCGATTTCTTTCTATCCATCGCACTTGTTTCTTTTCTGCGTCAGTTAAATGAAAAAATGGAAACGGGGCTTCAATTAAAAAAACGCGGTATTCATTGTTGCTAAAGATAGCTACTTCTTTCGCAATAAATATGTTATCTATAGTTTTGAATCCTTGAACATCGACGATGGCGTTCATATTAGTTTTCTTATTATATTACTTAGTGGTTTATACTCAACAAGGCGATCGTTTATGATGAGACAATATGCAGTCGTGTTATCTGGAAAATCTTCAAGACTTTCGATTTCCAGGCGAATGTCCACTGGTCCAGTTTTTAAGTTATCGTTTTGTTTTGAACAATCAATAATAAAAAATGGTGCTTTATTTTTAAAGCTTTGCAGGTCAAGCAATGGGTCTACAGGGAGATTGTAAAAAGACTGCCGAAATTTTGCATAAGTTTCATATAATATAGCATATTTGTTTTCTTTGAACTTCAAATTTAAAGAGTCGTAAGGATAATATTGCGAATTCAAGAATAAAGTTACATTAGTAAGATTGCAATGATCGAATACCGAACAATCCAATGTTTTCATATTTTTTCTGTTAGTTTGTAAACCGAAAATAACGTATCTCGGTTTTTCTAACTGGGAAGAAGTCTTAACTGCCCATGTATGTTTTGTGGTTTTAGGAAGCAGAGGGTACTCATATAAATCCCAGTTTCGAAAAGCTATTTGTATTGTCTTATCTTTTTCTAAGCATTTAAGTAGAGAGATTCTCACTTGATCTGAAACTTTGATATGTGGCATTCTCCACTGTATTCTATCAATCTGCACATTAACATTATCACTATCAATCATCACGACACTATTTACATTTGTATTACTTCTAGTTAATACTAGTTCATGTTTACAATTCATAATTATTTTATCATAATCGTCTGCAAATCCTAATATCTTATTTAAGGGTATCACAGCACTAAAAAACCCATCACTACTTAATTTTCCATCCATGTTCCAATTCCACAGAGCCGCATACTTACTTTCTCCCTCATTCATTGAAACATAAAACTTCATCGTGGAAGTGATGCCTAAATTTTTTACACGATCTATTTCAATACCATTAATTTCATATCGAATGTCTTGAAATAAAAACAAAATAGGATTGTTTGTAAATTGAACGTTCTTTTTAGTTATTTTACCAGAAGCATCTTTTGAAAAGACTGAAGCATGTCCTTCGATGTAAATAAAACTACCAGATGGTAAAATATATATATCCTGCTGGTGAATAGGTATTCTAATTTCATCATTTTCCTTGAAAGAGTTTGTATAGGGGTTATAATTATGAATTTCATAACTTTCTATAGAGTTGTCAAAGTGTGGCAAATCGGTAATAGAAAGCACAGTCATGTTTTAAACCCCAAAATTTTTAAGAATTCTTTGTTTATTTTTGAAATTTTTTTTACTGGTTTAATACGTCTGTATGCACTTGGAGCTCGTGGAGTATTAATAACTTTGTTAATCCGACTGACATTTTTATTAAAGATTATCATTTTGATCGACGTAAATGAAGACGCAGCTGAATGTTTTCTTCTCTGAAGTTAATGTTATTTCCACTTTCATCAAGTATTTTAATTGTGATTAACGAAATGTTTTTTGTGTTTAAAGGAAGATAAATAACATTCCTCGGTACTTCTATAAACCTGTGTCCAGAAGGAACGTTCGGTGCAAACTCATGAATGATGTGCGATGGCACTCCATTAATATATGATTCCTTTACGAGGTTACATTCGATCCGGATTATAGACACAGCATGAATGTTCACCGGGGTATCAGATTCATGCCACATATGAGGCTCCAGTTTTGCTTTTCGAAAACCTAATAACGATCCTATACTATTCTCCTCATCGAAATTTACTACTTCTGTGCAAAATAGAGAACATGTCAAAGTATTGTAATTTGGTTTTATGATCACTTTACAGACGCTTAAATGATTTTCTAAGAAGTTGCATATGTCATAAAAATCATATGCACCGCAAGGTAACATAAGTCGGGACGCCTCAGTCCCATGTGAAAATATATTGTTCTTAGCAGTCACATTAGGTATAGAATTAAAACCCGAAAAATACAACAAACCGCATTCCCATTCATCATTTAAATTTAAAGGAGGATAAAATTGTGAATCTAATGTGGAATTATTCCCCGTGATTGTTACAGTCGAAGACATAGTTAAGAACTGGAAAGTTGTACTATTGTATTAATGTTTTATAACTATAGCCATCTGCTATAATTTATGCTTCTTCCAGAAACATACTAGGAACTTAATGCAAAGGTGTCCACAGTTGTAAGGATGGTCGCGTTGGATGTTAGCATAGTTGTATTTAAAATTAGTTCCTACATATTTTATAAACTCCTGAGGAGGCTTCAAGTTTCCATAACTATCAAAATACTCAATATAATTATTATATTTGGCATAGGCTACCCAATGAGACCCGAGACTTTTCGAATTGTCCAAGTTAATAATACCGCATTCTTTTTTTCTAGGACGTCGAGGCAGCTCATCTCTCATAAAAACCCCCCTAAAGAATGGGATACTACCAGCATGTCTCATAATATCAACATTTGTCAAAGCTCGATCAGGCAGCCCAATTTCTAGTTTTTTTGATCTTGAGAAACATAAATGCCTAAACCATTTCTATAGGGTTTAAGGCGCAGCCCTCTTCCAATACACAAGGCTTCCATTTTTTCATTGTGCCTCTTTAACTCTGCAAATTTCTTTTTAGCCTCTTTATAATCGCTTATTGCTTTAGCGATTCCAGCTGCGCCCCCCGCCAAACTTCCAGCAGCCGATAATCCTGCGAATATAGGTATTAATGGCAAAATTCCTCCTGTTTTCGGAACAGGTATCATTCGGGGAGGCTTCATTGCTAGGTTTGTAGCAAATTCTTTCGCCGCGGCTGCTGCAATTTCAATAGCCATTTTTTTGCATTTAGGTCTTGCTTTATGCATATATTTTTTAGTTTTAAATAGCATTTTCTTAAATTGTTTCCTTAAGCCAGATTTGATTTGCTTGGAGGGCGTTTTTAATCCAGAGCCCGAACTGATCTTTGCTAACATTGCCTTATTTACAAAATTTGCTGCAAGCTTTTCTCCAAATGTGGCGTCTGAGGCAGATTCACGTTTTTTCGCCATTTTCATTAGAACTATGTCTGCTTTATGTCGTTCGCTTAGTGAAGAGGATGTATTATATGCGATATCGTGGTGTTTACAATATTCATCCAAAAGATTTATTGGCTTAACTTTTTGAGATAATTTAGAGTTTAATTTTGTTCCAGGACCGCAGTAGTTATAACCAGGTATATGTAACTCAAATGGCAAACAATTAATGAAACAATTCAGAAGACTTTCTTCTTTCATGCCTAGCTCAGCAATGGCAAACTATCAAATGTACTCTATTTATATTTAGCTTTTTTTTTTCAGCGGTAATAACTTAGACAATGTCGGTTTTTTTTATCCAGCTATTTTCAGTCAGCGGTAAACCTAACCATTTTACAAACATTTTATTCCCTTTTCTTTTTAAAATCTTTTCAACTAGGTATATATCAGGATGCATGGTTTTCTGCAGTTCTTCTCGATAAAATGCTCCTAGTATTGGCTGATTATTAGTATCTTTTATCAAGTAAGTAATTGGACTTGTATTTTGAACCTTTACTATCTGAAATATCTCTGTCGACCAATTAGGTGTAAATCCTTTTTCAAATGCGCCTTTATATTTACTAATTCTTACAAAGTCATTAACTTTTAACGTTTTACTCTTGTTAAGGAAGTCTGATGCCTGTATTTTTGAATATCTGCTTAAAACTAATCGCCTAGTACTTTGATTGACTTGTACGGGACATAAGCCAATAGTTCTATGACGCGTATGATTGTATCTGTGAACTACTTTGTCTAATGTGCCATCAATCCATTTGTAGTTTCCTTTTAAACTAAACTCTTTATATAATTTGGATTTTAGTGTTCTAATTAATCTCTCAGCGATGGATGCTTTTTTAGTTGTAAACGTAGCATAGTGATTTATATTATAATTATGAACCAGTTTTTTTATTTTGTCATTAAAAAATTCAGTTCCATTGTCTGTTTGGAAATTTTTTGGAACGCGTCCCTTTTTCAATAGCTTTTCTAAGATTTCAAACACAAAAAGCTTAGTTTTACGTTTAAGTGGATACGCCCAAGCATATTTAGAAAATGTATCAATTATTACAAAAACGTATTTGTAATCAGAGTTTTGTTTAGAAATATTTTGCACATCCATTAAATCCGCTTGCCAAAGATCATCAATATCTTTCATAACAACATGCCGACGACGAAAATTTACTCTAGCGTTTTTATGTATTTCATTTACCACACCAGCTTTGCTCATTTTATTTTACTCGGTTTCACGACGCTGGCAGAATGTTTTTCCAACTTATTTACTTTGTCTATAACGTCTGCTATAATTTTATCCAGATTCTTCAAAACTATTCGACAGGTCTCTACAGAGTTGTCTACATAGTTTTTGTTAACACAGTCGCTAGACGCTATCGGCGTACCCACATTTGTAATCAATTTGTTTTGCAAGTCAATATTGCCATCATTTGTATATTTCAACATGCATTTACATTCTGATGATTTATTACAGTTATTATTATTTTTTAATAAAATATAGCTGCCAAACTTATCAACATTCATGTTAAATGTTTGAAGGATACTAAACTTCTTTTTAAGATGTTTAGCCTTTTATTATTTCAGCTTCCCTTAATTCTTCTATTATTGAAATTATTTCATTATCATGATTATTATTTCCAGCATCGCGTGATGCAATTAATAATTTTAATCTTTCAACCAATTCGTTAGGATCATCCCAGTAGACTAGATCTGTGTTCTGTTTGTATTTTTTCAAAGATGGTAATTTACCCCCATATTTTAACGAATTATCAATTGGATCTTTCTTATTTGGCTCAGAAAATAATCGTTTTATTATATTGTACTTCTTACTTTTATCTCCCTTAATCTGACCCTTTGGATTAAAATCTCTTCGGTGAGCGTGAGTGTTATTTAAAATATCTTTATAAACCAACATATCTTGTTCTCCCACAATATCGCAATTAGGATTCTTTCGCAGCAAAAGTTCTTTAATTCCCTCAGTAATTTCATATTTTTTATCACCAATAATGGCTAAATTAATTTTGCTGTTTCCAGTTCCAATTTCTGCGAATGTAACAGGTTCATTTCCCATCATCAGTTTTTTAGATGCTGATCGTATACCAAAAGGAACATTTAAAACATTACTGTCGTCAACAATTTTTTCATTAAACATCCACAGAGGAATTATTTCATCTGTTTCAATATTTATGTTTTCATGTTTTATAGGTGTTTTATAGTTGTGACAAAACTCATCTAGAGTTTTATTAGTGGTTTGCTTGTGAACAGTATTATCTATACTCTCTTGTAAATATTCATCATATGAAACATTAGATGATTTCGCATCTTTTTTTTCGTAAATATTATTTGCCGGATTTAAGACATCAATGATATTTTTCATAGGTTTAGTGATAGGTTTAAAAACTTTTTGAAATCTTATTTCAGTTTCATCTTCCTCATCTCGCATTCCTTTCAGTTTTTGTTTGATTGAATTAACTGACTTAATTAGTTGCTCTTTAATTTGTTGCTCCATCATGCACACAACCGCTATTAAAAAAATACTAGCCTGTATTAACAAGAAATACTGAAAGCGCTTTTATATAATAATGACCATCTGAGCTAGTTATAATCTGATGTATGAATCAAACCCTTTTCTATATCTTCCATTATCAATTTCGCAATCCTTGTTAATCAGCAAAAACGAGTAGGAATCTTTCCAAATATTACAACAAAGTTTCTTGAAATCAACCCATTTCATATCTGAGTTAACATGCTCATCATAAATATGTTTCAAATTGATATCGTCCTGTTTAAAGAGTAATAAAAAATTAACGTTATCGCGTATTAACTGCTTTGGTATTTTTGAGTACGTCTGCGATAAGTAAAAACAATCAACTTTTTTATGCCTGCCCATGCAATAATAATTTCTAATATGTTCCTGGTTTTCGCAAGCAATATCATCGAAGATAAAAATTGAATTTGGCAATACTTTATCAGGACTAATGACATCCTTACTTTCATTAAACATATAAAAACTAACATTAGATATATTTTCAAAAACTTTTGCAAGAAAACAATATTTTGGTTGAAATGTTGTTTTCGAATAAAGGTAAACGTTTCGAAACTTAAGACCATTTTTATGAAGTAGCAAACTAATCATTACATTTGTTTTCCCGCAGTTTGATGGTCCACAAATTATTGAGCGAATTGTATTAGGTAGTAGACTACTATGTCTAATTGTAGACATGCTCGGCTCTACTTTTATATCACTAACTTCTAGAGAGACGGGCTGCTTAATAAGCTTCATTTTCTCATCTGTTACAATATTTGGCTATTCGTGACTTAAATAGTAGAGATAACACATTTTTAATACTAATTATGTCATATACCTACCTTGTTTTCAGATGTTATTTTCGATACAGTAAATAAATTTTGTTTTGTTTGTTTCTTCATTCCATAAAGCTGAAATTTGAGAACAATGCGCCAAACCTTGAAAAAAAAAATTAAAAATAAAATCACTTGTTTTATTGCTTCCGTAGGAAGAGGCTGTGTTTAATTCTGCTAAATAGTGTTTCTGGTGAATATTAAAGGTATTGTAACTAGCAAATATAATTTTTTTATTGTAGACCTCTTAACATATTAAATACAGGGTGATTGGAAGGTGGGTGCAAAGCTGAAAGGGGAAGGTAGTCTAGACCATTTAGAACCATTTAGGCCATAGTTATGTTCTACGAAGTCTGACCATTTTTTTTTTACCGACTTTTTTATCTTATTCTTGATAAAACCCGAAATTTCACAGTTAATTGCTAATACTTGCCAGGTTTCTTGATAAATGTTTTTTTTTATATTTTTTTAAATTAAAGTAATGTGTAAGCAATGTAACAAAACATGGTTTAAGCATCTGTGTCATCAGACATTTTTTTGGCAGACACTTTAAGCTACGAAAATTTTCAAAGATTAAAAGAGACAGGTTTTTGACGCTAAGTTAAAAAAAAACGGATGGTGCTTTTTTCGTTCAAACTTTTTGGAAACATGATTGGTTATTACTCTTTTATTTGAGATATTATTTACGCGGTTATGTTACAAATTAACAAAATTGGGACCTAAAAACCAGATTGAGGGAGAAAATTTAAATTTTTAGGCAGACTAATAAAACAGCATTTTAATTTAAATTAATTATTTATTGGTGCTCAAAATGATTTCCGCGATTCCTTACACAAGCACACCATCATCACATTAGGCAAACAACAAAACATACTTTGTGAGTTTAAAATGATAACAGAGCTACTTAATTCTAAGAATTCTAAGAATTAGGCACGTGCGAGAACCATATTGACAGTATTCTTCAATTAAAGACCGCCGCGCGCGGTGCCATAAAGCGTTTTTCCAGGTACCCATGCCCAATGAATAGAATAGAGAATAGGGAGGGAGAATGCATTGGTTTATAGCAAAGTCGACTTAGTTCTTATCTTATTTTGTTTTTTTTCGTTAGTCAATTAACAAGTGCCCTTGTGACTTGACGTTATTTTCGTATTCGCGCTAATTCGCAATTAACCGTGTCCAGTTGTAGCCCTTAGCGCTCCTGCACGTTTTGATATCTTGTGTATTGGATAATTTTGTTTCGCCGTGTCCAGTCGTAGCCATTGCCCTAGCTTTGCGCTCCTAGACGTGTTGATCTCAGACTATTGTGTTGTGATTAAGTTGAATTGACATTTTTTGAGTTGATATTTAGTGCGCTCCTACGCTGCTTTTGAATTGTGAAGCGAGTATGGCTACTTTTTCCAATGAAGAATATGCGGATATCATCTTTATGTACGGCAGAGCAGATGGCAATGGTTCTTTGGCTGTCCAGCTCATTGGACGTTAGTTGTGAGGGAACACCTAAACAATTGCTTCCCACACAGCTGGATCGGTAGAGATGGGCCAATCCCCTGGCCCGCTCGGTCACCAGACCTGACCCCATTGGACTTTTTTGTGTGGGGTCGTGCCAAAGAACTTGTTTACAGTAATGTAGAGATAAATACTAAAGAAGAATTAAAAGAACGAATAATTTCAGCGTTTCAAACGATGAAGCTGGAGATGATGTTAAAAATTACAACAACAGAAGTAAGACATCGGGCCCGTGCTTGTGTAAGGAATCACGGAAATCATTTTGAGCACCAATAAATAATTAATTTAAATTAAAATGCTGTTTTATTAGTCTGCCTAAAAATTTAAATTTTCTCCCTCAATCTGGTTTTTAGGTCCCAATTTTGTTAATTTGTAACATAACCGCGTAAATAATATCTCAAATAAAAGAGTAATAACCAAGCATGTTTCCAAAAAGTTTGAACGAAAAAAGCACCATCCGTTTTTTTTTAACTTAGCGTCAAAAACCTGTCTCTTTTAATCTTTGAAAATTTTCGTAGCTTAAAGTGTCTGCCAAAAAAATGTCTGATGACATAGATGCTTAAACCATGTTTTGTTACATTGCTTACACATTACTTTAATTTAAAAAAATATAAAAAAAAACATTTATCAAGAAACCTGGCAAGTATTAGCAATTAACTGTGAAATTTCGGGTTTTATCAAGAATAAGATAAAAAAATCGGTAAAAAAAAAATGGTCAGACTTCGTAGAACATAACTATGGCCTAAATGGTTCTAAATGGTCTAGACTACCTTCCCCTTTCAGCTTTGCACCCACCTTCCAATCACCCTGTATATTTGAAACATTAACTATTTTTTTTTTTTTTTTATGCCAAAGCTGGCAGACGAGCATACGGGCCACCTGATGGAAAGTGGTCACCGTCTAATAACCGACTTATATTAATTAATTGCTAATTATTTTTTTATTTTGCTGCAGGTTGGAAATGACAACTCAGCCAGATTATTACACTACCGATAGTTTAGATCAAAATTTAAACCCTATCACGAATCCATTTTTTTACACACCTATTAATAATGATGATTTGGGAGCGGAATATATCCCTCAAGATCAAAGTGAAGTAGTTCGGAAGATTGAAGGCGAAAATAAATTTATTGCTAAGATTGGAAAACATAAGAAACTGTCTAAAACAAGTCCCATAAAAAAGTCATCAAACGTAAAAAAAACTTCGGTAGACTTTCCCTTAACATCATTTATCAAGAAAAAAGTCATAAGAGGACATCGTTTAATCAAGATTGATGTCTATGATGTACATGCTATCAGTTATGTGAAAAATAGTGGAATTAATGATAGAATTGATAATATATTGAGTGTGCAATATGTAATCGATGATGATTTTGATGAAATTAAGAGCTTAACAGAAAATGTTGTTGAGAAAATAATAAAAAAACTTAGTGTAAGTGAAACTATGCTTTAAATTTTCATAGAATGTCGTGAATGAATGAACGAATGATTACGAAATATTAAAATGTATTTAAAATGATATTTGACATGATTTTTTTTTGATTCACCTCATTTTCCTTAACTTAATTATCCTGCCTATAATATTAATAAAAGGGTTTCAAATAAGTCGAAATAAAAAACTGGTTATTCAAAGCAGTATATTTATTATTACGAAATAGCAGATAGGTAATCATAAGAAAAAAAAGATCAAAATGATGTGTTTACAACAACTAATAAAGTCAACTTAAGTAATTTTATAAGGAAATTAAAATACAGATTTTCACAACATATTTCTATAGTGACCCCATGGCAAAGTTGATACAGTATTTTTGAAGAGTTGTCTCTTATCATCCGATTTACTTAAAACTAATTTATTTAGTCTCTGAGTATATAGTTTATGATTTTTTGATTTTATTATGTACATATCATCTCTTAGTTCTTTATTATGAAATAGACATAGTTTATATTTTTCCATGTCAAGTTTTTTGGTCACATTTTTTTTCGAACCCTTTGCTTTTTTTATGGTCATTGATTCAGCATTGATACAGTATAATTTGGCTCGCAGTCCTGTAAATTCGGATATTACTTGACCACCCATTTCATCCTTAAAATAGCCTGGTAATTTCATATTAGCGGGGGGTATTTTATAAATATTATCATCTTCAAAGTTACTTGTGTCAAAGTATTGAAGATTATTTTTCATGTCTTTATAGAAGTCATCAGTTTTTATCAAATACAAAAGGCTGTCTGTATCTGTATAGCAAAGTTGAATATTATTTTTGTACATATTTTTCATAATTGAGTAATGGAATTTGTATAAATGTGTTTTAGCCAATTCTAGTACTGTAAATCCTATGTATATTGGTCTGTCTAAAATGATTTTAGTTTGTTGCAACTGAATGGCAACCAAATTTTCGGAAAAAATTGCTAAGTTTTTAAAATTTGGAGCACTTAGGTATTTTTCTGCACCACAAATCTTATTGGTTTTGTTAGAAACATCTTTCCAAACATTGACTAGTTTGACATCAATCTGATTCCTTTTATTCTCGATAGTTTTACCAAAAATACAATTGTTTTGTTTTTTGAAAAAATCTCTCTCAAAATCAGATTTAGCTTTTTGTCTGAGAGTTGTATTCAGCATGATGTAAGGTTTAAGGAATTGTTTTTGTTCAAAAGCTAAAACTCTATGTATTTTTAAAAGGCGAAGCCCGTTTAATAAACATTCTTTTAAATGGGTGTAATGAATTACATATTTGTATTTATTGTGTAAATTTGCAACAAGTTTTTTGCTTTTACCTACAGGCGTAATATATTTTTCAGGAGCAAATGGCAAATCTGAATGATCATCGTGAATATCCACAGGATATTCTAAATCAACCTCAAATATATACCCGTGATCGTTGTTATCTGGTATTGCTGCGATGTTTTTTATGGTCATAATTTCATCATCATTCAAGAAACAAAAGTTTTTGGTAGGGAGAGGTTTCATCATGGCAAACCCGTATAAGTTTACACAATCGAGATAGATTAAATATGAATTAGGCTCATCCGTTTTATGACTTTCCAAATATTTATTGTTTGCTTTTGCATTTCTTAGAGAGCATTGAGCAAGACCGCCTCTAATACCTTTTTCTAGCATTTGATACATTTCTACATCAGATATTAAATCTAATTCAATTTTTGTATATAATAACATAGCATCCCAGCTTAGCGAAGGTGAAGATACGTAATGACAGGGATCTAAGTTGTAATAAGTTAAACTCATATTCCTGAATTTGTTAAAAACATCCGATAGTAAAAGCACATCACACTTTAAGTACAGATCAGTGTACTCTCCTAAATTTTTAATTTGAAACTCATTCCAGATAGTTTGAGCATGTTTGAAATCATTATCTGCGATTTTTTCAGAAGTTAATTTATTGAAGAAAGCGCTCTTTTCAGGCAATCTGGTTTCTTCATACCGCTCAACCGAATCTATGTAATCGTAACAGTAAATTCCTTTCGTTCGTAATAGCTCAAATTTTTTTTTTTCAGGATAGTATTTTTTTAAGTTAATAAAATCATCGGGATTTAATGTTTTGACAAGTTTATCTAACCCACAACTTAGAAAATTAAAAGAGTCGATAAATTTTAACTGGCTTATGTTTTTGGAGTCTATTGGTAAGAACTTTGTGATAGATATGTACTTTTCCTTTGTTTTTGGAATCAGGTTAATACGTCCTGCTACGTTAGATAGTTCGGTGATGAATAAATGACAGTCATAGCCGGAGAGATTATGAAAAACTATTGGAATGAACTTACAAGGCTTTGCATTTAAATTGCATGAATTATGAGCAGGTCCTCTATATTTTCCTGTAAAGTGATCGTGATCAACAACGATTTTTTCATCTTTAGTGAACTCTGTTTTACACATATGGCAAACAGTTGCATTCTCCAGAGAGTCTAGTTCAGTTTCAGTAAGAGGTAACATAGCATGACTAACTGATAATAATTGGTATAACTTTGTCACATCATTGCAAATAGTTTCAATGAACTTCTTTGCACAATTGGGACCGCGATATGATACAAATTTATTTAAATACGGCTTGGACTGACAGCATATATAATAAGCAAAACAGGTTGCTTCATGTATTTGAACATTTTCAACATGTTTTGACTTGCCTTTGTCAGAATATTCTTTGAGCAAACTTTCAAAATCACCATAGATAACAATCGGAATTTTCTGTGTTCTTTCGACATTAGAAAATGACAGCTTGCTATCTGGCTGCGGTAAAATCGTTTGGACTCTTGCACAATTATGAGCATTTAATTTTACTTTTGATTCAAAATAAATAAAACATTCATCGCATAAAAATATTTTACACTTATGTTTTGTTAATTGTTTGCGCACTAGTCTTTCAAAGTTTTTAATCAAACAGAAATGATTCTTATTATTATTATTTTCAATTAAAAGAAGATTTACGTGCGTTATCTTACGGCGGATAGTTTTATAAAGAGGGCCTGTTACAGTATTATTTTTTTCTAAGCCATAAACATTAACAGAAATGAGAGGATTGTTTATTTCAAATTGTTTTATGTCATGTAAACTCGGAGGGAATGTCATACCAGCGGTGTTGAGAATGTTTTTATAGCAAGGATATGATGTTACTCTGTTTGGACTACTTTTTGCAGGGAACATATGAGCAATAATGCAATGTAAAAAACAGCGATCGTCTTTATTTTGGATATTAAGACAAGATTTCGTGTTTCGAATTTCTGCCGGCAGTTTAACATACGAACCTGATCGTAGCGGATTATATTTATTGATATTCAACTCTAAATGACTAACAGAATCAATAGACCAACCAGATTCTGACAACTCGAATTCTGAACATTTTTGAATGAGTTTCTCAACACTATCCTGATAAAACTTTACTAAATCTGTGTTTTGAAAAATTGTCTCGAATCGAATATTAAATGATTTTAAAGATTTTTGCTCATCTTTCGGTAAATAATACAAAACGAAAATTTCTACATTAGCTTTTAACGCTTTGTGTTGAGAAAGTGACTTTTTTATAAGTTGAATCACTGAAGAGGAAACAATATTTAAAAACTGTTCCGGTACTAATATCGTATCAATAGAGTTTATTCTATAACTAATAATTCTACTTTTAAATGCGCTTGCTATAACCTGGACATTCTGAAATGCAGACTTGATCAAACAATTTGATTTATGAATGTTCGTTTTTTTATGGGCGGAAAAATTAGGAACGAAAATACTGCATTCTGCGCAAAATACCATCTTTACTTAAATGTTTAATCAACGCTAATAAATAGGGGTTGTAATCACTGTTTGTACAATTCAATTGTTTATTTTGATTTCATATTAATTAGGTTTTGTATTTAGATCACTTTATCATTTGATGTGAAAAAAAAATATAAATCTGATTATCTGTTTATCTGATTATCTGTTTATCTGTTTATCTGATTATCTGATTATCTGTTTATCTGATTATCTGTTTATCTGATTATCTGTTTATCTGATTATCTGATTATCTGATTATCTGATTATCTGATTATCTGATTATCTGATTATCTGATTATCTGATTATCTGATTATCTGATTATCTGATTATCTGATTATCTGATTATCTGATTATCTGATTATCTGATTATCTGATTATCTGATTATCTGTTTATCTGATTATCTGTTTATCTGATTATCTGTTTATCTGATTATCTGTTTATCTGATTATCTGATTATCTGTTTATCTGATTATCTGATTATCTGTTTATCTGTAATCAGCTGTGAAAAAAAAATAATCTAAAAGTTTTAAGTAAATCAATTATATACTAAAATAAGCTTTATTTATGAGTGAAATGAGACTGGATTACAATATAAATTCGCTGAATATTCCGAGATGAAATGCCTAGCAGTATAATTTATTCCATTTTACATTAATTTTTTTTCTTTATTTGGAACTTTCGACGAGTTTATTGGAAGTTGATAGGATACATAATAGGCTGAATGTTTTTAAAATCCTCTTTGGCAACCTTTACTAAATCAGACAATGAACGCCAGATAGCGGTGTCGCTGTCCACGCATGTTTTCAGCGTGATCAGCGCACGCTTCCAGCGCTCATCGCTTGGTTCGCCTTCAACCTCTTTAGTGTTGTAGACTCTTAATTCTATATAATATTCCCCTCCTCGAGTGGGGTCCCGCTGTGTAGTGTATGCATTAGACCCCCTCTGCGAGAAGAAACTTTTCAATAAAGCAGCAGGTAGTGGCTGCAATTTTTGCTCCCCAGGCTCGCTGCACCCTTCACCGACGTCCTGCAAAAAAAATCATGGTTATAAATATTTTTTTTTTAAAGTTCAAGCTTGTTTGTCTCCTTCTAGTTTACATTTTGAATATTTTAGAAATTCAATGTAAATAAAACAGCATTCAGTCAATGATGCAGCTGCAAACGCATTTCACAGAGCTCTGATTTAATATTTATCTTATTAATTACATACTGCGTCTACTGATATTTTATAATTGTCATCGCGGTTTCGAACACGTTATAAAACAGCTATATACCTATGGAGGGGAAACTGATGTTATGAGTTAGTAGACAAATTTAAATAAACTCACCTGAGAGCGCTGCGTTAACAAGATGCTTTCGTCCTCGCTATCCGATGTAAATATCATTGGCGGGGCTTTTTTGTTTTTCTTGGCCTTGGGCGCCGAGGAACTAGCCGCTGCTCGTTTTTTATTTTTTGCCGCTGCTGCTTTTTTGGCTGGAACTGATGTTAGCCCCGCCTTCTCCAATTCTTCAACATCTTCTTCCCAAAATGGATTCTGCGACCAGCCAGGCCTAGAAGCATAAAAAAAAAGTTAGTATTTTATACGGTTACGTTATCGCTACTATTTAGCGATTATCAGAAAAATTATAGGGACTGTTCCTATAGAGGCTGCTTAAGTACACTAGTTAGGATTTAAACCAAACGAGAACAAATTTTGTAAAAATTGCTTTCCAAAACACTACACAAGTAATCTCATTGAAACCCCTCTCAATGCTGACTTATATCCTTTACTGCGGCGGATGCATAGGTATCGGATGTATACTTAAGCTTAAGATGCTGACTACTATGGCAAGCACTTCAAAATAAGGATAGTAATAAATAAGAAATATTTTATAATGTCTTCAGTTTGTATTAGGAGACTTTTATTAAGTTATTTTTAATAAGTTAAGTCTCTTAAGAAGCCGCTTTGAGATCAGTTCTAATCCATATCTACTTGAAGTAAACTCCTAGCAATGAGACGGTTAAAAAAAAATTGCCTGAAGCGCTGAAGAATAGAATAAGTAGGTAAAGTACTTACATACTTGCGAGTAATTTCCTCTTGTTCACACAAAAACACTGAGACGTTCAACTTCACTCAAAATCCAGCAACAAATAGACTGCGTTTGACTAAAGATGTTTCACAATGCCGCTACATGTAAAGCCTTGTTTATATGAGAGTATTGATCATACAGCGTCAATGCATGGAAAATATTCATTCAATATCTGCAGACGATTTCAATACCGATAATACTTAAACAAAGAGCTCATTATCGTTTGCAATGTATCAATATTTTTTTCGCTAATATGACGGCGTCTTTATAACTTGCCTTATAGAAATGTTTTGACCGATGGCGACGATAAGTCGCGGATATATGAGACGAAATTCTAAAAAGGCAATGCTTGGTACTTGCCTAGTTCAAACATTAAAATAAAACGAATTACTTCAATGTATTTTATCTACTTTTATAAGCCCGTGATTCTTATTTATGCAGCTAAATATAAACGAATCATTAATTAATTAATGTAATTTGATGAATAAAACTTGAAATTGAAGAAATCATTGCAAGATAAAACAAATTGTGATAATGCAAAAAGAACTGCAATAAGTTTTGTCAAACCGAGAAGATTTGAACCAGCATACTAAAGTCGTTCAAATTCCCGCTGACAGCGCTTACAAGGCATGTGACGAATTTATCAAATACTCTGCGGCCTTTGGCCAAGTTTGCATAATAATATTTCAAAACAAAGGCTGTACTTATGAGCTAAGTGTATTTAAATTGACAGTCATTCATAGCGGCATCTATTAAATCTAATGCAAACTAATTATCGCACTATAGGTTCACCCATACCTAACAGATAACAATTATCACTGCTCTATATTGATCTCTCTGAAAGTTCTTAAGCCAGATAGATGGCAATTATTTTGAATGCATGCTAATATGAGAAGTTGCGCCATCTGTGAAATTTATTGCAAACAATTGTAACGTTGCGTGAACCTAACAGGTATATTAAACAATTATCGCTGCTCTATATTGATCTCTGAAAGTTCTTAATAAGCCAGATAGATGGCAATTATTTTGAGCGCATGCTAATATGTGAAGTTGCGCCCTCTATGAAATTTATTGCGAACAATTGTAACGTTGGGTGAGCCTAGCAAGTATATTAAACAATTATCATTGCTCTATATTGATCTATCTGAAAGTTCTTGATAAGTCAGATAGATGGCGATTGTTTAGAACTATCTAGGGTTGTAGGTATAGTTGACTGCTCTCATAGTAAATACACATGATATAGAAATTTTAGTATACAATTCATAAGTTTTTAGTCAGCGTCCAAGCATTGTAATAGACAAATACTCGAAGAATAAGTTATTAACACATTTCATGATCGCTGAGTTTTTTTTTTTTTTTGCCATGTAAATTGTGAATCGCAATCCTGAGGTACTAGCATGAAAGATGCAAAATGTATACATCCTACTGCAGCCTACTGTGCATGCCTAGAACACACTATGACGATGTTTTTCCATTTATACGATTTTATAAACGTATAGCAGATACTTTAATCCTTATTAAAATATTTTTTATTTTTATTATTGCAGAGTGAATGACTGAAGCATAAGCTAGTATAAGAAATACCTAGTAACAATTTTTTAGTCATACTCTAGTCGTTTCTATAAACGAATGTCATAAAAGAATTAAGCTGAAAATAAAATGTTAGAACAAGTTATCAAACCATATTATAGCCAATACTCAGTTGAAGTTACTCGTTTAAATAGTTTTGAGTCATGGCCCAAAAGTATGGCCCAAAAACCTGCTGAAATGGCTGATGCTGGATTTTTTTATACAAACCAAGGCGATCGAGTTATTTGTTATTTTTGCGGCGGCGGAATGAAAGACTGGTTTCCTGAAGACAATCCCTGGGAAGAACACGCCCGCTTTTTTCAGTCATGTCCTTATGTGTTAATTATGAAGGGCGAGGAATATATCCGGAAAATAATTAGTGAAAAAATTGAACCATCTAACCAGATTAAATCATCAGAACGCCGTAAAACGCTGGGATTTAATGAAAATATATGTGTTGAAGCAGAAAAACCAAATAAATATGGTAATTTAATCTGCAAAATTTGTTTTGAAAATGAGCTGAGCTCCGTTTTTATTCCATGCGGTCATGCAGTTGCTTGTGGAAAATGTTCTTTGTCATTTAATAATAATACCTGTCCAATTTGTCGGAAAGTTTATTTTAAGTTGGTAAAAATATTTTTCTAAACTGACTTATATTGTGAAACTAAAAAAATATGACTCGATCACGTAGGCCTAGGGTCTTCAACCTGCGGCCCTCGGGCCTCATGTGGCCCGCCAGCTAATTTCTTGCGGCCCGCGGCCACCAATAAAGATTATTGAAATTTGAAATTATGTGTCTTTTATTTTATTGATAAGGTGGTAAAGTGTCGTGAAAAGTTGTGGCCCCTCGGACGATGTGAAATCGATGTTTGGCCCTTGCACTAAAAAAGGTTGAAGACGCCAGACGTAGGCAATCAATACAATAACAAGGCTTTGAGATGAAAGTAGAGAGAACATGACATGAGTGATGAAAATAAATGATCATAGAATTTATAAAGATGTTATCATGCTCAGTCAATGATTGCGATAAGTTTCTGCTAGCAATAAACAATCATGCGAGCCCCGGTTTATATGTCAAAGAACGCTGATTAACATACACCTTGCTGAGACGACTAAACAATATGGGGAGATTGAAGCTATCGCAATCTTGCATCGGATTTCACAAGTTTTAATGAACAATTGCGAACGATATATGAATTGCGACGATCAGACAATATGGGGAGTCTGAAGCATAAGCTTCAGATTTCGCCCGTTTGTATGAATTGAAACGATTGTAAGAATTGGGGATTCTAAGGCATTAAGGCACAAATTGCATAACTAAGCATAACAAAAGGTATATGAGACAATCATGAGAAGTGAGGGACTTCGGAGCATTGCTTGAGCTTCAGATTTCACTCGTCGTTTGTATTAATTGCAGAGATAATATGAGACACATAAGACGAGCAGAGGAATTGGGGACTGTAGAGCACGTGAAACGTGCTCTACAGTCCCCAATTCTACCCTACTACTATCTATAGGAAAACACAACGTCATTTTATATCCTTCAAAATGTTGAAATGTGCGTGCGAGAGTTGCATTAGCTCATGTCATCACCTTAAAAAGGCACTAATAGCTGGTTCGCACTGGTCGAGTAGCACCTCGTATCACGCGTCCGTGCTCACTGGTTGGGCCGATAACACCAAACTACTACTTTGATGGGAGGGAGGTGCTAATCGACTCGCTACTCGACCAGTGCGAACCAGCTATAACAGTCACTCGTCCACATTCTAGTAGAGTTATTATGCGCACAGATGATGTCAATGCTACTAAAGTTCACCTATCCAAATGGATAAGACTGCTGGCACGCCACGTTGCAAAACTTAGTACGTAGGTATATTCGTTTGGAACGGCCAAGGAAGCCTAGCCACGAGGGCTTCTACAACTCTGCTTTATAAATGTAATTAATTCATTTAAAAAAATGTATTTTTGTCCTCAGCCTCAGGGTCTGGCCCCCAGTTGAACGTGTCGACAGTAGCCGATGGCCCTGATGAAGATAAGGAAGAAGACGTCTATATCGAGTGCGAGGCGTCCGGGGTCGCCCCCGAGCCTTATTTCTTACTTACTGTTAATGGGTACGTACTTGAGTACTAACTAGTCTATCTAACCTACATACGATGTGAACACACAGAAACATGATACACTTTTCAAGTTTTTTTATACTAGATTTTTGTGCCAAAGAAATGAATGTCTAAACATAAATTCAAAATTAGAATTTTTTTCACAAGTGGCTACAAACTTCATCAGCCTTATTATAAACAAATCAAACCTGGGTTTAAACCTAGCTCAAGTCACGTTTTCTTATTATAAACAACTTAAACCTGGTTTATCTCATAAATTTAGGATAATCTCAGGTTTATAATTTTCGTATTACAAAAGACACTTTAATCGAAGACTACATAGTACCTGAGATAGTCCATGATTCATCATCACAGAACATAATCATTCAACAAATATCCACAGACTATAACAAATTATGGCAATCAATCGTTCATTCATTTTGGAATCACCAACTTATCTGAGCCGGTCTGAAGTTAGCCGCTTGTGCATAAATGGCCAATAGTGAATCGAGAATTCTCTAAACAGCTAACTTCAGACCGGCTTAGATAAGTTGGTATAACTGTACTCTCTTGCCGCAGGCTAAAGTCATATGCGCATACTACCTCGTCTTTCGTTTTAACGAATCAATTTTTAGTTTCTCTTCTTGACTCAGATCTCCGCCTTTTTGTTTTAAATCTCGTTATCAACTTGATATTGACAAATTCGTGGCAACCCATGCGTTTTGACATTTCAAATTTAGATCGGAGTCTAGAGTTTGAAATGTATGTTGGATAATGCAGTGCTACAAGTTGTTTTATTGAATAAACTTATGTGGGAGACCAAATAAAATTTGGCAAAATGAGATTTTTATTAGTTAGACCATACTTAAACTAGGGGTCGTTCGGGTTTATCTTTAAACCGTGGTTTAGGGGATAAACTCCGTTTTATAATAACGTCTGGTCTAAGTCTTTGATTTTTCTATAGAGCAGGGACCAACTTCGGTATCAAAGTTAGACCACGGACCAGTTAGTCCTGGCTTAAGCCTAGTCTAACTCACATTTTTATAATAAGACGGCATAACTTTAATTTTAGTTTCTGCTATAATATTCACGTAGGTAGGTTTTTATCTCCTATGGTAAATTTCACAGAACAGAGTAAACCCTAAATTCTGTCATTATTCTGTTTACACGTCTGGTGTCCACGACTGTACCTACCACATACCTACGTAGAAAGAATAAATAAATAAATAAAATAATAAATAATGCTGGGCAAACCACACAGCACTATCTAGCCCCAAAGTAAGCTATTCAAAGCTTGTGTTATGGGTACTAGATAACTGATATATTTAATACATTATATACTTAGATAGATATTTTTATTATACATAGAAAACACCCAGACCATTGGAACAAATTTCTGCAGATCGTACACAAATTTGTTCCACGGCGGGAATCGAACCCGCAACCTCTTGCGTCGCAGGCATGCTCTCGCCCGCTGCGCCACAGAGGTCGTCGCCAAAGAGTTTTTGATTTTGTCTGATATCATTAAAACATTTGAACAAACAAAACAACTTCAATAATTACCTCCGCGGTTTCCGGTTATGAGAACTTTTACAAACCAAAATATATACAACTGAAATGTATGATTTCAGACTAGAAGTAAACATGACCCCGTCCGTATCGGGTCCTGACAACAAAGGCTTGTATGATATCTTCAGCAACGCGACCATCAGTAAGGACGAGGCTGACGGCAGGGATGTGTGCTGCGAACTCTTCTATGTCAACCCCAATATCACGCACCAGCCCTACTTCGATAAGATAGCCTACTCTGGTAAGTTTGTTTTTGACAAGGAGCTTAGCCAAAACTAAAAGAATTACAGACTATGGCTAAGCATTAAAATAGATACCTACTCGAATATTCTCAAACTGGTAAAACTTATACCATTTTTATTTAAAGAATACAAAATCAGATGTTTGATTTTCAATCATTTCAGGACTCTCTAAATTACAGTTACAGTGTGTGACAGTTTATGAAAAAAATTAGGGCACTTAGGGTTAACTAAGTAGGTAAAAAATTTGTAAGAAATTCAAACTAATTTTCTCTTAATGTCTTTATTATGTTATGTCGAAGCATGAACAAATTAATAAAAAACCATAAATAGACATGAATGTTATGTTAATCACATCAACTTCGTTGAAAAAAAAAATTACTTATCAAACTGCTCTATAAGTACATAGTTAAGTACGAAGGCCGACCGCTTTCTTTTTGTTGAAGTAATGCTGGCATCGGTAGACCTGTTCTGTGAAGTAATGGAATTGATACAGAGGCAGAAATAACCCCTCGATATCGGCTGTCTTCTTGATTGTTCTAATAAAAAAAGTAAGGTTGGTAGATCGGAAAAGTTCTATAGTCGTCTCCCGTGTCCTATAGAGCAAAACAGATATAAAAAACTTAGCTTCACTAAAACTTTAATCACTCTTATTTATTCTTAGTAATCCGTGGATAACGTAGTGGGTTGTACATTTACTCATACAATCTTTAGTAACAATAAGTAAATTAAGATTACAATGTACCTATCAATGTTGTCCTATGTAATGTTTGGACGTACCTCTGACTACCCCCCTTAGACATCCTCAAAGAATCTTGAATTAGTACCTACTTGGTACTGGGAGATCTGAAGGGATATCTACCGTGCCTGGTATCAAAGTCGTGAAGCTGTTTCAGTTTTCAGTTTTGTACCTATCAACTGTTTGTTATTCCAAATAAAGTAAAATAAAATAAAAACACTAATGTATTATTACCTGCAGAGTAAAAGTACTTTTAAGCATCGCGTGGAACTGGCACTAGAGTCACCTAGTTTTATGACGGTTCAAGATGGTCCTTGTGATTTTATTGAATAAACATATTTTGACTTTGACTTTGACATCACAAATTATTATGCCCTATGTTATTGGCACCCTAACGAGGTACAACTTAAAATGGCGCCCAAACAAGGGGCAATAATTTGAACTGAATTGAGTATGTAGTATTGCGAATGGTAATAATAACTCAGCAGAAAATGTACACTGGTGGATGGATGTAGCGTATCAACGGAATGATTCGTTTTCGCATGTACCTATACGTATTTTCAAAGTGAGTTTGCATACCGAAGCCAAAATAACATAATTATGGCTTAAACATGTCTTGGTATTTAGATACTGTTGATATAACTTTAATAATGCATATTTGAGACATCGCATGGGGTGGAAACGATTACCGTGTTGAACAAGTACAAACGTACAGTAGTCACAACGGGTCTTTGTGCATCGTCTAATATATCTCAATCTGGTGCATGTGCAACCAGGGCGCAGATTCGTAGGGAAAAATCAGTGTCACAAAGATTCATCGTGACTTCTTTAAGTACATAAACATGCATATGGCATACACTTCATCAGCCAAACGCTTACAATAGTTTGGTGTAAGAATAAAGCTGTTCACAAACACAGAGGTTATTTTTTATTTATCCACAGGTAATGTGACGGATATCGTTATTTAGCATCAGATAACCTCTGGTATATTTAATCCAACGTTGGCATTCGATTCCGACTCCAAGCGGTTATGGTAGGCTTAAAAAGCGCGTGCACACTCGCCTTAGCTTGTACCTGTGTGTCGCTGTATGTTACTAACTTAGCGGTTGTACGGGGCAGGCGGCGGTTTCACCACTGAGGCGCCAGAGGACACCACTGAAACGGACACGACGACATCCGAATCTTTGCAAGATGAGAGTAAGTGGCTAAGTGCTACAGACAGATCCCCTTTCGACTTTTGCGCGTACACCTCACCTTACTCTTACCTCCTTCAGGCTTTCAATACGTGACCTCTTTTCTTGATCAAACATTCACCATCCCATGATGATAATTTATATATCTATCATTGATGTATTTCTTTTTTGTTAAAATTTGCAAAAGGTTAAATAAATAATTTGAATGAACGCTAGTTAGAATAATAACCCATGTCATGAGTAGGTACTAGAAACTGCGGTTATCTGTTGTAATACTGGGCCAGAATACCCCATGCTACCCAGGAATCATACCTCTATGATTTCAGTCGCTTAATCACGATCTGAAAAACAGTTGGTTTTTAATGAGGTCCTTGTAGGTTCCCGTTGTAAGTCTCCGTGCTTAAGGGTCCGGTGACAGCAGCTCGCAATTTCGAGGTGCGATTGGCTATTATTTCATTTTATTTCATTTCGGGGAGGTTGTTTGAAAGAATAACTCTAAAGAAACACGCATAAATACTGTTCGAACACAAATAATACAATAATATAAGGGAAATGTGATTGAGCCAGATATCATTTTGGTATTAGGTAAACGTAAGACCAAACATACTAATACCAAAATGATTTCTGATTCGGGCATGTTTCCCTTATATTATTGTATTATTTGTGTTCGAACACTATTTATGCGTGTTTCTTTAGAGTTATTCTTTCAAACAACTTCCCCGAAATGAAATAAAATGAAATAATAGCCAATCGCACCTCGAAATTGCGAGCCGCTGTCACTGGACCCTTAATTTCAATTTTTATAATTTTATAAGTGTTTGCTACACGAAAATCATCATAATTATTATTTTCTGTAGACAAATTTGATCAAAAAGTGTGTCCCAAGATACCACTAGTACCTAGCCCTGGTGACGCCTAACCTTAGGTATTCAGTGGTCAGTGGTAACATGGCGCTAGGCGAGCCCTGAGGGCGGGCTAGCGGCCTTGGTTGGCCTTTGGCTATGTGTTGCGAGAAGTTTGTTTGCGTCAGTTATAGCGTGGTGGTCAAATATATAGGTAGGCAGAAATAGAGCGTCCGTAACTACTAGCTTGTCAAGACCATTTTTGGATATCATTGTGGTTTCAAATAGTTCTTTAAATCATTAAAACCAGTGAGCCGAACTTTGTTTTTCGTATTTAATGTACTGGTACCTACTTCTTTATCTCTCTTATATTTCGTTACCCTATCTACCGATACCTGCCTTCTCCCGACAGATATTTTCATATTTTATGATATTTACCTGTGTATATGTATGTAGATGGTTTAAGTATTTTTATTGTTAAGGATTTAATTTACTTATGACCTAATTACACATAACACAACAAATTAAAACACGTTGCAAATTTTGACACTTGTCTTGCCGTGTGGTGCGTTGCTTTCTACTAAAATATCTAGTTATTGTTTTATCTTTATTTGTGTTGAATATTAAAGTTTTTTTTACTAAATGGTACGCGCTATTGCCTACAGTCTTTCAGACAAAAGACTTTGATTACTTGCTTAGAGCAAAGCTAAAGCTTGGTTTTAGTAGTTTTGTTACGTTTTATTATTGCAAAATAATCATCTCCATCTCCAGAAATATCCAATCAAATCATCAGAAGGAAACATATCATCATGATGAAGTAAATGCAAAATATAGGACACAAAATTATTGTCTATGAAAAAAACATTCAAAAAAGAAAAGTTCACTGATGCCGAGAAATGATATCATCATCAGCCTGGAAAAATCTATTGCTGAAAATAAGCTTCTCCTATACATTTCCGCGTCCTGCATCTTTACAATATCGTCGGCCCTTAGGGGCGTTCTACGGTTTGTCTTCTCACCATGTTCGCCATTGCGAAATTTATAAATTGGATTAAATCTAACAATAAAATTATTCTACGTCCCCTTGACTGTGATTTTATATCCTAATTATTTGAGCCCAGTTTTTACTATCACCAATTTATTTTTACATCAAGGCTCGTGCACGTGCTATGTTAAAAACGTTTTCCTCGATCCTAGAAAATGCTGAAGCAGCTACCCGTTTAACCTATCTCCACTGACCATAAAAGGCCTCGTTATGAAAGAATTCGTGTAATAGGTTCTAAGTAAATTTTCCTGATTGCAGAAGGCCACAGCTGCCAGCCGCAAACCTCGTGGATGCTGTTGGCTGTCCCGGTGATAGCTCGCATAACCTCGCTAGTTTGATTCAATGTGATACTAATGTTATGTTTAAATAAGTAAGTGTTGATTTAATTCTGTGGTTATTGAATATACGTTTTTTAATTAAAAACTGTATTTGAATATTCCCACATATCTAACTAGGTAGGTAGGTACCTCCTAAATTAATGTCAGATGAACGTTTAAGTAACCAAAATAGTTACATTATGTACCTAGCTACTACTCACCTAGTATAGCCTGTTTTGTCAATAAGTACAAAGTCTAGTTTAACATTACAATCTCGACATTTTAGAAATTAAAGTAGCAAGTCCTATTATGTTTCGAAGCGAAGCCAGCCTTGAAAATAATGCAGAAGCTCCGCTTGTAGCTTTTCCTAAAAAAAAATGGGAATTCAGCGATATATGTAAAGTTGTTGTATGCTCATTCATAAAAATGGTAGGCCAATTTGAGATCTAAATGTAAACCGCCAATGTTGACTACTAGGTAAGTACACGAATACCAATCACCTGTAAAATCATTTTTGTCTTGTGCATGCAATTTTTAACAAATGGCTTGACAAAATAATAAAGCAAGCCAATGAATAGCATAATTTTAGTTTACCTATGTTGACGATTTTTTTCGTAATAACTGTGTAGTCCACTTGTGGGATTTGTAACCGGCAAGCCACTTCAGCATTGCCGCCGAAATATTCAGCGGACACCACCGCCGTACACTCGGTGTCGTAGAAAGAACCGTTCCGCCAAATACGCTGTTGCTGTGCTATGGACATTCTGAAACATTCATTCAATTTCAATTTTAGTGACAGAGGGCAGTTCACACAGCCATTCTTCTAAAATGTGAGAGCACTTGTGAAAATATACTACTTTTTGGAAATTGAAGAAAAAGAAAGAGAATTGTGTGGAAATACGCATGGACAACAATGTGTAAGTGAATAATTAACCTACACTGAAAAACATAAAACAATTCGTCTTTTGGTAAGGGTAAACCAAAACGTCATCTCTGTGATATTTTTTCTTTTAGAAAAATACGCTATTGATTTTAGCGTAGGTACCTATATTCCTTTTGATTTTCTTTCCTTTCGATAAAATTATTGGGACCATCACAAAATAAAAATCAATAAATAGTTGGTGGAGTAATCGTGTAACAAACATAGAAAAGCATGCAGTTGAATTGAAAACCTCTTATTTTTAGAGAAGTCGGTTAAAAATTACTGCGGGTGTCGCTAACTAACATTGTAGGTAACACGCTATCCAGTCTCTGTCTCTTTTATAGCTTAGGAACTTACGTAGTAGGTAAATTATATTGTAGGCATGCTGGAAAGCTAACTTAACTTTAATACCTAGGTAGGTAGGTACACGCACATACTTGTTGAATTCAATCATTAAATCTGGCTGTGGGTAAAGATGTTTGGCGATGCATTTTATGCTTAGAACGACCGGTTCCACAATGTTAATCGTTAGCTCGAAATCGTGTTCGGGACCTGAAACCAATGATAATCTAGATTGAAGAAATATGCACCGGACTGAAAGAAGAATAGCATTGCCTCTTAGGTCACGCATGCATGATAGGAATTTGCCATACGCTGCACTTCAATAATTGACCGAGCGAGCGAAGCGAGCGATGCGTCTCAGTTTCCACATTGGCCAAAAATGCGTTTGTCCGGATGTCTGTCTGTCTGTTCTCCTCTACAGGTCGCATTTTTCAACCGATCTGGACGAAACTTGGTACACAGGTTATATGACTTATTAGAATTTTTTTGTCGTCGGGGATTTTTGATTGGAGGGGTACTTAAAAAAAGGGCAAAAAGGGGGCTATTTGATATACTGGATATCTCCACCAAATGAGATCCGATTTCGATTATTTTTTTTTATTTGAAAGGTAGTAACTATAACTTGGTCTCATAAAAGTTTGGCGAAGATCTGATAAGGATCTTCAGCATGATGAACAGGATAGCTCATCAAACAATCGATGGTTTTCAATCAAATTTGAGAGAAACACAAAGGACCTCATTCTAAGATATCATTTTTTTGCATCATATATATATATGATGCAAAAAAATGATGCAAAACGGAAAATGCACTTGCACATTACATTCCTCAAATAGCTCACTTTTAGTATGCTCGCGAGGTCTACAGCTCCCAGAGCCACTAGTACCTACTTCAACTTGATTCAAACTTAATAGGTAGGTATTATGGTACCTACACCTCATGTAGGTATGCCTGTAATTTCACCGGCAACTACAGTAGTTGTCGGTGAAATTACAGGCTCATGAGGGTGACGGCAAGGAGGTAGGGCACATGAGGAACCGAAACACAGCAACACTGGCTTGGCAATAGAAATAGGCATAGATGAATAGGGTGTAACGAAATATTTCGTGGGTGCCTTGGTGCTCAGTAACTTACTGAATATAACCATAGATTTCGTTTTCAGCTCCTTCTGACCACGACTTTGAACAACACACGTGTAGTCGCCGCTCAATTCAGGAGTTAGTTCCGTTAGTCGCAGAGTTTGCTGCTGTACTGGGTGATATGCTAAAAAAGTTATATAGGGATATATTTGATCGTAGTAGGTAGGGTTAGATGATTAAATTTAAAATATCATAAGTACCTATGGGCAAGCACCTATTCGGGAGCTGTCTACAGTGCTGCTCGCGATGTTGTTTCTTCCGATTTTAAGTCTATTTACTGGTAGGTAGTTGTACTTACGTCGGTATCAATTGGGTTTTCCGATTGTTTCATAATATTTTTACAAATTCAAGAAATGCGCTATCGTTTGTTAGGCGCCTCCTACACATAGGTACCTACTATTTGCTTACCGGGCGTCCTATGTGAAAGATCGAGCCGCCCAGCCAGCAAGCCGCTGGCCCTAGGTTCCTTCCCCTCGCTCCACTCGTACACCTGAGTTCCATTGAGCAGCCACTGCACCGTTACATCATCGTCAGCTCCAGAGAAAACACATTCCAATGACGCACTGCCGCAATCGCTTGCAATAACTTCAGGTACCACTAGTTTGTCTATTCGAACGGTTAAAATATCTGTAGATGCAATTTGAGATTTAACCTTGAGTGTAAGATCAAAATTTGGTTTTACATCATACCTAATCACCACTAAGATTAGTTTTTAACTTACTAGTCATGAGCAAAAACCTTTGGGCGACTGGTTCCATAAAAGTTTTTAAGACCATATTTTACTTTATTAGATTACTGTGCTAACAACTGAGATCTCGTTGCGCTGCCGTTGACGGCCGGTATTTGTGAGATACTTACCTACCTAGCGAGTCAGCGAGAGAGTCCAGTGGCAAAGCTATTAATTAAACGTGTATGCAGTGATGCGAGAGTTCATAACATTCCATGCGAATAAACATCACAGAACACATATATCCTTACGGAAAGAAGCACTAGTCCATAGAGCAAAAATGCCAACACGGGACCACACTAGCGCTATAACTTAATCCCACAGACCTATCGATTGGCGCGAAATTTAAAATTGTATATATAGCTATAGGTAGCTTTATAGGTAGGGGATTTTATAGGTTCAGGGGTGCAAATTTATGATTTTTACTATATGACTGTACATCTCTCAGAAAAATTGTCTTTTTGCTTTGCAAATTGATGAATATTGAATATAGACCATTCTCCTGACAGATAGATCACACAGAATAAATCCATAAATTACACTCACTGTTAAAAGTTAATACTATGAAAACGTGAATTAGATCTGCCGTGAAAACCGTGAAAGTTCGAAAAAACTTTCTATCCATAGTTCACTGTTTTCACGGTGCGATACTAAACTGAGAAGTAACTACAAGTTTTTGTATGTTCTGAAGTATTATTTATTTTACTTCTTCTGTGAATCGTCTATTTTTTTAATAAACAATGCCGTTTTAAACATATGCATATTATGGTGGATATAATAACATGTAACCTGTTATTTTCAAAATGTTCAGAACAATCATGCAACCACTGGAAATCTCTATAACTAGTAAATATTTGGTCTAATGATCCAGATGTTTGTTTTAATTATATTTTATATCAGATATTAATATTTGTAAGGCGGAACTACGTTGATTCTTAATTCTTTTTCGAAGCCTTTTTTTTCTATAGTTTTTTCTACATCTTGCGTAAAGTTTTCGTTTTCTAGGGGTCAATTCTGCAGATCTACTCAAGTCCAGCTCTCTCAAAATTCCTTTTGCAGCCTTTGCAGGTGCCTGAAAATAATAAAATGTATTGGTTATTAGTTATTTAAAACAAGATGACTCTTACTAGATTTAATAGGCCATAATCGGTTTATTTCTCTTTATTTGCATGCTAGATTATAGTAGGTAGGCTACCTATTGTGCTAAAAAAATATTTAATAGATGCATAAAATAATTTTGACCGATACAAGAGAAAAGACCATCCAATAACAGATTTTTTTTGACGGTCTCAATTCTGTTGTCTAGTTTTTCTAATTTAACCTAATTTGACAGCTCTAAAAATATTGCCGTACCTTTATAAAACACCGAAACGAAAAGGATGGCGATAATTTTAGAGCTGTCAGATTAAGTTTAGGTTAATGCAACGACAGAATCGACACCAATAGCATACTAGAGTGCTAAAGCTCTCTATGAAGGGCTCATCCGGGAAACTAATCTCCACTATGCTTTTTTCTGTTGACAAACAACGTTGCTGTTTTTGTTTGTGCTAGTATCTATGATTATTGTACCTTGGTGCGTTCCTATTGTGTATGACTTACGAAGCAATGCTTTGTTATAGACGACAAGCAGATGGCCCACCTGATGTTAAGGTGAAGATAAGAGCTAATGTGACTCTCGCTCGCACGTTTTGACTTGTTGAAGGGTATAAAATCACAAAACCCATATTTGAAAAAACGCAAACAACCATTTGTGTGCAATCACATTGCGCACAGTTTATTAAAAAATTCATTGATGGTACAAGTTTTCCTACTTAAAAGTTTGCTCTTCTAGTTTTCGTACATAAGCAAACTTTTGAGTAGGAAAACTTGCATCAATCAAAATAAAATTTTTACTAATCTGTGTGCAATGTGATTGCACACAAAATGGTTGTTTGCAATTTTTAAAAATTGTATTTAGTAATTTTATATCTTTCAAAATGTCGAATCGTGCAAGCGAGAGAAATATTAGGTGTTGTCTTCACCTTAATTGGGTTACCACTTTACATCTGGTGGGCCATCTGCTTGTTTCATCAGCTTCTTGATAAAAATAACTATTTAACACTGGCTGTACCTTGAAAGCTTCGAAGCATGGTTGAGTTTGAGTAACATCTAGTGTTGCTTCTTCACTATGGCTTTTAGTAATCACCTGAAAAAATAAGAAACATCAATTAATTATTGTAAAGTATGAAGGTATGTACATAGGAAGTTGTCTTTTTTGCCACAATGCAGCATTGCTGTGTTTTGGTTTGAAGAGTATGGTTGCCGGAGAAATTACAGGCATAAGATGTAATTTTGACCAAAGTCAAAATTTATTTGTATTTATATTATGTTATTATTATTTATATAAACTATATATAAAATCACAAGTATCACTTTGAAACTAACATAAGAGACTATCGATTAACAGATAACTAGCCTACTAGAGTACCTACTAAAGCTCTTTGTGAAGGGTTTGTTTGGGGAAGTTCCTACTGCCATCATGCTTGTTTCTGTCGCCAAGCAGCGTTGTTGTGTATTTGTTTATGCTGGTGAAATTACAGGCCCATGCATGAGGTTTAGCATTTATACGCCTCTAATTGATGGAAGCAGGGCACGAAGCAATGCTTTGTTATAGACGACAAGCAGATGGCCCACCTGATGTTAAGGTGAAGACAAGAGCTAATGTGACTCTCGCTCGCACGTTTTGACTTGTTGAAGGATATAAAATCACAAAACCCATTTTTGAAAAATCACAAACAACCATTTTGTGTGCAATCACATTGCGTACAGTTTATTAAAAAAATCATTTTGATCGGTACAAGTACAAAATGGTTCTTTGCGATTTTTCAAAATTGTATTTAGTAATTTTATATCTTTCAAAATGTCGAATCGTGCGAGCGAGAGAAATATTAGGTGTTGTCTTCACCTTAAGTGGGTTACCACTTTACATCTGGTGGGCCATCTGCTTGTTTCATCAGCTTCTTGATAAAATAACTATTTAACACTGGTTGTACCTTGAAAGCTTCGAAGCATGGTTGAGTTTGAGTAACATCTAGTGATGCTTCTTCACTATGGCTTTTAGTAATCACCTGAAAAAATAAGAAACATCAATTAATTATTGTAAAGTATGAAGGTATGTACATAGGAAGTAGTCTTTTTTGCCACAATGCAGCATTGCTGTGTTTTGGTTTGAAGAGTATAGTTGCCGGAGAAATTACAGCCACAAGATGTGATTTTGACCAAAGTCAAAATGTATTTGTATTTACATTAATATATTATTATTATTATTTTTATGTGTATATACTAGCGACCCGCCCGCGCTTCGCACGGGTGCACATTGTTTTTCTACTATATCATGCATGTATTATACATAATATAAACCTTCCTCTTGAATCACTCTATCTATTAAAAAAACCGCATTAAAATCCATTGCGTAGTTCCAAAGATTTAAGCATACAAAGGGACATGGGGACATAGGGACACAGAAAACGACTTTGTTTTATACTATGTAGTGATACTTTAAATAAAATCACAAGGATCACTTTTAAACTAACACAAGAGACTATCGATTAATAGATAACTAGCCTACTAGAGTACCTACTAAAGCTATTTGTTAAGGGTTTGTTTGGGGAAGTTCCTACTACCATCATGCTTTTTTCTGTCGCCAAGCAGCGTTGTTGTGTATTTGTTTATGCTGGTGAAATTACAGGCACATGCATGAGGTTTAGCATCTATATGCCTCTAATTGATGGAAGCAGGGCACGAAGCAATGCTTTGTCACAGATGACAAGCAGATGACACACAAGATGGCCCATCGGCTTGTTTCACTAACAACTAGATAAAAAAAAAATTTAACCCTTACCTTAAAATAAATAAGATCAGCTTCGCAGCATGGTTGAGTTAGAGTAATATCTAGTGTTGTTTCTTCCCCATGGGTTTTAGAAATTCCCTGAAATATTACAAACAAAAATGATAGAATATGTAGATCAGATAACTGTATACATATATATTACAAGTGTAGTGTATGCTGGTTGATTTCACTTGCATATTAATGAACACAATAATAAAGGTATATATATCTATATCCATTCTCAGAATTATGGTATAGCCATTCCATACCAAACTTTATGAAAATTGACTAAAGTGGCTGAGCCTTCCTTTTCTCAGATGTTAAGCAATGATGAGCTTGAAAACATCCAAATTATAGGCATTCGAATAAAAGGATGCATACACTCACTCGATCAATAAAAATTTACTTACTTGAATTTTTGCTTCTAGGTTATTAAAGGATGTGTCACTTGGAGTTGCACATTGTTCCTGTCGTAGCTTTAACATTGTACCTTTGCTTACAATTGCGATGGCAAAGTTATTCAATCGTTTCCTTGAACTACTGGTACAAGAAGTGTCATCAAAGTGCTTACTGCATAACATCTTATGTTGTTGGTATAAGCTTTTTAGTGATTTTAGTAGACCAGTTCCCAGCTGGGTAACAATATTCGGCCCATACCTGTGCCCTGAAATGAATGAATGTCCACATTGAAGATAGATTGCTTACATCAACACAAAAGTGTACTTAGTAGGTAGGTAGGTATCTACTGACATTCAGCACACCATAATTAGGTAGTTTATTCTATTGATAGGTATACTAGGTACTTTTTTTTTAATGAATAGAGCATCCTTTGACTACAATCTCACCTGATGGTAAGAGACGATGTAGTCGATGTTAGTGCAGAATGGTCTAAAAGAAACCTATTCACTCTTGCCTTTAATAGGTATTTTTAATGGTCAGGAAAAGCAGATGACGGGAATGAGTTCCAATCTTTAGCGGTTCGCTTAATGAAAGCAGATTCGAAGTGCTTCATGCGAATAGTGCTTACCAGGTATTGATGCTACTGGGTCGTGTGTCTACTTGTTCTGTGGCGGAATAAGGTCATGCAGTTCTTGGGCGCATTCTCTGAAATGCAGTCTAGAATTGCATATCGATAAGCAAGCAACTTCCAAGGGTGTTCGAGACTCAGGATTTTAGTCTCCGCCATGTGTTGTTCACCTATTAACCTGATAGCTCTGCGCTCAACTCCTACCTAGGTACTACCTACTCTGTTGAAGATGTCAATGAGAGATAGCTTAGATCTTACTTTACTATGGGATACGAAGGTGATAGTGGTATACTGTAATATTTTAGACTTACTTTATTGGGCCATGTTCACCGTAGTGGAAATCGGATCTTTGCAGATTCGCAGATTTGGGTCGTCATTGTCAGTGTTATGACTTATCGCACTAAGTCTTTCTTCTTGGTTCTTCAGACATTGTGAACTGGTAGAAAACATTTAGTTTCGAGCAAATTTTACAATCACAAATTAGCAAACAACATTGTGTGTGGCACAATGAAAAATTTTCAACTTTGTGTAGGTAGGTACAACTTTTTTTTGCGTCACTTTGACTCTGACTTGACACAATAATAAACACCGCCCGCCATTTTGAATGTTGTTGTTTTGATAATTTCTGCTTCCGACTGGCTGTGTTACAGGCATATTACAGTCATTTTAGAAATTTAAGCATAAACTTTTTTACCTCTGTTTTACTTATAGCGCTGTCTTTTACGGTAAAGCACTCCCACCTTGTTGGCATTTCATGCTTAAGAAGTTGACTCCCCATGATAAACATTAGGTACACGTAAGTAATATCTGTAATAAAAAAATCGTACTTATACAAATAATTAAAACAACTGAAATCATAGGTATGGCAATTTTTTTACTCACTTTAAATGTTCACCGGTATGTAGTATGTTTATGTATGTTTAAATAACAATGTTGTTTGATATATCACTTTAACCTTCATAAAAAATATTTTTATGATTACAAACTCACATAAGGGAGGTACTGCGTTGGATGATAGATAAGGTACCTATGTAGGTACTTTTTCAATTGGTTATTGCTGAAGACATACACAACTAGGTACTAAATTTTACAGAAATGCGTTATTATAATGTACCTAACTAGGTAAGGTACCTAAGGTATTTAGGTAGGTAGGTAGGCATTTGTGCTAAATCATACTCCAACTGACTTCTGTTTACAAAAATCTCGAGAGGCCAAGCATAGTATTATAATCGAACTAAACCATAGGCATAGTGACCAAAATGGTAACCCTACTTATTAAAAATATGAATTCATATTCACTGCGCTCTGTTGAAACTGCTTTTGTAATTGATTTGCAAGCTGCTCTCATTATGGCTACAGTCTTTGGTAAATAAAATAACTTGGTAAAGTAGGTAAGTATGTACCTAAATGATAAAATAATATTATAAATACAACAAGCTAACATAATGTCACAACTTTGTGTAGAACTTAATATTTTTGCTTTTGTAATTATTGCTAATCGTTCTACATACAGCTTTTCTTAGATAAATTCTTGATAATAAGAGAGAATCATAGGCGAATTGTTAGGTACCTGATGTAAAAAGTTATAATAATAACACTGTTGTGTTACGAACTACACGAAAACAATATAAATTTCATTGCATCATTCCACAGCTACAAATAAAAATATAATATCTAAATAACTAACCTATCTGTTAACTTAGTCCTAATCCTCATCAATCTTTTATAAAAAAAAAGCTTTCAACCTAAGTACTTAGTACTTAAAATTCAGATGACTTGGCCATAAAACTATACAACCCGTTTCATTACATAAATTAATCTAAAATGGCGCCGCTGATAGCTCTCACGAAGCGAGTGAGAGGTAACTATAATTAAATATCTGGGTGATCTACAACATCGGAGAGACAGACAGTCCACTCTGCAGAGGCTGCCTATCCGAAGAAGAATCAGCTGCCCACGTAGTCCTGGAATGCGAGGGCGTAGCCTCCCAACGACAGCAAATCCTAGGAACCCCCAGGTCACTCCTCCACGCCTGTGAAGCCCCCAGGAAGCTTTTGCGCTTTTGGGAGGAGCTAGGCTGGCTACAATTATAGCCAAATCACCCCTCACGCATAATGGACCACCTTAGAGTCTAAATGCGGATACAGGAGTCCAACACAAGTAACAAGTAATATCTGGGTGACCGGGCTTTGCTCAGTTGCTTAACAACGCCATGCACTGAAGTAGCTTAAAAAATATTAGTATTATTGTATTTTCCAATAGATGTCAGGAAAAGTCACATTTTTCAGAAGTTGAGTTATTCATTGCGACAATTTTTACACATGAATCCTAGCTAGTTCGATTTATCGCCCCCGAAACACGCTGCATAGGTAAGTACTTAATCGTTGGAGCCGTTTCTGAGATTCAAATTTTAAATAATTACCTATTAAAGGTATGAGATAATAGTGTTCAAGTGAGGGGCAAAGACCAGCGGCGCTATTTTAAATTCGCTTCTATACTGAAACGGGTTATACGGTCAAAAAATTATATCCATGCCCCATCCATAATAGTCGCATTATCACATTATATCCGCTGTTTTACAAAATATGTTCATATAATTTTTTCTACCTTTTTGGTTATCCCACGCGATACAATAATAATAGTCTGGAGCCCAACTTATCCCGAAAAACAATTTCATCGGGTAGTTTAGTCAGCGACAGCACATAAAAATTGCAAAAGTTATATAATTGTAATTTTTGACGCACTTATCAGTCGCAAGATGAAAAATTAAGCATAAACAATTAAATGTGGAGGACCCCACAGCTCAGTATTTTGTATTACATATGTAACAATGGGCTAAAGAAGATACCTACCTATGCATTAAAGGGTTGTATCACGGCTGATTTACAGACAAGTAATTATAGCCATAATAATCTAAGTATTGGAATACTACCAATAAAATCATCTTTCCATATAAAAGTATACTTAATAGGAATAACAACAATTTATCATCTATCTTAAATACAGCTACTGGAGTAAGTTTATATTTGGCATGGCATGAACAAATTTGGCAATTATGGTACATATGTTCTAATATTTAAGGTTTAACAGTATCAAACCCACCTTGCCCCCCTCCCTCCAATTATTTCTTAGGAGGCAATCCTCCTATTTTTCCGGTGGGAAATACATTTCTTTATTATACATGATATCTTATGTATAATACATATAACATTCTGCTGACAATGAACTACCACATTTGATTCAGAACAGTGCACTTATGTAACCTACCTATCTATAACATATTTCACACTACACAAAGACCTACACTTACATTGTATATTATTTGTTATTTACAATGGCAACCTAGCTGTGGACATTAACCACTAATCATTGGTAAAATTTTTTGTATAAGCTGCTTAGCAAAATAACACTGAGAATTTCTCTCCAGTGAAAATATTTGGCATTTATGTTGAACAAGCAATTATTCTTAAAACTACTGCTACCAATTAACATACAGCAAACACTTTATAAGTGCCTGTACAACAAACATACAAGTTCTACCAATTATCATATTATAAGCTTAGGTATGTTTTTTTAATGTTGTTTTAATTATTATTTCTGTGTTTTTCTCCATTATTTGGACTGCCACAGACAACATTACAAGAATTATGTCTCATCTTGCGAGGACCATCTGCATCTACATCTGCATCTGCTGCTACTGATGTTAGAGCAACAGTTTTGTCAAAATCAATAGTAGTGTATCCATTTTTGGCAATAGGTACATTCTCATTTGAGTTGGCGGTATTATCCATACTGCTTTGAGACACAAGGTAACTGCGCCTTTGGGATGTATGGGAAGCACTACTATCATTCTTTGGACTGCTGTATGACTGGCTCGGTGGTGTAATTATTTCTCTGGACGTTTTCAATATCTCCTTATTTGCATCAATATCAAGCACAGCATAGTTTACTTCTAACTCTTCTACAGGTGACATTGATGTAAATGTATCAGACTCGGAGAACTTTTGGTTGTGATCAAAGCTGAGAACTTGTTTACTTTTAAAGCTATCACCTAGCTCTCCCAATGATAAATTGGCATATGTGTTGACTTCTTGTTTAGGGACCACTGATAAGTTGCAGTTGTGTTCCATTCGCTTTCCACTTGGTTTAGGTGGTGGGAGAGGAATCATTTCATTTCTTTTCATATCTTGCAAATTATCATCTGTCAGTTTGATGTTGATATAATACCTTGCTGACTCTTGTTGCTCTAAGCTAAGTTGGGCATAGCGCTCGCTGGTACAGCTCAGAGTAGGGGATAATGGACCTTTGGCCTGATTGTCGGCAACATTACTCTTGGTATATCTACTTTCAATGCAGTAAGATTCTTCATCATCTCTTATTTGGAACAGACCACCTTCTTGTCTAAAAGTGTTTCTGAGCAAAGCAAGATCTCTATTAAAGTCATTTGAGTATGCATGTACGGGATCAGTCACTGAATCTCCTTGGTTATTATTATGTTCTCTTTTAAAATCTCTTAACTGATACACATTGCTGGCATGATTGGTACTAGTTTGTGAACGTGGATAGAGGGGCATGACTTCCAAAATATCAACACTTGATGATGATCTTAAAATCTGATTAACATTTCTTTCTACTCCCACAGTTAGGCCATTCGCATTACCATTATTGATTGGTCTTAAATTGTCCGGCTGACCATTGTCTATTGAAGACCGATGTACAACACTAGCTTGCAAAGTTTGTCTGCCCTGAGGGATTGGATTCATACGAGAGACTGGATATGATGTGGAATCATGCGAAACATTTCTCAATTGTATCTGGGTTTGCAATGCCCTGAATAACAGTGAGGCTTTTCTACACTTGAATGCATATATCCCTTCACCAGTTTCACATCTTCGGCCTGCAATGAGTACATTATTATAAGAAAACAGAAAGATATAGAATATTATTACTATAGGATAATACACGAACGCTGAACAATCTACACAAAGCCAAGGTAAAAATATGTTTAATATTACAAGGACATAGAAGAAAGCAGTGTATATCCTGGATGCATACCCATGTATACCTTCAAACTTTACAGTAAATATTTTTATCTGTAAAAGTGTTAAAGTAATGTTGGATTACCAGATTCAAAGCTGAATACTTCTTCTTCAAATCCATATCTTCTGAGAGAGTGCAAAGGCCACACAGTTGAATCTCTTCCTTCTCTGAACAATACAATATTTGTGTCTGTTATTTCGAGTAGACCTGAACAAAGGTCTACCCCATGTTCATCGATGTTGACAACACGAAACAGATTTGGATTCAGATCCGAGGACTCTTTTTTGCTGTGTAAGCACCCCATTACATGACCGGGACCTACTGATACTTTATTTTTATATGAAGCTTTCGCGATTATTGGTATAGCGGGGCTAGCAGTTTTTGCCCCTTGTAGGATAGGAGTTTAATGAGTGAAATGAAACTGAGAACTTGAGGAGGCAACAATGAGAACAGTAATGCCAAAGAGAATGTAAAACTACGAGAGTAATGCTACTGTTTTTGCTTTGGGATCGGGAAAGAACTTCATCACGTCATCATTCGGTTCGTTCGGTTTACACTTTAGAAATAAGAAAAATAGTTAGCTAGTATGTATAATAACAATCGCATCACATCAATTCACATCACACACAAATTCACAATCACATCACCAACAATCAAAAAAAAAGTAGTAGACTAAGGTGAGGAAGGTATTATATATATCTACCGACCGACTTTTTTTTTTTCACAAATCCGGTATTTACTGTCAAAACTGACATATCATATTGTCAAATAACAAACTGGTTGCTTTTGATTGCTAGGAAGTTATTCGTCGAGCGAGCTCCCTCCCTCCAGCATAAAGGCCCATTTACATGATGCCATTTTCTTGTACGTACAAGAGCAATAATTGAATGCAATAAATGAAGCGCAATAATGAACTTCGAGAATTGCAAGCAACTGTTTACACGCGGATACTAGTAAAAAAGTTGAATGCAATTATTGAATGCAAATCTTGACAAGAAATAATTGCAGCTGTCTTATGTTTACACCAATACGATAATGTTTAGGAGATTATTGCTTTCAAGTCTTGCTTTGTCTAAACACAGACTTGTACGTGCGTGTAAAATTTTTTGGTGCGTTCGTTCAAGTATTGCTCGTATTTGCGTTGGCGAATTTTTCATTCAAGTGTTGAACGTTTTAGATTTTTTTTTTCATTCATATTTTAGAATTCGGTTCTGCTGATTTACCTCTGATGTAGATAGGTAGGTACCTACCTAGGTATTTCTTCGCCCATCAACAAGTTCACCAAAATCGAAAACATAAGTAGGTAGGTAACAAGCTTCAGAAAATACCTAAGTAGCATTATACATGTACAAACATTCATTGCGAAAATGTACTAGGTAGGTACCTACTTACTGCTGTTGATTGCTATCAAGAAATGTTGCCAACTCAAAGTTTGCCTATGATACAAGTAATTAGCAACTTCCTTTAAAAATAAAACCAACCAATATTGGTTACAAAGTCAGTTTCAGCTATTTTACTTTTGAGAACCAAAAATAACCGGGGCGCCTATTTTCACCGACTTTTTCAACATTTATTCGGTATTTTTTCACATTTTAAACTTTCTGATTCGTAAAACAAAAATGTGAGCATAATTTCATAACTAATTGATATCTAAATAATGTTAATGCATGCATTGTCAAGAAATTATTATAAAATGATGACATTTTATTTAATGCACTTTAGCAAACATTTATATTATGGAGGTATAAATCTTTACTGCATTAGCTTTAAGAGATACATAGAATTTAGCTTGCAATTCTCGAAGGTCATTATTGCGCTTCATTTATTGCATTCAATTATTGCTCTTGTACGTACAAGAAAATGGCATCATGTAAATGGGCCTTTATGCTGGAGGGAGGGAGCTCGCTCGACGAATAACTTCCTAGCAATCAAAAGCAAGCAGTTTGTTATTTGACAATATGAAATGTCAGTTTTGACAGTAAATACCGGATTTGTGAGAAAAAAGTCGGTACATATAATACCTTCCAAAAATAACTACTACTAGACAATTTATATTTTAGGGACTTTATTTACGAAAGATGGAAATGCGAGGAAAAAGGATGGAAAACATGCAAATGATATTTTAAAAAGAGTGACTGCTGGAAATAGAGAGAACAGGCACTAGACATGTATATGAGTAGGTATCCGGAAACTATCTGTCTGTATAGGCCCGACTGTCTTTACTTATGGGAGTGTTAGTACTGACATTAATGTATGAGTGAGAAACAATATAATTAGAAAGATATTTGAAGTGAAAGAAGACGTATGTGTGTGTAGAGAAACCTTTATCTATCCACATTCACTTATACGTCTTCTTTAATTAAGATTTATAAGATGACTAGCTGGTACCCCCGACTTCGTCTGCGTACTTTTAATCTCTTCATCTCTTTTTTTTCGCAATAAAAGGTAGCCTATGTTCTTTCTCAGGGTCTAAAGATTGTCTGTGCCAAATTTCATCAAAATCGGTTGAGAGGTTTAAGCGGGAAAGCGTAACAGACAGACAGACAGACAGACAGACAGACAGAAAGACAGACAGAGTTACTTTCGCATTTATAATATTAGTTGGGATAAGTGCATGTAGAGAGGATGAATGCAAGGTGATTAACGAAACGAAATAGGTGCATCTGGCGAGCGAATTGGAAGCGCTGCCTAGGCCTGGTACGTGATTAATACAAGTACGACCCATCGCTACGAGCGATAAACTAAGACTTTATATAGTAAACTAGTTGCGCTCCGCGGTTTCACCCGCGCAGATTTAAATCCCGGTGATCGAAAATATTTATAAAACGATTGCTGATATCACTCATTGCTCAAAACGCAACGATAGCGCGTGCTTATCTTTCCTGTGGCGACATCTAGTTATTATTTAGGAACTAAAATATGTATTATAGCTAAATACGGTAAAATGCAAATCTGCCCACACCCGGTATTCCCACGGGATAAAAAGTTGCTTACGTGTTATTCCAGACTATAATTAATCTCTCTGCCAAGTTTCATCCGGATCCGTTCAGCCATTCCGGCGTGAAAGGGTAACAAACATCCATCCATCCATACTTATGATGTTTCTGAAACTATCTCACACACTGCAAAAATGTCATTGGACATACCAGAACTATGTTCCAGTTTGGAGGCATATCAGGCTATGAGAAGACTTGTTTCCTATCTACATGAACAAAATGTGGAACAGAAATTAAAATTGCCAAATATTTAGAAAATCACACTGAATATGAAGCACTGTCCCAAATGCATGCAATAAATAGCAAACTTAAATCTGATTAAATAAAACATACGAATTTCATGTTGCTATTATTTTTATTAATGTAATTTTTGTTAAAATGATTTCATTGTATGACCTATAAATAATTAGCTAATTGATGATAACACACATCCCAAATTTCAACAGCCCACAAGTCTCAGTAGAGGTAGGTTCCACCTACCAGCCTCACACACCAAACAATGCAATACAGGTCCTTAAAATATATTTATTCAATTTAACAACAAAGATCTTTGAAACGTCTTATAGGTAGGTTAATCTAGGTTCTAGGTGCCATCGGAGGAGGACCGTAGCGACCAATGTTATCGCTGCGGCGAGCCCGGCCACAAGGCCGGTGTCTGCCACGCCAAGCCGCGCTGCACCTTGTGCGCGGCGGCGGGCAGGCCTGCGGAGCATCGGTGCGGCACCAAGGCGTGTGCGGCGCCGAAGAAACGAGGAGTTCCAGTGGCGAGCGGCGGCCCTAGCGCCTCTTCGCAGCCCGAACGCCCGACGCCCCCCGGTGCAGGGGCGGGGACAGCGGCGGCCGGCATGGACACGGCATCTTAGATGGCCGTCAGCAGATTTATGCAGGTCAATCTTAACCACTGCGCTCGAGCCCAGGACCTGCTGGTTCAGAGCCTAGCGCAGTGGCAGATACAGGTGGCGATTGTCGCGGAGCCCTACCGGGTGCCGTCACGAGGAGGATGGGTCGGTGATGATGGTGGTTCTGTCGCCATTGTCACTCGGACGGCTGCTGGAGCGCCGTCGCTGGAACGGGTGTCGAAGGGGCGCGGGTGGGTCGCCGGGGAGGTAGATGAGACTTTAATAGTCGCCGTCTACTTTTCCCCGAACGCCTCGCTCTCTCGCTTCGAACGATACCTACGTGAGTTGGAGACACTGGTCGCTAGTCGCCACTCCCGCCACGTGCTTGTCGCGGGAGACCTCAACGCCAAGTCGGCGATGTGGGGCTCCTCTGTGACGAATGCGCGAGGAAGGGAGCTGGAAGACTGGGCTGTCGCAGGCGGGTTCACGGTGATGAACGTCGGGGGAGTCAACACGTGTGTGCGGCGAGCTGGTGGCTCGATTGTTGATGTCACGTTTGCGACGTCTGCCCTCGCGCGCCGCATCTCTGCGTGGGAGGTCTTGGAGGGAGTGGAGACGCTGTCGGATCACAGGTACGTACGATTCGATGTATCTGCTCTCTCCACTATCCCGGTTGACCCGTGGCGTCCCCTGCCGGGTGACCCGCCTCGCTGGGCTCTGAGGAAGCTGGACCGCGAGCTCCTGCTTGAGGCTGCAGAGGTGGAGGCCTGGACGTCGAGGCTCACCGCTGTCGCTGCAGAGGTGGACGTGGAGGAGGAGGCCGAGTGGCTTCGCCTGGCGCTTTCACGCGCGTGCGATGCAGCCATGCCTCGGCTTAGGTGTCAAGCTCCTTGGCGCCATTTGTATTGGTGGTCGGCGGAGATTGCGGCGCTGCGTGCCGATGCGGCTCGCGCGAGGCGTGCGTACACGCGTAGCCGCCGCCGCAGTCGTCGTGATCTGGAGGAGGAGGACCGTCTATACGCGGCGTACAGGGTGTGCGTAGAGGCATTGTCCTCTGCCATAGGTGCGGCCAAGGATGCGAGCTACGAGGAGTTCCTCAGCTCACTCGACGCAGACCCGTGGGGACGCCCGTACCGGATGGTGCGGGACAAGCTTCGGCCGTGGGCGCCGCCGCTCACTCGGAGCTTGCAGCCGGAGCTGGTGGACCGGGTGGTCTCCGCTCTGTTCCCGCCCGCGGATGACTTGCTCCCCCCGCCGATGGCGAGACCGCTTGGCATGGGAGCTGTCGAGGAGGATGACGATGGTGAGGTACCGGAGGTGACAGAGGTGGAACTAGGAGTGGCGCTTCTTCGACTACGTGGTCGTAGAAAGGCTCCAGGTTTGGATGGAGTTCCGGGGCGGGCGGTGGTCATCGCCCTCGACCCTCTCGAAGAGAGATTCAGGGCGCTGCTCACTGCGTGCCTTGTACAGGGCCTTTTTCCTCGTCAGTGGAAGGCGGGGAAACTGGTCCTGCTAAAGAAGGACGGCCGACCGGAGGACTCTCCATCCGCCTATCGTCCGTTGGTGCTGCTGGATGAGGCGGGCAAGCTCTTCGAGCGCGTCTTGGTCGCCCGCCTCGTGCGGCACATGGAGGATGTAGGACCGAATCTTTCCGACGCCCAGTACGGGTTCCGGCGTGCCCACTCTACCATCGACGCGATCCGTAGGGTGAAGGTCATGGTGGAGGAGGCGATCGCGGGACGGGAGGTGTTGTTGGCTGTTTCGCTTGACATATCGAACGCCTTCAACTCTCTTCCATGGACCTGTGTTGAGGAGGCACTAAGGTATCACGGCTTCCCGGGTTACCTGCGCCGAATTATCGGTGCCTATCTCTCTGAGAGAGAGGTCCGGTACCCGGCGCGTCTAGCCTGGGAAGTAAAACCTATGACGCGCGGTGTTCCGCAGGGCTCGGCCCTAGGGCCTACCTTGTGGAACATCGGGTACGATTGGGTTTTGCGGGGTGCGTTGCCGGAAGGCGTGAGCGTGACGTGCTACGCGGATGACACGCTGGTCACTGCCCGAGGCGCTAGCTTTGACGATGCGGCCGCGCGTGCGACGGAGGGTGTGCAGTGTGTGCTAGAGCGCATACGGCGATTGGGACTGGAGGTGGCGCTGCCGAAGTGCGAGGCGCTGTGCTTCCATGGTCCGCGGCGGGCGCCGCCGGCGGGTGCTCGTGTGATGGTGGGTGGGGTGTGGATCAATGTCGGGCTAGCCATGCGCTACCTCGGCATTGTCCTAGATCCCCGCCTAACATTCTGCGAACATTTCCGCCGGCTGGTGCCGCGGCTCATGGCAGCATGCGGTGCCTTGAGCAGATTGCTACCGAACGTTGGTGGGCCAAATGCACCCTGTCGAAGGCTGTATGTGCAGGTGGTGCGATCGATGGCCCTGTATGGGGCGCCCGTGTGGGAGGACGCGCTGGGACGAGCGAACAAGGCTCTCCTGCGTCGTCCACAGAGGGTGATGTGCCTCAGGGTGGTGCACGGCTACCGCACCATCTCCTTTGAGGCGGCGTGTGTGCTGGCGGCCTGTCTTCCTTGGGAGTTGGACGCCCGTGTGCTCACCGCGGTCTACGACCGAGTCGTTGAGCATCGGTCGACGGGCGAGCCGCTTCCGAGGGAGGGCATGCTGCGCTGGCGCAGGAAAGCGCGTAGGCGCCTTCTTCTGCGCTGGATACGCGCGCTGGAGGAACCTTCTGCCGGTCATGACACGATTGACGCGGTGCGGCCGGTTCTTGAGCGGTGGGTGACGCGGAGGCATGGGGTCCTCTCTTTCCACCTTACGCAGATCCTTTCGGGGCACGGTTGCTTCGGGAGGTATCTGTGGAGGGTGGCGGGGGCGGAGCCCACGCCCGAGTGTCACCATTGCGGGAGTGCCGAAGATACGGCGCGCCACACGCTGGCGGAGTGCTCGGCTTGGGCAGTGGAGAGAGCGGAGCTAGTCGCGGTGGTCGGGGCGGACCTTTCGCTGCTGAGCATTGTGCGCTCCATTGTCCACAGCGAGAGTGCGTGGGACGCACTTGCCGAGTTTGCGGATGTGGTGATGACCGCCAAGGAAGATGCCGAGAGATTGCGAGAGCGCCATCCTCAGGCGCGCCTTGGCAGGCGAACGCGTAGGCGGCCCGGGGCGGTTGTCGACCGCCAGTCGGCGGAGAACCGTCGAGTTCCTTGAGTTCTAAGATACTCATATGAGAGGGATGGATGAATGAGGCGTGTGACTTGCACGCCTGCATGACTGATCGTGTGTTTGGGCCATGAAGCCATAAGGGGAGAGTGAGAATGAAAGGGGATTGGAGTGGGGCGGTGCGAGCGCACATCGCGAGCACATTTGTGCGAGTGTAGCGCCGCCGCCCAACTCGATGCATTTTGCATTGCCGAGGGATTTGCTCTGAATGAGGGGTGGCGCATGCGTGATGCGGGAGGAGAGCGCCACCCAGTTTGACAGGGATTAATGACGAATGTGGGCTGTGATGCCATAAGGTGTGTGTATTCTTCGGGCGGGAGGTCCCTAGGGGAGGGCAACCGCTCGAAGAGATTCCTCTTCAAGGGCTCCGTTATAGTGTCATGTGTTCCTGACAGGCGACGGAGGTGGGCCGTGGGGCCAGGGCCATGAAGCCATAAGGGGGATGTATGAGAATGCAAGGAGATTAGAGTGGAGGAATGGGGCGGGGTGATGCGCCTAACACTTGCACGCTTGTGCAAGTGCAGCGCCCCCGTCTAATGCTGGCGCAACAGTGTTGCTATGCCACGTGGAGGAGATTAGAGTGAATGAGGGACGGCGCATGTTATATGCTGCCGTTCAGGTATGAGAGGTTTTCGCCAGTCGAGTCGCGGATGGCTTTAGTTCCCGTGGCTCGGCGTGAATGGCGCGAGAAGGACACCGGCGAGGTTTTAGTTCGGGTATTCCGCTTTGGCGGCGAGTCCCACATAATTCCGGTCCCCCCCGGACCGGTTTACTCGTAAATGAGTTTCCTCGCCGTTAACAAAAAAAAAAAAAAAAAAAAAGGTTCTAGGTGCCATGGAGGAAAGGTTTCGGGAACTCTTCAACGCGTGTTTCACGTCAGGAAGATTCCCGAAACCTTGGAAAGACGGCCAACTGTGCCTCCTCCGAAAGGAAGGGCGCCCAGCGGACTCCCCCTCGGCATATCGACCCATCGTTTTACTCGATGAGGTCGGTAAGATGTTCGAGGGGATTGTCGCCGGCCGGCTCAACGGCCACTTGTTGGAGGTGGGGCCGAACCTGTCGGACGCCCAATTCGGTTTCCGAAGGGGGCGTTCGACAGTTGACGCACTGGCCCGCCTACAACAGCAGATCAGAGAGGCCGTGGAGGCAAGGGACGGAGTTTTGGCTGTGTCGTTTGACATCTCAAACGCCTTCAACTCCGTCCCCCACCCCACGATCCTAGAGGCGCTCCGCTACCATGGAGTGCCTCTCTACTTGCGGAGCCTTCTGGCCAGCTACTTGGAGGACCGTGCGGTCCTCCTTGTAGACAAAGCGGGCCAGCTTCGGCGGTACAGTGCGGAGTCCGGTGTTCCGCAGGGGTCAGTCCTAGGACCACTCCTGTGGAACATCGGGTTCGACTGGCTCCTGCGGGGAGCTCTCCTCCGTGGCACGAGTGTCATCTGCTACGCGGATGACACTCTTCTCACTGCCCGGGGGAGGAGCTTTAGTGAGGCAGCGAGCCTGGCCTCGGCTGGCGGATCCTTGGTCGCAGGAAGGATCCGCCGGCTTGGATTGGAGGTGGCGCTGCACAAGACCGAGGCCGTATTTTTCCACGGGCCTCGGCAGCGCATCCCCGGTGACGCCCACATTATGGTGGAGGGCGTCAGGGTCGAAGTGAAGGCCCAGATGAAATATCTGGGCCTAGTGCTGGACAGCAGGTGGCGCTTCGGCCCGCATTTCAGCGGGCTGTCGAAGCGCCTTCTTAAGGTTGCGGGAGCGCTTTCTTGGCTCCTCCCAAATTTGGGCGGGCCAAAAGCGCGATGCCGGCAGCTATATGCCGGCATCTTGAAGAGCATGGCCCTTTACGGGGCCCCTATCTGGGCGGACTCCCTTCAAAGAAGGGAGAACGCCGCCGCACTTCGGAGCCCCCAAAGGGCCATCGCGCAGCGGGTCGCAAGAGCCTACCACTTGGTAGGCTTTGCAGCGGCCTGCGCTCTGGCGCTCTGGCTCTGGAGGGGTGCCCCTCCTTGGGAACTCGAGGCGTGGGTGCTCGCCAGAGTTTACGAGTGGACGGCGAGGCGTAGGGCGCTCGGAGAGCGCCCCGCCTCGGAGGAGAGGGAAGCTGTCCGGCGGGAGGCGAAGGACGCCATCGTCCAACACTGGAAGGTGGACCTCGCCTCCGCCGCGTTTGGCCGCCGAACGTTGGAGGCGCTCGGGCCAGTCCTGCTGGACTGGCTCGAACGGCCTCACGGCTTTTTGACGTTCCGTCTGGTGCAGGTGCTATCCGGGCATGGATGCTTTGGGTCGTACCTGCACCGGATCGGAAAGGAGGGTGCCCCGTCCTGCCACCATTGTGGCGCGGCGGAAGACACGGCACAGCACACCCTCGAGGTGTGCCCGTCGTGGGCCGAGCCGCGCCGCAACTTGGTGGCGGTAGTTGGGCCAGACCTGTCGCTCCCCAGTGTGGTGAACTCCATGCTAAGGGACGCGACAGGCTGGGCGGCGGTCGCCTCCTTCTGTGAGGACGTAATGTCCCAGAAGGAGGCAGCAGAGCGCGCGCGGGAGGCTGACCCCCAGGCGCCGCTCTGCAGGCGGAGGAGGGGTAGGAGAAGACGTCTTCCCTCCCCTCAAGGTGGTGAATAGCGGGAGATAGGCGTGGAGGCGCCATCTCTCGCATTGCACTATTCGCCACCTCCGTCGAGCGGGAACGACCGAGCACTCGCGGTCGTTCCCGGGCCCCTCCCTCCAGGGGGGGCGTGCAGGCCCCGCTGTCAAGGCGGGCGGTCGTCGGCGGGGAACTGGACGAAAAGGCTCTGCCAGTTTCCCAGTTCCCCTCCATGGTGACGACGCGGGAGTGCCGCTGGGTCGTTTAGTGGGTATACCGGCCCTCACAGGCCGGGGAGTCCCACATATCCCCCCCATCCTCCAATGGGGAGGAATGCGTAACGCATTTTTCCCAGCGAAAAAAAAAAAAAAAAAAAAAAGGTTCTAGGTGCCAGTTCCACGGGGCCAAGTCTAGAGGTAGGAATTAAGGCCATAAGTTTTTTGCTTGTTAAACTTATGGCCTTAATTCCTACCGGACCAGTACCGGTCTCATAAACCTGAGACGACTATGAAAGTCAAATAGTTTTGTTTCTATCCATGATTTATGTTACGAGGAAACGGTAGGGCTCTTTCTCCATACAAACGTAGTCGCCAGTTTCCTCCCTGGATAATGACAATTGAGCAAATATTTTTATACTTATTTATGACTATCATGACCATGTTTTTTTTTTTTTAATATTCTAATTATCATAGGAAGTAGGAGTCTTCAAAAACTACAAATATTGCAAACATTTTCAGACAGTCATGCAAAAAAAATTACGCGTACCTATTTATAAAAAAATTTTAACGTAGGGGCATAGCTAAAGGTTTTTCTTTAATTATATAAAAAAAATAAAAAATTGGGCATGTTTTGGGGGAGTAAATAGTCGACTACGAAATGCTGTTTTGGTCAATAATTATGTACCTAAATCGGTCTGAGCTGCAGTTGTCCCTTTTTTGCTTGGGGCGCGGCGGCGGCATTCCGCGAATATTTCCCTTTTAAGGTACCTAAATAACATTTTTTTTTATAAATCCACCATCATGATTTATGCCTACCTAGGTACCTATTTCTCTATGGAATAAAATACCTAAAACTATGTCGAGAATGTTCGCCATAAAATCTCATCATTTAGCTATATACTCACTTAAACTTTGAATTTTTATTTTTACCTGTGCATGCATGCATGCCGTTAGTGTTTGTGCTTTTTTACAAACACGGACGGTAATCAAGTTAAAATCAGATTATCTGCCAAGCACCAGCTTGCTGCCTTAGACTCGATTGAACGGAGAGCTTTCAGGCTCATTGGGGAGCAATACATGGCGGAGACGAAGATTCAGTCTCCAACACCGTGTCGCAAAGTTGCTTGCCTATCGACATTTTATAGGTTGCATTTTGGAGAATGTGCCCAGGAACTTCACGATCTCATACCACCATCCCCTTTCCACCATAGGACGAGTAGACGTACGGCCCAGTACCACCCTTTTTTTTTTTATACAACTAGCTGATGGAACAAGCAGATGGCCCACCTGATGTTAAGTGGTAACCATCACCTATAAACAAAACATTGCCCCGTAGGTCACGCACAATAGGAACGTGCCCTACGATTTACTGCCCTGCGTCCATCAACTTGAGGCATACAGATGTTAAGCCTCATGTGCCTGTAATTACACCGGCGACCACACTCTTTAAACCGAAACACAGCCTGGTTAATTTACCACCCATTCGCACTAAGCGTTTTGCTTCTACCTTCATCATGCGAACCGCCAAGGATTAGAACTCATTGCCGTCGTCTGTCTTTCTTTCTTTCTCTGATTCCTACAATTTGGGTGTCTTTAAGGCAAGAATGAATTAGGTGTCTTCTGGACCGTTCTGTTCGATCGTCGGCTACATCGTCGCTTACCACCAGGCGAGATCGTAGCCAAAGAACGGTCTGTTAAGTCATAGGGTCTTACTTCGAAGAAAGGTTTTTTGTTCCAATTAAACTTTAAATGGCGTATTCTTTTATCTGTGATTAAGTTAAAAAAAACTGAAATATTACATACACATCCGTCTTTGACCGAAATGACAATCTAATGGCAATATTATTACACGGTTCAACCAAATTGAACCACTGCACTTGTTGAATGGAGCAGAAGAAAAAGGAAATCTTTGAACTAAATTATTCACATATAAAATATGTTTACAAGGTTCAATTTGGTTGCTTTCTAAAAATTCACCGCCAGAAGTGAACCATGTGATATTGCCTTTATAGCTTTAAATTATATAATTATAATAAATAATTTTTTTATGAAAATATTATGATTTAAATTATCAATAAATTTAGTTATTAAAAATAATTTCATTAAAATGAAAATTTAATTTTTTAAGAGGAAAAAATTTAAATAAAAAATAAATTTTAAGATTGCGCCCGCCCCGCTCGTCAGAAACGCAACATTAGGAACAATAATTTGTTATAGGTACTTACGTGTAGTACGCGCAACGAATCTAAAGTCCCTCCGAAGTCAGGCACTATACATGCGTTATTCAATTGAAATATTCTAGACGCATTTCAATATCGTATTGCATCTCATTACGCACTTGTGCGGTAGTGTAATGTAAAACGTACGAGTACTGTAAACTTTTTAAAATCTTAGCAGTTTTATGTCAGAAAAGTGGTAAACATTTTATGAATAAAATTAACTTTGGGAGATTAAATAAACATTTAATTCTTAAATTTCATTAATTTTGATTTTATTTACAATCATTTATCTGTAACAAAATATGTACTTTTATGTATGTACAAACATGTTAATTTACTTTACTACTTTACTTTATTGATTGAGTGAGCGAAGCGAACGAAAATCTTACAATCAACTTTGGCGATTTGGCATTTTTTGTATGTATGTACACTATGTATGTTTGTCCGACGATAGCCAGAGACAAGTCCAAACACAATGTTTGGACTTGCCTCTGACTACCACTCACTTATATTTTCGGAGCGTTCGCGTCGCTTCACGAAATCTCTAAGATACTAATACGCAAAAGACGACGAAGAAAGAAAGCAGAGGCTCTGCTTTCTTGTAGCCCTCGCCTACAGCTTGGGCTAGCAATATCTCCTCGGCTGTAATTTTCAACTTACCGCACTTATATCTTATTGTACTATAAACTAATCGATCGAATCATATTTCGAGTCACATCCCGAGCCTCCTTCGCACCCCTCGCTTACCTCCAACCCGATTCCAATACCCAAACATTCATATTGGCGCGTACTATAATAATAAATTAATGTGTTTAGAGCCTGCCAGAGCTCGCGTTACTCGCTCGTGAAACGCGAGCTCCTGGACGGGATGTATGTGGCTCTAGTAGGTACCTCGGCTACGCGCGTAGGCTCGGACACACGCGAGAGCGCTGGACGCGATGTATGTGGTTCTATTACATCGGCTACGCGCGTAGGCTCGGACACACGCGAGAGCGCTGGACACGATGTATGTGGCTCTAGTACCTCGGCTACGCGCGTAGGCTCAGACACGCGCGAGAGTGCTGGACGCGATGTATGTGGCTCTATAGTACCTCGGCTACGCGCGTAGGCTCGGACACACGCGAGAGCGCTGGACGCGATGTATGTGGCTCTATTTAGTACCTCGGCTACGCGCGTCGGCTCGGACACGCGCGAGAGCGCTGGACGCGATGTATGAAGCTCTAGTACCTACCTCGGTTGCGCGCGTAAGCATTCGCGCGGCGCGAGTGGACTCGCGCGTAAAGCGCGCCTTCTGGACAGGCTATTAGTTAGTCAAATTCTCTTTGACTTTTCATTATGGCTGCTGGACGAGGCACCTATTCTAATATAATTTATATTACCTAAAGAATATCCTAGCACTACTTAGGCTGTAGTGGAGAAGTTTATACTCTTCTTCTAGGACTTTAATCTTTTTCTCAGTAAGTGCCAGAGCTTGTAGCAATTGCGTAGATCCTTTCATCTTCTGCTCTTCGAGAACATTCCTTTCATGTTGTATATGTTTCCAAATAGAATCGAACCAATGTAATGATTCGAAGTTTGTGTCCTAAAACAAAATGTTACAAAAATGAACAAAGTTTTATAAAGATACCTATACCTCTATGTTTAAAGAGTACCTATGTACCTTATATTTGAATAGCTCTTTGTGAAGGACTCGTACGGGCAAGTACCTACTTACTACCACCATGTCTTTTCTTCTTTCTTTGACCGCCAAGCCGCGTAGCGTAGCTGTGTTTTGGTTTGAATGTTGTTTAGAATTACAGGTACATGAGGCATAACATCTCTAAGCTTTATGTTGTTGGAGAACGCAGGGCAGTGTATCGTAGGGCGCGTTTCTATCGTTTATCACTTACGAGGCAATCGAAAAGGAATACAGACTTTATTCGTTCTCGATTGCCATATGCGGTATCTGTGTAAAGCTGCATAGGATACTACCTACCTACTTAGACTTCAATCTACACCTTTAAAGAGGAATGATTTTACCTAAGTTACGTCTATTTGTTTACTTTAGGTAAAATTCAGACATACCTGTTCTAGTAATCTCAATATATAGGCAATTCCCATAGCGAAGCCGTCGTCGGTGAATGCAGCGCCCACTTTATTTTTCTTCGACATTTTATCTTTAGACAAAATCATGTGTTCAACGAAATTCAAAGTAAGAGGTGGCACAATAACATAAAAGTTTTTGAGATGCATATTCTTCGGATTACGGAAAACTGGAGCGAATACATCGACAAGGAGCATGAAATATTCCGTGCCTTGGATGAAGTTGGCAACCAGTCCATTCATGTTTTGATCCAAGTTGTCAGCAGAATTAACAGTAAGAGATCGCAAATCGTTTTCTTCAGCTAGTTCTTTGAAGGAAACATGGTTATCAAGAGCTGGTAAAAACATGGTGGCGTCAGAACAGCAGTGGCGCCCCCCGGATCTCACCATGCGGACATATCCCATCGCATTTCCAATTTGACTGATCAGATCTCTGAATAGATCTAAATAACTTAGTGCATCCTCATTTAAACCCAGGGTCCTTATACCTTTGTTGAATTTTTCGGCACTTTTATATGAATAAATGTTTCCATTTATAGCAGAATTTTCTTTAAAATTTCTCAAATCCTTAATCAATCTTGATTTTATATGTTCATCATACATGAATTGGGAGAAAGTAAAAAACTTCTTTTTTAAAAATTGATATGTAAAGTTCACAGTTGTATTCATTATTCCTGTGCCATGGGTTCTAATTGAGTTTGCAATGTGCTTGATATTTATTGAATTCAAATGTTTATTATTGCTGCTTTTTTCAATGAATATCTGGTTGTTAAGATTGTACAAATATTTTGAGACAAAAATGTGTATATTCCTCATAATTTCCAACACATCCAATCCCTGCTCCAGAGTCTGTGTAGGCAGGTTGTCTTGCACAGTTGATAAATTAAATTTAAATCTTGCCATTTGACGCATCTCGCCATAAGTTTTCCAATCTGATAGGACTACTGTTGTTAAATTATAATACATGACAGAAAGGTACTGCTCCACTGATGGCACCACAGACATGTACAGACAAAGGATCCTGAAACTGTCGGTTACCAACAGTATTTTCTTAGTCATGTCAAAAGTAAATGGATTCACCACATCCAATTGTAGGTGGGAATGTATATGGAGACGTAAATTGGTTTCAATATCTTGACTGACAGATGTCAGGACTTTATCCACAACTATAGCTTTCGCAGTCTTCAAAAACATTTCAGACTTATTTGCTTGATACAGCTTATCAGTGTTATGCAATAAAGCAGCAATGTCCTCTAAAACCATGACAAAATATTTCAGTTTCAAGACATTTATCTGAACACTAAAATTCTGTTCAAAATAAATGGGTATGATATTTTGGTGCCACAGCAGCCATGAACAGTTGCAGTATTTTTCCATGCTATTAATGTAATTGGACAGCATTTGAATTTTTTCAAGAAGCATTCCAAGTCTCACATAACTGTCTTCTAGATATGTGGTGTCTGGGACGAAGGTCAGCGCCACGCTAGCTGCCACGTTGCGCTCCGCGGTGGGCGCTCCCCGCAGAGCTCGCTCGGCGATCACAATACATGTCAGTTCATCTAGTCGCTTATTTGCGTAATTTTTATCAGTCATCAAAGTTTTCTTTACCTCTCCCATTGATGCTGTTGCTTGAAATATAAGGTGCTGAATTATCATATTGATAGACGTTATTATCTCATTCCTGTGGCGACTTATTACATTTTTCAAACTCTTCAATAAGTCAATGATATCAAATAAGGACATTAACATACTTTTAGGTAGTGGTATACCAAGAGTGAGATGTAAATTGATTAGGGTCAGCATGGAGAAATTAATGCTGGATACTATATCTAAACCTTCAAGAAGTGTTTTGGTGTGCAAATTCATTTCTGCAGCATTTAGTTTAAGGCGGTTAGGTGTAAATATATTTTCCATGGCAAGGACCCACTGCGAGCTTAGTATTTGTAAGTTCATTATGTCTTTGGCTAAACCAGACTTGTAGGTAGCAATGAATGCTTGTCGCGCTTTCAGCATAGCTTGGCTGATCTTATCATGTCTTGCACACATTGTAGGCACATGCCTATGAAGGAATTGTTCAGGAAACCAAAGGGTAGTCCCAATGACGTAAATGCTGTGTGCCTGCAAAAGGAAAAAATGTCTATATAATATTAGAAAACTGAAACTGAAGCAGCTTTACGAGTTTGATACCCAGGCACGGTAGATATCCTTTCAGATCTCTCAGTACCAAGTACTAACTCAAGATTATTTTGAGGATGTCTAAGGGGGGTAGTCAGAGGTACGTCCAAACATTACATTTGGCACATTTTGCCAGGGATCGGATAACCCATATAAAAGGTTAACCGTTTGAAACGGTTACCGAATGAAACGGTAACCCATTGAAACGGTAACCGTTTGGTTTGGGTATTAACCGAAATAAAAACCCATACCGAATGAAACGGTTAACAGAAATGAAAGGGTTGTTTTAATCGGTATTTTTGATAGACTGAAATAGCAAGAGAAAGAGAGTGATGCATTCTATGTGTAGGTGAGTTGTATTTGGCATATTATTTGCTTGCGTTCGATGGTTTGCGAACTTGATTCCGCCAGAAAGTGTAAATAAACTTCTAGAAGTTTTTTTACATTTTTTAGTTTATTTGTTTTAAGATTAGGTACCTAATAATGGTGAGTGGTTTTCACTTTTGTAATTACATTTAAATACATACAACAGATGAAACTTTTAGAGAAGATACTACCTATTAATATTATTTTGAGAGTAGGTACTATTTGTTAAAAACATTTAGTTCGTTATACGTACCTACTGCCTCGACTCGACCGCTTGCCAGCGGGTAATTGACCGAGCGAGCGAAGCGTTTCAGTTTCCACATTGGCCAAAAATGCGTTTGTCCGGATGTCTGTCTGTCTGTCTGCCTGTCTGTCTGTTCTCCTCTACAGGTCGCATTTTTCAACCGATCTGGACGAAACTTGGTACACGGGTTATATGACTTATTAGAATTTTTTTGTCATCGGGGATTTTTGATTGGAGGGGTACTTCCCCCAAAAAAAGGGCAAAAAAGGGGCTATTTGATATACTGGATATCTACACCAAATGAGATCCGATTTCGATTATTTTTTTTTATTTGAAAGGTAGTAACTATAAGTTGGTCTCATAAATGTTTGGCGAAGATCTGATAAGGATCTTCAGCATGATGAACAGGATAGCTCATCAAACAATCGATGGTTTTCAATCAAATTTGAGAGAAACACAAAGGACCTCATTCTACACAAGATGATGCAAAAAAATCAAAAAGATCAAAAAAATCAACAAACGGAAAATGCACTTACACATTACATTCCTCAAATAGCTCACTTTTAGTATGCTCGCGAGGTCTACAGCTCCCAGAGCCACTAGTTAGTAAACTTCGTAGGTAATGATGGCGATGTTCGCGCGCGACAAACGCGTTTGTCCCAGGGTCGAACTCAGAATTAACAAAGTTTATTATCACAACAATATTAGGTATAACTCATCTTCCAAACGACTGAACGGATGTGGATGAAGCGAGAAAACTAAAGTATCCTACCCATCATGCCGATGAACGGCATTTGATTAATTTTGATTGCCGGCGAGGCATTTTTTATTTATTTTTATCAACTGGTTAACAACTATTATTCATTCCACTACGCACATGCGACAACTAAACTAGAGTGCATGGGGTTTGTAGGCCTGTTTACCGTCCACGTCCCTTTCCCGTCCATTCGCGGCACTACTAGTAAATAAACCCAAAAAATAGCATAATTCACATGCACACATTGATTATGAGTATTTTGGCGCCATCTTGGATGTCCAAGTAGACACACAAACAAGTTTCAAGTTACTAGTTCAAGCGCAACTATTATAAACAATATAATCATTTTGTGGTCAGCTGTGATACGATGTGAATGGGCTAAAAACAACAAAAAAAATAGTGAAGTGTAGGCGCTTTCACGCTAAGTTATTCACTTATTTTTATGACTTTTAGAGTATTGGTGATTTGTATGCCTTCATAATAGATCAAAGAATACGTTTATAATGTTTTTAGCTTAAAATTTATATTATAAGTTATTTAAATTACGTGGACGAGAACTGTACCATGCTTTTAAAAGATAATCCCTTTTTGTCCAGGTGGTCGGCAAACTGGCAAATCATGTCAAAAAAGTGATTGCTTGTATTTTTTTATGTATGAAAGCTAACTGCTGCTTTTTAAGAATATTGAGCCTTATTACTCCTCCTAAATTGATTAGCCAGTTTTCGTCCGGGCTAATATGATTAGATAAAGAAATACAGATACTCATAAAATGCTGGTGGTCGAGAACAGGATGGGGTAAATACGACTTCCAGATTTCGACCATGATTTTAAAATGCAATAAATAGAATAAAAGTCTATAAACTTTAATTTTCAGCAATAGAATAATATGTATTTATGCCTATTTTATTATTTTCTTGAGGTTTTGCTTAATTCACATATAAATTTCCTCTAAAATTCTTAGTATTTCTGTGGACGAAAACTGATACAGCCGACCAGTTTTCGACCATTTAAGAAATTATTGATTATTCCTCTCCAAGCCGGAGATCTTGGATGAGTTAGAGGACTTTTTCAGGCGGTTGTACGCCTCGCAGGTATCATGTCCAGAATCCAGTGACAAGGACGTTCCGCAATGGTGCGTATTGTGCATTATCCCTCTGCTAACCTCACCCCAGCCAGTCCAACTCCTTAAAATAGCGGAGAAGGACCTTGGGTTAGTTCCGAACCTTGGTGTTCACAACTCTTAAAGGCGGGTAGTTTTCATGTTCTGTAAGAATTCCAACTTGTTTTCAACTCTTTTCTTTAACCATGAGAGAAATCCAAGGGTGTGGAGCAGGAGTATCGTGGTGTTATTTTTCACCATATTGGCACCACATTTTGATACCATATGCCACGTTCACACAATCCGACAGATTATACGTATAAATCTGAAATGTATAATCAGGCCGTGTGCGTTTGAGACCATGAAAACTGTATTGAAACCTGAGCTGTTCTGCAGTCCTTGCAACGATGTCAGGTTGACTGGCGAATCTAGCGATACATCGAATTGCTGAGATGTTTAAATAATGATGCCACCATGTCTGTTCAGGTCCAGAACCAGCAGTCAAAACCTATCCAGTTGCACCCCGGTTGAGACAAGAGGACGTAATATCCCCCAAGTTGTTCACAAGCGCACTGGAAAGATTCGTTTATGAGAACTAAGTTGGACCAGAATTGGCACTACGATTAAAGGCGAATACATCTTGCACTTGAAATTTGCTCATGACATCGTCATATTGGCAGAATCGTTGCAGGAATTACAATCGATGCTGAACAGCCTAGCTGCTGCCTCACGACGCGTGACGGGTCAATCTGGGTATGAACTTGGATAAGACTATGATTAATGGCGGCGACAGTAATCAGGGTGATGCAATTCAGGAATGCCTCTTTAAGTTGTGCAGGAATATGTCTACCTCGGGAGACCCTGCGGTTGGGTAGACACAACTTTGAGAGATAGCAAGACCGGAAAACTTTTCTGGGTTCGGTTCGTTCTTCTTCGTTTGGGAAATTTATTCAGGTCGTCAGCCCATCCCTTTATGTTTGAAGACGAAAGTTTGAACCAGTCGTCCCACCCGTTATAACTATGACCTATGCTGCCAAAACGTGGCATTAACGGTAGGGTCGGTCCACAGACTGAAATTCGCTCAGCGAGCTATGAAGAGAGCTATACTCGGAGTTTCTCTGAAGGATATAATCCGAAACGAGGTTATACGACAGACCTAAAGTAGACGACATAGCTCAAAGCAAAGCAAATAATTACTAATAAATATGATTTGATCTCTTATATAATTCCTAAATAAGTTAAATTGATGTTTAAGTTTACATAAACTAGACTGGTTGCACCCGCGATAATTTGGTGTTGCACCCGTGATTTACTAAAAAATTAATAACTCATAGTTAATTTTTGTTTTGTTTAGAGTTTCTATTTTATGTTCTTTGTTAATTAAACACCTATCAAAATATTACGGCATAACATTTTTAATTATTCACAATTAACAGATTTATTTGTTTGTAGTGTATGATCTGGAAAGGCAGGGCCAAATTTGTTGCACCCGCGATAGCAGTTTGAGCCTTCCTCCTGGCTTTTGAAATATTATTTTAAAATCTTTGTGCACTAATATAAAAAGAAAATATTAAAATGTAGTCTTTTAAGGACTAATTTGATTAAAAATGCTTTTTATTAAATTACATTAAACTGACACATGCGTGTAAATTTTGCACCCGCGATGATGAAATCGCCCTATACAAAATAAAATCCAAAAAAACATTTTTTCTGAAGTTGGCAAAAATGATTTTCGATACCCAAATAGTACCTATGTTTTGAACTTTAAATGCAGAAAATTTTATTATTACTAGGGATGCTCAAAGACCTAGAGGCAGACCACCCGCCCGTTGGTCAAATGACATTGTAGCAAGTGCTGGAAATGGATGGATGAGACTCGCAAGGGACCGGAAATAGTGGCGTACTTAAGAGGAGGCCTATACTCAACAGTGGGTGCAAACAGGCTGAAATGATGATAATGATGATGAATCTTGAAATATAGGACATGATTAATTAAATTAGTTTCATTTCCATCAATTTTACTCCTTTATTTGATATATTTTCCCATCAGAAATGAATGGACGAAAACTGGGTAGCAGGTGGTCGAAAACTGGAATTTCTGGACGAAAACTGGGTAAAACAGGGTTTTGAGATTAAAATATTTTTATAAAATTCCCAGATTACTTCACAATTAAACACTTTACATTAAATGAAAATAGAGGATATAAGCTATGTAAAGAAAAAGTTTCACCTCTAAAGACTTACTATACCATAGATTTTTTGGTGATTGAATGTGACAACTCCGCTAACTGGACGGAATCAGGCGCAATAACCCTGCATCCGAGACCCACTTCGGCAAGAGAACGTACCTACCTATCTGCCAAAAAGCGGGTAGATTAAAAAATTACATAATGTACCTACCATGTATTTTTCATTAATGCTACGTTCGCATTGCTTTACCTACTTACCTTACCTACCTAGCAGGTAGGTAGGTAAATCATCATAAGGTAGGTACCTACCACCTACCTTATGATGATTTACCTACTACTACCTACCTACTACCTACGTACCAAGCAATCAACATATTCATTCTACGTAACCCAACATGATAAATAAAGTTTGAAAACAAGCAAGTAGGTAGGTAGGTACCTAACGCGCGACGCGTGCGAACGAAAGACGTAACAATTTTGTTTTTGTTGCATTCACTTTTATTGCCCGAAGTACACGTACGCACACACACACACTACATTCGGCCTGACTCGGCAGCGGTCGGCGCTCTCGCTAAATTTTAAGCCAATTTGAACTTTGAGTAAAAACCCTTATTTTATTCGGTTGTTATACAGAAACGTATCGGTTACCTATTGAATCGGTTACCGAAACGATACGGTTAGGGTAACCCTTATCATTTCGGTGATTAACCCATACCGGAATATCCCTGCATTTTGCAGTATGTACCTAGTTAGTATTCCATATGTGACAGGTTGTAAGCCCATCGCCGCTGTTAGAATACTAACAGGTTTCCTCACGATGTTTTCTATCACCGTTTAGCACTGGCATTGCACAGGCACAGGCACATACATTTTTCGATAGAAAAATCCATTGGTGCACGACCGGATTCGAACCTGCAACCTTACGATCGGAAGGCGGGACTCACTCCCACTAGACCACCAGTGCTCTAGTAGATAGTTGCAAGTTTTAATAACAATAAGATACAACTTGTAACATAATACCCAAGGGCTGTGAAGGCAAGGCTGCCTCATTTGTATAGTTTCAGAGGCATTTCAGGAATGAAAACCTTTGAAATTTCAAATTTTATAGAATTTAATTGCTCCCTTACCTTCAGAATACCCAGTTTCTGGTTTGTACACATTGTATATATAGATTTATATAACTAATTATTATTAAATTAAATGCAAGTTAACAAATGAGATTCTATACCTTTGTATTAAGTTCAATCAAATGCTTGAAAACTTTTTTGTCATTATTGCCAAATAAATGTGCATTCAACACAAACAGGGCGTTTACTTTGATGCATTTGTACATTACATCTACACTTGTTTGCTCTAGTATGAGCTTGTCCAAGTTTACAACAGCCTGTCTCAGGTACTGAGTGAACTCACCAGCCACTAAGGAGCTGTTTTTTCCAATAAGAGTTTTCCTGAGATTAGATATATTTCGAAGTGAATTCTGTACAATATCATCATTCATAACTTTTGATGTAACAATATCCACAGCTCCAGTCAATGCTTTAAACTTTTCTTCATTCAAGTTAAGGGTTTCTGGGGCATTGCTGTATGATTTCAAGTTCTTGCTGTATTTACTCCAATTTGCTGGCATGGATGTACTAGATATCAACATTTCTAGAAGTATAAGAACTGTAAACATTTCTCCTATGTGATTTACAAGGTAATGCAGTTGGATCCCATCTGTTAAATAAGAAATCATTATGTAAGTGTTTTATTTGGTTAGAACAAAATATTTTTTTAAAAAAATCCTTACTCAGATTTATAACTTCCTCATTGTAAATAGCTAGAACTTGAGTGCAGAGGTTGCGAAGTGTATCATCACAGCGAGTGATGAATGCACTAAGGGCACAAATTGCTTCCATTTGGGAGCTAACATCATTGTTGCTGTATTCTTCATAAACAGATAGAAACATAAAATGCCTAGAACATAAAATCATGCATGAATACAGAAATAATACTAACAAACATTGTGTTTAGTTATTCAGCAAATAAAAAAAAATTAAGTTCTTCAAAATAAAACAATGCTAACATTGTTCATTTGGATTTTGTTTAAGATAACACCATTTGTTCACAATATACAGGAACGGGCTATCGGTTTTTAATACAAATACAAAATCATTTATTTATGCCACATGTTAAAAACATGTAAATCAACAAGGAGCCAGATCCACGCAACCAAGTCTTGAAGTACATGGGAAAGATTAAAAACGATGTACACCACTATATTTTGTTAACTTACTTATTTTTGACTGTACCGTAAATATCGATTCAAGCAGATTTCAGTAGCTAAAAAGAAAAGGGTCTAAACAAACCTTTCAAATGCCTCTAGTTTAAGATGTTTTACTTCGACGCATAGTGAAGTCAACACACTAAGAACTTTCGTCATCATAGTGTTATCAGATGATACCAATTCTATAACTGAGACATGCTCGACTGGTGCATAATTAAGTAGTATGAGCCTAGAAGCTTTATTTTCATTCCAGTGATTACCATCGGTGACAGATAGAATGTCTTGAAGCTGAGTTTTGAAAAAATGGGCATACTTTTTCAGCAAATTTGTGCTGGCTTCTTTGGCCATATCGGTACCCATATCAATTTGTAAACCGATCCCACGACGCACAATAAATGGGTACTTTCTTTTTATTACAAAGTACTCTGTGAACAAAACAAACTTAGAAAACGTAGTGATTACATGCTCAGTGGACAAACCAAGACAAACAAAATAAAAGCTAATAATTGAAAATAAAACTCCCAAAAACTTCGCTCAACTTTTCTTCTTGTTTTTTTTTCTTCTTCTTTCTTCTTTTTATAGCTCCTGTCATAGACAATCTTGCCAATGTCAAGTGATTCAGAGATTATTTCGGGGCGCCTATGTCCACCGACTATTTTAACATTCATTCGGTCTTTTTTCACATTTTAAACTTTCTGATTCGTAAAACAAAAATGTGAGCATAATTTCATAACTAATTGATATCGAAATAATGTTTATGCATGCATTGTCAAGAAATTATTATAAAATGATGACATTTTATTTAATGCACTTTAGCAAACATTTATATTATGGAGGTATAAATCTTTACTGCATTAGCTTTGAGAGATACATAGATATTAACATAGTTAGTATGCTTAGAGCATTTATAACTGGAGATGTTAACGCAAGGCGTACCCCTCTGCCGGCCATAAGACGCGACTTGGCCATGCACGTTATATAAAACTACTTCACTCATCACCGCGCGGCCATTAGTTGTCGTTTCGTGTCGCGAAGTAGTGCTCAGTAAAAATGGTGAATTGTGCGGTATTTCGGTGTAAAAGGAGATCAGAGACATCAAACTTTAGGGAACACGGTATTTCCTATCACAATTAAGTGATATTTTAGTCAATTGTTTTTGTAATTACGTTTAATTTATATTTAATGGAATACCAGTTACGACAGTTTTAATACGACGCCATCGTCTTGGTGGGAGGTGTCGGTGAATTTATATTCCTTGGTAGAAGGCGTAGTGTGGGGACTAGTTGAGCGAAATCGATTGAATGAATGATGGAATGAACGTAAAATAAGAATAAAATGCGATGTGTTTTTTGTACCCATATTAAAATTTAACCGATTTAAAAAAGGAGGTTCAGTATTGGACTCTACAAAAACTGTCTCTGTCATTCTGCCTTCAATACGTCGCTTCATGGAGCTCCCTTAAAATTTTAGTTGTGCTGTGTCGTTGGTTTATTGCTATTTTCTTTGTACTTTTTGAACGCAGAATCGTATAAACGTGATTTTTGTATATAGCTGTAGTATGTTCGCTGGAGAGGGACATGGGCTATGAGCATTTGTTAACAGCCGCTATTCTTCTACTGCTCTTCATTTTTTTCACCCCGGCATACCAATCATCATCATCAGCCTATGTAAGTCCACTGCTGGACACATCATACCAATAAAGAAACAAAATGTTTATCTAAAAATGCATTCATGAAAGACTACTTACTTGAAAGATTACTTACTACTTGCGAAAATAGAATATAGGTTAAAGTTACTCAACAACAGTGTAGCTTTCTATTTGTAAAATAATTTTTAAAATCGTTTCAGTAGTTTCAGAGATTACGCTCTAAAAACTCTTAATAAAATATTTTTTACAAAAAAAAACCGACTCCAAAACTGCTATCCAATTTGTTATGAAAAATACACTAAAAAGTTAAAAATAATTGCATTATGGATTTATATTTCAATCTACTTACAAATAGGTATCCATTTTTTCAACAAATCTTATAATTTTATTATTATGACATTATACAATTACTGATATTTTTGGAGTCGGTGCCAGCACTCTATTTACTTAGTAATACCTACTAGGCTAGACAGGTACACGTTTGTTAATCTTGGCTAAAAAAAGGAAAAGTATATGATTTTGAACCACCCTGTTTCATTCCTGTGAAATCATTCATTTTGTCGGTCTTTTTACAACCCATCACTACTTTTTTGTGTTAGTGTGTAACTAAACAAAAGTGTAACAACAGTCATTCTTTAATTGTGTTATTGTTTTTGTGTTGGTGTACAGCTTTTACTTGCGTGTGCGTTTATAGGGACGCTTAATTTTTCTGCATTAGTATGCGTGATTATGTAAATGTGTTCTGTACCGTACTACCCCGCCTCCCGCGAAAACCGGCAGAAATATTTTAGTACTAAAAGTAGCGCTTGGCATCTCCCGTTATAAATTCTCTAAGTTAGTATGTAAATATGATGATGATCTAGAAAGTCGGTAAGAATAATATTATGATGAGTTACAGAATACCAGATAGTTCCAGTTCGACCAGCCTTCAGTTGATAGTACCTACCTCTATCTCTGTCACTACAGCGAATGCTGTAAACAGTTGCTTGCAATTCTCGAAGGTCATTATTGCGCTTCATTTATTGCATTCAATTATTGCTCTTGTACGTACAAGAAAATGGCATCATGTAAAGGGGCCTTTATGCTGCCGATTGGAATGGAGGGAGGGCTCGGGACGGGAGAGGAGGGAGGGAGCTCGCTCGACGAATAACTTTCTAGCAATCAAAAGCAAGCAGTTTGTTATTTGACAATATGAAATGTCAGTTTGACAGTAAATACCGGATTTGTGAGAAAAATAAAAAGTCGGTAGATATAATACCTTCCAAAAAAAAAAGTCCATTCGAGTTAGAAAAGAGTTGTTCAAATTTTTCATGGAGGTTGGTATAAAAATAAACTTGAGCTTGAAGCAAGACTGTGTGCTATTTTAGTGAAATAGCATATTATTTAAATAATATTACGGATATTAAAAAAAATCTAGAACCCTCCGTTTTTTTTTAAACATAAGTAGAACCAAGATGTTCTTGCAACATTAAAGAAGGCCTGGCAACCCTTTATGAAAAGTATTTTGCAAACATCGTGACGCGAATACCCTGGAACGCACCGTATGAAAGAGATAGTGCCTTACGTTTTAGAGTTTGTGTCTCACTCTAACTTGGAGCATAAAGTAGGAATAATTTTTTAGTGTCGTGGAACAAATTCAATACGTTGAATTGAAATAGCGAGAGTTGATTTTTTTTTGCTTGATTTGAAAATCACACGGTGTTTCGACTTCGTTTCGCGTTGTTTGTAATTTCGTTGTGCTTCGTGTGTTTTGTTGTTCTGCCATTGACGTGATCTCATAAATATTTTGACTTTTGAGTTGGTGTTTATTACTTGTATTCAAATTCCTTGGTTTATTCCGAGTTGTCACATCACTTTGAAGTAACGAGAATGTCAAGTCATCCTGACAGTGAATGTTTTTTTGTTATTAGTGTTGCCGTGCTGGCTTCTTTACATGTTTTTCTCCCTCAAAACATTTTTATAATTTTTACGAAAATGGAGGCTCTTAAAAATTTGAGTTTGGTCTAATCAAGTAGTCTAACTTATTTGCTTTCTACTTGGGTATTTTTCATACGACTTGATCAAATTACTGGGGAATAAAATACCACTACTGACCGTATCCTTCTCAACTCGTGTTGACATTGACACATCTCTAGTTTGTTTCGTTTCGATCAAGAAGAAGAAAGAAGACGCCCCACATATTGGTTTGGTTATTGTTTGTTTGAGTTGAGATGGTTTTCGTTTTTTAATTACGAGTCACGACTATAGAAACTAAACTTATGAAAACTTACCTATACCTATTTTTGGCCTATTCGAAATTAAACTTACCTACTATAAATGTAACCAAAGTAGTTGGAGAACTTTGGAGATTTCGTTCATGATAAAACAGTCAGCCAGACTACCCAATCCGAATTCTCAAGGAAACCACAGTACAAAACTAATTTGCTGCGGCGCGGGGTGTGATAAGAAAACCGGCAGTTCAAGTCCTAATTGGGCTGAGCTGTTTTCTCAAAGGAAGAACCGTGATTTGGTTGGATGCCGTTTCGTCCAAATTTAATAGAATTATGCAACAGTAATGATTTCTTATGTAGCCAAAGCACTAAGTTTGATTGCCCTAACATTGCAGAATGTAATTATCACTGCTTCATTTACAGGAGAAATCATATTGTCAGCAGTAATATGGGTATGCACTTCAGCTAAAAATGTTCTTGACAGTTTCATAAGTTTTTTTCACATAGTTTATGAAGATAATGTGCTAGTACTCACAGAAATACCAAATGCAACTAAAGATTTTGCCTACTCTGCTTATAAACAATTCTTAATACTCCAAAATGGTCTAGATATTGTATGTTTTAGTATATGCTGCAAACTTGAGTCTGTGTTGTCTTCTTCAAAGTCAGTTGTAAATTATTTTATTCTTATTGTGAGTGAAGTTTTCAAGCTTTTGGTTAATATTGCTTTATTGTTAGGTGAAACAACTTGGCTTATAATTACATTTATCCCTATTCACCTTCCTCAATTGATAAGATCAACAATAAAGTATTCACTGAGCTTAATATTAAATTTAATTGTGGATGCTTATATGAAGTTATTGACTTTTACAAATTATCTAACGGAAGTGCCTTTAGAATCATTTTTGGGGATAATAAGTGCCATAATTATAGTAAGGTTGTATGTGCATTTTAGGGATGCTATTGCAATTATAGTTGTGAATTCATATTGGTCTATATTAAGAAATATTATGTACTTATATCATTTGTGTTACAATTTTATTACAAACCCAGAAATACCAATGTTCCCTGATGGTAACATTATGAGTGAGACTTATGAAACAGTGGATTCTAATGACATCAACAATGGTTCTGATGTGCTCTGTGTAATTTGCCAGGAACGACAGAAATGTGTTCTGACTTTGCCATGCCGTCACATCTGCCTGTGCACAGAATGTTGCAGAAGGCTATATGGCTACCAACGCACCTGTCCCATTTGTCGCACATTTATTTATAATTCTGTTACTGTATACTTGTGACATACAACTAAGGTCAACTCATGCATTCTTAAAGCATTTAATGAGTTAAATTTATTAAACTTTGATTTGTGTGCCTAAAGCAAATCGTATTAATATACTTTTTATAATGATGATGACACGGATGGTTGAGAGAATTTATATAAAAACTATAGTTGTAAAGTAATGACTGGTTTTATTTCATGTAATTGAAATAATAAATACAAGTAATACAATAGAAGTCCAAAAGTCTGTTTGATCACAAAATGTAGTTAAATATCACATACCCTATCATACAACAAAAAAAGTATAGCACACAAGCTTAAAATTAGTGGTAGGCAGTAGGTACCTACCTACGACCTAGAAGAAGGGACTATTTAGGTATTTGACCTTATCTTGTTCGAAGTCTGTTACTTTCCTGAGCCTCAATATTTTGTGGCATTCTCCTGTTTCTTCGGTTAAAGTTTAAATCTTTTATAGAAATTTCAACATCTTTAAAAGCATTTAACATTATAACTGCAGTTATAACGACTAAGAAACCACAGGCACATCCTAATATATCTTGGAATCCCATACTATTCCATTCCTTAAAAAGTATGCCTGAGGCAATTATGACTAAGACAGTAAACATAACATAGTATACAGGAGTTACAACACTTGTGTTAAAAATGTCCAGGGCCTTGTTCAAATAGTTCATTTGAGTCATTATGCAGAAAGCTGCTGCAGCAAATAGTAGCCAGAAAACATAGTTAGCAAAATTATTTTTATGCCCTGAAAATGTTTCTTTCACTCCCAATGCAACTGCTTTACAAAATACAACTGTTATGCTTCCAATACCTGAACATAATAACAAATAAATAGCAATGTTTGAGTTTCCAAACCTAGGTACAAATACTATCTTAAGAATAAAACTCATTAAAACTATGCTCCCTACATATGTTAGAAACATATAGTCACCCAACATTAATACTAATTCTGAAAATGATTTGATTTCTTCAGATTTTGGTGAATGTATGACAAAAATAATGGATCCAATAATGCACAGAAAGCATCCAATCTGAAAAAGAGTAGGTAGGTAGTTATGGCATAATATTTCATTATGGCAAACACATGGGCACAAAATTCGAAAGAATGAAACTGGTACCTTTCCAATTATGTTTAGTTTTTCATCAAGAAATTTTGATGACAGTACTGCAGCAACCAAAACACTCAAGGCACCTAATGGGGTCACCAATGCAGCAGGTGTAAAGGCATATGCTAGTAGATTAGCTGCCTCCCCTATGCCCACTAAAACAAACAACATTGAGTCAGAGCACAATACTGCACCTATTATACATTATACAGTATTTTAAGCAACAGGTCCCTGATATGATATAAAACATACTTGTTATAAGTCCAAGCCACCACATCCATTGCTTCAGATAAGCAAATCCTCCATCTGATGCTCGTACATTTCCTGATGAATGAATTCTTTTCAGGGCTAACTTTTTAATTATAAAGCTGGACCCGATAAACACACTGGATGATATTGCAAGACTCAATCCAATCATAAAATTACTATTATTGTATTCTTTTCCATCCAAGAGTAGTTTTTCTGTTTTCATTTTGTTTAGGTAGCATTTGTGATTATCTCAAATATTCTCACAGGGACCGATATCAGATAGGCTTCATATTTCATGGAAATTATTAATAAATTTTAATACATAATGTTTAGGATTGTAGGTTATTTATTCGTAGGGTTTGAGAACTTGGCGATAACCGCAAATTAGGTACCTAACCGAGATAATGCCGATAATGCTAACTCAAGGATTATAGTAGCTAGTATTTGGTATAGATATGTAGCTATTTTATATATCCTACTTTGTCACGATACGGTAGCAATCATTTTTAATAATTTTTATCACTTCAATGATTATCGAGGATTACAGGATCCAGCAGAATTAAAGATAATTTTTGTAAACAAAGAAATGTCATGATATATGCCTGTCTGTCTATCTGACTGTCAAGTCAACAAGTAAGGGAAGGGACAGATATAATTTTTTTTACCATGGATCACTATATAATGGTAATGGTAGGTACGCGGTTTTGCTTGTACGAATACCTACAATATTTTATTTCCTAACAAAACTTCAGAACAGAACACTTAAAAGTAGGTATAGTGCGTGTCACGCAAAAAGTATGGATTGAGGTTCCATGTTTGTACAAATACAAACACAGCATTAAGGTCGAAAACTTAACAAAACATACAATAATAACAGACAGCGATAACACTAGAACGAGAACAAAAACTCAACAACGCACAATTGCACACAAGCAGTGAAAATGGAAAATATTCGACTTCGATGAGAGACGAATGAAATTCGTACAAAATGCACAAATTGTTTAAAACTTCTGTGATTTGCTCCCATTTTTCTCCGATGATATCGTATGTCGTAAATTATTTTCGTTTAATATTTCTTCAACATTTTATAATATTGTAGATAAAATGAAATAAAATAAAAAGCAGAGTACAAAACCATTGCTAATATCCATTCTAAGGATATTGATTAGAAAATAAACTTAGGGACCTATTTTGGAAAATCGAGTAATCTTTTTAAGCTCCTATGTCGAAACAATCATTTTTATACTACACCTACCTGCTAGTACCTTGATACTTTATCAAAACGGTAGAAAGTACGTCATTGCCACAGAACACATATCCTTAAGGTCATTGCATATCGAACAAATTATATGCGGGGAGAAAACGCATCTGAGCGGGAGAGAAAAGTGCATGAAAATCCATTTCTTACGTGGTTTTTCTTTTTTAATTTTGGGTAAGACTGCGCCGGTAACCTAAATATCAAAAGCCAAAAAGTTTTTACAGTGAGTTTTTATCTCCAAGTTCGCAAAATGACACTGGCCACTAGCTGTGTGTTGGGCTGGTGGTGCGACCCTGCGGCGGCAGGATAAACAATTTGAAAAAAGAACATGTGAAAATTGCAGACGCCATTGGCGCCATTTTCAATTTGTGTGTTGTTTGAGGATTCAGTTTTAGTTTTTTATTTTCCTCGTAGGTATAAAGCACTATGTATCACTCGAGAGCAAGTGCGATTCCCGATCTCGGGTGTTTTAAAGCCCTCGCCTACGGCTCGGGCTTCAAACGACACCCTCGACGGTAATCGGTCACTTTCTCCTCTCGGTGAACAATGTACTATTATATGGGAGCACCTTTGTTGACAAAAATTATCTTGATTTTGACGATTGTAAGACTGTTTGACTCCCTGCCGCCTTGTCATGTCAAGGAATAAAAATGCCAACCGAAAAAAGAAGGCTGGAAAACCATAGAACAAGAATAAAATAAAAACATGAGGTTTGCGTTACAATTTTTTGTAAATAGATTTTTTGCTTGTAATGTAATAATATGGCAAATGAAAATAAGTGATTTTTTTTTTGTGAAGTAAAAATTGTCAAATTCCTTTTGGTCAAACAATTCGGTATATCTTCTTGTTTTATGGTTTGCATTAGACAAAAAACTTGCGTGCGCCATACATCTCACCTCGCCTCGGACTGCATTTAAATTTACATATTTTAATGAGGAAGTATGGTTTCCTAGACATTAGCCTGACCCGTATTACACTAACAAAAAGAAAAGAAATAGAAAAACGTAAACAAAACAAACAGAAGGAAGGGAAACGTACATTCATTTGGAATATGATATCAAATAAAATGTTATGAAATATCTGCTTGTTTGTATCGTTCTGTATTTATTTCGAAAACGAAATGATCAATTACGACTATAAGTTTATTACATATGACGAATCAATATACGTAAAAAACAGCGATGTGCATAGCTGCAAGTGAGTTTCTGTTTAATTGAATGTAACTTTCTAAATTACTTAGAAGTTTTCATAATTACAGTATATTTCAGATATGAAACAAAAAAAAGATCTGATGAATCAGTATATGACCATGGAAAGAGAGATTATCATGTCCGAAGAGGTGGTCACTGGAGAGCGCCTAATCCACGGCACCTTAAACAACTAGAGTCAAAGTTACGCGACAAAACCGTCGTGGAATCTACATGGTTAAAAGAAAACCTCGTCTCCTTATTCTTTTCTTCTGGAGCCATTGCTTACCTCACTGTAAAATTAGAAACTTTAGATGTAACCCATATTCTGTTTGATAGATACTTTGTTGGGAAGTTGGCAGGACAGTTAGTCACTAACGGTAAAGTAAAATATTTCAATACTTATAAGTCAGCATGTGCCGTAGTGCCCTAATTAAACTTACATCTATCCCCTTCCATTTTGCATCTGGAACTTGAATGCATAGATATTTGGGGGAGGGGTAAAATAATCAATAATTATTCATCCGAAACAAAATTGAATTTGACAACATTATGTACTTTACTTTTAATTAAATAAATATTATTATTATATGATTATTTTTGTTTACTATATTGATTGAAAGTATATTATGTTCTTTTTAACCCAAATGAAGGATTTTCTCAATTCGACAGTTTTTTTATGTTTGCTACCTTATAACCTTACTGGGTGGACAGATTTTGATAAGTCTATTTATTCGTAGGTATTTACATATTCTCATACATTCCAGAACAATAGCTGTATTTTAACATTAAACTTTTTTTTGCAGTAGCTATTTGTAAATCTCATCTTATGTTTGCGCACAATGATAGAATAGCAACACTTATCAGCTTTGGAAAAAATGCTTCTACAATCCCTTGCCGCCTTACTGAAAGGGATCCGAGTATACATGTAATAATTTTACTGTTCCTATGAGTATTATTAATTGGTGGTGGTTTGATTGAATCATTAAATTTTTTCATATATTTGCACAGAGTATAGAACTGGGAAGTGGAGCTCGTCGCACTGAAAGACACTTGTCATCCTGTGATACTCCTAATGGTGCCCGGGTACTAGTGTGGAGCGTCAATGCTACAGAACCTGCGCCTTGGAGTCCTGTCAGTGCAATTGAGGACCTTTCAAATTTACACCTTTACCAAATTTGTGGGTAATATACTTTCTATCTATCTATAAATGTTATATGATTTTTTGTTAGTACAATTTTGTTGTACACTAAACAATTTTTTTAAGTAGGTACTGTTTTTGAATGAAACTTCTTTTTCGTTTTATAGTTGGTAGGTACATCTTTATCTACAAATAAGTCAGTGATAGCATATTATGTCTAACTATTGTAGTAATGTTACTATAACTAATTTTCTACATTTTACATGTTGATAGAAATTCGGACCAAAAACAGACCATGCTGTCTAAACCTTTATAGTAATCCTTATCCAAATTAATCATTTTGTATGCAAGGCTGTTTCAATACTTGTAGACAACTTCTTGAATTTTTTTTATCGGACATTCCATTCAAAAGACATTACGAAATTAAAAACTTTATAAAGTGCGAAAGCCAGGCGAGTTCTCACTCAGTCCGGGGCTTACGGCGTCTGAGTTTATCGTAAAATGTTGAAACAAATTATGCGCACACATGCGAAACTGGGACAGGCCACAGTATCTAATAGAAACATTATTTTGCAGGAAAAATATTTCTCTAATAGCATACCATCAATTGGAGAGTGAGACACTCTGTGCTGAACTATCTCAGAATCAAGTTAATGTCATACATATTGTTGAGCAGATTGCATGTCAAAAGGTAATGACTTACTGAGTTTTATAAAAATTTGCTTAAATTAACTTCTTACAAAGGCACTGTGTGTCTTACAGCAAATGAATAAACATATCGAATTTCTGTATGCAAAATTGGTAAGAGTTGAGTTTTTATTACTAACAGACAGACAGCCTTCACAGCTCAGTTGTAGCTCTGTCTTCTGCGCCGTGGCAGTGGGTTCGATTCCCACCGAAAATGTGATATTAACTTACGTTCCGATTGGAAACCTTTCTGAATGTTTTAAAATAGCCCTGCTGCACGTGTAACAGAAAGGGGAAAATAAAGTTCTAGAAGACGATATCAATCCCGGAAGTTTTTATAACGAATTTTGTTAATCCCCCGGTTTTAAAAGCATATCCATGTTTAGATTTCGTAGGTCATTTTACGTCACTTGGTACTTAAAAACTAACTATTTCAATATCTTTATTTAAAATGTAGGTATGCGAATGATGATTGATGTGTGGAATGAATGAATGAGTGGTTGAAAAAATCGATTTAATTGCTTGGCTTTTAAATCAAAATAAAGTAGGTATATCATCCAAGTAAGGGGGCGTCCATAAATTACGTGAGATGTTTAAGGGGGGGAGGGGGTCGAGTCAAATCTCATCTTACGTTGGGGGGCCTCTCCCCCCCAACGTAAGATGAGATTTGACTGACGTCGTTTATATATAGATATTAGGCGAGATATCAGGGCGTCTTGGCAAATATCACGCAATTTTTTTTCTGATTGAAACCAAAAAAGTTTACTATTTTGCTCCATTTAATCCAGATTGTACATTCTAAAGATTTAATCTTAAGCGTAATCGTAATACGATTAATATCATTCAATAATTCGTTCGAAAGAAAATAATGTTGTGTTCAACGCGTTTACGTAAGAAACCCACATTTTGAAAAATCTCACGTGAGATTGGGGGATGGGGGAAGGGGTTGAATAAAATCTCACGACATCTCACCATTCAGAATGTTTAAAAAAACACCTCACGTAATTTATGGACTAAATGAAATTGCATATTTAGCTGTTTTTAGGTTTTCATTGTAGGCATTTATTTGACGTCTCGGTTTTTTTTGCCGTAAAGAATGAATGTTAACTTTGATTAGAATAATGTTTCAGAGTGGTGTTAGCATTGACTGGATACGCTACGACATTCCGAGCGGAGCCCGTGCAACGAAGCTCACGTCCCGAGAGAGCACAACACACGTTTCCCTTCCCGCACCAGTCAGGGTCGTGCGGCGCTCCCCCTGCGACTTGCGCCTACTAGCCGCCTGTATCGACGGGTCATTGCATGTTGTACATCATATCGCCGGCTTGACTTGCTCGGTAAAGACTGGCTTTGTAAGTAACTTTTTCTGTTCTAAAACCTGTTAAACCATGTTTATCCTACTACTATTATAAACGCGAAACTTTGTAAGTATGGATGGATGGATGTTTGTTACTTTTTCACGCCGGATGGGCTGAACGGATCTAGATGAAACTTGGCAGAGAGATAGATTATAGTCTGGAATAGCACATAGGCTATTTTTTATCTCGTGGGAATACCGGGATTTAAATCTGCGCGTGTGAAACCGAGGGGCGCAAGTAGTCATCAACATAACAAACATCATAACAAAGCTTGTTGTAGAACAACAGTATTTTTGTACGTTACAGATAGCTACAGACATACAGTGGGTGGACGAGTTGATAGTTGCCGCGGAAGACGGCCGCATGCAATGCTACGACCGCGCGCTATCGCTACTCCAACATCATACAAAATGCTTCGATTTGTCGACGTATGTACGGTAGGTGGCGCGGCGCAAACTATTCAAACTATACTGTCTATACTAGTGATTACATACTACTTTTTGCCTTCCCTAGTAAAATACTATAAGCCTTCCCAAGTAAAATACCTTGTGCGTTCCCTAGTTAGATACTCTATGCCTTCTCTAGTGAAATGCTTTAAGCTTTCTTTAAATAATAAAAAAAAAACTCGTTTGGTAGTTTGCACAACTTTGAAGGTACTTGAAATTTATTCCATGATAAAAAAATCACGGGCGTTCTGCTAATACCTAAGCTATAATACTTATAACTGATGTATGTACGTGTTGGCAATAAATTAATCTAAATCTAATATTTCATGACTGTTAACGATTTCAGAGACAGCCGGCGAATGCAGATTTTATGTACTCAACGTGCAAAGGGTGGTCCTGTGATATTGACGTCATCCGCTGGTGGCCCTCTGACGCTTCTCCGCATCACACATCCTCGGCTGTTGACGGTAACAGAAACATATAATTACTTATCATAATCATCTGCCTGCATTAGCCTGAAGAAGTCGTCACATAGACCGCCCCTTTACATTACCAAGAAGAAGGATTCTAAGCCCTCTTCCTTCATTGACCCCTTTAGGTACACACAATGCTCGATAATGGTTGACCATAATATTTTTATCTCGTTTAGAACATGTTCATTAATCTGGATTAAGCACTAAAAGATCGAAAATTACAGTGCATAATGCAATAATACAGCGTTTTTACCTAGTAATTTTCCCTGTTCTGTTTATTTTAATGTGTGTTATGTTAAATAAACGTATTCTATTCCTTTTGTTTATATTGCTAGAGTATGCATACACAGTGCTGTGCATGCATGCACAGTAGGCATAATCTCACAAAATCTTCAAAACTATCCACTGTTTAATCACATCCTACGTAGCTCAGTTGGTGGTAGCTCTGCCTTCTGCGCCGTAGGACGTGGGTTCGATTCCCCCCGTGAACAAACGTTTGTGTGATGAACACAGATGTTTGTTCTCTGTCTGGGTGTTATATAATATTATAAGTATGTATTTACAAAAAAAAAAAAGTATATAAGTAGTATATCAGCTATCTGGTTCCCATATCACAAGTATAAGCTTAGTTTGGGGCTAGATAGTGCTGTGTGGAAAGTCCACCAATATTTATTATTATTTATTTATCCAAGCAACAAGCAAGACGAAACCATGCTCAAGCGTGGTCGCGACCCTGCTTGAGCATCGGTCTCGTTTTTCTTTGAAAAGTGACAGTTTATCTGCTCAAGCGTAGGCTCAAGTGTACGTAGTATTCAAATTCCTTGGGCTCAAGCAACGATTCGGCCTGAGTGACGTTTCAGAATATGCAAAACTCACTTATGATTGTTTTGATCTGTGTTGTGTAGTTTTGGTGGTATTTTAACCAACATTACTTGTATTCTTAGCACGAAGTGTAAGCATTTGGAATGAAAGTCTAATAAGTGATATCGTGATTTGACCGAAATTGTTTTGAAGAAACCGCCACTATTTTCTTCAAAACAATTGACTGACTCGACTTTGGACTGACGTGACTAGAAAGAGTTTAATAATCTCTGAATCACTTGACACCGGCAAGATTGTCTATAGACAGGAGCCATAAAAAAGAAGAAAGAAAGAACTTTAATCAAAGAATCGAGCCTCAAGCAGCGTTCTAGAATCTAGTCTGCTTGAGGCTCGACGGCTCGACTCAGACTCAGGTTTTTTTTCTGAATACGGGCCCTATTATTTTTACATTTCCAGGCTTGGATAAACGGTCGGCGCATGTCTAGTGCAGTGGCGTTACTGCGAGCCATGGACTGGGAGTTAGAAGGGACCGAGTGTCTGTGGGCGGTGAATCGACTCGTTTGCGCGGCTTTGCGGAGTGGCACGGGTAGTTATATGCCTTTTATTTGCATGTTTCGCTACCTCATAATATTTAATTTCGAAATAGACCCGGAAATTCGGACATCTTTTTCAATCATCAATGAATAGTAGTCGTTTTTGTCATGAGAACACTTATCACGCCTAAAAATCTATTACAAGGAGGATCCACAGTTAGCGGCAATTTACGACCTCTGTGGCGCAGCGGGCGAGAGCCTGCCTGCGACGCAAGAGGTTGCGGGTTCGATTCCCGCCGTGGAACAAATTTGTGTACGATCTGCAGAAATTTGTTCCGATGGTCTGGGTGTTTTCTATGTATAATAAAAAATATCTATCTATGTAAGTATATAATGTATATATCAGTTATCTAGTACCCATAACACAAGCTTTGAATAGCTTACTTTGGGGCTAGATAGTGCTGTGTGGATTGTCCAGCATTATTTATTTTATTAGCAAACAATTATATTTGTTTATCTACTTTCTTGTCTGCCGAGCGCTATTCATTCATGTATTCTGTTCTGGTACACTGGTCTCCTCGATACAGGTTCTGCCTAGTGAGGGGACTAACGATCCTACTTTTGTATATTGGCTCTCTGCAAAACATAAAAAGTTTCCAATGTTTAATTGTAAGTATATTTAAAAAAAATATATATCATAAATATATCATATATCATATTTATTTATTTATTAGTCGTTTGACTGCCAACTCACCTGATGTAAAGTGAAGATGCAGTCTAAAGTGGAGCACGCTTAGCTATAGGTAATCCACTGATTAAGTGGATTATACTCTTGACTTAAAAATTCCCAAGTTATACAAGTTGTATAGGTTACTAGTTGCGCCCCGCGATTTCACCCGCGCAGATTTAAATCCCGATATTTCCACGGGATAAAAAGTAGCCTATGTGCTATTCCAGACTATAATCTATCTCTCTGCCAAGTTTCATCCAGATACGTTAGCCGTTCCGGCGTGAAAGAGTAACAAACATCATCCATCCATCCATTTTTACAAACTTTCGCGTTTATAATATTAGTACGATAGGATAGTAGGATTGTGTTAGTTTAATAAATAAATAAGTAAAGCTGGACAATCCACACAGCACCATCTAGCCCCAAAGTAAGCTACTCAAAGCTTGTGTTATGGGTAAGTACTAGATAACTGATATATTTAATACATTTTAAACTTAAATAGAGAGATAAAACACCCAGACCAACGGAACTTTCTGCAGATCGTACACAAATTAGTTATGATGCGGGAATCGATCCCGCAACTTCTTGCGTCGCAGGCGTACTCTCGCCCGCTGCACCACTGAGCTCGTCAGTATGGTTACAGAGGCGGTGGCGGAGGAGTGCTCAGCGCAGGCGGCGCTGGGTGCCTACCTGGCCCCGCTCGCCCCGCACGGCGCCTCGGCGCAGCGCTTCGCCCCGCCAATGCACGACCTAGCCAGGAAGTTCTTTCACCATTTACTTAGGTAAATCATGTTTATTCATAAAATCTTACAAAATTTCATAGATACATACATACATACATACATAAAATCACGCCTATTTCCCATAGGGGTAGGCAGAGACCACGGATTTCCACTTGTTACGATCCTGACATACCTCTTTCGCTTCATTCACTCTCATAACATTCTTCATACATGCTCGTCGGTTTAGGGTACTCTTGACCTGGCCTTTCTCTAGAACATCTGCAATCTGACCTAGATAGGTCCGCCGAGGTCTTCCCCTCCCAACAGTCCCATTCACACTCGCCTGATGCACCTTTTTCGTCAATCTTCTTTCATCCATCCTCTCTACATGCCCAAACCATCTTAGCATACCTTTTTCTACCCTCATCACTACGTCTTCTTGCACTCCACATTTCTCTCTGATCACACTATTCCTCATTCTATCACTCAAATTCACACCACACATACTACGTAACGCTCTCATTTCTACTGCATTTACTCTACTCTGATGTTTTTTCTGCCATACCCAACTTTCACTACCATACATTAATGTCGGCACTAAACACTCATATAACAAAATGTAATACAAAATTCCATGTACACGATATTTAGTTTACGCGCGAGTCCACTCGCGTAAAACGCGCCTTCTGGACTGGTTCTTAGTGTGATGTGATCGTGCAGACGCGGGCGCATAGAGAAGGCTCTCAGCCTGGCCGTGGACCTGGCGGCGTGGGATCTGTTCGTGGACGCGCGCTGGGCGGCGGCCGCGCGCTCGCTGCACGCTCTCGCGGACGAGGCCGCGCGAGCCGCCTATGCCACGCTGCACAACCACAAACAAGGTACATAATACAACGCTGTGTTTCGGTTTGAAGAGTGTGGTCGCCGATGTAATTAGAGGCACATGAGGCTTAACATCTGTATGCCTCAAGTTGATGGACGCAAAGTAGGGCATCGTAAGGCACGTTCCTATCGTGCGTGACTTACGAGGCAATGCTTTGTTATAGGCGATGGTTACCACTTAACATCAGGTGGGCCATCTGCTTGTTCCATCAGCTGGTTGTATAAAAAAAATAAAATAATGTAAACTTCCTCATGAAGCTCAAAGCTCCACGAGGTGCACCTGGCTTAGGCCCGTGCATCTCAGTTAATCCCGGTTTTATCTGAAACCCAGTAGTCCTGGACCAGAAACATAATAATAGTTTTCAGTTTATTTTTCAAAAATAGGACGACCTCAGTGTCGCAGCGGCCGAAATTCCGCCTGCGACACAAGAGGTGGCTGGTTTGACATATACCCACAGACCACCCACTCCAAAAACAGAGAGAAAGGAGTTGTTTCATGTACGAGTATGATGATTTTTACAAATATGGTATCTACTTAATTGTTTATCTTGTAATGAGTTGGAGAATAGTTCAACCCTAATGCCCTTGTACCTAGGTATAAGAAAGAATCCCTGTGTCAGTTGAGGTAGACATTTAATATATTAATCCTGATCGTATTTTTTGTTTAGACTCTGACTGTTCCGACTCTTGTTCTGGCTGCACTTCGAGCTCCTGTTCCAACTACGACGAGGAAACGACCGCTCCATCAGAAATTACGAAAACAAAACCTCCGCCGCTACCGAGAGTCACTCTGCTACCCACGCTACTCCCCGTCCCAATATCTCAACCGGAACCTCCATCCACCAACAGCATCAGGCCAAATCTCCACCAATACCTAGAGCGAGACAGCACGATATGGAACACAGAAGTAAGAAACCCGGGCCATGACAATTTTAAGCCTATTCTCAGCGCGCAGAGTGCAAAGTGGCATGAAAACCGACTGCCTTACAAAACGCCTAAAAGCGCCCAAATTAGCGAGGCGAACATGACAGTTATAGATATAATTCCGAGAACGTCATATGATGCATCGCATTACAAGCACGTGTTCCAAACTGAGTTGAGAGAGGACGCGCCGAATACTTTGTACCGGTACCAGAGTCATCCGCCTGTGAAGGATAGGACCTACAGGAATCAGAGCAGTTCAGAGCGGCAGGGGAATCGGGTGGAGAAGAATAAAGTCAAGTTCTCGGACACTGTCACAATTTCCGTTGTATCGGTAAGTATCTGGCTGGAGAGACTACCTTTGGTTTGTCAAGCGACTCTTCAAATAATGTTCAGACTTAGAATCGTTATTTCTGGAAATATATAGGAGACCTGTGTGTCCAGCAAGCAGTGGACTTCTTCAGGCTGATGATGATGATGAAGCATAGCTTATATGGAAAGCAGATAACTATCTATGTTCATTAGGTTTCTCGGCGCGGATCGAACCCACGGATTACTGAATGCAGAGCTCAGTTGGTAGTAACCAACTGAGCTATCGTCAACTGAATAATTAATTGCAAATGTGCGTAATGAAGCTCCAGTGTGACGTCATGATAGTAGACCAAAAGTGTGTTATTTCAGCAAGATTCGCGAGCCGCGACTGTACCAGAGCCGAGACGCGAGCTAGCAGACAGCCTTCCCCTGTGCGCGCCTCACAAGTACCTCGCCGCGTTCGCGCCGCTCCCCCCGCGCCCCGCCGCCGCCCCCGCTACCGCTCCTGCCTCCGCCACCGGTACTATACTCGACTATGTCGAAGTGTGACGCATCGCATTACTGCATGTTCGCACCGCTTCAGGCCCAAGTCACTAACAAATACGACGCAGCTCGCACTGTGGCAAGAACGTGTCAACATTGGACAACGTGTCATCTTGAGAAAATTATGCACAAACTTTTCTCTACCTATAGATAAGATAGATATGACTGAGATGACCAAAACTATGAGTACAGGTGTAAGCCATGGTTTGATTGATGTACGCGTCCGTTAAACATTACAATACTAAAATGTTGTGCACCTAAACTTTTTACAATTTACTACGATCTACTGTAACACGCATTGATATTGATATTTTGATACATAGGTACATACTTACCGCTAGGTTCTTCTAGATTTGAGCCGTGAGTAGTCAAATAATGTACTACGGCCTAATATTGCAGATCTCGATAATCCGTGCCACAGGCTTATAAAATAGGGGTAAATGGGGTATACATTAACCTCTCGTACGTTGAGATCGCCCGCGAGAAAAAACGCACGTCTGTGGCGCCGATTGCACGTAAAGAGACCACGTCACCAGGCGCCCGTTTATATTTTTTTTTTGCATAAAAATGTATGAATCACTATGAATCTGGCAAATGGTATCGAAAGTCAGATACCTAATGTACGTTTTTAACTATACTTCATTGGTAAATAATGTTAAAATAATATTCCAGAGGCTCTTGACGCCGACTCAATGGTTGAAAATGGTTCCGCTGTATGAATTTGCTGTTATTTGCAATAAAACTTTATTTCAAAGTGGTTTGTTTTATTTAGAAACAAAGGTAATTGATATACGAATCCAATGATATGAAAACAATAGAACGTCTAGAATAAATTGAAAGATCAATTCCAGTTTGAAAAGTACAAATGAGATACACAATGAACGCCGCTGACAGTGTCTTGAAACTGAACTTTTGGTCCTCCCAATCACGTAATTACTTGGTTTGAGCTAGTGAAAAGCATTTATTTACGTAACTAGTATATCTTTTTCCACATAAAATTGATTACACTGCAGAATAGATGTCAGAAATTAATTTTAGAGTAAATAAACTAGACCTATACCCAGTTTACATAGCCTACACTTCATCCGATTATTCTGAATATATTTGGTATCTGTGCCTCACAAAAGTGGTATTGCCATAAAGTAGAATAAATTTGCTTTTATTTTGGGGTATTTAGCACCACTGTTTTTATAGAAAATACTAAAGAAAAAGGGTAAAATAAAGTGGGGTTCCAAACTAGCTATAATTCATAATTTCTTGCATGTGTGCGTGGATCGCAAATCCCCGCGTCTGGCGTGTCACAGATCTGTGCGATCCCAAATTACCGCGTCTGTTTTGACACAGATCTGTGCTAGTGCATTAGTTCCTTAGTCTGTCTTGTCACGTATCTGGCAGACTATACAGTATGTTTATTTTTGGGTTCGTTCAAGCGCACATGAGTTATGAATATTTTACGAAGTGTACCTACCTAATCGTGAAAACATATAGCTTTTGTTGTTGTATCTACTACCTACCCACTACTTACTGTAATATTATCTTTTGTATTTTTTTATTGTTGTAGGTAGTAAAAAATTATAATTTAACATATTATATCATAATAATAACTACAAAAATTTTTTTTACCAAACAACTTTTCTGTAGGTTTTTTTTGCTATAACTTAAAAAAAATATAGTTAATATTCTTATACATAAACGGGCGTCTGGTGACGTGGTCTCTTGACAATGCAATCGCCGCGACAGACGCTTCACTGAGTACAAAAATATTGTGTTTGATAAAAAAGTATGAATAATATGTTGTTGTTCTGTAATTTGATACAATATAGGTACCATCACGTTTTGGTTTACATTGTGATGGAAAAGAAAGCAAACTTTTCCTATGTTGTATTGTGAAGTTTCTATAGAAATAAAACAATAAAATCGTCAAAAAAGTTTATTTTAGTACTTAAAATTACACTGCCTATACATACTAATTTTACACCACAATAATAAAGAGGAATCCTTTGTATTTTTGTATATGGAACAAATAGGCTCAGAAACTACTGGTCCAATTTCAAAAATTCTTATACCATAACAAAGCTAAATACATTATCCCTGAGTAACCGAGCACCGGTGGTCTAGTGGGAGTGACCCCGCCTTCCGATCGTAAGGTCGCAGGTTCGAATCCGGTCGTGCACCAATGGATTTTTCGATCGAAATAAGTAACAATAATTATGTACTATTATATTTATCACTAGTACCTAGCAGTAAAAAAGTATTTGATGCAGTATGGCACGCATCGTAGGGCACGTTCCTATCGTGCGTGACTTACGAAGCAATGCTTTGTTATAGGTGATGGTTACCACTCAACATCATGTGGAAAATTTGCTTGTTCCATCAGATAGTTATATAAATGTTTTAGCACCGTACCTATATATTTACCGCACCTAGGTAGGATACCTATCCACCTATCTCTATCGAGATTCAATATTTCGACATTACAGACACTTCAATTTTGATTATTTCTAGGGAAATTATTTATTTTTTTATCAATCATAATAATAGGTATCAAATATCATGGCATTATAAAAAAATCAAAGAATTTTTGAACATCCTCTATAACAGATGACGAAGAGTATGTGCGCACACAAAACATCCGCCATTTTAACTGCATATGTGTGCGTGTATTTGAACACTTGGTACGTAAAATGCGTAGTTTTATCATAAAAATATGAATAATGCGCAATTATGACAACGAATTTGTAATCCTATTGAAATTTCCTTTTAGACGATATAAAATACTATGAAAAATCTTACGCAAAATCATTGTAAACATAAAGAAAATAAAGTTTGCAATAACGGTTACTTAGATGAGGAGGTTTTTTCGAAGGAATACTCGAAAGTTGTACCTATTTTACATGTTTGATTTGAACAAGTAGCATCTAGATATACTAAAGAACAATTATCAAAACATTTTCTTACCTTTTTCTTGATTTTGTGGTTAAAATTAGATAAATCACTGTAGCACTCTTCGCACCGCTTCGCACAGTACAGCCGCGAGAAGTGAGTCAATTTGAATGAACTCGTATGAAGTACTGGTGCTTCAAATATACCAAGTGAATGTTGTCTGTGGTAGATTAGTTTATCCTGCTTCGATTCAAGCTATTCTGAGCACTGTTTTCATTAGATTAAATATTAAAATCGTGTAAAAACTAGCGAAAGTCACTCTAGCACAGATCCGTGCCAAAACAGTTGACGGTGTAAACACGGATCCGTGTCAAAACGTACGAGAGGTTAATTACGCGTGACAATAATGCACATTCAGTACATAGTGCCAGTTATAACAAATCTACTGTTTAAACATTTGGATTAGTTTTACAGGCTGTACATTTTTGGACTGTGCATGTTGTACAATAAACGAACCCTTCACGCTCTCTTCTCTCGCACATTACTATTTTGAAGTTATTTTCATAAAGATCACAATTTTTATTTATACAACTAGTTGATGGAACAAACAGATGGCCCACCTGATGTTAAGTTGTAACCATCACCTATAACAAAGCACTGCCTCGTAAGTCACGCACGATAGGAACGTGCCCTACGATGCACTGCCCTGCGCCCATCAACTTGAGGCATACTGATGTTAAGCCTCATGTGCCTGTAATTACACCGCACTGTATTGAATCATCAGGTTCAGATATGTTTAAAGTCTGAGTTTTAGACTTTATGAAAATCCTACATGGACGGATTGTCCTGATGATTACTATTTAGTGTATTTGAATTTTGATTATGGTTAGAACGATTGAGAAAATATGTTTATTGTACCTACAAAAAAAAAAGAATTTTATGGTAATTCCATCTCATTATAAAAAGTGAATGTTTAATGTATGTTTGTTGCACGGGAAGCTTGAGGCATGTTTCAGTATATCGAGGTGATACAATTCTTTTTAGATTTAATTTCATCGTAAAATATCTTGATTTTTCAGAGAGCACTTCACAAAAACAACCCAAAATCAAAGTGATTCAGCTTGGAATGGTATGATATTTTTTTTATAAATGTATTACATACTTAGGTGCTTCGTTTTTATTGTAAAGATTTTATTGAACGATTCCGTCCATCAGAATTAAAAGATTACAATTTATTTTCAATTACACCTTAACAATGTTTTATTTCATCTTGCGCTCATATTGAAACATACTTTGGAAACCAGTTATGTAAGTAGCTCCTGAGAGTCCTTTAGTTTCAAATGCGGCAATCTGTGCTTCAACCGAACATGCAGGTCAGCCGAACATTGGTAGCATGTAGCGGGGAGACGTTCCGGTGTAGGTACCGGACGAAGCGGGGAGCGGTCTTTCTTCTCTTCCTTCAGTTCTTTTTGCGATGGCATTAAATGAGGACGATGACGCGCGGGCATTGCTAGACCTTGCTTTAATTTTGAAGATAAAAGATACAAAAACAGTGAAGAGGAATTTGAAACTCTCAATTTTTCTATGAGTCTTTTATAAGCAGCTTCTTTTGTCTCGATTATGGTACCTAATCTTTGTTTATAATTTGCCAAAGACATGGATGACTTCTATAAATTTCGATATGTTGAATTTGGTGGCGCCATTTTCAATTGCTGTATTCGTGGCAATACGATGCGAGCGACGAGACAACCCTCCGAAAGAAACACTAGAAAACAACTAACGCGTGTACTCCGGTCCAAGGAACATAAATAATCTAGCACAGAGTACACGCACGAGTTATATGGACCGGAGTACACGCACAGACGCACAGGTACACCGTAGTACGGTGTCACTCGAAAGAATTGATTTTCGATCTTGCGCCGGCTCAAAAAAACTACACAGGTCAATTCCCACACACATTCCGGTCTACCTGCGTAGGCATACCTGCACAGGTGGACCTTTCCGATGGACCGTAGCATGTATGGCAGCCATAAGAAGTATGGACTATGTACTTTTAATATACCTACCTATCATAACACCCAGAATGAGTACCAACATCTATGATTTACCGACATAAGTATTGAAATACCTATTTGATCTCGGTGGGGTTTGAACCCACACGGCTTACAGCGAGACACCAGAAGAATTTAGTTTCGGAAATTAGACAAGTAGGTACATTGATTCTTCATCAAAGGAACAGGCTACGAAATTAAATCCTGCTAAGCTCACGTCAGCAAATATCGCCGTCAAGCCCACGTTGGCTTGACGGCGAATATTATGTGACCTATGGCCAAATGTTTCATAGCAAACTAAATCCTATTTGTGATGCTATTTGAATTATTTGGTTATTTTAGGACAATTAAACAACAAAATTGGCATCATTACCGATGTAGAGTTTAGTGTAGAGGTTTTTGACAAAAAAATCATATGAAACAGGTTCATTTTCTCATTTAATTTGGTTTCCTTAATTAAACATGTAAATGATGAACTAATCCTTCAGCTTCTTCTTGGGGCGGAGGTTGTTGGTGTGTCCACATTTAGTCTTGCGGCAGTTGGTGGCGCGAGGGTGGAGCCGCGCGTAGCACTTGCGGCAAATCATCTTGTCGCAGTTGTACTTCATGGCCAGGATACGGAGAGAAGGTTCAATAGTTCCTGAAAAAATATTTATCTCATAAATATGCTATGTTAACTGACTTCAAAAAAAAGTTCTCAATTTCACTGTTTTTTGATAATGTTTGTTACCTCATAACTTTTTACTGGGTAAACCGATTTTAATGATTCTATTTTTAATCAAATGTGGTGCTTGGCATACTACATGTGTCAAAAATGTCAGCCTTAGCAGGCTGAAATTTTTGCGAGATCAGCTATGCTAATCACTCATAATAGAAAGATGAACCATACATAATATATCACACAAACATAAACCAAAAATTTCACTATACACTTGAAGGGCCCAGATCCCGGCTAAGTCTACTTCTGTAAACATTTTCAAGTTAAAAATGTTGTCAGATCAAAAAATGTCTGGAACCCCTGGGCCCTTCAATTATTGTGTTAGAAACAAGAATTTGAGTTAACTTACCTCCTCTAAGTCTGAGCACCAAGTGAAGAGTAGATTCCTTTTGGATATTGTAATCAGATAGGGTGCGGCCATCTTCCAGCTGTTTACCAGCAAAGATCAAACGCTGTTGATCTGGTGGAATACCTTCCTTGTCTTGAATCTTGGCTTTAACATTTTCAATTGTATCAGAGGCCTCTACCTCGAGGGTGATGGTCTTCCCGGTAAGGGTTTTGACGAAGATCTGCATTTTGTTTCTGAAATCAAATGTTATATATTATTTACTGAAAATACAACGTGTTTCGGTCGGTCTTGGCTATGCAAAACGGGTAAAACAAACGAAATGAAATGCCATTCGATGACACTACATGTCAGCCGATTCCACACGCGCACTTGATTTTGCATTTCGAAATCGTACTACTATTACGATTACGGTAAGATATCCAGGGATAGAGAAGTCAGGTTATTGATTCACAACGTTCGTTATTACTTAGCAATTTTACGATACAAATTTTTTCTTTTGGAAACTAACCTTTCCAGGAACGTGCTTTGCTGTGCTACAAAACGAAAAGAGAAAGAATTTTACTTCTTCTGCTTCTTTTCTTCGCTCACTTTGTTTTGTTTATGGCTCGGCCGATAGACAATCTTGCCAATGTCAAGTGATACCATCTCACGGTGTCAGTCAAGTCACGTCATTTCATTTGTTTTGAAGTTTGGTGTCAGTGTCAGTTTTCTTCAAAACATTCGAAACATTTTCGGTCAAATCACGTTAGAATTCCTAAGCATAAAAAAGTGATTCAAAAGGTTAAATCTTTTTCCATTTTTTAAGCAGTGCCACGGCCCACCATTGGTCTTTTTCCTTAGAAACACGGCTTTTTCATGAACACGACCGCCTAAAAATTTTCATGTGGCAACACAGCACAGGGGGGGAGGGGGAGGGGGCACTTAAAAAAAATATTTGTTTCGTAATCATCGCTTGAATCGAATTTTCAGGCAATTGCCTTTCCGAATTTCTTGTCTTGGAAGTTTGTAAACTGTAATTATGTATCATCAGCTGAGCAAAGTCACCGGCAGACTCGTCGCTGCAACCAACTTGCAGAGCCCACTTTATCCAGTTGTAAGTTTAGATTTATTGGTAACCTATGCATAGAGCTGCAGTGTCTGTACCTAATTTTTATCTCAACTAGGTACCGATTGCTTTGCAACGGGTGGAGCAGCCGGCGATCAAGTACACCGCTTCGCTGTCTACTGTGGCGGAGGCTTGCCCAGCTCCTGGCAGGAGGAACCTTGTCCCAGGCACCAACATTCCATACCCCAGCGTCTCCGAGAAAATTCGTCAACAGCAACAACAGTTTCAGGTAATAAAATTTATGTACATAATGTTATTATTCATTTACCTGTGTGCTAGCAACCCAAGGTCAAGCCCTAGACAAGATCCATCGTCTATATATCACTTAGTGACAAATTGTCTGTAAATGGTATTGGCCTGACCAATACTAATCTTAATCTTATGCACAGAATTGAACTGGCGGAGTTGTTGTGGTGTGAAAGCAAACTGTAAGCGGAACCTAACTGGGTGATACCTGGTGGACTAAGTTGTTGGTACTGATCCTGCTCTCTCTGACTGGGTTTGAATCTGGTCATAGGATTGAATATGCTAGTATTTCTATTTGTGATTTATTTAGTTGTGTAAGTACATTGCCTTTGGACAACCAACGAGTTAAGCCGGGTCCGCAGCACCAATTTTCTAACAAAACATGTTACATAACATGTTAAGCATAACATGTTTTTAAAACAGCCCGTCTGGTGTGTTCTGTTTTGTTTATCGTTTTTGTTTCATTCCAATTCATTTCAAAAATGAGTTCCGACGAAGAGGACGTAGAAGCTTACACATATATAACATAAAATGTGACGCTTCCCCTCCCCGCAGGCGAACGCGGGTGATGTTATCCATTTGTCTCGGCAAACATGTTTTTGTGTTTTTGCTAACAAAACTGTTAAGCCACGCCCCTATTTTGTTTTGTAAACATGTTAAGATGTTAGAAAACACGGCGCTGCAGACCCGGCTTTACAATAACAAATGGTGGAAATTTGGAATCAGTAGTGGAAACCTTTAATTGGCCATACTTTTTAATCTAGACTTGTATATGTAGTCTGTTCTATTTGAATATCTTTACAGGGGTCTGCTAAAGATATATTCAGTTAAGTTTAAAAAATCTTCTAAACATTAAGTTTTGTACATATTTTTTTTTTCTATTACAGAAAGAAGATGATGTTCCAGTATTTCTGAAGGGAGGTCCCATGGACAGCGCCCTGTATCGTCTGACCATAGCATTGTGCATCGTTGGAGTGGCTGGAGTGGGCCACACCATTTTCAGTCATGCTGTTCCCAAGAAGTAAATTGATAAATCAATCTTTAAATTATGAATTAGTTGCTTGTTTAAGTTTTTCAGCACTGTGATTAGAAATAAAAAGTGCAAATATATATTCGATTTTTAATCCAATAAAGAAGAGCATTGGCGCAGTGGCCATGTGATGTGGGAGATATCCCAATTTCAAATTCATGGGGGGGATAAGATCTGCACTAACCCCGCAGTAGTCGGAGCATCACATCAGTGCAGATTGTGCATCATCCCTTTGCTAACTTCGCCCCAGCCTAGCTCCTTAAACTAGCCCCTTAGATCTGGCGGGGCTGCCGCCTTCTATAGATTTATAATAATCAGTTTGTAGAACGGGATATTGTGGCTGTTATGTAGGTTAAAACGATCTATTTAAGTACCTAGGTAGGTAGGTACCTATCTAATCTTGTTTGGTACCTAATCAATAGGTTTTTTTATCATTAGATATTTATTTATCATTTATTGCACAAAACACAAAGTTAAAGTACAAAAGGAGGGCTTAATGCACAAGCATTTTCTACCAGACCCCCTAAGTAGTGGTACAAATTAGAATTGACGAATAGATATGTCACGATAAAACCTAATTCCACATTTTGCGCGTAAGGAATCATATTCACTGGGCGTTCGGTCCGTCCGACTATAAATAGGTACAGGTAAGTACAGGGGTTGGCTATAGCAATCCTTGTACCTGAGTCTTAGAGCATTTAGAATTTCTAAATGCTCTAAGACCTGAGTTGAGGGTTGGGGATAGGGGGGATGCAAGTGGGGGTAGATGGCACTTCCCCTTGAGTCCTTTTTTCTAGGAAATGAAAAAAAATAATTTAATTTTTCAGGTAAGTTACTAGTTAGGTTAGGGGTTTTTTTTTATATGAAAAAAATTGGTAGTAATATTTCATCTCTATGACAAAAAGACTCAAGGGAAGGAATTCTCATTAGGTTAGGGTTATTTTTTTTTTTTTAAAGGTGAAGTTTGAGAACATCCTTCCTACATACCTACCTACTACTATTTTGATGTCTGTTAAAAAGAAACGGTAAAGGACGACTGACAACATTGGGGGTCATAGCGTAGCGTTATATACTCTTGGTAAGTCATCAGACGTTTGGCAGACTTATCTGTAATGTGCTTATAGTTTATCAGTTACCTACCTACTGATGGCAGACACGTGAAATGTGGCTGCCCGACTCTATCCCAATGACCACTTACTCATCCATCATCATTATCCTGAAGAAGTCCGCTGCCTTCTATTTTTTTATGTTTCTGAGAAGAACGTTAGCTCTCACTCTCCATCGACTTATGAGGTTGTCAAACCTATACACCTCTCGTATCAGCCAGACAGTACCTACCGCCTCCTATATTGATGTCGGTTAAAAAGCAACGGTAATGGACGAACGACAATATATTTAGGTCATCAGACTTCATCCGTAATAATGTGCCTATAGTTTATCAGTTACCTACCTACTGATGGTAGACACGTAAAAAGTGGCCGCCCGACTCTACCCCAATGACCACTTACTCATCCATCATCATTATCCTGAAGAAGTCCACTGCCTTTTAATTTTATACGTCAGGGAAGAACGTTAGCTCTCACTCTCCACCGACTTTGTTATGGGCCACCGGGATTCAATTGATGCCAGTCTTCCGAGGTTGTCAAACCTACACCTCTCGTGTCAGCCAGACAGTACCGCCATGCCTACTAATATTATATGCATCCCTACTTTTTTTTATACAACTAGCTGATGGAACAAGCAGATGGCCCACCTGATGTTAAGTGGTAACCATCACCTATAAACAAAACATTGCCCCGTAGGTCACACACAATATGAACGTGCCCTACGATGCACTGCCCTGCGTCCATCAACTTGAGGCATACAGATGTTAATCCTCATTTGCCTGTAATTACACCGGCGACCACACTCATCGAACCGAAACACAGCGATGCTGCTTGGCGGATGAAAGAGGCGTGGTGGTAGTAGGTCCTTTCCCGGACGAGCTACACACAAAGAACTCTACTACTCTAAACTTACTAGTCTGTGTACGCGAAAGTTTGTAAGTTATGGATGGAAGATTTTCACTTTCACACCGGAACGGCTGATCCTGTGTGAAACTTGGTAGAGAGATTATATTATAGTCTGGAATAGCACATAGGCTACTTTTTATCCCGTGGGAATACTTACAGGGATTTAAATCTGCGCGGGTGAAACCGCGGGGCGCAACTAGTTGTAGTGTAAGTTAAACACCATTTGAATTTCACTAGGTAAGTATATTTTTGTAACTTTTGTAGGTAGGTAGGTAAAAAATAAATAAATAATGAAACACTGATGAGATCTCTTGATGTTAGTTAGTTAGTAACCTATCAGCTAGGTAGGTACCTAAAGGAAACTGAAAATAATTTAAGTGAGTGTAGTTTGTACCTTACCTACCTACCTACTTATTTTCAACAGTTATAAAGTTCTACACACACATTTGAACAGCAATACAACAGGTACCAGTCGCATGTATTATGATGGTCACTTCATGGTTTTTAAAATAAGGTCATTATATCTTTTGTATTTATAGTAGGTAGATAATTACTGTAAGTATCTACTAGTATGTATCTACTTACCATGATATAAAAACAATGTAACCATAATAACGTAACCATCTTAATGCAAGAGACTAGTATGTATGTACAGTAAACACTGAATACACTAATTTATATAACTAACAACAAACAATAGGTTTTCAATGGGGAACAGGTGTAGGTGCTTGTAAATATCTAATAGTGCAAACGGTAAAAATCCGCTGTACGCACTTGCCAAAGCTTACTTGTATATTTGTTAGGTACTACCTGCTTAAAATAAACATATTTTTTATTTAATAAAATATAAAAAAATACAAGGAACATAGGTAAATATTTTACTAGGTACAGGTACTAGCAATAATTAAATAGGTATACAATAAAGATCATTATAATTGAAGGAAGGTACCATCTTAGGTTAATAAATTCATGAGAAGGTACCAATCACTTAAAAAAAATACATTAAAATGAATATTTAAAATGCTCAACACAGCCATAATTTTAATTCAATTCAATGAAAATTAATTTTAATGAAATGCATGCACCTATACGTTAAATTGATAGATTACAATCCACTAGATAAATACAGTGACCTAAATTAATTACAATTGCTTAAATTGTATGTATTTATAAGAATAAATACATTCCTAATCCTAACTTTTTTCATAATCCTAAAGCGCAGCGTTATCGTTTTTTTCATAATCCTAACGTACCTAGTTAGGCTAATAGGGTGATTTTATAATACATATTAGGTACAAAGTGCCCTAAGAACGCACTAGGGCAAGTGCGATAAGGCACTTTGTTACCAAAGAATTAAAATGCAACAAGCTCTATCATAACAAACATTAATATTATCTAATACAACAACGCAATTCAGTAATATTTCTAAGTACACAAATACTAGGTACCTAGGTCACAGTCAATTTTGATCTAGACTTTTTTACTGCACCTGAAAATTTCTAGCAGTTTTTTTACATTATCCTACACAACATTGATGATTGATGTTTTGAATTAACATAGATAGGTATAATTTGTTCGTATTTGCTTATTACTACCAATACTATGACCTACATACTTTCTTTAATCCCTAACTCTAAAAATAGGTAAGTATTGTCAGAACCGAGAAAATATTTGTAAAACGGTGGCGGCGCTAAGAATAATCATGAGTGCGAGTGAGAGGTAGGTAGCTGTGTTCTCCTTCTTCTTTTTGTCGTGTCACTAGGCTCTTTCGAAACAAGTGTGGTGAAAAGATTTTTTCATCCCACCATCTCGGAAAGAGTATTTTTGATCTTCAATATCTGAGTGCAAAAGCAGTTTTTATTCTCTAGAGGATAAAGTAAATTGAATTTAGAACATCGTGTGCACTAAGTTTGTGAATAAAAAAAAACATTAAACCTATTTACTGCTACCTCTATGGTACCGAATATATCATACAACTTTTTTTTAATTTGTTAAAAACTCAGACTCGGAACCTTCTTGGTGTTCTTTTTTCAATTTGCTTTGTACGCGGTTCTTTACGCGGCATTTTTTCACGTCATTGTTAAACCTTATATTAAAAACAAGAAACTTGAAAACAAGTGAAAAAACTAAAATGAGTGATTCTAGCGACGAGGAAGTTTGTTTGACGCCAACATATTGTGATTGTAAACTTTTTTTTTTGCATTTAGTCATTTCCTCGCTGAGGTGGAATGAAAAGTTACGTGTTGCACTCGAGTGCAAAGATTTTTCACCTCGTGCTCTTTTGATTCCCTCGCTAACGCTCAGGATTCTAATTTTGAATCACTCGCTGCGCTCGTGATTAAATTTTAGAATCCTTCGCTTGCTCGGTCATCAAAACTGAACACGCGGTTAAAAATCAACTTTGCACTCTTGTATAACAAATAACTATTAAACGCGCTTAAACTGCTCTTTTCTTACATTGTTGTTATCAAGAGGTTACTAATGAATAGCGCTACCGTAAGCGCCCCCATTTTACTCGTTTCTTTGGCGCGGGGTATTACTACTTACCTAGGTACCTACTTGAAAGAGTGTTCATCCTAGTAGTTGCTAGAACTTATATATACCTACTATAAATCAACATAGACTTCTATGTAGGTATAATTGGTTTTAGTCAGCAACTACGTATTAAAAGATTTATCAGGATTAGCATACCGATACTTGTTAATTATTAACATTAGGTAGGTAGGTGCATAGGCTTACATATTCATAGTATCTAAAAGTATAATATAAAAAGCAAAAGTGATTGACTGATGACAACGCACAGGCCAAACCCTTACGAGCGAAATTTTACACACGTATTCCTCATAAGGCGTAGGCACCCACCAAGGAAGGATTTTTCAAAATTCAATACAAAGGGGTGAAAACGTGCGAGAGCGAAGCCGCGGGTTCATCTAGTTATGGATATAAGTTTGCTTTATTGAATTGAAGTTTAAATGTTTGAAGTTCACATCATTGCATTTTTTGAGAAATTTACCTAATTAAAACTACTTGGTAAGTTATGGCGAACAAAGATATTTTGATGAAAGATTGATGTAATTTGTTAGAAGGAACAAATTTGTTTACTAAAACCATTGTCTGGAGGAGTCCAAGATTAGTCTCCATAAATGATATACCGACGCGACTTAGTAAATATTATGTTCCCTTAAAAACACTAAGGGAAGAGCTTTTACTAGCTACGTTTTACTGTTGTGTTGATGTTTAAAATAGGTAAATAAATAAGTATCTAGTATCTACATAGGTACCTATCTATCTAATTTAATCATTTATTTTTAAGCAGTTAGGTAGGTACTTTATCAGGAGAAGGCAGCGGGCTGAGCAGTTATAAAGCAACCTTTTATGTCGGTCTTGGACGCGCGGGCAGCGGTGGCGGTGCCCCCTGCCTGGCAGGCACGGGCGGCGGCGGGCCGGCGGGTGCGGCGGCTGGCGGCGGCGGCGGCGCAAACGACGGCGGCGGTGCGCTGTCCGCTGGTGGAGACGTTGGCCCGTTGGGAGATGATGTTGACGGAGTCGTCAATGCAGGAGGACTCGCCTCCACAGGAGACATTGCAGGGGGAGATAATACTGCAGAAGGTGAAGCGATCGCTGGCGGAGACGAATTCTTACCCGGGTCGGGGATGAGAGGCGCGGGCCGCGGTGGCGGTGGGCGGGCGGGGCTAGCTGCCGGCGCGCGCGAGGGCACCAGTGGCGTGGGCGACGGCGCTGGAGGCCGGCTGGGCTGCTGGCGGCGCGGCGTCGGTGGCGCCGAGCGCAGAGGTCGCTCCTGTTGAACTTCGCCATACAGCGGAATCGTATTGTTTGTACATAAATTGATTTCCGAACGAACTATTTCGACCCAATCCGGGGATTTGAGCGAAATACTGAATGGAATCGAGCAAACACATATTTCACTCTTCTGTACTGCGGCTAAAGCATGTTGCCCTTCTCTAAATGTGATGCTCAGCGATTGATCGTCGATGAATCTTACGAGAGTCACTTCGCCGATTGTAGCCAGTTCCTGCAATACAGCTGCCATGACGTTATCATCAAAAACGGATTCGTCACCGCTAATATCATCAAAAGGCTGCACTATTATACTAGCATCTGGAGGTCCAAGATCTTTGACTACTTCATAGAATACTTCCATGCATTTGGTATAGCTGACTTGCAATACTTCTATTTCAAGAATGGCTATAACTGGTCTATGATCACTTTGTTTTAACTCAGCACGACCATAGTGAAGTAACTTGCCTTTTGCCAACTCTGACGAGTGTTCTGGGTCAATAGTGTGCTTTCGACTTCTCCAAAGAACACGGTCAGTCCAAGCAGGAGCCCTGCATTTTTCACTGGTATCATAATCGTCGCTAAATAAGTCATACTTATAAGTAGGAGGAAAAGTTATATCTCCCTCGAAACAATTCTTGAAAACTAAGCCTTGAGATTTTTGATGTAGAAGCTGATCTTGTTCCAAAACTCGGTGTAAATTATTCTGCGACACTAATAGTCGTATTTCATCTTTGTCTAGATCCACGCGGTAATTGAAATCGCCACACCAAAATACGTAGTCGTGAGAGTAAAGGGATCGCCCCATTGGGAACGCAATTTTCCTTGTTATTTCAGTGTAATCTGCATTGCGCTCTGTTACTTGAGATTGCCCAGCAGCAAAGTGTGCACACACAAAGCATATAGATGTGCCATAGATGACCATCCGGATGCCTACTGCTCCTTTATTTCCAGTAGTGCCACCAAGTCCCGTTTTGACGGAATCTAGAGCAACATCTCTGATATGAGGAATAAGATCTTTTCTAACAAATATGAAAAGACATACACCAACCAACTGATAACTTGAAAGTAATGTATATGGTGCATCTCTGCACAAAACTTTTTCCAGCTCATCACTCCATGCTTTAGCATTATCAGAACTGGCTGCCATTATGTTACTAGCATTTAAATCTACAATCTCTTCAAATCCTATGGCAAATATATCGGAAGGATGATCTTTAAGGTTCACAGTGTTTATTAAAGATGAGTTAGGGCTGTCCAAAAGCCAATCAGCAAGAGACACATCTTTATATGCAAGGCTTCTGAAATGTTTCCCTCCATTCACATTGTAAGTACCAATAGTAATACGAATACTGGAAGGTTGAGTAAACTCATTTGATCGGCGACACATCTCTCTCAACACAGGCGTTGAAGTATGCAATATATTAGAGGGCAGCAAAATTCTTGTCCGATCTGCTAGCTCCGAATTTAGTGTTGAACCCAGCAAGAGTATGTCAATAGCTTCTTGTTTGGAATTATCCAACAAGTTATTTTGGATAGTGCGTGCAGCCGACCTTGCTCCATCAATTAACTTAGAACCTCCTTGAATTGCACCAGTGCCTGCATAAATTTTTGATACTTCATTACCATTGTTAATCCACATTTGTTTAAAAACTTCTTCAAATCTGTTTACATTTTGCTTTTTATCCACACATTGCAATAACATTAGTTGAATTCCCAGCATATCTAAACCAATGAAGGTTTGTATAGAATTTGTTCTATCCAAGCAGTCGAGGCAGTTTGAGCGAATAACACCCTTTTGTATGTTGTAGATGTCAGTACCCTTGGCACTAAAAATACTTATATTGTCATAATGCTGTTCAACAATCTTCTTAAATTTAGCCAGAGCTACTTCCGCTGAAGCTCCCCGCACTTCCTGGTGATAGTCAAATATTATTTGCACCACATCATTATGAGCTGATTCATTGAGATGCTTCTGAAAAGCATTGCTTAAGGTTGCTTCACCTTCACTGCCTCCAATTAAGCTTGAACCCAATAGATTAACAACAACCAAGGAACCATAGTTGCGCTTCAGATGTGAAAAATGTCTATCACATGCACTTGTAGAAGCATCATACCCTCTGGACATTTTGACTTTATGTGAACCCACTTGGACTCCTGGTTGCTCCCAAAACAAGGGTACCGATCCCCTTGTCTGCAGGTATGAAGATACAGAGTCATCAATATAAATCGCTTGCTCAGTTTCTACAAAGTTTGCAACATTACCATCATCATTGCAGCCCCGCACATTGAATCTTGTACCTGCTCTTTCACAACTTAGACGAGATACCAAAACAGCACGAGCTTGACGATGCCCAACATATATAGTGCGGATTTCAACAGAACCACACATGGCTCTTGTCAACCAATCATTACAATCAATTCCAAATCTAATTAAATGTATAAACAGAGTTCTATTCCAGAAGAACCTATTATCAGAGTTTGCACCCTTACTTTTTCTTTGAGAGCATAAAGTGAGATCAAAAAGATTATCAGCAGTTTTGCTTGAGCTCCATGAAAAGTAAAAAGTCCCAGAATTAAGCAGTTTTCTCAACTCTGATACTTTGTCTTCCCCTTGAGATTGATGAAATAGTGGTAGAAATTGTGTATGTGTTATTTTGAAGACTTCGACATCACCTACTTTCCCGACGGAGCAGCAGCCTGTGACGAGGACAAGGTAGAGTAGGCAGTTCTCTCCAGAGTTCAGCTGAAGCACGCCCAGACAGCCGTAGGCGTCTGCGATCTTATGGTATTGTCTCCGTAATGTGTCTGTTTCTTGAGGAGATAGTGAGACTACGGCTTGAGATTCAAATAAGAGCGAAGAATCTTTGTTTCTGTGTTGTAAAATTATGCTGTATGGACTCGGTGGCGATGATTTTTCAAGGACTTTAAATCCCTTGGACATAGCCATGGTTTTTGCTCTATGTACTTACATGCAATTCATTGCTTTAGTCCGCCCCCTAACACTCACTGGGTTCGACACAAAATAGTCCACGACCGCGAGTACCGCGACCTACACCGACACCACTAGCTAGCCGCCACAAGATACAGCGGTAGAGAATTCCTTTCTTTAGCACATGGCTCACAATCGCCTCGAAACAAAGTCAAGAAAAGTAATAATACGTATTTATTCATCCATGAGACCATGGCATGGGGACCATGGGAAGTATGTACCTATGTATTGGGAATTTGGGAAGTAAGTAACAAAGAGAATGTAAACTACGAGAGGTAAGTAAGCCAAGTGGATTGGAATGGATGGATACACATTGGATGGCTCAGATGGCTGGCTGGCTCAGCTGGATGGATGCAAAGAGTATACAATAACTAACTACGTGATGGATGGCTGACTTGACGGGTGGGTGCAGTGTTGCCAGATGAGCCAATTGAAAAAGCGGTAGCTGTGCTTCAAAAATGCGGAATTATTTTAACACAAAGAGCAGCGTCTTGTTTCATTGCCATAAATTTTTAACCGACTTTAAAAAAAAGGTGCTCAATATGTCTGTTTTTTTTTGGTTTGTTACCTCATAACTTTACTCGATGGACCAATTTTGATATTTTTTTTATCGCAAGCAATTTCCTTGGAAAATGCTACACAGACAGAAATTTCTTTACGAAAACCCCGGGAACGAAGGCCAGTAAAGCTCAGAAAGAATCTGACAGCAGAATAACTTCGCTGTGATTATAATTATCGAAGCAGCTGTGAATATCCCTGATTATAGCTGTGACTTGACTAGTAAGTCCGTCTTGTGTATTTGTTTCGTTGCAGTTTACGTAATTTAATGGATTAAATTACGTAAACTGCAACGAAACAAACAAATAAATGAAGCAAGCTGGCTGACAGAGTATACCTACAAACTTACCTACAAACAACAAAATATGCGAGCTAGCATTCTTGTTCTATGTAGATTTTTTTTTCTTCACTCACACGGAACACTTGTACACCCTGACGCAACAAGGAACGTCAAAAATTTTGTATGGAATTAGCATGGCAAATAATGGATGATTGACTGATTTGACATGATTGTTGCTTGAATTGCTTGATTGACACTGATTGAATGGAACGAATGATCGTTCCATTCAATCAGTTCTCTCGTTCTTTCACAACTCACTCTCTTATTCGTCTGTCTCATTGGGTCCGGTTAATGTACAACCATGTATTACGCAGCCCGAGAATTCACAGCCAGGAAAACGCAGCCAGGAAAACGCAGCCAGGATTTCACGTCCAAATGTACATGAAATCCATGGTCGTGCTATCCTACCTAATGTGTGCAGGAAAGGTACGCCAAGGAATGTACACCCCTGTAAAACACGGTCAGGAGTTCATGTACATGAACTGCGGACCGTGTTTTCCTGGCTGTGCTTTCCCTGTACACTTGGAATTGTACAGCCAGGATTACACGCCCACGGACTTGGTGACCGGTGGTGGTGGTGGTGTTAAGATAAGATAAGAAAATTCTTTATTGCACATAAATGAAGTACATTAGGCGAACTTAATGCTAATTAGCATTTTCTTCCAGTTAACCTTTGGGTTTTGTGGAGTGGCCTATGGACAATAGAAGGGAACAACTTTTCAAAACAAAAAGTGTAACGTAACATATAATAATAATAAATATTTATCAACTTACAAAACATACATACTTAAACATATACCTACATAAGAATTTAAAAAATACATACCTATAACTAAAAGCATATAATATAATACATATTCTATTAATTAAATGCTCAATTTTGTTGAGATGTCTGTTTAGACATAAAATAGTGATATAATTTCCCTTATTTTTTAAATATGCAGAGATGCAGCTTCGCGTATTTCCACTGGAAGGGAGTTTCAGAGGCGTATCGCACTGGCGGTGAAGGAATTTGTGTAAAAGGACGTATTATGGACAGGAGTTTTAAGGAGTAAGTTTTTAGAGGGGCGAGTCCTCTCGCCCCTCTTAAAACTTACTCCTTAAGATCAGTGCGGGAGAGAGGAAGAAAACGATCTTTTAGATAATTAGGAGACATGGGATTGTGAAGGGTGTTATATAGAAGACAGAGGACATGTGTATCACGCCGAAAACGGATTTTGAGCCACTTTAATTAAGAGCAGTAATACGAAATGTGATCGTACTTGCGCAGCCCAAAGATGAAGCTGATGCAGACATCAAGCAAACGCTCAAGTTTATTAAGCTGCTCCTCAGTAGCATCGCAGTAACAGGTATCGGGGTATGGTATGGCTATGCCGTTGCTCATGGAATTACTGAAGGTGCTTCAATATTATATAAAAGCAGTCGGGCCCATCTTCTATCTAGGTGCTTAATTTTCGATTAACATGTTTCGATCAACGTTTTAAAATATGATACTTAGCTCATTGGTCATTGGAATGTACACCCGCGGATTACACAGTCATGGAATAGGCAACCAAATTTTACATCAATTCCGGGCTGTGTTTTCCAAGGTTGTGCAATACGTGGTTGTACATTACTGGCTCCCTGTCTCGTTTACTTGTTGTTTCCACTTTGGTTTCTACTCGTACTTATTTTGTTTGTTCTTGCAGATTTCCAGCGGATTTATTATTAATTTCGCCCATAGCCAAGTGAAAGTGTTTGAACATGTTCAGTGAACGTAATATTTGACGACAATGCCCCCGAAAAACCGATTCATTACGTGTGAAATATGTGGAGATCGATCGAGCCGAAGAAATCTACAAAAAAGGAAGTTTATGGCAAAGTTTCCTTTGGATAAGGCTCGGTAAGCATTGAATTAGATATTTTAGTGAGTACAAGCTACGAAAAAACAACATGAACCTCTTTAGGTTAAATTTTAATCAAAGTTTAGTGTAGTTTTATTGTGTATGTACTAGTGATGTAGTGTAATTATCGATAAGTGTGTGTCGAACACAGTGAGATTTTGCCGTAGATGCGGACATCCTCGTTTTATGTGTTTTTTAGAAAGATAAAATTCAAACACAACTCAGAATAAAACTCTTGTGTCTCTATCTATCATACTTAGTTAAAAAGAAAATTTTAAAATCCAGAAAAATCAATCCATTAAAATCCTAAAAACGGATTGTCTCCCTTCCAGTTAATGTTTTTTTCCTAAAATGTTTTATATTAAGATAGAAAACCACTAGAAGCATCCAAAAGAATTATAATAATCAGGCTAAATTTTGTGCCACGAAAGTGGGTGAGCCATTCTTGTAGTTATAATGTGTATAGTGGATCTTTTGCTTTCTTTAAAGAGCTACTGGAAATTAATAAATTAATACTATGTTACAGAATATGTCAAGCCTACTGCTGCTGCTGAGTGTCCATCCTGCTAAACTGAACATCGTATTATATGAAAAAAGAAGTTCATAAAGGAATATTTATGTACAGTGTTTATTTTATTTTTTGTTTTATGCACAGGTTTGTCGGCTAAAAATTAAATGTAATAATGAAAAAAGATTTTTGTTTCATATCAGATCCATATTTAAGTTCAACCTAGGACTTAAAAACCTAGGTTGGACTTAGACGTGGACTCGATCAAAATTTTGAATACGAAAATAACCTCATTTTCGATCTCGCATATTTTATCGATATCGATATAAAAGCGAGGGCCATCGCGCAGCACTATTTAGGCTGATAGGTTGGTAAAACTGTTGTTGTTTGGCGTACATATTCGTTGTGTTGGTATTGAAGTGCCATGTAAAAGGATCCCATTGGCTCTTTACTAAGTCCCGCCTCTTCTCGTAGTTTACATTCTCTTTGCACTTGTATTCAAATTCCTTGCACGGAACACTATTTCACTCACTAACACAAACTAGCTAGATAGGAAAAGGAAGGAAATGCTCTACAAAGAAGTATTTTTCTATAGGAACCAAAAAAGGTGTTCTGGTGATTCGAAAAAAGCAGATCCGCGTAGGTCAAAAGCGGAAGGCAGATTACTTGTGAAAAAGGCGGATAAAAAGCGGAAAAGCGGAGCATCAGGCAACGCTGGGTGGGTGCAGAGCTCAGAGTCTCAGAGTATACAATAACTGGACACAGCAGGGGGGGAGGTGTTTGACGGAATCACAGAAGGGAAGTCCTACGCAACCTTAGAGCATTTATAACTGGAGATGTTAACGCAAGGCGTACCCCTCTGCCGGCCATAAGGCGCGACTTGGCCATGCACGTTATATAAAACTACTTCACTCATCACCGCGCGGCCATTAGTTGTCGTTTCGTGTCGCGAAGTAGTGCTCAGTAAAAATGGTGAATTGTGCGGTATTTCGGTGTAAAAGGAGATCAGAGACATCAAACTTTAGGGAACACGGTATTTCCTATCACAAGTAAGTGATATTTTAGTCAATTGTTTTTGTAATTACGTTTAATTTATATTTAATGGAATACCAGTTACGACAGTTTTAATACGACGCCAACGTCTTGGTAGGAGGTGTCGGTGAATTTATATTCCTTGGTAGAAGGCGTAGTGTGGGGACTAGTTGAGCGAAATCGATTGAATGAATGATGGAATGAACGTAAAATTAGAATAAAATGCGATGTGTTTTTTGTACCCATATTTAACCGATTTAAAAAAAGGATGTTCAGTATTGGACTCCACAAAAACTGTCTCTGTCATTCTGCCTTCAATACGTCGCTTCATGGAGCTCCCTTAAAATTTTAGTTGTGCTGTGTCGTTGGTTTATTGCTATTTTCTTTGTACTTTTTGAACGCAGAATCGTATAAACGTGATTTTTGTATAGCTGTAGTATGTTAGCTGGAGAGGGACATGGGCTATGAGCATTTGTTAACAGCCGCTATTCTTCTACTGCTCTTCATTTTTTTCACCCCGTCATACCAATCATCATCATCAGCCTATGTAAGTCCACTGCTGGACACATCATACCAATAAAGAAACAAAATATTTATCTAAAAATGCATTCATGAAAGACTACTTACTTGAAAGATTACTTACTACTTGCGAAAATAGAATATAGCTTAAAGTTACTCAACAACAGTGTAGCTTTCTATTTGTAAAATAATTTTTAAAATCGTTTCAGTAGTTTCAGAGATTACGCTCTACAAACTCTTAATAAAATATTTTTTACAAAAAAAAACCGACTCCAAAACTGCTATCCAATTTGTTATGAAAAATACACTAAAAAGTTAAAAATAATTGCATTATGAATTTATATTTCAATCTACTTACAAATAGGTATCCATTTTTTCAACAAATCTTATAATTTTATTATTATGACATTATACAATTACTGATATTTTTGGAGTCGGTGCCAGCACTCTATTTATTTAGTAATACCTACTAGGCTTGACAGGTACACGTTTGTTAATCTTGGCTAAAAAAAGAAAAAGTATATGATTTTGAACCACCCTGTTTCATTCATATGAAATCATTCATTTTGTCGGTCTTTTTACAACCCATCACTACTTTTTTGTGTTAGTGTGTAACTAAACAAAAGTGTAACAACAGTCATTCTTTAATTGTGTTATTGTTTTTGTGTTGGTGTACAGCTTTTACTTGCGTGTGCGTTTATAGGGACGCTTAATTTTTCTGCATTAGTATGCGTGATTATGTAAATGTGTTCTGTACCGTACTACCCCGCCTCCCGCGAAAACCGGCAGAAAGATTTTAGTACTAAAAGTAGCGCTTGGCATCTCCCGTTATAAATGCTCTAAGTACGCAACCAAGGAATTTGAATTTTATATATATTGCTTGTACGCCACACGCAAGGAATTTGAATACTATATTCCTTGGAACCTGCTACGTCCATCGAAAGCACACCCTTGGAAAACACAGCCCGGAATTTGATGTAATCATAATAATCTTACTAGGTACTATTGTAAACGCGAAAGTTTGTAAGTATGGATGGATGTTTGTTATTCTTTCACGCCGGAACGCATGAATGGATCTGGATGAAACTTGGTAGAGAGATAGATTATAGTCTGGAATAGCACATAGGTAGGCTACTTTTTATCCTTGGGGAATACCGGGATTTAAATCTGCGCAGGTTAAACCGCGGGGCTCAACTAGTACAAAATAATGCATCAAATAAATAATTGACGACCTCAGTGGCGCAGCGGGCGAGAGTCCGCCTGCGACGCAAGGGGTTGCGGGTTCGATTCCCGCCTCGGAACAAATTTGTGTACGATCTGCAGAAATTTGTTCCGCTGGTCTGGGTGTTTATGTTTGCAGTTTTGGGTGTTTATGTAGGTACAATAAAAAATAGCTGTTTATGTAAGTATATAATGTATTAAATATATGAGTCATCTAGTACCCATAACACAAGCTTTGAGTAGCTTACTTTTTTAGCTAGATGGTGCTGTGTGCATCGTCCAGCATTATTTATTTATTATTTATTTAATGCATAGAAGTTCGGAGGAAAAGTTGAGTGCGCGAAGCGCCATTCAACAGCCTCGGAAAGTTGGTGGTTTTATTCGTGGGTGATTAAGTTGTAAGTGGAATGGTACAATATTAAAATTGTATCTTTTCTGTCCACTGATCATAACCCCAGTGCCAGATATGTATGAACTTACGTGATCACTGAGCCGCACGCTTAGTGAGGCACGAGACTGAAGAGTTTTTCTCGTGCATCATTAAGGGTCCGGCGACAGCGGCTCGCAATTTCGAGGTGGTTTTTCATTTTCCATTTCGGGGAGGTTGTTTGAAAGAATAACTCTAAAGTGACACGCATAAATACTGTTCGAACATAAATAATACAATAATATAAGGGAAACATGCCCGAATCAGAAATCATTTTGGTATTAGTATGTTTGGTCTTACGTTTACCTAATACCAAAATGATTTCTGACTCTAGCATATTTCCCTTATATTATTGTATTATTTGTGTTCGAACAGTATTTATGCGTGTTTTTTTAGAGTTATTCTTTCAAACAACCTCCCCGAAATGAAATAATAGCCAATCGCACCTCGAAATTGCGAGCCGCTGTCACCGGAGCCTTAAGCGTGCGGCTCAGTGATCTCATAAGTTCATACATATCTGGCACAGGGGTTATGACTCATTAGATGAAAATGGTCAACTAAAGCCGGCTTTTGACTATGGGATGTAAATATATATCCCGAGATGTAAATTTTTATCGTTCGTCATACATTTTGTACAAGACCGTTTACACTGTACACTAATATATATAACAACTATATTTCGCTAAATCTTTGTAATGCCATTGACAACAACTTATCCGATTGCGATTTTACATTCAGTGATTTTGTCTTCAAAAATGTGCAAGCTACCTAGGTATATGTAGGTACTAGTTGCGCCCCGCGGTTTCACCCGCGCAGATTTAAATCCCGGTAATCCCACGGGATAAACAGTAGCCTATGTGTTATTCCAGACTAATGTATCTCTTTGCCAAGTTTCATCCAGATCCGTTCAGCCGTTCTGGCGTGAAAGAGTAACAAACATCCATCCATACCTTACAAACATTCACGTTTATAATATTAGTAGGATGTAGCGGGGCGCCAATTTGATTGTACTCTGCAATTTGGTATACAAAAAAAAGCTCGAAACGGCTGGAATTAATTATAATAATTTCATAATTGTAATTTACCTACCTATTTAATATCTACAACTAACATATTTATTGTACATAGATACAGAAGAGCTGGGCACTAACACGCGCCCAGTCTTGCGTTGCACGTAGTCGTGGTACATCTCCCTGGAGGCGCGCGACACGGTCGGCGGTATCACGTCAACGGAGCTGTCGATCGTAAGAGCGCTGCTCACTGTCATCACAATGTGAATATCTGGGTTGTAGCGAGGGTTGGATCTGCGCTCGAAGTTTACGTAGCGACGGTACCTGATAAAATAAAAATAAATAAACTACGCAGCTAGCGCTTAAGACGCAGGCTAACGCTAAATTATTTCTCGCTCACAAATAAATATGAACTAGCTTTCGTACTTAAACAAACTATTTATAAGTAGGAAAACTTATTTGAATCACAATTATAGTTTTATGAACCTTTGTAATGCTTTTATTTTTCCGAAACTTGATGTTTTGCGATTTATTGTTTGATTTACCATCAGTACCAAATTTTCTAGCTTCAAAAATGTTGAAATGTGAAATGCGAGAAGTGGTTTGACGGCCTCATAACCCCGGTGCCAGATAAGAAGTTCATACAACTTCAGTGATCACTGAGCCGCACTCTTAGTGAGGCACGAGACAGTATCCGTCTTATTATAAAAATGTGAGTTAGACTAGGCTTAAGCCAGGACTAACTGGTCCGTGGTCTAACTTTGATACCGAAGTTGGTCCCTGCTCTATAGAAAAATCAAAGACTTAGACCAGACGTTATTATAAAACGGAGTTTATCCCCTAAACCACGGTTTAAAGATAAACCCGAACGACCCCTAGTTTAAGTATGGTCTAACTAATAAAAATCTCATTTTGCCAAATTTTATTTGGTCTCCCACATAAGTTTATTCAATAAAACAACTTGTAGCACTGCATTATCCAACATACATTTCAAACTCTAGACTCCGATCGAAATTTGAAATGTCAAAACGCATGGGTTGCCACGAATTTGTCAATATCAAGTTGATACCGATATTTAAAACAAAAAGGCGGAGATCTGAGTCAAGAAGAGAAACTAAAAATTGATTCGTTAAAACGAAAGACGAGGTAGTATGCGCATATGACTTTAGCCTGCGGCAAGAGAGTACAATTATACCAACTTATCTAAGCCGGTCTGAAGTTAGCTGTTTAGAGAATTCTCGATTCACTATTGGCCATTTATGCACAAGCGGCTAACTTCAGACCGGCTCAGATAAGTTGGTGATTCCAAAATGAATGAACGATTGATTGCCATAATTTGTTATAGTCTGTGGATATTTGTTGAATGATTATGTTCTGTGATGATGAATCATGGACTATCTCAGGTACTATGTAGTCTTCGACTAAAGTGTCTTTTGTAATACGAAAATGATAAACCTGAGATGATCCTAAATTTATGAGATAAACCAGGTTTAAGTTGTTTATAATAAGAAAACGTGACTTGAGCTAGGTTTAAACCCAGGTTTGATTTGTTTATAATAAGGCTGTATGAGTTTTTCTCGTGCCTAACTAAGTGTGCGGCTCAGTGATCACTTAAGTTCATACATAAAATATGAATCTGGCACCGGGGTAATACGTTCCGTCCGGAAATATCCGAAAACCAAGCCCGATTCTTACATTATCATATCTCGCTTGCTTGGTTCACTGAGTAGCACGCGGTTGGATCGCTTGACAGCCTTAAATAGGGGTGTTTCTTCAGAGTGTTGCGCATCCAGAATTTTAGCTACGTGTGCGAGGGGCGACGGAATGAGGCGCGCGCTTGGAGTGGAGCTAGTCAGGTCGTCGTCACTCGATGAGTCGCTGTTTGAACTGAAACCGATTGTTTTAATATAATACATGTGTGTATTGGTGTCCACAAATTAAGCTAATTGAGTAAGCCCTAGAATCTGAAAAGAGGCTGGAAGAGAACTCTTTTTAGGGTAAAGCTCGCCTTTGTACCTACATGTTTTTTATTTAAGTTTACTGTATGTTCTAATTGTGTGCAATAAAGAATTGATATATAGCGCCCTTCATGTAAGGCGATTCAGTTAGAACAGCTAGCCAGTGAGAGTCCGTGATCCAAATCAGTCTTATCCATCTCAACATCGGCATTTCACCAATAAATAGATAGCACTTTATGTAAGGGTACCTACATCCCAATAATCCTACTAATATAATAAATGCGAAAGTTTGCAAGTATGGATGGATCGATGTTTGTTACTCTATAACTCCAGAACGGTTGAACGGATCTTGATGAAAATTGGCACAGAGATATATAATAGTCTGGAATAACACATAGGCTACTTTTTATCCCGTGGGAATACCGGGATTTAGAACTACGCGGGTGAAACCGCGGGGCGCTACTAGTATTATAAATGTGTATGTTTAGATGTTTGTTAGGTAGGTACTCATTCATGCCAGAACGGCTGAACGAATTTGGATGAAATTTGGCACAGAGGTAGATTATAGTTTGGAGTAGCATATAGGCTACTTTTTATCCCGTGGGAATGCCGGGTGAAACCGCGGGGCGCAGCTAGTAATAATTATAGGCGTAACTTGATAGAGTACAATGGGCAGCCTTGTAGGTGAAAGGAAAACTTGGTAGTCACATTCATAAATTAGTAGGTTAGGTGTCGGTATTATATCTGACCCATGCTGGACTGGACATCATCAAAGATAAATAAAATAAATAAATAATGCTGGACAATCCACACAGCACCATCTAGCCCCAAAGTAAGCTACTCAAAGCTTGTGTTATGGGTACTAGATAATTGATATATTTAATACATTATATATACTTACATAGATAGATATTTTTTTATTTTACATAGAAAACACGCAGACCAACGGAACAAATTTCTGCACGTATACTTGTTCCGAGGCGGGAATCGAACCCGCAACCTCTTGCGCCGACTCTGGCCCGCTGCGCCACTGAGGTCGTCGAATAGTAACTGTAGTATACATATATAATAACTGACTCGCTGGAGTTGTTGGAGCCGGTGCTGGAGCGGCCGCTGATGACGGGGTTGGTAGAGGCGGGTCCGTTGCCGGGCGTGCGCTCGCGGCTCTGGCCGGGCGCGGCGCCGCGGACCACGAACGGACTGTAGTTCTCGGTCAGGGCGGGCGCCAAGTCGCGCCGGCTGTGGCACATCTAGGGGACCATTATTACAGCATCATCATCAGCCTACAGAAGTCCACTGCTGGACATAAGCCTCCCCTATCCGTTTCCAGGAAGAACGATTTTGAGGCCTTACCATCTACCAACTACCCGCGATCCCAACAATGGTGTCAGTCCGTCGGGTAGGGCGTCCCATACTTCGTTTTCCTGTTCGTGTCATTACATATCGACAGGTACTACCTTTAAACGAATAACTCTTGTATCTGAATCTCGGAAATGGCTCCGACGATTTTCATTTTATAGTAAATGATCATCGTCATCTGCTGACAGACTATTCTACACGATTTTGTGCTATCCTCATCCATCAACGGCTAATTTCGTCGACCCATCATTTTACTAGACGTCCGAAGCTTCTACGAGGCTCTCAGTCCTCTGCCAGCATTCCGGCAATATTTTTGCAGGTTACCTGAAACTCGAAGCAGTCTTGGAAAGAGGTGTATTCGAAGGGCCGGTTATAGTCGTGGTAGGGGTCCACCATTTCTGCTGCACTGACGCCTTGCATGCCAATTATCTCGCAACACAATTTGCGCATCTCGTTGCACGGGACGGGTAAATAGCGGATTACCGCGTCGTCCCACCATTTTGTGAGTGACCTGGAAAATAACACGAATCATAGGATCATTGTTGATTTGATGACCTCAGGGGCGCAGCGGGCGAGAGGCCACCTGCGACGCAAGAGGTTGCAGGTTCGAGTCCCGCCTCGGGAACAAATTTGTGTACGATCTGCAGAAATTTGTTCCGTTAGCCTGGGTGTTTTCTATGTATAATAAAAAAATATCTATCTATGTAAGTATATAATGTATCAAATACATATATCAGTTATCTAGTTCCCATAACACAAGCTTTGAGTAGCTTACTTTGGGGCTAGATGGTGCTGTGTGTGGATTGTCCAGCATTATTTATTTATTTATTGTTTTGTCATATTAAGGTTGAGCTTTACACCGACTCGAAAATTTATACTAAGCTGAATTTAGGAGCTAGATCCTTGCGACCAAATCCTAGAAGAACATCTACTGAGATCTAGACAGTTACGGCTATGGTTTCTTATGAGTTATTTTTTTTTTTTTTTTTTTATACAACTAGCTGATGGAACAAGCAGATGGTCCACCTGATGTTAAGTGGTAACCATCACCTATAAACAAAACATTGCCCCGTAGGTCACGCACAATAGGAACGTGCCCTACGATGCACTGCCCTGCGTCCATCAACTTCGTAGTTATTTTGTATCTTAAAAATAATTATGGTACCAATTTACATTTTAGTTTGTGTAATTAGGTAGTTGAAGCTACTTCAATCCCAAGATTTAGTCTCGCTAGATATCTACGTGTACTAAGACGAAAATTTTAGTAAGCTTTTTTTAATAAGTTTGTTTTTTATTATGATTTTGATGTCGCCACGCCACTCGACAACTGATAACCTCCGCGTCTATCACGTTGTCACTTGAATTCTGTGGTTGGAGAAGGGTCAAACTTGTCTTCTAGAAATTTAGATTGGAGCTATGTCCAGCTGGTGAGGAATAATCATTATCACTACATAGTATAAAACAAAGTCGCTTTCTCTGTCCCTATGTCCCTATGTATGCTTAAATCTTACTACTACTCTCTACTACGCAACGGATTTTGATGCGCTTTTTTTTAATAGATAGAGTGATTCAAGAGGAAGGTTTATACGTATGTATAATACATGCATGATATGTGCACCCGTGCGAAGCAGGGGCGCGCGGGTGGGTCGCTAGTAGTTAATATAGCAAACCTTTTATGCGGTATGTAGATCGAAGCCTCGGGGTGATGCAGATGATAGTCAGTCTGGTACTCCCATATCGCCGGCTTGTGCGGATCAGGAACAAATAGTCCCAGAAACAGATTCATAGTGCTCTGCTTCTCCGCGTCCGAAAACGTATTAGAATAGTACCGACTGAGAGTTTGCATTATATCATTGCCGTGGGACGACCAAGGCGCTGTTTTTCGGTAGGTTTTGATCCTGTAAAAACATTTACGAAATAAATATACGAATTAGATGATAGACCAGACTGAGAAAAATAGATAACCGTTTTCATAAATCGAAACCTCTTGGGCCACAAGGGCATTTAACTAATTAAAACAAACAAGTTCAATAATCTTATCGCAAGCATCTCTTCTAGACAACCTTTGGATGTACAGGATTTTTCTTCTGAGAAGGATTTTAATATTTTAACTCTACCTGTGAACTAGTTGAGAGCCACCATACTGTAGGGCCAATGTGTCTCCATGATCTTCGTACAAACCTTCCAAGAGCCTGGCGCAGTCTGAATCAAATTCTATGTTTGGTTTTCCAATGAGCCCAAGTGCGTACAACTGTAACGAAAGTCGAAACAAAAATATAGCTACGTTTCGGTTGCTGAGGCCCAAGAATGTCCAATAAGTTTCTCTCACTAACATTTTTTTACGAACTTACTGGCGCAGCGGGCGAGAGTCCGCCTGCGACGCAAGAAGTTTGTGAGTATGGATGGAAGTTTGTTACTCTATAACTCCAGAACGGCTAAACGGATCTTGGTGAAAATTGGCACAGAGATATAGTCTATATAGTCTGGAATAACACATAAGCTTTTTATCCCGTGATAATACCGGGATTTAAATCTGCGCGGTTGAAACCGTGGGGCGCAACTAGTCCTAAATAAATGTTTTCTAATTTTATTTTGTTTAGGTATGAATAAAGAATAGTTATTAATTTGTATTATCTCACCTGATGCGCCAACACACACTTGCCAATGGCGAACTGCGCCGTGTTCGTTCGGTCGAGGCAGTCCACACAGTTGACCCGCACTAGTCCGGTCTGCAGACGCCCGTCTTGGTGTCCTTCCACGCCCGTCACCTCGCCGTACCCGCGGGTGCTTAGGAATATTCCCGTTTTACGTATCGCAGCGCGCGCTATGGCTGACAATCTAGAAATAACATGCTTTAACCGGTCCATTATACAAATTTATTTATTTATGCAAATACAACTTATAAAAATACCAGAATAGATATTAAAGGTTCACGCACATTAGGACGGGCCGCAGCGCAGCGCAAAATGCTTACCTAGCACATTGGTGACGGGCCCGATTACGCTAATTTCTGGCTATCGAGATGGCTTTCAGTTTGACACTTGATTCCCATAATGTAATTGTATAGGATGGATGGGAATCAAATGTCAAACTGAAAGCCATCTCGATAGCCAGAGATTAGCGTAATCGGGCCGCGGGTCGCAGCGCATTGACAGATTTTGAGTACAGAGAACTGCCAGAATCCGCTTGCTGCTATTTGCTATAGCACACTATTGACGGGGCGCAGCGGGGCGGGACGGGCCGCATCGCAATAATGCGCACCGCTGCGGCCCGGCAGTGTGCGTTACTTCATACAAATTGTATTGAAGCGATTGTCACTTACTTAGTAAGTGACTGAGCATAAATGTTATGCGGCATAAGCCACTAAAGCTTGCATGCCCTGCTGAACCGACAATATATTTGCAAGGCAAGCAAAATATATAATGAATATGATCAAAGCTACTTACTTGTCTAAGACTTTGGCATCAGCACCCTTATTCATTCTAGCCATGTCTAAATGGTAATACTGGACAGCATGTTCTGGCGGCAGGAACTGATTCAGATATTTGATTGCATTGCTGATCACGTCAGTCAACAGAGATTCATGCTTCTTTTTTTCGCGTTTCTTGACTAGATTCAAGAACATTATAGGAGATCCATATCGAAGCATTAAGTTGTTTAAATGCTTGGCAGGTATTTCAGCGAATGGATCACTTAGATCTATAGTGATAGCTGGTTTTGGTACCATTTTTACAACATCTTGTGACCAATAGCTTGGTATTGAACCCCTCATTTGAACAAATGAGCTAAATCTGAAAGTATTAATTTTTGTTTTAGTTACAATAAAAGCCGCCGCAGCCTGAAATGGAACTGGGCTGGACACGTCTGATGCATGCTCGACACATTGTGGGAAAAAAGGACCACCGGTTGGAGATGGAGAGACGAGATTGACTAAGCTCGTGGCCTGTAGCTGCATTAAATCGCGAAGAGTGGAAACAAGGAAGAGAGGCCTTTGCCCTGCAGTGGGACCATAATGGCTTAATTGACCGAGCGAGCGAAGCGTCTCAGTTTCCACATTGGCCAAAAATGCGTTTGTCCGGATGTCTGTCTGTCTGTCTGTTCTCCTCTACAGGTCGCATTTTTCAACTGATCTGGACGAAACTTGGTACACAGGTTATATGACTTATTAGAATTTTTTTGTCGTCGGGGATTTTTGATTGGAGGGGTAATTCCCCCAAAAAAAGGGCAAAAAGAAGGCTATTTGATATACTGGATATCTCCACCAAATGAGATCCGATTTCGATTATTCTTTTTTTATTTGAAAGGTAGTAACTATAAGTTGGTCTCATAAAAGTTTGGCGAAGATCTGATAAGGATCTTCAGCATGATGAACAGGATAGCTCATCAAACAATCGATGGTTTTCAATCAAATTTGAGGGAAACACAAAGGACCTCATTCTACACAAGATGATGCAAAAAAAATCAAAAAGATCAAAAAAATCACAAAACGGAAAATGCACTTGCACATTACATTCTTCAAATAGCTCACTTTTAGTATGCTCGCGAGGTCTACAGCTCCCAGAGCCACTAGTAATAATAATAGGTAATACAATAAAGCAGAGATTTCTATACAAAGATGTAAAACACTTACTTGCCAGCTACAAATGAGGACACCATAGAATCATGTACAATCTGTTCTGTCTCAACTTCATTGGCTACATCTCCATGCATATTGGCGCCTCTTTTGAGAAATCTGGTTCCTGCGTATCTGTTACTCCTCCTTGCAATGAGAGTCAAATATATGGGCCTCCCAAATATATTCAAGTTGCTCTGTTCGATGAACCCGTGGACTATGTACAGGATCCAGTCAGGGTGTAGCTGGGCATGGACTGGCGACAGCAGATGGCTGTTCCAGACAAACCTCCATTCAGGTACTGTTCTCATACCAAAGTCTAGTCTCTGCTTTTGTCTAAAAATTTTGATGATTATATTTACAATAATTACATTAATGTATGTACCTACTTAGTTTATTAAAGTAAAAAAAACAGCATAGCATCTAAACAAAAAACATTGTGTATGAGTAGAAAAATTACCCTGTCTTCTCCTGTCTTTGAAGTAACTGCTTCTTCCATGTCTCAAATATATCTTCATCATCATCAATTTGGTTGCAAGTACACTGTTTTGCATCATCGGTTGATTTCAAGTTGGATTGGTGTACTGTGGCAGTAACTGGCTTAGGAAATAATGCAGGAGCTAATTTTCTTGGTGGAGCCATATTCATTTGTAGTGTATGTGTGATGTCATAGCTATAGCTATAGTAGAAATTAGTAGACAGGTCAATAGCTAAAAACATCTTCAGATATCTCTGCTCATCTGGATGGGGAGGCTTATTGCTCTCATTTGGAATGTAGATTGTAGCTGTGTCTTCTATCTTGTAGATGGAATGAGAACCAATAGCTGCTATCTTCCTTCGTTTCCTGACGAGGATTATGTAGTAGCCTTCAAGAAAACGAATGAAACCTGAAAAAAATATTTTACCTACATGTATACTTATAAAATGTCTAAGTACTACTTTTTTTGGCTCAGGTTTCCAAAATATGTGCACAGCTAGGAGGCTGAAATTAGTAGGTCTACACTTAGGAAGCCTACATCTGAAATCGTTTTACACAGCAAGAGCTAGTTTACAAGACAACTGATGTAATGACAAAGTACATAAAATACAATATTTTCATACACCCAGCCGCAGAACAAACATTTATGTTTGTTCCTAAGACAGCAGCATGGTTCAGCATCATGAGCAGCATGGTCTGTCTATAATCTATAATATAGGTACCAACTGAATATAATTTACCAACAATTCCAAAAGCTGAAACTAATTTGTTGAACCCAGGTGTCCTTCCAGTTCTATTGCCGAAGCCAATCATATTCAGAAGCTGATGGATCTCTTGTTTGTTGTACTCCACTTTGTCATCAACCAAGATCAACTCACGAGGGTCTGTTCTGTCTATTTTAAGGACACGAAACCTGGTCTCAGTGTTATTGGAGCCAATTAAGTAGAATCTCTGTAATGGACATTCAACAAGAGAGGAAATAATCTAAGTACTTCTAAAGATTTAAATTTCTTTGACACTTTACTGTTTTTTTTCATTATTTTTGAGCCTGCATTGCCTTACCTATACTTTTTGTAATAGGTAAAGCAAGGCATTGGCCACTATAGGCATTGGGTGTGGATGTGTGTGTCTCATAGAATTTAATAGAAATAGAGGTAGGTCTAGGTGGCTAAATACTCACGGCTTTGGTTTCGTAAAGAGCTATTCTTTGGATCGAACTTATAATAGGATGAAACATAACACTTTGTTTCGACATGATTCCGGTCAAGCACACACACAATCATCAACTCTGCAGAAGCAGAACTAGAGATTTGTCAGCAGTGCAATAACAAGGATAGGAATTTTTAAGTTTACACCAGAAAGAAAATACAGAAACAGATGTTTGTTGCTTTTTTTTTAATCCGGTTATTGTTCGACACGACATGATAATGTACAGCACGCACGTTACCCAAAAAAAACCACAACACTTGTAGTACAATCCAGCTAAAAAAGTAGTGGACACGGATTATTGGGTGTACATTATCATCCCGTACGCGTACATACCGTGCCGTGCATTATTGGTTTCGTAACAGTTTTCCTTTTATAACGATGTACTCTGTGGTTACAGGTACAGGGTGTGTCGTAATCAGAGTCGATACGATAATCCTTTACCTGCGAGTAAGGAATAAGGTATCCTAACTTAACTGTTCAGAAAATTGAAATTTTACCTAGTACCTAAATATTTACAGTTTTCTAATTGTTGGAGTTTTTCGAAATTTCAATATTTTTGCATCCTTGTCCATTCTTTTAGATGCCAAGATCACAAATCAAGTTATTTTCTCAATTTGTTGTTTTTTAAGCATTCTGGATAACTGCGTTAGCAAATGCTACAAGCCATTTGTGTGTCAAAGGAACAGATTTTTTATTAGAATTTTTTTTTTCCAAGTTTGGCCTGCGCGACGCAAATAAAATGCAGTCACCTGAGTGACCAACTATTAGGTAGGTTAGGTGTAAAACTTGGCCACTTCATTGAGGTTCTGAAATTGTATGTATAGCACTTGGTATTTCCAGCTTTTAATTTAAAGAATATTTTTGTAAAGATTGCTGGGCAAAGGCCTCCCCCCATTTCCTCCACTCTGTGCGATCCTGTGCTGTGGTCTTCCATTCCGGCTGGTACCTATCTAGCTCATCTCGCCATTAATTATTATTTACAAAAAGCCACCCTGACGCAACAAGGAACGTCAAAAATTTTGTATGGAGGTCGCATGGCAAATAATGGCTGATTGACTGATTTGACAAGATTGTTGCTTGAATTGCTTGATTGACACTGATTGAATGGAACGAATCTCGTTCTTTCACAACTCACTCTCTTCTTCGTCTGTCTCGTTGGGTCCGGTTAATGTACAACCATGTAAAACGCAGCCCCAGAAATCACAGCCAGGAATGTACGGGCAGGAAAACGCTGCCAGGATTTCACGTCCAACATGAAATCAATGGTCGTGCTATCCTACCTAATGTGTGCAGGGAAGGTACGCCAGTTTCCACATGTTATTTTTGTGTACCTGTAGAAATCTTTCCAAAGATGTACCGTTTTTTGGCGTTGCGTATCATTTGGTTGCACTTATTTCGAGCTTTTTTATAGAGTGAAAGGCTCTCCGCACTTGGTTCCTTTCTGTTCTTTCGATATAAGTGGTCTCTTCTTGCCATGCACTGTCTAATCTCATCCGACAACCAAGGAGCGAGAGCTCGCTTCTCGTAGTTTTACATTCTCTTTGCAAAAAGCTTTTGGAGAAAGAGGGTCGCCCCGCTTTACTCCTTTGCTAATTTTGAATGAGGAACCCGGAAAAAATTGCGTTGCGCCGCGCCGGTGCTACTAGTACCATACTAATTCACTATCACTCACTACTAGTATAAATTATAAAACAAAGTCGCATTGAGGATATTATTGCAGGTAGGTCAGGTAGGTATGAGTTGATGTGAGTAAACGAAGCTTCGTAGGTAGTTTCGGGCGGCTGCGCTGGCTGCTCGCTGGAAAGGGCGCGTGCGCGCAGGCAGAGGCGTTGGTTGGTGTCGCGACGACGACGCGATGCGATGCGACACGGGTTGATCGCGAGCGCGGCGCGACGCAGCGTGACGGCGGCGGCGGCGGTGCCGGCGGCGGGTGGCCAGGCAGGCAGCCACCATCCATGCATGGCACGACCGACGGACGGACGGGGCGGCGCGGCACGGCGGCAGTTCCGTGCGCGTCCTCGCCCGAGTCCGTCGTAGTGCGCAGCGTCCGTCGACCAGCTTGACGCATCGCTCGTTATCGAACTATATGAAATAACAATGACTGCTCCCTCAGACCATTGCCTCTCTGTGTTCTAGCACTTGTTTCTGTGATAAAACCACTCTTGAGTGCTTCCGAGGCATCTCCTACGACCGGTCCAGTGAGAAAAGCTGCGCCGGTCTCACGCCCGTCTACAGTGGAATGCGGCAATTTTAACTACTGCGGGCCCGGGAACGATTTAAGAAATAAGGATCGAGCGCTTACGGTTCGTGCAATAAGGTAGGTACCTAGGTACTTACCTGCTATAAGCTAGGTCCTTTTCATACAATTATAGAAGTTAAATGTACCTACCTAGGTATAGATCGGCGGTACCTACCTACCCACCAACCTCAGCCAAAACTATTTCTCAGTGAAAACATTTTATGGTTTGCAGTGCAGGCGCTTAGAAGTAAAAAACTGACATCAATACATCAAGGTCCCTCTATTTTATATACTTTACCAGACTTAGGTACCCACGGACTTTTTTTTTTATACCGGATTCCCATTAGGTAGGTATATTTATACTTAACCAGACTTAGGTACTTTTACAGTTTTTTTAAACCAGATACCCATTTTATACATGCTACATATAGAGAAAATGGTGAAGGAAAACATCGTAGGTACCTAAGATATCAGTTGTGTTCTTGCAGCGGGGATGGCTTGCAAAATCCACGTGTGGAATAGATAGGTACTTATCGACCAACCAGCTAGATAGAACCAAAAAGGTAGTGCCTATTTCAAAATAGGGCATGGTGGGTAGATAGGTACATGGGAGACCTCTGACTAGGTACCTACCACTTTAGCCATTCTCTAAGGTTCTTGAGTTCTTACCTGCATGATAAGATACCTACCTACTAGGATGTCACTTAGGCGTGAGCATTTAATTTAATTTCGCTATCATCGTCCCAGTCTTTGATTATTTAGACCCTAATCAAAAGTCCCAGTATGGTGTTCGGTCAGCCAACAAAATCCGTTCTTCCTAGGTAGGTAACTATTTCTAGTTGTGGCATAGGTAACATACCTAATATCAATTCAATAAGTTAGCTTAGGTACCTACCTACGATCTTATTGATCAAACGAGCGATAATTACTCAAAACAGCTAGAATGTAGGTATTGGCGTTGCCTGTTCGTCGAAGCATAACTGTCAAGTCTGTTAAACTGTGAATCCAAGCTGCATGGAATTTGGTTGGTCGATTGGTGTGAATGTGAGTGATAGAATGAGGAATAGTGTGATCAGAGAGAAATGTGGAGTGCAAGAAGACGTAGTGATGAGGGTAGAAAAAGGTATGCTAAGATGGTTTGGGCATGTAGAGAGGATGAATGAAAGAAGATTGACGAAAAAAGTGCATCAGGCGAGTGTGAATGGGACTGTTGGGAGGGGAAGACCTCGGCGGACCTATCTAGATCAGATAGCAGATGTTCTAGAGAAAGGCCAGGTCAAGAGTACCCTTAACCGACGAGCATGTATGAAGAATGTTATGAGAGTGAATGAAGCGAAAGAGGTATGTCAGGATCGTAGCAAGTGGAAATCCGTGGTCTCTGCCTACCCCTATGGGAAATAGGCGTGATTTTATGTATGTATGTATGATAGACTGTAGGTAGGTAGGTACCATGTACCATCAAGTGGGTTAATTGGACGAGGTATGATTAAGATATGGGGTAGTACCTACCATAAAAATAAAACCGTAGTACCTAGGTAGGTACTTACCCAAATTTTTTTCATAGGGCTTTATTAGTAGGTTTGTGATACAGTAGGTACAATAACCATTCAGAAGATCATAGCTTTCATTCGCTTCGCTCACTCGATCAATTAAATCTACGAAGTAGTGATGGTTCGCCCCGTGCGACTTAGGAATCCTGAAATCTCAGTTCGCACGGGGCGAAACATCCTGGGTCAGGAAGTCCGCGTCGATAGGAGATTATTTCCTCGTATCAACATTTTGTACGTAAAATACCTACTTACGGACGAAAAGCTTTCAATCCCGGAGTTACAAAGTTTCGACTAACCAGTCTATGGTTGGTCTATTCTGACAGATTCTTGCTTCGATTAAATAATGAATTCAAAGATCATGGTTATTTTATGGATTCTTGTGGTTATGTCGGATTTCCGCCGCGCCGTGTGCGCCATACACCAAGCACCTGCGCAGGCGTGGCTCATGTTTCTGCTCTTGACACACTTAACTTGTACGAGGAATGTATTATAGAATAAAATAAAAAGCGTTATAAAATTTTACAAACGAATCATTGATCGAGCACACAATTTCAGTTATATACATATATGCTGAAGCTTTCAAGGTAGAATTCGGAGACAGTGTACCTAATAGAAATAACCTGATTTGGTTGTGTAAAATTATTAATACAGCATGAATTTCGGAATCTGTCCATAAAACACTGCTGTACCTAATGTCGATTTTTTCAGGCAGTTTCCTTTAGAGTTTCCTCATCTATATTAGGACATTCGATCAAATATTATCCGGCTCGAAGGACCACTGAAAATGAAAGGCTTCTACTACTTTTATAAACGCTAAAGTTTGTAAGTATGGATGGATGTTTGTTACTCTTTCACGCCGGAACGGCTGAACGGATCTGGATGAAACTTGGCAGAGAGATAGATTATAGTCTGGAATAGCACATAGGCTACATAGGCTTTTTATCCCGTGGGAATACCGGGATTTAAATCTGCAATATAATCTGCAAATAATATACATATTTATATAGGAAAGGAACCAATCTACGTATGTCTAAAGAGTGAACCAATGTGACTGCCTAACACAGTTGAAAAAAATGTCCCACTGGAAGAGGTTGAAGAGAAAAACAAGCTTAGTGTTACATAAGTTCTTTATTTAGTAGCTATATAACTAAAACGAGGGTGAATGGCAGCATTTAGATAATAAATGTTATGTTGAAAAGGTTTCCATGAGTCAGGATTTTGCAGTGTTTGGACGACTTAACTGCCGCCGCCGCCCACCGCGCGCCGTCGCGTCGGTCGCGCTGAGCCAAGCATGTAGTCGTGTTTACGTCATAAAGGGCTGCTGAAGGCCCGCTGCGTTTTCCATGGCCCTCGGCAGAGTTGTAGCAAGGACAAAGATAAATATTTATGCAGAAGAATAGTGGATTTTTATACCCAAAGAACAAAGTAAAATTAGAGGGATGCGTAAATTGTTTGTGTACCTATGCATCCAGCGTCTTCTTCTTCTTCTTGTCACTAGTTTCTTTTCGAAACAGTGTGGTGAAAGGATTTTAAGTGCGCCCCAAAAGGCTCCTTTCTCTTGAACACATGTTATAGAGCTTTTTAGGTTCTACATCATGCCGGTTTCCTCGCGATGTTTTCCTTCACCGTTTGAGAGTCCCCTGCATTGTGCACATAATGTTTTGAACAGAAAAACTCATTGGTGCACGACCGGTTTCGAACCCACGACCTTAGGATCGGAAGGCGGGGTAGCTACCACTAGACCACCGTGCTCTACGTAATCCAGCTACAAACAGCTCTTCTTCGATTGCAGTTTCTAAACAACTTTTTTGTATGGTTTTGAGACTAGATTAAGATTTTAATCAAATAGTTGCGAACGGTCTCTGACAAGCGTGTAAATGAATATAAGCAATCGTTGTTGTTGGCAATGTACCTAGCATTTCAGCAACGATTGAAGATCTACGCTTGTCGTAGGACGCCAAAACTGGGCCGTTCGCTAAAAGAAGCGACCGTGAAGTATTTTCCGTATTATGACGGACGTCGCGAATAGTTTAAAATAAAACGGCATGTCACAAGAAAGTGTCCAAGAGGACACCTTAATTTTTACCTGTTCTCAAACGTCCTCACATTTTGAAAGAATAACTACCATAAATCAAGATACCGGACAACGAACGCCCAAACAAAAAACTTTTTTACACATGGATTGGATACAGATAAAGCTACACAAAGCCAACGAAAAATGACCCTTACCTCAATAATATAAAAGCGAGCTGTTATAGCCTGATGTGTATCGATGTGTACAAAGTTGCAGCGTAAGGTCCATTTCAGATTTCACGTGAGAAATTTAAATACTTGAGCCATCTCATTATATTCTTGTATACTTAAACAATTTACATACGATGCTGTCCGTAAATATTAGTTTAGGAACTAGAATGGAGGGAACAAAAAGTTTACGCACGAATGGTGAAGGAAGTTATCTTCATTCACAATAATGTACGATTCCCACCACTACCAGGATTCTAAGAAGACCTTTTCACAGTGTAGGTACCACAACCTGACTAGTAGCTATATAAATAGTAATGAAAATAGCCAAGAAGAGCTTTTCGGACCACGCACACGGAAGGCTTACTTAATTACCGTGGAAACATGGTAAAATGTATTGTGAAGATGATGGTAGGTAAATTGAAAAATGCAAACTTATTTTATTGGCGTTATCGATCAGATGATGAGGGCCCTCGACTATTTCTTTTAAAACATTCGGAAACGTTAGTTTTTTTAAATTACTTTATGCTTTTATTATGTCTTATTTATGATGGTACGAAAAAAATAAGTGACTTGTCGCACCCGGTGGAGTTTTCTTATCAATACGTTGTAGGAAAACATAGCAGCTATTGACCATGTCTTTTCTTTATAAATCTGACGAGTAGAGTGCATGAGTAAGAAGGTTATGTGCTAGCTAAAAACAGGAATAAAACACAAGTATTACCTATGTGCACTGATAAACAAGTATGCCCTGCGTGCTGTGCTAGTAATCGATATCTGTCAAAAAAACTACATATCGTCATATTCAATGCGTATTACAGTCATACAGGGTGTTTAAAATTGTATTCAAATTCTTTGGTTTATAAGTACAGGCACAGACCAAATAAGTAAGGGAATATGTAGCTCCAAGAGTGATATACGACGACCTCAGTGGCGCAGCGGGCGAGAGTCCGCCTGCGACGCAGAGGTTGCGGGTTCGATTCCCGCCTCGGAACAAATTTGTGTACGATCTGCAGAAATTTGTTCATTGGTCTGGGTGTTTTCTATGTATAATAAAAAATATCTATCTATGTAATTATATAATGTATTAAATATATCAGTTATCTAGTACCCATAACACAAGCTTTAGTAGCTTACTTTGGGGCTAGATAGTGTTGTGTGGATTGTCCAGCATAATTTATTTATTTATTTATAGGTAGGTATTATATAAAACAAGCCTTCGCGTGGTGTGGTCTAGTCACTAGTCGACCGAATTTACATTTTAGAACACGCAAATACCACGAGGGCCTGCATTGAACTTAGCTGCTTGGTTATGAAAGAGTTATGGTGTTTGCATATGGAAGGGACGTGGGCCACGCCTTGTGACCTACTTACTATTCACTATTCGCGTGTGTCTTTAATGTTTCATGATGATGATTGAACACTACACAAAGGTTAACTGGAAGAGAATGCTCTCTAGCATTAAGTTCGCCTATGTACGATTCATTTTTGTTTATGTGCACCCAAGAATTTTCTATCTATCTATCTATCTATGATTTTATATTGTAGTAATTACGTTTTTAAATATCGAAAATGAATGTGCAAGACAAGACAAACTTACTTAAAGTAGAGCAGGAGTTTTAGAGTAGTAGAGCTCTTTGTGAAGGGTTCGTCCGGGGAAGTACTACCACCACGCCTTTTTCTGCCGCCAAGCAGCAACGCTGTGTTTCGGTTTGAAGAGTGTGGTCGCCGGTGTAATTACAGGCTCATGAGGCTTAAACTCTGTATGCCTCAAGTTGATGGACGCAGGGCAGTGCATCGTAGGGCACGTTACTATTGTGCGTGACCTACGGGGCAGTGGTTTGTTTATAGGTGATGGTTACCACTTAACATCAGGTGGGCCATCTGCTTGTTCCATCAGCTAGTTGTATAAAAAAAAAAAAAAGGTGTTGGTCGCGTCAACCAAAAAGAACGCTGGAAAACAGTGGAGGGGATGTGTTTGCGCATATAAAATAATTGCGCCATCACACCCCCTCCCCCTCCTTACTCCAGTAATCATGGTTAAAATAACATAGGGGGCGGCGGCAGGAGCATCAGTGCTTAAAGGTGAGTATGCAAGGCTGTGGCTTCTGCGGTGTCTCCCCTCTCGAGCACTCACCGATTCCCTCATTAGCGATGCCACAGCGACTCCTCTGTAAACACTTACGCGCCTACAAATTGTTGTTTCTCGCCGCGCATAGGTAACGCTCGCACACGTGCTCAAGACTCAATCTTTGCGCCATGTTTTAGCGGTACGTTTTCATGAACATATCCGCGTAGTAAGTATCGCATTATTTCGTGTGTGTGTCTCCAGCTTCCTCATATTGAAAATGTAATTTCTATAAATGCCAATATTTAAAGCATAATTAGTGCACTCATAGATTTGAATCATAATTTAGCTGCCAAATAAACAACGATGCTATAAGCTTATAATAGTGTGTAAGCTGGAGTAACATGTCTCCAGCTGCCTCAGTCAGTGTGGGCAAACGGCTAATGATAGAGATATATAGTAAACGCAAGGATTTAGTACCAAACGAATTAGCGAGGTACCAAAAATTTCAGGTCTGTAGCTCGGAAACTCTTCGAGTTATAAGACTTGATCAACGTGTAAGCTGGAGTAACGATACGTGAAAAAGCATATGCTCGTTCTCTGGAATGGCTGGAGCTAGCAGGTTGCTTTAAGTCTCCAGATTTAGTACCAAACGAATTAGCGAGGTACCAAATATTTGAAGTGTTTCTGTTCAAAACTCTATGAGTTACAAGCTTTTCCAGCTTTTTTTGTTTGTCCAACTTGCACATGTTGGATCTCAGCAACCACAATAGGTACAGACTCGGTTGATGTCTCTGAACCGAGCTATGAATTAGTGCACTCGGTACCAAAAATTTGGAATCTCTAGGACAAGCAGTTCTGTTGTAATCAGCCTGTTCGGCCAGCCTTCAGTTGATAGTAGCTCTATCTCTGTCACTACAGCGAATGCGTCACACTCGTACCTACTGATGCAATCAAGGAATTTGAATATATCTGTCTGTATTCAAATTCCTTGGATGTTATTTTGCTGATTACAACAGAACTGCTTGTCCTAGAGATTCCAAATTTTTGGTACCGAGTGCACTAATTCATAGCTCGGTTCAGAGACATCAACCGAGTCTGTACCTATTGTGGTTGCTGAGATCCAACATGTGCAAGTTGGACAAACAAAAAAAGCTGGAAAAGCTTGTAACTCATAGAGTTTTGAACAGAAACACTTCAAATATTTGGTACCTCGCTAATTCGTTTGGTACTAAATCTGGAGACTTAAAGCAACCTGCTAGCTCCAGCCATTCCAGAGAACGAGCATATGCTTTTTCACGTATCGTTACTCCAGCTTACACGTTGATCAAGTCTTATAACTCGAAGAGTTTCCGAGCTACAGACCTGAAATTTTTGGTACCTCGCTAATTCGTTTGGTACTAAATCCTTGCGTTTACTATATATCTCTATCATTAGCCGTTTGCCCACACTGACTGAGGCAGCTGGAGACATGTTACTCCAGCTTACACACTATTATAAGCTTATAGCATCGTTGTTTATTTGGCAGCTAAATTATGATTCAAATCTATGAGTGCACTAATTATGCTTTAAATATTGGCATTTATAGAAATTACATTTTCAATATGAGGAAGCTGGAGACACACACACCATTATTTCTTCTATGGTAGGTACCGCTCGCTCGATGTTAGGTGTTTCGAATGGTCTCACAGTTCAGTTAGTGCTCTGCATGCTGCGCTGTAGGATCGATAAACATGTTCATTTTGTGTTTGAGTGGCTACTTACTTAAACATAACCTATGAGCACCTATCATAACTAGTGTACTATTGATGTGTATAGCACATCATTAACTTCTCAGAAGAATACCTACAATATTCACTTACATTACAAAATAACGTAAAGTAAGTTATGAAGTAATAATCAACCACTTTTATAATTTAAACCCGTGTTTAATTTTATTCCTCCCGCCTATGTATAATCTTTGACAATTTTTTTCATTTACCTTGCCTTAGGATTGGGCAAGCTACCTATATTTAACACATAATTTGCGAGCTCATTTAAATAATACACAGTTACAGCCAAACAGCGTTTTCCACGCAGTCATTCTGTTTAATGACCTCAAAGAAAAGCTATCCGAGCACCGAGATGTCTGCATCCGCTACAGACTCCATATAAAGTTGTAATTAACTAAAAGCAGAAGCTAGTCCGTGTGGCGTAGTGTCCGTTACATAATTGCAGTTGATGCAAAGATATGGATGCGAGCCCAGATGCCGACGAGTTCTGCCCTACTCTGAAACTACTTACCAACTGCCTTTATGACTTCAGAACATTTTCCACTTATGAAATAAAAATACGAAAGAGTTCAGAATTCGCATGCATAAAACTTCCCGTGATTAATTTTACTGGAAGAACTTGGAATAGCTTGAATTAGGTAGGTAAACACACAGAAATCATAATTTTACAAGAACCGTTTTGGTTACAGTTGGTGCAATGCGACTACGCTGACACCGATAGTTTGCAGTTATGAAGTAATTCTCGATTTCACGCTACAATGGATATGGAAAAACTTTATTTGTAACAATATTATAACAACTGACAGACTCAGAAAGCAGGGAACTAAATTAATAAAAAAAAATACTGCATTGGACTATTCAATTTTATACGAATTTTGGCATTTTAGACCGATGGTATTTTTTTTTATTATAGAGTTATTAATGAAGGTCACAGTATAATCCTTATTTATTTTATGAATGAAATAATACCTAGAAAACTGTGGTATGGTAGGAATGTCATATTCTTTCGAGGGGGTTCCACCACGACTGTATTTTCTTTCTTTTAAGTCACTCTATTGTATTAATTATTATGTTTATATTTAATGTATTCAAACATGATGGTTCTCATCTAAGAATAATACGATTAACTGACTTTTTAGATAGAAAGATGGACATTGCGAAAATAGGAATAAGCTAGAGCAGGTATATAATTACGAGGTGCTTGTCAAACTCGGGACCATAAAAAAGCCAGTATTAGGTGCCTACTTAGAAGTAGTTTTTTTCGGCCGAGCCGTAAAATCATAACGATACAATTAGACACTCTTCGTGGTAGAGCTTGTACACAGAAACCTGCTGGACGAGCTTATTGGTTCGATGCCCGGCTGAGCACTTGTCGCGCACACCGGACGAGCGCTGTATTTTTTATATCACTTCCACGATCATACGCTATTCTATCGTGACTGATGCTAAGTATTAAATACTAACACTGCAATGATAGTAAAATGAATTCCAGTCAAGATGATAAAAGCATAAACATTCCTTAGTAGGGTACCTTTAAAATAACCTGATTAATAATTTTACATAATAAAAAAGTTTCTTTGATCCAGTATATTAGTTTGAATCCAATCTTTTGGTGATAGCTGAGAAATAATATTTTGTATTCCTATCGAGAATGGTTTCTGCGAAATATTTCTGTCCAGAAGAAGAATACCTATATCTCCAAAACTCTTTCATATAATTTTGGAGATGAGTGTCTTGATAGGTAATCTCATGGACGAAAGCCTTTCTTCGATAAGCCAACTATAGGTCGTCCAAAAGTACGATGCGATGGGTCGACGAGAAGGTCGCTAGAAAAACCGTGACACGAGACGCACGTGATAGAGGAGGCCTGCAGAAAATGAAGGAAGGCTATACCCGGCAGTGGGTGATACCGAGCTAAGATGATAAAGCCAACTAAGAATAGATTTAGTTAGGTACTGCGGTAGTTTTGTAATTTCGCTGTGCAAAGGCGCGGCTGGGTTAGTGGGATGTTTGGTTTGCGCGTCCCGTCCCGGCTCGCCGCCGCGCCGGCCGCCGCCTGTTTGCACTCAATAAGCGGAGGTAAACACTCTCTCAAAGCTATTTCTCATCCAGCTTTCGACTATTCGAGATTACCTCAATCTTTTATAGGATTTCCCATTGTTATTATACGATTATGTGTGACCTGCTTTTATATCGCGTGCGTCTGAGATTTCAATTCAAACAAAGATAGAAAGTTTGTGCATGTGATTTTTGTAATGTTATGTAAAAATTATATAAATAATGTGTAGGTATTACCTATACCTACTTAATAAATATAAATAAGAATCCATTGATATGATAGGTTAAAAATATATATAAACTTGCTGTGCCCCGCGGTTTCACTCGCGACAACTATAGGTATGTTAAAGTACCTATCTAAGTAAGAACAATTTTAAGAGAGTGTACATTTTGAGAGCGTATTGTGTCACCAAAATTACGAAATTTCGTAGATACACCGGTCCCAGCTTGGCGGCAGCGGCGGCGGCCCGCTAAAGGCTCCGCCCCGCGCCTCGCCAGCCACCGCTGCGCCTCTGACGCCGCTCGCTTATTCCACTCGAGATAAAACCCTAAATTAGTTGAAATTAGTATATTTTTTTGTAAATTATCTACTTTTACTTTTAGTTTCAAGTCAATCGCACTACGCGTACAAAAATTATCTTACAAACTTTGACATCCCTTTGCACCCTTATTAAGGGTAGTTTACAACTAAAAATGTCGTTCTTAATTATTTATTTAGAAGTATATTTACTCCAAGTTTGAAATCAATTGAACCACTCGTTAAAAAACTCCCATACAAACTACAACACCCCTTTGCACCCTTATTGGGGTAGTTCTCAAAAACTAAAAATGACAAACATAATTATTCACTTTGGGGTACATGTCCTCTAAGTTTCAAGTTCCTAGGTTGAAGGAATACGATGTTTCATACAAACGTTTTCAACCCTTTTTACACCCTTAGGGGTTGAATTTTGAAAAATCCCTTCTTAGCAGACGTCTACGCTGTAAGAACTATGTACTCCTCAAATTTCAAGTCTACGACCAGCGGTTTAGGCTGTACGTTGTCTATATGTCAGTCAGTCAGGACTTTGATTCTTATAGTTATAGATAGAGGTACCTAGTTAGGCTAGGAATATTAATAAACTATGAAGTAGAGTTAGGCACTATGCAGGAGCTTGTATTTAGCACTTACTAATCCATCTCATTCGCTGGAAGCAGCATCCTTTACCCAACTTTTATTCTAATATTCCTGACATAATCAAAGAGTACGTTTACAAAGGAATAACTTTTATATTAGAACAGCAAAATGGGGGATAAGATGACGGGTGCGGTGCTATTGTTTTGATCGTCGAGTTTTCTCATATCGCCTCCCTGCCATTTCGGAGCTCCCACCGCCGCCATTAGGCTTGCATGACGTCCCAAATTTTACAGAGTCGAAATTAGTAATATTAATGAATGTATATATATTTTAAAGCTTATATGTGCAAGTCGAATGATATAGGTGTACCATTTGTCTCAAATATCAATACACATCTGTTTTCTAATCCTGTCATCTTAATGCCTAAATGCTCAGACGAAAATAAATAAAAAATACTATTACTACTACTTTTTATTTTGCCTGATACTAAATGCTGGTATCGTAGGACGACTACCGACAGGGCTACTGGCGAGTGCAGAAAGCGTTCTTGATTACCCTGCCCACAACTTTTGCGGTGGGAAGTAGCGTCCTCACAAACTTCAGGTTAATTAACTCGTCTCAGCTCACCCTCCCGCGTTACCCCTCGCGGGAACTAGGCAGGTACCTACCTACTGATAAACTACCGTTATTACATCAAGTTTTACTGCCGGGAACTACTCAATTAATTTAATGAGTTCACACAATAACAAAAGCGATTCAGGTGAAGACTTGATACAGATTGCAATATAATATTGTTCTGCAATGAATGTAGATAGGAACAGGAAATGTATGGAAAATTATGACGAATAGACAAAGGTTTCTACGGCCACTACCTTCAAATCTAGTTTTTCGTATTGTAAGAAACCACATCAGCCAGTAAATTACTTACAGCAATTCGGAAAAACAAACAAGTTACTTAGTTCACGGTGAGCACCATTGCTGATGTGTGGCAATCGCAAACTTGGATAATGGCAAAAAGGAACGTGTCTGTGGATCTCGTACGGTAGATCGTAGCTGGGCGAGGAATCTTTTTACTTACTTTGAGGCAAACTTTGATAGAGAACGCATAGCCATGCCTCCTACCTATCTATTAAGCGCATCACAGACGGCGAAGATACTATAATATGTCAGCTAAAATATCGCTCCCTATACAATTACTATGAGCCATCACAGACGGTTAAGTTAATATATATTAACATATTACAGTACCTTAAGATACCGACCGATAGGGCGACTCGTATCTTAAGATGCCATCTTAAGATACGAAATATATCGCACATACAGGGTGTGCAGTTTGGTTGGAAACATGAAAACAATTTATATGAAAATACTAGCTGAAACCGTGGCTTTGCTCGCGCACGTTCTCTTTGATTTCTTTTAACCTTTCTATATAAGAACCTACTTTATTAAATATTCTCTACATAGTCGGCAGGCCGCTTACTTTTGCTTTTTATATTAGACTTGTTGCGCACCGCGGTTTCACCCGCGCAGATTTAAATCCCGGTATTCTCACGGGATAAAAAGTACCTTAGTGCTATTCCAGACTATAATCTATCCTTCTGCAAAGTTTCATTCAGATCCGTTCTGCCGTTCCGGCGTGAAAGAGTAACAAACATCCATCCATCCATACTTACAAACTTTCGCGTTTATAATATTAGTAGGATTACGCTCTTAGAGGTTGAACTTTGGAAACCGCTGAAATACTCAATACATACAAAATTTCATGCAAATATGTCCAAAGAATAAAAAAATTCATAAAATTTTCCATCCCCAATTTGAGGGTTGTATTTTGATAAATCCTTAGTAGACGCATCCATTTTGCACACCCTGTATACGGTGTTTAAATAAAAATACGTTTGACACCTTTGGCGTTATTCAACAGAATGAGACCTTAATATATATTAGCGTATCTTAGCCGTGTGTGATACCTTAAGTTACTATAATATTTTATTTTACGATATCGTAACATGAAAAATATTATAGTATCTTCGCCGTCTGTGACGCGCTTTAGAGATTAGAACGCTGCGATTGATATTGCTATGATTGCGTGTGTTATGGGTACTAGATAACTGATACATTAATCTATATCTATACTTCTATACTAATATTATAAAGAGGAAAACTTTGTATGTATGTATGTATCGAATAGGCTCAAAAACTACTGGTCCGATTTCAAAAATTCTTTCACCATAAGAAAGCTAAATTATCCCTGAGTAACATAGGCTACATTTAATACTGAAAAAAATTAGGGATCCCTACTAAAACATAAAAAATGTAACCCGAGGTGTAATATAAAATGTCTTTCACCGCATGTGCTGCGAAAACTATAGATGATAGAGCAAAAAAATGTTCTACAATATTATAGAACACATCATTATCTACAAATAAGTCAGCAATAGCATATGTCTAACTATTGTAGTTATGTTACTACAACTAATTTTCTACATTTAAAATGTTGATAGAAATGCCGACCAAAAACACACCATGGTTTCTATACCTTTATATTAGTACTTATCCAAATAAATAATTTCGTATGCAAGGCTGTTTCAATACCTGTAGATTACTTCTTAATTTTTTTAAATCGGACATTCCATTCAAAAGATATTACGAAATTAAAAACATTAGTGCGCCTTATACGGGTTGCAGACCAAGAGCTAAGCTAAGTTAGTTTATCTTAGCTCGCATAACTGACGCAGTTTTCCATACTTGTGTGCAGACCGCAAACTATGCGAACTAAGCTATGTGAGCTAACTAAAATATGCGAAGCTAAGTTAGTTGTGTATGCCGATGCGCAGCTACACGAGCTAAGCTAAGCCCCTCCCGCTTTCCCCGCACACCCTTTGCACATCCTTCGCCAGTGCTGTCCAGTGTTCTTTGTCGTACGCACGGTCGTTTATAGTAGCTGTTGGTGTGCACGCCATTTATTTCTAGCTTAGTTTAGCCTAGCTTGCTTGGCATAGCTTAGTTTAGCCTTGGCATAGCTTAGTTTTCGGTCTGCAACCGGCATTAGAAAGCGCGACAGCGAGGCCAGTTCTCACTCAGGTTCTCACGCGTGCATGATGGTGAAAATACACATGCCCATCATAGCTAGCACACTTGCATGCAAGCTACAGGCGTACAAGCACATACGCTAATTGGCATGCCTGTACCTGGCATGCAAGTAGTTAGCACAACATTCTATTTTAGGTCAGGTACTGGCATGCCACGTGAGGGAGGGGACTCGGGGGGCTTCGAAACCGGCATGTGTGAACGTCGCGACAGGTACAGGCATGCCAGTACCTGACGTGTTGGTATGCCACGTGAGGGAGGGGTCGCGGGGGTCTACGAAACCGGCATGTGTGAACGTGCAACACCTGACCTGACGAGTTAACTTGCAAGTATCCACAATAATGTGTCCGTAAATCCTGCATGCCTGCATGCCCGGTACTGTTCCATTTTACTGGCACGTGTATTTTCACCTTCGTGGGCTACGAATCGCGGGAAACTAAGTTTATCCTAAAATGTTTACAAAAATTATGTCCACCCATGCGAAGCTGGGACAGGCCGCTAGTACATTATATACTTACATAGATAGATAGTTTTTATTATACATAGAAACCACCCAATATTGCTCCTGCTTTCCTGCTCACATATATATTTTTTTAACTTTTTTGATCTAAGAACACTCGAAAAGTTTAAAAACTATTCTTTGATAGGTAGGTAGTGCCTGCCACACAGCGAAAGCTAAAATAGTAAGGCGCGTTGCACTTACGACTTAGGAATTAGGTACTATCCAAAATATTAATAATATAGAAATTATTGTAATTTTGTGTATTTTTTAATGACAATCCTAAATAAATAAACAAATAAATAAGTACCTAGGTAATATATTATGGCCCTTATTCATAATGGTCTTTCAGCGTGCCAATAGCTTAACAGACCGATAAGTCTTGCGGTTTCTTTTCATGGGCATGAAAGTGAGTGACAAGAATACTCTAATGAGGCGCTTTAAAATGGCAGGGATTATGAATAAGGGGATTAGTATGTAAAACTATTTTAAAAATTGATACACATATTCGATCGTCAATATAGTATTATTGACCGAGCGACCGAAGCGAGCGAAGCGAGCGAAGCGAGCGAAGCGTCTCAGTTTCCACATTGGCCAAAAATGCATTTGTCCGGATGTCTGTCTGTCTGTCTGTCTGTCTGTCTGTTCTCCTCTACAGGTCGCATTTTTCAACCGATCTGGACGAAACTTGGTACACAGGTTATATGACTTATTAGAATTTTTTTGTCGTCGGGGATTTTTGATTGGAGGGGTACTTCCCCCAAAAAAAGGGCAAAAAGGGGGCTATTTGATATACTCCTTTGATATCTCCACCAAATGAGATCCGATTTCGATTATTCTTTTTTTATTTGAAAGGTAGTAACTATAAGTTGGTCTCATAAAAGTTTGGCGAAGATCTGATAAGGATCTTCAGCATGATGAACAGGATAGCTCATCAAACAATCGATGGTTTTCAATCAAATTTGAGAGAAACACAAAGGACCTCATTCTACACAAGATGATGCAAAAAAAATCAAAAAGATAAAAAAATCACAAAACAGAAAATGCACTTGCACATTACATTCCTCAAAAATTTACAAAATTAAATAGAAAAAACATCATGGTATTTTCTACTTCTCTTCAACATTGATAGGTTTCTTTCAAAACTCTGAAATAGCTTTTGCTAAGGCAGTAAATACTAAATAGCTCACTTTTAGTATGCTCGCGAGGTCTACAGCTCCCAGAGCCACTAGTAATAAAAGTAATAACTCAACTCAAGAAATAATGGTAGTAGAAGTAGCGTGGTTAGAATGGTGTGCCACTTATGAACCCACCAATTTTTCTGCATGGCAAGGCCCGTCGTTATAGGTAGGTACCTATTACTTATTCGGTTCCTAGTGTACTCGCTCATGGCGTGCGATGGATGGAGTTACGCCACGAGTCTTAGATCACGTCATTGGGCCCAGTCATTAGACCCATGAGCAGTTATTAATGTCATAACGTAATATTCCGCTGATAGCTTGCGGTTATTTATTTCTAGGCCATGTTTTTTGATTTTTGAAAAAGAAACTAGACTGTATCGTCGTAGGTACCTGCAAGGTAACGCGGAGTAGATTTTATTTCTTTGGAGATTACGAATTTTATTGTTTCTATTTTGGCCACGCGCAAACTGGGTTCTCTAGTTTAGAAGTTGCAGTTTTGTATTCTTTTTGTACATTATTATTAATTATTACTATAACGCGTAAACGGACATTACAGTAGGTAGGTACCTATTCCGTCTTGACGTTACGACGTCCCTCGTTTAGTACGAATTCCCTTTTTTTAATGTAATCGTAAATTTATTATTTAGGACGTTAATAATATATTAATATAATAATATATTGTTTATTTGTTATTTTTGTCTTAATATAATATTATATTGTTTGACTTATACGTTAGACGTTTTTAATTTAATAAAAAAAAAGTGCTTTGAAATGAATAAAAATAGTTCGTTTGGTAAAGTCGCCGAGCGCCTTATTAGGAGGAAATTGTGTTAAATTCCAAAATTTCTTGAGGCATCCCGTGTGTTTTGTACAGATTGTGTATGTATATGTATGTGATATGTTGTCGTCTGTCTGTAGGTGCAATGCTACAATAAACAGGTAGGTACTACTTAGATAACTGTGGAGTAACTTAAAACGCCTACATTTGTGGTTTTGTTCTTGCATTATACCTAATCTCGGTAACATTACAAAAGCCATTCTCAATGTCTGGCGAAATATGTATTATAAATGTCAGATAACGTTACTTACATACAAAATGTGTTTGAGACTCTGCAGACTGTATTCCGTGGGGGTTAGAGTTTGTACAATAAAATTTAAATTAGGTTGTACGTACGTACATACCTACCTACCTAGTTATAGTGGACTTACGAAACGCAAAGATAATGCGAATTTACTGTCTTATAAAACGAGGAATAATTCCTTCCATTTTAGTTAAAAGTGAGATACCTTTGCAGTATACATACCTAGTTATAGTTAAATCAAGTAACTAGGTACATACGAATCCTAATATATTTGTTGGTTGTTAATAAAAAAGGTTTCAGGCTAAAAATCTGTCCTGTTAGTATAAGTACCAAATATTATTTTAAATATTATTTTTAGATACGTAGTTGGGTACTTAGACTATAACAAGGAACGAACTAAACAGACTCAGTGACCCAAAATCTCAAATATTTCCCAAAGAAGTTTATATGATAACATACCTAACTGTATCTATAGGCCTAGACCTGTTTCTAGAAGTCAATATCCTCAAAGGTATAACAAAATGTAGGTATATTAAGAATCAACTTTTTCAGAGCCTTATCTTTATTTAATAATATATTTTAGATACCTAAAACGGGTTGACACTAAATAAATAAATTTATTTTAAGAGTAGTAGAGCTCTTTGTGAATGGCTCGTCTGGGTGGAGTACTACCACCACACCTTTTTCTGCCGCCAAACAGCGTTCCTGTGTGTGACCATCAGATGGGTCATCAGTTTGCTCCATTACATCAGCAACTTGTATAAAAAACTATTGTGAGACATTTTAAGTTGTAACTTTGACACGCATGAAAAATACCCTACTTATTGCACGTTTATCGTTCTTCCTAATGATAATAAAACAGGGAAACCATAGCATTCACGAGTCAGTGTGGTTAAATCCACTTTAGAAATATTTCACGGATTAAATAAGTCATACCAGTCCTATGCCAATTCTTAAGAGTAAGAGTCGTCGAGCCATCTTCAAGCCGCTATGAAATTTGAAGCCGTATGCGACGCGTGCCACATTAAGCAGGTAGGGAAAGCTCTGATTAAACCATAAAAGAGATTGGTTCCTCGATGGAGTGCTTTATCGTTGACGTTATGTCGGCAATTTGGTGTCGTCTCGACATTGCCAGTGGATTTCCATCGTATCTACGCTTATGCGGAGGGTCTTACGAGCAAAGGGAAACTGCCTTAGCTCCATGATGAAGAGTCATGTATTTTTGGCACAAATGTATTTAATGTAGTTTCGTAAGCAATAGCTATGCATTTTCTAGGTACACTATGTACAAGCATAGTTAGATTTTATTTATCCCCCCTTTCCCAAAATAATAAACAACTGAAACGGGATAATTAAAAAACATATGAGATTATTTGTTGTCGTTTTAATAATTATTTTTGTTCTTCTATATGGCAATCTAAGCAGCAGTATAAAAATAGGGCGCATGTAGTTCGGAATGATTGCTCCCACTGCACTGGTATGTGGTCCATATAATAGAGATGGGAGTACACGAGAGCACTTGGCACCCGCAGTAAAAACACTAGATAAAACAGGTGCCGGTTGAAATATGGCTCCGCATTGGCGAGGCCTTGCAATAGAGGTTAAAATGCGCTCACCCACACTTGTGTAAGCTGCTTTATGAAATACGAATATTAAAGAGCTTGATGGGGAACGGAAGACACTTTTTTTCATGCCAAAGACACTACCAATGTGGATTTAAATTTATTTTAACGATGAAAAATGAAAACACGTAAAGTAATTCGTTTAGTTAGATACCTTGAGTAAGACTACCAGCACGCATCACATACGATACAGCTACTAATCTGCTAAGCTCTTTATTTTATTCACTCTCCAGTTTTTGTTAGGTAAAAATTAAGTTAGAAAGCTGAATAACGCATTTCATTAGATATTCATTAAACTATAAATAAACTTCACATTAGTTAACTTTAAGGGCTCTTAAGAATTTGCTTTCGAAAACACGTGTAACCTCGGTCGCTCGTCCAGCTCTGGTTATTATGAAAATCTGACGTAGAAAGTCACCTCTCTGGGCCCATGTTACCTACTTAGGCGAATGTTGATATTGTGACAAACTTTAAAGAAAGTTGTGGGTGCAAATCACTCACTTTATGTTGGACTGACTGAACGTACTAATAATTATTTATTTAGTGATACATTTTTATTTTATATTACCTGTATTTTAAGATATTTGAGTTGGTACATACTATACTTACCTACCTCAAAAACTTCAACGGTGCTTACTGCTATGATACAATACTTATTTAATTGACAAGTATTGAGCCCCTCGATAAGAAGTAAAATTAAGTCTTTTTCAGAACTTTTATCTCGCCCATCCAAACCAAAACTAATTACTTAGTAATCTAGGCCACGTTCTTACAGCTACCTATACAAATTCAGACTGTAGTAGGTAGTGTAGAGCTCTTTGTGAATCCGTAAAATGAACGAGTAGGTAATTTGGAATGAAAGTTCTGCCATTCAAACGATGGTGTAATGTACATAATCGTAATCCAAACCAGTCCAAACCAAAACATTTTCAATGTAAAAATGATGCCAAGTCTTGCTTGCATGATTGTTCTCATGTCTGAGATGCTAAGTGAATTTTCGATGAAAAGTACCAATAGTCATTTAGGGTTAAAAGGCACCTCAAACCATTTAAGAGGCTGACAACCATCAAACCAACTCCTCACTCGGGCGGACATGAAATCACTGAATGGAATAATCGCAAAAAAAATATGTTGCGTTTGTTTCTACCTATAGGTACATAGGTACATTCCTACCGAACATGCTCCTTTTTTAAATTAAAATATATTTATTTTGGGATTACCTATGTGTATACATACATACCTATTTAGGTTTTCCTCAATACCCAATACCCAAAAGTTCTCAACACGTGATGACAAAGCCAGCTCTATATTTCAATAAACGCGAACGTGTTGACAAAAAAATTAAGGCTATCATCTGAAAAGCCTATTGCACACATAGCGGAGTAGCGGAGAAGCGGCGGGGTCAACGACCGGGACCGGTCCGCGAGTGCGTGAGTCTGTAGTACCTACAACCACCGCCAACCGACCCAGCAGCCGGCTATCTGTTTACCTGCGGTTTTTGCTATTTAGCTATTTTGGACAGAAAAGCTAAATAGCTAAATTTCCAGAAGTTTATACACGGTGCGAATTCAACTGGGGGGAGGGGAAGTACCTACATCTTAGTGAAGCCAAGTCTGTTTGATAATAAACCTTGCCTCTCTCTCTCAAATAAAGAATACCTACTTTATTTGAGAGAGAGGCAAGGTTGGTAAGTATGAGTAGGTCATCAACTCGTCCTACATGCCTATGTCCCATTCAATAATTAAAAAAAACAAAAAGCATATTATCTATTTTTTTTACTATTATTGAAAGAAGATGATGTTTTAATTAAAAAAGGATCAAACATATTTAAAAAGAAAAATAAGACTCAAGAAATAGATTTATAGATCAAAAATTATAACTTTACTTTTTCAGTTGAAATACTAGTTAAGTTTGTTTTTTTTTTTTTGGAAAGAGTGAAGAAAAGTGAAGTTATAATTTTTAATTTCTAGACAAAAAAGGTTATTCCCGTTGAGTAACACCTTTCAGTCACAATGGGGCGAAAATTTCGCGTTGAGAGTAACCCCTGTTACACATTGCGACTTTTATTTTCCCGTTCGGACACACTGCTACTAAACGGGAAAAAAAAACTGCGTCGAGACACTCAACAGCAGTTTTTTTTAATGTTAACTTGGGTACGTATATTTTTTGATACACTTCTACTTTGTTACGAGTATGTACCTACTAGTTTTCTTTTATTTAACTTTAGCTACTTTATTAATGAGGTATGCTCCTCATTATCATCATGTTTAGTTATATTTCCAACTAGCAAGTACCTAAACTGCAGTGGGGCTATACGATAGTTAAAACAATAGAAGCTGTGTGGGATGGGAACAGTCATTTGTCTATGGTTTGTCATGCAACAGTGCGTAGGCGGCTGACCCTGCGTTGCACATGCCAGTAGAACCGAGAGAGCGTGGGGTTGACATTGAAATCGGCAGCTTTGTTCACATGTTTCCCTGGCTGATGGTCAATTTCCTAATACAAATTATAATATTACTAGCGACCCGCCCGCGCGCCCCTGCTTCGCACGGGTGCACATTGTTTTTCTACTATATCATGCATGAATTATACATATACTTAAAAACCTTTCTCTTGAATCACTATCTATTAAAAAAACCCGCATCAAAATCCGTGGCGTAGTTTTAAAGATTTAAGCATACATAGGGACATAGGGACAGAGAAAGTGACTTTCTTCTAGACTATGTAGTGGGATAGTGATTTTTATTATGTACATGTAAGTATACTTATTTCATAATGATTATGTGGTGTTAATATCCGCAGCACTCTCCCACAACAAAATGTCGTTATAATGCTATGAAAATACCTGAAACAGATAAGATAGCGGTGTACACGTCTAAATAGACGCATCTTTTTGACTACGCGTATCTTTGTGTACTTATGCAAAAAGAAAATTATTTCTAAAGACTTTTAAAATCTATCAAGACTTTTACATAAACTATCTTAATATCTAAATTCCTAATGTCTAGATTATCCACCTCATTCGATGAAGCTAGAATAGTTTCCAATACGTGCTGATGTTTCTGAGAAACACTTCCAGTTACGGCAGACCAAATCTCAAAGAAATGCATCCCTGAGAAAGCACATTTAATCAAAGTACCTGATTTTTTTTTCTAGTAAATAACATAAGTTTCGTAGACCGTGCTACGCATGAGCCTACGCAGTCGTAGAGGTTATAAAGCAACTAAAGTCGCAAAAGGACGCAAGTAAACCTTTTATATTTTCAAAATAGACAGTTCTATCTTTATGTCAAATTATTAGACTATGGTTGAAATTTTTTGTAAGTCTATGTGAAGTCAACTATGTATAAATTAAACATTTGGTAGAAATGTTTTCTTTATGGTATCTAATAAATAGACAAAAAAAATACCGATAAATATTGGCAAAATCTGTGTTTTCAACTGGCTTAATTCGTCTCTTACGCCGGGCACCACTGTCCGTCATGGCATAGAACGTGTTAACATATGCCTACAAATACAGTGTTGTCCACAAGGTCTGTATTTTAGTTTTTAGGGTTCCGTACCTGAAGAGTAAAACGGAAACCCAAAAAATAATATTGGTTTATTATTAATTTTTATTTGTTATGTTTATTTTTATTATATTGTAGTTAATTTTTATTTGTAATGGTTTATTATTAATTAATTAAAGCGAGACGAGTCGAGCCGAAGCTGGATCCATAATCACCTAGGTAATTACTTACCGATAGCACCGAATAAATAGTTTTACCTCATTACCCTTACCTAGGATGGTAATGTAAGTAGCTAACGGTTATTTATTTATTTATATTGTTTAATATACATACATATATTGTATGTATTATTAGCAAAAAAATAAATAGGTACGTGTCTAATATTTAGTATCATGCATCAGCATATATTACCTACTCAATGACAGGGATAATGTAGCATGCTAATGGTGAAAGAATTTTCGAAATCCGACGAACTGAAAGACGAAGTGTGGAACTCTCCCGTTGGACTGACGACATTGTGAAGATTGCGGGAAGTCGGTCAGACATTGTATTGGGGACGCCTACTATGGCTGGCAGAGAACTTTTTCGGTGGACTAACATATCAAAAAAATTCAGATTCTTGGTCCTTTTTGGAGATAAAGTGACCGAGTGCGAGTTGACTTTATATGGAAGATATACAGAGAATGCATCTACTTCTATATTTAAAAACGGATGCTGATGTATTTTAATGTTCGAACCGATCGCATGTAAAACAGCTGAGTTAGAGTCGCCTAATGGTCGTCTTATCGTACTCAAAGCCTTAAATAACTAACCATAACGAGGAGCCCGTTCTCAGAAATCAATTATTTAAAGGATAGCTACCCGTTGCGATGCGCTCCTGTATACCAAGTAGGGAACGAAATCGAGCCACGAAAATGTCTTCTTTCTCACTCTGTATTCATATGGAGCTTAGGAGCTTAGGTACTGTCGGAGTATCAAGAAACCGCTACCTCCTCATGAAAACAGAGGGTTTCGCAAGTCCATCAAAATCAAAAGTGTTTTATTTATTTGAATTACAAAGATCAGTGAAACGTCTATAACTAGATGAATCTAGGTGCCAGTTCCACGGGACCAAGCGTAGAAGAACAGGCAACTAACTGGCGGTTTCGTTCCTATAATTTTTTTTGGTTGTATAATCACGTCAGACCACCATTCGTCTGGTGAAAAGTGGCTTGATGGTTTAGAAGCTGAAGAGATTTGTGTGGATATCCGTGCAGCCATCTACAAACCACGGGGTATTCGTTTCTCAAGGCGATTACAAGGGCTAATGCTGACATGTTGAAAGATATAAAACCACTTAAAACATTTTCGAAAAATCGCAAATCTGTTTACTTTATGTACTAGTTTTCGTACTTAAAAAAACTTTAAAGTAGGAAAACTTGTATCGAACAAAATGAAATGTTTAAATACTAAACTAAACGCAATGTGATTGCACAAAATTGGAGATTTGCGATTTTTCGAAAATGTTTTTAGTGATTTTATACATATCTTTCGTGCGAGCGAGAGCGAACTAGCCCTTGTATTCGCCCTATGGCAAGTTAGACGTGAATACATTACCTAGGTACTTATGTCTACAATTGGCACAGCTGTTTTAGAAGGCACTATTTAGCACGATTTTTTTTAATTAGGAGACGCTTTATTCGTAACATCCATTTATTACTTGATTAAGTCCAAGATACCAGAGAAGTCACTATGGAACGGCAAAGGATTAGACCGGGAGCTCATTGGCCAGTCGTCTCAGCCCACAGCCTTTAATCTCTGGCGCCTGGCGCTAACGAATGTGACATCGAGACAACCACATTGCGCCTGATAAAACTGAATACTCTTGTTCTAGCCGCGGCGAGATTCAACCCATCAAATATTCACGTGTGGAGGTATGCTTTGCCGTTTTACTGTCCGACCCCTCCCCCGGCTGGTGATGTTTCTCCGCCCCCTACAGGCCTCGCTCACTCTGACGGACGACCCTGTCTAAAACAACTGAATGTGGTAAAATCAATACATACCTAACTGTTGTTTGACAAAACTTTTTTGATAAACAAAGGTATGCTCTTACAAAATTTATAAGAACGACATGGTGTCGATTCTGTTGTTGCATTATCAATAACCTAATCTAACAGAGATTTTATAATGTTCCAAAAGTTATTCTCCGAGCGGGATTTGAGCTTTAAAATGATAGCCGTCCTTGTTGTTTCGGCCTTTTGGAAAGAGATGGCCATATTTTTAGTGCTGTCAAATTAGGGAATTGGTACCACTAGGTACATCAAACAACCTATATTTAATGGGATAGACTGTAACCGTTTTTTATGGGATAGGCAAACATTTTAACCCAACCTTACCATCCTCAAAGGATCTTGAATCTTGAGATACGTATAGCTTCCAAAAGATCTTGAGAGGTCAACAGTTAAGGTATCACAGTCGTGGCCTATATTATTATGGTATTATTATTTACTATTTTATTTACCTACATACAAAGTTAACCGAGTGAAATCCTGAAAGTTTATTATGGATGATTAATTAATTCCAAAAAGATGCGAAAGAAAATTTTTATTGGGAATATGACGTATCGTCAGAGAGTATCAATCATTTCATCCTTGGATTGTGACGACGACACGTTTAGGATTCCGTACATTGTAAAAGTAAAGTATCTATCTAATTAATGGGCTTGTTTACTTACTTTGTTTTGGTCAAGTTGTTTTTGGTGCAGAGTTTCAATTTTTCCTGACTCGAAAGCCGACCCGCTACTCTGCAAAAGAGGCCCAAGAAATTGGTTAGGTTAGTAGCCTCGGCCCACAGAGGTCACATTAGTCCTTTGTTGACCGAGCCGGCGTAAAGCACTTGGTTAGTATACTCGACGAGACTTAGGCTGGACTCAAAACGCAACGATAGCGCGTTTCAGACAACGGACATATTTTGCAGCGACATCTAGTTTTGATTTTTGAATTCACTTTAAAAACATCTTGTAATAACATACTGCGTAACCATCCGTGTGCGTAACAAACAGTATGTTATTGATTTTTTTGATTTTATTGATTGATTGCTGATGTGGGTAATACGATTATGCAAAATAGTTTCCTATGGGTGCAGCCCGGTGAAATTATGACAAGCAGTCTTTGATAATTATCGTCGGTGTAATTTTATAGGTGGCAGTAGGTAGATGCATGTAAGGTATCCTCCCTACCTAACCTACACCCTCGTGAGAACGGTGAGTAACAGTCAGTAACTTCCTTCCTACCATCATTCCACGCAGGCGACGACATTTTCCGCAAAGAGTATACAATAACTATTTTCCGTTCGACGACGACAGGATGAGGTTTGCGGTTTTTGTCTACACTCAGCTGCACTTGATTCATCAACTTATTTCATTTCAATACACCCAGGGGGACTTCATTTCCTTTAAGAAGGAAAAAATATTTCCCAAGAAAATAATCGATTTGAATACCTAGTAATTTCTTATGTCAAGTAAAGTACATACCAACACAGAAGAAAATAGTACCTAGTACCAACCTACACCTAAAAAATTAATTGTACTTATCCTACCTAGTGCTAGTGCAGTTACATGGAAAATAATGAACTTATGATAAGTTAGGCTAAGCAGTAATAAAATGGGGGCACATTTGAATTTTGTTTACATTTTGTTTTGTAAAATCTAAAAAGAAAGTAAAAAGAGAAAAGTAGTATATTCAAATTATAATCAAAATATCAAGAATTTTGCTATAATTTTGTAACTTAGTGAAGTAAGCCAAGTTTTGACGCACACTACACTTAGGTCCAAGACTGCACATACAGTATCATACATTATAGGGAATGCAACGTAGCAAGCACACTATCTAGCAGATTATTTTCATTTTTTTTATTCATAAGATTGCTAATTAATACTTACTGGGTAACTCAATTTTACGCAATAATTTGACATGCACTTGCAAAAGGGCCGATCGATCTCTAGTTATTAAAAGTACCTAACTTTTAATAAAAAGCTAGGCTATAATTATAATGTAGTGTGCTATAAATAAGAGCGGCAACGAAAGGCGAAGAAAAGCTGCGAGGATTCTACTCGGGACTTTTTCGTGGGAAATTTGATTTTTTATCAAAGCCCCGGTTTAATACGCATTAGCAACTCCAAATTTACCGTTGCCGTTGTGCTCCGTGATAAATTTATAAGATAACACCTGTAAAAGCAACCGAAAAAATATTATGTTCTTCCGGTGGTTAAGTCTGATTTTAAAAATATTTAAAAAGCCATTTAGGGCCACACCCAAAGGGTGCTATTGTGATCGCCAGGAGACACCTACCGCAACGGTGTCGCGAGAGATTACTTATTGATTTTTATGATTCACCTACCGTTGATGGTTAGCCATTGAATATTGACTCTTTAAATCGGCTGGGACCCGGAAAAATTTTGTCCGTACTGGATAGGCTGTATAATATGTTGTATAATACCTTTAATTTATTACTATTTGGGCCCAGTCGACTAAAGAGCCGAATATAATTTCAAGAGATGTTAGGACCAGAACATACTTACTTGGATAGTAGGGATGTACAAAATGGGGCCAGTATTTTCCACGGCTACTTCCGTCAACCTGGAGTAGCTATAGATAAATATCCACTGCGATGGGCTTCCTTCCTGAACACGACGGATGACTGCACCTTGTTTATACATATTTTGTATTCCTGGAAATGAAACAAATGCAAACTCGTATGTTCACAACCGAGCGTACTAGAGTAGGTTTTTTACTCTTTAGGAGGAAAAATCTAAAAATACATTATTGAGATACATTATGTATTGGTGATTTGGTAATTTTTTTCACATGATACTTTAGACAATTTTTTCTAAACATAATTCAAAGTAATTATGTTGTTTATTGGAGATTTTATTACAAAATATGACTTTTCGGTTCTATGTATTCATACCTAAGAAGCTGTACTTGTTTTGTTTTGATAAATACCTAATTATTTTAATTTAAAGAATGAGTTTTCCTTAGTGTCTATAGCATTAGATCCTTTACCTTACTTGGTTTCAAGAGATCTAAGTATTCCCTCAGGTCTCTTTCTGTCGTGCCTTGTTTCTAAATATTTTAATGTTCTAAATAAAAATTACTTTTTTCTACATCAAACCAGGTAGCCAACTAATACTAAAAACGTAAATGTAATTTAAACAGGGCAAGCACCTTGGGATTTAAAAACTCACGGAACTATAGTAATTTGTCACGTTTTCATGACATTATAGCGGGCTTTCGTACATATTCAAACACCCCTGTAGTAGAACTGGAGTCACAGGGTATTTTCTTTACTACGTGGGTCATTTCATATAGTTTTCATAGTTATTTCTTACTTAATTTTAAGTATTTTTAGTTTGTAGTCTGTCCGGGAGTATGTTTATTTAATTGTTTCAGATAAGTTTTGTCATCACCCTCATTAGGGATTCAATAAAAAAATAATGTAGACAGAAAGTCTTAAAGCCCTCCATTTTTATATTCCCCAGCGCTTTTGGCTTTTAAACTTAGAATCGGTTCCTCTAGGCTAGTGTTTTTCAATCTGTGGGTCGCTCGCTACACCTGATTCGACACATTCAAAGACTTATTGGGGGTCCGGGCAAAAGGAAAAAGGAGTTTCTACAGTAAAGTAAAAACCGAAATTTTCAACCCATAATTATAGGGGCATCGTATGTAAAATGATTGAAAAAAAAATGCTCTAGGACACTATGCCTCATTTTAAGCGTTAGTATTGTTTTTCATCATAGTTTCGGTTATGCGGTGTGCGTTGCGCTTCAAAAAACTTATAGGTTAGTATAATAGATTATTTTTCTTTTATAAAATGACGTGTGAAAAGCACCGCCGGCTCTTGTGCTAGTTAATACGTACACGAAGTTCTGTCAGGAGAGGGTGGCGACCGAACACGCTCGATGATTAAAAACAGTAGAGTTGATTACGTTGCATGTTTTTAGGCTCTTTCACAGTGCGTAGATGCCGGCCGTTAGCATTATTTCGAATGAATGTGGGCTTTTTGCGGTCTAATGTTTAGACGTTCTACACGTATGCGAGTTATATGGTACTACTATTTGAATGAATAAATGAATGAAAATACTTTATTGTACACCATAAAAAAAATACAGTAATGCATACAACTTTTTCGTCTGTGGTGATGATAGTCTCATATTTAATAATTTCAACTGCTATTTGTCTGTTCGAGGTTTGGCGAGATAATATGTTTTTAAGAAATGGCACACACAAATACTTTTTTAAACAGAATTCATTAAAAGCTCATGCCTGAAGTCTATACTAAATCATATTTGAAATCGGCCTGTAGAAAGATAAATTTGTGAAAATTACACTATTGTGACAGTCAATTAAAATTTTTCATAAATGCGGTCATTTTTGGATTGGCATTTAAATAACTGTGCGTATTCGTCGTAATTCGGGTTCTCGGTCCCGGCGGCCTTAGAGCGGCCTAAAAAGTACGTCATCAGACTTGGCCTCTAGCTACAAACTAATTTTCATAAAACGCCTAGGTTACCAACTGAGTATAGGTATCCTGTGCTCATGTTCGTTTTCACTGTCTGCCCCTACTCATCCCGATAGCGTCTGTGACGAACCCATGTCAGATTTCGTAAATAGGAACATAACATTTGCATCTTTATAGAGCTATCACATAGACATCGTAGATCAATCAACCTGCCAGGCGTGAAGCGCGTGCCTTGCGATTTGACGTGCGCATCGGATGACTCAAAGAAACGCGCATTCCCATTCTTATTACATTCCTACTTTTTATACAGGGTGGCCCATTTAAATTGGTCAGTATGGACAAGTCTTAGGAACCATGTCATTCTTTATTCTTTATAAAGAAAAACATAGTATAAAACATGTACAAAGGCGAGCTAGTACCCTAATAAGTGTTCTCTTCCAGCAAACCTTGAAGGATGTCATCAATTTTAGTGACAAGAAAAACTGTACATAAATACATAGATAAAAAACTTGTGTTCAGTTCGGGAATCGAACTCAGTCGTACTAAGTGGCTGGTGGAAAAAGCAGATGGCCCACCCGACGTACCTCGAGATAGCACGTGCCCTACGATGGGTTGCCCTGCGTCCATCAACCCGAGCCATGCAGACGTCAAGTCTTATGTGCCTGTAAATTCAACGGCAACCACACTTGTTTAATATATATGAGGGAAATACAGAATTTGCGGCATAAACACATTCACAACACTATTTTGTATTATCTATTAGTTTATTTTCCCTCTTTTTGGCGTTTTGGGTTGGGTATGTCAATGTCACTGTCAACTCGAAAAAGCCTGGATCCTTCAACCGCGATGTTGGCGACACAAGCGCCAATGACCGATGTGGTGAAGTCGGGAACTAGTTGGGCGGCCACTAGCACTTCGAAAATTTCACGAACAATCAATGGCGGACTAAAACATTTGGTGAAAAGGAAAACTTACAAAGCGGAACATTAGTGAACTCTTGTGCAGTACAAATACAGGCTAGGAGTTGTGACAATTGGGGTGAGTTTAGATTATAAGATAAATTTGTGTATTTTATGTATTTTCTGTGTTACACCCTAGCACGTGGACCGGCGATTGAATCACAGGTAGCTTCGGAGCCAGGTTGCGGTATGTTGGTCTTCTAGATCAAACATTTGGTCCTTACTCGAGCGCGGATTTGTTTAATTCCGAAGCTCTGTGATTTGGTTGTCATCCCGTGCTAGTACCTACACGAAACACGCGGTCGGTTCCGTATCCAAGTGCTCTGGCGGTCTACGAGTAGCTTTGGTACGTAATCATTCAAACCCAACTCCTGTTTGTGCGGAAGGCGGCGCCGAAATACTTGGCGGTTTATAGTATTGTCGGTCAAAACACCTTGATCAGGTTACCGAGCGGTAAGGAGCCTATCAAGTTACATGTTAACACTGCACAGAGAAACTCACACTTTATCTACGGTATTGCGGTAGGGCTACACATTATTTGTATTTAGTGTCCCCATGTAAAATTTAGGTAATTTATATTTATAGGAATACATTACACCAGGTGCATCTAGGTTTTGTTCTTACATCTATCTCATAGGTTTTAATGTTGGTTTGCTTACTATCTAGCGGCACTAGATAGGAAAGCTAGGTATTGGGAATTTGCATTTATCTTGTATGTAAAACAGTAGGTTATTCGGGTAAATTGTGTGGAACATTGAACACCTTTTTATTATTCAGTTTATTTTGTTTCCATTACTTGAATAGATTCGTGGTACAAAGTCCTACAAAAGAGGTATACCTACATAATTAGTTTTACAACTGGCTATCTAGAAATCTAAGCGGTCTAGATCTGGTGGCTAATTTGAACTATTCTAATTTTGTAAATAATTTGTGTTGATATATTGTTCATATTGTTGTGTGTTTATAGTTAAAATTGTATTGTCTGAAAGAGTTTTTAATCAGTCAAAATGCCTCCTAAAACTCAGGCTTCCAAACTCCTCAAGCTGCGGTATGATATGGCCATAGTGAATTTAGATCTGTTGTATGATATTGCACAGTCGGGTTTAACTTCTGAAGCTGGAAAGAATGAGTTCAAGCTAAGATATGGGGATATAGAAGCCATATATTCTGAGTTCACATCAACTCATCTTGAACTGCAGGCCAGCCTTGACGGAGAAGAGGAATCAGATAATGGTAGGATAAAATATTTAGGTTACAATAAAAAATACTATGACATAAAGCGTAGGTATTTAGAATTGTTTCCTGTAGTAAGTAGCCAATCTTCTGAGTATGGTACTGCATGTTCCTCAGATGAACCAAGTAAAAGCAAGCGGGTGTTTTTACCACGGGTGCAGTTACCTACTTTCTCAGGAAAAATAGAAGAGTTTGTGTCATTCATGGATTTATTTGAGGCACTGGTAGGACAAGACTTGGCACTGACTAATACAGAAAAGCTGTATTATCTTGTAGGTTCATTGTCGGGGGAGCCTAAAGTTCTCACACAACATTTGTCTGTCACCGGAGACAACTACTCAATAGCTTTAGAGTTGTTAAAAAATAGGTATAACAATAAGCGGTTACTTGCGGACAAGTTATTACATAACTTACTGGGAACATCCCATGTCAATAAGAATTTGAGCTCGCTAAAGCCATTTCTTAACACATTGTTGGAGAGCACCAAGGCACTTGAAAAAATGGAATTTCCAGTAGCGGACTGGTCATACCTGCTCTTCTTCATCAACTTTCAAAAGTTAGAGGCCAGTTTGAAGAAGCAATTTGAGGACAAGTTGTCAGAGAAAGAGTTGCCTAGCTTTGCGGACCTCATAAAGTTTTTAGAAAATGAGGTAAGGATTTTAGAATCTAGCGGGGAAGTCCATGGCGGTAGGGGTGGTGCCTCCACATCCAGAGCACACCATGTTGCTTCTCAGGGTGCTACAAATGGTTGCAAATTATGTAAACGGGGTAATCATCATTTAGCTAAATGTGAACAATTTCTGTCACTAAAGCCGCGCCAGCGGAAAGAGCGCGTCAAGGAGTTCAGGCTGTGCTTTAGGTGTTTAGGAGAACACAATTTTGCACAGTGTACATCTGGCTGGTCATGTTACAAATGCAAATCGACCAAACACCACAATCTCATCCATTTTGATTTGCCGGCGGCGGCTACTGCGGGGGCGGGGGGGCCATCAGCGGGGGGTGGACCTCGTACACCTTCTGCGGACACAGGTCGGTCAGCTTTACCCGGACCGGATAGGGTAAATGCACCGAATATGGTTGCCGGTCCCAGTTATGAACCGAGTAGGGGAAGTCCGGGTACAATGGACCAAGGTGCGGTTTTAACTTCACATAACAGAGCAGCGATTAGCAATGCTTCTCAACGGACAACAGTGTTGCTGGCGACGGCTGTAGTGCGGGTATTGGACAGTTGCGGTGAATATCAGGAAGTGCGCGCGCTACTAGACGGGGGTAGTCAGAGCACTTTTGTGACCGAGGCTTGTGCTAGCAGGCTGGGTTTGAGGCGGTTTAGGTCTGGTATTGTTACGCTCACAGGATTAGGGGGAGTGCCGGTTAGTGACTGCAGGGGGGGAGTAAATTTAACTATTAGCCCCAGGTATGCGGACTGCCCTCGGCTTGTTACTACGGCCACTATCTTGGGTAACATTACTCATAACTTACCTAGCGCAAACTTGTCGCCGAATATAGCAGCTTGGTATAGGGGAATTTACCTGGCAGATGAACAGTTTTATGCTAGCCGACCAATTGATATTCTGATAGGGGCAGATTTAATGGGTGATGTTATGATAGGTGGTATAATAAAGGTAAATGAGTACTTGCCATGTGCGATGAACACGGTGTTCGGGCATGTACTTATGGGTTCAGTGACCTACGCGGTACCACAAAGTGAAAATAATGCGGTTCATTATTCACATTCGGTTTTTGCGGCGCATGTCACAACTGATCAGATACTGGAGCGGTTCTGGGAAGTAGAGGACATACCGGACATGATTATTGCTAACCCTAAAGATGCTGAGTGCGAAACATTTTATAGGGACACTCATCAGCGGGATGAGTCGGGTAGGTACATTGTTAGGTTACCTTTTGCAAACGATAAGCCGGAGTTAGGCGACTCGGTGTTATTGGCTAAAAGGCGGTTTTTAGCCATGGAAAAGCGGCTTTCCCTTAATGACGCACTCCGTGAAAAATATATTAAGTTCATGCGGGAATATGAGCAAATGGGGCATATGGCGGTCTGTGACCGGGACCCGGCCGACTATGCTAGCGGAAAAGGGTACGTTATACCCCATCACGGTATTTTTAAGGCGGATTCTGAAAAAATACGTGTGGTATTTGATGCCAGTTGCGGGACGACCACGGGGTTGTCGCTTAATGATACTTTGCATGCGGGGCCAAAGTTACAGCGTGACGTAATGGAAATAATTTGTCGGTTTCGGATGTGGGAATTTGTGTTCACAACTGACATTAAGATGATGTTTAGGCAAATAATAATCCACGAAAATGACAGGCGGTATCAGCTCATCTTCTGGAGGGAAGCTGTGGATCAGCCTTTGCGTCTGTATGCGCTTAATACTGTGACTTACGGTATGAAGTCCAGTCCATACCTTGCGATTAGGACATTGCGACAGCTCGCTGATGATGGTGCAGCTGAGTTTCCAGCTGCAGCTGACCTCCTAAAATCCTCGGTATTTATGGATGATATATTGGGGGGAGCGGATTCTGAAGAGGAAGCTAAAAAACTGAAGTCAGACCTAACAAACTTGCTTCGCTTTGGCGGTTTTGAGTTAAGCAAGTGGGTGTCCAACAGTGAGCGGTTGTTAGATGATGTTCTTGCGGAGGACCTAGAGAAACCACGGACCTTTGACAAGGCAGACGGGCCTGGTTTCTTCAAAATCTTAGGGGTAGAATGGGACCCCAATCGGGATGCCTTTTCTTACCATTGTAAGATAAAGGACAACAGCAGTTTTACTAAGCGAATTATTTTGTCAACCTTGGCAAGGACCTTTGACCCGTTAGGTTGGATAGCACCGGTGCTTTTCCAGGGTAAGGTTCTCATGCAGCGGCTTTGGAGGTTGAACTTATCGTGGGATGAGACTCCACCTCCGGATGTGGTAGCGGAATGGGGTCAAATAATAGCGGATTTACCTCAAATTGAAAATATTTATATGGGGCGTTTTGTTCTAGGCGGCGACAACACTTGCACCTTGCAGGGATTCTCAGATGCGTCTGAAAGTGGTTACAGCGCGGTGGTATATCTGAGAACCGTGGGAAGAGGGGGTGAAGTAAAGGTCTCTCTTATGATGGGCAAATCGCGGGTAGCGCCTTCTAAAATAAAGGTCACAATTCCCAAACTGGAATTATTAGGTGCGGCTTTATTGGCTCGGCTCATTAAGTACGTCGCAGAATCTATAAAGGGGAAAGTGGGGGTAGAAGAGATAGTCTGTTGGTCGGATAGCACAATTGTTCTCTCATGGTTGCGGATGCCTCCCCACACCTTACAAACATTTGAGGGGAACCGGGTCTCCCAAATAGTTAATTGCGGATTAGATTTGAAATGGCGCCACGTACCATCTGAGCTGAATCCTGCGGACGTCGCGAGTCGAGGTTGTCGGGCATCGGAGTTGCTAGGACACACCTTGTGGTGGAGCCCACAATGGCTTCAAGGACAAGCGTCGACTTGGCCTGCGGATAGGGTTAGGCAGGAGAAAGACCTACCAGGAATGCGAAAGGTATCGATTCAGGTCCATGTGGGTACTGCGGAACCAGATCCCATCTTCAATCGGTTTAGTTCCTTAGTAATGCTACAGTCGGTCGTAGCTTACTGTATTCGGTTTACGCATAATGCCAGGAATCCATCCAACAAAATTTTAGGGGTTCTGACGGTCCAGGAACGCAAGTCGGCTATGGATCGGCTTGTGAAGCTGGTACAGCAAACAGAATTTGCTGCGGATTTGGATTGCTTGAAGCGGGACAGGCAGTGTTCCACTAGTTTACGGCGGTTATTTCCCTTCATAGACAATGCGGGTCTTTTGCGGGTAGGGGGACGCTTGGAACATTCGAACTTGTCATTTCAGAGGAAACATCCTGTTGTTTTACCCAAGAACCACCCTCTGACTGATATGGTTATTGACAATGCACATCGGGTTCATTGTCATGTAGGTCCAACAGCCCTTCAGGCAATTTTACAGACGAAATATTGGATTTTGTCGTCTCGGCAAGCCATTAGGAGTCGCGTTTTTAAATGCATTGCGTGCTTTAGGACAAAGGCTAGGCCTGCAGAGCCCATGATGTCTGCGCTACCATGCGACAGAGTCAACGCTACGGGGGTGTTCCACACGGTGCAAACGGATTTTGCAGGGCCGTTTTCTATTAAAGCGTCGCGCCTTCGTAATGCGAAGATATTAAAGGCGTATCTATGCGTGTTTATTTGCTCGTCGTCTAAAGCGGTTCATTTGGAGGTCGTGAGTGACCTATCGACAGAGGCGTTTACAGCTGCCTTAACGCGGTTCACAGCTCGGCGCGGTCTCCCGAGTGTTATAAGGTCTGATAATGGCACGAACTATGTAGGGACGAACAAGCATCTAAACGAGGTATATAAATATTTACACGGCAAGGACGTTGAAAAGACTCTGGAGGACGTTGCAGCCAAGAGCGGGATAACTTGGTTGTTTAACGTACCAGGGGCCCCTCATTTCGGAGGACTGTTTGAAGCAGCTGTCAAATCTGCAAAAACTCTTTTAAAACGGATGATAGGAGAGCAGGTATTGACGTTTGAGGAACTGTCCACGGTTTTTGCCAGAGTTGAAGCGGTACTCAACTCCCGGCCACTTTGTCCATTGTCACAGGATCCTCAAGACCTCGAAGTGTTGACGCCAGCACATTTTCTCATCGGTAAAGCCTTACTCTCAGTACCAGAGTACAACCTGGTAGATGTACCCGACACGCGGTTCGGTCGGTTTAAATTAGTACAGGCCATTTCTCAAAGGTTTTGGAAGCAATGGAGTGACCGGTACCTGCATTGTCTTCAAAACCGGAATAAATGGACCACACCCACGGATCCACCTAAGGTAGGGGATCTCGTGTTAATTAAGGAAGAAAATGTTCCTTCTCTCAAGTGGAGACGCGGTAGAGTGACAGAGCTTTTGCCTGGGAAGGACGGAGTAGTCCGATCCGTTAGGTTGAAGACTCTTTCAGGCTCTTTCATGAGGCCAGTGGTAAAAATTTGTAGGCTGCCGCTGGACTAGGTACGGTTACCACGAACCTATTCTATTTTTAGTTTTAGATGTAGTTTAATATTTTGCGGTTAATTTTTTATTCTTTATATTGGTAACTTTTAATTTAGCGGTTTTCATTGTTGATAAAGGCTTTTAAGCCTTTCTCAGGCGGGGGGATGTTTAATATATATGAGGGAAATACAGAATTTGCGGCATAAACACATTCACAACACTATTTTGTATTATCTATTAGTTTATTTTCCCTCTTTTTGGCGTTTTGGGTTGGGTATGTCAATGTCACTGTCAACTCGAAAAAGCCTGGATCCTTCAACCGCGATGTTGGCGACACAAGCGCCAATGACCGATGTGGTGAAGTCGGGAACTAGTTGGGCGGCCACTAGCACTTCGAAAATTTCACGAACAATCAATGGCGGACTAAAACATTTGGTGAAAAGGAAAACTTACAAAGCGGAACATTAGTGAACTCTTGTGCAGTACAAATACAGGCTAGGAGTTGTGACAATTGGGGTGAGTTTAGATTATAAGATAAATTTGTGTATTTTATGTATTTTCTGTGTTACACCCTAGCACGTGGACCGGCGATTGAATCACAGGTAGCTTCGGAGCCAGGTTGCGGTATGTTGGTCTTCTAGATCAAACAACACTCTTTGAAACACTTGGCGCCTTGGCGGTAGCGAAAGGCATGGCGGTATGAACTTACCCGTACACGTCCTACACAGCCACTAATTAACTAGCTACTATAGGTACTCCTAAAGTGTTATAGTAATGTATAAGGTCCTATTTAGCAGGAAATGTGACTGATTTAGTTTAAATTCCGTATCGATTAGGTCCGCGGGTGCGCTGCGGCGGCGGCGGTCGCGGCACCAATCAATCACGTCGACGTGACTGGCACAGCTGCCGCGGCTCTGGATCCCTTGCCGCAATTTATACTATCGCGACATCGGTCATATCAAGGGCTTCTGCCACTGTCATGAGCCGATAAGCTAAATATATGTGCTTCGAGGGAGCATGCATCTGACGCAATCGCCAAGCTTTTACGATATTCTAGATTTCGACAACACTATTGGTCGTACTATGTAGTCGCCATTCCGTCAGTCAGTTAAAGTGAAATTATGTGTTCTGGGCTCGACAAATTAAATAAAACTGTTGAGTGGTTGACAGTTGGACAGTTGGAGTGATAACTCGTGATAAGATTCCAGTAAAGCATAGCATAACATAATTTTGAAGATAGTTCAAAAAGTGTGCACAATAATAATTCGTCGAGAAGGTACACAGGTACAATTTTGTTAGAAACTATTATTTATTCGTAGTTAGAAACTGACTCCTTGGCACTTGCATCATAATTATGTTTCTACACAATGTATAAGTACCTACATAGTGTAGAAACTTAATTATGATGAGAGCCAAACTAGACTTAAATTCTTAAGATAATGAAATCTTTAAACCGAAGATCCCACTTGACTTCGTCTCCTCTGGAAGCTCTTTTCAGAAGACTAGCTATTTTGGCTCGCTGCCGCTTTGCTAATTACTTTAGCTCGCATAGCCCCTCACAATTTAATGTGAAAAAAAAAAACAATTCAATCTCTAGCTTAAGGGTCCGGTGACAGCGGCTCGCAATTTCGAGGTGCGATTGGCTATTATTTTATTTCATTTCGGGGAGGTTGTTTGAAAGAATAACTCTAAAGAAACACGCATAAATACTGTTCGAACACAAATAATACAATAATATAAGGGAAATGTGCTTGAGTCAGAAATCATTTTGGTATTAGGTAAACGTATGACCAAACATACTAATACCAAAATGATTTCTGATTCTGGCATGTTTCCCTTATATTATTGTATTATTTGTGTTCGAACAGTATTTATGCGTGTTTCTTTAGAGTTATTCTTTCAAACAACCTCGCCGAAATGAAATAAAATGAAATAATAGCCAATCGCACCTCGAAATTGCGAGCTGCTGTCACCGGAGCCTTAATGTCGGCACGATTCTTCTCACGCGCCTGCGCTTATCCACATTACCTACTCTAAAAAAACGTTGTAAAAAACCTACTTTAGTAAGCAAATGAGTGCGACCCACCGGATAAAAAGCGGTTACCGAACCTATGCTCGCAACACTAGTCATCGGACACACGCTTTGCCGACCGAATCAATTTTAGCCCTTTGTATAATGTTTTTATTTTTTAATCCAAATTTAATTAAATAAAAACACAAGTTATAACTACTATCTAAAAATACTAGGTACTTGTATTTTTCAGTGTAGGTAATATTTATGTTATTGAAGTCAGTTTTATTTTGCAAAACATTACCGTTGATTATTTAGTCCCATTACTTACTTATTTTAGCGGTGAACGGGCAAACTTATGTCTTGTTAAGTGTCTAATCTAAACCAGGTTTTATTCTCCCCTAAGATGACGTATATCTGGTACCTATGCAAGAGATGGTAAGTTTCTTTGGTAGTCCGGATGCGGGATTATTTGTTAGTACGGTTTTATACAAAATGTATAATGCACTTCATGATCTACGACTCTACTTTATAGTTATATAGCTAAGGTAGGTAGATAAGTACCTATTACGTTATAGCATCAGGTTACATAGGTACAGCCGAGTAGCAATCCATCAAGCAATTTAGTGTAAACGGCAGGATCTCTCACCAATTTACGGTAATTTACCTATCGATAGCGGTAGTGCAGACGGCGCGGAGGGCCAATTTGTACATGCCACTCATTTCATTACGCAGAGATAAGGGTCTACTCGCGCTCAATTTGGTCCATTTTATGTTTGTTTAAGTTTATATAGGTTCTTTTTGTTTTCTTTTTGAACTACTCTAGCCAAATTAGGTTAGCTAACTAAGTTCCAACTTCGATTTGACTTGATGTATTTTTGCAATTTCGTGCACTTACCTACTCCGGAGTAGGTGAAATCAGGTTGAATTCGGTGAGTTTAGAAAGTTTCAAATAATATAGCGTTCAAGTGACTCCTGCTAGCTCATGCATGCTACATACCATGGAAACCGAAAACTGTGCTCCATGCATGTCCACTTAGTTTAGCGGCGATTCGACCCTGGAGGTCGCCCTGAAATAATCGAGTTATCGATGCGCTATTCACTCGAGCCTTGCTGACTCGCACGCACGTCGAAATATTTAGAATCGAGTAATCCGCTTTGCTCGTGACAGAGCTAAACTTTGTCAAAAGGCTCTTTTGAATTCCCTACTTTATACTTGCACGCGGCGACAAAAGTGTAATAAGATCCATTGTGAAGTAACTTTCTCAACAAACCTTTGAGTTTGCTTTAGAGTCCAGAATTGCAGAACTCCAGCTTGGATATACCTACTCGTTTGCAAATATTCCGTGTTGGCACAATGTTTTTGAATAACACCAATGTAATACTACTACTATCCTATCCTACTAATATTATAAACGCAAAGAGAGAGGGGCGCAACTAGTTATATATAAATAAAGGTAAGTACATTATTATTACCCGAGTGCCGAGGGTTATGTGTTTGGCGTGTATCTATCCATGTATGTATTTATGTATCCTTCCGTCGATATTTCCTTTATTACCACGTAGCAACTAAACGGCTGAATGGATTTTGATGATACTGGTATCAAAAGATTAGTCGCAACTTCCCAAGTGTCCTTAGAATAAAAAAAAATCCAAAAATAAATATAAATAAATATAAATATTGGTGGACTTTCCACACAGCACTATCTAGCCCCAAACTAAGCTTATGCTTGTAATATGGGAACCAGATAGCTGATATACTACTTATATACTTTTTTTTTTTTGTAAATACATACTTATAATATTATATAACACCCAGACAGAGAACAAACATTTATAAAAAGTCACGTAGGAAGGAAATCAGGAGCGATATTCTCTTACATTAAAAAAAACTTCGCTATCATAGCAATATGGGTATCAAAATCAAGAGAGTGATAAAGTGTTTTCAAATAATGTATTAGTTTTTGATTTAAAGTAAACCCTCAAAGACAAAACCAGAACGCAAAATTCGTTAAGTCACTTTAGTGAACTAGGCCATGAGTGATACTAAAATATATCATAAAACCTTCTCTATGGTCATACAAATCGTTTAGAAAAAACCGCATCAAAATCGATGGCTTCATCGATTTTGATGCGGTTTTTTCTGTTTTTCTGCGTTTCGAAGATATTAAGAGTTTTGTAATAAAAAAATGTGATTGCTGGTAACCCCAAAGTGATCAAAATGAGTTATACAACCACAGGCGTCAGTAAACTGCTAGGACATAGGTACACGAGCCTCCGACTGTCTGCGATCATTACATTTTTATCATTCGGATTTCAATATTAAAAAGTACCAAAGGATACGGTCAGTAGTGGTATTTTATTCCTCAGTAATTTGATCAATTATGAAAAACACCCAAGTAGAAAGCAAATAAATTAGACTACTTGATTAGACCAAACTCATATTTTTAAAAGCCTCCATTTTCGTAAAAATTATAAAAATGTTTTGAGGGAGAAAAACATGTAAAGAAGCCAGCACGGCAACACTAATGACAAAAAAACATTCACTGTCAGGTTGACTTGACATTCTCGTCACTTCAAAGTGATGTGCCAACTCGGAATAGCCACCAACTCAAAGGTCAAAATATATAAGAGATTACGTCAATGGCAGAACAACAAAACACACGAAGCACAACAAAATTACGAACAACGCGAAACGAAGTCGAAACACCGTGTGATTTTCAAATCAAGCAAAAAAAATCAACACTCGCTATTTCAATTCAACGTATTGAATTTGTTCCACGACACTATTCAAAAATATTCCTACTTTATGCTCCAAGTTTGAGTGAGATATAAACTCTTAAACGTATGGCACTATCTCTTTCATGCGGCGCGTTCCAGGGTAATCGCGTCACGATGTTGCAAAATACTTTTTCTAAAGGGTTGCCAGGCCTTCTTTAATGTTGCAAGAACATCTTGGTTCTACTTATGTTTAAAAAAAACGGAGGGTTCTAGATTTTTTTTAATATCCGTAATATTATTTAAATGTGTGAAATAGTATGTTATTTCACTAAAATAGCATACAGTCTTGCTTCAAGCTCAAGTTTATTTTTATACCAACCTCCATGAAAAATTTGAACAACTCTTTTAAAACATTATCTTATTTACCTACCTACATACTTTTAGTTCGGGCACTCGGGTTTTTTTATTTTTTAATAAATCTTCTTGCGGTATATGCTGTATATGCTATAAATGTCCGTGCATTTGCGTAACAACTCCAGTCTGATGTGAACCCGTGTGGTTCTCGTCTTTCATCATTCATTCCGGTCACTAGTAGAAGGGTGAATTAACTTTTAAGACACTCCTTTGACAACATTATGAACAACTAAAAATAAAAAATAAATCATCGAAATATTATGAAAATATACTGTTAACATTTGCACATGTTTATCTATTTTTAGGTTTTGCAGTGGGGCACGACATCTAAGCTAATATTAACGAGTTTTTTTAGAAAAAGTGACGAGGGTGCCTCATAAATATCCATTGCAACGCTGTAGAGCGACAATAAACCTACGCGCACCAGCTGAGAACTTAATTTAGGCTGGGGGGGCGGTAAAGCTAGGTAGAGATTTTTTGATCATACCAACTAAATATTAGACAATAATCGCCTTAGATGACACCAAGGTAGGCGTCATCTCTTGATAACGGTCATGAATTTTTATCGGTAACTCTGTAGAACTGATGTTTTGATCAAAGTTTGGGACAAAAGTTTGGATGCACGAAAAATATAAAATATTTGTCAAACTTTTATAAATGTTAACTTTAAACGTAAGTTTATCTTTTTCTGAATTATAATATTGGGTAAAAAGGCTGTGCATTCATACCTTTTTTTAAGATACGTCCTAAATTGTATAGTCATCTAGGCCTGGGGACACATGTTTTTTGTATGGATAGTGCTTATGTTCTGCTGAGTTACCATAATAAAGTCAAAAATTTTCCTATTAACTATAAAATACTATGAAACTAGCATGTTAGGAAAGGATCTAAGTTTACGTTAACATCAAAACAAACATATTTTATAAGGAAATTAGGATTTTTATGCTCTTTGCATGACAGGGACACAAAAGGAGTGCCTTAAAAGTTGATTCACCCAGAAGTAACTTACATAATAGGTATTCGTTTAGTGGCGTGGGTGGAACCTTGTATTCACGAGAACCTTTCGAAAAAAAAACAATGTGTTTATGTCCAACTTTGTTTTGAGAGGTGTTGTATGTAGTCTACCCATAAATAGTAATTAAGGTTTCACAATTAATTTCACCCGCCCACGCGCCTCTGCTTCGCACGTGTGCACATATCATGCATGTATTATACATATAGGTAAACCTTCCTCTTGAATCACTCTATCTATTAAAAAAACTGCATCAAAATCCGTTGCGTAGTTTTAAAGATTTAAGCATACATAGGGACAAGGGAACATAGGGATATAGGGACAGAGAAAGCGACTTTGTTTTATACTATGTAGTGATGATGATATGGTGTAGTGATTTGCCTTCAATTCATTGATAAATTTACGTAAAACGCCATAGTATGCATAAGTGTTTGAAATAAATAACCAAAGGTCTAACAGCTGCAATGGATAGATTAGGCAGAGCCTCATCTAGGAGGAGAAGGAGTCTGTTAAAGATTGTGTGTTAGTTTAGTACTTATTTGCTAGTCTGGCACAAATAACGGGTAGCAATTTCGTAATCTAATAAAACGGTTTTCTGTATTCCTATCACTAAATTTTGATTACAAAGTCTGTGTTCACACAACGCTTACGAGATCTTCGCTAAGCCAGCCAAATGTTACTGGCAAGCGTCCACATGCTCACAACGAACCCAGCCCAGCCATGTGGTACCTACATCTCTGCAATCAGACACAATGAACATTGTTTTGAACGAAACAAATTCATACGATTTATTTTTGCATTTACATAACTTGGTGCGCTGGATCTTGACGTCTGAATCTCTGGTTTTCTGTCGAAGAATTATTCAAAGCACAGACTGTGGTATCTATTATTTTTTCAGTGGCACTTCAGGCACAGTTTTCGTGATGTTAATAATTACCATTATTTTACAACATCAAATGTATAGCACAATATACAAATGAAATGTAGAGCAGGTAAGTAGGTATTAATTTTTATACTAAACTTAAACTTTTTATACTAATTCCTATTAAAATTCGAAAAATCTTAACAAAACAAAAATTTTCAATAAAACAAAACAAATTATAACTCTGAAAGGGTTGACCTCAAGGACCCCCCGTAGAACAATTTTTTGCCGCTGATGACCCCATCTAAGTTGCGTTTGATCCACGACTTTTTTTCCAACCTGTATAGTATGGGTTTTCTTTAAGTAAGTATACTGGCGTTCGAAAGCTCTGGCATGGCATGGCAATTATTTTTAATAAAAAAAATAACGGTCAACTTTATGAAGTCAAGGCCAGATATTTGTTCAATTTAGTAAATCCCAAGAGCCACTTTTTGTTAAAATTTGCAATCACGGCCATCGTGACGAAACGATTCGACGCGATTCTTCGGCATCGGCAATCTACTTAAACGTCAAACATCAAGATATATTAGTACAAGGCACAAGCACTATCGTTTGATTTAACCGCAACGCCACTGACACAGTCAGTACATTTCGTAGCACACTCGTAGCGGTGCGGGGTGGTGGCGGCGGCCGGCGTAGCACTGCATTATGTTATTGTAAGGTACACACAATACACACAATAAATACACACTTTTTGTGGCTCAGGCGGACTATTTGGTAATATATATTATCATGCGAAAACATAGAATTGGTATTAAGTTGTTATATTATAATAGTTTTAAATACTGTGTGTTCTCCGAATAAATAAACTCAACATAGCTAGTATTGAATAAGACGTACATACCTAAATACACTTCTGTTAGCGTGTTGCCACAAAAGACCTTGACCTTCACTAGTTCTACAATACATACTATTACAAAATTAACTATGTTCTTTGTCCGTTATTTTGTATGTAATGCAATCAGTTAGATAGCAATACAAGGGAATCTCGAAAGGCGTTACTTCATTACTTAATAAACTAAAGCAGGCTACGAATACGATGATTACGACTACGATTTATTCGTAGATCGCAGCTACAATCTGTTAACAAATTCTTAATCAATGGTACACCACTAGGGTTGTCACAGGCCTCCGCCTTCCTTGAGAAATCATACGTCCGCAAACTTTCTATGGAGTTGGTTCATTGCGAATTTGTATGACGAAAATTAAAGTGTGTGTGCTCTTTGATTTTTAATCTCTCTCGTAAGTTTGTTAGTTAGTTTTCTCTCATGTTTGTTTTTATGAACATCAAAATATTTACGTTTCATAGACAATAACTAAGTTTTATAAATTTTTGGTAGAACCGTTTAAATTTCGAACTATGGAATCGCGCCACAAAACAAAAGCTGTTATTTATTTATCCCTGAGATACAACCCTTGTACGTGTGCCCTGAAAGAGATTTGTGTGGTTGATTTACCTCATAATAATTTATAGCTAGTAGAATGACTGTATGTATAGTTTTGTGAGTTACATTATTGATTTGGAGCGCTTGATGTGCATTCAAGGAGATGTTCGTATGAAAATTAAACCCTTGCATTATTCAAGCACATACTCGGCATGGGTTGACTTCGCACAGTTGTCGGTTCACCCGCTCTCGTTCGGTTACATGTTTGTCCCCAGACAGTACCTACCTAGTCTTTTAAAATTCAACCCTGTGTCACTGTTACTTTTTACATCGTATCCTGACGGTCCTTGAATCACAAAGTCCTTGAGTTTTACGACCGAAACAAACTTACAACAGTGTTTGTACATTACAGTATACAAATGTACCTTATACGTTTTGCAGGTAACTTACTCTGTCTGAAATTAAAGAAGTCATCGTGAGGGGTCAAATATATTTTAAAAATGATGATAATCAAACACAAGAATACCTGGCTTAGATAAATAATTAGGTATGTATACACGTTAATATTTTGGAAGCATGATATGCAAACTATAAACAGTAAGAAGACATGCTGCAGGAGTCTAGGTGACCTAGAAGCTCGGCTCCGTCACTGGTAGAGCTGAGTCACTTATACGAATATTCCAATTATCGACAGTTTTTTAGCTTCGCTGGTGCTACTTCCATTAGTAAGACGCGAAATACAATATAAAATTTAAAATATAATTAGAGTATGAAAGCGTTCTCAAGTTATTAGGTAGCAGTTAGTATCTGAATGGGACGTTGTCGATCGTCGCGAGGTCGCTCAGAGCAGGGGCCGAGCACGTGAGCTCCTCACCGGGGACCATTCATGTGCGAGGGCGGCGCCCTGCGCGCGCAGCGATCGATCGCGCAGGGCGGGCGCAGGCAGTGGCTGGCCCGCCGCGCGACGGCCCGCACGCTCGCTCCGACAGCTCCGCGCCGCGTCCCAGCGCCCCCTGCGCCGCGCCGCTCCCATGACCGTCCCCTACAGAATCAGATGACGGAGCCCGTCCGCACGGTTCGAGAACGCCCTGCCCTGCCAGCCAGCCCGAGCTCGCCCGCCGCCGCTCTTGTCGCGCGACAAGGTAGGGAAATCGATACCAACCGCGCCGCCGCCGCCGCCGTCGCCTTCGGCCGTCGCACCATCCGCCGCCGCTACTGGCCCGGACTTGCTACCCCGCACCTACCATTGTGCCTCGTTTAAAGCCCTCGCTGGTTTATTCAAGTTGTGCATAACAATATATCATACATTCCTATAATATACTGCTCGTTCCTGTACGTTCGACGCAGAGCATGTATTCATAATTTAGTCGTTTTAAGAAACTTGCATTAAATTTCAAAGACGTCATACGTCTACAACCAGTAGGGATTTGTAATTTATAGTGCTCAAGAAATTTATACTACGTAAGTTTTTATATTCCTTGACATATATCTTTTGAATACACATAGCGTATTATTTAAACTCAATGGAGTAGATAGAGCAATAACTCGCCAGCCCCATAGCGACATATTCGCAGAAAATGAAAGGAAATATGACAATAGAACTCATTACAAAGTAGAGCAATTCAACCCATTTCAAAGGCCGTTCAAATCTAGGTCTTCAGTAAGTATGTTGGAAATCGTTGAAAAAGTGTCACGCGACAAGTCTCTACCATTGTGCGCGATTACAGTAGGTGAACGTACCGACCTACCTATTTATTTGCATAGTAATGGCATGATTCGAGATATAAGTACCGACCTATAATGTATAGGTACGTAAATTAACTTTAGTTAAACTATACTTTGCCACGGTGCCGCTGACCAAACGGAAAATGTATGCGCAAGGCGCAAGTACGTAAGATATTGTGAGTTTTTATTAACTTTTCTTCGACCGACCTGGTTTTCCGGTAGGCTCAACCTTCAACAGTACAACAGTAAGTAGAAGTTTACATAAATAAGTACCTGGGTCATATTACTGCATTGTAATCAATTATGTTCTTGTTCCGCGATGTATCAAGCGTGGCTCGTGGGCTCATATGCCCTACCGAACTTCACTTGACCTTATTGTTGCGTTTATTCACTTTTTGACTTAGTGGAGTCATAATGACGAGTGACGATTTATGTGTAACCTTTTTTAGTCTTCTTTCGTTGACTAGTTTGCATAGATTCCAGACAGAACTGCACCATTTAGGACTTGCTGTAGGCAACATGGTCACTTAGCTATGATTTACAGGTATCTATACGATATACGACTGGTAGGGAAAGACCTGATCAATAGTTTCTTTAGAATCATCATTTTGTTACATCCATCCATTCATTCAAGCATGATAACTGGGCACTTAACATATGTATACATTTATAGAGGTAATCTGTATTGGTATTGATGAAGAGTTTAGATCACAGAACACGTTGAGGTCCTGCGCAATGATGTGGTATCCAAAATTTAGGTTTTAAACGGGGCATTAAAAACTAACAATCTAAGGTTCAGTCTCTGTTTCTTATCAGGCCATCTGTGGCGTTGGAATCTTCAAGAAAAGAATAAGGGTTCCTAGATATCTACATATTATGTATTAATAGCAGACAAACGAACGCAATTATAGCATTTATTCGTAAAAGTAGGGTAAGTTGATGATGGCATGGGTCGATTGAATGTCGTGATGCAGTGCAATTTCTGTCGGGTGGGAAATAGACCAAGGACGCATAATGGTTCAAAGGCCACGAACACTCACAGTGGGTTGCTGGCTTTATTGCAATGTCTTGAGTCGTTCCTCAGAAACTCATCTGCCTCTCACAGTTCTTTCACACCTGACCCTGCTAGTTATATTATTATTTATTTATTTATTTATTTAAAACTTTCACACAAAACAATATAGTGCTAGGAGGACTTAATGCTAATAGCATTATTGACTAGCGGCCTGTCCCAGCTTTGCATGGATAGACATAATTTCAAAATATTTTTAGGAGAAACTTAGACAGACTGAGTAAGAACGCGCCCCGCAATGATGAATGAAAAATGATTTGTTTGGATAAGGATTAATATGTAACACGGTCTGTTTTTGGTCGGCATTTCAAATGTAGAAAAGAAGTTCTAGTAACATAACTACAATAGTTAGACATATACTATCCTTGACTTTTATGTAGATATTTATGTGTTCTTTGATATTGTAAAACATTTTTTTGTTCTATCGTCAACAGTTTGAGCAGCGCATGCGATAAATTACATTTTATAATACACCTTAGTTTACATTATTGATGATTTAGTAGAGATTTCTAACATTTTCCAGTAATAAATGTAGCCTATGTTACTCAGGGATAAGTAGCTTTCTTATGGTGAAAGAATTTTTTATTTTTTAAATCGAACCAGTACTTTTTGAGCATATTCGTGACATACAAAAATACAAAGGTATCCTCTTTAAAATATTATTAGTGTAGTGTGTATATGGCGCTCTATTATACTACACGCCCTTTATAATGTGAGTGCTATTTCTAGTAATTTCTCAGAAAAGGTAATAGTAGGTTACGTTTGTGGCAGGTGATGCATCAACGATGAGTCGCCGCGCGCGGCCGTGACATGGAAGCGCAGGCATGGGCTGGCGCGCCGTGCAACCGCCGCACATCGCCGCCGGCTTGCTCCTCTTGCTGCTAGTCAATTTACCAGGTCAGTAAGGACTTATCGCCATTGCTGTAATGATGTTTAATCTCAATTTAATATGAAGACTTAATAATATCATTTCCACTAAGACAGTTGACAGTTTTATCTACACTTTACAAGGTAAAGAATGTAAAGTCACACCATAATTTGGTTGATACAGTAACCTGCCATCAGGACCACCAGGATGCTGTGCATATCACGGCAATCCTCGGCGAGAGCGTCGTATTCAACTGCCAGGTGGACTTTCCCGAAGACATCCCAGTGCCGTACGTGTTGCAGTGGGAGAAGAAGGTAGGCGAAACGGTACGACGGTCCACACTCCACTCTTACAATACAACGCTGCTCATCTACCGTGTGTGTTTTTGTTCAGTAGAGGACGGCTCGTCCCCGCGACGCGCTCCACTGACTGTAATGTATAACTCGTGCCTTGTCGTTGCCGACACCTCGTATTGTCCCGTGCTAGTGGTAACGCGGGCGCCGCGGGCCGCGGGCTGCGCCCCACAGCTCCCGCCCCGCGCGCGCCCTAGCACGCCTTTTGTGTATCTCTGCCTCTTCTACGTATTGCCTCGTAATGCTCGATCTGCCGCGCTCGTCGACACGACCGGTTCCACATACACCACAGAGACAAAGGCCTTCAAAGCGAGTCCGAGAGAGTAGCAGACCCCCCGTTAGAGTTCGAACATGCGTACACATACACTGTCACTTTACATGATACTATAAGTTTTTTTTCTAGTCCTAATTGATTTCCTTTACTGGGTGCACCGTCCATATTTTCTGAGATAGAATCGGGAGCACTGTTGCTTACATGGCTGACACGGGGCACCGCACTCCCTCGCGCACTAGCGGCGGTTCTGTCTGTTTCTCTCTTCCTGTGGCTGTGGGCTTCCCCCACGCTCTTTGGTCAGACTGTAGAATCAAATAGCATCATAAGTACGATTGTTTCATTTAAACCTATTTACGTGTTTGAACAGTAATTAATTGAAATCCTTTTGCACGATGTCGTAGTACGAGCTTATTTTTCACACTCATGCATGTCATATCAGCACCCGTGTTATACTTAGGTAACTAGTTATTAAATTTGCTATAGTACCTACAATGCTAAAACTACAGGTATCTATTTAGATCTACCAATGAATCGTCAAATAGGTACATAAGCTTAATGTAAGTTATCATATAAAAAACAACCGCAGTTGTTCAGAAACTAAGCAGCTTTTCTCGAGATAGAATTACATCATAGTATTGCATGTTCCATTATCTTAGTTGATGTCGCCGTATGTTGTGTATCCTGTAACAGTAAGCTGCCACGTGAGCCTGCCTACATATACCTCTAGTACTTATGATATGTTACTGTTACAAGATATTGGTCTGCATCCGATTCCGTCTGATTGTTGAATGGACATCACTGTCTCGCGAGTCGTAGACAGGGTTAGTATTGTTCGTGTAGTGTCGATACTCGTCAATTTGCGCATCGAGACCATTATAATAAGCATCAGTCCAAAGTCGGTCCGTAACCATACTTTGATGTTTAGGGGCAGGATATCCCGATCTACATTTGGTATGAAAGCTACCCGACTCACAGCGGCGAGGGCTACGAAGGCAGGGTGTCACGCGTCGCGCCCGACTCTCCTTATGGCGCAGCTAGTCTTAACCTTACCAATATCCGCGAATCTGATCAGGTAAGGAGAGGTTTATTCAGTATTTATATGAAACCCCGAAGGGATCATCACTCAGTGTTCCATTTGTCGCAGGGTTGGTACGAATGTAAGGTGGTTTTCCTCAACCGCTCGCCGAATCAGCACAAGAATGGAACATGGTTCCATTTGGACGTGCACGCGCCACCACGCTTCTCCATCACACCGGAAGACATTATCTACGTTAATTTAGGTAACACGATTACCTACCATTTTATTGTAATTACGTATTCATCAACTCACCCACTAATACTTAGGTAGTAGGTATAACATTACTTCATGAATAAAACATTATTTATCGACGGCATGTAAACGAATACAACTAATTTTAAAAAATGACCTATTTTTTAAAATTAGTTAGATAGATAGATAGAAAATTCTTTATTGCACAAAAATACAGTGTACATAGGCGAGCTTAATGCTGGATAGCATTATCTACCAGCTAACCTTTGGGAAATGGGAAAACATTTTGAGTAGTGCACATTTGACAAGGACAAAGATAGCAAATAAAGAAACAAAGCAAAGATTTAAATAAACAAACTAAATTTAGGTCTTAACTAAACATGAAAATTATATAAAAAGGTAATATAACATAGCTCACATGTAGCAACAGGGAAATACGGAAACCTAAAAAAAAGAAACTATTGATTGGTATAAGATCCCAACATGAGGGATAGGTAATGGGTATAGATTTTGGATTTGAAGGCTTCAAGAGAGGGTGCCTCACTTGAAGTTAGTTGTGTTTGTTTATTCTTCTTCTAGCCAAAATTAACGATTAGGTACTTACTTCTAGGAGATGCCATCATACTCAACTGTCAGGCAGAAGGCACTCCCACTCCCGAGATCCTGTGGTACAAAGACGCGAACCCAGTGGAGCCCTCGGGTACCGTGGGAATCTTCAACGACGGGACAGAGCTCCGCATCAGCAATATCCGACACGAGGATATCGGGGACTACACATGCATAGCACGCAACGGAGAAGGCCAGGTTTCGCATACAGCGAGAGTCATCATCGCTGGTGGAGCTGTTATCACGGTAACATTTATTCATCACCTCAAGTAATAAGACTAAGCTTTAGCTAATAATTATAGACAGCATCGAATCTCTAGTCGACTTTCATTGAATCTTGTTTTTCCACGTTTTCTCTTGACGCTTTTGATTTGAATTGCTCTAGGTAATACTCCATGTTAAATTATACTTGGTCTTCAGATGCCACCTACAAACCAGACGAAGCTAGAAGGAGAGAAGGTGCAATTCTCATGCGAAGCAAAAGCCCTCCCAGGAAACGTCACAGTAAAATGGTTCCGAGAAGGAGCGCCGGTGGCGGAGGTGGCAGCCCTGGAGACCAGGGTAACCATCCGAAGAGACGGCGCCCTTGTGATAAACCCTGTAGCTGCGGACGACTCGGGACAGTACCTTTGTGAAGTCTCAAATGGCATCGGGGACCCGCAGAGCGCATCGGCCTATTTAAATGTAGAATGTAAGGAATTTTTACTTACCTACTTTCTCTGTATGATTTATGAATCGTTTTCATAAGAAATATTACTGAAATTAGATGAAATAAAAATGAAATCTTCTTTTGAACACAAGCGCGTTGATGTCTTTTGTATTGCGGCGATTGACTCGTAGCTCGGCCGTAGCTCCTCGTAGAACGTATCTACGGCAGTGTTTAGATGTATTAAAGATCTATAGTAATTATTTTTTTTGTTATAATATCTGCTTTGAGGTTTTGTTGTATTCTCTCATATTTTTTTTTATATAGGGGGGTTGTGCCAAGATAGTTTTATTAAAGTGGAATTCGCCCACTTTCTTTTCAGATCCCGCAAAAGTGACGTTTACACCAACAGTGCAATACCTGCCTTTCCGCTTGGCTGGAGTGGTCCAGTGTTACATAAAAGCGAATCCTCCTCTTCAGTACGTGACTTGGACGAAGGACAAGCGGCTGCTGGAGCCATATCAGACGAAAGACATCGTGATTATGAACAATGGCTCGCTGCTGTTCACTCGCGTCAACCAGAACCACCAGGGCCGGTACACTTGCACGCCTTACAACGCGCAGGGGACTCAGGGATCCTCAGGTAAGCACACACCAGCTCAGTATTTCACTATTCACTGTAATTTAGTCATTGTATTTTTCGTTTCGTGTAAACTGAAATTTTGGTTATGAAAAATTCATTTCATTGTGTATAATTTTATTTGCATGCTGGATTATACCTAGTAATGCGCTGACCATTATTGACCAAAAATAATCTATTGATGCCACGTTATGGAAAAAAAAATATCACAAATATCACACACGCGTAGTGTTACATACCTACTCTTGGCACACACTAGCATTAGCATTTAACTTCGCTCATGAGTTAGGTACTACAATATGACGTCTCCTATTTCAGGCTAACTATCTCTGTGCTCATTTTTACTAGCCCGCAAAGTAGGTAGCCTATATTTGACAGCCTTCACAGCTCATTTGGTATTAGCTCTCACTGAGCATGTAATCACTACGTTTGTAGCTCTGCCTTCTGTGCCGCAGGCCGTGATAAAAGTAGACTTTATTTATAGGATACTTTTATATTAACTAAACTTAAAAAAGAATATTTGAAATCAATCTATTTGTATTATTTTTTGTGCAGGTCCAATGGAAGTTTTAGTTCGAAAACCGCCAGCTTTTACCGTGGAACCGGAACCTTTATATCAAAGAAAAGTGAGTTTTCATAGCTTGCCATACCAAGCTGTCCTGACCATACCATCATCTGATGTTATGTCGATACTTCGAATATATTAAGCTGTAACGGAAGTCACTACATTTAATTTACAGATTCCAATAGATGTCAGGGAGAGTCATATTTACGTTTAAGTTGGGCTTTTTATTACCTGAAAACCCGGATAAAAAAACTAATAATTATTAATAATATTAATCCTAGCAATTTATCGCGCCCGATACCCCCTGCATACTACATTCATGAAAATCGTTGGAGCAGATTATAGAAAAAAAAATGCAAGAATTGCTCGACTAAACTTCATAGCATTATTTTAATTTTCGAATTGAAGGTCCAACTTTAGCTTTTCATCCGACCGGTTGGTTACGACTCCTTACTGATTTCATTTTGTTAGGTGGGCGAATCAGTAGAGATGCATTGCGAAGCTCAAGAGGCGGAAGGTACCCAGCGGCCCAACGTGGTGTGGCGACGGCGCGACGGTCTGCCGCTCCAGAAGAACAGAGTCCGCTCGCTCGGGGGCAACATCACCATAGATACTCTTCGACGGCAGGACTTCGGGATCTACCAATGCGTCGCTTCTAATGAGGTCAGCCTGTCCTATAAATCACTTGTCTATAAACAACATCTATGTAACACCTACTAACCACTAAGCATATAATCACTACGTTTATACTTACTACCTACACAACTGAGGCCTAGTGATATTGACCAAGACTACAGAAAAAAAAGAAGGTTTTCTAAAGAACTACTACTATGCTCTGCCTAGACTATACTAGCGATTGTAGTATGTAAATTTGTGTGTGTGTCTCCAGCTTCCTCATATTGAAAATGTAATTTCTATAAATGCCAATATTTAAAGCATAATTAGTGCACTCATAGATTTGAATCATAATTTAGCTGCCAAATAAACAACGATGCTATAAGCTTATAATAGTGTGTAAGCTGGAGTAACATGTCTCCAGCTGCCTCAGTCAGTGTGGGGAAACGGCTAATGATAGAGATATATAGTAAACGCAAGGATTTAGTACCAAACGAATTAGCGAGGTACCAAAAATTTCAGGTCTGTAGCTCGGAAACTCTTCGAGTTATAAGACTTGATCAACGTGTAAGCTGGAGTAACGATACGTGAAAAAGCATATGCTCGTTCTCTGGAATGGCTGGAGCTAGCAGGTTGCTTTAAGTCTCCAGATTTAGTACCAAACGAATTAGCGAGGTACCAAATATTTGAAGTGTTTCTGTTCAAAACTCTATGAGTTACAAGCTTTTCCAGCTTTTTTTGTTTGTCCAACTTGCACATGTTGGATCTCAGCAACCACAATAGGTACAGACTCGGTTGATGTCTCTGAACCGAGCTATGAATTAGTGCACTCGGTACCAAAAATTTGGAATCTCTAGGACAAGCAGTTCTGTTGTAATCAGCAAAATAACTAATATTATGATGAGTTACAGAATACCAGATAGTTCCATTTCGACCAGCCTTCAGTTGATAGTAGCTCTATCTCTGTCACTACAGCGAATGCGTCACACTCGTACCTACTGATGCAATCAAGGAATTTGAATATATCTGTCTGTATTCAAATTCCTTGGATGTTATTTTGCTGATTACAACAGAACTGCTTGTCCTAGAGATTCCAAATTTTTGGTACCGAGTGCACTAATTCATAGCTCGGTTCAGAGACATCAACCGAGTCTGTACCTATTGTGGTTGCTGAGATCCAACATGTGCAAGTTGGACAAACAAAAAAAGCTGGAAAAGCTTGTAACTCATAGAGTTTTGAACAGAAACACTTCAAATATTTGGTACCTCGCTAATTCGTTTGGTACTAAATCTGGAGACTTAAAGCAACCTGCTAGCTCCAGCCATTCCAGAGAACGAGCATATGCTTTTTCACGTATCGTTACTCCAGCTTACACGTTGATCAAGTCTTATAACTCGAAGAGTTTCCGAGCTACAGACCTGAAATTTTTGGTACCTCGCTAATTCGTTTGGTACTAAATCCTTGCGTTTACTATATATCTCTATCATTAGCCGTTTGCCCACACTGACTGAGGCAGCTGGAGACATGTTACTCCAGCTTACACACTATTATAAGCTTATAGCATCGTTGTTTATTTGGCAGCTAAATTATGATTCAAATCTATGAGTGCACTAATTATGCTTTAAATATTGGCATTTATAGAAATTACATTTTCAATATGAGGAAGCTGGAGACACACACACTGTAAATTTGTCATTTTGTCCATGTTTTTATACAATATTTTTAGTCGCTAGTGATCGTAATCATAATCAGAATAACAATCATTCATTGTTTCATGTTATTGTTCATAGAGGGTAACAAAATGTACAGGACAAGTCCTGAAAAAAAATACAGTTTATTTCTGGTCATATTCATCGTCTTTATAACTTGTAGGTAGCATCAGGACACCGGCTTCTAGCGACGCAACGCTGTTTTATCCAGTTAAAGATAATTGTGCTTTTATTTAGGGACTTTTGAAGGATCGCCTTTGCAGGTTCACTATTAAAACGGACTTTTGCAGGTCAATGTCTGGTACACTATGTTTAAGAGATCCGTCTATGATGAAAATTTGCAACATTTTCCTAACCTATACCTAATCTGACTGCAGTCTTGTGTAAAATAAGGCTGTTTTTTTTCGCATACCTTGAGAGACCCGGGCTATAATTATTTTTTTATTAGGAGCCTGTAGGTAGTGCTCACTACAGGGCAAAGGCCGCCCTTCCTTTTCTCCAGTCGCCTGTCGCTTCCAACTAGGGCTAGGATCAGCAGTGCAAGTACCGTTCTTATCGATCGCTTAATTGACTTTTAGAATCGTCAAAATTTCGTTAAAAATGGTTGCAACAATGGATAAAACATTCTAAATGTCAAATTAAGCGATCGATAAGAACGGTACTTGCACTGCTGTTCTGAAAGTTGGCGTCTACTTCGTCCCTCCATCTTCGCCGCGGTCTAAAGTCGGTCGGGGTAAAGTATTTTTCTATAATTCCAGGTGGCAACAATAGTGGCGGACACCCAGCTAGTGATCGAAGGCACTCAGCCACACGCGCCGTACAACGTGTCCGGGACGGCTACGGAGTTCCAAGTCACGCTGCGGTGGCAGCCCGGCTACGCAGGCGGCCCCGACTACAAGCAAGACTATACTATATGGTACAGGGAAGCGGGATTCTCCGAGTGGACGAAGGTTCCTGTCACGCCTTCTGGAGCTACCTCAGTAAGTATAGCCGCACAAAATACAATCCCATTTCCCACTAATATCATAAATGTGAAAGTTTGGATGTTTATTACTCAATCGCGCCAGAACGGCTGAACGGATCTGGATGGCATTGGGACAGAGATAGATTATAATCTGGAATAGCACACAGGCAAATTTTTATTTTCCGGGATTTAAACCTACGCGAGTGAAACCGCGGGGTGCAGCTAGTAAATAAAACAAATGTTGGTGGACTTTCCACACTGCACTATCTTGCCCCAAATACTACTAAGCTAACGCTTGTACGTACCTAATATGGGACTAGATAGCTGAAATGACTTAAATACGTTATTTGTAAAACAATGATATAATTAACACCCAGACAGAGAACAAACATCTATGTTCATCACACAGATGTTTGTTCTCGGTGGGGATCGAACCCAAGGCCTACGGCGCAGCAGGCAAAGCTACTACCAACTGATCTGTGAAGGCTGTCTGACAATAGCGGGTCTTATTCAAATTCGTGGCGTGATAGGTTCTGCAATGACGTCCTCCTGAATGGGGTGTATTGTGCATTACACAATATCATCCTAAATCCTATCCTACTATATGATAAACGTGAATGTTTCTAAGTATGGATGGACGGATGGATGGATGGATGTTTGTTACTCTTTCACGCCGGAACGGCTGAACGGATCTGGATGAAACTTGGCAGAGAGATACATTATAATCTGGAATAACACATAGGCTACTTTTTATCCCGTGGGAATACCGGGATTCAAAACTACGCGGGTGAAACCGCAGGGCGCTACTAGTCATTTATAAAGTTGCCAGTGTATAGGCCCATGTCCAGTATTGTCCAGCGTTAAGAGATCTAAACGGCTTGCCCAGCACCTTTACGATTTGAATTCAGAATAAAATTTTGGTAAACTTGCGAAACAACTATTCCGCTGAAAATCTCTCGCCGTTTCAAAGCACTGGCTTTGCACGACTGGATTCGAGCTTTTTTTTTTTTTTTTTTTTTTTTTTTTTTTATACAACTAGCTGATGGAAAAAGCAGATGGCCCACCTGATGTTAAGTGGTAACCATCACCTATAAACAAAACATTGCCCCGTAGGTCACGCACAATAGGAACGTGCCCTACGATGCACTGCCCTGCGTCCATCAACTTGAGGCATACAGATGTTAAGCCTCATGTGCCTGTAATTACACCGGCGACCACACTCTTCAAACCGAAACACAGCGTTGCTGCTTGGCGGCTGAAAAAGGCGTGGTGGTAGTACTTCCCCGGACGAGCCCTTCACAAAGAGCTCTACTACTCTTAGCTCAAGACTTTAGATCGTAGATGCTTTTATTATTAACCGAGCAGTTAGCTCTGAAAAAGCGCATCATCATTTGGAATAAGCCTAAAATTTTTAAATAATCTGAGTCACTACTAACAGGTTTTTTTATTTTCTTAACAGGTAACTATAAATCGCCTTCAACCAGGAACCACGTACGAATTTCAAGTGAACAGCAAGAATACCATCGGAGAGGGAATGATGAGCAAAGCCATTACCATAAGAACACTAGGTAAGCAACTGGGCCTACAAGTGGTTTGATACAAGGTTATGGGTTTTAATATTTGGGCTTATGAACTTGTAATAAGATAAAGGGAGTAAGGAATGATGGTAAATAACGCACAACTTTATTTAAAAATAGTTGCACCATATAATAGTTTGGTAGTAAGAGTTGGTGACAGATAAGAATAGAAAAAAGGTGTTTGGTTTTAATGAACTTACAAGGTTTGATCGTTTCAGGAGCACAGGTTTGTGGGTGCGGGTTTAGTATTAACTGGTGATTGCATTTTGTAGATGTAGGCGCCAAACCGAAGCCGGCCCCAACGCCCACCGGCCTTCCAAACGATAAGGACTTTCCAGATCCACCTGAAAGCACTGGTACAACTATATTAATATAATATAATTATTTTGTTTACCTTTAATAGCTTTATACTTGGTGGATTTACTAGTGTTGGATAACGATACTACAACTAACATACTTATCTCCATTTAGTTTACCTAGTTAGAATAATTTTTAACCGACTTCAAAAAAAAGGGGAGGACTGCATTTTTTATTCTGATAACTTTTTTACCCGACTGCCGCGAGGGTTATGTGTTTGGCGTGTATCTATCCATGTATGCATGTATTTATGTATCCTTCCTTCGATATTTCCTTTATTACCACGTATTAACCAAACGGCTGGATGGATTTTGATGATTCTAGTATCAAAAGATTCGTAGCAACTTTCCAAGTGTCCTTAGAAATAAAAAAAAACAAAAGTCACGTGGGAAGGAAAGAAGGAGCGATATTCTCTCGCAAAAAAAAAATCTTTTTTCGCTATCATAGCAATATGGGTATCAAAATGATGAAGTGTTTTCAAATAATGTATTATCATAAAACCACCTTCACTATTGTCATACAAATCGTTTAGAAAAAACCGCATCAAAATCTATGAAGCCGTTTCGAAGATATGACGAGATTTGTTATAGAAAAAATGTAATCGCTGGTAACCCCAAAGTGATCAAAATGAGTGATACAATCACAGGCGTCAGTAAACTGCTAGGACATAGGTACGCGAGCCTGACTGAAGCGATCATTACATTTTTATCATTCGTCAAGACTGAAGAATGGATTTCAATATTAAAAAGTACCAAATTGAAAACATACCTACATACTTTTAGTTCGGGCACTCGGGTTTTTTATTTTTTAATAAATCTTCTTGTTTTTAATTTGTTGCTTCTTAACTTTTAATTGGATTTTGATGATTCTTTTTTTAATCGAAAGCTGGTGCTACTCATGTGGTCCCATTTAAATGTCTGTTAAAAATATTTACCCGCTGTTTGTAAGATAATTTAAAGTTATTTGTGATTGTACAGAATAGATCGTTTTGATTTTGAATGTCGTTGATATAGGACCGAAGTCGGGCCCTCCGCGGAATCTGACTGTCACGGAGGTCCACAATGGATTCCTCATCACGTGGCAGGCCCCACTGGACCGCGCTAACCTAGTCCAGTACTACACCATCAAGTACCGCACCGATGCGCAGTGGAAGACGCTCAATAGAGGGCAAATACGGCCGGAGGAGACCAGCTATTTAGGTATGTTACTCAACCTTTTCAATGAAACGAACGAGACCCAACTCTGTTTAAAAGAGTAGTAGAGCTATCTGTGAAGGGCTCATCCGGGAAAGTACTACCATCACGCTTTTTTCTGCCGCCAAGCAGCGTTACCGTGTTTCGGTTTGAAGTGTGGCTGCCAGTGTAATTACCTACACATGAGGCTTAACATCTGAATGCCTCAAGTTGATCATCATCGTAGGGAACGATCCTATCGTCCGTGAATGCTTTGTGATGGTTACCACTTAACTTCAGATGGGCCATCTGATTGTTTCATCGGCTAGTAGTATATTTATTTTAAAGTGACTAAGGGTTCCCCATCGTAACGATGTCTCCTTTACTCGACTGCCCATAAGGCCATAAGGCATGGGGCAAAGCATAAGGCCCTACCTGTACAAATTATGACCGCCGCCGTTGAATGCCGCAACCGATGGATTGAAGATGGAAATCTATTACTCGAAATTTGTTTAATATAGTTGTACCTTGACACGCAAGAATAAGACTGCAACGATGACCTCGACCGCACTCACATTATTCCTGACAAACAACATCCTACATAATTTACTTTGAAATCATGTCTTTTAAATCTATTTTTTAAGACAAAAGGGATTACATATTCTGTAAAATCTACTACCTCTGTTGTGGTTGAAAAGATCCCTGTGACAGACAAACAGAAGAACACCGTTGCCCGTATAAGGCAGTCTTGGTTTCACGTCGGTCTATTTGGTAAAATATCATTTTAACAGAACTATATTATACCTAAGTTTTACATACTTATTTTGTTATTATAATAAACTGCACAGCAGTTAATTAATTTGAAATATTACACGGGTATTATCGCGAAAGTTTAAAAAACACTACTGCACAGCATTACTGACTAACATTTATGTATTTATTTTAGTTAAGAACTTGGTCGGCGGACGCACTTACTACTTCAGAGTGCTGGCCAACTCTGCGACCAGCTACGAAAGCTCTGACGAGGTGAAGTTTCCCGTGCCAGCCAGGGTGAAGCATAAAGCGATCACTGCCGGGGTCGTGGGTGGCATTCTCTTCTTCATAGTTGCTATCATACTCTCGGTGTGCGCTGTCAAGATATGCAATAAGAGGAAGCGTCGTAAGCAAGAGAAAGGTGAGCTTTTGTGCGAGCGGCAGCCGCTTGCTCGCTACCCGACGACGCCAGACTCACATGAAATCATCAAATTTAATTTCAAAAGTCCAATATATTTTAACAACCCCAGCGAACTTTGAAGTATCAAAACTCACGGACCTGATTTCTTTTCCGTTTTGACTAGTCAGCAATTCATGGGATTCTGGAGTGATTCCGATTACTGTGGTGTTCTTACCATATTGTCGGTTACGAAGCATACTTACATTAAACCACTGCTTGATCTGTATTTGTATTTATAGTTATTTTTAACGTAAGCTTGTACCTACTCGTATTTTCCCATTTCATTAAATTAACTCATTAACAAAGAGTTCTATGTCCAATTTGAAATAAAAGCTAAGTAAGGAATGAAATTCACACAATATGAGGCATGTTTTTAGCTATTTAGACGTAGATATACATTCAGCATAAGAATTTAATATCTAGAAAATAACTTTCATACAATTTACAATGGATAAAAACATTGCACAATAAACAAATATAAATCAATAAATAAATTTTTATTCAATTCTATTTGTAAATTACCTATAAAAACCTAACTTTTTACATATTTATCTAAGTAGGTACCGTTAAAATTTAACATTACATTAAGTATATACAATTGATATTTAAACAATTTTTTTGTGACATTTGTGGTAGGTAATAATAATTACGTATGATTACTTGTGCGCTTTTCAATATCATCGCCATTTGCTGTTTCGTCTTTGACCGATTTTAGTTATCTGCATTGCATATTCATAAACTGATCTCACTAAAAAGGACATTATTATTTTAGAAAGTCATTCGAATCGCATCGAGCTTAGCGCTATTTTGATTATTACTTACATTTTGATTATAATAATTAACAGTCCTTTTTGGTGGGATCGATTTTAGTTGACAATATGGTGAGGGCGGGGTTGTGGTGACGGGAGCGGGTGGCGGGTGGCGGGCGGCGGCGCCGACAGCCGCGCGTGGGACGGCTCGCTGCACTGCGTTAATCTCCAGAAATTATCCGATTGCAGCATACAACATGGTAGCCGCGCGCCTCACGGACCTCCGCGCCGCTGACAGCACTCAAGTGCCTTTTAAAAAGTGAGTTCTAACAATCTAGACAATATTATCGTTCATAACATTATCTTTTCTAATTTCTTGAAATTTTCATGCTGCCGTGTTGTAGGAAGTCAGGTCAGTTTGGGTTTTTATTCGAGTATGCATTAAGCACCTTCGGGCTGTAGTCAAAACCGATCACTATCGAGGCCCTTTCAAAAAGTACGCATATCGTTGACTTTCCAGATTTAGAGAACGCGGAATATCGAGTGTAGTGCAATGTTTGCGATTCACCGCCAACTGGATTTGGCCGGCGTCGCGCTGCGGCGGGGCGGCGGCGGCGGCGGTGTGGGGCGGCGCGCGGCCTCCGTCAGTGGCAGGCTCGGCGGCCGCCTCGCTGGCGTCCTCCTCCTCGTCCGACGGCGGCTTCCAACCGCGCGTGCGCGCCCCACTCGCGCCCCGCGCCGCGCCGCCGCTGTTCCGCGCGTCATCGCCCGCGCTAGCGCTCGCCTGGCCGCCGTGGCCGCCGTGGCCCCCGTGGGCCTCCACCTGGAGCCCGTGGTCGCCGCTGCACGTGTCCGACCTCAGCTCGGTGCCGTTCCCGAGCTCGGCGGACGGCTCGTTCCCGACGCCGCCGTCACCGTTCCGGCTGCGGTCGCTGCGCGCCGTCGTCGGCACCGGCACGCATCTAGCCCGCGCGCGCGCCCGCCCGCTGCCGCGGCACGCGCGCGTGCTGCCGCACGAGGCGTCGCCCGAGAGCCGCTCCTCGTCGAGCGGCTTCGGCAGCAAGAACGCCTCCTCGTCGCAGCCCAACCGCAGCAGCCGCGCCGGCAGCCTGGCCGAGTGGCGGCCGCCGCCGTACCGCGCGCCGCCGCCGCCGCCCGCGCCGGCGCCGCGGCCGCGCTCGCAGGACGCGCTGGACGCCGGCTCGGTGGACGTGCACTACGAGTGGGACCGCGCGTCGCGCACGCCGACGCCGTCGACGCCGGCGCCGCGGGTGGCGCGCGACGACGTGGAGGCCCGCGTGCGCGCCATGAAGGAGGAGTTCCTGGAGTTCCGCAAGCGGCAAGCGCTGCGCCGCGGCTCGCCGGAGCCGCTGCACCGCGCGCCTCGCGCCGAGACCGTCTGCTGACCGCCGAATGTGTGGCTCGGGTAGCCGAACTGCACCATACTTCCCACCGATTTTTTCTATTTCCTTTTGTCCTAATCTCAGTTTAGTGTTGGGTTTAGTCAGATAATCTCTACATCGCAGTTGCGCAATTCCCACCTGATTGACACTCTAATCAAGCGGACGCCATTATTTTAAACGCGCACTGACGTGAGTCGATCTGCATTTTTTTTATTTTATAAATAATTTATATTTAAATATCGGTATTTTGCGGTAGATTCACATCCGATGATGCATCGAACGCGATTTTATTCTAAGTAGATATGTTTTGATACGTTCACTGTTAAGGTAGTGTAAACAGTCCCACCTCGGTCGTCGGCGACGCGGCGCCGCGAACTCTGCCGGTGACCATATGGCCCTCCGCTCATGGAGCTACTCAAAAATGACGGAGCTAATCAGTAATTTTATTACAATTACAAACCAATTAGAAACTGTACCTCTCACACGACGCTACTCAAGTTAAAAGATTTCAGTCACCTCTGTTATTTCTGTTCACAAAAGCACACGGTTAACAAGGGGAAATATTAGAAAATCTGGTAACCAGTAGTGCGGCGACCGACACGACGGTTCCTTCGTGATTAATTACTAACGGGTTACTGACTGGTTGGTGACTAGTAGCGTCGTGTGCGAACCTCAATGAGAATGTATGTGCGGTGACGCTCAAGCAACTCGTTAGTAATTTGAGTTTGTAACTAGTTATTTTTGAGTAGATCCATGAGCGGAGGGCCTTACATTTAGTATTATAAAAAAAGGATTCGAGTCGCTTACACCTAAATGAAATTATACATACATACGTGTAAAGTGGATGCCGTGGCGTTTTGATCGCACTGCCTGCATTCCCGTCCGATAAACTAATAAAATGTCAATTACCTAATATAATTGAAGTTTTACAAAATGTAAACCATTCAATGAAAGCCTATTCAAAACAGTTTAATTAAATTACGTACGTCGCATCTTACAGACATAGGTAAGTTGGATTGGATAATTTAAAATCCAAGTCAGGCGTTAGGCGTAGGCTACGAGAAGTGATAACTAAACCTAGGTATGGGTAAAGGTTTAAATTTGCACGGCGGAAGCAGAGAGCAGGCAAGCAGGCGGTGCGAGAATCGTCCACCTAAACGCTTTAGGTATGAGCGGGGAAGCATCCACGACACCGCTCATACCAATTATATTGTAGGTTATAATGTAACTAATTACGAATAACGATTTACTGACAAAACACGCGATTGGCGCTTCCACATAGACAGCGAACCAGTGAAGTTACATAGGCTACACAAGGTTTTTCTGCCGTGGCCAAGTTTTGTACGTCCAAACATCGATGACTCTACTTTGTAATTTATAGATTCCGTAAATTAGCACCCCTAGTCTAGCACTTCTACTATTGTCAAGAGCACTTGTATCATAGTAAAGATTATACATAGCAATCTCATATCCAGTCCGGTCATAATATGTCTATCTTATAATGTTATCGAAAATTTTTAATTTAAGAAAATTGGTGGGATATCCTGCTGGCTTCACCTTCCTGACGTTTTCGAAATGTGGTGTCAGCGCCAATTCCGTGTTCCCTGATATAATATACAAAAATAATCATTAAGTAGTTTAGACATAATGTATGTAGATGAATAAAGTGATGAAAACTTGTTTTAATTTCACGTTTTAAAATTATTTTACAAGTACAAATATATTATTTTAATTATTTATTAGGTACTTACAATAATTTTAATGAAATTGTACATATGTAAAAACACACTAGATATTATCTTATACACTAATTTATTTAGATACGGAATGGTATGATTGTGATTTTGAAAACTTTTTGCCAGTGCTTGTGAGGCACCAGACATAGTCGATCTTATCCTTTCAAGTGACGTTTTCCTTCTCCCTCCTTCCCCTTCATTTGATAAGCTTTATTATTTATTACTCTGAGCTGCGATTAGACGTGTCAATGCCCGAAGTAATTGCAAAGATCCAGTCAATTGTTTTGTACTTTATCTATGTACTCCTTTACATAAAGTATGTACTTTATTTATTTGTTTGTTTTTATAATAGTATTTCGTTTGACATGTTATAAATGTTTGCCTGCAGAATGTATCTTCCCTTTTATTGATGAATATGATTGTGACGTCTCTGTTCCCGGCGATGACCCCACCTTTGTTGACCAGTCAAAGCAAAGACTGTTTAGTGTTACGTTTGTTGTTATGTTTACTGTTTGTGTCAAAGTGTGCTATTTGGATGTGACTAGCAGACATTGCACCATTTTGTACCTTTTGATTACAGTTTTTATTTTGTTCAAGTAAAAAGTATCGTGTTAAGGACTCCTACGAAATAAGTATAAAAATGTACGCTTTAAAGAAATCGGAATAAATTATTGGTAACAAATAGGTAGGTAGGTATGATAAGGTGTAGTTAATTTGTGCGTGCATGGGTGGGTATGCCTGTGGCGTATTGGGATAAAATGAAACTTGTCATTTGAAGGTAAACTTGAGCATTTAGCTTGATGCCACGCTAGTGGAGAGAGAAGGCAAGAAAGAGTACATACAGAGATGCCGTACAATAATACAATTCTATGCATAATGTACCAATCAATCCTTTAAATGATATCTACAATAGAACAAGAATTGAAAATGGAACATTCATATTTCGCTGAAACAATGTAGTACCGTAGTAGTGTACAGTCTCGCCCAAATAAGTCGTCTACCACTTTAAGCAGAAATATTGCAACTCAGCTAATATTAAGTAGGTACAGGTAATACATTTTTCAGACGTGCAACTCGAGTAATAATCGTATAATAAAGAGATATTTGGGCGAATGTACAATAAACCTACTCGTTCATTTTTGTTTCTCTAGTAGTTCGGTTTTACGTCACATCCGCCATAGATTTATAACTAGGTACCTATCGTCTATTAGTGCAATAACATGTTTTCTGTTTACATTAATATTAATAATACTTGTATACAAGTACTCATGTTACAAAATAAAATTGTGTACAATTATGCTCAATTTTTTCGACTGACCTGTTGAACTGTAAAATTAAAATGGTAAATTCGAGTCAAGGGAGGTAGGTAAAACTCTTGCTTCAGTGAATAAGGATTGTAACAATTTTGGAACTGAAAGTTTATTGAAAACTCCAGAAACATATAAAACAACTCATTTTATTGGAAATTGTTTCACTGTAGGTATTTATGTCATTTGTCCTTTGGTTGTAAAGTATTGCGATACAGACTGTGACCCAAAACCTGGCATAACACAAGTCTTTCGTTCCATAAGCTATTACGACTTGCCGACATTAGAATCGGAGTCGATTTTTATATTCGTCCCTAATAATGGCAAACGCCCACACGATAACGTATTATAGTTTTATACATGAGCCCTACTAAATAACTACGAGAGTTCGGAACCTAAACAAACCCAACTATAACGGTTGATATCTATCGGTTCTAGTTCAAGTTTTTACTGCGCATAAATAGCATTAGTAAGACTCGTGTATAACAAGCCTCAACCGCACTTTATCTCGTTATTAGCACAACTTAACTTCGTAGTATAGGTTCTGTTAACATGAACTTCACTTCACAGATACTTCACAAATAACATCATAAACGGGTTCGGCCATCCCAGAGAAACGTTAGTACGGTAGATGAAACTAGTTCTCTTTGTTTTTGGCAACTCTTTTAAAGTATGTAGTGACAGAATTATTTAATAGGTACTAAAGTAGGTATAGTTTGGTCGAATCCACTCAAAATATAATGCATTCATTGAAAAAAGTACTTATATATAATAGAAGATATAACTGCTCATGGGAAAATAATAGGTATTGTTTAAAAAATATATATACAAGAATGTCGAGAATGGTCAAAAGTAATATGTATAGCTCAAACCATGTGATATCTAGTCTTTTTCCAATAATATCCTTCTTTTACAAGTTGAATTAACGTATAAGTAAAGAGAATAAAGGTTAATTTCGTCTAATTAAGAAGTTCATAAGTATTTAAAGAATGAGACACCTACCTATTTGAGTGGTTTAAGTCTACCACCTATCTGAAGCTCACCTCATTGATCCATTTCATTCGCTCTCAGACAAAATATCGTACGAATACGTGGCGGGCGCTAACGTCCTACACTTCGGAAGGGGATTCTGTCTTAGGCAATACTTAACAGAACAACCTTTAGGTTAATACAAGAATTGTCCAACACTTTACATCGAGAGCGGGGTAAACCAGACTGATAAAATATGGATCAGGCCTTAGAACTTCTTGGAAGGCTAGCGTTTTCGGACTTTTCGGTAGGAGTGATCAGAGGCGATACCATAAGGTAAATGAATAAAAGTAAAAGTACCAGAAGGTAAAAGTAAATGTTCTGAGAATAATCTCAGAACATTTACTTACTCATTTTAATTACAATAAGACCCAAAAGTGGCTATTTAGTCTTACATAAATGGCATTCTATAGACTAATATGAAAAAGATAGCAATATTTTAGCGTAATGTAATAAAATCTAATATTATATCAGTTTGTATAAAAGGTGAAGTACGAGTAAATGAAGTAATTTGCACACTGGCGGAATGTAACGCGGTGAAACAGGGCACCCAACGTAAACATTTAAGGTAATTGCACAATACCTATCTCAGCACAATATTTATGATAATGATTACCTGCTCTAATTTATCAAAGTATCGTACTGAGCACTTTAACTGTTACTCGAAATAATTCAAGTCTGCCTCGACAGAATAGACAAATGCACTGAGACATAAAATAAATACAACTACTACCTACATCAATCAACAAAGTACATTTTCTTTTAGAATATTTTTAGTTGTAAGTGTTGAGATACAAGAGGTGTTTACTGTGTAAGCACTAGGGGGATTCAATTCAGAAAATACAATAACGTTGCTATGATTATTACTGTTGTATTATTTACAATCCTAACCTAACCGACAACGATGTATCTACTCCAGGGTTTGGTTCAAATAGTAACTTCCTAACATTGAGTCAAAAGTTAAACAAAGTCTAACATTAGCAATTTCTCCTCTATGACGAAAAAAAGATTATCAGCGACTCCTAGACTACACTAAAAGGTGAAAAAAAGTAAAACCGGTTGTGTAGCTGACAACAAAAAATGCTACGACAACTGCTACAGTGCTTCATAGATAGCCTGCTATTATTTTTGTGGAGTTATCTATTTCAACAACATGTTTCATTTAGCAGATATCGGTTTACTGGCACATATTTACTGCAGTTTGTACACTTCGTTTAGTAAGTTTTTTGTGAAAATATTAGAGGGAACATAATACGAAATATCTAACGAAAACAGTTTTTTTTAATTAATGCGGGGTTGTAATTAATAAAGGGGTTACTAGGTTGATGTGTGTCTGTAGAGTAGAAATAATTTAAAAGGGAATGATAATAATATTAATTGTTCTTTCTTTATGTGTTAATTTTTAAATCATGTAGGTCTTTAAATTGGTGAAATAAATTTTAGTGACGTCCGTCGGTGCGAAACCCTCGGTGAAGGAGTCGACTTGCACTTTATTTTTATTAAATGGATAAAACGTTTGATAGAAGGTTACTTGAATCCTATAACTATTACCTCTTTAAAAATTCTAGGTTTTACTTGTGTCTGTGCACTAGACTACGAGAACCAATATGGACCTGAGTATGGCAATGAGTGGATTCTCTTTGTGGACGATAACGGGACAACTCACACTATGAACTTTTCATCATTGCCTTCCGATACCCGGGGGATGATATTCGGCGATGCATATTTCTACTTATACACGAGGTAGGTCTACGTTTCTATCTATCAGCTACTACTATTCTTCGAACTAAACGTACTACCACCTACATGAGATTAAAATAAAAAAAAGGTATTTATATTTTTTCAGACGTAATTACCAAGCCGAAATTCTGACTATGCCTGATAGTGGCAAACCTATTGATAGTCAATATTTTAATTCTTCCAACGACGTCAAAATAGTAACTCATGGGTGGCTTTCTGGCGAATCAACAGAGTGGCTGCAAAAAATTAAAAACTCTTTTCTGAAGAAGGACTTAAACGTAATATTGGTAGACTGGAGTGAGTTAGCAGACAATCCCATTTACCCCTGGTCGGCTCTAAGTACAAGATATGTCGGAAAACGACTTGCAAAACTTATAACTGCTATAAAAAGCACTTTTCAAGTTGGAGGGGAAAGCTTTCATTTGATAGGCCACAGTTTGGGAGCGCAGGTGATGGGATACGCAGGCATGTTTTCAAACCAACAAATTGGAAGAATCACTGGTGAGCAATTATTTAAAACTTACATACTTGGGAAAATCCTTTTTGATCTCCTTTTTAAGTGACGTGTGTAAATTTTTAAGCTGCTGCCTACTTGCTCGTTTGGGCTTGATATATTTTTTAGGCCTAGATCCTGCTCGGCCTCTTTTTGAAATACCAAGAATGGGAACAGATTTTCGCTTAGAAAAGAGCGATGCTGCATTTGTAGACATAATTCATACCTGTGGAGGTATATACGGATATCGGAGCAGCCATGGACACGCAGACTTTTACCCTAATGATGGAAAAGCTCGACAACCTGGTTGCCAAGGAGTTCAGCAAATGATCGGTAGGTTTGCTTTGCGGAATAGAGAAAACCTTTATATTTCTGTGGTAAATACAATACCGACTGCCAACGTAAATAATAAAAAATGGCAAGGGGTCGGCCCTTGCCATTTTTTGTTATTTTGTGCTTACATCATGCTCGAAGTCATTTTCAGGACTTCCTTGTGTAAAAACCAAAGTGTTATTCCAGAAGGTTGCAGTCATGGACGATCGTGCGAATTCTTTGAAGAATCAATTAACTCCGAAATACCATTCCTTGCTTATCCATGCGAGAATTGGGAAAAGTTTGAAAAAGGAGAATGCAGAGATAACCCAACAGCCATGGGATATCCGGCTGTAGATGATCATTTAGGCAATTATTATTTGAATACAAGAGCAGAACCAAAATACGCAATGGGAGAAGAAAATTAAATATCTTTATTTAGATCCATTATTAGTGATATGGTATATAAATAAATTCGTTTTCACTGCAAGAAAGGGAATTCTTAAGTGAATTCTGCGCGTGATTATTAAACGGGCTAGGTATACATCCATTATCACGTAGGCATTTTTGCAAAAAATCTGCCATTCCGCCGTTAGCCTGTTTATGCATTATTATGCACAGCACCAACTGCATACACGTCTGGTTATTAAATCAATATAAATAAAATAAAAAAATAACGCTGGACAATCCACACAGCACCATCTAGCCCCAAAGTAAGCTACTAGCTTGTTATGGGTACTAGATGACTAACATATTAATACATTATGTATGCATACATAGATACATATTTTTTGTATAATACATAAAAACACCCAGACCAACGGAACAAATTTCTGCAGATCGTACACAAATTTGTTCCGAGGCGGGAATCGAACCCGCTATCTCTGCGTCGCAGCCGGACTCTCGCCCGCTGCGCCACTGTGGTCGTCACTATTATAAAAAAAATACTATTCCAATTGATCTAACGCATAATCTCGATGATGATTTCATATTATTATAACAGTAATAGGGATTATGACAAATGAAATTCAATATTTATGTAGTGAAAGAGTATATTGCATAGCAACAAAGTTATAACATAGTCTTACCCAAAATGTGAGGGCATTTAGATAATGTTGTACTGTACTTTTAGGTAGAGCAAAGGGTAAGTTGCTTCTAAACATTCAAAAGGAGTTTTACAAATCTTGTAAGTAACCTATATCCTGGCTATTATTATACAGGTGTATAATAATGTCACATACTCCCGCCGATCAAGCAATGATTCCCTGACAATTATATATTTTACCCTTAATCTTATCATGATACTACCATGACTCTACTGTTTAAAATTGGTATGAATGTATTTAATAAAGTTTAATGCTTAAATGCATGATAATTACAAAATCTAGTTAAAAAAATATTAAAAACTGTCATGACTAGGTATATTCTTTCACATAGAGTTTATTACATACATTAAAACCCATAGGGGGTATAATGGTATATTTTTTACGTCACTAAAAAAGATGAGTGCTTACATTTAACATTGGACCTCATTGTCGCGATCCTGAAACAAAACATAATACTTTAGAGGTGACCATCAAAGGCCTAATTTATTTGATGTTGAAATAAGTATCAGATATTTATAAATTTGTGCATCACTATGCATCAGTCGGGAAAAGAAGACAAAAAAAAAATAGATTCATCATTTTATCAGCGTTCAATGATAATTGTTATTATTAATCTAGGGTGACACCGAATTCACACAACAGATTTTATTTTGCGGACTGATTCATGAAAGAATATGGAGAGTTGATTGATGGAAACTTACAAAATGTCTTAAACAGTCTTGGTTATTTTGGCAGAATTTACTCGATGACCATCAACGCCAAATCTGTGAATAACAAATATAACATTTATAAAAAAAACAACAACAGTTTATTAATCAAGTTTATGGTAACCCGGCCGCCACTGGCAACATCTCAGCTAGCCAATCAGACGGCCGTAGCGGCGCGTCGGTATGTGCGCCAAATCAGGTTGCCGGCTCGTTACGCCAACAGCGCCCTCTAGTGTTTTTTCACTGGGACTGTTCTCTCTCTCCCGTGTCGACTAAAACATGTACCGCACGCGCTTTTGTTAAAAATAGTAAAATTGTAACTTTACAAGCAATAAACTGTAATTTTCAGTAAAAGTGAAGTTGTTTCCCTTCTTGTTCGCCATAAGTTACTTTTAATTTTCAAAAAGAATAGCATCAGATATATATATTTTACTGCATCACTATGCATCAGTCGGGAAAAGAAGACAAAAATAATGGAATCATCATTTGCTATAGAAAAGACAACAAAACAAATGTGTTATTGGTGTCATAGCTTACCTCGCAATTAGCATGCTATTCTTTCCACGCGTTTGCGGCCAGTATCCGATTTTGATCCTGATGGACAAGAAACAAATAAGGTTAACATTCTACATTTAAACCTAAATTGTAATTTTAAGATAGTTGAGGTTTTTTGCCGCCAAGCAGCGTTGCTCTGTTTCGGTTTGAAGATTGTGGTTGCCGGTGAAATTACAGGCACGTGACCTTGACATCTGCATGCTTCAATTTGATGGACCCAGGGCAGTACATCGTAGGGCACGTTCCTATGGAGCGTGGCTCATGATGCAGTGCTTTGGTTAATTATGAGAGAAACTGTTTTTGTAACTCACCTATAACAGATCCAATGTAATCCCTAGCTAAATGTGGGTACCTGTGAACATAATAAAATATATTAGTATGTAGAAATAAACATACTATATTTTTGTAAATATAAGGAAGTTTAATTAGTTTTGTAACTATAACACAAATTTGAAATTAAGTAGAAACTGAAAACAAAATAAGAGAAAAATCAAAATATGTGAAGGGTCAGATTACATTCATTTTGTATTCATCATCAGGACAATAATTTATTAATATTGTTTTTCATATTTAATTTAGTGTAATAGATAACATCTTACATAAGAAGTAATCATTTAAGAAAAAAATACTTTGATGTAGGTAGATATCTGAAGCACAGTGGATAACTATCATATTTTTACTATCAATGATAGCGCTTCTTATGGGAGCAATTAGTTATAGAAACCTTGGGGCTTAGGGCTTAGTACGCTTAGTGCAATTAAAACACTAGCAGTTTGTCTCGAGGTCGAAATGTATTACCATGGAACACCCACGTAGCAAAACGCATAGGTATCGCAAAATGTAGACGCATCAGTCAGATATTTCCGTTATTGTTCTTGATGGTCTAAGGTAGAATTATTAGTAGACTATTATAAGTAGTTGGGTCGAAAACATCCTCTAGGTCGCCTCTAAAGACTCTCGCCTCTAAGACGCCTTGGATAATAATCCAAGGCGTCTTAAAATTAAAATACCCTAGTTTTTTCATTGTTGCTTCTGAAATCATCAGCTGCAAGTAGTAGCTAATATTTTAGAAACTCGTAAATTGGGTGCTTTAATATTTTTTATCGTCCTTAACATTGCATTAGAAGATAAACCTGCTTAGGTAAAAAAAATTCACGCAGCACATATTAGCAGTAAAACCAGGATAGATGTCGCAGTGGGTGGGATAGGTGCTTCGTTTTCAAAAAACACCACTTCCCGATATCACAACAAATAATTATGTAATAGTTTAAAGAAGCGTAGGCGCCCTTAAGTTCAATTATTATTTTAAATGCTCAATTAAAACTTATATTTTACATTTGTTTTATAAATAGGCCTACTAGGGCATCTATCACTCCTTAGCATTTTTATGGTGGGGCATCTATCATATAGGTAGGCACTGCAGCTGTCCCCAAAAAAATGGTTGTCCAAAAACTCAATTTCTGAACAATTAGTAACTGTTAAGCCAACAAAGCTCGTAATGCAAGATAAAAGATTTACCCCCGGTTTCTGAAAGCACGATCAACACTAATCGGCTGTCAAGCCAATTGTCATTTCAGCTTTTACTTCAAATTAGATAGAGGTACAGGTATTAACATACATTTGGGGCTCTCTCAAAAAGTGGGGCATCTAGGTATCTCAGTTTTTCTAAGTTCAGATATCTTTTGTTTGTTACAAACAACGAACAAGCATATCAAAACACTATGTAAATGTTGCAAATGAATGAAAAATTTAATTTTATTCAATACTAGCTGTGCCCCGCGGTTTCACCCGCGACAACTATACCTAGGTATGTTAAAGTACCTATCTAAGTAAGAACAATCTTAAGAGAGTGTACGTTTTGAGAGCGTATTGTGTCACCAAAATAGCGTGTCAGCAAAAAATACGAAATTTCGTAGATAAAGTGGTCCCAGCTTGGCGGCGCGCTTCGCCAGCCACCGCTGCACCTCTGACGCCCCGCTCGCGCATTCCACCCGAGATAAAACCCTAAATTAGTATATTTTTTGTTATTTATCTACTTTTACTTTTAGTTTGAAGTCAATCGCACTACGCGTACAAAAATTCTCGAACAAACTTTGACATCCCTTTGCACCCTTATTAAGGGTAGTTTACATAAACTAAAATTAAAGGGGTTGAATTTTGAAAAGTCCCATCTTAGTACACGTCTGCGCTGTAAGAACTATGTACTCCTCAAATTTCAAGTCTACGACCAGCTGTTTAGGCTGTGTGTTGTCTATATGTCAGTCAGTCAATCAGGACTTTGATTCTTATAAACACACACATACATTTTTTAAGCACCATTTGCTTAAAAAATGTTGTTTTTATGATTACAATTTACAAAGAGCTTAAGATATTGTGTAGGTACAGAAAGCTCTTTCTATATAAATAAATAAAACATGAGATCATAAGTAAACACTGTTTTATGATGAAATGTGTATGAATTTAATTAAATTATAATCTAAAATCACAACTTACGTCTCACGATAAGTTTAATCAAGTGTAATTTTCTCAGTATATCTTAGCATTAAGTATTTATTTAAACATGTTTATTGAGTTGTCATACATAATAAGATGCCACATTGTTTGTTACAAATTTAGGTGTGGCACTTGTTTGTTTCAAATAACTCATTAAAGGCGATATCAGACGGTTCACTCGAGAGAACATTCACACGAATGAATGCTTCATTTTTCTTTTATTCCATGTTCACACGACTTACTGCGAATGACAAAGAAAAGAACGTTCATTTGTTATTGACTTTATATATGTCATCGGGTGAAGTCGTGCGTCTCGGAATCCGTTTAATTTTTTTAATTTCAATTTTTTAATTTTATGTTTAATGTCTTCTTCACAAACCTCGAGGTTTAAATCACTAATTAGGGATTTCATAGCGTTAGTACGTAATGTTCTATCCTTGTATTCGTCAAGTTTGTGGTTCCATAAACATTGATAATTTTTAAAATGTTCCAAAAACAGCAGCGTACTTTGCTCATTCCACTTGAACACCATTTTGCCGCCAATTTTCCGTGACGCAACGGGACGTGCGTCTGCTACCGGGCTCGAGACAAAATGGCCGAATCCGAGTGAACGTTCTCTCTGTGTGCAGACCGTTCATTTTTCGTTCATTCGGAGTGGGAGTGAAAGATGCCGAATGAAAAAATCTGACATCGTCGGATCGGTTCATTAGTGAATTCATTAGGCACTCTTGTTTCATTTGGGGTTCAGACGAATCATTTCGAGTGAAAGATGCCCAATGAAAGACAAAGATGAACGAAAAGTGAACCGTCGGATATTGCCTTAAGGGCACTTCCCACTCGCTTCATCCATGTATATAATTTTCTTTGGATAAAGCTGATTTCCTCACATCATTTTTTATCGTAAGTACACGTGTACAGCGATTTTGTTCTGGAAAATTTCAGTAGATAGCCCTAACCAGCCACGACACTGCCGTACTAATATAATTATAAACTATTTTGAAGCGTGGCTTTCAAAAACATGAAGTTAAAAAATTGCGTGGGTATACCAACTGATTCGGTTAATATTCAACTTACCACTCGAAATACGATGCAGAATCAATGTATCAGTCAGTATATGCAGATCAGTAGCTGCCACTGAATAAGGCAACGCTGGTTTGAAATATTTCTTCATGTTCTTCGTATTTCTGCATTCCTTCAGAACGAGTTCGGCATACAATAGTTTCTGTTAATAGAAGTCGGGGCAAAAGGCTACGGGAGAAGTCAACCTCGAAACCAATAAATACGACGAGGACATACAGCCAATAATAAAAACACTGTTTAGCACATGTGTTTTAGGAATAGTTTCATAATATTAGAGTCCGGGTTAGATTAAATTTTTTAAGAGAGTACCCAGCACAAGTATAGATTTTATTACCCTCTGGTACAGTGTAGATGGCTCTTGGACAAAAAAAGATACTCCGACTGTAATAAGAAACAAAGCCAACAATGATTTTTGAATGCGATGTTATCCCGTCTAGAACCAGGCATAACAATTTTAACTAAGTTGGCCAACTAAGGTTTATTTGAAAGGTACTAGCTGATGGAACAAGCAGATGGCTCACCTGATGTTAAGTGGCCATTCATGATAAAATTAATAAAGCATTGCTTAGTAAGGTATGTACTACACGAACGTGTCTAACGATGCACGGTCCTGCGTCCATCAACTTGAGGAAGACATAACGCCCCATGCGCCTGTAATTTCACCGCCAACCACAATTGGACGAATAGTGATCAGATCAGTGTGAAGGAATTTATGTGTGTATGATTTTTGTATGCACGGCATAGAACTAAATATGCATAACAATTTTAACTAAGTTGGCCCAGTGCATATAATTACATAATTGCATAAGTAGTGACCAAATTAAAAGGAACAATGCATGTAGAAATTTTTTAACACTACTCAATAAGTCCCCGGTCTGACAAATATTATATGACGACACTGTTGACACACCTATATTATTTCTAGATAGTATCAACGTTCAAACGATAGTCTCAAAATTTCATGACATTCTGACAATGATAAAACAGATCACAGTATTAGTTAAACAATGGATAAAAAAGAATTTCGTGTTGATTAAACATTTAAAAATAATTTATTTTTCATCAAAATTTTCATCTTTGATGAACAATAAATTATTTTTCATCCCACCATCTCGGAAAGAGTATTTTTGCTCTTCAATATCTGAGTGCAAAAGCCGTTTTTATTCTCTAGAGGATAAAGTAAATTGAATTTAGAACATCGTGTGCACTAAGTTTGTGAATTAAAAAAAACATTAAACGTATTTACTGCTACCTCTATGGTGCAGAATATATCATACAACTTTTTTTTAATTTGTTAAAAACTCAGACTCGGAACCTTCTTGGTGTTCTTTTTTCAATTTGCTTTGTACGTGGTTCTTTACGCGGCATTTTTTCACGTCATTGTTAAACCTTATATTAAAAACAAGAAACTTGAAAACAAGTGAAAAAACTAAAATGAGTGATTCTAGCGACGAGGAAGTTTGTTTGACGCCAACATGTGATTGTAAACTTTTTTTTTGCATTTAGTAATTTCCTCGCTGAGGTGGAATGAAAAGTTACGTGTTGCACTCGAGTGCAAAGATTTTTCACCTCGTGCTCTTTTTATTCCCTCGCTAACGCTCAGGATTCTAATTTTAAATCACTCGCTGCGCTCGTGATTAAATTTTAGAATCCTTCGCTTGCTCGGTCATCAAAAGTGAACACGCGGTTAAAAAGCAACTTTGCACTCTTGTATAACAAATAACTATTATTTATTTATTTAAATAAATATTGGTGGACATTCCACACAGTACTTTCTCGCCCCAAAACTAAGCCAAGGCTTGTAACATATTACAAGCCTTGGCTTAGTTTGGGATGAGAAAGTGCTGTGTCAGCTATCTGGTTCCCATAGGAACCCGTGGAACCACATAGCTGATATACTACCTTAAAAATTTTACATGCATACTTTTTTTGTAAATACATACGTAGGTAAGTACTTATAACCACTAGTGGTTCGACCCGAACTGAGATTTCGTGATGCGACGCGAACGTTCCGAAAATATAAGTGGGTGGTAGTCAGAGGCAATTCCAATCATTGTTTTTGGACTTGCTTCTGGCTTTCACTTACCAACTTAGTATGGTAACCAAATTTCAAGTGACTTGGCCTATTTATTCAAGAGTTCCGTTGTACAGACCTTGACTCCATCATCAGAACAGGTCGCTATCACCATTTAATGAGAACCAAGTACCTTCTTAATTTATTTTAAGAGAAAATAATTCAATAAATAAATAAAATGCTGGACAATCTCACAGCACTATCTAGCCCCATAGTAAGCTACTCCAAGCTTGTGTTATGGGTACTAGATAACTGAAATATTTAATACGTTATATACTTACATAGATATTTTTTATTATATACATAGAAAATACCCAGACCAACGGAACACATTTCTGCAGATCGTACACAAATTTGTTCCGAGGCGGGAATCGAACCCGCAACTTCTTGCGTCGCAGGCGGACTCTCGCCCGCTGCGCCACTGAGGGCTTTGTGAAGGTTTCGTTCGCTTTGCTCACTCAATCAATAACACCCAGACAGAAAACAAACATCTATGTTCATCACATAAATGTCTATTCTCAGTGGGGATTGAACATAAAAAAAGTCCACAAAATAGTTTTGGAAGACCGTAAAGTTAAGTTGCATAAGAAAGCAATACAGTATAACGATATCAAAAGGTAGTGTGCTTACAATTTTGCACGATGAGCATGCGTAAGTTGCTTTCGAAGTGGGTGCCGCGTTCGCTTACATACACCGGACCAAAAACAACAACGCGTCGACGATTCAGAGCGTTGTTTGGAGCTGTTTGAGCAAGATAACAAGCATTTCTTGCGTCGTTATGTGACATAGGATGAAACATGGATCCATTACTTACTACACATCTGAATGAAAGGGATCGGTAGCTGTGGAGAGCAGGCGGTGAAGGTCGTCAGAAGCGACAGTCAGCTGGCATGGTTATGGAATCGGTACTTTTGGATGTGCCAATTACTGTACTACTACTGTACTATGTGGTATTGCCAATAGGGAAAGAAATTTGATTGCCAAAACTAAGGCTTATTTTGAAAGCAAAGGCTAATCGGTCTACAAAAAAAGCATCGAAAAATTAGAGGAGCGTGGTAACGAATGTAGAGTATGATATGATAATGATAAACTCGATTTCATGGACCGGAATCTTATTGAGTGAAGTGGTACAATACATACCTTAGGAAAAGTAAGTATAGAGTGTAGAGCACACCGGATAGAGCTACCAACAACGGTAATCACAAAAAAACTAATTACTAAAGTCAATAAATAAAGGGGTACCTAGTGAATTGTTTCCCCATTTTTTTTTTATTTTATCACTAACTTGCACATTCTATTTTATCTGGAATTGGAATCTTTGCCCTAGGTGGCAGACGAGCAGACGGACTAACTGATGGAAAGTGGTCGGTCACCGTCGCTCATGGAAACCTGTAAAACCAGCCGATGATCATGCGCAACCGGCTGTTTAGGGAAAGATAAACCCTCTTTAGAAGGACCCCATGTCGAAACTCGAGGGAGTTCGTTCCACAACTTACCTACTTGTGGACATAACTGAGGACACATCGAAAAAGAAAAATGGTATCCTGCCTCATAGAGTTTCAGACATAATTTAAGGTTATGCTAAAAAATTATATAAAAAGCTGTTTAAGGTGTTTCTGAGTATTAAAGTCTAATCTCTGTAGGCAATATTGTATATCTCAGTTGTTAATAACGCCCCGATATTGAACATTCACAGAAGCCAATCCCAACAGCTGTTAAAACTGATTGTAGTTTTCGACCTCATCCAGGATGAGGAATCATGTAGGTATTATTTATTAGTAAATTGTGAGCGTTACTCAATTACACGTGAATTCAATTCAACTTGACTTCATTTGTATGTATTCAATAAGATTCCACTATTAAACACAACATTTGTTTTGCACATTTTGTTGCTGGGATTCTTTTTTCAAATTTATAGTTCAAGTTTCAATCAACGAAGAACGGCAGCCGAAGAGTCAAAACCTGTATAGATAGAAAAAAATATGAAGTACATAATATTATAGGAGGGAGGAACAGAGGGAAACAGGATAAAGGAACTGAGAATGGACATCGTGACAAGGATTGTGATATTAACAAACAATAGGTATGACAATATTTTTTTAAATTATATAAAAATATGTAAAGTATAAAAATAACAAAAAAAATATGTTTTTTTTTTAATGATGAATGAATGTTCAAATATAAATAAAGTAAATTAAATATTAAACTGACGGCGCCCAAAAAATTTTGTTTAATTCGTATCTCTAAAACGTAGCATGCAATTTTAGAAAGATTCAACAACATAATTAGAATGTTTGTAATGGCTGATTTGGCACACTTTGGCCAGGACTAACTATGATGTATAGAAAAATAGGACAAAAATTAAGATAACCAGAAAAAAATATTTTATAAATTTTAAGGGTCCGGCGACAGCGGCTCGCAATTTCGAGGTGCGATTGGCTATTATTTCATTTCGGGGAGGTTGTTTGAAAGAATAACTCTAAAGTGACACGCATAAATACTGTTCGAACACAAATAATACAATAATATAAGTGAAATGTGCTTGAGTCAGAAATCATTTTGGTATTAGGTAAACGTAAGACCAAACATACTAATACCAAAATGATTTCTGATTCGGGCATGTTTCCCTTATATTATTGTATTATTTGTGTTCGAACAGTATTTATACGTGTCACTTTAGAGTTATTCTTTCAAACAACCTCCCCGAAATGAAATAATAGCCAATCGCACCTCGAAATTGCAATCCGCTGTCGCCGGAGCCTTAAGGTAAATTATGGGCTTGTAAGTAAAATGATCAGAGCCCTACGATTCTATTCTGCCAGAAGTTGTAAAGGCTGTGCTAGCTAGGCCTTTATAGGAAAACAAGAAAAAATTACATATTGACAAGCAAGTGTTTCATTTAAATTTATAGTTGTTTACGTCTGTAAGGAAAGCTCGCGATCACGAACTTTGGAAGAGCCTGGGGGAGGCCAATGCTGCCATGGAAGAGTGCGAAAGCGTGCCCACAGCCCCGGCACAAGGTGTGCAGCAGGACCCCGTTGGGTTTTAGTCGGTAAGAGTCCGACATAACTCTTCTGTTGTCACCACAACAGAAGAGTATCCATGAGGATTTCCCAACGTTAAAAAAAAAAAAGGCCAATGCTGAATAGCGAAAAAACCACAACACTAACGCTGTCATATAATAATAATACTAGATTCGATTCGATAAATATGTGTACCTACTTAGTTAATCTCTCTAGAAAACAAAACATTCTTCAAAAATTACCCCCTTAAACAACAATCTACTCTTTTACTAAAAATAGCTTTTTTAATTAAAAAAAATTGGAAATAAACTGAAACTGAAACAGCTTCACGACTTTGATCCCCAGGCACGGTAGATATCCCTTCAGATCTCCCAGTATCAAGTAGGTACTAATTCAAGATTCTTTGAGGATGTCTAAGGTCAGAGGTACGTCCAAACATTACATTTGGCACATGCCCACATTTTGCAGTTGTTAGTATTCCATACGTGACAGGTTGCAAGCCCATCGCCGCTGTTAGAATACTAACTGGTTTCCTCACGATGTTTTCCTTCACCGTTTAAGAGCACTGGCATTGCGCACATAAATTTTTCGATAGAAAAATCCATTGGTGCACGACCGGATTCGAACCTGCGACCTTACGATCGGAAGGCGGGGTCACTCCCACTAGACCACCGGTGCTCTTTGGAAAATAAGAATTCTCTTATCTGCTCGATTCAAATCTTGAGAACTTTGATGTGAATCAGTTGATACACTGTACTTACTTTTCACTGCTGCTTTGACTCAGTGTAGGTTTACACAATTTACTCAATGTGGTAACCCTCATAATGAGACAAAGATCCACCACCCTGCGATTTTCATTGTCCTCGCAGTAATGGCACTGCAAAGCGCATTCTGTGTTATACGAACTTTACAATATTACCTGTGTCATTGAGATCTGCATGCGTCGAGCAAATATTTGCTATTACGTGCTCCACAATAATACAATTTTTATAACAGCGTTTAAATTACCCCTGACAGCTCAGTTGGTAATAACTAGAGCTACTTGGGCTGTAGGGCGCGAGTCCCCAGCAAGAACAAACATTAACATTTTGAACATTGACTTTTTTTTCGATATGGGTGTTCTAGATCGTTTTAAAAATCTATGCAAACATTTGCTGTTAATAAAACATATTTTATGTGAAAACCAATTTTTGGTTACCCAAATAAGTTAGTCCCTTAGTTAAAGTATAACTTATTGACCTACCAGAATTAATAATTAATGATGCAGATCAGATCAACGATTCCAAAATTAGACTCGAACAAACACACAACGCCTAATCGCTTAAGTGTTGCCACTAAAAACTTTCTTCATTGCGTTTACTCCGTCAATAATAATGATTCTATTTACCTGAAATTAGTAGAAATCGTTAACGTAGAGGAGGGTAAAAAGTAGCAGATTTTGAAATGCCCAGGAATGAAAGAGGTTACCTAAAAATATTGTAATATATAAAAAATAACCAATTCAGTGTCGGTAAAAAATAACCAATTTTATTTAGAGATATTTCCGAAAACCTTTTAGATTCCCAGACTTTTTGTTGCGTAGCGGATATTTTTTTCAGCTCTGCCATTGGAACATTTTAGCTTACGAATACTTTGGTCTAAATCTTAATTTCATCTGTTTATTAGCATGAGATTGGCCTCTTGGCTTAACTAGGATTGTACAAACAAACACACTTATTATATCTCGTTCTTCTTCTTTTGATAAAAGAAAAAGAACGAGATATAATAAGTCTGGAAAGTATTCAAGCCACAGGCCTGAAATTGGCAATAACTAATTGTTTATACCTAATGTAATGTGAAAAGTTTCTAAACACAAATATTGTCTCCTTCTAAACACCAGTTAATAACGTAAATTTCAACTTAAGGTTTTTCTCCTTTGTACCCCCTCGTAAGTATAAATAAAAACAATATAAATATAGTGTAGAAATACAGCTCCCGAAAACTAAAGCTATGCAGTCAGGCTACTACAATGGGGTAGGTTAGGTACCCCGTCATAGAAAGCTTAACACATTCACATAATATAATAATTGTTGAATTGCATACATTGTAAAACTTTGCAATCAGAAAGGGCTCTTTTTAGAATTAAATTATTAAAATATCAAACAAAATCTGAATTCATTTAAACAATGTACATCGCGAAAAAAATTTTAGAACCCTAAAAACCCTTAAGCCCAGACAGATTTAAATTCAGTCAGACCTTGTCGTTGCAGAGAAATAATACAATGATTTTCGGGAATAGTATTTTTACACTCAAAGATCTATTACTACTTTATACAATTCCGTGAAGGATTCAACATTGTAAAACGTAGTCAGCTAGTTCGAATGCCCTCCACGAACTTGTGACGCTCAAAAATGCAGGAATATGCATTCAGGTAAAGTGACGCTTTGTCGGTCTCCTAAATGTCGAGATCAATACAAAAAGCTAAATTAAATATTTGTTAATTAATGTTTGGTTAATGTTAATCATAGAAATCACCAGTTTATACAAAACTCGCACCTGATGTGCAAAATCAACTAATAGAACCGACTCATTCAGGATATCGTTACGTTCACATTCAAATACATATTCTTTCAGTCGAGTCAATTATCTCAAAACAAGCCGATGTGAGCAGCAGTGTCAGTAAAATGAGTCGATTACAATGGTTGATTTTCAACATGCAGTAAGCAGTAGGTTTTCAGCCCTTTGATACTTTACTTAGGATACATCAGGATCGTAGCGGGTAGAATCCGGGCCCTGCCTATGCCTCCGAGAATTTCTAATTATTTAATTGAAGGAGGTAGCAAGATCATTAACGAACTCGCTATCGGACCATTTTGAACCACAAGGCACAACAATATTTTTAAAAGCGTAGCCTTGACAAAAAGTATTATAAATAATATCCAAAAAATCATGCGACATAAAGGCCAACCCTCTCCTTAAATCTACGCCATCGAACAGCTCTTCTTTTCTTGTGGGTACATAAAAAATGTATCTGTAAGTGGAATATTAAAAAAAAAACCTACCTGTTCAAGGGAATAGTGGCTTTGCAAGAGCTTTATGAAGTGACTTAGTTTTTAGGAAGAAAATTCCAATGGCAACGCATAGTTTGAACAGTGAAAAAATGCTGATAGAAAGTAGAAGAGTGAAGAAGCGTTTTAAGTTGTTATGTTTCAGAAGAGTTTCAGTAAGAGAGTTGGATACTTCTAAATACTCAACGTGTTCTTTCAGATAACGAGGGTAACTGCACAAGAGGGAAAGGAATGAATATTCCTACGAAAGCAGAAACAACTTGTTTTTGTCCAAAATAACTCCCAAAGTTTTAAGCGGAACAGGGAATCACAATGTTATCAAAAGATCAAAGAAAACGTCTAAAAGAGTAAACAAATTTATTCGGGCGATCATCTAGGAACTGCCCAAAATAATACATTGGGTTCAAAAGTTCTAGTCCATGTAAGAATACATATCAGGTCGCTATATCACAATTTATAGAAGAGGTAATACGACGCCGCCCTGAGGCACTCCGCCAGCGATATCACATGGTGAGGAAGTGTCATCAAAACTAATGCGTTGCCAACGTCCAAATATTTACGAAACCAGTCAATAGTCGCTGGAGATAGGTACGTTAAGAAGATAGGTACCAGCCAGAATAGTATCAAAGTCCACGTTGTTGAATTCTTTAGTAAAGTCAAGCAAAGTCAATACGTCTATTTTCCACTCAATACCCAAACGAATATCATCAGTGATCTTGGTCAGTGCTAAAGTAGTGCTAACTGCTATGATCACGATGTAACCCCGATTGCAAAGGATTGCTTGTACAGAGGTAACAACAGCACAGCATACTCGGCATATGTAAGAATACCCTTTATGATAAGGGCAAAGAATGTGCCAACCAAATATTGATAACATTCTTTTAATGTACTATCACCATAATTACCGCCTTCACACTTCTGAAAAGATTCGTTTGGAAGCTGTTTAGCTAGCTGACCGGTAGCAGCGGGGTATCGGTAAAACGCGTCACAGGAAATGCGCCCCTAAGGTGGTAAGGCAGAATTATTGCTGATAGTACACATACCTACTAAATAAATTTCCAAACCAGTTTCACACTTAATTTGGCCAAAAGTGCAGACTGTTCGTGCCTTGTCTGGAAAAATGAAAGTGTACCTTAACTAAATAATACCGTGTTCTGAAAAACAAGTTATAAATCGATTCTTAGTAACCAACTAAAATAAAGTTGATTGATTGCTGAAAAGAAAGGTTTAGAAGTTAAATTTGTAGAAAAGCTGTAATTACCTCTTGTTGTAGAAACAGCACCGCTGGTCAATAAGTACAAGCTCGTACATTGTTTTAAATTATATTACCTTGACAAGTAATCTGTATTTTGTATACACTGGTGGTAGCCACACTAGTGCAAGGTGATGAGATAACATGAAAAACACTAACCCCCTTTTAATAAATCTTGCTCATGTTAGAGCATTGAACAAAGTCACTATTTGACATTACCCATTGGTAAAAGATGACATTAGCTTAAAACACTGCTTATCTTTTGTCAAATTGTTATATGACAGACTGCAAGTATTTTGTGAGACTGTTAAAATATACTTGCTAGACTATTCTGGGTAGATTCGCCAGAATAGTCTAGCTAGTTTTCAGTACACTATGTCCGCGCCCTACGCCAATTAGATGTTACTTGCGCCTTAGACAGATTAGATATTCATTGGAATACGTTAAAACAGGGTTTCTCAAAGTGGGGTTCGCTATGCGACGGCCGCGGCAGGGTGTTCGCGAACCCCTTCGAACTGAAATGAAAAGGTGTTTTCCGGATAATGATAATGCTAAACATGGCTGGATTCGTAACCCATTTACGGTCACGAACGAGATTATACATTCTAGTTTGTGTATTAAGCAACAGGAGACAATTAAACAAATGTCCGTTGATGAAAATCTTCAAGCTAATTTAAAAGGGTGTCTGTGACAGATTTTTGGACATTTCAACAGGAAGAGTATCCCGAACTCCCACGCAAAGCGGTGAATTTCTTTTTTCCCTTTGCTAAAACATACATAAGTGAGTGGGTTTTTACACCTGGTTATGATGAAAACTAATTACGGAAATCGACTTGATACCGAGTCAGAATTAAGGTTAAAATTGTCCAAAATTACACATAAAATTGACTCCATTTGCGACAAGAAACAAGAACACTCATCACATTTATATTAAAAAGATATTTCTTTTGGTACTTTATTTGTAACTGGGTGTGGGGGCTATTTAATTAGTTAGTTAAGGGGTTCGCTATCGCGCTATAACCTTAACAGGGGTTCGTAGAGCCGAAAGTTTGAGAAATCCTGCGTTAAAACACTACACTCATGGACGAATTAAATTCATCCGAGACCAAACTAGATGACGAATATACGATTACGTATTTTTATTTCCAAGAGACACACAACATAAAGACTTTAATTATGTGTGATTCAGCGAATTTGTACGTTCTGAACAATTTAGAATGTAAATTATCAGATAATCATTGGATACTTTACTTTACCACCTACACGTGGCTGACATGGCAATAAACATATATCTTATATAAATAAATAATTTTATTTTCAACCATTCAACCTGGTTGTCCCTACCCAACGCGTGGGATTAAATAAAGGATAATTATATTATAAATAAGGCATTTCTTTTTAATTCCCTAGGAAACAAAAACGAGTTCAAAGCTCTTACTTATAAACGTTAAAAAACTGCTCAAAGATACGAGCCTAGTGTAGTCCCGTCATTCGTAGGAGATCGCAATAGTTTGATTGAACACTGATAATTGGGTGAATCAACTTTTAAGGCACTCCTTTTGTGTCCCTGTCATGCAAAGAGCATAAAAATCCTAATTTCCTTATAAAATATGTTTGTTTTGATGTTAACGAAAACTTAGATCCTTCCCTAACATGCTAGTTTCATAGTATTTTATGGTTAATAGGAAAATTTTTGACTTTATTATGGTAACTCAGCAGAACATAAGCACTATCCATACAAAAAACATGTGTCCCCAGGCCTAGATGACGATACAATTTAGGACGTATCTTAAAAAAAAGGTATGAATGCACAGCCTTTTTACCCAATATTATGATTCAGAAAAAGATAAACTTACGTTTAAAGTTAACATTTATAAAAGTTTGACAAATATTTTATATTTTTCGTGCATCCAAACTTTTGTCCCAAACTTTGATCAAAACATCAGTTCTACAGAGTTACCGATAAAAATTCATGACCGTTATCAAGAGATGACGCCTACCTTGGTGTCATCTAAGGCGATTATTGTCTAATATTTAGTTGGTATGATCAAAAAATCTCTACCTAGCTTTACCGCCCCCCCAGCCTAAATTAAGTTCTCAGCTGGTGCGCGTAGGTTTATTGTCGCTCTACAGCGTTGCAATGGATATTTATGAGGCACCCTCGTCACTTTTTCTAAAAAAACTCGTTAATATTAGCCTAGATGTCGTGCCCCACTGCAAAACCTAAAAATAGATATATTTTCATAATATTTCGATGATTTATTTTTTATTGTTAGTTGTTCATAATGTTGTCAAAGGAGTGTCTTAAAAGTTGATTCACCCAATTATCTTTTGACAAAATTAAATGTTTATAAGTAAGGCCGGAAATATTTTTTTTATTAAAACGGACGGGGTTAGGTTATAAAAGAAATAACAATTCAAATTGTGTTTCAATGTAAACTATTTTATTAAATAATTATTCTATTTTAGTTAAATTTATAAGAAATTTATAAAGCTTACGTCAATTTTAACCATTTCGAAGTAGGTACGTCGACACGTTAAAACAAACACCTACATTTTTCCACACATACTTCGTTAATTATTAAAAGTGTTGTTTATCCATGTATATCTCTAACTAGCACATGCGTGCTTAAGAAAACTTTACCTATCTTAAGTCAAGCACAACATTTTTATTCTAGGAGTAAATTTAAGATTATCATCTAAACAGCTACTAAAGCTGACCACTAAAAAATGATATGAAGTTAAAAAATCTCGAAAATTAATTAAGAAACGCAAATCGTGTATTTGACCGGACTTAATAATGAATATTTGAATAAACTAACCTAGTTTCTAAGTTACAAAAAATACTTTAAATTACAATGCATTTGTTGTTTTTTTTCATGTAGCGGCATTTTCGATCGATGAAGTAGAAAAATGCAATAAACAGGGCATTCATAAATAAATACTTAAGAAAAAAAAATGCACAATGCGTGTATCTGTAACCGAATAGGTTTATTTAGAACAAATAAGTTATATTATTTATTAGATGAATCTCCAAAAAAAGTAAGGCTATAAGTTCATCTTCAGTTTGGATTAAATAAAATTAATTTCAAATTTTTTTTGCCTAAATTTAGAAACATTTCGCAACTTTTGTTGAGGAAATATTATTATAAAGCAAGCCTTAAGTTATCACAAAGAGGGGAATCATGTGAAAAATCCAGTTCAATATTTAAATATGTACTATGGAATCTCACTAAAACATGACGTGGATCGAGATTGATCGTTTAACCAATTTGCGAGCAATGAAATAACTTAGCGGACAACCACTTGATCACAGAATCGAATGTACTCTCCGAGTAGTATAATTGCAGAACCATAAAAAATAACCGGCATTATTCAGAAATAAAATGATTGCTTCCTATCTTCCCCTACTTTGCTACTAACCAAAAACTTGGTACAGAGTAACTTGTCATTAAATGGATTTAGAGAACAGGATTAATAACGACGACGTTTATTGGGGTAATCGTCCATTTGGCGGCCGCTTTCCCACCCACGATTCTGGGACATTTCATCGAAACTTCCTCGCGGCATGTCGAACTGGTCTCTGAAGCCTCCGTCCTAGGTAAGCAATCACAAAAACTTTCCAATAGTTTCAAAGTAATTATGTACACTAGCAGGAATATTAAAATACTCACTGCAATAATGTAGAAAAACTAAGTCTAAACCACTAAACATTATATCAAACGATGTATGTAAGGTTATAAGTGTTAAATGTTTTGGACGTATCCCTAAACTTTTTGTTTCATACTGTAACGTTCGCGAATTGTTAATTTAGCAGCTATTACTAAACTCTGTGAACCTGTAGTAAAGCAAGTCACTCTTTTAAACATTCAGACTCTGTTAATTTGGAAGAATAAATCCTTAAAAGACTTCATTAGAATAAATAAGTAAATGTACGTGAGGTGTTTAATCTGCACAGGAAAATGGCAATTTTGGTGCACTGGAACTGGAAATGAACTGGGTAACTTATAATTACAGAATGTTAAGACTTAGCAACTCCCTACTAGAAATAGAAAACCATGCGGGCGAAGCCGCGGGTGGTAGCAGTTTCATAAGTTGAAGTTGAGTTTCTGAGTAGGTACGGTAGGATATTCGTTTCAGGATAATCTTAAATTAGATTTTAATTTAAAACAATCGTCCGATATCCGTTACTCCACAAGCCACGTTTTCGGGTAGATTTCCGTACTAGGTAGGTATATGGTTTAGTAATGTCAGTTTTTTTGAATAAGGAATAAATTACTATGATAGAACTTACGGTACGTATAGGGTACGTACGCAAACGTACGTCAAGGGGATGACAACGAATTACTTAGGTAATTGTAGATTTTTTTGCAGTAAAAAGATAAATCTGTCCAACAATCTACAGCTCGGGTACTTTTCAATGTAGGTAATGCTTCGTAACTTCTCAAGTCACTTAAGAACGCTCCAGAGATATTTCGTCAATAATTGAACGTTATGAATTATTTCCATTCGGCAAATAAGGAATAATGCGTGTTGTCGAAATCTTGATGCGGAAATCAAAGAACCACGCATTTGCGGTTAAAAAAGATGTTATGTGGCTAGCTCGTTTGCTTGTTTTAAGCTGTAGTTCAATTATATCCCAGGCACTAAAGAAGTACTTTTCCGTAAACAACATTTTTTTTTTCACATATTTGATTACGAATCTAGATCTAAGAAAGTATGAACTGTAACTTTTTTATTATTGCTTAATTGATTGTAATCTGTTTTGTGAATTTAAATAAATAAATTTAGCCAAGTGACCGCTGACAGAATCCGCAGTTTTCAATTTGGCATTATGTATATTCCTAATATTAGCGCCACCAGCATGAATGTTTTGCGAGTGCAAATGTCAGCGTATGGGAGGCAAAGCTCATAAAGATCTGCTAGGTGAAACTCCTCTTTGATTTTGTTCAGGGAAACAACACCCAGCATCCCGCAAATCGAAGCTTAAGTAAATAAATAAATAATGCTGGACAATTTCCTTTTTTAGCTCATTTAATTAAGTGTTCTTTTAATTCGGCGATCGGTGATACAACACGTCTACTTGGTTATTTTGCTCAGTATGTGGTTGACGAGTGATAGCAACACAATGTGTTGACGTCCGAATTCCAATGCTTTTGCACATTTTTCATGAGCACTGAACATCTTCGTAGAGAGAGTACATGATTTTATGGATTGTGGTTTAGCCTACTTCACGTAATTACGCCCTGCAGGCTTATTCATTACAGGTGCTGTGCGCACTGTATATACACGTTTATATAATGTTAAAACATACCAGACATGACAAAAATTATATGTAATTAGCTTATATGTAAGATAGTAACTAGATATTCGTTTTTAGAACGGACTCCGGCAAGTCACCTATGAATCAATTAACTATATCGTTCTAGTAACATGTTGTAGATGCATCTAGTACAGTGCAATGGTAACTTTAGTAATGTAGCTATTAAATTAACAACCCGATTACGATGTACAGTAATGAAACTAAAAGCTGTCGATTTAAAGATAGTAAGTTGTCATAAACCAAAATCTAATTTGAATACGAATATAATTCAGTTTATCATAGGCTTAGGATAAGCCAAATGAAGAAGATTGTTGCAAAAACATTATTTTACGGAGGTCAGAATAAAGTTTTATTTTCACATTAAAATACAAACGTAAGGTAACATAACTTAGGTAATGTAATCTGCTTTACGTGTTATAATTTTTACTTTAGAGTAGCAATACGCCTAGATCCGTGATATTCGTACGCAACCATTCTGTTTAACTCCGACTACACATTTAAACGAACTTAATTATAAAATAAATAGTACATCTCTCGACCTTATTACTAATTAATCGCAGAAGTACGAGAAACATAACATAACAGAAATATCCCACAACAATAGCCAATTGAGCAGCCTCCCCAGGCTGACGATGGCTTCGTACAAAATCTTAGATAGCGATCGATTGCATTGACATAAGAATGAGTACGGAGAACGGCGCGCGTTCATATAATATTATTGTTATAACTCAATCCTGTCAATCAAATGTGCATGGAAGGTAGTGTTGTTAAGTTCATTTTAATGACAATACACAACCAAATTTCTAGAGGTTTTCACCAAAACTAGATCACGCCGTGTGCAACTGCGTGCGTTCTAGTCTAGCTCCAGTCATTTATACCTAAGAAATGGTATCTCATAATGTTGTAGTAACCTAGACCTAGGATAGCATCGAAGATTGTGAGACCACAATTATACTTATGACCATAATTCACCATACTTCAGGTAAATAAACACATTTCATTTCATTTACCTAAAAATCTTTTTGCATCCCTTAGCAGCATCGCTGTGTTTCGGTTTGAAGTGTGTAATTACAGACACATGAGGCTTAACATCGTATGCCTCAAGTTGATGGACGTAGGGCAGTGCATCGTAGGGCGCGTTCCTGTCGTGTCCGTTTCCTGCACGTGCCTTACAAGGCAAGGCTTTTTTATATATATGTGATGGTTACCACTTAACATCAGGTAGCCAACATCAGGTAGCCAATCTGCTAGTTGTATAAAAACCCCCGATATCTTGACCAACCCTCATTTTAAGATATCATAATCTAATTCAGCTTATAACCTTTCTTTATGAAAAGAAAGACCAAAAAGTATGTAGATTTTAGAAAGTGTATGTACTAACTTATGTAGCCTTAGAAGCAAATCTTGATAGTACAACTCATCGAACAACTAAATTTAATGCAGGTCGGATTAACGGTTCGACAGTTATGCTCGGACAAACATAAAGACCCCAAGTCGTTCAACTTGTTTGGGAAATTTTCGCTCGATCGTCATCGTCTTCGTTTAACGTCGCAGTTTATGCCTTTAAAATTATTATTCGTCAGTCCTTTTTTTTTCTACGAATACTTAGAAAAACACCGATCTAGGTAGGTATGCCCTCACTTTTTATTCTGACCTCTACATACTTAGTATGTATTTAGTGAAAATAATATATTATTATTATCTATCAATTGATTATTACAGCTTCGGTGTCAGTTGTCATGGCAATTCTAATGCCATTTACTAATTATTAGTAAATAGTAACAAATATGCCAAATCTAAATCGGAGAATCTGCTAAAGTACAGGAAAATAAAATTGAATCATTTGAATTTGCTGTATTTTTAAATACATTAGATTATGCTGCTATATTTTAGAAAAACGTATATGTAAATATTCATGTGCCTGAGAATAAATCAATTGGCATCAGCACATAATTATGATGGCAAAGATATGGACTTACCATTGGAGACTGTTGATCAAATATGCCTTGTTCCTGGCGGTCCAGCATTGAGTTGAGTCGTTGAGCCTGCAAATAATATAATGATTAGCATTGTCACCAATTGGAAATATGTGGCTTCTTTTTCTTGTCACTAGTATTATCAAACAGTATAGTGAAAGGATTTTAAGTGCACCTCAGAGAGGCTCCTTTCGAGCATTACTACAGACCTCAAGTCTCATTTTTGTTTTTCAATTTTCGTGTCGTCAAACCGTTTTCATCAAGACTTCTCAGCACGTCCGGTAGAGGCGCTTTTTGAGACTCCATACAAAAACAGCCTGACGATACGTAAAACATAACTAAAACTTTGGATGGTGTGTGCGTTATGCCTCTCTGCTCCTCTGCGAGAGAGCATGCCTCATCACCTGTACAAAGAGCGTGTTCTCTTGCTGCCTGCGGCGCAGCTCGTCGTCCTGGTGACGCATGCGCTGCGACATCTCCTCCTCCTGCCGCTGCAGCTGCGCGCGCTCCGTGTCGCGACGCGTCTCGGCGGCGCGCTCCGCCATCTCCCAGCTGCGCTTCTGCCGCTCGCGATCCTGCTCGCGCTGCCGCAGCTGCTCGCGAAGCAGCTCCGTCTCATGCTCGTATCTGCGGTTATACCACTTGTGCTAACATCCGAAATGCTGGCTGATCACCAATTCATTATGATATACCGCGTTTACACTCAGCCTACAATACACTGCCAATTTTTGCACGTCACATTTCATGTTACATACCTACATAGATACAAGTAAATTTTTTTGCTGATGAAATGAAGTGTAGTTCCATGGATAAATAAAAATTGTATAATTGTTAATTAGATATTTAAAAAACCAAAATAAAGCACACATACTTGGCATATTCCATCTGTGCTTCAAGTTTCTCTTCTTCAGCTGACAGCTCCTTCTTTAGCGCCTCTTCCTTCTGTCGGTGAAGTTCATGCAGCTGCTTCCATCTGGTGCCATATTCATGCTCAAAGCTGTTTAACTCCGAGAACCTTGGGCCAACCTATTTGGAAATCAACATGTTCATAAATTAATTTTGCATAAATAAACATTTCTCACTGCTTTTACAGACAAACAGAACTTTTGTCATAAGTATAGTTAAAAAAATCTTTATTACCTCACGAGCCTTCAGGAACTCTGGATGCTTTTTGGGAAGGTTTTTTTCTGGGTATCCATCAAACTCATCAGGTTCTTCAAAGCTTTCCACAATCACTGGTCTAAGAGATGCAGTCAAGAAGAAGCACTTCTCAGTGCAATTACGAATAGCGGCCAGTGCGCTAGGTTTGCGTGAGTACTCAACAATACCCTCTCCAAGAGGTTTCCCTCTCTCGTCTACCCTGACGTACGCCCTCTCTATTCTGCCGAAGATCTCAAAGCCACGGTACAGTAGCTCGTTTGAAACCCACGGCGGGAGATTCTTAACACGAATTGCACAATTGTGAGGTGCAAACCGCACTCTCAAGTTTCTGCCGTTTCGCATTTTGCCATCTAACTCACGCTTTGCCCTCTCAGCATTTACACGGAAGTCCTAAAACATGAACATGTGTTATTTTTGCTGAATGTTATAAATCAAATGTTTTCTGAACATGTTATAAATCAAATCTAGTGCAAATATTCACCATTTTAATAAAACCAAAGTTTTTTTCTTTATTGATAAAAAGCTCAGCACATTCACCAAATGCCGAGAACAGGCTGGTTATTTCTTCTTCAGTAACATCACTTGTAAGGTTGCCAATGTACAACCTGCTCCTTCCATTGAATTTAACTTCATCTTGGTCAATTGATGGAATGTCTATCAAGGGTCCCATCAAATCTCTTAGCTTATTAGCTAGCATGTGCTCCTACAAAATAAAATATACGTTTATTTCGATTAGTGAGACATAAATATACTGTTAGAAAAAAAATTATGATACACAATACAGATTCACAAAAGGTTAATAAAATAAATATTAATAATATTGGTGGACTTTCCACACATCATTATCTCGCCCTTAGCTAGCCTTAGCCTAGCCTTAGCTAGGTTACCTAGAATTGATTCAAAACCAGTTTACTGCTATTAAATATAAAATGCATTTTAAATTACCTCTCTCATAGGTTGTTTGCCATCCATTAGTGGACCCCTACCCCGCTGCTGATTACGAGGTGGGCCCCCCGGGCCTCCTGGTCCTCCTGGTCCTCCAGGACCTCCAGGACCTCCTTGACCACCTGGACCCCTATTCCCAAACTGCCTGTTGCCTTGGTTGAATCCACCTCCTTGTTTGTTACCGGGACCTCCATGGTTCCACCCACCTTGCTTGTTACCACCAAAGTTTCCATTGACATTCTAGAAAAACAAACAGTTATCAAACTTGCCCAAGACTAGTCTTCACACTAGACTACTTCTAGAACAATGTAATGAACTGAAGGATTTTACCTGGTAAGTAATGGCTTTGATGGCTTAACTTTGATGAACTTTTATAAAAAACTGTTTCTTTAGCTTTGATTTATAAATTAACTAGCGACCCGCCCGCGCGCCCCTGCTTCGCACGGGTGCACATATCATGCATGTATTATACATATAAACCTTGCTCTTGAATCACTCTATCTATTAAAAAAAACCGCATCAAAATCCGTTGCGTAGTTTTAAAGATTTAAGCATACAAAGGGACATGGGGACATAGGGACAGAGAAAGCGACTTTGTTTTCTATGTAGTGAAGACATAGGTAAAGTAGGCATGGGATATATCAAAATAAGCTTGCAAGCTACTTTAAAGGATGTAGTGAAGTGGAGGTCAATAAGGAGATGTCTTACCTTTTGCAGTTGGTTTTGATTAACATTCTCGTTGGATTCCTTGTGCTCAATGACAGCCTTGTCAACTTTGTCTTGGGATTCAGGCACCTTGCCAGAAGCATTCTGGGCTGGAGGTTGATTCTGCTGGGCAGGTATATCAGGTTTCTGCTGTTGTGATGGTGGCTTATTATTCTGCTGTTGTGGAGGAGGCTTATTCATCTGCTGTTGCAGAGGTGGCTTATTCATCTGCTGTTGTGGAGGAGGTTTATTTAACTGCTGTTGTGGAGAAGGCTTATTCTGTTGCTGCGGTTGTTGAGGTTTGTTTTGCTGTTGTATTTGGTTTTGTGGTGGCTTATTCTGTTGTTGGATTTGAGGTGGCTTATTCTGTTGTTGGATTTGAGGTGGCTTATTAATTTGTTGGTTTTGCTGAGGAGACTGTTGTGGTGGTTTCTCAGCTGCAGCTGGGCTTGATGTCACCTGACATAAACAAAGTTAGTTAAGTATGTACCATACTCATGTGTAATAAAACAGGGACTTTGGTTTCGGATAAACCTATTGCACAAATATCTACTTTCTAAACTATGAACTTTCATTCTAAAATTCTGTTTTACAAGGATACACAAAAAATTTTGTTTATTTTTATAAATAAATAATGCTGGACAGTCCACACAGCACCATTAGCCCCACAGTAAGCTACTCAAAGCTTGTGTTATGGGTACTAGATGACTGATATATTTAATACATTATACAATGTGTTAATTAAGTAGTATATAAAAACAAAGAGTGTGTATTTAGACCAAGCACTGGAATACATTGACGTGTGCAAAAATTTAAAATATCGTTTTCCAAATTCCTATACAAAAGTAAAAATATTATAATCTAAAATAATTGACACAACCCTATAAAACGAAAACGTACCCAACGGCCACCATCAGCAAAAGATCCGCCTATTCTCGACAAGGGTGATTTTTCTGTAAAATGACCGGTTGCCACACCCCGAGCAGATTTAATTTGTTGATGGTTTCCTTTGTTTTGAAAGATCAATAGCTTTGTATTTCGTGGTTCCAAATTTCTCAGAACAAAGTGGTTGACCAGATAGATGACTTTACAATGGACAAAACTCAATGAACCTTTACAAAAAATATGTTGAGCAGATGTTGACTGTCCAGACTCTCAAAACCAACACAAATCAAAATATCTACTTAGGTATTTTCAAAATGGATAGGCAGATCTTTTGGTCATAGTACGCGTGCTCATGTCGCACCTACACTTAAAAAATACATTAAAGTTTTCATGTTTTTTTATTTTTCAGTAGTTGCCTAGCTAAACAAGCGACCAAACCCTTGACATGATAATTATTGCTGGTTTTTAATGATTTCACTGGTATCACTGGATATAACTGGATTTAGGCACGTTTAGAACTCTAGGGAAACATTCTAAGCACTTCTAAGAAAAGGCTCGCCGTGGATGGCGCCTTCCATAAAGCTCACGCGAGTGCTGCTGTGACACACATCATGTCATAATATTCGTTGTTTGAATACATCTCACGAACCGATAGTAACAATGCGAAATGTGTACTGAGACTGACTGACTGCCTGACTGATGTAAGTGAGTGAAGTAATAATATCACTGCAAGGTTGCATCCCCATTCATTGTTGCCCATCAACAAAAAATGGGGAGGTGTTTATTTTTTGCGCAAAAATAGGCATGGTTCGCCGTAAAATGTAGATTAAGAAAGACTCAGAATAGTCAATACTTTATTCCTACTGTACAAATTGCAGTTGAATAATGTTATTTGTAATCTTGTGTCTAATTACAACAACAGTGAAGCAAACACCCTAGTAAAGTAACACGTTTTAGTTTCAAGTACTATGAAAATCATTAAAATGCCAACTATTAATTTTACAAAATGACACAGCCATCTCAGTAATCAAACAAGAATAAATCATCAAGTCTCGTGAGAGCAACCCCTAATTTTGATCTGATGGGCTTGCAACCTGTGACTTTTTGAATACCTACATCTGCTAAATATGTCAAAAGTTTGTAATGTTGACGTGCTTCTGACTAATCCCATTAGATATCCTTAAAGAATATCGAGTTTGTACTTACTGCCTACGTAAGTACCAAAGACCTGAGAGAATGTTTACCGTGCCTAGGGATTACAGTCATTTAAATATTTATCTAACTATTAGGTAAATTTTACCTAGATTTAAACCTCAAACTCAAAAGTAGAATTATGCACTTTAATAATTGGTGGCAGTTCTGTTACATATTATGTCTACTCTCTGCAGTTCACAACTAGAGTTCGAAGAATAGCTGTTAATAGGGCTGCCTCATGGTGCATTTAGTTTCAATTAAGATGTAAGTTTAAGAGGCATTTCATGAATGAAAAACTTTGAAAATTAAAAAATCATAGAACAAAAGTTGTTCACCATGACCTGCAGAATATCCTGCTTCGGTTTCTCTATACTATTAAATAAACACCTTGTATACTTACATAGATAGTTATTTTTTATTATACATAAACACCCAGACCAAGGGAACAAATTTCTGCAGATCTTACACAATATTGTTCCGAGGCAGGAATCGAACCCGCAACCTCTTGCGTCGCAGGCAGACTCTCGCCTGCTGCGCCACTGAGGTCGTCAAAATCTCATTACAACCTCTCTTTTAGTTTAATTTGATTGTTCGAAAAGGGTAATTACTTACTAAATTATACTTTTAACATTTTGGTATCAGAATTAGTTCAAAAGTTCCTAATTCTACATTTGAATTTGTTAGTGAAGCTTGAGGCAAATCATTAAAAATCTGTGGCTAGGGTTCTGAGTTGCCATGACTACATGGTAGGTATTTTTTGGCAGTACACTGCATACTGCCAAAAAAGTTATATTGCCCTTGTAATAGTTATGTAGACCCTAGTTCTGTTGTTTGACTTCTGAGGTCAATGACCTTATAAGCCCTATGAGATGAAATAAAAAAGATGTCACATTTTATCCAAATTTTGTATTTTTTACATATTACTGCACACTTTTTGCTGTACCTACTGACATATATCACAGCCAACTAACTGCCATGGATTCTTAATCATAACCTTTTACTTTTGAAAGCCTCAATTTGATATTTTTATCTTGAGTTTTATGACATTCCAATGTGTGATCAATTTGTAGTTACCTACCTACTGAGGTATTTCTGTAGGTACAGACAGACTTAATCACAAGACGGGGAAAGAATACATATTTTCGTAGGTAGGTAGTTATTTACAAAGGTGAATGCCTCATCCAAACTATCATAAAAGTAGATATTCATAATCTCTCCATTTTATCCAATTCCCATCGCATCTAAACATTCTCAAAGCTTAACAAAATGGCGTCTGGTAGGCACGGCACGAGTGATGCGTCGTCATAAGATGTTTTCGATACACGTTCTATTGCTATAATTTCTTTAAATTTACTGTGACTACGGCAAATAAATGTGTGGACTGGTGAAACCTTCACAAGCAGTGGAGTACCGTTTCAGAACTGACCTCATTGTTGGGGCGTTGACCCTGATTCGGATTCCTGGGCTGATTGGGCTCGAATCGAGATTGGCGAAACCCTCCACGGTTGTTTCCACGTCGGCCACCTTGCCTCTGAGGCTGAGGAGGCCCACCAAACCCACGGTTTCCGAATTGATTCATATTTTGCATTTGCATACTGTAACAAAGTGAAAGCCAAGCCAATTTTATTGCTGGCTAGTCGAAATATAGGTAACCAATCGATACCTACAAGGGCAAATAATTACCTCAGGTTATCCCAGAAGAACAGGCACAATCACCGTTTCACACACAGCACAATGCAGTACTTATTTTATTTATTGGTGAATTCTATTCAACGGATTCGACGACAATCACACGCGACGCGCCACGCAACGAACGAAACGAATCAAATCAATGAAATCAACTGACAGTGTTGCATTGCAAAACGAAGAATCTGTTTTTCGGTAGGTTTGCCGGGAGCCAATAATGCACGACACGATAATGCACAGCATGATAATGCACACCCCAATAATGTACAGCCAATAATCCGTGTCCAGTGGCTTAGAGCATTTATAACGGGAGTTGCCAAGCGCTACTTTTAGTACTAAAATCTTTCTGCCGGTTTTCGCGGGAGGCGAGGTAGTACGGTACACAACACATTTACATAATCACGCATACTAATGCAGAAAAATTAAGCGTCCCTATAAACGCACACGCAAGTAAAAGCTGTACACCAACACAAAAACAATAACACAACTAAAGAATTACTGTTGTTACACTTTTGTTTAGTTACACACTAACACAAAAAACTAGTGATGGGTTGTAAAAAGACCGACAAAATGAATGATTTCATATGAATGAAATCAGGGTGGTTCAAAATCATATACTTTTCCTTTTTTTAGCCAAGATTAACAAACGTGTACCTGTCTAGCCTAGTAGGTATTACTAAGTAAATAGAGTGCTGGCACCGACTCCAAAAATATCAGTAATTGTATAATGTCATAATAATAAAATTATAAGATTTGTTGAAAAAATGGATACCTATTTGTAAGTAGATTGAAATATAAATCCATAATGCAATTATTTTTAACTTTTTAGTGTATTTTTCATAACAAATTGGATAGCAGTTTTGGAGTCGGTTTTTTTTTGTAAAAAATATTTTATTAAGAGTTTGTAGAGCGTAATCTCTAAAACTACTGAAACGATTTTAAAAATTATTTTACAAATAGAAAAGCTACACTGTTGTTGAGTAACTTTAAGCTATATTCTATTTTCGCAAGTAGTAAGTAATCTTTCTAGTAAGTAGTCTTTCATGAATGCATTTTTAGATAAATTTTTTGTTTCTTTATTGGTATGATGTGTCCAGCAGTGGACTTACATAGGCTGATGATGATGATTGGTATGACGGGGAAAGGTGATGAAAAATTGTGGCGACGATAAAAAAGTAGCCCATGTCCCTCTCCAGCTAACATACTACAGCTATACAAAAATCACGTTTATACGATTCTGCGTTCATAAAGTACAAAGAAAATAGCAATAAACCAACGACACAGCACAACTAATATTTTAAGGGAGCTCCATAAAGCGACGTATTGAAGGCAGAATGACAGAGACAGTTTTTGTAGAGTCCAATACTGAACCTTTTTTAAATCGGTTAAATATGGGTACAAAAAACACATCGCATTTTATTCTAATTTTACGTTCATTCCATCATTCATTCAATCGATTTCGCTCAACTAGTCCCCACACTACGCCTTCTACCAAGGAATATAAATTCACCGACACCTCCTACCAAGACGATGGCGTCGTATTAAAACTGTCGTAACTGGTATTCCATTAAACGTAATTACAAAACCAATTGACTAAAATATCACTTACTTGTGATAGGAAATACCGTGTTCCCTAAAGTTTGATGTCTCTGATCTCCTTTTACACCGAAATACCGCACAATTCACCATTTTTACTGAGCACTACTTCGCGACACGAAACGACAACTAATGGCCGCGGTGATGAGTGAAGTAGTTTTATATAACGTGCATGGCCAAATCGCGTCTTATGGCCGGCAGAGGGGTACGCCTTGCGTTAACATCTCCATTATAAATGCTCTAAGTCCAGTGGTCACGGATTATTGGGGTGTACATTATTGTGGTGTGCATTATTGGCCGTACATTATTGGCACGTGTCGATAATGTACAACACAATAATTGGAAGCCAATTTGGTACCTACTCGAGCCTCGTTTGCACTGTACCAGTTCAATCAATCAGTTTGGTTATAACCCAGTAGGTTGTTAGGTTTTTTTTTGTTAACCTTAAGAATGGTGCGTGTCAGGTCAGAGGGGCACTTTTGTCGACTTAAGTCACAAAAGTAACCCAGTAGGTTAGGTTTTTTTTTTGTTTTTTAAGGTACTAAAGACAACCCAAATTTTAACTTTATTACGCCACCAAGCGACTAAAATGTTTTGAGGTTAGGTTACATTAATCGGTTTTTCTCAGGAGTGGTGCATTTCCTAAGGATAGGAGTGGTACCAGGAGGAAGAGGGGGACCCCCTCCCCTCCCTCCTCCTTCTCCCCCCCTTTTTCATGGTTCCGTTTACTAGTTTTACCCGCACATGAAAACGAGGCATAGCTTCGAAGGTACCAAACTGGCGTCCAATTATCGTGCTGTGCATTATCGTGCTGTGCATTATCATGCTGTACAATATCTGGCTGTACATTATTTACACGTGTCAATAATGCACAGCCAGCTAATGCACACCCCGATAATGTACACCCCAATAAAACGAATCCAATAAGGTACTTAAGTGGCTTCCAATTATCGTGCTGTGCATTATCGTGCTGTACATTATCATGTCGTACATTATCCGGACTCGGTTTGCCAGTAAAAAATCGGTAGAATTCGGTAGTTTTTTTTCTTGCATTTTTAACTAGCCAGTATTAGGATTTTTCATATAAGTAGGTAGGTAGGTGTAAAAAAACACATGACAAAAATAAACGAAAACTTTAAAATTGAACAGGTACTCGAGCGCTGTGTAAAGATAGAAACGTAAATAATGATAATTTTCTCGATAAAAAAATATCATAAAGATGACACTAAATCGATACCACGTCCATTACTAAGAGTTTTTCCTGAAATCATGTCATAGTTATATCAGAACTAGCTGATCCCGCGGCTTTGCTCGCGCTCGTTTACTTTGAAAATCTCATACAAACTTTCATCCCCTATTTTATCCCCTTGGGGGTAGAATTGATTAAAATCCTTTCTTAGCGAATGCCTACGTCATAACATCTACCTGCATGCCACAGCCCGATCCGTCCAGTGGTTTGGGCTGTGCGTTGATAGATCACTATGTCAGTCAGTCAGTCACCTTTGAAAAAAACTGAAACAGCTTCACGACTTTGATACCCAGGCACGGTAGATATATGTGAGCAACTTATAAGAAAATATATTATGTTTATGTTATGTTTATGTTTATAACCCCAGTGCCAGATATGTATGAACTTATGTGATCACTGAGCCGCACGCTTAGTGATTAGTGAGGCACGAGAAATACTTTACTGGCTCGTGCCTCACTAAGCGTGCAGCTCAGTTATCACTTAAGAGTCCGGTGACAGCGGCTCGCAATTTCGAGGTGCGATTTGCTATTATTTCATTTTATTTCATTTTGGGGAGGTTGTTTGAAATAATAACTCTAAAGAAACACGCATAAATACTGTTCGAACACAAATAATACAATAATATAAGGGAAATGTGCTTGAGTCAGAAATCATTTTGGTATTAGGTAAACGTAAGACCAAACATACTAATACCAAAATGATTTTTGATTCGGGCATGTTTCCCTTATATTATTGTATTATTTGTGTTCGAACAGTATTTATGCGTGTTTCTCTAGAGTTATTTTTTCAAACAACCTCCCCGAAATGAAATAAAATGAAATAATAGCCAATCGCACTTCGAAATTGCGAGCCACTGTCACCGGAGCCTTAAGTTCATACATATCTGACACCGGCCTAACGAAGAGTTGGATGGAGGAACAAATATGTAAAAAAGTAATTTGTAAAGCCCGGCTGCCCCACATTTTCGTGAGAACGCCAGAAAAACACAAGAGAATGTGGAACTTTGTTTAACATGTTCTTATCGCGTTCTCGCGAGCAAGTAAAAGCTAACCCAAGTTGTATAAGTCATCTTGACTAACCTCATATTCAATTCGAGTTAACTCGAGTTGGTGTTTATCCCGAGTTGGCACATCACTAGCGAAGCGTGCGAGACGCTACGTACGTACGACCACCCTGACGCAACAAGGAACGTCAAAAATTTTGTATGGACATGGACAATAATCTGCTGACTGCTGAGGAGCCTCAAGGGCTTCGGGCAGATCTGACGGGTAGCCCTTGAGGCTGTTCGTCACCCACCGCCGGTCGGCTGGCAGCCAATATTCGGAAAACCTATAAGGGACTTGTACCTTTATTGTATGTCTATGGATAGCTAAAAAATAAAGCCGCACACTTTATCCTGGGGTTTTTACCTTGCTGCAGAAAACGAACCCGAATACACTATCATATCATCTACATTTGACACTGGCAAGGTCTGTTGAATGACGGACGGACATCATGACAGGTGCTAGGGAAAAAAGAAGAGAATAATTAAATCAAAGAGAATGTAAAACTACGAGAACTTATGAAATAAATAAACAAAACAGTATGTAATTATAACAAATAAACAGTAAATAGTTAATTTACTATACTCTAATTAACGGTTAGGTAAGCTTGCGGCGAAAAGCTTCTGCTCTGCTCCGTTTGTCTTTCTTGCTCATGCTATAGAAAGGTATAATGGAACCGCCGCCAGCCTTGCCGGCGGTAGATATTGGTGGAAGTGATGAGGACCTACCCAATAATATGGATCTAAGATACCCCATGCTATCATTTGAAAAACAAATATTCGTTGATGTTTTTGAAAAAGATGCACTAGTTGTTATGGCTAAGTAAGTAAAAAAAAGGTTAAACTAAAGGCAACCCTTGTACCTGGGATGAGGGTTGGGGATATGAAGGTCGCACGTGGGGGTTCGTAATCGTAGATGTTATTTGTAGGTTTGAATAAAACATAGGTATGCAATAAAATTGTTGGAACTTCACAGATGCACCTTCCTGCTATATTTTTTCCATGATAACACTAAACTTCTTAGTTCTATTGTATGTAGGTGGTTTAATGTACCTACCTTATTTCTACATAGATTGCAGCACCCTACAGGGTACATGTACTTGCTTATTAGCTATGCTACCTTAGACATAAGCTATAATATAACTGATGTACCTATGTACATGTTGGCAATAAATAAATCTAAATCTAGTTCTAAGTCTACCTACCTACTTAAAAAAATATGTTATATAACATTAATATTACCTACTTATATTTTGTTACAGAGGTCTAAACTATAATACAGTATTATCAAATTTGCTGTTTGTTTACAAAGATCCAGCACACTTAGTACTGGTGGTCAACAGCAGTGATCATGAGGAAAAGTATTTCATGGATAAGTTTAGCCTCACATCATTACCAAACCAAGGCCAAGAAAGGTAAAATAAACCTTAATAAAACTTTCAAAGAACTACTTACCTACTATTTCAAGTTAAAATTGAAATGGGGAATCAATAAATTGTACCTTCAACCATTCAAAGGTTATAGTGGTCTGATGACTTGTAGTAAACTAGTGTGGTGTTGCCGGTGTAATTACAGGCAAATGAGGCTTAACATATATGTCTCAAGTTGATGGACACAGGGCATGTTCCTATTGTGTGTGACTTAACGAGGCAATGCTTTGTTATAGGTGATGGTTACCACTTAACATCAGGTGGGCCATGTAGTTGTTCCATCAGCTAGGTGTATTTAAAACTAAACAGTGACTCAGTGACAGTTGAATAGGTAATTTTTAAGCAAAGCCACCGATCTCTTGAACTTCATGCAAGATAGGTACCTAATATCCACATAACCAATGACGTAAGTAGTGAGGGCATCCAAATATTTAATTGGGTATCTACATGCTCTCATTTTGCAGTACCTATTTGGTAATCCTTTTGTGTCAGCAAGCCTTTTTGCTGCTAGAAGACAGAGCTAAAATAGCAATTTTAAAATTACAGAGAAAAGACATACCTAGAAGGTGGAATACACTTTGTTTCCACTAGGATTCTGGTAGTTGATCTCCTCAAAAACAGAGTGCCAATCTCTCATATTACTGGAATCATAGTTTTAAGGGCCCACACTGTGTTGGAGTCTTGTCAAGAAGCATTTGCCTTGCGATTGTACAGACAACAAAATAAGGTACACAGTGTTTCCACTAAACCTATTTCCTATTTTAAAACTTTCTATTGTTATAAAAATCACTTACAAAGCCTTTTTATGAAATTGGTGTGTTGAATAAATTGTATTGTTTCAGACTGGATTCATAAAAGCGTTCTCTAATTCTCCAATATCATTCACTTTCGGATTTCACCAAGTTGAGAAAGTCATGAGAGCATTGTTTGTAAAGGAATTATTTTTGTGGCCAAGGTAAATTACACAGTGTACTAAAATCAATGTACTAAATACTACTGCCGCGCCGCCGCTTACATTAGCCTAATGTGAAAACGCCAATGACAGTTAATTCAAAGATTTTTTAAAGGTTTCATGGCATCATCATAAAATGTCTAAAGACTAGGCAGGCCCAAGTGGAAGAGTTGCATATTCCCCTGACAACCAATATGAGTTCAATTCAAATATGTCTTCTAGATATCATGAACTACACTGTGAAACAGTTGAAGAGTATGAACAAAACCTTAGACATGCAGGTATGTTTGTATGTTGTTTTTTTAAGCTAAGTTACAACTTGGGTTGTGAGTTTATTTTTATTGGTGTTATGGGTGCCAATTCTGACTTTGTTTATTATACCTTTTCCTTATTTACTGAATACTTAATATGATTTAGAGGTACATATACTTGAAACTATACTACATTTCATTTTCAGGAAATAACCACAGAAAACTGTATTACAAAAAAATACCATAAAATACTTCAGTCACAACTAGACTGTGTTTGGCATCAGTTGAGTACTAGAACAAAAGAGTACATTCAAGATCTGAAAATATTGAGAAGCATGATCATGTAGGTATTCCTACAGGATTACACAATTATTTATATACCTACATCATGTTATGATGATACAAGGCTTTAATTTCAGATCTTCAGATGAGGCTAGCAGTCTATCCTTGATTTATCTATGTTCTATAAAAATCTACAAGAGCAGCACTTTTCCATGTATACTAAATGAATATATATAAGGAGTTTAATAGGCACTTTTTGTTTTAGAAATTTAATCCATGATGACTCAGTTTCGTTTTATGCTTTAGTGAGTAAATACCGCACTCCTGAGTATGCAATGGTCAATTCTGGATGGATACTCTTGGGCTCGGCAGAGCAATTATTTCGATTGGCGAAATCTAGAGTTTTCAACTCTAAAAACGGTAAGTATGTCATAAATACAAAGCAAGTCAAACAAAGGCTACCTTACCAATGCGTTGGGCGTCGCGTCGATCGTCAAAATTTAACCGTAATATTAATATTGATTACAGTCAAACACCACATTTCATAATTGCAATTTCAGAATTCGACCCAGAACCGTCTCCAAAATGGAAATGCCTAAGCGACCTGCTACTCAACGAGATACCAGAAGAAGTACGTAAAAAGAAAGATGGTACCCTTAAAAACACAAAAATATTAATACTATGCCAGGACAACAGGACTTGTTGCCAACTTAACCACTACCTAACAATGGGTGCCAACAAATACTTGTTTTACACGGCTTTTCGACGCGACCTGACTATAAACACTGTAGCATCTAAATACAGCGGTCTAAGGAATACTATTCCAGCAGAAAGCGACAGGAGTAAAAAAGAAAAAAATCTGAAGGCAGAAGTAGTTGAAACCACAAGCAAAGAGTTGGAAGATATAGAAGACGAGTTTGAGATGGACGACTCGAACCGGTCTAATTATTTGCTAACGTTAACGCAAGTGACGCAGAGTAAAGCCAGTAAGGAAGTAGATGATACTCAGTTCGAAGCTTTCACTCAGGTAACTAAACTGGCCAAGTGCGAGTTGATATTACGCACTAAGGGATTCTGGTTCCATACCACCATACAATGTGAAAACTATTGGTATTTGGTAAACAACGAGATGGGTAGACGCCATAGCGTTGATCATAATTATTTATTTATGTTTCTTGGCATCTGCTATCTTCTAAAAACAACAAACAATTTAAATTAATTAGGCTACAGCTGAGATTTAGTAAGATCCTTTTAGGTCTAGCCTCGAAGTAAGCCCTGCTTGGTTTCGGGTTATAGCCTAAAAGTACTGACACACGTGCTTATTTTCGAGCTAAAAGCATGTTTTATCCGAGCCTTGCTCAATAAAAGCACGTGTGAACAGGTTGTGCTTATAAATAAGCATGCTTATTTGGTCGTACGTTGGTTGAATTTTGAGCATGCTCAAAATAAGCGCTTTAAGCGCGCGTGTCAGTACCTTAATAAACATTGACGACCTCAGTGGCGCAGCGGGCGAGTGTCCGCCTGCGACGCAAGAGGTTGCGGGTTCGATTCCCACCTCGGAACAAATTTGTGTACGATCTGCAGAAATTAGTTCCGTTGGTCTGGGTGTTTTCTATGTATAATAAAAAATATATATCTATGTAATATAATGTATTAAATATATCAGTTATCTAGTACCCATAACACAAGCTAGTAGCTTACTTTGGGGCTAGATAGTGCTGTGTGGATTGTCCAGCATTATTTATTTATTTATTTTATTACTTTTTTATTTACAGATGGACGATTTAGATATAACACGGATCGAGACGGAAAAACCATTAATATGCATTCAAACATTCAAAGAAAACGGCAGCATGTTTTCCCTTGAGCGTACTCTAGAAAGTCTACGGCCGGAGTACATTATCTTATACCACAGCGACGTAGCAGCAGTGCGGCAGATAGAGCTGTTTGAATGCAAGAAAAAGCCAGAAGAACTCATCTGTAAAGTTTACTTTCTAGTTCACGATAAAACTGTTGAAGAACAAGCTTATCTTACGTCTTTGAAGCGTGAAAAACAAGCGTTTGAAATACTGATTCAAACTAAAAGTGTAAGTTGAAAAATCCTACTCTAATATTATAAACGCGAAAGTTTGTAAGTATGGATGGATGGATGTTTGTTACTCTTCCACGTCGGAACGACTGAACGGATCTGGATAAAACTTGGCAGAGAGATAGATTATAGTCTGGAATAGCACATAGGCTACTTTTTATCCAGTGGGAATACCGGGATTTCAATCTGCGCGGGTGAAACCGTGAGGCGCAACTAGTGTATGTATAAGTAAAGGCATACGCACCACAAGTATCATAATTAAATGTTCGTCTACCCTACAGGTGATGGTAGTGCCCTCCTATCAAGACGGGAAGACTGATGAATATTTCATAATGAATGAGGAGCCAGTGGATGAGTCACTTGTAAATACAAGAAAAGCAGGTAAAATAAATGTAAATGAATGACTGAAGTGAAGCGGGCGGAACTGTACGCATAAAACCTGTACCCTAGGCCTCGTTTTTGTGAAAGCTCGGTCATCACTAATCGGCTGTCAAGTTACGAGCTTTTTCAGCCTTTACTTCAATTAGATTATTTTGCCCGGACCAATATCTAACAATATTATAAATGTGAAAGTTTGGATGTATAGATGTTTGTTAATCACGCCAAAAAAACCAAAATCTATATCTCTGCAAAGTTTCATCTAGATCCGTTCTGCATCCATCCATACTTACAAACTTTCGGTTTTACAATATTATTAGAATTTAAATTTTTGTTCGCTTCGCTCACTCAATCAATTAAATTTTACCTACTTTTGACAGGAGGCCAAGTTACTCAGCCTAAAGAAACACCCACAGTTGTGGTAGATATGCGGGAGTTTCGCTCGGATCTACCGGCTTTGCTCCATAAGAAGGGCATCAATATAGAGCCTGTTACAATAGCAGTAAGTTATGTACATTATTATTGGATGTTCTATTGAAGGCTGCAGGCAATTTTCTTAAAATAAATTATCTTTGATTGAGAGACGCCACAGAAGTAGATACAGGTTCTGTGTGGGGCGCCACTGGACCAAGAGTTTTTTGTATTGCTGTAATTCTGGCACATACATAGGTTAGGTACATGTGTTATTGGCTAAAACATCTGGATTGGATGAAGGTTCACACGACGTTGAATGAAACAAGCTCTAATTCTGATTAATTATTCAACAGATTGGTGACTATATCCTCACTCCAGACATTTGCGTGGAGCGCAAATCCATATCAGACTTGATTGGCTCTCTGAACTCCGGTCGCCTTTACACTCAATGCACACAAATGTGCCGCAACTACAGCAGACCAATACTTCTTATAGAATTCGATCAGAACAAACTGTTTAATTTACAGGTAAGGTACCTACGATACATGTATGTATGTATATCATTATATACCTATCATCATTATGTAGTTTAAAGAATTATATTGTTGGACACAACTTTAATTTTTATCCAAAGTTGCATCAGTTACAGGACAAAGCTAGACAGAGAAAAACCTTAAAAAAATTCAAAAACACAAAAAAATTGTGTGGTTCGATCACGCTATATCGCCTTAGTAAATAAATAAATATTGATTGATAATTAGTATCTAGCCCTAATCTAAGCATTGCAAAATGGGAACTAGATTGCTGATAATTATAATACTTAAGGGTCCGGTGACAGCGGCTCGCAATTTCGAGGTGCGATTGGCTATTATTTCATTTTATTTCATTTCGGGGATGTTGTTTGAAATAATATCTCTAAAGAAACACGCATAAATACTGTTCGAACACAAATAATACAATAATATAAGGGAAATGTGCTTGAGTCAGAAATCATTTTGGTATTAGGTAAACGTAAGACCAAACATACTAATACCAAAATGATTTCTGATTCGGGCATGTTTCCCTTATATTATTGTATTATTTGTGTTCGAACAGTATTTATGCGTGTTTCTTTAGAGTTATTTTTTCAAACAACCTCCCCGAAATGAAATAAAATGAAATAATAGCCAATCGCACTTCGAAATTGCGAGCCGCTGTCACCGGAGCCTTAAATCGTTTTTTGTATTTACCTAACCTATCTATTTTTGTATTTACCTTACATATAATAATATTATAACCCTTTAGATCAGATAGATCCTCTTAGTACAACATTTACCTATACAATTCGTTGTTAGACTACTTTCATCAGGGTATACTTCCCACGCTAGTTATATAATTACTAGCTGACCCGGCAAACGTTGTTTTGCCATATAAATTAAATTACTAAAATGGCTATTAAAAAATAAGGGTTGATCGTAGAAGGGTGAAAATTGAGGATTGTATGTATTTTTGTATGTTGTATCATAAAAAAATAGAAATTAAAAATTTTGTCTAAAAAATAAATTTAGGGGTGGACTACCCCTAACATTTAGGTGGATGAAAAATAGATGTTGGCCGATTCTCATAGATACCGGATAAGCACAAAAAATTTCATCAAAATCGGTCAAGCCGTTTCGGAGGAGTATGGCAACGAAAACTGTGACACGATAATTTTATATATTAGATTTATGACACAGGGCCATTTCGTCGTATCATCAGACATGTCGGGAGCAGATATCCAACAAAAACTGCAGCTCCTGACGATTCATTTCCCGAGGTTGAAGCTAGTGTGGTCGCCGAGCCCATACGCTACAGCAGAACTATTCTTTGAGCTAAAGGTAACTCGTCAGTTTTTCAATAACACTTCTAAAATACTTAGGATTTTTTTTCGCACCAGTAACAAAACTCTGGGAAGCTCGCCATCAATTGAAACCCGAAATCGCGAAAAAACGAGGTCGTTTATTTCACGGAAGAAATGGTTATTTGTCAATCCATTCAGTAGTTTAACTATTCAGAATCAATCTCTCGCTTCACTGACCCAGCTTCAGGATATTTGTACCCTTGACCTTGAGAACCTTGACAAAAGATCAAATCAACAGCCAGAAACCCCAGTCACAAATCAGTTCCTCATACAGACAGTCAATTACGTTCAAGATGGACATAAAGTCGATGGTACTAAATAAAATCGGTAATATTATGTTGCAGCAAGGAAGAAAAAATCCCAGTGCCGCCGACGCGTTAGCACTTAGCGGCGAAAACCCTGCCGACGATATGAACTACGAAAGATACAACATATTAGTCCACGATTTCGTGCAGAAACTGCCCGGAGTTACCTCTAAAAATTTGGCGAGGATTATGAACAAGGGAGTGTCTATGGATAATCTTATAACTTTATCGCAAGTAAGTCAACCTGCGTGAGGTGCTACACGCACTTAATCTTGTAGCAATACCTATATGTTTAGATACCAACTGTATTATTTCAGGAAGAAATTCTAAAAATTGTTGAGAACAAGAATGAAGCAGGAATGCTGTATTCAATACTACATGTTAAGGCGAAACCTGCGGACAACAGTAAACAAGAAAAGCCATTTGCAAAGAAAAGGTTTATAAGCAAATTCAGAAATAATAATTAGTAGTAATGTTAAATATTTAATGTATTGATACATAGTCAAAGAATAAATAATAAGTTACAAAGTACACGTTTTCTGCCCAAAAATTGTAAATAACATTCCAGGTATACTCCAACTCTACACAGTTAAATTAAAATTATGTGAGATCAACCCTTTCTCTATGTAGAGTCCTCAACTATTAGAATCACTGCTGTAGTTTGTTTAATGCCAAGAACCTAAAACAAAAAACAAACCTATTCATTTCTAAATAAAAACAGGCTACAATTTTAGTACTCTTCAAGATCGAGTCGATAATTAATGCGCTGCTCGTGGCGGCGTAGCATTATGAACAGTAATAATAATACGTAGTTGTAATAATGACGTAGGGCAGCCACTTGTTAAATAAAATTCTTAAATCCTTGCAAGTAAGTGTGTTTACAAGGATATAAAAATACATAAAAAGTAGACATAGACATTTATTTAGATGAACAAACCTTTTATTTCCTTTATTTGCTGAATATTATTTTCAAACTGCACAACATTTAAACCCTGTAAAATTGTATTCTAGCTAAACTTATACACAATAATTATGTAAGTAGATTAATTACCATGTAACAGAAAATCATTTCTATTTCTATGTTAATTTCTTCCATAGCAATAGGATTTTTATTGAAGGGCATTTAGCACCTTATTATATACATTTTAAAAGTACATACCTACTCTATTTATTTATTATACCTATACATATTATAATTTTATCCAATGTATTAATGTTTTATACATATTCTATTCAAACAAGTTAAGCAAATTCATGGCAGTAATGTAAAAACATTTATAAAACTAAATATAATAACAATACAATTTTAATATTTATTCATATCAAGTACAACTAAGTATGCAATGTTTTAATGTGTCCAACTATAAGGAGAAATAATTATAGTTTTTTTTATTCAAGTAGTAGGTAGGTAAAAATGTTACTTATTGATTTTGTGACTAGATATATTTTGAACTATCCAAAATATATAGGATGCAGAAAAAAAAATTGGCCAGCTAAAGAGGATGTTTACTATGGCTGGGGATAATAGTCTATTTTTAAATACAATTATTATGGTTAAATGATCATCTCTCACATAGATGGCTCATAATAATAATCATCTCTCACATACATAAGTGTTAAATGAGGTGGCCTAACTATAGCTACATACCTATAAAACATACACAAGCATTGTGTCACTCACGATATTGGTGGTCCTTGTCAGTCAAAGGTACATAGATCACACTCATCAGTTTTTTCAATGTTGTTGTACCATCTTGTGCTTTATCAACCTGTAATTAATAGTAGATGGTTAAACAAGATGTTAAAGAGTAGTAAGTTCGTAATTGAAAATGGAGAAAGCAGTTCAAGATTTAAATATTTATTTTTAACCTATGATATCATGATATTACTGCACCATCTACATCTAGCAAGAACATAGGAGGGCGACCCCTGGTCCGCAGGCCGTATGCGACCCGGCCCGACTTTCGATCAACCCCGCGGCAACAACACAGTCATAATAACGTTATTTTTTGTATTAAATAAAAAAATAACCCTCTTTTTTAAATATCAAACCTATTTTATCTCTCTATGGAACGTGACTTCTTTTCAACATCCTAAGTTACAGTCTTGTTCTAGATCTAGTTCTTTTCTATTATTGGTTGAGTGAGCGAAGCGAACGAAATCAATCAACTTGGGCGATTTGGCGTTTTATGTATGCATGTATGTTTGTCCGGCCATAACTTACGAACTGTTGATCCGATCTGCATGAAATTTCATAAGTTGATAGCGTGTACTTGAAAAATTTACTGATAAGTATATGAGTAAAATCGGATGATGGGTTATTAAGTTATGGCGTTTTTTATGGGGGCAAAAATTAAAAAAGTTACACAAAAAATAAAGTTATGTGTCATATGAAAGGGCTTGGCTTGGACATAAGTGACACAAAAATATAATAATAAAAATAAGACATGTCTCTTAAGAGTCCGGTGACCCCAGCTCGCAATTTCAATTTGAGACGAGTCCAAAAATCGATCTGTGTATAGCTATCTCTGTTTAGCTGGTGCAGGCGCGTGTGGGGCAGGAACGAGGTACTACGTATACACGCACACACTCAAGCACCGCTACGGTTGTACTATTTTTCCTACGAAAGGTAGGTAGGTACCATAAACCTCTGCCATTGATAACAATTCGAAAGCGGTAGGTTAGGTACCTACTCACTCACCATGGTAACTATTTCTTTGGGCATGTCATGTGTGTAGTATGTTTATACTGCTTACCTTTTGCGTTTCATAGGTAGGTAGGTGCTTACATTTAGAAAAGTGCACTGTGCAAGTTTGGTACCTACTCCTACCTACCTACCTATTTTTAAAAAATATAAAAGTGAATACCTAGATACCTACCTATAGTTTGCTTTTTTTTCTGCTGCTGTTTTTTCTTCAAGTTAGGTATTTGACAAGGCCTACGCACTTATACCTATCTCAAGAAACCTATCAATCTATCAGGAAATAGGTACTTACCCATGTAGGTAGGTACCTAACCTACCTCTAGTCCAGCCAAATTCGGTGGGACATTTTTGTAAACTACCCGAATTTGGCTGAACTGTACCTACCTAGGTAGGTTCATCATAATTCGTCAAATTATGATCTGCTTCTAAAATAGGATTATATAAAATACGAGTAGGTAGGTACCTAGTGTACATACCTACCTATTATTATGAAATTATGATATGACTAGCTGCGCCCCGCGCTTTCACCCGCGCGTATTGTGTTACCAAAATAGCGCAAAAAATATGAAATTTCGATAAAAATATGCGTCGCACTCATCGCTAATGGCGCATCCACACATGCCGCCGGCTTTCAGACCGCCCTGCCGCCGGCTTTACCGGCGGCCAGCAGATACGGTTGCAATTTTCGCAGTAGTGTTGTGACTTATAAAATAAAAGTAAAAAATAAAAGTACTGCACTATCATCCCAGTTAAATTCTGTCATTTCGTTATTTATATGAAATGATGTTATATATGAATACGACAACAATACCACTCCGTATCGAAGCAGCAAGCAAGCAAACTGCCGCCGGCAACGAAAGAAAGCCGCGCGTGCCGCCGGGCATGTGTGGATGCGCCATAAGGTAACCTTAGTGGTGGGGATCAAAGTTATGGATCGCGACAGTGTACTCGGGTTTTTCCGATTTAGAGCCGGTGCGTGACGGACGTGTGCGACCACGGAAATATGTTTTCTCTGTTCCGTGTGTGCCACGCTCCGTAAAATTAAATGCGTAGTTATAATACTTTTAATTACTTACTGCTGAACTGATTATTTAGTTCAGTAAGTTATTTTACTAATAGAAAACTACATTATCCCTGAGTAGGTATTCAGTTACCTACAAATTTGAAGTTGTACCGTACCTACCCAACTTGGCGGAGGCGGCGGCGCGCGGCCCGCTAAGGCCCCCCCCCCCCCGGCGCCCCACGCTTCGCCAGCCACCGCGCCTTTGACGCCGCTCGCGCATTCCACCCGAGATAAAACCCTAAATTAGTATATTTTTTATATATTTGTGATATAAGATAAGGAAACAAAAGATCGATTTAAAATTAGGTAGTGGTAAGTATAAACAACCGAATCAATTTACTATTGAGGTAAGCCTTGTGGGGTAACCATATCGGTAAAACACTACGACATGTACTTACCTATAATGGTAGATAAAAAAAAAATATAGTGTGAGATATTACGGCTTGTTCGTCATCTCGCGGGTTATTACCTATTTTTTTTGTCATCAACTCGCGGGCCCATAAAAGTACAGTCATTATAAAAAATTGATTGAAACTAAAGTAAGTACCAACTATACTTCGTTGGTCTGGCTGTTTATGTATAATAAAAAATATCTATCTATGTAAGTATATAATGTATTAAATAGTCATCTAGTACCCAAAACACAAGCTTTGAGTAGATTACTTTGGGGCTAGATGATGCTGTGTGGATTGTCCAGCATTATTTATTTATTTATATAGACCTTTAAAAAAAATAAACATTGATTGTAGCTAGACTGCATCTACCTATTATTATATAATTTCGATTGAAAAGTACGGAATGAGGCAAGGTTACTAACCCCCGGTTTCTGAAAGCCCGATCAACACTAATCGGCTATCAAGTCACTTGCTATCTCTATCTAATTTGAAGAGTTCTTCTCCGTCACCTGTGGAGTGAAGCAAGGTTGCGTGCTTGCGCCAACTTTATTTGCTTTGTATTTCTCTGTCGTGTTCAGAAAGTTACCAACCTACCATTTATTTATAATAATTCGTACCGTCAATCACACTAATAGTTATTATAAATACAACAGTTGGGATGGACTTCATTGAAAGAAAAAAAATATTTATTTATCAAAAAAAGGAAAATGATATTTGCAGGAAAATGATATAATTTGCATTTCAATCAATCTCTACCTTTCCGAGACACCCTTTAGGTAATGGTAAGCATCAGAACCACTGGACCATGTTTTTTTTTATTTATTTATTTATTTTTTTTTTTAATACAACTAGCTGATGGAACAAGCAGATGGCCCACCTGATGTTAAGTAGTAACCATCACCTATAAACAAAACATTGCCCCGTAGGTCACGCACAATAGGAACGTGCCCTACGATGCACTACCCTGCGTCCATCAACTGTTCGATTTTTTATAAAATAAATATAAATATAAATATTGCTGGACAATCTACACAGCACCATCTAGCCCCAAAGTAAGCTACTCAAAGCTTGTGTTATGGGTACTAGATGACTGATATATTTAATACATTTTATACTTACATAGAAAGATATTTTTTATTATATACATAAACACCCAGACCAACGGAACAAATTTCTGCAAATCGTACACAAATTTGTTCAGAGGCGGGAATCGAACCCGCAACCTCTTGCGTCGCAGGCGGACTCTCGCCCGCTGCGCCACTGAGGTCGTCAAAGGTTATGTTTGGAAACTATCAATATTTATTACCTTTTTTGAACTATTTAGTACCTCAATTAGACACCCTATAGGTAATAGGGAATTTGACAACTAAAGGTGGAGGGAAATCCGGATCGTGCCCAAGAAGAACTCAAGAATCCAGACATTTCCGCACGAGTCTGATCGCCTGGTGACACTATGGCTCAATTCAGCAACGAAGCGGCGGTGTTTCGGTGTAAATAATTTTAAACATTTTGCTCATTGCTTTATTGCATAGAATCGCTTGAACAGAGCTCAGATTCTCTGACAACTTTACTTTTACTTACTTTATGGCTATGACGATAAAGTTTAAAACTGCCAACAGCTTCGGTGCCAAACTAAATAAAATAGGTACCTACAAGCCCCAGTCTGCGGCTTCGTACACGTTATTCTGTGTCTCCCTAATCGTAATCTATGCAAAGTTTGGAAAACAATGAAGGGGATGTCTTTGCGCATAGGTATAAAATACTTGCGAAATCACACCCCCTCCCCCTCTATCCAGCGTTCTTTTTGCGTGACGCGCACTATACATAATAATTACCTACGGAGGTATCTAGGTAGGTACCTACCTACTTCTCTACTTCACTTACCTAGGAACATAAGTAGATATAGTGCGCGTCAGCCAAAAAGAACGCTGAAAACAGTGGAGGAGATAAGTTTGCACATAGGTACGAGATACTCGATTATTTATTATTTATTATTATTATATTCTGCAATAAAATAGGTACCTATAAAAGAATAAAATACGAGTATGTACCTACATACCTACCCTACTTGCCTATTATTGTGAAGTTAGACATAGACATAGACAGTATTTTATTGGCCACAAAAACACACAGCATACAATTAGGGTATTGTAGGTAGGTATATTATAGTAGGTAGGAGATATTCCTTTCCGGGTATTGCTTTTTTACATCCTGTGCATGTAATCTTCATAAACTCCATGGTAGATAAAGTTCCAAAAAAAAAGATTAATAAAAAAAAAAAAAATTTTAGTGCAAAAAGTGAGTTTTGCGGTGGGACTTGAACTCGGACTGCTGCGCCGCTTGGCAGTCACTCGACGAACCAAGCCACCAAACTTGATGACGAGCTAGACGAAATAGTCAGATGCAAACAACGCGTTAGAGAAACAACAAGTTATGAAATTGACGACCTCTGTGGCGCAGCGGGCGAGAGTCCGCCTGCGACGCGAGAGGTTGCGGGTTCAATTTCCGCCTCAGAACAAATTTGTGTACGATCTGCAGAAATTTGTTCTGTTAGTCTGGCTGGGTGTTTTCCATGTAAGTATAATAAAAAGTATTTATCTATGTAAGTATAATTATGATGTATTAAATTGAATACCTATAATTGTATCAGTTATATAGGTAGTACCCTTATCACCAGCTTTGAGTAACTTACTTTGGGGCTAGATGGTGCTGTGTGGATTGTCCAGCATTATCCTATTATCCTACAAATATTATAAACGCGAAGTACCTAGGTATGGACCTTCCTCTCCTTCTGGCGTTTTTTTTGCGTGTACGCACTATACATAACCTAGGCACCTACCTACTTATCCTACTAATATCCTACTATGCTAATCCCGTGGGAATACCGGTATATAAAACTACGTGGGTGAAACCGCGGGGCGCTACTAGTCCTACTAATATTATAAGCGTGAAAGTTTGTAAGTATGGATGGATGGATGTTTGTTACTCTTTCACGCCGGAACGGCTGAACGGATCATGGTGAAAATGAGCACAGAGATATAATATATCTAGTCTGGAATAACACATAGGCTACATTTTATCCCGTGAGAATATCGGGATTCAAACCTACGCGAGTGAAACCGCGGGGTGCTACTGGTTTATTACAATAATGGATGTTTTTTTGTTATACGTAGAAAACACCCAGACCAACGGAACAAATTTCTGCAGATCGTACACAAATTTGATCCGGAGCGGGAATCGAACCCTAGGTAATAGGTAGGTACTTCCCTAATTCACATACCTATATAAACAACATGTTAGATAGATAGGTACCTACGTAAATACATATTTACTCTAAATATGAAAACAACTAGGTAAGTAAATTATGTAATAGAGTAGGTACCTAAGTGAGGTAGGTATAATGAGATCCCCCATACGTTCCGAGTTCATAACAAGAACCAAACGAACTGAAAAATATCGAAGTCCGTAAACAAAGCTACAAATAAACAGGTCGCAGTACCTATGTAGGTACTTTTTGTTTCCAACAACCAAAGCAGGATATCTCAATCCAAGCCAGCAGCACAGTCAATATATTACTGAACAAACAAATACGCACGCACGCACAACACAGTAGGTAGGTAGCTTGTCAGGACACTGATTTAGAAAATAACACATAACAATAGCCTCTCATACCACAGTACCTAGGTGTAGGTACCCCAACGATGACCTCCGAATGAGCCCCGCCGCGCTCCAGACCCTGAGCAACGCGGCGGTGGCGTGGAGGCGGCGCGGCGGTGGCGCGGCAGGGCGGGCGGCGCATAAATAGACACGTTTCATTCAGACGCTTCAGTCTGTGTGTGCGTGCGAACTTGTCATGTCCGAGCGATCACACACACAACCATAGTTTCCCGTCAGCTTACCCCTCTTCGTGCACGGTGCGATAGCACTAATAGAAGTTTGAAATTGGCGTGATTTTGGTTGTATTCCTTAATACCAAAAATGATGACTGAAAACTTTTCGTATTCTTCACATAGTATTTTTTTTCTGTAACTAGACAATGTAAGCTATGTTCCTTTAGAATTAATATTTGAGATATTGTTGTTTTTGATTCGAAATAAGTAGGAAGAAAACTTGTAAATTTTAGCATAAAACAGTGCAAAATGCGATTGGCTTTTATTTCATTTCAGGGAAATTATTTGAAAAAATAACTATGTAGTGACACGCATAAATACTATTCGAATACAAATTATACAATAATATAAGGGAAATATGCTTGAATCAGAAATCATTTTGGTATTAGGTTTGTATGGGAAATGGCCCTCCGCTGGGGCCTTAAGAAAAGGGAGGGACATTCCAAAACAATTTTTAGTTTTTTTCTAGGAAGTTCGGTTTTTTAGATACAACAAAAACGTTAAATTAAGATCCAAGAGCTCACATCTCTAAGATTACGTTGCTAACAAGGATTTTGTACTGGTTGGTCAGTTCCTTAGCTTTTTCTTAGTTTTTTTTAAATAAATTAAGGTTCTGGGTTCTCATAAAATGGTGATAGCGACCTGTTCTGATGATGTAGCCCAGGGTCTGTTCAACGGAACTCTTCAATAAATAGGCCAATTCAGTTGAAACTTGGTTTCCATACTTAGTTAGTACCTACCTAGGTGAAAGCCAGAAGCAAGTCCAAACACGATGTTTGGACTTGCTTCTGATTACTACCTTCTTATAAATTCTGAACATTCGCGTCGCATCACGAAATCACAGTTCGGGGTGAGCCACTAGTATAAAATAAATAACTAACCTGAGTAAGATGTTGCTCACCACCTTCTGGACCAATAGGAACAACCAGTCTCCCTCCTGGTTTTAGTTGGTCAACTAACTAGTTAAAACAAATATTTATTATTTTTATCATTTACGAATTCGTATTAAATAATCCTACTAATATTATAAACGCAAGTTTGTATGGATAGATGGATGGATGTTTGTTACTCTTACGGATATGGATGAAACTTGACAGAGAGATAGATTATAGTCTGGAATAGCACATAGGCTACTTTATATCCCGTGGGAATACCGGGATTTAAATCTGCGCGGGTGAAACCTCGGAGCGCAACTAGTAATAATTATTGGTTGACTTTCATAGCTCCAGCTTGTTTTATAGGAACTCTGATATACCTAATAATTTTTTTTTGTAATCTCAAACTTGTAATTTAATATTCCTATAATATTAGGGGGTGCTTGTATTTTAAAATTACATATTTTCTGTTGTACTTACAGCTTGAGGTAAAGTAGGTGAAGCTGCTCCAACATGGATAGCATTATATGGTGCCTCAGGTGGATATCCTAGTCTTCCATCACCAACTGAAAATGCATATTAAAAGCTCAATAACATGCCTACTGCAAATAACTATTTCATAACGAATATTCATTGTACAAATTGATATTCTGTGCCGTTACTTTGGCCCTTACCACTGGTGATTGTGGCTTCAAAACCAGTTCAAAAGTGGGTATGTGCTATATTTTGTAATAACGTTATATTTGATATTTACAGATACTTTTTACTGTCTCCTTCGACATCCTTACAGAATTTGGCGTTGGTACTGATCTATCATGGGATAACTACCATGCTTGGGGATATGTGGCAAAGCCGATTTCGATTTTATATCTGTGCAGATAGTTCTTTTAAAGAACTAGAAATAAGAAAAAACTAATAAAAAGTTGTACTTACCTAACAACTTAACTCTCTCAGATGTAAGCAAATTTGAGTTATCATTCTTTATGTTCTTCGTTGCCAGTGTTACAAGGTCAGGGATATGGTCAATACCAACTACCCTCCCTGTTTCTCCCAGCATGATGGCCATGCATGCTGTAAGATACCCGGAGCCAGATCCAACATCCAATGCCTTTTCACCTGGCACTAATTGATTCTTAAGTCTTTCTAAGGCAAGTCCATGCTGGAAAAGTTAATGGGATTATTTTATTTACCACCATAGTTCTACTTTTCGGAAAAGAGCTAATACATTATGTTGATACCTGTACTTCATAATTGTGACAATTTTATATTTTTGATGTTTTATTAGTAAGTTGTTTTGCAAATCAAGACATTGCCACCATGTATACGTTTTAATATGCCGACCTTCTGCAAACCACATCATTTTCCTTGATGTACCTTCTGATATGGAGCGTTTGAAAAGACCCTTAGGTAAGTACTAGCTTTCAGTAAGTTGTCTTACCATATGAGGGGCACTGATTGTAGCTGAGAATCCAATAGATTGTGGAGAGTCATGGTATGGAGCATAAGGACAGTAATTCTTTCGATCAACAGCAGTCATAGCACTAGCAACTGCATCTGACTTTATTATTCCATTTCCTGAAAATGTACAGTGACCTTAGACAGGGAGGAACATAGGTAATTACCTACCTAGTTGCATTTTAACTGAAGATACTAAATATACAAAGTAACAGACAAGCCTGAATGACTAAACAGGTAACATTAATACCTATGGAAATGCAACAAGAAGTCAGCTATGAATCTAAGTACTTACCAGCAGTTTTTAGTACCCAAGTAAAACAATTACCTCTTAGATTTCTCACCAAATCTGCATTGCTCACTCCATGGCTTCTCCAAGCCATGACTGTCAATATTGTCGTAAACTCTAAAAATCCCTTCAAATTAGTAGGTACTAACCTTCAGATCTAAGCCACAAATACCTATAGCTATTATAGTCTGCCACAACAAACAACCTACACTAAAATGTTATTTGATTAAGAATTAAGGTAGATGATACAATTTAGATACCTACTGAATTATTGTTTATTTACGTAGGTATGTACATCATACCTGTACTGTACCTACCTACCACTACTTATATACGTTAATTTTTTACTATTTATTTATTTACAATGCCAGCCTGGTTGCTTTCGTTTAATAAATAACAAACAAATAGTACTCTTCTTATTTCTCTTGTGTCGCAAAACTCGCAAACTTACCCCCAAGAGTTTAGAACGCTACGTTATCTTACCCCCACAAGGATTAATACCACAGATTTATAAGTATAGTCCTAAAGGATGATTAATACTTTAGGACTATACTTATAAATCTGTGGATTAATAGAAATAAGGGCCTTATCACACTGGCGATTTGCGAGCGAGTTCAAAGCGAGGCGATTGCGCGGCGAGCACGCGGCGACTACGCCGCGGGCGCGCAGCGAGCTCGCCGCGTTAATAACAAACGCCGCCGACGCCATTTTGTACACTCGCAACAACAGACCGCGCCGCCCACCCCACTTCAGTCGTATCAAAGACACGAGTGTGACCGGACATAGCGGCGTTGATAGGGTCAATTCGTTCGGTTCGTCATTAATACAATGGATATAGAGATATTATTTTTCATTCGTTTGCAGAACAGCACATAGTAGTCGCTCTCTCCCAGTCGATTACTTGATAAGGGATCCTCCCAAATTCGTCGTATCTGCTTTCGTTTTCGTTTCCTGCGTCTTCGAAGTAACAATGCTAGCAGCAGTGTTTCCTCGTCGGAATTCATTTTCTTACTGACTGTGCAAAACGCGTATCGCACGCCGCGAGCTCGCTGCGCGCCCGCGGCGTAGTCGCCGCGTGCTCGCCGCGCAATCGCCTCGCTTTGAACTCGCTCGCAAATCGCCAGTGTGATAAGGCCCTAACCAGTTTTTTTTTTTTCGTTTTTTTATGGCTCCTGTCTATAGACAATATTGCCAGTGTCAAGTGATAGAGATTATATGCTCTTTGATAAGTTTCTAGTCACGTCAGTCGAAAGTCGAGTCAGTCAATTGTTTTGAAGAAAATGGTGGCGGTTTCTTCAAAACATTTGAAACATTTTCGGTCAAATCACGATATCACATAATACACTTTCATTTCAAATGCTTACACTTTGTGCTAACCACAAGTAATGTTGGTTAAAATACCACCAAAATTACACAACACAACTCAAAATAACACTAGAGAAAAAAATAGAAAAACACTTAAAAATGAAAATGCTATGTTGCTTCTTCTTTTCTTTCTTCTTTTTATGGCTCCTGTCATAGACAATCTTGCCAATGTCAAGTGATTCAGAGATTTAACTCTTTGTATGTTTCTAGTCACGTCAGTCCAAAGTCGAGTCAGTCAATTGTTTTGAAGAAAATGGTGGCGGTTTCTTCAAAACATTTGAAACATTTTCGGTCAAATCACGATATCACATAATACACTTTCATTTCAAATGCTTACACTTTGTGCTAAGACCACAAATAATGTTGGTTAAAATACCACCAAAATTACACAACACAACTCAAAATAACACTAGAAAAACAATTAAAATGAAAATGCTATGTTGCTTCGTTAGATGACAGGAAACGAATCCTATGTTGCTTCGATAGATGACAGAAAACCTAACCAGAGTTTAAATCAACTACGGAAATAACAAACAACAAAACTTGACTTTAATTGACTGAACAAGACGAAAGACGACTACAAACACTAGGGATGGGTAAAAAATATCGATATCTTTTCAGAAAAATTATTTATTTACCACTTAAAATTATCTTTACAGCTTTAGCGTGAAAACGATAACATAGTTCACATTATTTACAATATTTTAACATACCTACTTACTTAAATACTAACATGGCACATACAAGAACAATAATTAAAGGAAGTAAAATGAGAGAAAGTTTAAGTAGGTACATACTCGGTACACAGAAGTTATCACAAATGACTTCCCTTCCCTCCCTTCCCTTATGAATCTTCCCACAGTACTTCAAAGAAATCTTTTAGTCAAATGTTATAATTTATCCGCGAAAACTTCAGTGTCAGGATACATAGGCCACATTCCGAATTGCACTCACAGGCCACAGCACTCACATCATCTCGCAGGCGTTCCGAATTAGTTATTACGATTAAGACAGCTCAGAGCTATCAACAATTTGGAACGCTCGTAAACGCACTCACAGAAACATCCTAGGAATCATAACTTCAAACCTTGTTTATCAAACATAAGACTGCTTGGATATTTTCTGGATTTTTTATTTTATGATCGCAGAACATATTAAACCCTAGTAAGACTATAATGCGACTGAAAACATTTATTTATTTATTTATTGAGATATTAACATCATAACAGGTTTTTTTATTAAGCCCTAAGGCGATGTTAAATCTAGGTACTTACTTAATATTAACTTACTACACAACACTGCTTACTTTAAACATCTCGTTTCTATAACAATCTGTGCCATTTCCAAGACTTTCGGCAGGTTTTGATAAAATATATCAACGCTGTTTTGGGACAGAATATTTAATAGGTAAATAGCGAGTGACATGGGGGCAAACTTAAGAAGGTTGGTCCTACAAGTGGGCACCTCCAGCATGGCGGGGCGGCGGCGCGTGCCCAAGTAGTCGTTGGGCGCGCGCAGCTCCCACGCAGCACGCGAACCATGTACTTCACCAGCGCCAGGTCTCTGCGCACCGACAGCCTGCAGTACCCTACCATACCTAACACGAACAGGCTCGGGTACATCAGCGGGTAATATGGATACACTCCATATTGCTTTAAGTAGAAAAAGCGAGTGAATTTATTTTGTTTTTTTAACATGTAACCTCATCACAAATAACAACAAAACACAAATGCACAACTGTCATTTTTGACAGCGCTCACAGTGATATTAGAATATGGCATGGTCGGCGTAATCGCAAGATGGCGCATGTCAACTATGACGTTTCATGGGTCATCGTTATCGCGCTCACGCTAATTCGGTACGGGCTTGTGAGCGCTCAAATATGAGGGAGGTACCCACTTATTCAGAAACAAAAAATCGATGCTAAAGATGACAATAACTGGGAGTTGCAAATAGCATAATAAGTTTGTGATGTTAAAATTATTATAACCTTTTCAAGAATATGACGTGAATTAGTCTTTTATACTTATGCTTTAGGTACAATACTTAAAAAAAAAACTACTGGAAATTAATAAACAATACTTTGTTACAGAACATGTCAAGCACACCGTGTCCGTCCTGCTAATACTAAACATTATAATAAATGAAAAAACAAATTCATAAAATGAATAGGTATATGTACAAAAATTATATGTACTAATGCAAAAGGCTTTTTATTTCATATCAGATCCATATTTAAGTCCAACCTAGGACTTCAGGACCTACGTTGTACTTAAACGTGGATTAAGTCAATAAATGGATTACAAAAACACCTCGATTTCGATCTCGCATATTTTATCGATATCGATATAAAAGCGAGTGCGATCGCGCAGCACTATATAGGCTGATAGGTTGGTAAAACTGTTGTTGTTTGATGTACATATTCGTTGTGTTGGTGTTGAAGTGCCATGTAAAAGGATCCCATTGGCTCTTTGCTAAGTCCCGCCTCTTCTTGTAGTTTTACATTATCTTTGTTTGATTCTCTTTATAGAAATCCATCGACATGTTGGAATCTTGTTTTACTGACTTTTACTAGAGAAAGAATCATAAAAAATAGTTAGATGTTTAAGGTTTTGAGGTACACCTACTAAGATTTTATTCATTCATTTACAAAATAAATTAGAATGGTGTGTGATGGACCAGATCCTCCAGAATATAATCCCCAGGAGTTGTGTCCACCTCCGAGGCATGAGCTGGAGAATGGAAATGGAGAAGATAGTGATGATGAGAATGAACACATTGGCTACATGCCCCTACCTCAAGGTCCTGAGGCTGTGCATTCCGACGACAGTGACAATGATGCTGATGTAAGTTCCCTAGCCTATTCCCTACACTCCTGTTGCATTAGGTACAAGGGTTTGTTTCTACCACCATTGTAGTATCCTGCTTTGTTTTACCACATGTCAAAATCAAGTTTTTGCAAACCAAATCAATTTAAATTTTTATTTACTTTCCTGCAGAGCCCAGATGGACCCACTAATGATATCCCTCCAATTGAGAGTATGGAGACAACTCTAACTAGAAATGTCTGGAGTGCCCCAAGGCCTGCTGAAGATCCTATACAGATGGACAATGAACGAGCACAACAGGTATTTAGTATACCTATTATACCACATTGAAATACATAATTTACACACAGTTTAAAAACTTCATTGCTAGACAAAATAAATAATAATTTGCAAAAAAACAATAGTTTTAAATTTAGTAAAATGATAGAACTAAAAAAACTTTAAATTTTAGGTGATGAATGCTATGGCAAACTTTGCATTACCTCAAGCATCCATACCAGAGTGGGCACAGAGCATTAATGAAGACCAATGGAAGCAGACACTCAATGATCGAATAGAAATAATAAAAAATAAAACATGAGGATTATTGACTTACGTAAATATTTCATAATTGATCTTCTATCCAAATGCTTGTTATCTTGTGAAGAAGAAGTATTTTGATTGTGTTAAAATAATTAACTGACCAAAGGAGTGTTATCAAAGGCTATCCTTATTAGCAATTTTTAATTGAAAATACACCTGCACTATTATTTAGTTGTATAAATACAATAACATAGGATATATTAATAAGTTAGGTATTTGTATTTACACAACTAAATATTATTAAAAAAATGTTTTTTTGTAATATTGTAGATTATAGATGATTGAAGCAACTTATAAATTTAGTAGGTATTATTAAATTACAAATGCTTCAGAATTTTATCACCATAAAAACTAAAATATTTGAAAAAATACTCTGGATTAGATATTTTTTTGCAAAGTAGGTGGTACCTACTTTGAAAAAAAATTTAAAATAAATATCAAGTAGCATTAGTATTTATAATTATAAACTTATTATACCATAAATGACAACAGACATTACATTTTGATTTCAACTATAATTTATGAAGTATAGATAATTCACTGAGCTCAATAAATTACATGAGACAATTATACTAGGTAATAAATAAATAAATAAATAAATAAATATTGGTGGACGTTCCACACAGCACTATCTAGCCCCAAACTAAGCTTATGCTTGTAATATGGGAGAACCAGATAGCTGATATACTACTTATAATACTTTTTTTTTTTGTAAATACATACTTATAATATTATATAACACCCAGACAGAGAACAAACATTTATGTTCACCACATAAATGTTTGTTCACGGTGGGAATCGAACCCACGACCTACGGCGCAGAAGGCATAGCTACTACCAACTGAGCTACGTAGGCTGTCAAACGTAATGTCTACCTACTTCAAGCTGTAGGATCAAAAATAACAGCACTGAATGTGATTAGCTTTGTTTGTTCATTTCTGATGAACATGTAAAATGGAGAATCAACATAGAATAGTTTTGCTGTGCGTGCCAAAATCCCCGCAGTGGCTGCCACAGCCTCTGTTCCATATTCTATGAACAAAAGATAGGACAAGGTTAACAAAAACACAATTTTAAATTCATCAAGCAAAAAACATAATGTAGAAACAAAGGCTAGTAAGTAGTGGTTTATAATTATGACCTATAATACCAGGGCTTCCCAAACTGTGCGTCACGACGCCCTGGGGCGTCGCCGTACTATTCCAGGGGCGTCGCGGTACTATCCCAGGGGCGTCGCGTCGTCGTCGGCGATTTAAATAGCTTCTTTAAAAATAATATTTAGGTACACAGCACTTTTCATCTTTGAGCAAAGAGATAAAAAGGTGCTTGTTTTTTATCTTTTTGGTTTGATTCCATTTTGCTCTTATGTTTTGTTCTTTATTTTCTAACAAAAAATTAGATGATATTTGGAGTTTTTCTGACAAATTGTTATTAGGCTAGAACTACAATTTGTAGGTAAATGTACCTATGTTATGGGAAGAAGGCTAGGGCGTCGCAAACATATGGCTACTTCCCAAGGGTGTTACAGTTCAAATAAGTTTGAGAAGCCCTGACCTATACCATATTAATATTTATAACTTTCTAAACCTACCTACATCTAGCTAGGTACTATCTCTAATTTATAAATAGCTAATTATTATTATTTTTACTAATTCGATTACTTTATTAAATACCTATCCGCCCTCGCCGTCACCATGCGCATAATCAAAAGTGTAGTTTAGGTTGCCTTCAATGGCCTTCAATAATAATTTGAGACAACGGGCTTGACTATAACTAACTATAAATTTTTCGTTGCCTGTTGTTTTTTTAGAAAAGAAGAAGAGTGCGTCGTAAGGCACGTTACTATCGTGCGTGACTTACGAGGCAATGTTTATAGGTGATGGTTACCACTTAACACCAGGTCTGCTTCTACTTGTTCCAATAACAGGAGTATAAAAAGAAAAAAAATATTCTGAACATTCACTCACACCAATCGAAAGGCATGATCTATTGGAGTGAAAAATTGGTCATGGAAAACGATCGGAAAATACGTAGGTACATTTATTTTCAATGACATAAATGTGTTGTCAGAATTCCGGAGATACAAGCAAAGCTGGCATTGGTAGATATATATCTACGCGGATTTTCCTGTAAGGTACCTACTGAATACTTTCCTACCTAAGTTGTTTATTGTACCCACGCATGGAACAGAGAAATTGTACCTACCTATCGCTAAAGTATGTTGTACAGGCAGCGGCTCTAGTTCATCGTAGGGCACGTTTCTATCTTACATGTTACCACTTTACATCGGGTGGGCCATCCGCTTGTTCCATGTTGTAAAAAATATAGGTATACTCTGTGGTGGTAAGAGGTATAGGTCGCGTCAATCAAAAAGAACGCTATAAAACAAGTAGTATTTATATGCCTTGGTCTGCGCATACAAAATACTCGCGCCATCACATCCCCTTCCTTCCAGCGTTCTTTTTGCGTGACGCGCACTATATCGAAGTAGGTTACCTACCTACATTATGTATTGTTACATTAATGTTAGGTTTAGTAGGTACCTACTATTTTATTTCTGTGGTTTTTGTTTTAGGAACCTTACCATTGATTGTCAGTCTCACATCATGTAACACAGAGTCCACGTGCATTCCTGGATTAGGCAAGTTATTCAGCAACGCCTTCAAACTCTTGCCATCTTCGTCATTGTCGGAATTTATTCTTGAAATGATTTCTATTTCAGTCTTATTTGGAACCGTATTCGTGTCCACCATTAGTGCTAAATTAGCTTCTCCCGGCGTAAATAAAGACTTTACCCCGAGAGCTTTCAAGTACTTAGTCAGTTTAACTTTGCTCTGAAGATCCATTTTCGGGAATCTAATCAATGATTTTACTGTTACCATTTCGTTTATTAGTTGGTCTATTTTTGAGTAATCTAGGCGATCCATAAGATCTAATAAGCTTATTCGATTAGGGAAAATAGGTTTCAATGCATACATTGTGGTGATACTGTCGTTGTATGGTAGTGCAACCATATGTAGTCCTGAAAAAAATATATTTTTGTATTGTGGACCTAGATTCTGTAAGCCAGGGTTGCCAGGTAGGTATATCACAAATTGTCATTTACTCACCGTTTTCCTCGGATAGTATGTAACTAAATGACCCCATAGTTAGCATTTGGTCAGATATTAATATTTCATTTGCAGACTTCGTAAAGTTCATTCTAGAACAACCAATGAAAGCTTTTACATTATTCAATAATTAACATACCTAGTTATTATTCAGGATGTTACCTAACTACGAGTACCTTACATAATATAAATATATAACTGATTCAGGCGTGACTTTACGGAATTCCATTGTTAAATATGTATAAAATGGTTGCGCCACATGGTTTGCGCAGATTTAAATCCCGGTATTACCACGGGATAAAAAGTAGCCTATGTGCTACTTACAGACTATAATCTATGTCTAATTCAAATTCAAATTCAAATTGTTTATTTGAGTAACTTAATCTATGTTTACATTATAAGGGTTTGAGATCTCCTTTTAAGTAAATGTATACCTGTGTTAGGAGATCCCGCTCTTCCGTAATAATTATATTAAAGACTAAGTACCTACTGCTAAGTTATGATAATGTTTATCCTAAATTTAAAATAGGTAAATAATAAAAGAAATAGGTCTTATTTATCTTAAAGTACAAAATTAACTATTCTTTTAAAATTGGGTATAAGTAAGTATGTGTGTGTGCGTGTGTGGCAGGTGTATGTGCAGTAATGGTCGTGAGTGTTTGTTTTTTATTTGTGGATGGATTACTTTACGCCAGTCTCGAGTCTAAGCATGGTGTGTGATTGTGTGAGATGTGTGTAAGGAGTAACGTGTGTGTATGTGTTTGTGTGTAATGTGAAATAAATAAAAATAAAATATTCTACGTACCTACTTACTAAGAACAAATACCTAAAAGTGTCTCAACTTCCTCGTAATTCAGTGTCAATAACCATTCATTGAGAGTGGTTTTACATTTGTAATTGTTCATAGAATAAATGTTTAAATTCTTATTTAATTTATTGTAAATATGTGTTGATTGCGTTATGTATTGTCGTGAGGCAAATTTACTACGAGCAGTTATTTTAGGTGTTACCTTATCTTTTCTTCTTGTATTTAGTTTATTAGGGTCATATTCAAGAGACCTGTGTAATTTTAAAACGGAATGTAGTATATATAGTTTCCTAACTGTTAATAGACACGAGTTTGAATATAGCATAACGGTCTGCCAAGTTTCATCCAGATCCGTTCAGCTGTTCCGGCGTGAAAGAGTATCTTGACAAACATCCATCCATCATCCTACTTCCTACTAATATTATAAATGCGAAAGTTTGTAAGTATGGATGGATGGATGTTTGTTACTCTATAACTCCAGAACGGATCTTGGTGAAACTTCCGCGTTTATAGTAGGATTAAATATGATATCATTATAGTGTAGATATAAAATAAACTTACTTAATGGTAAACTCTGGTAGAAATGGGTGCAGCCACTGGCCACGGAAGTATAATGCGCTCAGTAACGCCACTTTTGTTTCCTCAGGAAGAGGCTTGAGCAGAAAGTTTTCAAGTTTTCCTTCGGTATGTAAACTCACCCATCTGAAACAATAGGGCATAAAATATTCACCATCCCAATATTAACAATACCAAGATAGTTTAGGGGTAGGAAAAAATCCAAAAAATATGTTTAGCATTCATGTGATGACTAGAGCGGACATCTTGAGATCTCTATTCGGTGCGCATCAGACTTCTGGACAGCAGGAGTAGTCTACAGAAGGTATAGGGAAGCGCCTCTAGTGAAGAAAGCGCCCTGACTCTTTGTGCAATGTATTTTAATATTAGAAAGAAAGAAAGAAAAAAAATTATTATAGGTATTACGTATACTTTGACGACCTCTGCGGCGCAGCGGGCGACAGCCTGCCTGCGACGCAAGAGGTTGCGGGTTCGATGCCCGCCTTGGAACAAATTTGTGTACGATCTGCAGAAATTTGTTCCGATAATCTGGGTGTTTTCTATGTATAATAAAAAATATCTATCTATGTCAGTATATAATGTATTAAATATATCAGTTATCTAGTACCCATAACACAAGCTTTGAATAGCTTACTTTGGGGTTAGATAGTGCTGTGTGGATGTCCAGCATTATTTATTTAATTATACTAGTAGCGCGCGGCGGTTTCACCTGCGTAGTTTTAATTCCCGGTATTCCCACGGGATAAAAAGTAGCCTATGTGCTATTCCAGACTGTAATGTATCTCTCTGCCAAGTTTCTTGCGAAACTGGTATTTTTTTAGTATGTTTCATGTTTAGATCTAAGTGGCTGCAAATAAATATGTTTTCTTTCTTTCCATCCCTAAACTTTCGCATTTATTTATAATATTAGTAGGAAAAACTACTCTCGCAAGGGCCGACCCACCTCGTCTTTGAAAATCATAGTAAAGTAGAACATCAGTAAAGTAGAGCACCCAGAAGAATTTTACTTGATAATATTCATACAAGATCTTGAACATTAGCATCCGCATCCGAGGATGTGAGCTTTTTTTTAAAAGCTCACATCCGTGGATGTAATGCGGATGCGCGTGTAGTGTAACATTTTTTATAAATTTTTACTTACGCATTTATCATGTCTTTCACAACACCACTTTGCTTGAAGTCCACATTGACGGCATCTCCTTTGTAGACGCGGCCTAGGTACTCCTGAAACAGGCTCCGTACTCTCGCGGTAGCGTCTACGAACATGGCATCAGCGTACAGCGTCTTTGAAGAGCTGTCGTTAGAGTTTAGCTGCAGCAATAAATCTCCAAAGCGCTCGTGGTTCTTGCGATTTTGTATTACATCTGTTGATCAATTGTAATGTAAATTATACGGGAGCTAAACATGAATGGGTTCGTCTGCGGAAGCAGGTACCCAGCATGCCTATTTCTGCCGCCAAGCGGAAATAGGCAGCAATAGGCAGGCGCTGTGTTTCGATTTCAGCACGTTATGTGCGTGATTTAGGTACGTCCCGCGGTTCTGTTTGCACCATTGATTTGCCCCAAAGTCATCATCAACTATATCATTTAATAATCAGTTTGCCGAAAAAGGGCAAAGAGAGTGTAATTTAATTTGAATTGTTTGTAAAAAAAATGAAAAAGTGACAGATATAGGTACTTAAAATATAATTATGATAAATATTTCTTTTAACTTTATGCAAACATTTTTGTCTTTTGTGAGAAATCTACCCTTCAGGGTTCAAGTGTTTCCAAACAAATTTTTATACGGGGCCCCGCCAAGGCACGCTACGCCTCTGGTAAGCATTTTTATTTGGATAAAAAGTAGGTACGCACGTTAAGTAAGTATAACGTCAGGCACGTTATACTTACTTAACGTGCCTACTTTTTATCAAAATAAATTAACCAAATAATTAAGCTAGCTTTCACAAACAATAAATTGGTAAAATATGCATCGTCTTGTCACGACTGCTGCACGAAGCCCATTCAGCCACACCACCTGCCTGCCTGCACCTTTCTTAACCAGTTTTTTTAGGTGTTGGCGCGTCACGCAAAATGAACGCCGAAAGGAGGGAGTGTGACATCCCCTCCACTGTTTTCCTGCGTTCTTTTTGGATGACGTGCACTACCTACTTATATCTACCACTACTTTACTAGTGGCTCTGAGAGCTGTAGACCTCGCGAGCATACTAAAAGTGAGCTATTTGAGGAATGTAATGTGCAAGTGCATTTTCCGTTTTGTGATTTTTTTGATCTTTTTGTTTTTTTTTGCATCATCTTATGTAGAATGAGGTCCTTTGTGTTTCTCTCAAATTTGATTGAAAACCATCGATTGTTTGATGAGCTATCCTGTTCATCATGCTGAAGATCCTTATCAGATCTTCGCCAAACTTTTATGAGACCAACTTATAGTTACTACCTTTCAAATAAAAAAAAAATAATCGAAATCGGATCTCATTTGGTGGAGATATCCAGTATATCAAATAGCCCCCTTTTTGCCCTTTTTTTGGGGGAAGTACCCCTCCAATCAAAAATCCCCGACGACAAAAAAATTCTAATAAGTCATATAACCTGTGTACCAAGTTTCGTCCAGATCGGTTGAAAAATGCGACCTGTAGAGGAGAACAGACAGACAGACATCCGGACAAACGCATTTTTGGCCAATGTGGAAACTGAGACGCTTCGCTCGCTTCGCTCGCTCGGTCAATTACGTTACTAAGTAGTTGCGCCCGCGGTTTCACCCGCGCAGATTAAAATCCCGGTATTCCCACGGGATAAAAAGTAGCCTATGTGCTATTCTAGACTTAAAATCTATCTCTCACGCGTTCCGGCGTGAAAGTGTAACAAACATCCATCCATCCATACTTAAAAACTTTCGTCCTTATAATATACTAGCGATCCGCCCGCGCGCCCCTGCTTCGCACGGGTGCACATATCATGCATGTATTATACATATAAACCTTCCTCTTGAATCACTCTATCTATTAAAAAAACCATATCAAAATCCGTTGCGTAGTTTTAAAGATTTAAGCATACATAGGGACATGGGGATATAGGAACAGAGAAAGCGACATTGTTTTATATATCATATAAACCTTCCCCTTGAATCACTCTTTCTATTAAAAAAAACTGCATTAAAATCCGTTGCGTAGTTTTAATGATTTAAGCATACATAGGGATATAGGGACAGAGAAAGCGCCTTTGTTTTATACTATGTAGTGACTAGCGACCCGCCCGCGCGCCCCTGCTTCGCACGGGTGCACAATCACATATCATGCATGTATTATACATATAATCCTTCCTCTTGAATCACTCTATCTATTAAAAAAAACCGCATCAAAATCCGTTGCGTAGTTTTAAAGATTTACGCATATATAGGGTTAGAGGAAGCGACTTTGTTTTATACTATGTAGTGATATAGCGACCCGCCCGCGCGCCCCGGCTTCGCACGGGTGCACATATCATGCATGTATTATACATATAAACATTCCTCTCGAATCACTCTATCTATTAAAAAAAACCGCATCAAAATCCGTTGCGTAGTTTTAAAGATTTAAGCATACAAAGGGACAAGGGGACAGAGAAAGCGACTCTGTTTTATACCATGTAGTGACTAGCGACCCGCCTGCGCGCCCCTGCTGCGCACGGGTGCACATTGTTTTTCTACTTATAGGTATTATACATATAAACCTTCTCTTGAATCACTCTATCTATTAAAAGAAACCGTATCAAAATCCGTTGTGTAGTTTTAAAGATTTAAGCATACATAGGGATATAGGGACAGAGAAAGCGACTTTGTTTTATACTTGTATATACGGGTGCACATTGTTTTTCTACTATATCATGCATGTATTATACATATAAACCTTCCTCTTGAATCACTCAATCTATTAAAAAAACCGCATCAAAATCCGTTGAGTAGTTTTAAAGATTTAATTAAGCATACATAGGGACAGAGAAAGCGACTTTGTTTTATACTATGTAGTGAAATAGGATGTACCTACCTACCTTGAGAAAATCCTAGCACACCTGCCAATTCGTTGAATGTCTTCCCAACCGTCCCCAGTAGAGTCATTGCAAGAAGGCCTGTGGAAATAACTGTAAATTATAGCAATACTAAATCTATGAACAAGACAAGGATGTAAGGGGTAGGTAGGTACATATTGCCATGCTCGTCCTTACTGGATGTGCTCTGTAACCGCTCAACATCAGGTAAATCGTAGGTACGCTTGCTTGCCTAGTAGGAATTGTAAAAAAGTTTGTTCATCTGTGTAGTGTTTATCATTAAACTATGCGCGGGTAGTCGGAGTGGTGCGGGTCGCGTTGAAGCGATCGCGGCACTCGACCGAAGCCGGCCAACCCAGGCGCACGTATAAACGAACGAAGTGTTTCATTTTGGTACCTACCTAAGCAACCTGCACATAACAATCTGCCTAGCAGCGTAGCTACTGGCTACTTACTCGGTTAATACCTATACAGGGTGGCCAAAAAGTCGTGGATCAAACGCAAAACTACGGGTTAGATGGGGTCATCAACTGCAAAAATGTGTGTTGTATTTTACGCTACGCTGCGGCCTGTCATAATGTACGCCAACTTTTGGGTCTACCCCTGCAGTTATAATTTATTTATGTTTTTATACCTAATATAACAATTTTTTGCAATTGATGACCCCGTCTAACCCCCAGTTTCGTTTGATCCACGATTTTTTGGCCGCCCTGTATAAAAAGGTACTTACCAGCAATAGAAGTCGGAGATATAACCACATTTTCATTTTTTTCCACCCGCATCATAGTCAGCAGTAATTTATAACCAAATTCATTGATAGCATTTTCTATATTTGTGTCATTAGTGGTGCTGGCGTCAGGGGCGCCAGTTTTATTCACATTCCTTAAACAATTTAAATAAATAAATAATAAAGATATATACAGGGTTACAGGAAAAATCGTGCTAGATCCATTAAGGGCGTGGAGTACCCATCATTTCTGACTTATTTCACTATGAAACACCCTACACTAAACTTAACCTTTTTCGAGATATTTGGGCTACTAAATTTATATTCGTTTATTTTGTTTATCTTATTATTATTATTATTGCATTTTTACATGTGTAATAAGATGCTTTAGGACGTCAATCATTAAAATAGTGATAAATTAATTGAATAGACCCTAGTAGACAAGTGAAAGTTAAGAAATAAAAAAAAAAATATTAGAAAGTTTATTTTTCTCTAAGGGATATCTAAAAAAAATTGAAATATAAGATAGTGAAATATGTCAGAAATGATGGGTACTCCACGCCCTTAACGGATCTAGCACGATTTTTCCTGTAACCCTGTATAATAAAAATACTAATAAACCTATTATACCTATAACTTTGTGAAAGAAAATCCTACTGCTATTATAATCGCGAAAGTTTGTAAATATGGATGGATGTTTGTTACTCTTTCACGCCGGAACGGCTGAACGGATCTGGATGAAACTTGGCAGAGAGATAGATTAGTCTAGAATAGCACATAGGCTACTTGTATCCCGCGGGAATGCCGGGATCTGCGCGGGTATAACTGCGGGGCACAACTAGTATTATAAATGCGAAAGTTTGTAAGTATGGATGGATGGATGGATGTTTGTTACTCTATAACTCCAGAACGGCTGAACGGATCTTGGTGAAAATTGGCACAGAGATATAGGTATTACAGTCTGGAATAACACATAGGTAGGCTATTTTTTATCCCGTGGGAATACCGGGATTTAAAACTACGCGGGTGATACCGCAGGGCGCTACTAGTAAGAAATAATAGAAAGATCTTTTCAAAGACTTAATTCAAAGAGTTTACATACCTACACATCCTTGTGTGTTCCATGTTTACCTACTTACTTTAGTAAAAAAAACTTACTCATTTAATACAGGGTTTTTTAGTTCAGTGTCTTCACAAAAAACGCCCGTTAGTATTAAAGTCAGATAAAAACATATCAGTTTCAAATCCATCATCTGAAATGACATAGATATATGAGTAGTACATTTATACATATATACAGAGATTTATTTGCCACAAAAAACAATGGCGTTGTGCACAACAAGGAAATTTAAATACGCGCGAAACCGAGATAATATCCTTGATTTTATTAGCATTTGATTAGCCCTAGTTGCGTCAAAAATCAACGTGGGCAATGTTGGCGAAAAATCCAGCTAACTTTACCCGCCATCAAACTGAGTAAAATGATTCGTAAATATACAGGGTGTCTGGCAAGACACTGTATATACTGAAGGACACGATAGTTAGTTATGTTACCGGCTAGTACAGAGCGCATAACAACACCGAACGCATAAAGTGCAAGCATGCACTATTGCACCTGCAGCCGAGTGGCTTATCTCCACCGCCCACGCGTTCTGTGCCTGGTGGCTCCTAGTTAGTAAGTTAGATTACATCATTCGTGAAGAGAATAAACTTCGTGTCACACGTATCAAAATTAGTTGTTTAATTTCAATAAGAATAGAATTTTCTTGAATAAGTTTTAAAGTTAGTTTTTAAAAACATCGTTGACGTTCCCAAAATCTTTACTAGTTAATGGTCATAAGTAAACAATAATAAACTAATAAAAAAAATATTGATTAACTACTTAGTAAACCTCAACGAAATTACTGTAATAATATTCAGAAAACATGGTCACCGCTCGGCTCAAGCGATAGCGGCGCCAAAGAAGAAATAATAGTTAGTACTTAGCGGTGCAAATGTGTTCGATAAGTAAATGCGGTAAGCATTATATATCCTCGCGTAGGTACGTAACGTCCACATTATAGTTCATGGGCAAACACTAATTATTTCATTTAAGTAGGTACACTGATTAAATTATAAAATTTACAAAACTAAAGTTATCTCAACAACTGTTCAAAATGATCGCCTCCTCGCGTAACGCAGAGTTCGTTTAAGCATATTGTCTTTCATACGGTTCAGCACAAAAGGATTACTTCAAACCTTATCAAAGGCAGTTATTATTCTAGCCTTTAAATCATCTCTGTTGGTGTATTATGTAGCATACACAAGCCGTTTTACCTCACCCCACAAATAAAAAACTAACGGAGTAAGATCGACGATCGATCAACTACTGGCAAAATGATTATTTAAAAACCCGGACACTTGCGTCTGATAATCATCATAATCACATCACAGTCACAGATAAATCACAGCGCGGGCAATAGAAAGATACAAAAACGAATTGCACGCAAACGCGGCGACGCGTGAGCTTTTACTAAAATTTACTGAAAGCCCGTGCCGCGCCGGCGCAGCATCCTGGGAAATCCAGGGAACCATCTGGGAGCTTTGTTTAGGTCATGAGCCCGGCAATTAACTGTTTGTAAACAGTTAATCTTCGGGTGTCCATACATATTTTTTTCATAGGATAATTTGGTCAAATTATAAGAACCTATTTTTTTACATAGTATTCGGTATCAGAATCGTTTACTGAATACCCTCCTTCAGTATGTCCACTCTTGCCAGACACCCTGTATTATAATATGTATATTAATAAATTTATTATTATTCGTCAAAAGGTATCAATTGAATAATAAAATCTGATAAAATAATTTAAGCACATTATCATAAACTAACTAACTAGCTAAACTAACTAACTTATAACTTATTATTTATAAGGTGCATGTATAGTTGTAAGTTTTTGTGTATTTGATATTTTATGGATTGTTAGAATTATCTGAAATAAATGAATTAATAATAATAATAATAAAAATGCACTTTAGGTAAGTGCAATTTTATGTTATGATATGCAGTACTAAGTAGGTACTTAAAAGGTAGATATTTTTAACAAAAATCTTAATTATTCGAAAAATGTGGGCATGTTTCACGGTAGGTACCCACTTACCTGTTATTTATTTACACACCACTCTACGTCTAACCACAACACTAAAGCACAACCACAACAACTCGCTTGTCGATGCACATTGAGTAAGTTTACCGTTAACATGTAGGGTCACAGAAGAAATAATAGTAGATGTAGTTAGGTACCTATGTAAGGTAAACAACCTTGAAATACGAACACAGCCTTTTGAAGAATCTGTGTGTTCGCACAGCTCTGCCGCTGGCCATGAACACAGAACGTAATATGCTAACGGAGCCATGAACCGCGCTGGCCGTTGTTGCCACGATAACCTCAGATTAGAAGACAGTCATGTCAACTACACACGCGGCACAAAATATTGACGCTCCAGCGGTAGGTACAGGGTGGGCCAGATAAAAAAAGAACTATACGGCTATGTATTTAAAATATAAGAACTAGCGATCCGCCCGCGCGCCCCTGCTTCGCACGGGTGCTCATATCATGCATGTATTATACATATAAACCTTCGTCTTGAATCACTCTATCTATAAAAAAAAACCGCATCAAAATCCGATGGTGGACATTCCATACACTATCTCGCCCCAAACTAAGCTCGTGACATGGGAACCGATAGTTGATATTATACTTATATACAACTTATCATGAATACATTTTTTGTTGTCAGTAAATACATACATAAATGTATAACACCCACACAAAGAACAAATACCTATCTATGTCCATCGTAAAAATGTTTGTTCTCGGTGGGGACTGGGGATCGAACCCACGGCCTACGTCTCAGAAGGCAGAGCTACTACCGAGATGTGAAGGCTGTCGTTGTGTTCGTAATTTACCTAAATGTGAGTGCCCATACAGTGCCTTTGGCGAGTAAAGGGGCCTTTTTGAATTTCGCTTTGGGATTTTCATTGCTCCAATATCTATAGTTTTTTAATTATCTTTCTACCTATTTTGACTTTTACAGCCGGTTTCTGAAAGCTCGATCAAAGCTAATCAGCTGTCAAGTTCCTTGCTATCTCTATGTAAACTAGTGGCTCTGGGAGCTGTAGACCTCGCGAGCATAGTAAAAGTGAGCTACCTATTTGAGGAATGTAATGTGCAAGTACATTTTCCGTTTTGTGATTTTTTTTTTCATCATTGCTTGTGTAGAATGAGGTCCTTTGTGTTTCTCTCAAATTTGATTGAAAACCATCGATTGTTTGATGAGCTACCCTGTTCGTCATGCTGAAGATCCTTATCAGATCTTCGCCAAACTTTTATGAGACCAACTTAGTTACTACCTTTCAAATAAAAAAAGAATAATCGAAATCGGATCTCATTTGGTGGATATCCAGTATATCAAATAGCCCCCTTTTTGGGGGAAGTACCACTCCAATCAAAAATCCCCGATGACAAAAAAATTCTAATAAGTCATATAACCTGTGTACCAAGTTTCGTCCAGATCGGTTGAAAAATGAGAACAGACAGACAGACATCCGGACAAACGCATTTTTGGCCAATGTGGAAACTGAGACGCTTCGCTCGCTCGGTCAATTATTATTTAGCTGTCTGGGGGGAGTACTTAATCATTGAGGATCAAAATATAATAAAACACCAGATTTTATCAATCTTTTATAAATATTGGTAAATATAGGTCAAATGTGGTACAATTAAAATCAGAGGAAATATTTTATTAATTTCATATCAAAATGGGAACATCCACACATTATTTTCTACACTTTATCTATCATAAGTTCAAAAAAATACCAACTGAAATATTTACTACAACTATTTTTATAGGAACATAAGTTTATTGGTGTAGACGGGAAACAACTTAATTATTTATATTATATTTTCCCATCATCAACTCTCAAACTTGTAACCAATAACTGATGTTAGATAAATAAATGCAAATTAATCTGTAAGGTTCTCGAAAATAGAAAGCACTTCCTTACGTAATAAGTAATAAACGTTATTCTCTACAAACTCATCTCTTTACGACATTCGATAGAGTGTAGAAAATTAATACATAAAACCAATAAAACTATTTTATTATAATTATTTCAAGCGATTTTGGCAGGACCTTTAATTTCGTTTGTGATGCCCATTTCTATAATAGTGTTATAAAAATAGGTATCACGCAGTATGTAGTTGTGAGGATATGAAAAGTACGCGAGACGAGTTTATTCGGATTATATTTTTGTGTGGTGTTTTATTGGTTTTATTTGTATTATGACAAAAGAAAGTCTGATTAAATATACAAAGACAATTATATCATTTACAAACTAATTAATAAGAAATAACCATTTTAATACTTTAAGACATAAATAATAACACATTTAAACAATTTAACTGCTTCTTTGACTTAAAATCTCTTACTTCTATTTTTGACTACACTAATAGTATAACCAAGTCCGTTATATCATTATTATCCTATACTGTAATGTAAAGGCGGTAGGCAGACAACTTCTTAAAATTATGGACTCAGTAACAGAGTGTAATAAATGTGCAATAAGACATTTTATAAGATAAGTTAAAAGTAGGTCTGACACTCTTTTTAAATAATTTTGGCGGAAGCTCTTCAAGTAGAAAATACATAGACAACATGCTATTTGAAGTCACCACAGCACAACTTTTAATAGAGACGTGCACATTGTACAACTACTATGTGTCACTATGGCAAACGTGAAATAAGCATGCAATAGGCGTTGTTGCTGTAGTTTTTGTGGATTGCGATAGCATGGTGGTGTGGTCGTTCTTAGGTTCAGAACGACCACAACGCCAGAAGATTCCTAAGAATCTTAGCGCACATATTCTTGGAAAAGCAGATTCACGTATAGCAAATTTGCCTTTATTTGCCGACTGGACGTGCTGTATAGACTTCATGAACACTAATACTTTTCCTGATTCCAAACAAAATGAGCACAATATTGTTCATTAAATAGAATAATGCAAATCTTGTTTTTTTTTTCATTTTGAATGCAGCTCCTTACCCATAACCCCTCTTTCACACGGCAGTCCAGTTTTGCAGGATCGGCTTTTTAAGGTATCTTGCTAAACTGGACGCTGTGTTCACATGGCAGTTCAGTTTTGTAGGATTCAGTAAAAAGCTGGTCAGTATGAACAGTAAAAACAGTGTCCAGCAAAAAACCGCACGCAGGAAGCCGTGTGAACATTGCTATTGAAATATATGTGTGATTAAACGGGATCCCGCTTTTTACTGGACTTCGGATTCAGTTTCTAGTGACAAAACCGAATGGCACAATTCGACCGGATCGGTTTTTTGCAGGATCTATTATATATTCTAGCATACAAACACATTCGCCATCAAACGGGACCCTGCAGAAAACGGGATCCTGTTAAAAACTGGACTGTCGTGTGAAAGGGCTGTTACTTGGTCAATTCACAAGGATTAGAAAAAAATTGACAGCACTTACATTTTTGTAAATACCCGACCACAGTAGAGAGATTTTAAAATCCTATTTTAATTACAATGTGATTGACATTATTATACCTATCCTAGATGTAGTTTTAAACGCAATCTCTGTAATATAGTCAGGTAGTGGTTGGAATATTAATTACATCATTAAACTTCCACATCATACATACATTTATTATAAATACATGTAACAAAACATACACACACACATGCTTTAGTTACTATCACTAATGTGACTTCAACTTAAAATGAATAAATGAATCAGTCTTAAAAATGACCACATTATGGTCACATTACTATTTCTGTAATGTAATTGTACTTGTAATTTCACTCTGTTTCTGAGTCAACATTAAAAATACATACAATAAAAACTTACAATTATGTACTTAAAAACAAAAAAGCACTGCACGTTAAAACTTCAACAAAGATACTTCAAAACATCAATACAATCTTGAGTTTCATGTATTACCTAGATAGCAGGTCAGTGTACAAACCGCGAATTTGTTTATGAATGAATGATTCATGATTAATAACTAATGTTCAGAGATTGATCAAATCATCAACTGAGATTGAATTAATTTATCTATGCAATCTAATTTAACTATGGAATAAAAAGTAGATATTCATCAAATCTAGACTCCACTACGAGCTACGGGAAGACATCTCTACTGTCGGGCGATTCGCGCGACTCCCTCAACATGCTCTGCTGAAAGCTCACTGCAAGCATAGCTAAGCGGTTGCACGCACAGCTAAGCAACAGTAAGATAGAAATGGCTTTTGTGTCGCAGTGAAACCTTACATTTTATTTAGCACTATCATAACAATGAAATCATTATTTAAGAGTATTTTGTAACAACCTAGCCAATAAAATAAAATTTCTGGATAGATGAACAATGACAATATTAGCTAATCAAGTAACCAGCCAGGCCCAGGTAAACAACGTTAGATTATTTTAAAATAATTAATGTTTATATGTATAATGTTGTATAAAACATTTTTGTTTATAAGATAAATTTTGCTGTCAGTTTACTTTCACATGATGTATAATAGTTTAAAAACATTATTTTGGCTAAATCTATGTTACCTAAATTATTACCTATAAATAGAATTTTTAATGAAGTAATGCTAATGTCAAGGCATTCACAAATACTATCAAGTGTTATTGGATACAATAGATGTCAAACACGTAAACAAATAAACACATTTTAAATATAGAATAACTCTTATAAGGAGAATCCTACAAGGAATGATAATCATGTTACAAAGTGGCGAAGTTACACCAAACTATAATAAAATTTTACTACGATCTAATGCAAAAATAGCAATGCACTGGGATATTTAATATGAACAGAACAAACACTGGATTAATATTGATCAAAAGTCGATTATATCTAAATGATTTAGCTATCAATATCTGAGTAGATCAACTGTCAACTTGATACTAATGTTGAATGCTTAGTCACAATGTGACCAAGCATTTCTTACTTATGTAAGATCCCTAAGTTTTTAACAGAGTCCAGACACATGCTGCTGAGCAATAGTCATTAGGACCCTTTTATAATCTTTTTCTATCTATGACCATACATACATGCTTAAAAAATTACTGGACATGGATTTTTTTTTAATTTACACCTACAAGTAAAAGAGACAGCTCGTCGCCAAATACCTAAATGCACTGCATTTGTTAAGATTATTTAATTATAGTACGAAACTAATAATTAGACATGGTTTGAGTTTCATAAGATTAAGCTACCTATTTCTATTTATTTCTTACTACTGACGAATATTACTTCAACTTGTAGTTTAAAAGCCACCAATGTCTAGTTAGTACATTATTGCTTCTGTGCAGTATTACTTGTTTTATGACACGTAATTTTTACAACAAAAATATCACAAAGCCTAAAATATAATCAAAGACCACTCCAGCATCAATATTAGTTTTCTTGTAATAATTGGCACTTAACATGCTCCATTATTATCGCCTAATCTTACACAAATCAGTCAATACTCTTTTCACTAATGTAAAACTAAACAAGCCCATTAACATAATAATTACATTTCAGACTGTACATGTATGCTAAGCACAGCGCTGATCGGCATAGGCGACAATACATTCAGCTGACTAACAATCAATTCAATGCACTGAAAAGCGCAAACAAGTCACAGACTTCTTAATTATTCACTTTGGAAAAAGACTAAAATAATTAAAAATAATAATATTCGAGTCAGGGGTGCTCCCAAAGCAGAAACAATTCTACAAACCGAAAGTGTATTGTATTGAAGGTGATCACGAATGCTTGACGACGATGACGCCAGGTCGCGGTGGTGGCGGCGCACGCTCTGCCTTCTTCGTTAGCGCGAGCGGCGCGTCTGCAGACTCCTCGCGGAACAGGTGGTCGCCCTCCAAGTGGCGGATCGCCTCGACGATCGTTTCGAGATTCTGCCGGCTGGTGCTCGCGAGATACAGCCGTGATGGCCCCTCAGCTGCCACCTCTGGTAGCACCTCTACCTCGACACGAGGTTCAGCCTTTATAGCCGCTTCTAACAATGGCGCTGCGACAACGGTTGTGGCTTCTACTGTCGGTACTTCTACTACTTCCTCACTCTCTAGTTTGCATTCGGTTTCTTCCTCCCTTTCAAAATGCACAACTCCATGTGTTAGGTCACAACCAGCGGTGGGGTATGTTTGTGATTCAAGTGTATGTACACGTTCTTCCAAGTGACGCCTCAGTCGTCTTTCTTGATCTAATTGCACTAGTAATTCTCCACCCTCACTGTCTTTTTTATGCGGTACAGTTAGCAACGCCACAGGAACAGCAGGCTCAGGAGATCGAGTGGCAGAAATGGTATCATCCGTTGAATCAGGGATGATTGAGGTTACATGAGCAACAATTTCACTTTTCCTCTTTTTTAGGGGTATTTCACCTCCTTCATGCTGATTGAGTAGTCTTTTAAGTTGGCAGTTTTGTGAGAGAAGTCTTGTCTTTTCTTGTTCTAAGTTGTAAATGTATTCAGCAGTCTGTTGTAATATAGCAGCCTGTAACACAAAATAATTGTTACAGACAACTAAATTAATATTATAAGCTAAGTACTAATGTTTAAAATGCATTGTCAATTTTATGTATTTTAAGTGATGCCTATAGTTTAATTAATGTATAATTTGATCAACAATTAAAATTCAGTTCTTAAGGACACCTAATCAGACTAACTAATCATTGTATAAAAAAAAAATGTAAACTTCATAGATATACCTACCTATTATTGATAACTAACTACTCTCAGGGCATGTCAGTGTGTGAGTCAGTACAGTAAATCATGTATATAACATACAGTAAATGGCAATCAACATACAGTAAATCATGTCCACTATAGCATTTGCTGAAGCATTAAGTAAAAATCTTTTCTTGTTTAACAGATAGGTATTTCTTTTTAATTTTTTATAGGAGTAAAACTTACTTTGCTCAATTTTTCTCCTTCATGACGTGGTAGTAATGTTCGCAGAGCCTGGAAACCGGCATTGATGCTCTGCATCCTTCTTCTCTCATTACTATTGGCAATTTCTCTTCTAATTCTTTTCTCTGCCTCCATTGTCTTGCCTGGAGCCAGATGTTTGTCTCTGAAATTATTTGAATAGATCTTTTTACCAAATAGGTAAGACATAACCATATCAATACAAAATTATAAAGATTATGAATAGAGCCCTTACTATTTATTTTAGGGAGTTTATAAACACTTCAAATACCTACCTGTAAGAAATGTTTTACTTAAGGGTCCGGTGACAGCGGCTCGCAATTTCGAGGTGCGATTGGCTATTATTTCATTTTATTTCATTTCGGGGAGGTTGTTTGAAAGAATAACTCTAAAGAAACACGCATAAATACTGTTCGAACACAAATAATACAATAATATAAGGGAAATGTGCTTGAGTCAGAAATCATTTTGGTATTAGGTAAATGTAAGACCAAACATACTAATACCAAAATGATTTCTGATTCGGGCACGTTTCCCTTATATTATTGTATTATTTGTGTTCGAACAGTATTTATGCGTGTTTCTTTAGAGTTATTTTTTCAAACAACCTCCCCGAAATGAAATAAAATGAAATAATAGCCAATCGCACCTCGAAATTGCGAGCCGCCGTCACCGAAGCCTTAAGGTACGAATGTTTTACAAGGTATGCATTTCTCTGAGACATTTTATAACTACAACATGTAGGTACAATTAACCAGTGTGCTTTGCAGTCATGTTGTAAGTAATTATGTGTCTGATATTGAAGTCAGTGATGTCCAATTTTTTTTTAATTTATTCGCTTTTTGGAGTTAGCTGAACCTGTGCCCAACAAACACTGAGGAATTGCTATTTTAACCTTCATGATAGAAATTATGAAAGAATCTGCATCGTTTGTCGAATGTAAATACATGTGTTTATAAAGCCGTATGATATTATCCGCGACTCAAGGCGCCTACTACGCCTTTGATTTAACCAAACATGGCGGCCCAACAGCTGACTACTAACCGGCGGCTGCGGCACGGCAGTGAGTAATCATAGTCTGATGTGTGTTCCAACATGACAATCAGGCATAAAATAACATAAACAAATAATGTTTACATGAAAATGCAGCTTTATTGCATAGTAGTCTGCAGCATAACTGAAAATAAAGCAAAATAAAGGCGACCACGCCGGCAATTCATACCTAGCAAATGCGTGATCAGATGCCTCTTCTTCATACAAGTTGTAATCTTCTACCTCTAGCAAACAGACGTCATTAGCGTGTAATGACATTGCTCCGATGTAATTGCTAATTTCTCCACATCTAAATACGAGAAAGCACTCAAAGCACAGCGCTAAACTGAAGTTTATTCGCGACACAATCCACAATGGCGGGAAATGACAATGAGTTTGGTCAGGTGACGCTATACAGTTTTACGAGAATTCACTTGTCCAGGGTAATAAAATCGTATCATATCATTTTTTACACACACACACAATTTATAATTTCGCAGTTAATTCATGAAATACTTTGATTTTCTACCAAAAAACGTAAAATAAAGAAGGGAGTCGAACACACCAGACACAGCGTCGATTCGATTTACGTAAACCATAGACAATATGGCGATTGATTTTTGTAATATGAGGAAGAGTGAGATAGTGATGTGATGTTTGTTTCATTCATGGGATTCCACAGAGGTCAGTGGATTCATCTTTGATCAATTACACCTAGATTAACAATCACGGCCTCAAAAACGGCCCTAGAATTACAACCACAAATAAATTTGTGGTCTTACGTGAGTTTAGTATGCTCCGACCTCAGCCGACACGTGCGGACGTACTAATGCCTCAGTTTTCTTTAAAAAACTGAAAATATAACCGCCGAAACAGTTAGGTTTCAGAAGGAGTATTTTTTTTTGTTAAGATAAATATCAGTTTCCGTTTCGCGATACTTAAATCATTAATAAACAATGAAAACCAAATATTTTATCGTCTACCGTCGCGTCGTCGGTTGGTGTTCAGACCAACCGCTGGTCGAAAACATCAAACAGAAACGAAACGATATAGCTCGCAAAGTGATAACGGGGAAATGAACTTTATTTGTTGAACGTGAAGCAAAACTACATGAACGTTATAATACACAAAATATTTTATTTTACCCAAGGAATATTGTATTAAAATTCCTTGACTTTACCTACGTCTTTTCATTTATAAGTGACGGGTGTAATTTATTACTTTGCTCGTTTTTGGTGACGAATGATCATAAGCGAAAGATATTATTTTGAAGATTTATGGCCTTATTACCAGGCTCGACGGTTGTGATTAGGTTGAACTTGGAATCTATTTTAAAACCTATGTCAAAGTTCGATGTAGGTGTTTATGTGTGTGTATGATGTTTCCGCAGACAGTATTTAGCCTTAATTTTGTAGGTGATCCATAATCTAGTAATATTTTATCGATTTGATCGAAGGGATTCATATAATGCAAGATAGAGAACAAGGAATTTGAATACAAAGAGAATGCCCATCCATAGACAAATTCCAGAAATGAACTAATGCGAGAGCCAAAGAGTATACAATAACTACGAAGTGAGCGCAAAGACTTTGTACTTATAACTACAAGGTTATAAGTACAAAAAAGTCTTTGAGTGAGCGCGAGCGGGAGTGACGAACCGAATGGTGTTGCGGGCAAAGAATTTTGATTTTCTTGTTCGTTCTGAGGGTGCACGGCCTAGCTCCTTGGATAAATTATAAAATGGATTGGGCGTGAAATAATAACACCAAGAGTAAGAGAGACGCGATAATACGAATTATACATATGAGTGAGGGAAAGATCATTTAAATGTTCTGTCCCTTACTCCGTATACGTTTTTTGATATGTTTGCAAACGTTTACCCCAAGTTCTGATAACTTTGGTGCCAAACGTTTGGCACCAAAGTTGTCAGAACTTGGGGCCAAACGTTGGGTTGGGTCAAGTGATTTTACGTGTTTTCAAGCCGAATTTCAATTAAAATAATGTGTGCCTAGGTCCCAGTTAACGTCCCAGTACGTACTCAAATGTGGTGCAATGTAGTATTTAGCGTGTGTTATTATATGACTCATTAGATTTTTTTTGTCGTCGGGGATTTTTGATTGGAGGGGTACTTCCTCCAAAAAGGGGCAAAAGAGGGGGCTATTTCATATACTGAATATCTCCACCAAATGAGATCTGATTTCGATTGTTCTTGTTTTATTTGAAAGGTAATAACTATAAGTTGGTCTCATAAAAGTTTGGTGAAGATCTGATGAGGATCTTTAGCATGATGAACGGGATAGCTCATCAAAAAATCGACGGGTTTCAATCAAATTTGGGAGAAATACTAAGGACCTCATTCTACACAAGATGATTAAAAAAAACAATAAAAATCAATAAAATCAAAAGAATCAAAAATCGGAAAAATTATATCTACCTACCGCTAAGCTAGTGAATTGCTCACTTTTAGTGTGCTCGCGAGGTCTACCAGCTCACAGAGCCACTAGTTTAATTATTTATAAAATTTAGTATAGGTTACTAAAAACCACACAAATTGACATGGTTAGTCAAAATGTCAAACCAGTTATGTAGTCCTAAAAAACAATAATCTGCATAATTTAGCTGGGTTATACGATTTTTCGGGCTGCCAACTATAAATAAATCTATTTGCCAAAAACGTTGGGAAATGAATCACTAAGGTCGAATCGAGTCGGATATGATAATTTATGTTCGAACATTATACAATAGAATGAACTAGAAAAAAATAAATGGTCGCGGCTTACATAACCTCATAACTTTTTATTATTTAATTTAAAGAAATATGTATGGCGTGTAAATGACGTAAGTAGGTACATACAGATAGGTAAATAAATACAAAATAATTATATAGGTACCTTGTAGGTACATATATTTTCATTTTATTTTCATTATATTTCTAGCTTTGCTTTGCATATTAACCCTCTTATTCATAATCTCTGTCATTTTATAGCGCCTCAATAGAGTATTCTTGTTACTGTTACTATCATTCTTTTATAGAACTAGCTGATGGAACAGGCTGATGGCCCAACTGATGTTAAGTGGTAACCATCACCTATAACAAAGCCTTGCCTTGTAAGGCACGCACGACAGGAATGTGCTCTACGATGCACTGCCCTGCGTCAATCAACTTAAGGCAGACCGATGTTAAGCCTCATGTGCCTGTAATTACACCGGCGACCACATTCTTCAATGTGGTCGCCAAATGGCATGGTGGTTGTAGTACTTCCTCGGACGAGCCCTTCACAAAGAGCTCTACAACTCTTATCATACTTTATGACAGCCTTCGTAGCTTCGATTCCCATCGTGAACAAACATTTGTGTGATGAACATAAATGTTTGTTCTCTGTCTGGGTGTTATATAATATTATAAGTATGTATTTACAAAAAAAAAGTATTAAAAGTAGTATTATCAGCTATCTGGTTCCCATATTGCAAGCATAAGCTTAGTTTGGGGCTTGATAGTGCTGTATGGAAAGTCCACCAATATTTATTATTATTTTTATTTATCATGCCAACGAAAAGATACAGCAACAGACTTATCGGTCTGATAAGCTATTGGCACGCTCAAAGTCCATTATGTATAAGGGCCTATTAATTTAGGTCTCCTCATAATTTTCGCATTAGATAGAAATTGATGATTATTTTATGTCTGAGACCGCCTTCGCGTGTGTCGTACGATTGAATACATACATACTTACGTAATAATTAGGTTTATGTTTGTTTTACAGATTTCCCAAAGATGCAACTACTTGGGCTGATCGTTTAAAGCTACGTACCTATCACCAAGCTCCAGATGGGCAACCGTATGAAGGATGGAATTATAGCTTTTTTTGATTTGATTCAAAGCTGAAATAACAAGTGACATCTGATTACGTTTGATCGGGCTTTCTGAAAGCGGCCGTTAATAAAGTTTATGATATCCTTAGGATATTATTGTGTACTCATTTACCCTATAACATTCCATAGGTTGTAGAAAAATGCATTACAACACGTGCATACAAAGCCAAAAAGCCCAAGTTGTTTGAAAGGTCTTCGTTCGGTTCGCTCGTTCGATCAGCTACAGGATTATATTAGGGTTAAGAACCTACATGTCATGCATGTGATGGGCTTCATTGCCATTTTTCAACACATTTCTTAAAATATATTGAAACGGCGTAACTCAGAGGAGGGGTTAAACAATTTCACTGCCAATACTAGCTTAAATTTTTAACTTAAATGAAAAAAACAACTGGAGCCGAGGCGACGACATCATAACTTTTGCTTGGGTAATAAATTGTATGATAGTGGCAGCCCATAAATTGTATGTAATTGGTATGTACTTGTTGTCTGTCTTGCTCGGGTATACGCAAGGAATATATTGTATTCAAATTCCTTGGATATACGCGCCCGTCAACTATAGGTATTCTTCTTCTAAGGTTCTGGCAGTGGTTCTGGCGTTACGCGACCGATATTACGCGACGCAAGTTTCGTCAGATAGGTATGATACGAACCTTCCCTTACATTTTCAACATACAATAATATTTTTACGACGACGACCTCTGTGGCGCAGCGGGCGAGAGCCTGCCTGCGACGCAAGAGGTTGCGGGTTCGATTCCCGCCTTGGAACAAATTTGTGTACGATCTGCAGAAATTTGTTCCGATGGTCTGGGTGTTCTCTATGTATAATAAAAAATATCTATCTATGTAAGTATATAATGTATTAAATATATCAGTTATCTAGTACCCATAACACAAGCTTTGAATAGCTTACTTTGGGGCTAGATAGTGCTGTGTGGATTGTCCAGCATTATTTATTTATATTTTATTTATATTGTATGTTTTCTTAGTCTATGAACGAGAATGATACGAATCGAATGTTTTGTCCGTTGTGTTGGTAGTAGGGTGAGGGTTCAATGCCACAATGTCATTGACTCTATATTACTTTTCTATGTTGGCTAAAATGAAGCGTCTTGAAAGCATCGGCCAATCACACACTCGTTTCAGTTTTGAATAATTTTTGAGGTGGGGATTTGGTCCCGCCCGCCGCCATATTGTATAGGGCTGTGAGTGCTTGAACTTGAAGTGAATTTTCTAGTTCTGTGTAAATTCTTTGTCGTTTTGGATTGAAAAAGATAAAGGTAAGGGCAATTTTAATTAATAGTGTTTGTCATTATTTAGTTTCAACAATAATATATTCCTCACACGAGAGTGCAGAAATGCCGGCGCAGTAATAGCTAGCTTCGTGCTCTAGAAGTTGTAAGACATAATGGTCCCCTGCTGTAATAATCGAAAGGGTGTCTTGAAAATGCGTTTATTTGTATTGCGTATTATAATTTCGACAACAGGAAAAAACCAAACGTAAATTTACTATTAATTAGTAATTAATATATAGATCGGAATCGGCTATCCCTCGTTATTCCGGTGTAGAGCACTCTGAAAGTGAGTGATCGACTGATGAACTTAGCATTTCGAAAGAAAGTGGTTACATCTGAATTTAAAAGGCCAATTGTTCACGTAGTTGTAATGGTTGTGTGTGTACCTACCTAACGAGCTAGTTGCTTACTTACCTACCGGAAAATAATCCTTTGTGATGTACGAAAGGATGATTCACTATCGTGAGTAATTTGGGAGAGCACGAATAATCGAGGGTGTGTTAATTAACGCACTTACTTAAGTTGATACCTGTGAAAATGTATGTTTCATTTATTAAATCATCAGCCTGTAGGTAGTGATTCCCTGAGAACTTTGTAGGTACTTACTCTATTTACACAATAATTTCTTGGGTCACAAGATTCTATCTACTACCTGCCTGGAAACCTTTTTTTATAGGTACCTATGTACTTTTTTAACTGTTATGTTTATACCCGCCTTGGTATCAAAGCATTTACTGGGACTAGATAGTGCTGTGTGGAAAGTCCACCAATAATTATATTTATTTATTTATAAATGAAAACTGAAAAATAAGAATGGTACAGTGGATCTAATCTAAAGGTACCTAGTGAGGAGCTTATTAGACTTATTGTTATGTATGGTTTGTTTTACATTGTTATGTGCACTTAAAATAAAAATAAAAAAGCCTGTTTATTCCATAACTTAAATTAGGTATACAATTTCATTGATACACATGCATTTCTTGTATTATAATTTTTTTTACTTTTTTTTATATTATTAATAATAATATTAACATAATTTTTATGTTATGTGTACTTAAACACTATAAAAGTAATATAAAATTGAAAATCTACTTTGTTTTTGGTAAGCTAAAGTAAAACAACTATTGCAAGCACCGTGAGGTTGCTTTGTTTAGTATTTTCAATTCCCTTCCCTCTTGGCTTAGTTGATAGTAGTAGTTCTGTAAACAATGATCTCCATCAACACTGAAAACAAGTAAGTATTTGTGTGGTGAAGGAGATTCTCATAATTATTGTATCTAAAAATCAGCAGCGCTGCTTGGTGGCTATTGCTTTAACTTAAAGTTGTCATTAGTACAGTATCTGAACTTTTTTTTTGTACCTTTACCATGTACAAAAAAAAAGTTCAGAGTATCCATCCAAATTAAACCATGGAACTAACTCTAAATTGTTCATCACCTGACTGACAGTCACATAAGTATTATTATGTTTCCAAAAAATTACGGGATTTTTGGCATCTGAAAGTCCATTGAGAGGAAAGGATTATGGGCACTTAAAAATATATTTATGTTGGAACTGTCATTTTTTTTATGTACAATTTTTAAATAATCCAAAATGTACCTATTATGCACATCATGAAATCAAATGGCATACCTACCTACCTACCTGGTTTGGATTGGTAAAATTTTAGACATTCAACATTATTCTAGACTAGTAGCGCCCTGCGGTTTCACAAGCGTAGTTTTAAATCCCAGTATTCCCACGGGATAAAAAGTAGCCTGTGTGTTATTCCTGACTATAATAATAATAATAATAATGCTGGACAATCCACACAGCACTATCTAGCCCCAAAGTAAGCTATTCAAAGCTTGTGTTATGGGTACTATATAACTGATATAAATATATAAATATATATTGGTGGACTTTCCACACAGCACTATCTAGCCCCAAACTAAGCTTATGCTTGTAATATGGGAGAACCAGATAGCTGATATACTACTTTTACTAATACTACTAATACTTTTTTTTTTTTTGTAAATACATACTTATAATATTATATAACACCCAGACAGAGAACAAACATTTATGTTCACCACACAAATGTTTGTTCACGGTGGGAATCGAACCCACGACCTACGGCGCAGAAGGCATAGCTACTACCAACTGAGCTACATAGGCTGTCAATCTGTCTATGTAAGTATATAATGTATCAAATATATTTAATACATTATATACTTACATAGATAGATATTTTTTATTATACATAGACTACTACAAAACTACCTACTACTATAAAATATCTCTGTCCCAATTTTCACCAAGATCCGTTCAGCCGTTCTGGAGTTATAGAGTAACAAACATCCATCCATCCATCCATACTTACAAACTTTCGCATTTATAATATTAGTAGGATAAAATAAGAAAATTCTTTATTGCACTTACATGACGTACCTACGTAGATTTCCAGCTAACCGTCGGTCTAACTCATCGGTTTAGGGTACTCTTGACCTGGCCTTTCTCTAGAAAAAAAAACCTACCTAATTTTGTATTTTAATCAGCTATCTGGTTTCCTTAGTATAAGTTTTTTTTTGTGCTAGATAGTGGATGGATATCTAGTAGATATTATTTATAAATTATTATACAGGGTTACTGGTAACTCGACGTATTCCTTGCAGGACGTCATAGTAGGGCTAAAATGCAACAAATTAAGCCACCAAATGTTCTACCGTAATGTTATTTTTTTTCACTAGACAACATTTTGTATGAAGTAATAGCAAAAATCACAAAAAAATCAATGTTTCTTTAGATTCTTTATATTTGCCAAAGTTTGTGGCATTTTTGAACTTTAAATTATTAACAAAGATCTGCTACGGCATCAACTATGATATTAACTTAAATTTCAGTACAGTCGCGCTGTAAATCATTTTTAAATTGGCTTTCATTTTTAAATGATTTAATCTAGGATTTTTCATAAAACACCAAAAAATCGAACTAACTCAAAAACTACTGAACTTCGGTAGAACATTTGGTGGCCTAATTTGCTGCATTTTAACCCTACTAGGACGTCCTGCAAGGAATACGTCGAGTTACCAGTAACCCTGTGTATATATTATTTTATTATATACAGGGTGTTTGGTGCATGGACCGACAAAATTTTTTGGGGGGTTGGGGGGGTCATTTGCAAGTTTTCTCCGGTAGACCCGAAGTCCTAAGTGTCACGGTAGTTTAGATATGTTATATTTTAGTTTTTTTTAAATCACCTGGATTCTTGCCTTTAAACCGTCATAACTTTTTTGTTTGTGGTGTAATACCACAAAATGACTTATGCTTGTATTCTGCAATGTATCCTTACTCTAAATAAATTATTACTTGATACAATTAATATAAAAAAAAACTTATGTGCTTTCAAAGTGGAAAATCTGTGTAAATGTTATGAAAAGGGACAACTTTTAAATTCATTATAAAAAAACTAAAAGCCATTTTGAATTTAGCTTGCTTTTAAAAAGTTCTTTAGTTATTACCCTTTCCAACGATATGCTACATGACATAATTAATCGTTCATAAGGCGGTCAAAATAAGGATCGTTTGCCAGGCCCCAGGGCTGAACACGCACTCTAACAATGTAACCGGTTTGCGCGAAGAGTTTATCAAGAATCGACGTTTACCACACCACAAGACCTTCTCTACCTATCGACGTCTGAGGGAGACCGGTAGCTTACATTTTCGGGAGCCCCGAGTGCGTGTGAGGCAACATAATGTTGAAGTTGATGAGCGAATCCTTCAAGCTTTTGATGACGATCCTACAACAAGCATACGAGTTGTTGCTGTCAGACTTAACTTAAATGTTTGGAAAGTCTGGTCCGTTCTTCGGGCAGATGGAAGGCACGCATTTCATTACACTCCTGTTCAAGGTAACTACGCACTTATTTAAAATGTGACATTAAAACATTTTAACCGATTTCAAATCCTAATAAAATGTGTTCGTTTTCACTTTTTTTTTGATAATTTTAATTGTTTTGTTGTCTTCCTTTATTGCTCTGTTTATTAGCTAAGTTCTTTGCGTGAGCTTAATTTAGAGAGAAAAATGTATTGCGTTAACTCACGGATTTCATTTAATTTTGTTCCAGTTCTCGAAGAGGGTGATAATCCAAGACGGTTAGAGTTCTGTCGAATTTTATTGCACACAGATGTTAAAGATGGTGACTTTTTGAAACGAATTTTGTGGACTGACGAGTCAAATTTTAGCCATGAAGGCATAGTAAACCTGCACAATTTGCATTACTGGAAAAAAAAGGACCAAAATCCACCAAAAAAGGCAGAGTTCGTTTCAACGAAAATTCAGCGTTAATTGTTTGGGCTGGTGTTATTTGGCGAAATCTTGTCGGCCCATATTTTTTGCCAGAACGACTGAACGGAGACAATTATTTAGAGTTTCTTCAAAATGATTTACCGGAACTGGTACTACCAATTTTAGAAGATGTGCCAATTGTTTTTCAAAATGACGGCTGTCCGGCACATTACCAACGAACGGTACGAGAACATTTAGACCATGCATTTCCCAACTCGTGGATTAGAAGAGCTGGCCCTATTCAATGGCCAGCGCGGTCCCCAAATCTTACACCTCTGGATTTCTACATTTGGGGACGTGCAAAAGAATTAGTTTATGCAACGGAGGTGCCCACAAAAGAAAATTTAATGGAAAGAATCAACGCCGCATTTGTAAAAATGAAAGACGAAATGCGGCTTCTTACCACAACCACTGAAAATAGAAAAAGGTGTCGTGCATGCATAAGGTATGGAGGCGGCCAATTTGAGCAAACGTTGTAATTTAAATTCAATAAAAACATAATCAACACAAAAAAGTATTTTCTTAATCTTGACCCTAGCAACCGAGTATCTCTTATGCCGACCCCTGATGTATGATTTCTGTCTTGTAGCATATCGTTGGAAAGGGTAATAACTAAAGAACTTTTTAAAAGAAAGCTAAATTCAAAATGGCTTTTAGTTTTTTTATAATGAATTTAAAAGTTGTCACTTTTCATAACATTTACACAGATTTCCCACTTTGAAAGCACATAACTTTTTTTTGGATATTAATTGTATAAAGTAATAATTTATTTAGAGTAAGGATACATTGCAGAATACAACCATAAGTTATTTTGTGGTATTACACCACAAACAAAAAAGTTATGACGGTTTAAAGGCAAGAATCCAGGTGATTTAAAAAAAAACTAAAAAATAACATACCCAAAGCTACCGTGACACTTAGGACTTCGGGTCTACCTGGGAAAACTTGCAAATGACCCCCCAACTCCCAAATAAATTTTGTCGGTCTATGCACCAAACACCCTGTATATATATATATTATTTTATTTTTTTGTATCTCTATATTTTTTCTGTATGGTGGGCCAGTGCAAAGTTACTTGCGGTTTCAATCCGCAACTGGTCGCAGCTATCGATTTTCCGCTCGCCATGTAATGCATACGATTGTATGATTTAACTTTACCTACTGCGTAATTTCAACGTCATCCTTTCCCAGTTAGAAGAGGTTGCGGGTTCGATTCCCCCCTCGGAACAAATTTGTGTACGATCTTCTGAAATTTGTTTCGTTGGTCTGGGTGTTTTCTATGTATGATAAAAAATATCTATCTATGTAAGTATTATAATGTGTTAAAATATATCAGTCATCTAGTACCCATAACACAAGCTAGTAGTAGCTTACTTTGGGGCTAGATGGTGCTGTGTGGATTATCCAGCATTATTTATTTATTAATTAATCTACTTCTTATCATTAAATCATAGTAGGGATGCCCAATTTTGGGCATAGGCCTCCTCCAACCCTTTCCAGTCAGTCCTTTGTTGGGCTAGACGTGTCCAAGTAGCACCCGCTACACCCATAATATCATCGCGCCATCGACGCTTCGGCCTTCCTCGCGGCCGTGTTGTATGATCCTGGGGTACCAGTGAAGGACTCTTTCACTCCATCTATCATCTTTTGCCCGTGCTACATGTCCAGCCCATCTCCACTTTAGTTTACATGCCATTTCTGTGGCGTCAATAATTTTTGTTGTGTTTCGTATGTCGCTGTTTCTCTTTCTGTCAGTGAGTTTCAGTCCTAACATGCTTCTTTCGGCGGCTCTTTGGAAGACTTTAATTTTGTGAACAGTATCTTTATTAAGTGCCCAGCTTTGACACCGTAGAGTAGAGTAGGCAAGACTATGGTGTCCATAGCTTTCTTCTTCAATTTGATAGGTATTTTTTACTTCTTTAAGCTTATGTATTTTTTTTTCTTATGTAATTATATAATGTATTAAATATATCAGTTATCTAGTACCCATAACACAAGCTTTAGTAGCTTACTTTGGGGCTAGATAGTGCTGTGTGGATTGTCCAGCATTATTATTATTATTATTATTTTGCTATGGGGGCGGCCTCCTTGTTCATGTCAAATACCTAGGTAGGTTCCTATTATGCGTTGAAATTTACTAAGACAAACCTATAATAACCAATATCTAGGGATCGAACCTAAAATTTTATTTAAAACTAGCGACCTGTCCCAGTTTTGCGTGGGTGGACATAATTTTTTTTTCAACATTTTAGGATAAACTTAGACTTAGCCTCCGCGCTTCGTTGCCCACGCCCGATTCGTATTAGGTATCTTTTAAATGGAATGGCAAACAGAGGCAGCGCTAATTTTAGACATTGTTTAAAGTTAGACACCGTTTTGTAGTACAACCCATACTATCGCTGGCTTTTATGTAGATATTTATGTGTTCTTTAATATTGTAGAACATTTTCAATGTTCTTTTGTCAATAGGTAGTTTCCGCAGCGCATGCGATGAAAGACATTTTAGATTACACCTTGGGTTACATTATTGATGTTTTAGTAGGGATCCCTAATTTTTTCCAGTAATAAATGTAGCATAAGTTACTCACTCAGAGATAATGTAACTTTCTTATGATGAAAGAAATTTTGAAATCGGGCCAGTAGTTTTTGAGCTTATACGTACCACTCAAAAATACAAAGGTGTCTTTAAAATATTAATGTAGATAAATATGCTCACCTTATTACCTGTGAATAAAATAAATCTGCCCCTACCTATGTATGAATGTGCGGAACTTCGTGCGGCTGCGGCTTATCTAAACGTGGTAATTATGCTTTTTTGAGTGTAACCGTTTGTTAGTCGTCCAGAGAACGCGTGTAACGTTTACAAATACAAGGGACCTTACCTACTCGTCGGGCCGTCAACCTTGAACGCGTTCGACTCAAGGTCGCCGATACATACTGGACACTCTTAAATTAAACCAGAGTCCCGCCCAAAGTGCCTCTTTATTATAATAATAACAATGACAATTATTTAAGTTCCAGTTGACTGCATGAATCTAACGTAAGAAGGGAGTTTTAGCCAGGTCAATGAACTTTATGAACCAATTTTATTTGAAGTTGCTCTCCAGATTACTCCTCTTGCCCTGCGGCCCGATTACGCTAATGTCTGGCTATCGAGATGGCTTTCAGTTTGACATTTGATCAAGGAATATAAAACTCTACGAGAGCATTTCATTCCCATAGTGTAATAGCATCATGGATGGATCTACTCGTAGTATCTAAATTCCTTGGGATGGATGCTAAATTCCTTGGATGGATGTGAAAAAAGTAGTGTGCAATTAAAAAAAAAAAATATATTTATTTATAAAGAAATAAGGATGATAATAAATCTATAATCAGTTGCTGTTGCGTCACAAACTTTTAAAGTTGCAGGCCTCAGCTTCCTATGGACATAAAAGGCAACTAAGGGTAAATCTATAAAATTATAAAAGCCATGTTATTAATATTAATTTCTGGATACGTCTTGGTTGCGGGCCCGTAATCTTTAAGGCTCCGGTGACAATGGCTCGCAATTTCGAAGTGCGATTGGCTATTATTTCATTTTATTTCATTTCGGGGAGGTTGTTTGAAAAAATAACTCTAGAGAAACACGCATAAATACTGTTCGAACACAAATAATACAATAATATAAGGGAAACATGCCCGAATCAGAAATCATTTTGGTATTAGTATGTTTGGTCTTACGTTTACCTAATACCAAAATGATTTCTGACTCAAGCACATTTCCCTTATATTATTGTATTATTTGTGTTCGAACAGTATTTATGCGTGTTTCTTTAGAGTTATTATTTCAAACAACCTCCCCAAAATGAAATAAAATGAAAAATTAGCCAATCGCACCTCGAAATTGCGAGCCGCTGTCACCGGACTCTTAAGCTCGTAAACAAAGGCGTCGCTGTGGAGTGGATATTTTCGTCCTGTGCGCAGTGAATGTTTGCGCCAAGATAACGCCCGGAGCCCTACGTGACTAATGTAATGTCGCTGCTGCTATTATTGTTTGTATTGAGAGTAAAGAGTAGGATAATGAAATGAACAATAAAAGATACTACAAAGGACGAGGAATATTTATTCGATTAGGTACTTATGCCTAGTGATGATAGTAGTGAAGGACATAATTATTGATACCCTGCTCACCCTTTAATCCTTGTTTAGCCTGAAACCTTAAACCTGTTTTTGATAGGTTCGGAAGTCGGTTGGGTTAGGAAGACTATGATGGTAGTGTTTTTGTGATCTCCGTTATCCAAACAATTCGTAACATGCATACCTACCTTAAGATAACGAAAATCACATGATGTGGAGGTAGGTTTAAGAAAAGATGGATGGATTACCTATTGTAGTAAAGGAGGTGTAATTATATGTCTTGTATTGTCCGTCGTTCTTACTTAGGGAGTACGGGGTAACGTCAGCAGGATACACGATAGTAAACTAAATGTATTCTTAAGAATTCACACTTTTCATTACAAATGATGGTACCTACCTAGATGCTTTATAAATTATTGCTACCTATTTTAATAATTTTATCATCCTTGTGTGTGTGTGGTGTGTATACACTAGTGATGTTTGTAAATAACTTATGATTATATCCTATACATATTTATATAATAGGTATGATAATTATAACACGAGTATAGAATTTTTTTGTAGTTTAAAAGAACTATTGTCGCTTAGCGTGAATCACCAACAGCGGTGGTGAGTAGTGTATGTATGTGATAGGTAAGTAGGTAGGTAGTAGGTATGATGTATTTGCAAACACAAAAGGAAGTTCATTCATAAAATTTTTTGAGAAATCCATAATAAAGTAGGTATCAAAATATGCGTAGAAAATAAATAGAACCGGTTTGACTTAGTATTCAAGCTGTTTATTTCGGTAATCGAGTCAGTAGTGCATCCCAACCAATGCACTTTTGTTGGTTCTATTTTGAGTGGACTGGACACTTGGCAGCACAGTATTTATTTTCAGTATGGTGTTAGCTCGGCACGCTTTGACCCACTGGCGCATGGCGTGTATTGTGTGTCATGCCCAGACCTATTTGAGCTTCAATTTATTCTCTTGTCTGTAGGTCTCCATCGTAATCTTTTGCATGATTTCTAAGTTTTGTCAGAATGGTTTGATAGTTTAGACTAATTATTTACTAGTTGCGCCCCGCGGTTTCACTCGCGCAGAATCTCTCTGCCTAGGGAAAAGATGCAATGATTTTGACCCGGACAGTATTTGAATTTTTTTATTTTAACGATTACATGAAAATAGCGATATTTGCGGGCTAGATAAGTTTCTGAGACTTAAAGAGGTACATAGGCAGATGAATCTTTAATTCAAGTAAGCAACTACTTTGATTTGACTTACTGTCTCCGTTCTGAGACAGGGTCATTTCTACCCATTCAAAGTTAATTATTTTGTGGGTTAATAATACCGTGACGTTCAATATTTTTTGTAAATCTTGTTATTTCTGTAGGATAAAATCTGTACAAAGTTGAATTGTTGCAGATATAGAACAATTATCAATTATTCTACGTCCAACGTTAACAAAAGGACAAAAGCAAAATTGTATGAAACCTAATAGCAATGACTTATTATATGTCGTAGGATAGGTACAAGACGTATCCAACGACTTCATCCTTCACGACTACGCCTAGAAGGACTTAATACTAGCTAACGGCTTCAGGTGGTTTGGTAGGAATAGGATATAGATACTACATAGCAGTGCTAGATATAGGTAGGTGCATATATTATAGCTATTATATGATATATAGCTAGCTATGATAGCCTTTTTGACTGACTCACACAGGGAGAGGCTTGTTATTTGTGTGTAGGCTATCTTTATTTTTTAAGTGTTTGTTAATCTACCTACTGTGTATTCTCTACCTACTGCCTTTTTTTTCTGTTCTTTCTTGTCTGTATGTTTCTTCTGTGTGTTGTCGTCAAATAAACATATATTCTATTCTATTGTAGTAGTTATTAATCAAGCTCAAGGTAAAATGTATCTCCGTTTCAAAAGTAAAAAAAAAGTTTTCCTGCTGTAGTTCTTTTCTCAAAAGGGAAATAGATATCTTTAAGTGATAAAAAGTTGACTAATTGCTAATCAAGATTACGAACAAAATTTTTCTATAAGTAGTTTTATCCCAATCGGGTCAATGGTTAGGGCTTAACTGATCCACAATCCACATAGGCATAAGTATAGAGACTTGTGTTTAAAAGTACCTAGTTTGATTTTAGGTGAGAATCGAAAATGGGTGCTAAACAGAGCAAGCGCTCGGTCGATATAAGCGGCAAGGAGGCGGAGGGCGGCGGCGAGGTGGCTGCAGCGGGCGCCGGCGGCGAGGGCCGCGTCGAGGCCTTGGCGGACGTCGATGCCCTCAAGCCGCAGCTCAATGGAGACGCTCACATCCAGAATGAACTAACTGTAAGCTTACAACTTAAGAACACGTGTAGGTGCTAGGATACCATCTATATGTGATATTTTCGTTCTACGCGTGTTATAATGTTTATATAACAATATAAATGTCGTATTCCAGCTCGACGTAAATGTAACCGTCAGACTAAACACGCTTTCAGGTTCAATGTTGGGCAAGAAGGCGTAGGGTGGCAGAGAATCTTACACTAGCAGGAGTAAGTCTGCAACCGCAAAGCTGCTCTGTCTATTAAAAATACAAATACAAACAAACAAACGGCAAAACGTAGACACATAATATGTATGTGTACTAAGTATTAGTATAATATTTGACAATAATTGTCTCATTACAGTATCAAATACATCGCCTGTGTAACAGATAATAATATTTAGTGCAATCTCTCTAACGTTACATACGATAGTAAATTATTATTATTCTGAATTCACTTATCAACATTGTCCATTATTTGCATTGTGACAATTATCTAATAAACGAAACGGGCTTATTGAAGAACAGGGCCTGTGTGATCTGCGTGAAGGAGCATGCGGGTTTATAGCAGGGAATCAAGCTAGGGGCCGCATTCCATACGATTGTCCTAATTAACATGTAATACGAGTATGTGCTGTGCACCCATTTGGTGTGTATAACTTACTCATTGTATGCTTAAAATAGTTTATTAAACTATACACAAGTTGTTTTTAGGATTTCGAAAGACCATTCAGTTAGTTTGGCCTTCTCCGGCCCATCTCCTGTGTCTCATAGTATTTTTGTATGTAGTATATTGTATGCCATCATACTGAACATTTGTGCTGTGTGGTAATGTTTTTTTAAGAATATAATTATACAGGGTGCTTCTACAGCGCTATATTGCACCGGCTATAATTTGAATGATGCAGGACGTATGGGTTTACGTCCAGCAGCAGCATCAATCAAATTAGATGAAGTATGGTCTCGATGAAACACTATTCTTTTAGCTTTTTGAGTAATAGATTTTGTTAAACACGTCAATTACTTTTTGTATAAACATAAGGGTCAGAAAGCTATTTTTTACCACAGTCATTTTAAGTGCTGTCTCGTATTATGACAGATCCTAACTAGACTCACTAAGTAGCTTCCCTTATGCGTGGTCCGATGATCGCCTGGTCAATTTTCTTTTATAAATACATATTCTTAAAATCTGAGGTCTGTAAAAGTTATATTTACACGTAGTACCACTGTATTCTGTTCTTATACTTAAAGAATTGAGTGTTTGATACTCCGAGCACTGGGATTCCTAACTACTGACTGGTTTGTAGACTGGCTTCCTACGGCTTCCTGTCTAGATAAAGTAGAGACAGTAATTTTGTTATTTGACAAAGAGAAGAACAGATACTGCACAGGTTATAAAGAAAACGCTATACATAAATAATATGTTTAACATAGAAAGTTAGAAACCCTTGTCTAATGCGTGTTGTGGATGTCTGGCTCACAGGAAACCGACTTATAAATGCGTTGTTTCAAACTACTTTCGACTATTCTACTTTATTTACATTAAAACAGGTATAATTTAATAAATCTAGAGATCTAGATATTTTGTTGTTGTCAGATATCGAACATCCTATTAGCAAGTCAAATCAATTGAATCTAGTTTATTCTAAAGTTTATTTTTGAATTAAACATATACATACAAACATAAAATCACGCCTATTTCCCATCGGGGTAGGCAGAGACCACGGATTTCCACTTGCTACGATCCTTACATACCTCAAATACATACCTGAAACATACTAATGAAAATATATGATATGCAATGGAGGTATTCTATGAATCAGCAATAAAATTGATTTTTACCGTTCTTAGTACTAACTACCTCCTATTCATCTGGAATTCCCGAAAATTTGTTTGTCGCTTATCGCTCGAGCAACATAGTAATTTAATATGTTTCACCTACGCGGCTGAAGGGTTGGTAAGTGGCGTGCAGCTATCGATTTTCGCCCGTCATATGACGTGCACTGCAAGGGTTGCACGTGGTCGCTGTCTGAACAGGCTTCCGTATTTAAACAAGCGTATTTACCTTTGTTTGCACTAATGCTATTAAAGTATCTATCTATAGGAGCATTATGTCAAATGAGTGCATTAATTTCTTTGAGAAATCTATAATATCAAAAATACATGAAATAAGATTTGATCGTAATTTCAAGGACGTTACCATCTTTTCACCTATTTGAAAATTAACAATAGGTGTATAAAAACAACTGGACTAGAACAAATGACTAGACGGTGCTTTATTATGTTTTAGGAAAAAGAAAAGGAACTAGATGTTGGCACTCCTGAAAACGAAAAAGATGCCACCACTGAAAAAGAGAGCAAGGATGAAAATGAAAAGGACAATGAAGTCGCCCCAGTGACGAATGGCGACGCAGAGGAAAAGCTAGAAAATGGCGAGAGCACACCCGCCCCTGAGGACGGAAAGAAACCGAAAAAAGAGAAGGTATTTTTTTGAACATTGATTGCAAATCTAAAAATTGTAGGTACAGAGCTAAATACATATTTAGTTCAATAATATTCAAGGTAGTTGCAAGGTTGAGCAAGTTGTCCTAACTGAATTTTTGTGATTTGTTGTTCGCTATTTTTGCATGATTTGTTATTAACCTGCCTTGGCATGTCGTGTACAGGTCAAGAAGAAATGGTCGCTCAGATCGATCAGTTTCAGCAGGAAGGACAAACCCAAGCAAGAGAAGAAACAAAAAGACGAGGAGATTAAAACTAACGGTGAACCAGAGAAAGTTCCTGAGGAGGTAAGTGGATCACCCATTTTGTTTTTTGTAAGACGACGAAAGGCATGGTGTCGAGACTACTATTGATTTAGAATGAGAGTGCCAGCAACAACTTTCTAATTTCATAGTACGTACGCGTAGTTTATTATTATATTTTAAGTAACTGAATGTATTTGTATTCCAACGTTGTACTGCGTTGTCAGAGTGCACAATGAAATGAACAGTGAATTGTGCGGGAGTACCCATCGACGCGGCGGCGAGCGGTCGTAGAAATCATATATCATTGAGCTAAGTTGACCTACTTTCGTTTTTCTATTGTTTGCCATGTGGATGAAAATTAAAATGTGCGTGCAATAAGTTTCGGTATTCCATGAGAGCCATAAATACATTGTTTCAGCGGAAATTGAAAGCGATGTGATGACTGCTAGAGTTCTTGTAAAAGAAGTAAGGTGTTAGTTGGCTTTGTAAAATCATTATCCAAGCAACAGAAACACCGCATTTTATTTTAAATTAATCATGTTATAAATTTTATTATTGAGATTACTGTTTAATCGTTTTTACCGGATGCAAGTTACTGGTTTTGCTGATAAATAAGAATGAATTGTAGCAACCTTAACTTAATATCTCAGTTGGCATAGTATGTATAATATATTTCAATTTTGTTAATTGGTTAGCTAATTGTTATTGCATTGAATCGTTTTTGCGGTGCGACCTTGCGGGCGGACCGAGTAGAAACCCACGATTTCTATGACAAGTATTGCGGCGTAGTGCAATGCACCCTATCCGGCGCAGGCCACAGCGCGAGGAACAATGCGCATTATAATTCAAAGTGGTGCTATATCCGTGCTAACCAAACGTGAGCCGGCCGGCATGGCATCGCGGCATTGCCGATGATATCGTGCTATTACCGACACTCACTTCATTGACGAGCGGCGTGCCGTGTGACGCCGCTGAACCCACTATGTACCGTAATTAATTAAATATCCACCCGGTAAGGCTTAGGGGCTATACTGGGCAAGGACAGGATGGCATATTTTATCGCATGTGTCCGCTAAGCTTACTCAGACATTCTACATAAGAGTTTCGTTGGAGTATTTTGGAAACGATTTGCCAACATTTGATTTTATGTAAATACAGTAGTCTTTCAAAGTTTTTTCCTTACTCAATTTTCGGCTTCGTCGGTTCGGAAGACCAGCATGACTGATACGCTATGTTTATGATTTTTTGTCTAAACTTCATGCCTAATAAAAGCACGTTGTTATGTAGAACATCGTCCGAAACATACGCCTCTAATGTTTATTTGTCTTCATGTGAATTAACTGGCATTGAAGCGCGGTCATTAGCACTTCGCCTCCCACAAAGAGAATTTGACACATTAACGCTTAGAACTAATATTATTTTTAAGTACAGTTACGAAAGTTTGAAAAATATGTTTACCGCACTAGTGCGATTTCTTTGCACTTTTCTACACTAGTGCGATTTGTCTTCAGTTTAAATTTCATAAAATTTTTCAGACAAGAAATTGAATAATTTGCATAATTAATAAAAATCGTAGTTAAATGATATTTTTTGTTAAGATTAAAGCACTAAGTTACCAATACTAATACCTACGTAACCCTTTGCCTAACGTGCCTGGAGTCAATCAATCTCTTTTCGTAGATTTCTATGAGAATTCACCGAATGTATGTTAATCAGACGATTTAATAATTTGGCAATATAATGAAAATAGATTTCTATAAACATTTAACGATAAACAACGAATGTTAATCAGTCGAGTTTATAATTTAGAAATTTAATGAGAAGGCATTTCATGACATTCGACCAGTTTAAAGCTCTAGGTAGGTACATAAATTTGGGAGTTGAACACTTTTATACAGAGATTGGCGCGTATCAGATGGAATATAAAATAGGACGGGCTGGTCGGAGTCGATGACGCAAAGATGGGAGCATTAGGAAACAAGTTTGCCGAGTGGAAAATAAAATTAGCAGTCCTTGGCAAGTTTAGCGACTGCGGTGCTCGTAGGCGGCGCGGCGGTTGGGTTGGACGGGTCCTGCGCCGTTGCATGCGCTTGCCTGCGCCACCCGATTGAAGCTATACCTCGGTCGGCATAAGTAGCTCGTGTTGGTACCGGTTTTGTACAATCAATATTATAATTGTCTGTTTTAGTATTTATAGAATCAAGTTTTAGAATGCGAACCACACCACATTTTATATGCGAGAGTGCGTTTTTCTCTGAATACCGATCAAATCGCCACGTTATCGAATCTATCATAATGAAAATGTAAAGCTACGACTACGAGCAAAGCTTTGAAATGCTAAGAGTAACCAACACACGATTTGGGGATTGCGTTTGTCGATGTAATAAACCTAAAACTTTAGGTGGAGCAATGAAGAATGCAAGCTGTTAGAAAAGGTCGGCAAACCGACTCCCTCCACCAACAGGCCTCCCTACCGTCCGTCGCCTCGTGTCCTGTCGCGCCCCGCGTCGCGCGTTCGAACACCGCAGCGCACTGTTGTCCGTAGATAAACATCGTGTTCTGCTTTCTCTTAAGGCTCCGGCGACAGCGGCTCGCAATTTCGAGGTGCGATTGGCTATTATTTTATTTCATTTCGGGGAGGTTGTTTGAAAGAATAACTCTAAAGTGACACGCATAAATACTGTTCGAACACAAATAATACAATAATATAAGGGAAACATGCCCGAATCAGAAATCATTTTGGTATTAGTATGTTTGGCCTTACGTTTACCTAATACCAAAATGATTTCTGACTCAAGCACATTTCCCGTATATTATTGTATTATTTGTGTTCGAACAGTATTTATGCGTGTCACTTTAGAGTTATTCTTTCAAACAACCTCCCCAAAATGAAATAAAATGAAAACATAGCCAATCGCACCTCGAAATTGCGAGCCGCGAGGTCGCCGGACCCTTAATATTCTGATATGTTTTGTGAAACAACGGTATCGTTGCCCTGTTGAGATCTAGTATTCTCGCCAGGCTAAACTGTAGCGGTTTAGTATTGACTACAACTGTATGAAATTTTAAGGGTTGATATTGGTAACGAGTGATCGTTTTACTCATAGAATAATAAGGGGATAAATAGACAATGTGCGGACGTGTTTACTGAGCTTTAACTTGAGAGTGAATGTTATCGCATTCTTTAATGTCATTAGGTAGGTATTTGGTAATGTTGTATGGCTGTACTTGTTCAAATATCATCAGCTATCTGCTTCCCATTTCACAAGCTTTGGCTTTGTTTCGGGCTAGATAGTGCTGTGTGGAGAGACCAGCAATATTTATTTGTTTGATAATTAAACATTAGTATCTCAAAATACGTAAGATACCTATACATGTTAGCTAGGTACCAGTTGTGCCTGTTTATGCCCGTTAGCAATTTACTCTCCACGATACGAAGAATACGGGTATAGGAAACTTGAACATATCTCGGCTCCAGTTACCTACGTGTTTACTAAATGATGGTGCAAGCACAGGCAAGGCGACAACACACTACATATTTTCATAATATGACCACTGAATGGAGCATTGACATAACAAGGAAGGGCTCCGTTTCCTCTATTGGCTGTCTATTGTGTCAAATATCGTGTTCGCACAGCATTCTTGACGAGCAGCATTATTAATAAAAGGCCCCTACAATCATATCATCTCGGCTTCGCTACCCATTACTAACGAGTGTAAGTCAGTTAAGTTCTCAAATGGCTTTCCTTGGTCGTTAGCAAAGTACTTATATTTTTAGGTTCCAAAGTCCGTCAAGGAAGCCTTTTAGTTAGTGTGTCTGTCTGTTCTTAGATAGAGCTGTCTAACTCGCAGTCTGTTATTACCATGATGCTGAAACTTTGTAGGGTTTTTTTAAGTCAATACATTATACTACTAGTGTCTATTTCTATATCCAGAATGATTATAGAAGCCTGTTACTTCGTAAAGTTACTATAAAAATATACTAAATCTGCAAAGAACACAGTAGTTACATTGCGGTCCTTAACTTTAGAAATGACTTGAAATCATTATAACTATAGAACATTGAAGTAACAATAGTTAGTAAGTTCTCTTGATATTATTATTCGGTGGCAAGACAGGGCGTTCAACCTCTGATAGCGGCTAGGTGATGAGCTCGAGTCGGCTGATGACACGTCGAGACGAGGCCGAGGTGTACTGTGCCCGATGCTATCTCCTATTATTTATTGCCGATGCAAATTGCGTCCATCCGTCGACGTCTCGGTCATATTCACACGGCTATGAAGCACTCCGTCACCAGAGGTGGCCGCTAGCTCGTACGAAGCACACACAGTTATTCCCATAAGAGTTTTGTCAGTACTATACCTACCTTGCTACAATTACATACACGCGAAAGCAAAGAAGCCTGGTGAAAACGAACACACACTTTTGGTTTCACTTACCGGCAGCTTCCACCGCAACCCTGTTGTGACTCACAAATCGACATTACGCTTTCGACGAAAACGTTCATTTAGATAATTAAACTATTGGACAAACAAATATAATTATGCTTAAGTATTTTGTTTCACAGAATAGGATAACATAATTATCTCACCACTAAGTGCAATAAGCAAGCTTTTCGCTCTAAGCGTCTAAATACGTAGGTATATTTCGACATGATAGAAACTCGTGACAGTAAAGTAGGTAGGTAAAGGTACAACATATAATTATAATGTTCTGACCTTCGCTGACACATTGATAATCGTGCGCTCAATCCTGTTTTACGGACGACCGACGGCGACGACGGCCCGTTAGCTTCCCGTGCTGTCGGCTCTAGTGGTGGACGCCTTTGTTCGTGTTCCGTTCGTTCCGGAGGACGGTTTTGTGATTTCCCCACTTCAACTAACCGGCATCATGCTATTAAACACCAGCATATCATTAATTTGTACTAAATGTGTACACCGGAAATTAACGAGTAAACAATGTATTCTATATAAATCTTCTCCGATTGGGAATCCTACTACTAATATAAACGCGAAAGTTTGTAAGTATGGATGGATGGATGTTTTTTACTCTTTCACGCCGGAATGGCTGAACGGATCTGGACGAAATTTGGCAGAGAAATAGATTATAGTCTGGAATAGCACCTAGGCTACTTTTTACCCCGTGGGAATAACGGGATTTAAATCTGCGCGGGTGATACCGCAGGGCGCTACTAGTAATGTTATAAGTATACATAACATACAAAAAAATATATTTGAGTAGTATATCAGCTATCGGTTCCCCATATCACAAGCCTTAGCTTAGTTTGTGGCGAGATAGTGCAGTGTGGAATGTCCACCAATTATTATTCATTAGGCAGCTTTCATACATTTAACAACCGTCCTGCTGTGGGCGCAACTAGTAAACAATATTTGTTACATTTATTTATTCACATTCATTACATTAGAATTGTTTGCCCTTATTTGTAATCATTACAAACATTAGTCGATAGGGGTGTAGGTATATAAATGTAACACTACCAAAGATAAAGAACAGCACTATGTTATATGCCCCATAGCGAGAACAAAGGATTTTTTTGTATGTAAATATTATATCGCAATATTGCAAGTGGGAAAACAACAAAATATTTCCTGTGATGTTATAAGGGTTGCCTTTGAATTGTCAACATAAAAGTAAAGTGGTGAGTAAATACTCAGTGAGCGAGTCGACTCGCACTTTTCCGGTCTTGTTAAAAAGAACAAATAATTAATTTATCTCAAAATATTTCCCTTATTTTTGGTGGTTGGTTAGAAATGAAAATTACGAATAAATGTGTTGGTAACAAAACGTCCAGGGCATTTAATTTAACCTGGCTAATTATAATTTGGTACAGCTATTCGTTTAGTAACAGAAGTTTCAAAACTTTTAACGAATAATAACAAAAGCTTATTTTTTTGTTATTCTAATAAAGTAGTATCGCGCCATATAAAACGAAGATTTTTTATATAAGGTCTCGGGGACGTCCTATAGCAACGTTTCAAAGTGAAAATGTAGCCGTCGATCGTAGAAACTTTGCAGAGTACCTACCTACTTAGCAGTAGGTAGAGCCCTTTGTGCTGCGCTGGCTCGGATATCCTTCGGTTATGTTTGTCTATTTCCAAGCATTAATATTCCACAGACGGCTCCAGAACCCTATTCAATAAGAGTATCCGTAGTCCAACCAGACGAACTAGTCAGGAGGACCACGGCTTTGCTGGCTAAGCGTAGTCCCGGCCTACGCTAGGCATCATAAGTCTGTAGTGACAGTCCGGCGGCCCAATTACGCTAATTTCTGGGTATCAAGATGGCTTTCAGTTTGACATTTGATCAAGGAATATAATACTCTGACGAGAGCTTTTGATTCCCATAATGTAATAGCAAAATATAGATGAATCTAGTATCTAAATTCCTTGTGATGGATGCTAAATTCCTTGGATGGATGGGAATCAAATCTCAAACTGAAAGCCATCTCGATAGCCAGACATTAGCGTAATCGGATCGCGGATTCTTTATCTCCAGTTCTTGTAACAAATAATAAAATATTTAAACCGATGATATCACTATGATTTAAGTTTGATACATAACGTATTTCATCACGTCCGTTCGTCGATTCTGGCTAACGTCAAATGTTCAAATCGGATGTGATCATTAGTGCAGGACTCCAGGCGTATCTTTCTACACCAGTAAACAAAGATGGCCTTGTGTACCGGTGTCGTTTTATTGTTTGCCACAACCCTGCGATTGAATATCTACCAACCAATCTTAACTCAGGTTGCTCTGCTCCTGTAGAGGAACACTTCTGTTTTTGTGTAAATTAGATTCTGACAACCGCTTATTGATATTATTGTTAGATAGCTAAACATTTGGCACTTGATGATTGAATGGCTTGATGGAAAGCGAAGATGCAGAATATCACTATCACTCACTATCCTATAAAACCATTGAATGTCGTTGAAAAATGGCAATAAGTAGGATCGCATTTTCGAAGAAAAACATTTTGAGATTTATAAAAACCTGTACAGAAAAAAAAATTTTTGGAAAAGACAGGTACTATTATATACTACCTATCAGTTGAAAGAACCAAAAAATCTAAATCAAAATTGTCTTTATTCAGTACAATCACAAGGATCACTTTGAAACGTCCTATATACCTACTAGGTGAATCTACCGCCAGTTCGTCGCGACCAAAGCCTAGAACTAAACTTAAGAGCTGGCAAGAAACTAGTTTGGATACTAGCATTTTTTTTGTATGAACAAATATGGTACCTACTTAATTGTTTTTATTTTGTAGTGAGTTGGACTTCAAGTTTTCTTATTATTATGTTTTTGAATTTGCTAATCGACAGCTGATGAATTTCGCGCGAAAGAAGACTAAAAATTCTTCTTTTAACGTTAGTCATCGCCGGCATTATCATTATGTATTATGTTGTCATTGTTGTACCTATTATACAGTTATTTATCAACTTAAATACAGAAAAAGCCTCACGACTTTAATATTTTACAACCAACAATAAAATAAACCGTTGGAAAATATAGATTGGAAGTGATTTGTTGGACCAGATTCTGCATGAATATAATATTATGCTAAATAGTTAGTAACGAGTAGGTAATTAATCAATATCGGATATTTATTTACCTACTCGTATTTCAAGAGTATAAACTTGCTACCTCTAAAACAAAATACTTAAACGCGATTTAAATTGGTCCTAAAATTATTAGATTAATCACTGTTGAATATATTGACGAAGGCAACCCTAGCCATATCGCATGTAATACAATATGACTCTGATCATGATCACTGAAGGATAGCTAGTTTGCTAAAAATGAGCGTCAATCTTCCGTTACAAAATAGACTATAAATTATATTGCGCCCGTGTATTCCCCTTCAGTCTCTGTAAGGATTTCTTGTGCACCACGCAGTTTTAACTGATTGATATGGCTGACCCTATGGTATTTTTGTGTTTATTGTGAATTATCTATGGCCGCTACTTCGACCATATCCTCTATTATGACATTTTTTATTAAAAATGAGTTAGTCTCGCGACTGTAACCCTCAGGCCCTATAGGGACCTCTTGGTATCACCTATACTGGGTATCTGTAGTATCTAGTATATTTTCTAGTCTATATTCCTACTCAAGATTCTATCACAATGACTAAGGAAGGGTAGTTCAGACACGCGATGATTTGGCACATATAGCATTTTGCGTTTTTCTTAATAATTATTGTAAGAAACACCTAAAGCTCTATTTAATCAAATAATTTACTGTATTAATTAAAATCACAAGGCTCGCTTTCGATCTTAATATACAAATCCCCTGTATTACTTAAATGTCATTTAAGAAATTAAATTGCTGTTATTTGTTTGCTTGGTCGGATCAAATATTTTAATCTTATTTGTAGACGGCGGAAGCGGCAGCAGCCGAGCCTGCGGCGGAGGAAGTCGCCACGGAGGCGGTGACGTCATCACTAGCTGTCACCGCCGAGGCGGAGGCCGAGCCCGCGGCCGCCCCTGTGGACGCGGTGCCGGCTGCCGCCGCCCCGCTCAGCAACGGAGCCTCTCCCAGCGAACCCGAACCGGCAGAAGAGGCGCCCACGCCCGCGCCCGCGCCCGCTCCCACCCCGGCAGAACCTGAACCCGCACCGGCACCCGCCACCGCCCCCGTCGCGGAACCGGAACCAGAACAGTTGCCTGTTAATGGACTCTCACTAGAAGAACTCAAACCGGAGGTACCGGAAGAAAAAATCGACGAATCTAAACCCGAACCACCCGCAGCTGAAACGGTAGAGATCGCCCCGGCTCCCGAAATTCCCGTCAAAGAGGTTTGTGTTCAACAAATGCCTTTGCTAGAATCCTCGCCTCCACCGCTCCCTGCGAACCCTCCCCCCTCGTCGGTGGCGTCCTTCGCCGCCACCACCATGGCCCCCGAGCACGCCGACCCCCCGATGGCTAACACCGCCGACACCGCAGCCGAGCCTCCATCTGCACTCTCCAACACTCAACCTACCACTACCACTGACCAAGTACCCGATATAATCCTACCCGCGACCTCTGTATCTGACGCAACTGAGCTTCCTTCTCCCTTAAAGGAACTTAGCGAAAATATCCCGCTCGTAGCCGATGCGGTCGAACTGGAACTACCAACTGAAGTCATCGACGAACCTGAAATTCCGACCGAAGTGGATGTAGTTCCGACCACCGAAGAGGCAAAGCTCGAGGATATTCCGGTGATTGCAAATGTTCAAATTAAGCAGAGCCAAGTGGAGGAAATAAAAAAACAGCGCGATGAAATTGCAGATGCAAACGATGGCAATTCCGAAAGTATACCTAAGGAAGCTCCTATTATCGAATCTAATTCCGAATCAAAGATGGAAGAAACTCTTGAATCAAAAGAAGAAAAATCACCCGAACCAAATGCAGAACAAACCCTGGATCTAGAAATAGAACAAATCCCGGAGCCAGAAGTGACCACCTCAGATATAGACGATACCCCTCTCCCGCCTCCCCCGGCACAGGATGACATTGAAATTGAATCGAATATCGAACAAAACGGTGAAGACGTAATCAAAGTGATCCCTGAGCCCATAAACGAACCTGTAATAATGGATTCTAATCATGTTTCGGTACCGGAACTGACAAATGGCATCGACGAGATCAGCCTCGAGGAGAAGTCCGTCTCGGCAGAGAATGCCAAAAATAAAGCTAAAGCCGTCGTCCTCGCCCCCACCGACAACGGAATCGACAATATGGAGTGCAACGGAGAAGTGGGCAGTCGCGAGGTGATCGTCACAGAGCCGACATCTGAGGAGAACGAAGCAGCGGCCGCCGCTACCTGCACGCCGCTGCCGTCGCCCGCCGAACTCACGCCACAGGTGAATAACAACCGGACAGTCCTTGCTCTTGTAGTGGATTAGATCCGTAACATAAGGAGCGTTTTGAAAGCCCGTTAACAGTTCTCCTATGTAGTTTCATGTGTATTATCTGCCAGCATGTGTGGATCGTCATTAATTGGAAGAACCGTGTTCCTGTGAAACCGTCGCATCGCTGCGGCCGCCTGCCGCCGCCCTCCTTTCCCATTCCTTTCCATTAAGCTTGAAAATATGTAAACTAGTTTTTTTAACAGCATGGTTGAGTTTTTGCTTCTGTGCTAATATTATTCCACACATCATTTTGATTACCGACACAAGCACTATTTAAATTAAGTATGTATTTACCATAGTATCTTTTTCATTATAAAAAATACTGTAATTGTTAGAAGTTTTATGAAACATTAGTTAATTATCCACATATTGTAATACTGTCTAAAGGTTGTAGAGCCGTCAGAATGCAAAACCTGTTTAAATATATGATTTATTAGGTGATTAATATCGTTATTTCTGGTTTCAGGAGCCTGTGTCGGTGTCTGACAAATTGGCAGACTTAATCCCTGAAGTCCCAGATGTACCAGAAATAAATACTGAAACGGTAAGCATTCAACAATGTGACGCACAGTTAGTTGCCTTTTCGGGGAGATGGATGAGTAGTATAGCGGGTGCTGTGTTCAGTTGCAGGTGACGGCGACAGACGTGGCGGTGACTAACTAAACCGGCAGCCCAGGCAGCATCTCTGAGGCGCGGGACACCAGACCGTGTCCATAAATAAGCCTTTTATTTATTACGATTCGCAATGTGGTGTAACATCGAACTAAGTTCGACCGATGTTTACGTTTCCAATGTGGATATCAGTTTCACATGACGATGTGACGTTATAATGATATAGTAAGTTTTAGCGTGCTTTGCTTCATTTAAAATAAGATTTTTTATATGTTTTATTCGAAAGTATCGATTTCTATTATAATATTACAATAATAAAGTTATATAGGCAGTATACGGTGCGATTAGTTGGTGCCATTATTACAGGGGTTATAAGTTTTGACTTCTGTGTTGCTCGCTCCTAAATTACGTAGTACTATTTAACGGCCATTATAATCGGTGATATTTTCTGAAATTGATACATGTATTTGCTAATTTATCTTTAATTTTGCATTTTTTTACATTGGCAAACTAAGTCACAATAAGTTGGTTTCTTCCGTTTCACTTTATCATGCAATCTGTATGGTTTATAATAAGAATTATGGTTAATTTACTTTATATCCTACTGCACTAGCTAAATAGCCCTTGAAACTGATTGGGTATAGTTATTAATATTGAGCACAGTGTGCGGAATAAAAAGACTAACCGAAAGCATTCCTCAAACAATATTTTCCGGAATGACCTCATCTGTTTTGTTTGCTCTACACGGATTACCGTTCGGTTTCTGAAAGCTCGATCAAACTTAATCAGGTGTTAAGTCACAAGCTGAAATAGCATGTGATTTGACATCTGATTACGAGCTTTTAGAAACAGGCCGTAAGTCTCGCGATATTCCAATTGTACTTTATTATAAATATAATGTCGACTAGCTGGACCATAAGTGTGAGACGGGCAGGAATTCGGTCGCAGAAATGCTTTTCTTTTGCAAAATTTTGCGACCGAATTTCTGCCCGTGTGGCCTCACACTAACTAAACAGTCAAGAAATATCTGGCTAGTAATATTGAGATGTGGTTTGGTTATGTAGAACTAGGTTAGCTTTCATTTTTGCTGCTCAGTAATTTATTTTTCAAAATTTTTTTTTGTAGTAGGATGTTGGTTTTAGGTCTTTTTGTTTATATAATATACAAACCCCATATTCTAATAATCTGAACCGTAGGTATATTTATACTTTTATAAATAGTCGAAATAAACGCAATCGACACCAAACTAAGTAAACGCCTTACAGATTGTAGTCCAGAATACTTCGAAATGTAAAACTTTCATGATATTTTTCTAACATCAAAAATTCTTTTCTGTTCTGTTTCACATAATCATTAAGATAGTGTCGAAATTAAATTAAAGATGGAAGCATTGTAAATTTAAGTGTGAGTTAAATATGAATTTTCTTATTTTATATAATCATTAGTGTTTTTCTGTGACACATAATCTAATTCTAGTTTATATTAAGTTGTATAAATTTAGTTAACTGCTCTCTCTAAATGCAAGCTCATGGATTTTTTGTGTCGAATTTGTTTTCGTTTTATTTAGTAGAATGATTAAAACTGTAATATTAAATTATAATTGTATGGCATGTATTCCAACCATGTTTTTCAGCTAAAATATACTTTGGTATTTTTCTGTTTGCTACACAAAATTTAAATACTTTTTTTTACTGTAGTAAGTAGATTCTGTAATTAATAATAACGGCCCATTTGTGATTATTATACTATACACATTTTATCAATTTACAGGCATATTATAATGTAATTTTAGATAGGTGTTATCACCATAGAATCTGCATAAATATATTATGTAGCTAAGTAGTGACGACAGCATGATACTTCTAGCTACCTGCTGTCAAATAGCGTAATTTTTTCGACCTCATTTTTTTATTAAATGTACCTAGACATTTTTAAGATTTGATATTACTATACAATGTGGTTTCGACGATAAAATAATTAATGTCCATTCATTACAACATAGTTTCAAAAAGTTTTCTTGTAATTTTATACATTTTTATGAAATTTAATGTGACATTTTGTATGGTCGGGAGAATAACTCGCGAGTTTGTAAAGCCTAAATGTGAGTGAGACATTCCATATCAAGTGATATCTCGAACCTTAGGAATCATTATATACCATGATTATAATAAATGTTTACTTGCATACATACTTACATACATTCTTTTTGCTCAATTGAATACAGTTCCTTTGGATTTTATTAACAAGCACAAAATTGATCTCGTAATAACATCTACTTTAAAATATATTACGGTATAATACTAAAAACTAAACATACCAAGGAACAAAATCCAATCTTAAATTTAAGAGTTGGTAAAATAGTAGGTAATTCTTAATAAATTCAGGTATTATAAGTTGTTTACGTACATTAATCTGTAAAACTTGGATAAGTAACAGTAATGATAAAATATACATACATTTGGATCTTTTAAACTACACAATGACATAATGAGAACAGTTTCTTCTAACGAAAATAAGAAAAGACGATTTAAAAAATATTATAGGTAAGCGTAGAATATGAATGAAGTTAATTTTGCTTATGGCAATTAATAAATCATCAAAGTTGTATCATATAATGTTTGTAATAATAATTCCGTTATGTACTCCAATATTGATGTGTGAATGTCTCTTATCAATAAATTTTTAATCTAACAGAAGATGTTTTATATCCTAATCATCATCATCTTCCTGTCCTTATCCCACAATGTGGGGTTGGCACAACAGGTTTTTTATTTCCACTTTCCTCATCATTTTTTTTTACAATTAGGAACACCAACAGCAATATGTAGGTATGGTTACATTGTGAAATACATATGTTTCTTCACCCTAAATACATAAATTTTGGTTGCTTAAGGCACAATCCACCATTTCATCCCATCTATTTGAAAAGAGGCCCTTTCCTCGCTAAGTTCGTGCAAAATAGGTCACTACTACACCACTTTGAATTTAGAACAATATTATTATTTTATTTTTGTATGTCAGCAGTAGCTCCTAGGTAGGTACCGACATACTTGCAATTTTTAAAAATCAGCAGGATATAAAATTGGGAGGATTAGCTGGAAAAAAAGGTGAGTGGAAGGATCTAGCTAAAACTATTTATACCTACTATCTTTGTTTCTCTCTTCTGTATCTTCTATTTAAATAAGTAAAAGTGTAGTCTAGTAAAGGATTAAGAGGCCATTTTTAAAACTGTGTACATAGTTGAATTATATATTTTTGCACCATTCAAACAGACAATAAATCTAGTTCTTAGATACTTATTAACAATCTGTAGTTATGTTAACAATTTCCAAGGACTCAATGGTTTTTCTCAGAACATCTTTATTAAGTTCATAAAGTTTTTTTCTCTGTGTGCCATTGTTGTCTACTGTTGACAGAATAAGTTGCATCAGTGGATATTTTATTGTGTTCAACTCACTTGTGCCAAGTACAAGCTTCAAAAGCCAGTTTGACTGTGTTATTGCTTGTCCGAACCTACTAATGTGGTAATTTAGGGATGCATATATAAGTTTTGTAGACTCTTTAACTAGAAGGTCTGTAAAATACTTTACTCTGTCTTTTTCCCAATTCTTGAGCGCTAAAGTTTCTTCAACTTTCTCCATATCAAAATTACAGTTGAAGAGAAGTTCTCTGACATCATCTTCAGCAGCTTTTAATTCATTGCTATCAAGGGCCATCTGTTTTTCTTGCGTTTTGGAATACGTTAGATTAGATATTAATTTGTGTATCACCTGCAACAGTGGTAAAGTTCGTAAATTTTGTGGGTAAATTGGTAGGGTATCTTATTGTAAATTGTTTTATTCTACATACTAGTTCAAATTCTTGGTATGAGTCTATTACGAACAATTTATCCATTTCGGTTTGTTTTTGTACAAACTATTTTATTGTAGTCGGACTAAAGAGAATGTAAATAAAACCACAGAGAGTGTAAAAATGAGTCGAGGTCGGTCGGACTCAAAGAGAATGTAAAACTACGAGAAAAGGCGGGACTTAGCAAAGAGCTAATGGGATCCTTTTACATGGCACTTCAATACCAACACAACGAATATGTATGTCAAACAACAACAGTTTTACCAACCTATCAGCCTATATAGTGCTGCGCGATGGCACTCGCTTTTATATCGATATCGATAAAATATGCGAGATCGAAATCGAGGTTTTGTTGTAATCCATTTATTGACTGAATCCACGTTTAAGTACAACCTAGGTCCTGAAGTCCTTGGTTGGACTTAAATATGGATCTGATATGAAATAAAAAGCTATTTGCATTAGTACATATAATTTTTGTACCTAAACCTATTCATTTTATGAATTTGTTTATAAATATTATTAGTAAGTGTAGATCTACAGGGTGTCCCAAAAGGTTACGTAACTAGGAAGAGGGGTGATAGGGGTGGTCACAAGGGTCACCAGAAAAATAATAAAAAAATCCCCTCTGGGCATTAAAAAAAATAAAAGGCATTTTTTAAAAAACTAAAAATTTTACGCCTTGTGGGGTGATTTTGCTCCCGATGACCTACAAATATTGGTATATAAAAAAAAAATGCTGTTATGTTATCGTCAAGAACCCTTTTTCAAATTGAAATAAAAAAAAGGCAAGGCGTAAAATTTTTAGTTTTTTTAAAAAATGCCTTTTATTTTTTTTAATACCCAGAGGGGATTTTTTTTATTATTTTTCTGGTGACCCTTGTGACCACCCCTATCACCCCTCTTCCTAGTTACGTAACCTTTTGGGACACCCTGTATATAGATAACCCGATAATCATGATGTTGTGCATTTAGTAGGGAAAATTTTTAAATTTCCAAAAAGACAAATACTTGATTACTATTAGCCACCGCGGAAAGCCCATTTTGCAAGACTGTGTATGTAGCCTCCTAGATGTGCACGTTATAATGGGATATTAGCATAGAAAGAACTGTCCGACACAGTTATCGATAATTACATTAGGTACATCACTATAACACGAATATGCAATATTTACCTCTAGTAAATCCATAAAATCTCTTTTCAATACGATGCATGTTGTTTGTTTGTTGATTGTATTCACTAAAATATCTAATTCAATGTTTACCGAGCCTCATCCAAAGAAACTAGACTTCCTTTTTCTATAATTTTACGGCTCGCTTGATCTCCACCATTTCGCACGTTATGAATAGTTTTTTGGAGGTATCGCCGTAAAATATTACGTTCACTGAACAATAACGATCAATTTCACATTTATGGACGTAATTATTGATACATCTGCTAGAAAGGAGTTGTTCAAATTTTTCATGGAGGTTGGTATAAAAATAAAGTTGAGCTTGAAGCAAGACTGTGTGCTATTTTAGTGAAATAACATATTATTTAAATAATATTACGGATATTAAAAAAAATCTAGAACCCTCCGTTTTTTTTTAAACATAAGTAGAACCAAGATGTTCTTGCAACATTAAAGAAGGCCTGGCAACCCTTTATAAAAAGTATTTTGCAAACATCGTGACGCGAATACCCTGGAACGCACCGTATGAAAGAGATAGTGCCTTACGTTTTAGAGTTTATGTCTCACTCTAACTTGGAGCATAAAGTTTTTTTTTTTTTTTGTTGTGTTTATATCTGCGATCAGTTTCTAGACTATAAGCAGGTTTGTTGTGTGTGCTGGAGTTTTTTGGGGAACTTCTCCAATGAGCCTTTCCCCTTTTTTTGTTTGATCATGGGTATAGATCCATGATGTGTTGCCGTTTTAGCCTTCTAGGGTAGCTTATGGCGGTCAGCTGTGATGCCAGGTGGTTGGGGTGATTGCTTAGGCGCTGCTTATAATTGGACGAGTATTGTTTTATTTCGTCGCTGACGGTGTTTGTGTCTAGTTCGTTGTGCAGCTCTTCAATCTTTAGGAACCATGGTGCATTTGATATGTTCCTCAAGATGCCGTTTTGCGCTCTTTGGATTATGTCGGCGTTAGATTTGCATGCTGAACCCCACAGCTGTATGCCGTAAGTCCATATAGGCTTCAACACCATCTGGTATACCAAGAGCTTGTTGTCTAGACTTAGGACTGAGTTCCTTCCTAGCAGCCATTGTAGGTTTCGGTATCGGAAGTTCAGTTCGTCTCTTTTCTTCTGTAGGTGGGTCCTCCAGGTCAGTCTGCGGTCTAGGTGCATCACGAGGTACTTGACTGACTCATTGTGTGGTAGTGCGTGCGCTCCCAAGCTGACCGGCGGCGGACAATCACCTCTGCGGAGTGCGAACGTGGCATGGGCCGATTTAGAGGCACTGGCTCTGATCCTCCATTTCGTAAGCCACTGCTCCATTCTGTCTAGACCGGTTTGAAGGGATCTTGAGGCTTCCTTCGGGTCCTTGTTGCTAGCAAGAATGGCAGTGTCATCCGCAAATGTGGCAGTAGTTATCCCTGGTGCTTCTGGTAGGTCTGATGTGAAGATGTTGTACAGCACGGGGCCCAATACTGAACCCTGGGGTACTCCAGCCTGTAAGTCGTGGAATGTCGAAGTGTATTCACCGTCCTTGACATGGAATATTCGGTCTGTTAAGTAGGAGTTTAGCATCCCGAAGAACGAGTGTGGCAATGACTTCTTTATTTTGGAGAGGAGACCCTTATGCCAGACCTTGTTAAAAGCCTGTTGTATGTCGAGGAAGGCTGCTGAACAGTATTCTTTCAGCTCCAAGGCTTTTCTGATATGGTCAACGACTCTATGGACTTGTTCTACAGTGCCATGTCTCTAGTAAATCCATAAAATCTCTTTTCAATACGATGCATGTTGTTTGTTTGTTGATTGTATTCACTAAAATATCTAATTCAATGTTTACCGAGCCTCATCCAAAGAAACTAGACTTCCTTTTTCTATAATTTTACGGCTCGCTTGATCTCCACCATTTCGCACGTTATGAATCGTTTTTTGGAGGTATCGCCGTAAAATATTACGTTCACTGAACAATAACGATCAATTTCACATTTATGGACGTAATTATTGATACATCTGCTAGAAAGGAGTTGTTCAAATTTTTCATGGAGGTTGGTATAAAAATAAAGTTGAGCTTGAAGCAAGACTGTGTGCTATTTTAGTGAAATAACATATTATTTAAATAATATTACGGATATTAAAAAAAATCTAGAACCCTCCGTTTTTTTCTAAACATAAGTAGAACCAAGATGTTCTCGCAACATTAAAGAAGGCTTGGCAACCCTTTATAAAAAGTATTTTGCAAACATCGTGACGCGAATACCCTGGAACGCACCGTATGAAAGAGATAGTGCCTTACGTTTTAGAGTTTATGTCTCACTCTAACTTGGAGCATAAAGTAGGAATATTTTTTAGTGTCGTGGAACAAATTCAATACGTTGAATTGAAATAGCGAGAGTTGATTTTTTTTGCTTGATTTGAAAATCACACGGTGTTTCGACTTCGTTTCGCGTTGTTCGTAATTTCGTGGTGCTTCGTGTATTTTGTTGTTCTGCCATTGACGTGATCTCATAAATATTTTGACTTTTGAGTTGGTGTTTATTACTTGTATACAAATTCCTTGGTTTATTCCGAGTTGTCACATCACTTTGAAGTAACGAGAATGTCAAGTCATCCTGACAGTGAATGTTTTTTTGTTATTAGTGTTGCCGTGCTGGCTTCTTTACATGTTTTTCTCCCTCAAAAGATTTTTATAATTTTTACGAAAATGGAGGCTCTTCAAAATTTGAGTTTGGTCTAATCAAGTTGTCTAATTTATTTGCTTTCTACTTGGGTATTTTTCATACTTGATCAAATTACTGGGGAATAAAATACCACTACTGACCGTATCCTTTACAAAAACAAACAAAATATGAGTGGAAGCTACAAGTAAACAAAGCAGACAGACGAAGAAGAGAATGAGTTGTGAAAGAACGAGAGAATACTGATTGAATGGAACGATCATTCGTCCCATTCAATCAGTGTCAATCAAGCAATTCAAGCAACAACCATGTCAAATCAGTCAATCATCCATTATTTGCCATGCTAAGTCCATACAAAATTTTTGACGTTCCTTGTTGCGTCAGGGTGGTCGGACTCAAAGAGAATGCGTGCGATACGCTAGGCAATCGATTGATCGAAGACAACAGTGTTGCCAATTGCCATTGCCAATTAAAATTTTTAGGCGACCATGAGGTAAAAAAGTCAAACGATGGGCCGTGTCAACGTTTTAAATATGTAACGTTTCTATCATCAGAAGCCTTTATTTGGGATATGATTGCAAACTTTCTCTATTTGATTAAAAAAAATATTCAATTATCAATCTTTCAGATCTCTCAGTACCAAGTACTAACTCAAGATTCTTTGAGGATGTCTAAGGGGGGTATTTAGTCAGAGGTACGTCCAAACATTACATTTGGCACATTGCAGTAGTTAGTATTCCATACGTGACAGGTTGCAAGCCTATCGCCGCTGTTAGAATACTAACTGGTTTCCTCACGATGTTTTCCTTCACCGTTTATGAGCACTGGCATTGCGCACATAATTTTTTAGATAGAAAAATCCATAGGTGCATGACCGGATTCAAACCTGCGACCTTACGATCAAAAGGCGGGGTCACTCCCACTAGACCACACTGGTGCTCATCGGCACTATACGACGGTCAAATTTCGTGCATCGGAGTAATTCTTTATACATACCAACCCGTTAATTACAGTAGAAATTGCAAAAAGCCGTAGAATAGCCGTAGAAACGTGTATTGTGTACGTGTACGTAGTACCAGATTGAATGAGCTTATACACGTTTTCTACACACACACAAAAAGTAAACAAACAGTTTATTTATTTTTAGGAAAACCATCAGCACAAAAAGCAGGAAAGAAGACAAAATAGTAGTATGGCCATTAATAGGTATGCAAATAGAAATCTATGCTAAAGACGACGCAAGGCGTGTCGATCGGTGCTGCAACATCTAGAAATCTATGCAAGGATTAAAATACTCTCAATCTATGCCACACAAAGACCTTGTAGTTATAGGTACAAGGTCTTTGATGCCACACATTCAAAACTACTCGCGGCAAAGAATATATAGCGCCCCGCGGGTTCACCCGCGCAGATACAAATCCCGGTATTCCTACGGGATAAAAAAGCCTATGTGCTATTCCAGACTAAAATCTATATCTCTGCCAAGTATCATAAAAAACTAAAAAAGTACCTACCTACCTGCTGGACTCGTCCTAAAGAAATATATAAGTAGGTATAATAATGAACTCTAACCACTTCTCGCTGGCACATTTCAACAAGTTTGAAGATGAAAAATGAAATGAAGGTAGAATCGCAAAGAACTAAGTTTCGGAGAAAAGCATCACAAGGCTCAATAAAAATATTATTTTGGTCAAAACGGTATGTCTCAAGTTGACTTACGCAGAGCAATGTATCGTAGAGCAAATTCCTATCGAGCGTGACTTGCGAGGCTTAACACCAGGTGGGCCATTTCCATGGAAATGTTTTGATTATTAATTTATTTTAACGAGTAGGAAGGTCCTTAGGTCAGGAACAAAAGAATAAAGTACTTTTATAGGTTTATGACATTTATAACACTTTTATTATCAATTTTATGCACAATAAGAACACAAAATGCAGTTACCCGAAAATGTTTCAGAATAGGTATAAATTAGGGCAAGTATGTAAACAATTAGACAGTCGTAATAATCTCAATTACACACCAAGATAACAATGGAGAAGTTTGTTCATTTAATCTGATTATCATTTTAATAGACAGATTTTAAACAGAAAACCTGTCTACTATCATCACATAGCTATTTGTTTTCCAACAAAAAACGTTAACATTCAACAGTAACTATATAATTACATGGAACATCAAACCTAAGGCCTATATATACCCAGCAGTGGGTGACACCAGGCTGAAATGATGATCAAACCTAATTTCTAAGGGATTGATAGGCACAAATAGTGTGGTCTTAACTACTTAAAACTATAACTTGAACTGCGTTGTACATTGTTAATTTACAAAAGTTTATGTACATAAGTATTTTGAATTGCAATAAATTATAACCATTAGAATGTTACTTATTTTATGTATAGTTTAATACTATTTATTTTATAAAAACTTGAATAACATTTTAGATAGGTAAAAGCACCATCAAAAGTCAAATATTCTTCAATTGGCAGTTATTTTAGAAACCGGTTTGTACGAAAATAGTTGACGTTTGATGCTGACTACACAAAATGTAAAATCCTACATACAATAATAATTTTCAACAGTGTATTTTTACAAGTTTAGCAAGATAATAAAGAAAAGACAGTGTTCAGTTACATAAGCAGTACTTACTGGAAACAGTTGTTGGAAACATACTTTCTGCTTTAACAGATTTATAAAGTTAACAAAAAAATTGATTCTACACTATGAAACTTGCTACAGTTTCCGCTTTCGCGAAAGATGTAAATAAATTCGATATATTGTAGAACTAAATAAAGCATTGTGATAATAAATGCTTTTTTGTACATTGGATACGTTGCAAATTAGTAATTGACGAGCCCAATAAATTATTCAAAAACAGCACCATAGTTATTCTTAGTCATTCCAAATGCAAATCGTTTTAGATTTCTCTATGAAAAACATCATCGATACATCAACCAACACTATTGTAATTATAGGTAATATACATGCAGTTAGATTTTAAAACTGAAGAGAAATATTCCATTTATTAAATCTTTTTGATTCAATAAATGTAAAGCACGTACTAGCGTAGTAGGTACTTTATTGCAACGTAATTAGATTACATGAATTTCTATCACTAATAAAAAGTTTTGATTCAAGATTGAATTCAACGAAATCGTCTTTGACTTTTGATAGATGCGACTTTACAACAGATTTTCTACTATGTACCACAATAGGTATTAGAAGAGATCGTCATCCTAAATGATTATAACGCAACATACAATCCCATCAAATTGATAGTAATAAGTACAAAACTAATTTTGTGATGCATCAAATGTGGTTTTCAATCATTACAGACTATATGATTATATTTATTCCTGTGAATTATAATATAGGTACTTCATTAAATTAAATTTACTAAGAACTAGGTAACACATCACAAACAGCCCATCAAGCATTATGGTATGTGTATGTATGAGTGCCATGTTTCCGAAGTTAAAAACAGATGGCGCTGTGCTGCATTCAAAATATAAAATGTCAGTGTATAAAAAACAATGTCACTGTTAATAAAAATATTTTAGATTAGGTACAAAAAAATACAGCAACAAAATTTACCATGAGTGCATTGTGCCCGGTAGCAACATACATGTGCCTATCGTTTTTCAAAAGCTAAATACTCATACTACTTTAAAAGTAAAAATTACTTGAAACAAATTTAAAGTAGGGTATACACACACGTCTACATCAGGCAAACTTACACAGATTAGATTAGCGAATTAGTACTATATTTTTTTTCAGTTAATTTATATTTAACAATGGAATTCCGCAAAGTCACACCTGAATCAATTAATTACTTTCAAACGTACCATCGCTACTAATAATATTATAAATGCGAAAGTAACTCTGTCTGTCTGTTACGCTTTCCCGCTTAAACCTCTCAACCGATTTTGATGAAATTTGACACAGACAATCTTTAGACCCTGAGAAAGGAGATAGGCTACCTTTTATTGCATAATATTCAAATTAAAAGTACGCAGACGAAGTCGCGGGTACCAGCTAGTCTTATATAAAATTTTACTTCTCACTAATCAACGCCATCTTTTCTTCTCTTACAGAACGCGATCATTCAAATCAAAAAAACTAGGTATCTAAGTATGTATTTTTAAATTGTTACTATTAAAATCATTGGATATAGGTTGTAAAGTCAGCTACACATTATGTTACATACCCGTTTACATACAAACAGAGAATGATAGGAAAAGGACAACGCCGAAGCCATGCCCTGAAAGTAGTCTGATTGTTTCCCAACTCAAATTTACCAATCGATCGTCTAGCTGGCTCAACCTATAAACAAAATTTTAAAAGCATGTGCACTCTAAAACTAATAAATAAGTACTTGTTGAGAAAAATAGGACTGATACTTTGATTTAAAACCAATAAATAAGTACACATTTAAGTAACATTATTAAGTAGATAGGTATTCAAAACATTTAAGTTGCCTTTTATGAAGGGTTATTCACATCATGCAGTGTGTACAGAACTAGAATGTTGCTTTGAAAGTGATTTTATTTTTAAGACTTCAAAACTATTGTTATTTTAAAATAAATACACCTAAACCTGTAACTTGTTTTGTAATCAATAAATCTAGTGAGTGTAAATTAAATGCTATAACAGAGCTTGTTGCACCATAATAAAGCATTAATTGTGGCATTAGAAAATACTTTGATAAAATCATAACAAATAAAGGCTCCAACCACACCTGCGCGACTAAAACGACTGCGAAGCGGGAGCGTCTGCCGCGTGGCGGACGCTTTACTATGGTGCTGTGCACACTACGCGACTACAACGCGCGACGGCCGCAGAGCGGGACGCACGCGTCACGTCATGTCAGTACTTTTTATTTTACACTAGTAAATGAAGTTCACAGCACGCGCAGGAGTGCACGTTGAGTTTCGCGTTACAGACGCTCCCGCATCGCGTCCCGCTTCCCGCGTTACTGACGCGCAGGTGTGGGCGAACCATAAGAACTCCGCGTCTAAGGGCTCGTACACAAAACTGCGATGCGACGTCGCGTCGCAAAAATCTGCGAGCTCCCTCTATATCTCCTCTCCTCTCTCTCAGCAATTAGTGTCGTAATTTTCTGTGTTGCGAATTCGCATCGCATCGCAGTTTTGTGTACGAGCCCTAACCCCTGAACCCCTGGCATGCGTGCTATTGCTGGCACGCGCACGACACAACATTTTGGGCACGCCTATTATAATAATATTATAATATAAAAATATTATTACATTTTGGTTGAATTATTTAAGGGAAAATCACAGGTCTCATCTTTTTTTTTAGAAACAATAATACGTTGGTTCACAAAAGTTCGCTACCCATGCCCTAGAGTTCCCTTGAGTAATGAAAGGAATAATATAATCTTAAAATATATACATACTCGTACGATGAAAAATGCGATATACATTCTCTTATAAAATGTAATAATACGCAAAAATTATATGGGCTTGATACAAAGGAAGTTTTTCTTTTCAAAACAATAAAGATACCAACTTTGATGAATGAACATGATCATGAACAATAAATATCTTTATCTTTATCTTGAAAATTACGATGTAAGAAAAAAACATAGTTTATCAAGACTTATTTCAGTAACAGCAGTAAAATTCTAGTAATTAAATAAATTGTTATTTATATATTAAAATAATGAACACATCAGACCAAATCTTTACATAGAGATGCTAGAAAAAAAAAGTTAAATTTTATGAGGGGGGGTCTGTTTTACTCTGCAGATAGGAATAGCTCAGAAAGAAGAGTGGAGAATTGCAAAATTTATCAAGAACTCGTTTGAGGGTGATGTAATGAAGAATTGAAGATTAAACGCAATTCCGATATTAATTTCATACTTCTTGTCTCCTCTGGTATATCCACTGAGTGGATTGAGGTAATATTAGGTACTGCCAGTTTATCTAGGCAAATACAAAACAAAAGAGGGGAGGCTATACCCAGCAGTGAGTAATAACAGCCTGCGATGATGATGATTCTAAAGCAGGCAACCCACAGGAGTAAACTACGCAATGGAGGGAGTATCAATAATAATTGTCGGAAAACCGCCAAATTCCTAATATAAACGAAGAGATGAAGAAAATTATAGAAGGCGCTTTGACGGTAGGAATATTAGATGTTTTATTCATTAGCGCATTCATTCAATTGTAAATAACTATAGTGTATTATTGTATACACACATGTATAGAATAATAGAGACACCTTTTCGCCAGCTTCGTAATCTTTCCATTGTGTTTACTCTTATAGCAAACTGTTATTCTATCTTAATATACTATTTTCATATCTACATCACTGTATTTATTTGAGACATATGGCTCAATAAAAGTAAAGAATACACAAAAAATCGTAGTACTCATTTACATTCTTTGCTAATACTAGCGTACACAATGGCCACTCCCTCGCCAATTCGATATTACCCTGCATCCTGATTTAAATGGAGTTATTTGCTTACACGCACAACCTAAGTATTTTTATTGCCCACATCTTCCATACAATGAGGGACATTAATAAAAATTATTTCTATAAAGCATCCCACATGACGTTAGTAATGGTAGGGATTCAAATAAAAATGCATTTTACGATGCATATTATCTGTGCCAAAGGTATAATGAAAGGAAACATTAGTTTCCGGTACATAGAAAGGGATGGCAAAACTTTTTAAGCATGTCCCTCATTGTAAGTATATGATAATAGAAAATGCGATGCACTGCTTAGCTCACAAGTCCGGCGTCCTTAGCCATGCTGTAGAATATAGAGTTGTGGTCTTGTAAGAGTTGCTGCGGAGGCGCGTATTCGACTAGCTGACCCTTGTCTAGCACCATTACTTTCGTGGAATCCATTATAGTGTTCAACCGATGGGCGATGGTGAGGACAGTGCACGATGCAAATTCCGACCGGATTGTTTTCTGGAATTGATAATGTAGGTTTAATTTATCGAAACGATATAAGGCCTTACTAATACCGCATCGGTATCCTCACAGTCACCATTTTAAGGCTCCGGTGACAGCGGCTCGCAATTTCGAAGTGCGATTGGCTATTATTTCATTTTATTTCATTTCGGGGAGATTGTTTGAAAAAATAACTCTAAAGAAACACGCATAAATACTGTTCGAACACAAATAATACAATAATATAAGGGAAACATGCCCGAATCAGAAATCATTTTGATATTAGTATGTTTGGTCTTACGTTTACCTAATACCAAAATGATTTCTGACTCAAGCACATTTCCCTTATATTATTGTATTATTTGTGTTCGAACAGTATTTATGCGTGTTTCTTTAGAGTTATTATTTCAAACAACCTCCCCAAAATGAAATAAAATGAAATAATAGCCAATCGCACCTCGAAATTGCGAGCCGCAGTCACCGGACCCTTAACACCGGTATTTTCTTTCTCTTCTTGTCGTGTCACTAGTTCTTTCGAAACAATTGTAGGAAAATTAAAAGTATTTTAAGTCCGCGTGACTAGTCTCTAGAAGTCTAGACCATCAGTAAATAAATTAATAATAAATAAATATTGCTGGACAATCCACACAGCACCATCTAGCCCCAAAGTAAGCTACTCAAAGCTTGTGTTATGGGTACTATTTAATACATTGTATACTTACATAGATATATATGTATTTTTTATTATACATAGAAAACACCCAGACCATCGGAACAAATTTCTGCAGATTGTACACAAATTAGTTCCGAAGCGGGAATCGAACCCGCTGCACAACTGAGTACGTCAGTATTGTATTGTATAGGTACCTCTCCATTTTAGTCACGACTCTTTTTTCATCACTAGAATCTACTTAGCTTTACGAGCACAAGTAGTAATAGTGGTACATCTAAATGATATTAAGGTTATACATCATCTAATCTAGTTATGATACATCTAAATGATAGTTAGGATATATAGGTACCTGTATAAGGTCGTCAGTTTCTAGATCGACGGCCGCGGTGGCCTCATCGAGGACCAGGAGCGGCGTCTTCCGCAGCAGAGCGCGCGCCAAGCAGACAAGCTGCCGCTGACCCACGGACAGATTCTCACCGCCTTCCGCCACCTCGTGCCTCAAACCAGCCGATAGACCTGATTATACATATCACATTACTAGTTTAGTTTATAATAGTTTCATAGACAAAATCCTACTAATCTTACTAATATTTTATAATATTTTATAACTTTCGCGTATAAACGCGAAAGTTATACAATATTATAAGTATGGTTGGGTGGATGGATGTTTGTTACTCTTTCACGCCGGAACGGCTGAGCGGATCTGGATGAAACTTGGCAAAGAGATTGGTTATAGTCTGGAATAACACATAGGCTACTTTTTATCCCGGGGGAATACCGGGATTTAAATATGCGCGGGTGATACCGCGGGGCGCACCTAGTACAATATAATATAGCAAGACTAGTTTCGCCCCGCGGTTTACCCACGCAGAACTAAACCCCGGTATTTCCACGGGATACAAATTAGCCTATGTGCTATTCCAGACTATAATCTATCTCTCTGCCAAGTTTCATCCAGATCCGTTCAGCTGTTCCGGCGTGAAAGAGTAACAAACATTCATCCATCCATCCATCCATACCTACAAACTTTTGGGTTTATAATAGTAGTAGAATAGAATCAACCGCACTTAAAAATAATCATTTATGAAATTTATACTACACTAGCTGAACCCGCGGTTTTGCTCGCGCTAAGGAATTCAAAGTTTCATACAAACTTTCGTCCCCTTTTTTATCCCTTTGGGGGTAGAATTGATCAAAATCCTTTCTTAGCGGATGCCTACGTCATAACATCTACCTGCATGCCAAATTTCAGCCCGATCCGTTCTGTGGTTTGGGCTGTACATTGATAGATCACTATGTCAGTCAGTCACCTTTGAGTTATATATATTTAGAAGACATACTGCCAATTACAGAACTTACTCTGTACACAAAAAACATATAATTATTGTAAGAATGAATGTTATGTACCTTGCACGAACGCCTTGAGATGCGCGTGCTCGAGCGAGCGCCACAGCTCGTCGTCCGAGTACGCGCCGAAGGGGTCGAGGTTCATGCGCAGCGTCCCCGAGAACAGCACGGGGTCCTGCGGGATGATGGTGATGCGCGAGCGCAGCTGGTGCAGACCGATGCGCGATATGTCCACGCCGTCGATCAGGATCTTGCCACTCATCGCCTCCACTATCCTGTTATGTATAAAATAAAATAAATAAATAAAGTCAAAGTCAAAATATGTTTATTCAATAAAATCACAAGGACCATCTTGAACCGTCTTAAAACTAGGTGACTCTAGTGCCAGTTCCACGCGACCAACACCGAGAAGAACAGGCAACAAACTCGGCTTGGTATCTATCGCTCTTTTGTATGATCCTCGTTACAATGTAATAAAATACCTACACTATTGAAGCTATATAATACATTAAGTAATCTAACAGAAAAAGGAAAAGTAACGCTGGACAATCCACACAGCACCATGCAGCCCCAAAGTAAGCTACTCAAAGCTTGTGTTATGGTTACTAGATGACTGATATATTTAATACATTATATACTTACGTAGATAGATATTTTTATGAAAAAATATAAATAAAATTATAAGCATTTGGTGTCGATTCTGTTGTTGCATTATCATAAACTAACTAACCCCCAGATTCTGAAAGCCCGGTCAATGCTAAACGGCTGTCAAGTCACTTGCTATCTCTATCTAATTTGAAGTAAAAGCTGACACAGCATGTGACTTGACAGCCGCGGGCGTTTGATAATGGAAAAAATGCTCTTCGACATGGCTCCGCGTGCTCCGGTGTACGCTGGGCTTTTGTGGTAATTTCACTTCGATAACTTAGTGGTAGAAAGAGATTTAAAAGTTACTATCATCAGTAGCCTCTGCTGAAACAGTCCTTAATATTGTTCTGTTAGTTACAAAATATGTGTGTGTAGTTGTATTGTACCTGAAGAGTCCCAGCGTGAGCGTGGACTTGCCGGCGCCGGTGCGTCCGACGATGCCGAGCTTGTCGCGCGGCGCCACCGTGCACGTGACGTCACGCAGCGCCGGCTCGCCCGACCGGTAGCCGAGCGTGAGGCGCTCCATCTGCACGGCGCCGCTCTCCGGCCACGTGCCGCTCGGAGCGCCCTCTGCGATGTTCCACGCCGCTTCCTGCACAACAATATACAAAATACTAGTTGCGCACCGCGGAATCACCCGCGCAGATTAAAATCCCGGTATTCCCGCGGGATAAAAAGTAGCCTATGTGTTATTCCAGACTATAACCAATCTCTCTGCCAAGTTTCATCCAGATCCGCTCAGTCGTTCCGGCGTGAAAGAGTAACAAACATCCATCCAACCATCCTTCCATACTTACAAACTTTCGCGTTTGTAATAAAAATATCTATATTGACATAAACATTTAAGTACAATTCAAAATTGAATCCATAGGCTCCCGAACTAGTTAATACTGTGTTTCAGGATACAGTGACTTCTTCCTTAATTTTGAAACAAAGGAACAAAGGTTATGTCGTATATGCTCATAGAGGCTCAATTCACACAACGGCAGCGAAGCGGCCGGCAGTTTCAGTTTGTATAATAACTAGTTGCGCCCCGCGGTTTCACCCGCGCAGATTTAATTCCCGGTATTCCCACGGGATAAAAAGTAGCCTATGTGCTATTTATTCCAGACTAAAATGTATATCTGTGACAAGTTTCATCCAGATCCGTTCAGCTGTTTCGGCGTGAAAAAGTAACAAACATCCATCCATACTTACAAACTTTCGCGTTTATAATAGTAGTAGTATGAATAGATGATAAATTCTTTAGTGTACAAGAAAAAAACACATACAGAAACTAAAAAAAAAAGGAATAGGTAAAATGTACGACCTTATCGCTAAAAACGAACTCTTCCAGACAACCTTTGGATGGAAAGTAATAAAGAAAATCAGAAAGGCGGCGGTGTAAATTATTATTTATATTATTATTATTAATACTTGAAGCCGCGCGGACGCCAGTAGCGCCGCGAGCATTCCGGCGACTCCGCGGAGCGCAAGCGATACTATGCATTATAGTAAGAAGCATAAAGTTTAATATTATATACACCAAATCTGCCAGCCACTTCGCTGCCGTCCTGGTGTGTATTGACGCTAATTCGTATTATAACAAACTGCACCATCGAACCAGACGGGAAACACTTTCTCTTATTTTATTTATTGACTAAGTGTTTGTTTTTTATCTGTTTTAGTGTTTAATACACGTATTAAATCTCTAAATCACAAAGATTTTTATTGTGTTCCGAAAGTTATTATTCGAGCGCTGGCTGGAGCTCAATCGAAGAAGCAAGGGGTGGTTTCGTATCTAGATTAGGTAGGTCCCGAACGTGATCAACAAGGATATGCCTTGGCTTATTAATATTCCACGTGTTTTTATAACGTATGTATGTGTCAGTGCCACTTTCATATAAAAAAATGCTATAGCAACATATTATCAGTCATTTATGCAAATGGAGCCCTCAATGACAAATATGACTAAAATAAGAGGAAGGCGCAGTCTTACCTGAGTGGTTTCAGCGTACTCCTTTATCCTTTCGACGGCAACGATGTTGGTTTCTACTTCTGATGTCATTCTGACCAGCCAATTGAGAGTTTGTGTGATCTAGAATCAATTAAGGCTCCGGTGACAGTGGCTCGCAATTTCGAAGTGCGATTGGCTATTATTTCATTTTATTTCATTTCGGGGAGGTTGTTTGAAAAAATAACTCTAGAGAAACACGCATAAATACTGTTCGAACACAAATAATACAATAATATAAGGGAAACATGCCCGAATCAGAAATCATTTTGGTATTAGTATGTTTGGTCTTACGTTTACCTAATACCAAAATGATTTCTGACTCAAGCACATTTCCCTTATATTATTGTATTATTTGTGTTCGAACAGTATTTATGCGTGTTTCTTTAGAGTTATTATTTCAAACAACCTCCCCAAAATGAAATAAAATGAAATAATAGCCAATCGCACCTCGAAATTGCGAGCCGCTGTCACCGGACTCTTAATAAAACCATAGTTAATAATATTATTGAGGATTAAGGTACTGACACACGTGCTAAAAATAAGCATGCTTATTTTGATCATGCTCAAAAATCAGCTGACGTACGACCAAATAAGCATGCTTATTTACTAGCACGACCTGTTCACACGTGCTTTTATTGAGCAAGGCTCGAAAAAAGCATACTTCTTGCCCAAAAATAAGCACGTGTGTCAGTACCATTACGAGTTCGTTTTGACATTTGCCACGAGGGGCGCTGTTCATACCTCATTTAAGCCTTTCCTAAGTACCTAAGCTAAGAGTGTTATACCTGAAGAGCATAGCTGACGGACAGGCCAACGAGACCAGGGCTAGCTGTATGCCGGTTGAGCACAGCAAACAAAGCAGCGAAGAATATGATAAGGTTGCCCATCATTTCCAGCCGCACCGCCAGCCATCGGTTCGCAATCGTACTGGGGTAGTGGCAGGACTGGTTGTAATCCACGTGGCGTTCCGATTCGAGGACAAATCTAGAAAAAAAAAAATACTTTAGATAACAAAAACCATAAGACTGATGGCCTACGGCCTACGGGACAGGCGGATAAAAGCCCATGATCGTAGTGACTGGTGGAAATGGGGGCCTTTGCTCAACAATGGACACGTTGGGACACTATGGGGTATTAGTAACAGATAAAAAACATAAAATCTAAACGACCACAACTCTACATGTATGAAACCAAAAACTATGAAGCAAATTTTGGAACATAGATATTTTTTACGCAGGTTCAAAAATATTACAGTCGTATTATATGTGTAGGTACACAGCCTTTTGTTTGTAATGTCGTGAGTTTAATCCGATCGTGCACCAATGGATTTTCTCTTGAAAAAATATGTGCGCCAGGCTAGAGTGCCAACGTGTGATGGAAAAATCGTAAGGAACCGCGAGGAGTTAGCATTCGAATATATCTTTCTCTGATAGCATCACCATACTAATTGGTTGGACAAGGTCCAACCGATTTACTGCTAATATTCCAATAACTATGTCTGACCTTTCAGTTAGTCCATAGGCGCGGATTGTAGAAGCTCCCGAGACACTCTCGCCGAAGTGAGAGTAGATAGGCGACCGGGAGACAGATTCCAACCGTTTGAGTTGCCTTGAAGTCGCCACGTAGAACCGTTGGATAACGTAATATACGAAGCCGATCGGCAGAATAACCGCCAAGAATATCGGGGTCGACAGACTTATGACGAACAATGTACCCAGTACCTGGAGATAAATTAACTGTTAGGATCATCATTCATCAAACATTATTTAAATTTTATATTTAAATGAGTTTTTTAAGTACTATTATTTTAACAACCAGCTGATGGATCAAGCAGATGGCCCAACTGATGGAACAAGCAGATGGCCCACCTGATGTTGATGGTAAACATCACAACATAGAATACCTCGTATAACAAAGAATTACCTCGCAAGTCACGCAATAGATTATATTGATTGTGCCCTACGATGCACTGCCCTGCGTCCATCAACTTGAGGCATACAGAAGCCTCATGTGCCTGTATATAATTACATCGGCAACCACACTCTTCGATCCAAACAAAGCAACGCTGCTTGGCGGCAGAAAAAGGCGTGGTCGTAGTACTTCCCCGGACAAACCCTTCATAGAGTTCTACCTTTTTTATATCACACTTTATGGATCAGTTTACAAATATCAAAAAGCACAGATAAGAGAAAGTAACATTATGGGTTCTAAAATGAATAAATTAAACATAAATTCATAATGCATTAAAATTAATCGCACAACATCGCAATAAATATATAGCAATAAAATGACTTGAAAGTGCATTTTTTTATTCCCAATAATGTAATGGATTTGGCTATGAATTAAAATCTTCCGTGGAACAAATATTATGGCGAAGAATTATTAAAACAACCAAACGAGCCGTTTTTGTTTCCCTTTGTAAAGTTGGATTGTTCAGACGCTCACATGATTCACATTCATGAATCTAATTCATGAATTGATTGACGATGTTTCAAAAGCACCTCCTGTATCGACATAATTATTATGATACCTACCACACACAAATGTAGCTTGTGTTCGGACGTTTCACACTTTCGCTCAAAACAATTTTAATCATGATCTAATAAAAAATAAATAAATCAAAAACCCAAATGATCTCTATTGACAATGATGATCTACGCGACAAAAAATGCGTGTTACCTCAAAGGCGCAATACATGACGTCAGTCAGTTCCATAGGTAGAGACGTGTCCAGTACGTCCACGTCTTTAGAAAATCTAGACAGTATCCTGCCAATAGGTGTGACTTCGAAGAATTGTAACGGCGCCCTCAATACGTTATCCACTAATTCCGCGTGGAGAACTTTTGCCGCGCGCCAACACGCCAGATATGGCATTAAATCCGCGAAAATCGAGGAAATAGCTGAAAAAGTGTCGTCAGTACTATGTAAGTAACCACCCCGAGGGACTTTGTCTATTGTCGGGTAATAACAATGAATACATTATTTACTGAATTTATAATTTGTAGTTGTAATGCGGATGAAGAGGTGAAGTGCAGTGGAACAACAACTAATTACTACTACTAGAAAAGGGCATGCACGTGGAGCCCGTAACTAAATAAAGCATTATTTAAAAAAGCCTACTGAAAGTAAAATAAGAAAAAGAGCGAGGATATTTATAAACTGATCCCGTTTAAAAAATGTCCGTCCTATAATAAACTTATTTAAAGCTACAAACAATAATTATACATAATTATCTTCCATTTGCGCGGAAACTAAAAAATCTAATAAATATTTATAAAAAAAAACTCTTTAATCGGATCTTTTCGGTCTACAACGAAATAGCACCTCGATTATTATCAACAATAATATAAATTGCTGGACTTCAGAGGATCGCATTGTCCTTTCTTATATATGCAGTAAATTTTCTCAATCTCTTCAAAATGGGAATTTATATTATTCTAATTTTTGCGTATGAAAACTTGCTTGGATAAATTAAATTTTTGCTAAATTCTGTAATGCCATTGACTACAACTTTTACACAACCACATTCAGTGATTTTATATCTTCAAAATGTCCCATTGTGCGATCGAGATAGCGGCGCACCATATGCTCCTTAAGTGAATCTACCGCCAGATCCTCGCTACCAAAGCAGAAGAACAAGAAAGAAACTACTTGGTTCCTAGCGTGTTTTTACAATTATCTGTCTGATGTGTGTTTAGGCTCTTATTCATATTCCCTGACACGTTATAGCGGCGTACCCTTAGACGTCCGTTAAGAGTTAGAAAGTCGTACTTGGTAAGATCTGAGGGGATATCTACGTGCTGTGATCACAATTTCAGTTACAGCGGCCCTATAGAAATATATGTGGAAGCGCTCAGCGAGCAATATGAATAAGGGCCAGTGTTGTCCGTGTGCATACCGAGAAGAAGCAGGACGTCCAGCCCCTGAGCGTCATGGGCAGCACGTTATCCAGCACGTCGACGTCCTTGCTGAAGCGGTTGAGCACGCGGCCGACGGGCGTGCAGTCGAAGAAGCCGATGGACGGCGCGCGCAGCACGCCGCTCAGCAGACTCGCGTGCAGAGCGCGCGCCGCGGCAAGCGTGCCCAGGTACAGCGCCAGCGACGACACCGATACCGACACCACTGCGCGACACGCCATAACGTCACACGTCACGCGTCACACGTCAGTGCACACGTAACGCAACACAACAGACACACATGTATTGTTGTTCTATCTCACGAAGGCGGGCGAGCAATACTTGTAGTTGTGACTACGAAGAAATAATAAGTCAGGAACTATTAATGCTACGGACAGACGTGCTTATATTCGTGCAAAAAGCATGCTTTTTTCGAGCCTTGCTCAATAAAAGCACGTGTTAACAGGTCTTGCTAGTAAATAAGCATGCTTATTTGGTCGTCCGTCGGTTGATATTTGAGCATGCTCAAAATAAGCATGCTTATTTTTGAGCACGTGTGTCAGTACCATGACTGCGCTCAAAAAATGACCAACAAAAATTGTGTACAAGTGGGCGGGCTAAAAAATTGAGCCAACGCGGCTCTAAGTCATATTATTGTCTTGCAAGCGAGCACATCAAATCTTTATCGCTTCGGATCACTTATAGACATGAGGATATGTTGTAAAGTGGTGCAGGAGCGTAGAGTTGTGACGTGTATAGACACGCGCCCTTGCGTGCATAACTGTATGTCAACAGCCTTCCTATGTGAGATAGAACAACTAGGTATACCTACAACCTAGCCTGCTCTTTGTGTTGTGTCGTGGTTGTGTCTGTGTGACACCTATGCGGTCATTCACATGTCTTGTACTATTAGTGGCCTTATCACGAACGAATTTGACGTTAATCGATTAAACGTAGCGCAACAACATCGAATAATTCCTTTATAGATTAAACAAGCATAGTAAACGGTAAAATATATAATTATACATATATTGAAAATACACAACATAATCACAATAATTTACATACGTCATGCCACATTTGAGGTGTTATTTTATAGGGTGCAAACCAATGAACAAAAGTCACGAAGTATTGATGACAATCAACAAGTAGATTAAAAAGTATAACCCAAAGCAGCCTATTCTCATTAGGTACATTACACAACAGTATATTCATAATATATTATTGTTTTGCTATTATTAGGTTATGCACATATCTATATTTATTTTGGATAACATTCTACAACACAACTATATATATTTTGGATAACATTCAATATCATTTGTTAAAGACAAAAGTAAAATATGAATTAAGAATATGTATGTATAAGTGTATGTATCGTGTGTGTCCGAAATAAATGTGTTTTCTTCTTTCTCTATTTGTATATGTAAAATATAAAAATTAAATTTTTTTATATTTTTAATAGATATTTCATAAACAAAAATTGCCTCTAAATCTAAAAGAATAGCCTATGTGTTTCATGTTTTTTTTAAAGCTCTAATCATGATTTGTCTAAGTAGCTATTGTATCTCCGTGACCTTTGCTTCAATTCCCTATGAAGTTGAAAAATCCATGCACATTTTGATCCTCTACTTGTTATTTTTATAAATCATGCAATTCATTTCGCACAACCAAAAAGTGATTAAAGTAGATATTTATTGTTATAAATAGATGACAGTATAAATGTATTCATTCTTATTTAGACCTCAACACCAAATGTTAATTATATTAATCCTATAAATAAACATAATATATCAAATTCTGATTGTAAATATTTATGTATATAGATAGTAAGTATGATAGTTTAAAGTATTATTCTTATTTATACAACACCCCGTGTCTTTGTACTTTTGAATTCACAAAGTTAATCCAGTTTTTAATTATTCAGATCCAAATGAGCGAATATGCATTTACTTTCGCTAGATTCTTTTTAACTCTCAGCGAGGAATATGGGGTTAAAATTAAAAAGTAACACAAAAACTAGAAAGTTGATTTATGCAAATAAACACCTGATATTCCACCCAGAGGAATTACTCCAGCAAATATCACCGTTAACCTGCCTTGTGATACTTTTATTTACTAAATATTTTATAAACTAAATAGATTTTGTACTTCAATGAAACCTTTATAAAATTCTAAGTTTTATGTGCCAAATAACGACATTTTGTATTTAAATTAAACCTTTATAAAATCAAACTACAAGTACACGTCCTTTACCCAATTATGAATAAGCAATTCCACCGCTAGTAAGATATAAGGCTTACCTTGTCCGATGCCGAGTCCGCCATAAACACCGAGATACATATCTCGGCGAGCCGGGTCCACTGTGCCATTCACTATCTGTGGAAAATATTTATATTAATAAACGAGAAATGCGATCAGTCATCACAAAATCAGAATCTACAAAGCCTAGATATGAAATTAGGCATTTTTTGAGGAGTGTGTAAGCTAACTATTGGCCCAAGGAATTGAAAGGTCGAAGTTTTAAGGACCATTTTAACACCGTACCTTCAGGATTAAATCCGTTTGTATTTTTTTCGTTCTTGATAGAATAATATGCTTACATTTAGCAAAGGTGTAGTAAGATATTATTAACACACGTGTTGCGGCCCGCGGTTTCACCCGCGCAGATTTAAATCCCGGTATTCCCGCGTGATAAAAGTAGCCAGTGTGGTATTCCAGGATATAATCTGTCTCTCTGCCAAATTTCATCCAGATCCGTTCAGCCGTTCCGGCGTATACTGCACTACTACTTACAAACTTTCGCGCTTTTTAATATTAGTAGGATAGTGTACCAATTTAAGTGCATACACAGATTGAAACCTTCTACAAACGCGACACGCTTGTAACTTGGTACCTGGTTTTACAGATTCAGCCACGCGTTTTGTATAGCGTATTTAAAACGCAATGTAAACGAACGTTTCGCGAATGTGCTCAGGAAAACGAAACAGAGATAGATATAATGAGAAAGTTTATAACGTCATCAACAAACCATTTGGCGATCGTTGGACCACTCAGCGAGCCAGTAGTTTGACCCAACTTGGAACACTTGAAGGATGAGATTCATAACCACTGTCACCACTGACGCCAGTATACCGACGCTCAACAGATAATGCTTGTATACGCTCCATTTTACCTGGAATCGATATTATACACAACATGAGTAGAATCGATTTAAAATAATCGTAATGTATGTATATTCATCGGCTCACCAACACCACGCATAGTCACACAACCGCTCCGTACGACGGCCGCCTAACAACTGTGTCGTGACGTCGCCGCTTGTGACGATCTCAATACATTACAATAATTATAATTCTTAGAAAAAAAAAAGTAAAATAAATACATAAGTGTCTAGAATGTACCTTTTTAGCACTATAATAAAGTTGATAATCTGTAAAATATGTAATAGAAGGCGGTAATTTTTCATACTTTAAGTATTTTTTAAAACTTACACTGCCAGTTTCAGTTTTTTCCGTTTCTATAAGTTTGTTTTTATCTTTTAGTTCGGTTGGCGTCATTGTTTCTGGCGTTTTCCGTTTCACGCTGCTTGAACGATCACCTGAAAGGGCACATTCAAAGAATGATTTGTACAGTTGTTGTAAAGGATATTGCTAGGAATTATACACTCGTTTTCCGGAGTAGTCTCACACGTGTACTTAGTAACGAATGTGGTTCAAAACGCTACACAAAAATTAAAAGACTCAATTGTTTATTTTGTATGTTCAATAGATTCCATCACACACCCTCACACAAACACTGTGACACAGACCCCTATGAGACTGGGTAGAACTGGATAGCCCTCACACAAACACGCAAACATACACGTTCACCATTACATACAAAATCAGCCCGCCAAACGTACCCGTACCCCGCACAAAACGAATATAATATCCTTTACACCTTTCAGATGTACCACAGTCACTATTAGTTAGGTGATGTATCGGTTCCCTTGTGCACCTATGATTAACCTTATGATTAATAAATTGCTCCTGTTTTTTCATTTAATTTAGTTTTAAGTCTTTCATATACTTTAATTTAGTATTGTCTTGATTCTTTGTACCTGTTTAAAAGTCTCCATACCTAAATCTAGGTGGGTTACGTCATAGTTTTAATAACTACTGAAAATATCATCGTTTCTTATTGTGTTACCTACCCTATATGTTTTAAGTTCCGCAATAGAATATTTGATTTGATTTTGTTTTATTTGAGATAAACTTCTGGATACAAAAAAACGTTTAAAAATAGACTGTCAAATATAACATAAAGGGCACCAATATGAATTGGGTAAATGTGTTGTATGCCAGACATGAGTGTGAGATGACATTTTAAAGTGTAAGTTGTAAAATATCTTACCAGAAGCCACTTGATCAGATTCCGAAGTACTTTCTGATAATGATCGAGCCCTCTGCAACTTATTTTGAAATTCAGATCCGAGTTTGTTTTCCAAGTCCTGTTTGATCACGTCCAGCTCTGTAATTAGTTGGAAAACTTATTGGTAAATTTATTGTAAAAGCAAGACGCACTTTTCGGTTGATCACGGTTTACAATAATTACATAGAATGGGTGCGAAGCTTGCAGTTTGGCTCGCTGTACTGATTATACCAGTGCTCTTGTAATATTACGTTGATATGAAAAAAGGCTGTCGCATTTAGATTTAGCTCCGTATTCCATCGATATTATCAATATCTATAAAATATCTCTGTATCAATACCAACGAATAATATGATTTATAAAATATTCATATATTATATTGTCAACGAAGAGATTGATCCAAATTATCGGTAATTTTAGCTGATGGAATTTTCAGTTAATAATAACAATAAACCGACCAAGTGCGAGTCGGACTCGCGCTCGAAGAGTTCCCCGCACCATTATTTATAAAAACAGCAAAAAAATCACGTTTATTGTATGGGAGCCCCCTTAAATATTTATACAATTTTATTTTTTAGTACTTGTTGTTATAGCGGACAAACCGACAGCGGAGGCTTAGTAATAGGGTTCCCGCTTTAACCTTTGGGTACAGAACCCTAAAAAGAGCAATCTATATCTTAGTTACCTTCAGGTGATGTTCTTTCTACGTCACTAAGGTGATGTAGAAGGAATTCTGCGAACGCGCCCTTCTTCTCCAAAAGTTGTTGATACGTCCCAGCCTCAGACATTTCACCTTCTTTTAAAACAACTACTAGATCTGTCTGTGCTAGGTAAGATACGTTGTGCGTCACCCAGACACGAGTTTTGCTCTTCAGCAGACCAGAAGGTCCGATAACCTGAAAAAAAAACAACTTATTGTAACTATGCAACAAACAACTACCCCATTAGCACTACATTATGAATGGCTTTAGTCAAAAAATTGTCATCAGAAAATACATTATTCGCTCCCATCGAAATATTTATTTAAAACCAAAAGTCTGCTACATACAATATATTCAGTAGTATCGCCGTTTTTCTTTGAAATCGTGAAGCGTCGTATCCTATGTACCATTATTATTATTATTATTATCAGCCATCTATGTCCCACTGCTGGGCAAAGGCCTCCCCCCATTCCCTCCACTCTGTGCGGTCCCGTGATATGGTGCTCCACTCCGGCTGGTACTTATCGAGCTCATCACGCCATCTCATTTTGGGTCTGCCGCGACGCCTCGGTTCTTGCGGGCGCCACTCCGTTGTTAGTTTGGCCCAGAGCTTACAGTCCATGCGGCAGACATGGCCGGCCCACTCCCACTTGAGCTTGGCAGCTTTGGTCGCTACATCTACGATCTGGGTTTGTGAGCGTAGGTCCGTGTTGCGAATTCGGTCAATAAGTCGCACGCCTAAAATACTCCGCTCAATACTATTTTATCTCTGTTCGGTAGTTCTTACCTTGTCGAATATGTGTTTGCCGACGTGAGAATCGACCGCGCTGAGGGGGTCGTCAAGGAAGTAGTTATCAGCGTCGTGGTAAACCGCACGCGCGAGTGAGACGCGCTGCTTTTGTCCGCCAGACAGATTTATTCCTGTATAAAAACATATGGGACGATGTAGAAAAATAAGTTATATAAAAATTAAAAACAAAATTTGTTGGATATTCCACGCAGCACATTCTAGCCCCAAACTAAGCGAAGCTTTGACGGGAACCTGATATAATACTTATTACTTTTTAACCGACTTCAAATAACTCCTTCAAGAAAAAAACCGACTTTAATGCACACATACACATACTGATATTGTAGGCAAATTATTAGTTTTCTTTAGTAGTATTCCCACTGCTTAGGCAAATTATTTTAGTGAGTATTATTTACTATCTGCTGACGATTAGATCGTAAAGCGAGATGACTACGCTATCAGGGCCCTTACCACCATCTCTTGAAGCATTCTTATTTCAATATTACTTTACTTTTTGATCATAAAACTGACTCTATGCAGCTGACATAAGATATTGACTATAAAGTAATATTGAAATAAGAAGGCTTCAAGAGATGGTGGTACGGGCCCAGGCAAGGTTGCAAGATATGATAAAATAAGAAGCTAATCAAGGATAAACATACCCTTCTCTCCGATTTCAGTCTGGTCTCCACCTGGCAACACGTCGAAGTCGGTCCTGAGCGCGCAAACGTTTATGACATTCTCGTACTTATTGTTGTCGAGATCCTTGCCGAACAAAATGTTGTCTTGCAACGTCGCATTTTGTATCCAGGCTTGTTGGGGTACATAGGCGATTGATCCTACACAGTAACAGTAAAACGTTAGTAATATTTAAAAATACAGGTCTCAAATCTTATACTCCTGTTGTGCTTTGTTCGGTCGATGAAAAACACAATAGTAAAAAAATAAGTATGGAAAACCAACCCAAGGGGTTAGTCACCTGTCAAGGTTGGCTGGTAGAAAATGCTGTCTAGCATTAAGCTCTCTTTTTGTACAAAATATGAAATGAAATATTTTTTGTTTGTGAATCTAGGTAATACAGGACATTCGGATTGTTGGGTGCAATAGAGGATTAAAAACAAACATTGAGAAAATGAATAGCCTCACTCAATATATGCCGTCAAAAATATAACTAACGAAAAACTAAATAACTATGCAAGGGAAATAAATTATAACCCTGCAGGGGTTGACCTTAAGGACCTCCCGTATTACAATTTTTTGCAGCTGATGACCCCCTCTAACTCCTAGTTGCGTTTGATCCACGACTTTTTGGCCACCCTGTATGCGTAAGAGTATTAAACTGAATGCTATATATGAACTAGATTTATAAATACTCAATTCAATAGCACAAGTCATAGTCACACTAATCATTTTTGATTGCAATTCAGTTTAGTAAGAAAGTAATTAAGTGATAGTAGATAGATACAATTTTAGGAAATCCTCATAAATGATAACGATTCAATTTTGTTACTATCATTTACTGATAGTAAAGTACCTAGATAATAAAGCTTTACTGACAATAGCAGATATGTATATAACCAAATATGAAGCACCCAGATTTGATAACAAATACATGACAAAGATACATGTTGACCTTGCGCTAATAAACTACAATATTACACCTGTATGAGTAATATTAAATAACATCCAACGGTGACATCCTACTAATATTATAAACGCGAAAGTTTGTAGGTCTGGATGGATGGATGTTTGTTACTCTTTAACGTCGGAACGGCTTAACAGATCTGAATGAAACTTGGCAGAGATAAATTATATTAGCACATACGCTATTTTTTATCGCGTGGGAATAGCAGGATTTAAATCTGCGCGGGTGAAACCGCGGGGCGCAACTAGTGCATTAATACAGTGACGTGAAATGAAGTGACCATAATTTATGGTCTCCTTACCGTTCATGTTAATGCGTCCAGAGGTCTTGTTCATTTCTCCCAGCAACGCAGCCAGTAAGGAACTCTTGCCCGAGCCCACAGCTCCCACTACGGCCACTAGGGACCCTCGTGGCACATGCAGATTTATATTCTTGAGTACATTTTCAGCATCTTGGTCACCCCATGTGAAGTGGCCATTTTCTATTACGATTGGATTCGCTGTAATCAATAGTTATTTCATTTTTAAGAATATTTATTTTTTATTATATTGATATGAAAGGAGCCTGATTCACGTAATCATGTAAAAGAAAACCTTTGCTATGTTTGTCTCTTTCGAATCAAAATATTACATGACCATATAAAAATTAAATGTATTAATCAAACACATTTCAAATGATGGATTACATTTTTAGTTAACATCATATAACGCATAAAATCACAGCGCACACACTTTAATTGAAATTTGTGATCGAGAGATACATTAACAGTTGTCATGAACTTAATACAATCTGGATGTGGCATATTATTACTTTGCAAACTGCTTGCTTGACAATTGTTTTAGAAATCAACCTTATAACAAAAGCTACTTACGCTCTTTCCGGTCATGCTCCACCGAGCTGACATCCAATTCGTCGCAATTCATAAATTTATTCAATCGTTTTATACCAACAGATGTCTGTAAACATTTTAAACCATTATTCACGCGTTCATTATTATATTTCATAAAAATATGCAGTAATTCATATCAATATTATATACTTACTAGTGCAGCATCAACAACGTTGGTAAAACTGATTATTAAATACTAATTTTCAATGTATGTACAATTAAAGTATAGAGCAACATTTTTTAAGCTTTCTTAATTATCATGCATATTTTACTTTATTAGGTTAATAAATTAGTAGCTTGGAAAGTTATCATGAATTCACATGAGGTGTTTTAATTCTCATTGCCAGTTTCACAAACAACTGTTCTAATTAAAATGTTTTTTAAAAATGTTATTATAACATGGCAAGTATCCCCCCCTAAATGAATGGAGATTTCTTTTTTCTTAATCTGAGACATAACATGCTAACCTTTTAATTTAGAAGGGAGTTGTGAGTAAAACTGTAAAACCATGCTTGGTAGCATAAATAATAAAACCAAACAATCACACAATCGCCTCACAACACTCCAGGATTCCATGTGTTGAGATTATCAGAAACTCGTATTTTCTCATGTCATGGTACCCTATAATTATAGATCATGCAAACATTTATCCCTTTCTCGCTACTCTGCGGTATAGCACAGAGGTCAACGAACTAATACTATTACGGCACAAACATTCACAACTCCTCTGATAAACTTACTTGGACGACATTCGATATAACGTTAGGCAGCATGGACAGTGGGAAACGTAGAATGTTGAAAAGAGACAACGCTACGAAAGCCCTCTTAGAATCCAGAACTTCTGTATCGTTCACCAATACGAAACACCCGAACGACATCAGTGATACCTATGTAAGACCATACCAGTATAATTAGCGTATACGCCATGCAAAAGTGTCTGGACTTTATGGAGATACAGGCGTTATTGAACGACGTCTGACCGAACAATCTTATTTAAATTTAATAAATTAAGCCAATTCTGCACAACAACACTTGTATCACAATAAACAATGAGAGTATATGGGATGCGGGTTCTTTCGCATAATACATTTTGTTATTATGGCATAACATTTATTTTATTGTCACATATTGTCTTTTGGCATAATCTTCAATATTAATTTATTTTTATTAGAACGGTACATTAATGACCCAGTACACTAATATTACTTTTAATAAGCTTTAATATTTGGTCATGTATTGGCGGCGTTATTATGGATTTATTGTTCATCATAATTAAATTACACAACACTGCTATCTTACTAGAACAGCGCTAGACTAGGAGTGAAGGCACGGGCGAAAAAAATCAAGCTTTCCGCGTAAATTAAGCTGACTTTGTTTATGCCAAATGACTATTATTCCTAAAGTAAGTCTGTAATAAATTATGCCTTATACGAAACAGCTTTATGCGGAAAAACCTAGGTATAATATCCGTATGCGAAACTTTTCATTCATCAAACTAATGAAGAAACTAAAACCTTTTTCAACCGCGTAATAGGTCGTCATTAGGCCTGCTTATTGCAAAATGTTAGTTTAAATTATAATGAGAAAGAACCATAGCCTTTTTATAACTAAACATTCCAATGTTGGTTCTCTGTGGGGGCTCTACCTCGATCGTTGACACTATGATGAGTGGCAGTAAGCCTAAAGGCAAGTGCATGGTGTAAAACAGAGACATCGATACGAATATATTCGTAGCAGTCAGGATATTGTTCTCGGGGTCGGATATCAGAAACGTGAAGAAGGTTAGGAAGGTCACCTTGAACATAAAATCATTGTTATACTGCTAGATCACGGTAAAATAATGTGGTGATGGATTTATATATAACATCATTGAACTATGATCTTTGCTGTCGATTTATAAGGCTTAAATTAGAAAAATCCAAGATAGGTTACCATGGCAATACCTTAATTAGTTAAATATGATAAGAATTTTCGCTATTCCGTAACCTATCTTGGATTATAAATAAGTAAGTTATTAATGACATACATTACTCATATCGGATCTTTTATATGAGCTCTGATATAAAAATCACAAATAATTCATTCAACTAATCGTTATTGGTATCTTGGAATGAATAACATATATCCGCGATAAAGAGATATAATACTTGCAATTGTATAATGATACTTTGATTAACGTTATCAAAAGTAATTACTCAATATTTACTCCAGATGGCAAATAAATGTGTTTTGTTGATAAGATTGTAGCACAGAATGACATTAACTTTATAATAGCTGTGTTTATTTTAACGGTAGTTTTATGGGCTTACATAAATTTACAGAATAAATTTTTATCTAACAGTTATATTTTTAGTTATATTTTTATCTAACAGTTTTCATAATAATAATCATCTACCAATAGATACTACAATTTTTTTACACTTCATTCCACTTGCATGAATTTCATATTCCATGACATAAAATAAGGTTTTTTTTTGCAGGATTTTCAGACTGATCTTCCAGCATCAAAGCCGTTAACTAACAAACGAAGAAGGAAAACATGACGAGTATGACGTGAATATTATGGTCCTAGAAATAAGGACTTGTGCACAAAAGGGTAACTTCCCATATAAGACTTCTTCTACTTCCCTTAGTACTCATTTAACCACACTAGTCTGGGATTGCATTACAAGGCACTGATTATTTATTTAAAACAAAATACTAAACCGAAAACAATAAATAAAGAAGAACTGAATACTGATTCTATATTTACACGAGTTCCAAAACTTACCAAAAACGGTGCACATGACCATATAAATGAGGTAGCAGAGTTGAGATAGGCGGTTTGTTTCAGTACGTTCATTTCTTTGTTTCTAATTTTAAGTATCTGGTCTTCAAAGCTCGGCTCCCATGCGTACATTTTAAGTACCTGAAAAAAATTAGAAGCACATAGCCTATTAGCGTGGGTTCGGAAGGTTGATTTATATCAAACTATCGAAGCTAAGCTCCCACGTATTTATGAATCTTAGAAGCGCGGGATGGAGAAAGAATCAGCGCATCAGCAATGCCATTCAGCATGGAAAGTAACAATACAGCCAGTGGCTTGGGAACGCTTCGATTGCCACTGATTTGGATCAGTTGAGCTATCTCTAGATCGGATGCAATGGTCTGCTGAGAGCTCAACCGTTTCTTATGAGTTTTATACATTTTGTAAATACTTTTACATTCATTGTAATTTTACCTAACCTACCCTATATCTCTATGTATGCATAGACCATAGGTCTTTCTCTTCTGTAGTAGATACTTTAGAGATAGGCTGTTTTTTTATCATACAAAAAGGGCACCTAATCGCAAATTCTCCATTAGTGGTAGTAGTACGAGTAATATACTCGTAGTTATTATAATATACGATAACCTTGAGATCAATCAGTCGATTTTGTTAACTTGCCCTTGTTACTAAAATATGTATAGAAGTACTGATAACCAAACAAGCGATCCGTTATCTTATTTGATTTTTAATACCTTATCTTTTCGAGTAATAGCAAAGTTCAGTTATAACAAAAAGCATACTATTGACAAGTGCATATTGTTGACAAGTAAACGTTAGAATATAATTAAAGCAAGCTTCTTACGCTTTTGCAAAATTGAGGACAAGATAATTATTAAAATAAGTACAAGTAATCAAATTAATATCTAGTTTTTGAAAACATTTTAATTGTATAAGTCGCGTCACGTAAAATGAAGAAGGAGGGACAAAACAATCGTGCTAAAACACGATTGTTTTGTATGCGCAAACACATCCCCTTCACTGTTTTCCAGAAATGCCGCGACCTCTATTAATAGGTATCTTATATGTATAATTCGATGTTTAAAATATTACTAACTTTCAGAAGTCGGTTATTTACGAAGAAAATTACAATGAAGAAGAATAAAAAAGAGAGGTGTATTGTGTATTTCGGTGTTCTGTGGAACCTTACCTTGAGTTCCTTACAATTGATTTTGCTTCATCATTGTTTTAAGAATCATCATGAAATTTCTAAACGTTCGTTAGGGGGTTTCATAATAATTTGTAAGCTGGTTGGTTGTGATGTAATTATTGTTTTATCTTTTGTATTCCAGTGTTTTGCTGTATCAGCCTAAGATACAAAATTAGTGTCAAAATGTACTTAGTAACAATAGGAAGGGAATAAGCGCGCTTACTACGCGCTTTCTACCTTCCGCATGTTTTAGGTTGAGACAATTCAACTTTTTTAATTCACATAAAGTGGAATAAGGGCAAGAACATGACAATTCAACTTTCTTAGAATATTTTTTGTATGGTCAGTGCCTACATTTTCATACAGTAGGTGTTTAGATAAAAACTAACCTTTATCCCATTAAGGACTTCATTCATAAGTTTGACTCTTTCATCTTTGTATTTCATCTGTCTGATCTGAAGTGTCTTGACTCTGCTCGCGATTAGACCGTTCACTGGTATGAGAATAATCATCACAGCGAGACCGGCCAGGACAGAAGGTCCGAGAATACCCCAGAGGAAATACAGGGCTAGGGCGATCTGTAGTGGTGCAGACCATATCATATTCAAATAAGCTGTCAGTTCAATGAATCTGAAAAATAAAATAACTTAGTTAAACATTTTTTATAACAAAAATAAGTATAAGTAGTAATACTAAAGCACGATTTTGTGATATGCACTTAATTGAGTTGTTGCACATACATAATTGTACCATGTTCAATGTATAAAAATAACGTGTGATGCAGTATTTCCATTATAAAATATGACTAGTCATAAATCAGTACCTTTGTACTGTACCTACTATTTTAACTGTAAATAAACAATGAAGGGAAAAATAACCACAAAATTAGATAAGTGCGGGAATGTAGGTACATAATGACCAAAGTAAAATGATTGCTGTTCAACGCGGCTAATGATCTTCCACATAAACTATTTTGTGCTAAGTACTTTGTTAATTTATAATGTCAAGGCTATTATCAATCATAATAAGTTTCCGACAGTGGGTCAGCTTTACAAAGTATTCATCCGTCTTATGGTTTTCAACACATATACATACAATAATTTGGTGTTTCGTACTGTGCATTTTTGTAGACAACGTTTGTTCTACGACCTTTCGGAAGCTCAGAGTAGCTTATCTTTATTATAAGGCCGCTATGTTTAAGATGACCATCAAAAAGGTGATTAGGCGCTGGCATTTTGGGGTCAATTCAGAACCGGCATGGAGCAAAGTTCAAGCCTTGCTTGTCGGTGAAGTGTAATAAGAACCTACATAAAATACTCTGAAGACACTACCAAGAATTTTGGTGACCGTATAATTCTTTTCTTTCATAATAATATACCACCGCATTTTTGTATGGAATGTTTCTACTAGCATTGTGAAGTTTTTATTATTCCATCCAACTTATAAAATAACTAGTTTTGTTGAATGTCAGTTGAAAATGCTTTTATTATAATGATGCATGAACGGATCAGAATAATATTATTACCACAGAAGCAAAACAAGTAGATACCTAACGTTGAAGTTCCATCCAGTATCGACGTGGTAACATAATCACAGCGTAGTAATTTTGTTGCAAATTGGACGTTACGTTGACCTACTTTCAGTAACAAAAGACGGATATTTACATGTGTACAATGTAAATTTTGATAGAAATAATATTTGTGCCATTTGTTATTCTACGCGTACCTATCACGCTCATTCATACAGCAATAATAATATACCTAAATCAACCGCTGCCGGCCGGCACATGAGTACTTATTAGGAAACCGGTTAAGTGAGTCGATCTTACATACCTTAACATAGCTACAGCTAGCTACATATTACATCAACAGCCTGTAGGTAATGGGCTTAACACAAATGTGACTATCGAATAACAAACTCAAATACCTATGTAGGACTACAGGAATCTTTTTACTTCACTTCTGAATCGTAGTAGTTAGGTAGTTACTACACGGAAACCAAACATATTTTTGCTACAGTGTAGATTAGGTATTTGTTCGTCTCAACAAAGTAAACTCTTAGAATACACGATCAAATATAGGTACCTATAGATAAGAAGTAGGGAGTCACCTGTGAGCATCCACCGACATGAGGTTTACGATTTCGCCGACCGTAGATTCTTTTCTAGCCGAGTTAGACATTCTTAGGGATTTCCTGTAGATAGCGCTCGTGAGGGCGGTTCGTATCCTCATCCCGACTAGGTACATCCTCATGAAGTAATGCGCTAGTAGCATGGTCTGTATAGTGGCGCAGCCTATCAGAGCTACGGCATACACGTAACCTTTCCAATCTGGTTCATCGCCTTCCACGAATCCTATTAGAAGCCTGGAAATGTTTTCTCGTTAGATTCCACACTAATATAACAAATACGAGAGTGTATTGACACACACTCCGTTCCGTAGTACCGTTAAAGGATTTAGATGAAACATGGAATAGGTATAAATTATCTACCTACTTTCGAGCATTTTGGACAACTAGACCTAGATTTCAAGGTACTCTAAATCCTTGAGGACTTTACGACCTCGACCTTATCTATCTATTACTCAGAAAGCACGCGTTTTTTAAGATAATAATGGTTTAATGCAAATAATTGCGCATTACCTTTCATTATGATGAAATAAGAATTCAACGCAATTGTAAATTAAATACTTCTCATGAAGGTAAATAATCTTTATTATTCTTTTTGCTAGAATTGCATGCATGTTTCAGTTGTTGCCACTCCTTATCTCATTATCACAGGACAAATAAGATAGACAAAAATATACGTAACTCACCTCAGTAGCTGCGGTGAGAGAAACATGAGGCAATCATTGAAAAGTTTCAGTAGGGATCCGAAGAAGAAGTGCCCTCCGAAAGCGAGGCATAGCGCTGGCAGGATCGAAGCTGGTTTCTTCTCTTCTTCAGGCTTGAAGTTGACGCTTGCTGATGTTTTGCGATACGTCGCTTTTGTGCCGGTAGACCTGGCAAATAAATACGTACGTACGAGTTAGCGAGGCTTTTACACTTCCCAAAAGGTTCCGTTGCTCCAGCGCCTGTTATGACAGGACTGGCCTTCTAAAGTACTAATAGCGGTCATCAATAGAACTTGTGCCTGCGCCGACGTTAAAAAATTACGAATTACTTATATATGTATAAGCTTTTTATATGGTATTTCTTATTTATAAGTTATGGTTCAATTGTATACAAGCACAGCCGTAAGCGTTCTGTTAGTTACAAATAAAACTCTCAGTTGTAACGCTTAGAAACCAGGTTTTTCTGGGCTGTTCAGAGGAAATGGATTCTAATTTGGCGGATCTTGCTCGGACAAAACTAAGCGTCGAAATCTGGTCACCAGATTTTATTCACCGTGTGGTACACAAACATGCGTATCCACTTTTATTTTATATTTTACCTTTTTTAGTTCTTTTTCAATTTTATTTATTTCCGATAATGTATTGACGTCCTCTGTGGCGCAGCGGGCGAGAGCCTGCCTGCGACGCAAGAGGTTGCGGGTTCGATTCCCGCCTTGGAACAAATTTGTGTACGATCTGCAGAAATTTGTTCCGATGGTCTGGGTGTTTTCTATGTATAATAAAAACATATCTATCTATGTAAGTATATAATATATTAAATATATCAGTTATCTAGTACCCATAACACAAGCTTTGAATAGCTTACTTTGGGGCTAGATAGTGCTGTGTGGATTGTCCAGCATTATTATTATTATTATTTTTTTTATTTAAATCCAAATTATATTGATCATATTGATCAAACAGAGCATACAATACAACAGTGAGGCTGCAAGCCGAAAAATCCTTTCGCGTTTATAATAAAAAAAAAAAAAAATTAAAATTTTAAATGCTGGACAATCCACACAGCACTATCTAGCCCCAAAGTAAGCTATTCAAAGCTTGTGTTATGGGTACTAGATAACTGATATATTTAATACATTATATACTTGCATAGATAGATATTTTTTATTATACATAGAAAACACCCAGACCATCGGAACAAATTTCTGCAGATCGTACACAAATTTGTTCCACGGCGGGAATCGAACCCGCAACCTCTTGCGTCGCAGGCAGGCTCTCGCCCGCTGCGCCACAGAGGTCGTCTAAATATATATAACTCAAAGGTGACTGACTGACTGACATAGTGATCTATCAACGCACTGCCCAAACCACAGGACGGATCGGGCTGAAATTTGGCATGCAGGTAGATGTTATGACGTAGGCATCAGCTAAGAAAGGATTTTGTTCAATTCTACCCCCAAGGGGATAAAATAGGGGATGAAAGTTTGTATGAGATTTTAAAAGTAAAACAAGCGCGAGCAAAGCCGCGGGATCAGCTAGTAACTATTATAAACGCGAAAGTTTGTAAGTATGGATAGATGTTTGTTACTCCTTCACGCCGCCGGAAAGGCTGAACCGATCTGGATAAAACTTGGCAGAGATAGATTAGGCTGGATAAGCACATAGGCTACTTTTTCTCCCGTGGAATACCGGGATATAAATCTGTGCGGGTGAAACCGCGGGGCGCAACTGGTATGACATAATTTGTAGATTGATAACGGTGTTCCGTCGTCCGTGAGCTGCGCCAACCGTATTACGGTCTTTACGCATATTTGCATGACCACGATTGGTGGTTCCAATCAAGTTTTTAAAAAAGAACGGAGCCTTAGGTCTCTCATTGAGGTGTCCGACTGAATACGAACTTGAAATTATAAAACGTTTGCGCTAACCGAATGCCTTAAATATCATTAATTGTGTTAGAATGATTTATACATGCCGGGGAGTATTATTACTTTTAAAGCTTTTGCTCTACAGAATAAGTATTAAAACAATACAAAAAACTTGGCTGTACGAGCTGGTTTTCTTAAAACTGGATGCGAAAGGCATCTTCTCGTTTCACAATTTTAGCATCTCAGGTCTTTGAACCGTGAGTTAATAAAAAGCGAAGTCTACCCAAGTCCAAATAGCCGCAACTCGCAACTATTCTGATTGAAAGACTTTGAGAACGAATCGAAGATCACGGTTGAATAGAAGCTTCGAGCTCAAATAAATACTTGGGCGTGTGCACTGTGTAATGCCGGTCAATTGTAAACAAATATTGTTATCTTGGTCGATTCGAGTCGTCAATTGATTAGCGCTGTGCAAACTGAGACTGGATATCAACACGGGACGCAATGTCAATAACTTCTTTCTCTATTTGTATCATACTTATAGATAACGTGAATGTACATGGCTATTATTAAAAATTATCTCTATTTAATGAATTATCTAATGAATTATTATTTAAGGTACTTTGGATTTCAATTTCGCCTCGATAGATTCGTGCGGAAGCAGAATGGTTAGGCTATTATTGATGCCGACTTAACAATGCGCCTTTGCAATTTTCCGGTCTGATAAGCCGCTTAGAGAAGTTGACAGTTAATAAAGGGCTGCACAGATGGACAGATTTGAATAGGATGTTTATGTTAGAGCTAAACTCTAACACAAACAATGTATCGAATATCAACCAATAAAGAAACGAATTTGGAATGTTCATATCGTGGAATTTCAAAGTTCGTATGAAAAAAACTCATATACAAAATCATATGAGATTCTAGTATATTGATGAAACTGAAGAAAATAGTTTTGAAATGATGGTAACTTACAGTTCTCGTTTTCGCAAGGAACGTTCCCAGATTTTGTCGAATCGCTGGACGACTTCCAAGGAGGCATCTTGAGGGTTCAGTGACCATAAATCCTTTTCGGTTAAAGCTCGACGGAAGCCTGTCAGGGCCAGAGGATCGAACCAACTGAATGTCAGTCGGCTCGGGAATCCTGAAGATCTCTCTGGACACGGGTTCTGAATGAGAAAAGTATTAAATACAAACTTTTTCTATTTGTTGATTCATTATTTTTCAGGATTTCAATGAATGCCATTTAGTACTGTTATGTAAGTAAACACAGATTCAGTGCATGTTATTAAAAGTAACTTGTGTAGACTACTATATTAGTGAGATAAAAGTATTATAATACTCATATGTTCATTGTACGCATACCAATCACAAATTACATTTAATTAGACAGAAGGCAACTACAATGTAATAATTATTTATATTGCGTTTGGATGGAAGTTGTAGCCAGCCAGGCAGATGTTCTGAGTCACATGATAAGAGCACAAAATACATGAGGTAAAGACCAACCTAAAGTAAAATGTCTAGTCATTTATTTTTTAACCTTTTCGTATTTGCACGGAGAATAAAGTGTCTAGTCATTATACCTTTTCGTATTTGTATGGTGTATCTCTGGGTGGTAGATCAGCAAAGCAATTCAGCACAAACATCAATATTATCAGCGGATAGTACACCATGTAACTGACGAAGCTGTATTGGACGTTTTCATCATCTGGTAGGTTGGCGTGCTTTACTATTTCTGATCTTAGTTGTGAAACCCCAGCGATGATAAGAAAAAACCAGAAGAAGAACAGTACTCCGGATGCTCTCATGCCAAACTTTCGGTTGTAATACAAAAGCGTTGCTGATAAAGCCTGCAAAGATAAAGTCGTTAGGCAATTCATACTCCGAAAATAATTTAATATCTTAATATTAACACGACAAACTTCGAAATTAATGATGGGTGAAATATCTAACGATAATTTACTAATTAATTAAAGTTACCCGCACCCACCCAACAGTGGAATACTGTATGTATATAAATATTAAAGATCTCTAAAGGTAAAATTTGACCGCAGAATGATGGCCTATTTAACCACGTGGCAAAAGCACCGCGGTCAGCGTTTTGATACGTAGGTAGATACGATAGAAAGCAACTTTCAAACCGGAATAGGGCAGTGGGTTCATACGTTATATTATTTTAGTTAATAATTTCGATTTCGAATCATTGTCATACATACGTAGCTCTGTAAAATAGTACGTCAGCTCTTACCTATTATACCTACCACCTGCCGGTATTGATAGAATAGATATGATATCAACAATGACATAAATGAATAGGTGGAAAACTGACGATACCAGCTTGGCAAACCAAATTGTTGTCTCAATCATAATTATTTTAATTGTACACATTATTATTATTATTATTATCGATTTGTCAAATATACTGACTGTTTTTTTAACAGAAATATACATAAGTAGGGTTTTCTCTGTTCCGTGGTTTTTTTATCAATCGAATAGCGTTATTCGGAGACTTAACGCACACATGCTTCTAAAAATTCTATTGCGGATACTGACGTAACCGCGTTTTTGTGAGCTATCATCAAGAGTTTTTTGAGGTCGCTAGTATAATAGGGATGCCCAATATTAAGATATCAAGGACAATCACGTAATCATTTTGATCATAAATAATGTACAAAATGATTACGCTTTTGTCACCGGCTTTTTTGATAAATTGCTTTAGAGTATATGCCAGGTTTGTACCTAAACCGTTTAAATAACTGCCATATTTGTTGGTCAGTTTCATAAACTATTAGCCACGATTAAATTCATTGTACCTATCAATAGTCATCAATAGGTACTTTGCTGCAAATAACCTATTATATTTCGAATAATTTGCTTTAACACAAGAAAAAGAACACAATACACAAGGAAGGTAGGTATAATTTACTACAGGAACCTATAGGGTACCTATTTTTATATTTATACTCAGATTATTATCCTAACAGCTGGCCAAAACGATAGCACTATCACGAAAATGAACATTATGTATAGAATTTTTGTCTAAACACCAACAAAGCACATAATATAACATCAAAAATAAAAGAATATCTACTAATACAATAAGTAATAATATTGATCGTAGTTTACCTAATTCAGAATAAATAGTAATACGCCCCAAACGAAGATCTAAATCTAATAAATCTAATGTCCGCTCCAGCATTGATCCCAAAAACCACTCCGTCAGCTGTTTTCCTTTTTCCCACACGAGATGAATAAAATAAGATTAGTTATAGAAAGTTCAGTTCCGACAGTTTTGACTGTAACATACGAGGTATACTTAAAAGCACTTACAAATGTTGCGATCTTCAAGATGGGACTGAAGTAATCCGCGTTGAACACATTGTCCTCATCGGCCGAAGCCCTATGGACCGTCACTCCCAGATCCACAAACTTTAGTACAATTAAAAGGCAGGTTACTATCAGTTTGGTGATGTTCAGGGGGTTCCATGGTATGTTCTTTTCTTTGCTGTTCAGTATGTAGTATGCGTCAAGAAACGCAAACAGCCAAAGATATGCGCAAGGTATCCATACCAAGACCGTTTTTTGAAAACACTCTGTCACCTCTGGATTGGTGGTGTGCCATGATAGCGTGGAATTCTGTAAAAAAAAGGTATAAGCTTCGACGTGAGAAGCTGCTCCGTTCATACAAAACAAATGCCGAAGAAGAATTCATTACATAGCAAGCCAGTCAATTTCATAATTTGGAGAGATTTAATGTGAAATGCATGTAGGAAGTTCGTGAACGAAATGCAACCGTGGCTGTTGGCAGCGATTAGTCCTTTAAATTTTTCTTTCATCATCTAGGTATTTACCAACAACCCTATATCGCTCTCTTCGGTTCAGTGCAAAAGGTGTTGGGGCGAATTATGCACTTAGTTCGACCACGCTGAGTATGTCAACAGACCAACAAGCTAGTCTGGCTGGCATCTCTAAGCCACCGTTACTGATTTGTCAATCGTTCGTTGTCCGTTTCAGTCAGGTCTACAACAGATCTAGGGAATCGTGAAGTTAGTCTGACTGCAAATATTTGTTTCACTGTTTTTAAGGTCTAACATTGTCTGCCGTTCAGCAAAATGGCTTATTTCACATTTGCCTAGATCCACCTTCCGAAATCTAGTCTACGACTTTAGTGTTAAAATATAGGTGTACCTATCAAGAATGCCACGCTCTATTGCTCCTTGTGCTACCTATCGTATTTTTTGCATGGTACCTATTTAATTTAAACCAAAATAACGATTTAAGAATAATCTAGCTAATTTGTTCTCTGCTGATGTTCACATCTGTAAACGATGTCAAGGACAAAGCCCTCCTCAAAGTCGAAGTGTAATATTTACAGAGCGCAGAATTCTTGAAATTGTTATTGGTAAGTGGCAGTTTTGGGCTGTGAAATGGATTAACGGTGCACTCTTTTAGGGGTTATTTGGGTTGGCTATAGCAATCCTTGTACCTGAGTTGAGGGTTGGGGATAGGGGGGATGCAAGTTGGGTTAGATGGCAAGTCTTCCCCTTGAGTCCTTTTTTCTAGGAAATGAAAAAAAATACTTTAATTTTTCAGGTAAGTTACTAGTTAGGTTAGAGTTTTTTTTTATATGAAGAAAATTGGTAAGTAGTAATATTTCATCTCTATGACAAAAAGACTCAAGGGAAGGAATTCTCATTAGGTTAGGGTTATTTTTTTTTTTTAAAGTTAAGAAATTTGAAGTAATATTTTTTTTCATTTCCTAGAAAAAAGGACTCAAGGGGAAGACTTGCCATCTACCCCCCTTGCATCCCCCCTATCCCCTATCCCCAACCCTCAACTCAGGTACAAGTGTAGTTATTGTTTAACCGGTTATTTTTATAAATTCTTTATCCTGTGTTATTGAGGAGCATCGGCTTTTCTAAACCTATTTATAAAAAAAAACTAAACATGTTATTGACAATACCATGTTTTGCTGTAATAAATAGGTAGCTAACTTTTACCTTTTTTAATCATAACACATCATAAAACAATAACTGTAAAGGCAACCTGTGGGCTGATTCCAGCCCAGTGACTTTTTTGTCACAGTAGATATACAAACCAATCTATCAAAATTTTATAGCAGTACATTCATTATGTGATGAATCTAAAATTATGATGCTCCAACTTTTACAATTATACCTTTACCTACTTAGCACAGTAAACACTATGTTGTTTGTGGAGAATCCCATTTTATGGAATTTGCATGATTGATAGTGCCTCTATAAACTGACCTCTACTTGGACTCATTAATAGAGAAAACGCGTTCTCTAGGTCATTACTTCAGACAACCACGCTGTTATTTAACGTGGAAGTCGAAAGTAAAAATAATTTAGAGTCTAGGTGTAGCTTCGCAAAGTTGGTCACTTGGCTCATACGAACTGATTAATGCCATCCATCAAACCATAATTAAGTACGAATATTCAAGTCACTTACCCAAAATGTTGAACCGCAAAATTCATCAAGCGTGGAATTATAATCATGAGACATTGTAGTTCGTGATTGTTACATGTGATATAATAATTGCTATAAAATCAATGAAAAAAACACTTCTATAATATAATTCTCAACGATTAGCTTGGTACAAGTACTAAAAGTACCTACATCTAAATAAAAAGTTCAGGTTATTTTGTAAGTAGAATGAAATACAAAATATCTAGCTAGATGTGTTCAAGACATAGGCACAGGCACAGACAAAGGGCAACACACGCACACACAATGCCGCGAGCCGAGCGGCGAGCAAGACTGACTGCTGACCAAAGAGTAAAATAAGTATGTGGAAAAAGAGAGCCCTCTTTCAGTTTTTAATGCCAACTAATTTCGAAGCGCCATCTAGTTTTTGTAACCTGAAACTTGTAGTATACCTACCTATAGGTATACTATATATAGGTAGGTTCCTCGCCCAGCCAGTACATACAGTGAACTCAAATATTTTTTGGTTCTAGTCTGCTACATAATATGTATTGGTGTTGTGCAGTAAACTAATAAATAAATAAAAAAATAACAATTTAAAAAACTGTAAGCACACTATTAGCGAACTAGAACCAACCTAAAAGGGGTACCTAGGTATTCAATGAAATATACTTTAAATTCAAATACATAATTTATTTTCTGTTTTTATAATGTTTATGCTTATTATAATAATAGGCAGCGCTTTTTTAATTTCATCTTCACCTTCATAGTTCATTTTTCCAGACAAAATCCGATTTATGGTTCTGCACCAACTATATATCAAAATATTAATTGAGCTTTTCATAAAGGATTCCTTCAATAAATCTCTATGGGTGTCACATTTAAATGGGTAATCAAGAAATAAATCACAGTATGCTGCTATTGTTTTTCTTACATCTTTCTTGGGTACATTTTTTTTCAAAAATGATCTAGTTATATTTTGTATATCACGGAAGCAATCTTCAGCTTCTTGACTGGGATAGCACAGCCAGCTTTTATTACAATATTCTTTTGCTCTGATATATGCGTTATTTCTGGTAGTGCTATTACTAAGTAGAGTTTGTCGGCATTGCTGGCAAGATTTACAAACATTTTTTAAACACTTGGTCAAGACCCATCCGCAAACATAATTCCTTTGTCCTGCATCTTCTTGCATTATCCTTAAATATACACAAACATCTTCATTATATAGTATATTTCTTTCGGCAATATCAGAAGTTTCAATGGGTATGCTACGATTTTCTCTTAGAAAAAAATCTAAATTTTGTAGGCATTCATTATTGTCCTCTTCGCAATTTGCTCTTCTAGAATGAGGAGCGCTATAGTTATTTAAAAGCAGTGCTTTAAATGCCCCCTCAAAAGAAATTGTGTTAGGGGCATTGTTACGTGCTCCATAACTTCTGATATTCCCAAAAAAATTTTCGACAGGATCTTGATTAAAATTTCTTGTCAGCATTGCATCTAAACCAAACTTTTTAGTTAATACCTGCCAAATTGCTTCCATTCCCTCAATAGTTCTGATTAAATTTTTGATCGATGGTACAGTTATTTCCAATAATCGGATTTTGTTGCCGGTGACCTTTTTTTGAACAAATTTTGCGCTTTTTAAAACCTTTTTACCTTCCAACCAAAGTTTGTGGTGAGGTGAGTCTATTTTTACAGCTCCCTAATAAATTTTGCCATGTGGGACAACCAATTGACGGCATTCCTCTGGCAGATCTCCTCTGGCAGTCAAGTGCTCAGTGACGACTGCAACACTGTGGCTAAAAAGCTGTGTTGCAGTTTTCACTCGCATTTTATTAACTTTTTCTGGATTAATATGCTCTTCAGTTATTTTATGAAGCAGCTTAAGTTCCCCTGCTGTGCTGCTGACTGACTCCAATAATCCAACCAAGAGTTTTTTTCTATCAACCAGTGTTACCAGGTCAAAATTATACACTACCGTGTTGACTGTTTAAAATTACGGTGTTTCAGCCCCAAATTAAAGTGTATGGACTGAAAAAATACCATGCATATTACCGTGCAACATCAAGAAAAAATTTCATATTTTTCAATATTATTTATTAATTCTTAATCATCTAAAATGTGTCGCACGAAATTAAAAGTATTGTTTCACTGATTAATGCACTGTGCACTTGCCAAACATCATACACCAACAAAATTATTGAAGAAAAAAAAGAGTGCGAAGCGAGTTACGACTTTGCGAGAAAGCGATTCATTCATTCAATATTAAACAACCACTTTTCATACACTTTGATTGTTTTACTAGTGGGCAAAGGGCATACTTTTACATTTGGATTTTCGTCAATCATAATTATTTACATATTGACTGTCAAGGTAATTCATAATTAAAAATACCGTAGACAATGACACGGTAGTGAAGCATTACCGTATACCGTGTTTTAGCCAAAAATACCGTGCATCTACGGTAATTACCGTGTACCTGGTAACACTGCTATCAACGCAAGTCGCAACGCTACGCATACGCTACCTTACGTAGTTATTGTATACTCTTTGACGCTACCTACTAGGCTACGCTGACTGACTTGACTTGACTGACTGACTGACCGACCCATGAATGGCGAATGGCAGACCGGAGAAGAGGGAGAGAAAACTACGAGATACTGACTGTTGGTTGGTGTATGCAAGGAATTTGAAGATGGATGGATGAGTGATGTGATGTTGTGACGTGTCGGTGAGAAAAATACTATAGAATTGACGGGCGCGAATACCCAAGCAAGACATACCAAGTACATACAATTTATGGGTTGCCACCATAATACAATTTATTACCCAAGCAAAAGTTATGACGTCGCCTCGGCTCCAGTTTTTTTTTTTCATTTATGTTAAAAATTTAAGCTAGTATCGGCAGTGAAATTGTTAAACCCATCCTCTTAGTTACGCCGTTTTAATATATTTTAAGAAATGTGTTGAAAAATGGCAATGAAGCCCATCACATGCATGACATGTAGGTTTTTAACCCTAATATTATCCTGTAGCTGATAGAACGAGCGAACGAAGACCTTTCAAACAACTTGGGCTTTTTGGCTTTGTATGCACGTATTGTAATGCATTTTTCTACAACCTATGGAATGCTATAGGGTAAATGAGCACACAATAATATCCTAAGGATATCATAAACATTATTAACGGCTGCTTTCAGAAAGCCCGATCAAACGTAATCAGATGTCACTTGTTATTTCAGCTTTGCATCAAATTAAAAAAAGCTATAATTCCATCCTTCATGCGGTTGCCCATCTGGAGCTTGGTGATAGGTACGTAACATGAAATGGGGTAACATGAGCCTGCGGGGTTACTGGAGACATTTGTAAACATTTTTTATCTTTGGTCTATGTCAACACTGTGACCATTCAATTAGCAGAATATGAAACTTTTGACAATGACTGACAAAGAATGAATGGTCACAGTGCTGCAGTGTTGACTTAAATCATTTTTTTACAAAAGTCTCATGTAACCCGCTGGCTCAAGTTACCCCGTTTGACTGTAGCTTTAAACGATCAGCTCAAGTAGTTGCATCTTTGGGAAATCTGTAAAACAAACATGTACTTAATTATTACGTTGGTATGTATGTATTCAATCGTACGACACACGCGAAGGCGGTCTCAGACATAAAATAATCATCAATTTCAATCTAATGCGAAAATTATGAGGAGACCTAAATTAATAGGCCCTTATTCATAATGGACTTTGAGCGTGCTAATAGCTTATCAGACTGATAAGTCTGTTGCTGTATCTTTTCGTTGGCATGATAAATAAAAATAAATATTGGTGGACTTTCCATAAAGCACTATCTAGCCCCAAACTAAGCTTATGCTTGTAATATGGGAACCAGATAGCTGATATACTACTTATAATACTTTTTTTGTAAATACATACTTATAATATTATGAAACACCCAGACAGAGAAAAAAAACATTTATTTTCATCACACAAATGTTTGTTCACGGTGGGAATCGAACCCACGACCTACGGCGCAGAAGGCAGAGCTACTACCAACTGAGCTACTGAGATAAGAGTTGTAGAGCTCTTTGTGAAGGGCTCGTCCGAGGAAGTGCTACCACCACCACGCCTTTTTGAAGAATGTGGTCGGCGGTGTAGTTACAGGCACATGAGGCTTAACATCGGTTTGCCTTAAGTTGATTGACGCAGGGCAGTGCATCGTAGAGCACGTTCCTGTCGTGCGTGCCTTACAAGGCAAGGCTTTGTTATGTTTTACTGCGTTGGTTGGTTTGTTCTACTGCGCGCCGCCTCCAACACCAGCAGTCTCAGTCGTAGTTATTGTATACTCTTTGGTCTCAGTCAGCGAACCTTGCGGCGAGGTGTGTACCAGTATTTGCTAGCACACTAGCTAGGTAGGTAGGTACGTATTCAAATTCCTTGGTAAAATTTAATTAAAACCAGCAAGATTATTTTTTTTTTATATTTCGGCTCCCTCTGAAGCTACAGAACTTGGGCTAAAATTGGGCTACTCTAGGCTACTTATGCTGGCAAACTGGCGATATCAGTCCCGGTTTCGTTGGCAGCACTGACTGACGGACTGACTGACTGACAAATTGACTGACGTTGATGTGGAAGGAAGGAAGTGGAATGACGAACGAAATGAAAGTGGAAGAAAGAAAATGGAAATCATGAAATAATTATTCTCTCGTCAGAGTGTTCTTTCTGATTAATACCGACATTGGAATTAGTCTTTTCTGTTCAAATTTAATATTAAAGCTGAGTTATTGAGTGATCAAACAACCAATGCATTATCAGCTCGATCTCCTACAATAAAATTTATTGTAACCCCAGCGCCATTTACCATTTTGGCGGTGTTTGTCTACAATGGCAGAATATTTGGCTGCTATCTTTGGTACAGAAAAGGATAAGTGCGTATTTTTTTAAATAATGCTTTAGTATTATTAGTATCGCTGTAATTCATGCCATCTCAAATCGAACGCCGAAGTGAGGTTATGTTTGTTTTTCAAACTCGGCTTCACTAGGATATTAAGGGTCCGGTGACAGCGGCTCGCAATTTCGAGGTGCGATTGGCTATTATTTCATTTTATTTCATTTCGGGGAGGTTGTTTGAAATAATAACTCTAAAGAAACACGCATAAATTCTGTTCGAACACAAATAATACAATAATATAAGGGAAATGTGCTTGAGTCAAAAATCATTTTGGTATTAGGTAAACGTAAGACCAAACATACTAATACCAAAATGATTTCTGATTCGGGCATGTTTCCCTTATATTATTGTATTATTTGTGTTCGAACAGTATTTATGCGTGTTTCTTTAGAGTTATTTTTTCAAACAACCTCCCCGAAATGTAATAAAATGAAATAATAGCCAATCGCACTTCGAAATTGCGAGCCGCTGTCACCGGAGCCTTAAGAACAAACCGAGGCGTGTCTATTAGATTATGAGAAGTTCCATAAACGTGGGACACCAGCATAAAAGTAAACGTGACTGTCTCGAGATCGTTCCCAGAATCAGGGCAACTTTTTTTACTACTACCTACATAGGACTTCTAGAAGTAATTACTAATTGAGTTTAGGTGCTGGGCCAGACCAGCACTTAGACTACCGAATAGTGACATACTTTTGTACTAATAATATTTATTTTATTGTAAAGAAACCAAGTTGTGAGCAATTTTTTCTACCTAAAATTATTCTCTTTAGTTTATTAATAAACTAAACGGGTTGGCTATAGCAATCCTTGTACCTGAGTAGAGGGTTGGGGATAGGGGGGATGCAAGTGGGGGTAGATCTTCCCCTTGAGTCCTTTTTTCTAGGAAATGAAAAAAAAATAATTTAATTTTTCAGGTAAGTTACTAGTTAGGTTAGGGGGTTTTTTTTTATATGAAGAAAATTGGTAGTAATATTTCATCTCTATGACAAAAAGACTCAAGGGAAGGAATTCTCATTAGGTTAGGGTTATTTTTTTTTTTTTTTTTAAGTGAAGAAATTTTTTTTTCATTTCCTAGAAAAAAGAACTATAGGGAAAGACTTGCCATCTACCCCCACATGCATCCCCCCTATCCCCAACCCTCAAGTCAGGTACCAGGGTAGCTATAGTTTAACCCCAGGTAGTCCAAGTGAGAAATATTGTATGTGTTTCTGTTTATTATTTATGCTTAAAAATACTGGCTGTCCCAGAAAGCGACAACATCAATTTCTGGGACAGCCAGTATCTGTTTTTTTTTATATAAAAATACAAATAAGTTTTAAACCAAAGGAGTGCTAGTCTCTTCATTATGAATGAGGAGCTTATGTACATAATATCTAATTATTTGTATAAGCAGCTTATGTCCTGTAACCATGGTTTAAGTAATTTCATATATATAATGTAACTGAAACCTTAATTTTCAGAGTAAATTGCTCATTTTACTTCAAAATCGGAGCATGTCGTCATGGCGATCGTTGCTCGCGAATTCACAACAAACCAACATTCTCACAAACGGTGCTGCTGCAAAATTTGTATGTAAATCCTCAAAATTCTGCAAAATCAGCTGATGGCAGTCATTGTGAGTATCATTTTGTGGCAACAATGCTTCAGGAATCCTGTTTGAATGTTAAGAATCACCTGATCAGCTCAGCACACCTATTTTCTACCTTGTTTTGATTTCAGCTGTGCAATCCTGCCAGGATTAACTTTTGTTTTAGGTAAATTTACAATTGCCTCACTTGAACTATTCAGTGAAGTTCTTGAAGTTCATTATCAGAATTCTTACATAAATACTGAGAATGAAGATAATGTGAATCATGCAACTTTAAATTGTACTGCTAAAAATAAAGCAACATTGAAAATAGTTGTGCTGAGCTGATCAAGTCATACCTATTTGGATGATTGTGGCCCAATCACACCCTCCATTAGCTTTTAATCCAAAGCTACCAACTTTATAAGTTGAAAAATAATTGGTATTGGGGTAGTAAAAGGAACAAATTCAGTAAACTACTGTATTTGTTCCTTTTTACTACCTTTCTGAGTAAAGATATACCTACACATTGGATAACAATGGTAGTAAAAAAATATGTTAGTTAACTAATATGCAAGTGAAGCCCCATGGGTTTCAGCTAGGATGCGGTCATATTTAAGAGGTATTTTAGCAGAGCCGAAGGCAGATACTATTTTACAATAAATCTTAATGTATTAAGGAGCTAATGGTGTTGATTCTGTTGTTGCATTATCCTAAACTAACCTAATTTGACAGATCTAAAATTATAGCTGTCATTGTTGTTTTAGTCTTTTAGAAAGGGACAGCAATATTTTTAGTGCTGTCAAATTATGTTAAGTTAGGATAATTAAACAACAGAATTGGCACCAATTGCAACCATAATAATATGGGTGTTGAAGAGTAAGGCCCACGCAAGCCTTTAAATACCTGTGGTAGACTAGTCTAGACATAGACAGTAATTTATTGGCCACAAGAACACACAGCATACAATTAGGGTATTGTAGGTAGGTAGAATAAAAATAATATTACCTATAAGAAAATGACTAATTTTACACATTAATTAAAATCAACTTTCTAAGGTAGGTAAGTAATTCAACAAGAAAAAAAACAACTATACATTATTGTTATTATATTTAACATTAACATTTACCTAACAATAGTGCTGTGTGTTACAGCAGCAAAAAGGTCCCGGCTCAGCATTCTCTAGTCTAATAGATATTTCCCTTATTTTTCAGTGGTTGTCGCCAATGTGTCAGATGAGGAGATGCAGGAGCACTATGACAATTTTTTTGAAGATGTATTTGTTGAATGTGAAGACAAATATGGAGAGATTGAAGAAATGAATGTTTGTGATAACTTGGGTGATCACCTTGTCGGAAATGTTTATATCAAAGTGAGTATGTAAAAATAACATATGTAATGCAGATTCCATAATGTTTTATTGAGTTTGTAAATTATTAAGCCAAATAGAAATGTGAGTTTTGATTGTGGAGTACTTCCAGTAATCAACATTTAGATTTTATCTTTTATTATATTACATGCGAATTTTTTTTTCTGTTAACTTTTCATGTCCATTCTTGTATAATATCTAATAACTGGGTGACCAAGCTTGGCTTGGTTGCTTATCAACGCCATTTACTGAAGTAGGGTACTGAGGAGGGCATGAAAGGAGCCTCCACGCGGCGCACTCCGGAAACAGCTAGAACACGGTAACGCAGTGTTCTAGGGTGGCAAATTCTTTCACTACAATGGTACACAGACAAATTCAATGCCCTCAGGGCCAACACCACCATCTTCTTAAACCAGCACTGACAGTGGTTTCCATAAACATTGAAGGTTTTTCGGATGACAAATCATCACTACTGTCTGAACTCAGCCGAACGACTGAGTGTGACGTCCTTTGTGTTCAGGAGACGCACCGTGGCCACGAACACCGCCGGCCACACATAGACGGCCTCTCACTTATTGCCGAATCTCCGCACCCTAAATACGGCAGCGCAATCTTTGCCAAACCTGACATCAACATCTCATCTGTGTGTTGCAAAAACCACAACGCTATAGAAATTCTAACGATAGATACTGGATCGTGCACAGTAACTTCCGTTTACAAACCTCCAAACCAGCCTTTTGAATTTATTAAACCCTCTAACTTTGACAACCGTGCTACCAAAATAGTCATAGGCGACTTCAACAGCCATAGCATATCATGGGGCTACAGAGACACAAACAACGATGGAAATGCAGTAGAGGAATGGGCAGATACATTAGAGCTATCTTTACTACACGACTCAAAGCTCCCTGCATCTTTTAATAGCCGCAGCTGGAAAAGAGGATATAACCCAGATCTAATATTCGTCAGCTCCAACATCAGTCCTCTTTGCATGAAGTCCGTCTGTGCTCCTATCCCACATACACAACACAGACCCATTGTATGTAAAGCCCAAGCTGCCCTTAAACCGGTGCAAGTACCATTTAAACGTCGATTTAATTTTTCAAAGGCTAACTGGGAAAAATATACAAAAGAAGTTGACGAACAACTCAACAATATAGAGCCTGTACCTGCGAACTACGAACAATTTGTAGATGTAATATGGACGGTATCACGTAATAATATCCCACGAGGTTGCCGCAGCTCTTACATACCAGGCCTAAACGCTGATTCCGCCTCACTACTGACTTCTTACGAGCTACTGTACAAAGAAGACCCTTTCTCTGAAGAAACCATGGCGGCTGGAGAGGAGTTGATGCAAATGGTCACTATGAACCGTAGAGAGAAGTGGATATCTACAATAACCAGTATTAATATGACACAGAACAGCAAAAGAGCATGGCAGACAGTTAAAAAACTAACCGGAGACCCACTGGCGGCCACGACTCCCGGCCAAGTAACAGCTAATCAGGTAGCTCATCAGCTCATACTCAACGGAAAACCACCCAAAAAGATGCCGAAAATTCAAAAACCAACAGTTCCATTTGAAACCACTGACTCAATAAGCAGAACGTTTACCCTTCAGGAATTAACTAATGGCATCAAAGAACTTAAAAATGGAAAAGCTGCAGGCATCGATGATGTGACAACTGAACAACTGAAACACCTAGGTCCACTGGCGGCATCATGGCTTCTCTCTCTCTATAATACCTGTCTCTTCGAAGCGAAAATTCCAAAACTTTGGAGGAAATCTAAAGTTATCGCACTTCTCAAGCCGGGAAAGTCTCCTGACAGCCCCAAACACTACCGACCTATCTCATTATTATGCCACACATACAAACTGTTTGAAAGGCTTCTTCTCAACCGCCTAACGCTGGAAATCGATCAACAACTAATACCTGAACAAGCCAGTTTTAGAACAGGCAAGTGCTGCTCCAGCCAAACTCTAAAGCTAACGCAGCACATAGAAGATGGATACGAGTTAAACAAAGTCACCGGTCTTGCTCTCGTTGATTTATCTGCGGCGTATGATACTGTAAACATAAAACGACTTCTTGTAAAGGTGGCAACAATGATAAATGACACCGGCTTCATACGTATCCTAGGTGAACTCCTATACAACCGCCGTTTCCAAGTTCATCTGCACGGAAACAAAAGCCGGTGGCGAAATCAAAAAAACGGTCTCCCTCAGGGCAGTGTCCTAGCCCCAGCATTATTCAATATTTATACCAACGACCAGCCCAGCACGCCACTCACAAGCCGTTTTCTTTATGCAGATGACTTAGCATTGGCTACCCAAACTAAAACCTTTGAAGAGGCAGAAGAAAATCTCGAGTTGGCTCTCAATACGCTAACCAAGTACTACGACGAAAATGGTCTTAAGCCTAATCCCTCCAAAACCCAGGTCTCTGCTTTTCATCTGAGATGCCGTGAAGCTAGCCGAAAACTCACCATAACCTGGCAAGGTACCCCAATTGAACACTGTTCTGAACCAAAGTACCTTGGGGTTACGCTAGATCGTACTCTGAGCTTCAAACAACACTGCCTTAAGACAAAGCTTAAAGTTAGCACACGCAACAATCTGCTCCGCCGCCTTACTACTACGAAATGGGGAGCGGCACCAGAGGTGCTCCGAACAACCGGTATGGCTTTGTGTTTCTCTGCCGGTGAATTCGCGTGCCCAGTATGGCACCGCTCCGCACACGCAAAACATGTCGATGTCGCGCTGAATGACACACTCCGCACAATCACTGGTTGCTTGAAGCCAACACATCTCGACAAGTTATACCCTATTGCGGGCATAGCACCACCATCCGTTCGTAGGGATGTCTCTTGCAAAATAGAGAAACTGAAGCAAGAAAATGACCACCGCCACCCGCTTCATGGACACCAACCCCCACGAGCCCGACTAAAAAGTCGCAAGAGTTTTATGCGCATGTCACAAGCCTCCCAAGATCATCCGGCCGAATTAAGAATTAGCCAGTGGAAGGAGAAACACCCCCCTCCGAAGGATTTTATCCAACCTCAGGAACACCTGTCCCCAGGTCATGATCTACCGTGGCCAGTCTGGAAGTCCATCAACCGACTCCGGACCCAAGTTGGCCGCTGTAGAGAAAACCTTTGCAAATGGGGAATGAGGGAACCCTCCTTGACTGGATGCGATTGCGGAGCTCCACAGACCATGGCTCACTTACTGATCTGTCCCTTGTGTCCCAACACCTGCACAAGGGACGACCTTAACAAGGCCACCGACAATGCAGTACAGGTGGCCAAGCATTATTTAAAATGTGTTTAGTGTACTATTGACACGATAGAAGAAGAAGACTGAAGTAGCTTAAAAAATAATAGTGTCATTATTCACTAATAGATGTCAGAAACTCATATTTTTTAGGGGTCCATACCTTAAGGGTAAAATGGGAACCCTATTTCTAAGGCTCTGCTGTCTGCTCCTCCATCACCAGGCTGTATCTTATGAACAGTGATAGCTAGACAGTTGAAATTCAGACAGATGACGTATTTTTGGTCCCGCTATAACAACAAACAATCAAATTAAAATATAATTAATATTTAAGGGGGGCTCCCATAAAAAAAACGTTTTATATATAGGTTTACTGGTAACTCGACGTATTCCTTGCATTGGACGTCATTACCAACAAATTAAGCCACCAAATATTCTACCAAAGTTCAGTAGTTTTCGAGTTAGATTTTTAGTTTTTTTATGAATATCCCAGATTAAATTCACTTTATTGTGTTTATATATTAGGTTAAGAAAGGTGTAGATGAAGTGCTTTTAAATGTCTGTTGTATCCAATTCCAGTTTCGCCGCGAAGAAGATGCCGAGAAGGCAGTAAATGATTTAAACAACCGTTGGTTCGGCGGGCGGCCGGTGTACGCCGAGCTATCTCCTGTGACTGACTTCCGCGAGGCGTGCTGTCGCCAGTACGAGATGGGAGAGTGCACTCGCAGTGGCTTCTGTAACTTCATGCACTTGAAACCCATCTCCAGAGAACTTAGAAGGTATATATAATTTGTGTATGCTTAATTGGTGAGTGCCATCTAGGTTAATATAAGTGCCTAAATAGTTATTTTTTTTGTGCTTCCATAGCTTCTATATATACAGGGTTACAGGAAAAATCGTGCTAGATCCGTTAAGGACGTGGAGTACCCATCATTTCTGACTTATTTCACAAACAATTGCCATAATATTTTTTTTAGATATCCCTTAGAGAAAAATAAACTTTCTAGTATTTTTTCTTATTTCTTAACTTTCACTTGTCTACTACGGTCTATTCAATTAACTTATGCACTATTTTAATGATTGACATCCTAAAGCATCTTATTACACATGTAAAAATGCAATAATAATAATAATTAAGGTGCACAAAATTTTCAATAAAAAAATTAAAAGTCGAATTGCTTGAAAAGGGTTATGTTTAGGGTAGGGTGTTTCATAGTGAAATAAGTCAGAAATGATGGGTACTCCACGCCCTTAACGGATCTAGCACGATTTTTCCTGTAACCCTGTATATATATAACTCTGTAATAAATATTATTAGATTTTAGGCACATGAAGCAGTTTCATGAGACTCCATATTAGGCTATAGCTATGATTTTTTATTTATTTATTTTATTTGAACAAAATCCACAGATCTTATAATACAATGTAAATATTTAGATATCAAACACACACAGCCAATAACGAATTTACATTATTACAACACGTAATAAAAATTGTACACAATAATAAGAACTTATTGAGATAATAACCAAACAAAAACAAAGAATGAATAAGCTTATAGTGTTTTAGTAAATTCATTTTAAGCAAAATGTTACGGTAGTATGTTTTTAAAATGCCAAATACAGGCATAGATGGCGGACCATCGTTAAAACTGTTGGCTCAACGTCGGGAGAATCACGACCCTCAGTAATGAGGAATACGACGCGAGGAGGAGGAGGAGTATGTTTTGTGTTTGTAGGGTGTGTTGTCAGGGTGTGTGTGTGTGTCGTAAAGACATAAAGACACACAGAACCAATAAAGCAACTCAAGCAGTCTTGGCAGTTGTTGCAATATAGACTCCATGCTAAATAATAATTACTTGAATCACCGGGTTGTCCATTTAGGTATAACATAATGATATATCTTACTGAACCTCTGTGATTGCGTTTGGTACAATACTAGATGCTATTCTATATTGCCCAGATCTGTGTTTTAGCAGGTACAGTTAAGAGTTAACCGGTTGATCTTTATTTCAGATACCTATACTCTCGCCGTGGCAAGGGTGGTGGAGGCGGCGGAGGCGGTGGTGGCGGCGGCGGCGGCGGAGGTGGCGGCGGCGGCGGGGGTGGTGGCGGTGGCGGTGGTGGTGGCGGTCCCGGTGGTGGCGGTCGCAGGTCGCGCAGCAGGTCGCGTGACCGCCGTCGACGCTCTCGGTCGCGCGAGCGTCGCCGCGAACCACCGCGGAACTCTCGCTCGGGTCGTTACTGACCTCAAGCCTTATTCAAACATCCGTGACGCGCGACACTGCTCCAGGCTACCACGAAATTAAATCTTTCAGAAGTAACGATTATACCAGAGGCACACCAAATCCATCATAGGTATGTAATATTATAAAAAATCATACCAAAATGTTGAGTTGCCATTCCAAATGAATTTTTATGCTAGATCTTTTAGCTAAATTGATATAGAATACTCGTAAACCAGTTATATCCATTAGTCCATGGCATAACCATGGCTTAGGTGCTAATATAGTAGCACTAGTGCAATATAAATGAATTGTATTACATTAAAAGTTACTTTGAACAGGGTTGTTTAACTGCACAATCCGAGTAAGGTATGAATTGAAAAAAACAAAGATTTTTTACTGTTTTGGGATCAACCAAAACAGTCAAAGTCTTTGCTGTATTCTACTTGTGGGAATTTAATTTTTCCTAGCATCTATCTCCTATAAGATAAATTTTATGAAAATTTTTTATAAGCTTGAAAAACGTGTAGTATAATAATCCTGATGTAATGTTTGGTGCCTCTGACTAACCCCCTTGGCAAAAGGTCATTAACAGGTCTTTAAAATTGGTTAGGTACTAGATATAAGCACTGGCAGTGATGAAGGTAGGTAAACAATGTATGTTCTACTTTTCTCGCTAACACGACCAAGAAATCTGATCTTTTTTTCGTCATATCCATCAGTATTGGAAATGAAAATGACCTGACCATCAATTTTGATCAGACAGAATGAATCAATAACAAATCACCAGATACTGCATTACTTATACATATATTATAATTTCTGGTAAGTATTTTTTCTTACACTGGAAACTATTGTTTTAGTTTAGAATAGACTTATAGGTCCTATAAGTAGATAAAGAATCACTGGAGATGATAGAGTAGCATTACTAATAGGTCCTATAAGTAGATAAAGAATCACTGGAGATGATAGAGTAGCATTACTAATCTAAATTTAGTTATAATTGTGTCGCGGGTCTTAGGATTATTTTAGTTTAAGAACTGCAAAATATTGATACATGTAGACCGTTTTTAAACTTGTGTGGAACTCTTCTCTTTATTATGTGTATGCTAGCTTAAAATATTTTGATGTAAAATGGTCTACCCAGATGTTTTGCAGTAAGTATCTTGCTATATTTATAGTTTTGTAAGAATATGTGCAAACAATGTTTAAAAATAAACTTAATAAGTAACATTTCTATAAAATATTTTATTTTACTTAATTCTTGAAGTAAGAAGTAGTAAAATTTAAACTACAGTAACAGGTTTACCTATTGATTGTGTGAGCGAAGAGAACGAAAATCTTACAATCAACTTGGGCGATTTTGCATTATAAGTATGACGTATTAATATTGATAATTTATGTTTACGGCCATAACTTTAGAATCGTTTATCTAATCAGCATTAAATTTTGTTAAGTCGATAGCTTGTACTTGAGAAATTTACTGGTAAATATAATGAGTTAAATCAAATGACAAATTATTAAAATATGGGGGAAAAATAAAAAAAGTTGCGCAAGAAAATCAAGTTTACATGTCATATCAGTTATTTGTTATATTCTCTGGATATTCCAAAAACATTTTGACTTTTTTCTTGGACGAAATGTTTGTGTAACAAAAAAGTAAAATTATGATAACCAATGACCCAATGACCAAAGATCCCATTTCTAAGAGTTTCGTTGGCATCAAGGTTTTTCTACTAGTCGGCTAGTTCCTTTGCTTTTCTTATCACTACATAGTATAAAACAAAGTCGCTTTCTCTGTCCCTATATATCCCTATGTCCCCATGTCCCTATGTATGCTTAAATCTTTAAAACTACGCAACGGATTTTGATTCGGTTTTTTTAATAGATAGAGTGATTCAAGAGAAAGGTTTATATGTATAATACATGCATGATATGTGCACCCGAGCGAATCAGGGGCGCGCGGGCGGGTCGCTAGTAAAAATATAAGAAATGAATTAAGAAGGTACTCAGTTCTCATAAATGGTGATAGCGACCTGTTCTGATGATGGATCCAAGAACAATTAAACGGAACTTCAATAAAAAGTCCAATTCTTAAAGTTACCATAACTAGAAGGTGGTAGCCAGAAGCAAGTCCAAACACAATGTTTGGACTTGCCTCTGACTACCGGAGCGTGCGCGTCACATCACGAGATCTCAGTTCGGAGCGAACTACAAGTAGATGAAGTGAAAAGAAAGTCTTTGAAATGTGCGAACGAGAACTTGTCACTGGCGTCTTGACAAGTATTATTTTTATTGTTAAACTTTAGGGGGTGCCAGAAAACTAATGATTATACAGGATGTTACAAAAATACCCGTAAAGCGGAAAGGAGCTTACGAATAGGTATGTATGACAAACGAATCCAACATTTATTATTCTGTGCCAATTACATTTCTAGTATAAATAGAAATCTCAGTTTCGTTAAAATCCTGAGATAGGTAATTTCATTTAAAATTTACGTTGCGGGTATGTTCCTAGATATTAACTTATTCCAGCTAGCCGAAAGTCTTACACATTTAGAATTTCAGCATTAAATATTGATTAGAATAAAATGGTTATCTGGTACCTGCTATTCATAAATTAGCTGTTAGGTACCTATTCTAGAGTGGCCGGCTTAGTGCTTTTTAATTATGTAATAATTTGCTGATGCTTCAGTAGATACCTAATAATAAACTGGTTAACCGGTTGTGATTGTGAATTGTGTACGGCGACATACGGCCGGCGGGGCTATTTCATAAGAACAAGCGACATTGCGGTAGCATTGCTTACAAAATAAGTTGTTCGCTTGTTGTTTATATAGATTTTCCGACCTGTGTTTCCGACAGAGGGCCATCAACTTGACGACCGACTGGTACCTACTTTCTGTGTCGGTGGATTTTTTTTGACTGCTCCACAAATTAATAGCGATAGTACCTATAGCTTTTAATAGTTTTTAAAAATGCTGATACCACTGAATGAGTAAATAAAAATAAAATTGGTAAAGTTAAATAATATTTTGAAACAATAGATTTTTAACTTGTTTTCGTACTACAAATCAACTATACTCATTTTACTGCTAGTATTGCTATTGCTACTGCTTATTTGGATATAACAGCGTAGTTACAGTAGGTAGAGTGCATGTATGAATTACCGACAAGTGACAGCTAATTGGCACACAAACACTTTGCATTATGCATACCTATATTGCATTGTACTGTCCATGTTTATCTAGCCTTTGGCCCTGTTCGACAAACTCTTTATTGATCGAGTGAGCGAAGCGAACGAAGATCTTACAATCAACTTGGGCGATTTGGCATTTTATGTATGTATGTATGTTTGTATGTTTGTCCGACGATAACTTGAGAACCGCTTATCCGATCTGCATGAAATTTGGTAAGTCGATAGCTTGTACTTGAGAAATTTACTGGTAAGTATATGAGTAAAATCGGATAAGGGGTTATTAAAATATGGGGTTTTTTAAGGGGACAAAAATTAAATAAGTTACACAAAAAAATTAAATTACATGTCATATGAAAGGGCTTGGTTTGAACATTCCAAAACCATTTTTATTTTTTTTCTAGAATGCCTGCTTTTTGAGATACAACAAAAAAGGTAAATTGAGATAACCAACGACCCAAGAGCTCCCATTTCTAAGAGTTTGTTGACATCAAGGTTTTTCTACTGGTCGACCAGTTTCTTTGCTTTTTAAATATTTTTTTTTACTGAAAATAAATTAAGAAGGTACTTAGTTATCATTAAACGGTGATAGCAACCTGTTCTGATGATGGAGCCAGGGTCTGTTCAACGGAACTCTTCAATAAATAGGCCAATTCAGTTGAAACTTGGTTACCATACTTAGTATGTAGGTGGCAGCCAGAGACAAATCCATACACAATGTTTGGACTTGCCTCTAACTACCACTTACTTAAATTTTCGGAGCGTTCGCGTCGCGTCACGAGATCTCAGTTCGGGGCGAACTACTAGTTATATACTTTGACAAAGGTTATATATGAACATAATGTCACGTGCTTTTCGATCGATTATGTATGACCGAAAACGAAAAGACACCGCTAAATCGATAGTTTTTACTTTACAGCCTTCATTACCTACCGAGCCTTCTGGAAACAGATTAGGTTATATTTGAAAGTGCTTTTAGTCTCGGTAACATTACATAAGCAGGTACCTTACATAACGGAACGGAATTCGCGATAAAAGCTAATATTAGTTGTAATATTACTTAGAAATAAACAATAGCTTTACTAGCTGAGCCCGCGGCTTTGCTCGCGCCAAGGAATTCATGCAAACTTTCATCCCCTATTTTATCCCCTTGGGGGCAGAATTGTTCAAAATTCTCTTAGCGGATGCCTACGTCATAACATCTACCTGCATGCCAAATTTCAGCCCGATCCGTCCAGTGGTTTGGGCTGTGCGTTGATAGATCACTATGTCAGTCAGTCAGTCACCTTTGAGTTATATATATTTAGATTCTTGTCACTGTCACATTTATGCCACCGAAAAGATACAGCAACAGACTTATCGGTCTGATAGGCTATTGGCTCGCTAAAAACCATTATGAATAATGGCCTAAGTATCTAATACCTAGATAAACGAATGATATTTTTTCACGGATTTACCTATTGTCTACCGAGACCTTCCTCGATGTTCATCGGGAAAGCTTGAAAAAGAAGTCGGTGCTACCGAGGTGATTAAAAATAGGTAATAAAGTATATTTACAAAAAAATATTTACAACAGTAGGTAGGTACTCTATATTTCAAATTTTCATATACCTACAATTTACCTATGTACATATCACAAAATAATACTTTTGTTCACTTTTACCTACGTAGGTAGGTCCCTAACCTATTGTATAAATTAGATCACTTCCCCATAGATTTCTTCCCAGAATTTAATATTAGCTTCATCGACATTCTTATCACATTTCAGGTTATTGCCTATGATGTAGCAGTACCTGTCAGAGGTTGTGAACGGCCTCCATTCTTCCACATCGTTATTAGGTGTTGGATTTCTGAAAAACGAAAGTGTAATATGAGATTTTAAAGACGTTCTGTTCAATATTTCTATTATGTGGAAGACAGAGACAATACAAATGAGTAAATCTTGCTATTATATATTCGTCAAAGATTTTCCCTCATATACGTGGGAGGCGTTGGGATTCGGATTATAGTAGGTAAGTAGGTACTGTCTCTTGCTTCTTTTTTTACCCTTGGTGGTGGTAAGTGTTGTACTAGCAACATGCTTAACAACGCCATTTAGTCTTCTGAGCAGTAGCTTAAAAAATAATAGTATTCGCCGCAAATATCGATTTATCGCCCCCGAAACACCCTGCATTCTAAATTTCATGAAAATAGTTGGTGGTGTTTCCGTGTTTTTTTTATGCAAATAACTGATGAAACAGGCAGATGGCCCACCTGATGTTAAGTTGTATCCATCGCCTATGACAAAGCAGTGCTCGTAAGTCACGCACGATAGGAACGTGTCCTACGATGCATTGCCCTGCGTCCATCAACTTGAGGCATACAGGTGTTAAGCCTCATGTGCCTGTAATTACACCCGCGACCTCACTCTTCAAACCGAAACAGCAACGCTGCTTAGCGGTAGAAAAAGGCGTGTTGGTAGTAGGTACTTCCCCGGACAAGCCCTTTACAAAGAGTTCTATTACTCCTAAAAGAGATTCAGATTATATAGAAATAACTAAATAAATATACAAGAATTGCTCGTTCATACACAGTGACCGCACGGACGGCACTTAGGTAGGTACCTCTGTAGTTACCGATAAGTTTGTTGCTTTTTCTTGTAGGCTTTGGACGCGTGGAACTGGCACCTAGATTCACCTAGCTCGACGTTTTTGATTTTGATACCCATTATTTTGGCCTGATACAGTGAACGAAGGTCGTTCAATTTAACGAGTTGGTGAATATCAGCCCCTAGCGTGTAATATCAGCCTCAACTCGCAGATTGTTTCCCGCGGATTTCCTTGTTCGTGGATCTTATAAGTTATGCCCGCCTGTGAGTTATGCTTACCCAGTTTTAGCGAAGTTAGTCCAAATTTGCGTTACATTTTTGATGATGCTCCTGGATTGATCCGTCAGAGCTACATCCAAGTTTGTTATATTGAATAGGTACGGTAATTCATCTGAATGGCATACACCGGCTACGTTCTCCATTTTGTACTGTTTTTTTGTGATATTTCTTTCAGTTTCAGCGATGAATTTATACAAGTAGACCGGCATTGAGGTCAGATCATTAAAGTAACAACCAAATCGGACGATGTTAAAGGCGAACAATTTGTCAGTCTCTAGGTTTACATATTCCTGTAATGAGTCCATAGTAATGTTTTTGCTTCCGAAGTAGTATTGCCTTATTTTTTTGTCCGCAGTTTTAATCCGGTCCGGAGGTGATTGTAGCTTTATTTCTCTCGGCACAACGCTACCCGTTGTCGACACATAATCAATAATATATTGAAGTTTGCGAGCTATTTCAATTCCCTCCCCTGAAGTATACCCCAGCATGACAGGTACTTTTGCTAAATTGCCCTTTATCAAAGAGTTTGGCGGTGATTCACTTATAAATGTTTCAATATTCAAAGCAGCGTTTTCTATAACTGGTCCAAACATAATACTGTCCGTAATATCTTTGTGCTTATTGTCTAATGGAGGTAACTGTAGGTTGACTAGAGATGACGTTGGAACTTCTCTTAAGAATTCCAGCAGTTCTTGCGGGTCATCAGTTTCCTTCCCGAGCGATTTGCCCAGTTGAAACGCTCTATCTCGGCCGTAAATACTGTAGCCCCATTCGTTGAGACACACGCCGCTTTGACTTATAGCTTTGTGGAATAAACCTTCACTCATTTTTGATACCAGATGATGGGAAGTCGAGGCGGCTCCTGCGCTACAGCCGAAGATTGTGACATTATTAGGGTCTCCTCCGAATGCTCCGATGTTATTCTTCACCCATTTAAGCGCCATCACTTGGTCTTTAAGCCCAGCATTTCCAGGTACTTCTTCACTGTCCAGACAGAGAAACCCCAACACTTCCAATCTGTAGTTGAACGTGATGAGTATTACGTCGTGAGATACTATAAAATCTGGTCCGTAAAAGTCAGAGTTTCCGGATCCCGTGTAGAAGCCTCCGCCATGAATCCAGACCATCACAGGGAGGGGTTTAGGAGGTGTGATAGTTCTGGTATAGATGTTCAGATAGAGACAGTCTTCGCTGCCCGGTTCTATGCAGTCCATGCGCTCGTTGTACTGCGGACAAACATGCCCATGTTTGGACGCATCGCGGATGCCCTCCCATGGTTCTGGCGGCTCCGGGGCCTGCAACATGAGGGAACAAGATTATTATAGAAATACTAGCACCTGCAAGTTGCGAGCTACTTTGCAGTAGTTACTTGTATAAACCTACCAAATGCATAATCTGTTTGGTACCTATCTCGTTTCGTTTTATATTTACCTACCTAACTACATAAATAAAAAATATAAAACGTCCGACGAGTTCGTCCCCAACAAGGGTGTCAAATAAACACCCCCGCAGATTCATTGCTAATGGTGTCTAAGATCATGTAGGTTTTCTTAGAGGGGAGTCAGAGGCACTTCTTACCTACATAAAATTTGGTACATGCCCTAATTTTGAAAATTTACACATTTAGCGGGAATCAGATGAGTTCTGAGAAGCAGTGCCTTTGTAGGTTCTCTGCAAGTCAAATACCATGCATACCAACGTTGAATTCTAATGTGGCGCACATACACGTATGCATGCTTCGCGTATAAAAAAATATTTAAGTAGCTACCTCTATCAGTACGTTTTTGTTCGGCACTCACCTTGAATCTTAATTTCCCAACCGGTGGCTTCGCGTAAGGAATTCCTTTGAATGCGATATATTTTTCAATATCTTCGCAGTTCACTCCATGTAGAATGCCTTGTGACGTTTTCACCAGCGCAACCGCCATATCTATATCGCCTCTAAAATAATTATGAAAATTTCTTACACGTCCTAAAATACGTATAAACAACTCGACATTGCATATGTTTACTGTTATTTAGCGCTCCATGACAACGGATTTCTTGGATTGTTGCCATATACTGCTCTACAACCCGTTTTAAAGCGGCACCAGTGTTTATTGCTATAATGTGCTCTTAATAACTGCAATTAACTTAGTGTCAACAATTAATTGTGTAATATGGAACACACAATCAAATTACCCTATCACCTGCGTCAGACAAACATGGAGCATTGGACTAATTACCTTCTTGCTTTGTTCTAGTTTTTTACAATTTTTTACTTGGATAAAATTTTGAAGGATTTTTCAAATAAAAAAAAAATATGGGATAAAATTTAGTTTGTTATTAAAATTTCTTGGACATATTTGCATGAAATTTCGTATAAATAGGTACGGCAAAAATAACACGTACCTAACGCGATTACCAGAATTCAACCCCTAAGAGTTGTATATTTACCTAAAATAAAAGGCAAAAGTTAGCGGCCCACCCGACTATACATATAGAGATTTTTTGGTTACCTACAGAAGTTCCAATTAAAGTAAACGTGCGAGAGCGAAGCCGCGGGTAAAAGCTCGTGCTTTTATAAACCTTCATAATATAGGTAAATAATATTATAATTGAAAACAAAATATATGTAGTAAAATAAATTAAAACAACATAAATAATCCTTTTCGATTCATGTAACGTACCTAATCATATTTTATTTTTTAATTATTCAAGGATCTCTTGCTTAATATGAATATTACCTATATATTTTTCATTCAGCTTTATCTTATAAAGACATTATGTAGCAGGTATCTGATGGTACCTGGAGGTACTCTCTTAATAAAGTTTCCCAACAAAACCAACCCAGTTAATTCAAACCCCCTTGTTCTCTCTAAAAGGCGAATTATGATAGGTATCTACGTCGAAATTGATTTTATGCTATCGCATGAAATTCACATTTTCTTAAATAAACCATTGACTTCTCCTCGAGTTCAACAGTAAATGGTTAACCACGATTTGAAACTTTTGTTCAGGCTGTGGGTCGATGAACAGTAGGTAGGTATTATATTTATAAATTAGTTAGTAGGTATGTATTAAAAAAAAGTTCATATTTATTTTTATTCAAGAGGACTTTCTCGATGTCATTGATCTTATGTCCTACACGTAAAGTAGATATTTATATGCTTCCTTTGGCTATGTATCGGTAAATAATAATTCAATTCAATTCAAAAATATAATAAAAAAATCAATATTTTTTTTTCAAACAAAGATAAGCAAAATACTTACTCATTACCGAAACTGAAACTTTCCTGGGTCGAACAACATAAAACTGACCTCCACTTCATATTTATCACAGAGTTAGAAGTTTAGATACCTACCTGTAAAAAAGTTTGCAAACGGACGTTTTATAAACCCAATGACTTAGGTACGTTTATAGCCGGATACGCAACTATATTAAACTGTATCAGGCTTAGAGCTTGTATATTGTTATCAGTTTGAAGATAATTTTGTATTTATCTTCCTTTAAACGTTGAGTTATCTTCTCTGACACAGCAAAACAAAGTTTGCATGGTGAGGCGTAATTATAAGGTGGGTACTTAGGTTAGTATTGAGGCTCAACTAACCCGGAACTGAACTTTACACGGTGATAAAATGATAAAGTACCTCATGATTTATGCCAGAAATGCCCGAATCGCAAGCGACTTGACATCGTAAAACAGTTTGAGGGAACACAGCGAGGCTATGATTGTTATCTAATTCTGATTTATGTACCTAGGTACACAAACATAGGCATTTCTTGCTTTTCCATTTGCGTAAAATCATACCTATGTGAGCGAGGTTCTCGCGGTAATTTAAGTTTTCGCAGTAATTCTTAGATTTTAAAAGAGAGATAGGTATGTTTTAGTATTCATAAAATTAACCGAACTGGTCAAATGGGTGTCGGAGCTCGTCGTACAGTGAATACACAATTAATAGGTACGGTACCTTATGTCCTGTGGTTAAGGCTTCTGAAGTCGGTAAGACTTTTGGTACGGAGTAGGATTACGCTGTTTCAAAAAAGTCAGTTTTACTAGGGTACTACAATTTATTTCTTTTGTGGTTTTACACAATTTGTTCGCAATACAACTAAGGTAAAGACCCTGGCAGCGTTCAGGGTCTGATTCTTCCAATGACATCCTACCCTCTAATTAATAAAATATAGTAGGATGGTCTCCTTGTACCACGCGCTAGCCTCTTGAAGGGAATAATTTGTCTAGGTAGGTAGGTAACTATTATTATTAATAGTGTAACTAGTATGTTGCGGTCAATATGATAGACAATTTAATACTATGACTTATTATTGGACAATTTAATACGTTGTTACTGTTCGACTATGACGTAGGTACTCGTAGTAGGGGAGAGTTGGGCATACCGCGCGGTTGATATTTCCGTGCCCTTTTATATTCCAACAACTACTTTATCTATGTAGGTATATCTTTCTTATTGTGTATGCAGTTCGGTCCCTGAACGTCTGAAATCTATTGTGAATTATACCTATTGTACCTATCTATACAATGTAATTGCTTGCTGACATAATGAATATCAATCTACTTGTTCCATCAGCAAAACGCCGCCATACAAACAAGAAGAAATGTTGGTTGGTACCTACTCTGTAAATTAAGTTATTTTTGTTGTCAACCTTTCCTTTCTTAAGTAAATTAGGGACGTAGGTACCTACATTCCTGCTTTGCTACATTTTGGTTTCTTTAACTACGGTTGTTTTCTTTTGGAACCTTTCTAGGTTATCCCCTTATTCCTTTCCTGTACTCTAAATGATTGGATTACGATACAACATTGAGTTTCCTATTGGTATTGTAATATAACTCTTTTTTATGCTATACCTATCTAAATACCTAAACTGGCGATGTTTGATTTACTCAGTGTAGAGAATAACGAAATATTGATACTGCTGTTATAATCATGTTATATCAGAATGCAACTTTAGCATTAGCATTATCAGAAGAAGCATTGTCAATGCTTAGGTAAAAACATTATCCTAGTTAGTTTTGGTTGGTAACGTTGGGATATAAATGTGGGTAGGTTATTCTGGGATCCAACAAATCAATATAATACAATATTAAACGTACAAATAGCTTACATCTCAGAGCTTTATCAATAGAAAGCGGGCCCTCAGGGACTCAATACTTAGCAAAACACCACAACCCCAGAATTGCCTCTCTGCTCTAGCAACGCGTAAAAAGCAATGAAAGCGTTTTCACATGACTAGTTTTCATTTCACATACGCACAGAGCATTGTGAATAACTGATTCACTCACGAGTGGAAATCGGGAGCATGCAATGGACAGCTGGACCCAGTACCTAATGTCATAGCTTTCGGACCCAGGCACTGGGTTCTTAAGGACGCGATTCATTTTAAAAATCAGTTTGAGCACAGGTCATGAAGCCACTGAAAATAGACAGTGGGATCACAGCGCTGATGAACTGATTTGAAACTAGTATAGGTAGTAGGTAAACACGGGCCCAGTTTACAAGTGGGAGCTGGACTGTACTACCCAATGTGGACTGATCCTAATAGCCTCCTTGAGAACCTCCTACCATTATTGTACATATTCGATTTTCATACGATAATCTATATTATTAGATATTATTATCATCTATATTATTATTATCTATTCTATTGTATTTAGCTCAATTGTCAGTTGCTCAGCTGCTTTAAATGACACTGTAGGTGCCTACTATCCACACCCCACACGCGATCCCAAAGGAATTTCAAACGTTATTTGCAGTCCTCTAAATAACGCCCGAGGGATGAGACGAGTGCATTATTGTAACATCCCACGCGTATTTTATCTTTTTTGAACACATGCGTGTAGGCAAGGAGCAAGTTACCTAAATTGATTAATCTACTTGAGACTTACTATGATGGCATATATGATTGATCCTCTCGAATAAGCACGGTGAAAAATGTTCAATATAAATATTGTATACAATTTTGAAGATCCAGTGTGTTGGCAGTACCACCGTGTACCGTTTTACCGTATTTTGGATTTCCTCTTCCCCAATTATTTTCATAAAAAGGAAGTCTTTGAAGGTAATTGCTATATCATCAAAATTCAGATTTGAGAATACTTTTCACACGAGTATTAAATTACAACAAAATTAAACCTACCTACGCCGAAGTCACAAAAGCCAGATTGTTCACTGTACGCACCGATATGAGAATTCTTCTGTGACTGTACGTTTGTTTTCCGTCTAATTTATTATTCACAAAAATATTTATCCAGAAATAATTAACCGCTCGCGGTTTGCTTTCTTTCCACTTTTGATTCTAACCTACCCAATATAATATGGCGAATCCACCCTAAAGGTCATTTCTGTATTATAGGAATATGGAAAAACATTTTGTCTGGTAGGTATCTACATAATCTAACGATACAGCTCAATAGCACACATTTTTTACTTTTTTTTATTTCGGTCTGTCAAAACATCGAGGTAAATATACACAATTTGTCATTAATTTCTGTAATATTGTTGATTAAAATGAACCTGTTTTTTGTTATGTATGTATGTATGTTTGTTTGTCACTCTATCGCCCTCTAATTGGTGTACCAAGAACCACACGTGCAAACAAATAAAAAAATATTTTAGTCGGTACTAAACTAAGCAGCTTTTCTTATTACAGCCAAAATTTAATGTACTTCAAATGAATCCCTTGGACGTGATAAACTCATGAAAGTCTGCGAACATTTTCCTGCCGGCTTCTATTGAGTGAGACGCGTGAAAAGATGAAAAATTAATGAGGTTCAAGTAAGTCATCTACTCCGTACGCAAAGAAACGTGGCTGTTATCTTACTGGAACGGAACTTATTTCATACATTTAACAGCATTCCCATTAACGTTATGCTTGAATGAACAGCGTCTTGGGAAGTCCTCCCAAGTTCCCTTCAGAGACCTTCTAAGTTATCTAAAATTACAACTTATTCGTTCAGATGCTTGCAATCACTCAATCAAAAAAAATCAAGCATTAAAATAAAATCCTCGTGAACTTAAAGGGGGTCTACGGCAGTGCTACGAGGGTTACAAAAGCTCAAGTCGTTTAAAACAGGTAGGTTATTACCTTTATTGCTATTTTTCATATGTTCTATGTTTTTTTTTTCAATTCTATGGCGGTACCTAAGTGCCTCTGTTGTGAAATATATCTAATGTTTCCAGAGATTTCACTTTTTACATCTAAATATAGGTAGGTACCGGTATTTGGAATCCAGGGCATAACCCCTTGAATAACTTTACGGTACATAGTAAGAAAATTAATTCGAAGATCGAAACAAAGAAAATAAAAAAATTCAAGAAAAATAAACTTTCTGATGGACGCCTGATGGATTCCGATAGACCTTAAAAAGCAAGTCAATGTAAAAAAAAATACTGTAAAAACGGTATCATGACAAATATGAGAAGGCGTGCATCTCCTTCCAGTGATGAAGTGTGGGTGCAGCTCCTTCCAGTGTGAGTTTTAGATCTTGAAAGTCGGAACCCTGTCGGCCCCGAGGGTGGAATCATCTAACATTGGAGGGCGGTCCGCTGGTACGTGGTTCTTGTCCTGTTCATATTAAATGCATTATCTTAGCTAGTTATCCCTTCCAATTTGCAAAAGAGGCTAACTTATAATTTTTTCACTATAGGTAGGTACCAAAGGTGTTATGATAAAATATGTAGTACTGGTCAGTTTTTATTTCAGTGATTCGTCTGACATTGTGACTATTTGCCGTCACTAGTGCCAGTGGGTAGAGGTCGCTCTACCATGCAAAAGCTTGATTTGTTCGCTACAAGCACAAAAGCTTATATTAGATATTTGGTAACTAACGTATTATAAGCACCATAGCTCGCATCACAAAGTCACGCATTAGAATGATCAATGAAAAGTGCAAAGCCGTTGCGATCATCTAAGCTCGCTGTACCATGCCATACCATGAGAAAATTTTCCACAACACAATACGCCAAATTTATTGCCATGAAAAAACCCATAAAGCTAATGTTTACCCTGCTGCGATCTATATTACTTGCACTCTCTGCCGAGCAAACAATGGATTGGAAAACCCTATCATTAGGGTAAAAAACTTGAAGGGGAACCAAGATCAGTCGTGCTTGTATAAGATGAGATGAGCAGCACAAATGTTTCATCCCTCTTTTTGATAAACAATACAATGGAAAATTTTATTGGATATAGCTTGAGGGTAACGTGGGGTTAAGAATCAATTTCAAGTTTAATGTACCTACGTGGTGCAAGTTATTGTTTATGTGGTCTCCAGTTTTCATACGTAGAGGTTCTGAATATTATGTTTCGTAGGAAAAATGCAATGTACCTATTTGCTACAAAATTAAAGTAGAGAGTAGGTGTTTTCATGTATTTTAGATGACTTATCAGCCTCGAGGGTAACCTTTTTTCACGCATGCCCCTATTTATGAGATGCTGAAGTGCCTGGGACAGGGTTTGAGATGGAGTAGGCTTGCCCGCATCTGACTATTCTCACAGCTTAGTCGGCCTAATCCACAGGAAAGACATGGTCAATACGAGATGTGTTGAGCTTACTACATACATAACTATAAGCCGCGGGTTTTGTCACGAAGTTTCTTTCTATACCACTACCAATAAACAGACATTTAGTGCTCTCCGTACAAACAATACCATACAATCACTACATAGTATAAAACAAAGTCGCTTTCTCTGTCTCTATGTCCCCATGTCCCTTTGTATGCTTAAATCTTTAAAACTACGCAACGAATTTTGATGCGGTTTGTTTTAATAGATATGTATAATACATGCATGATATGTGTACCCGTGCGAAGCAGGGGCGCGCGGGCGGGTCGCTAGTACATAATATAATAGTCTACGTTGCAAACAATCTAGAGATAGTTCAACATAATGTAAACATTTGCTTTTGTAAATCTGAAGGATTTTTAAGTGCGTCTCGTCCGCTTTTTATTGTTTTTTTTTTACCGCCATACAATTTAAAAATTTCATTTTTTTAAATTTAACTGGTTAAAAAAAACAAAAAATGCAAATTGTAAAACGGTTTAATGAGTGCAAAATTACCATGGGAATATAAAAATTCAAATTTAAATATTAGTGTAGGTAGTTAAGTACACCTACTCGTATTGTAAAAAAGTGAAATTTTAACGAACATTCTGAATTGTTATTACCTACGTAATTAAAATAATTTTTCATTTTGCTAAGATATATAAATATCTATATTATTTATTCAAATTCCCTTACCCCTCAAATATGATATTTGATGTGTAAGGATAATCATGGGGGAGTAAGTTGTAGTTGCATAAATTGTGTCAATTCGGCACGGAGCGCCACTCCATCGCTATAACAGGCGCAAGGGGTGACGTTATTCAAAATTATTACAAAGCATTTCGATGTGTATTGCGGGTTGGGGTATTGTGTTGCGTTTGGTATCATCTGTTCGCGCTACGACCGTTCATTTAGATAAGTGGTAGTTCGGTAGGTAGTTTGCAGTATGTTAATTATCACTAGGTACCATGTGCCACAATTTTCAATATATTGTTCCGTCGATATTTTCTTAAAAGGCCGATAGGGTAATGACGTCTACGATGGCCAGCGATAGCGCGCATTGGCGGCCAGCATTGTCGTATTCAGAAGATGTTATTAATTTTGATAACAAACTCAAAATTTGTTTAAAAAAATTGTTGTTGGAAAACTTGTTGAATAAAAATTACATATTTGTTGAACCTTTGAAACTCGCCAAAAGTTGTTTACTATTACGTGATTTTGTATCTTAAAACATTTTCAAATGTGCGAGCGAGAAGTATGACGGCTGTTGCCTCGGCCATCGCGTAGGTATTCACGATGCCTCATCATTCAGCTTGAAGTGAGCTATTGCAGGCGTTGGCAGCAATAGATAGCTGCAGCTGGGATCATAACCAAACATCCATCAACGCGCTCGCAAAACCGCGAATGAACAGAGCCATCGAAGATGACATGGGAATGAATAAATTAATGAAAATTCTTTATTGTACACCTGACAAAATGAAAATCAAATCATTACAACTAAATAAGTGTACAATGGGCGGTCTTATCGCTAAAAATTGATCACTTCCTGACTGATGGTGGCCATTATCTGTAGGAGTCATTAGCTATTCTATTTGTCAGTAGTGTTAGACCGGGTGGCCTAAATACCTAAATAATGTAGGTACTTAGCTATAGGTAAGTGTTTCTAGTTTATTTCGTAATCTGCCATTTGGAAGCGTTGCTCATTGTTGTGCTGTCCCTCAAATCCTTGTGATATAATATTGTGATGTGATTACATCGAATTAAAAATCCGGCTGTTACCGACTTATAAAAGTTGCTATAGTTCAGGAGGTACCTTAGTTGATATTTCATCGACCATGTAAGCCTCAGCAGTCGTATGGAACGCCTATGCTGATTTTAATAACAGGAACCATTATCTGTTCAATATGAACCATCCGAGCTCATAACTGACGTTCCCGCCACATTCGAGTAAATAACGTCTCCGCTAGGGCCGTAATTGCGCAACCAGCCAGCAGCCAGTTGCTACGGTAAGTCTTTAGCAGTAACATCACTTCACAACGCGGGTTACTGCGGGTTACTGCAATTACTGCGGGTACGTTTACATATTTTTGCTTTGGTTAGGCTTCTGTTGCTTCTTAGAAAAACAAATATCAAAACGGTCTTTACACGGAAAAAACGGAGCACTAGCAAAGTACCAATTTGGCTTGGTTAATTTTTTTTGGGCTATTTATAACTAAGACTTATCTAAAACGCACAATAAAGCTCTGTTAGTAGTAAACAAGACAGTTTTGCTGTATATTCTAGGTTATACTAACAGAGTACTTGATAGTCTTCAAGTGAGTGCCTCAGTTAAAGTAACCTATTTCGTTTCCGTTTAAAAATAGACAAGTTTTCAGATTTATAAACTGACAAGTAGATACTTATCTAAGTTTAAACTACTCCTACTCGGTTAAATTTGAATAGGTTGGTATGATTACAAATAACCAAGTCTCATTTAAAACAAACAATAAATTAGTATGTAGATACACCCAAGTGCATTTTGTTATTTACAAATAACCAAGACTCATTTAAAACAAAACATTAAACAAGTTAAATTATCTATTCTGTTTCAAATATTTAATTCTGTTCAAATTATCTGTATACAAGCAAATAACACAGCAATCAATAGACAAGTATGTTGCTAAAACTAAATCGAACCAAGTAACATTGCTGGATTAATCGAAGAAAATGGTTATGGGTTGACATGTAAATGGTGTAAAACTCGAGAACGTGTTTAGACACACGTGCGATGCAAGGACAACGGCCATTTCTTTTCGACAAGTCCTTGGGCGCGAACACGAACGAGAGTACTTTTTAGAAAATAACCAGCAGAGATTGTGTGGTGGATTGGTTTAAAGTTTGCAACAAAAAACTGAAACCAGTGTTCATTCTGATCAACTGCAGTAGTACAAAACATCCGACGCGATCGATGAAGACGCGAGGAACCTTCTAACTGCTTGGGGCTTGGAGGAGTATAGTGAAGTTTTTCAAAGTAAGTACCTACTACCACGGTGATTATTGTAGTTAGCAAAACTCGTTGCTATTGTTTTTCACATTTTACCTAGTAGAACTTTCTGCAAAGAAATCGTAGTTTCGTAATTATACGTATGTGCCATAATACCTAACATATACCGGCTGCTATGCGCTACACTATGCGCGGCTTGCCACAGCATCTTCGCCGCCGCAGAGCCACTACTATATTTATATAGCAAACAAAGTGTGATGCGTGCCGCTTGATTTGCGTTATCTGATATTTTTGATGATATTTAAGTTGTGACTAGTATTTACCTACAAATAATTTCCGACTGTAAAATAAATAAAAATATATTGTTCACAGGTCATAATGGATTTCGAACACCTGTATGCCGAAAAGTACATTATATCAGAAACTTTTCCTATTTGATTTGGCCAAGCTGCGCACCAAGACCAAGGACAAAAATCTCGATTTCCTCTCAACTTATCAGCATGGTAATTTGTTAATAAACATAATTTATATTTGATTAACATCATCCTAAAAGAAAATAAAGCATTTTATGATTAAATGTATAAGACTATAGAGGTAAAATAATTAGTATATTGTAGGTAATTAAAATGTTTGTGCCCCTTAGTACCTAAGTACTGATCTCGCATAATTTACATAATTTAATTTTAGAATAGAACTATTGTTAAAGAAGTTAAATAAAACTTTATTATTTTATATACATTCTTTTAATGTTGATGTTTGGTCTGTAGGCAAATGAAATATGATCGCTTTGTACTTTTTTTTTATGGTGATTTTACTTTTCACCAGAGTAACGATCTTTGATGAATGAAGAATGAAAGCGTCAGAATGAAGAATCACTTATATTTTTTTTACTTGTAGCCTACTTGAATTGGTATATTATTCATCAATGTTATTTTTTGTTCTGCAGGTTTATTGGGTTAATGCTGCTACATACTTAGCTGCTGGTACCATTTCCAAGTGACAACAATATAGACATGCTACAGATTTTAAGTTTGAACTTGCATTGTACTAAAAGCAGCTATCAGTACAACACAAGTTCAAACTTAAAATCAAATCTATTGATATTCTTGTCACTTGGAAATGTTAGGTACCTGCAGCTAAGTATTTAGCAGTATTAACCCAATGAACCCGCTTAGGAACAACAAACTACATTGCTAAATATACCATTTTAAGTAGGCTAGAAGTAAAAATGTAGATTGGTTGTAGCAAACCCAATAAACCCGCTTAGGAACAGCAAACTACATTGCTAAATGTACCAATTCAAGTAGGCTAGGAGTAAAAATGTAGGTAGGTTGTAGAGAACCCACTAAACTCGGTTGAAAGCGCCGAGTAACTGCTAAGTATACCTATTTGAATTGGTTAGAATTAACAAAGTATATAGGGTATCGCTATCCAGTGGACACGATTGACAGCGCCGAGTAACATTGCTAAGTATACCTATCTAGTTGACAAAGTCACTTTGTTATACATAGAAACGTTCATTAGCTGCGTTCACAAAGTTGATTTGATAAAATCGTCGATTTAAGCTAAGAAGCTTGGTTATAACTAACAGAATTACTCGATTCACGTTCACAATTAGGTTTGTTGTCTTTGTTAAATTAAAAGGTTGGAAGTTACCTAGCCCAGGTTATCAAATTTTAACCAACTATTTAGATTATTATTACCAACTTACATTAGCAAAGATGGCTTGTCTAGCATTAGCAATTAACTTTGCAGGCTCCCTCCGAATCGAGTTACTCTGTTGTAAATAGCAATAAGTTATTTAAATCCAACCGTTACGTTTTTTCCGTGTATTCAGTACAATCATAGGGATCACTTAGAAACGTCTTTTATAACTACTTGGTGAATCTACCGCCAGTTCGTCGCGACCAAAGCCTAGAGGAACTGGCAATTAATAAACTAAGCTTGGTTCCTAGCGTTTACTAAATAGTTATTATGCTATTGTCTTTAGGTATCAATTACTGTAGTATTATAAGTTAGACATAATATAAAGGCATGTTTACTTTGATAGCCATGTCCAAGCTTCCATCGCCTTTTTAAAATTGCTAAATAACGCAGTGTTAGCTTCAAAAAAGATGTGTCAGGGAATTTTTTTATCCGAAAAAAATAAGCAATAACTGTTTTACTTTAGAACTTACCTACTGCTTATTTAACCTCTTACTGTGCAGACAAACCACCCTACACACCGAAATATAACTATTACGCTTTTATTGAGCCGAGGACCCACCAAAGGGATACTCATAATTTAATTACAAGACCCCGAAATAAGTTATTTCAAGTTGGCGGGGAATGGGCCGCGCTTAATCGAAACGAGCCGAGTCAAGGATTGCCCTACGGTTTATGTTATTGCTGTTAATTGCTTCTATTTCTAAATAAACAGCAAAATTTTGAATTTGTGTCAGAGTCTAAGCTAAGTACTGTAAGTCTGTAACTTATTTACAACAATAAGCGAAGGACTTGATAATTTTTGTAGGTCATAGTTTCGTAGCGGTCGTAGCGAGTTCGTAGCGCGTTCGTAGCGTTCGTAGTTTTTCGACAGACGGGGTTGTGCTAGCCAAAGTAGCCAATCTTAGTATTATTATTCTACTCAGAAACTTTGTTGTTTACACTTTTCATAACAAAAGCTCTGAATACTTTTAAATCTGCAAAAACAATATATAGAAATGAATCATAGAATAGAATAGAAAATTTATAATTATTTGTGTCTAAAATATCTTACTTTACAAAAGACGGTTTGCAGCCTAGCTGTTAAGGTGTCCAGTAAAGTCAAAACAGGAAAAAGCAGACCTTTGGACACGCTCTCTGTTGAAAATTTAATCATCAAATACGTAGTTTTTTTTTACGAAAATGTAACATAATCTTTAAAAATTTTGAAATGAAATATGAATGTGAAGTTCTTTTACCGTTGTTTGCGTCTCTCTATTATTGTATATTTGTATTTAGTTAATATGTATTTAGCGTTTCCTTCACCTTTTAGCGCAGATTAAATAAGAACTTCGCACGTGGCATAATATTTCACAATTATCAACATAATGCTGTTGAGTTGGAATAAAATCATTCCTGTATTACTTCTGAAAGCAGGCAATCAAAAACCACTACTGATAAATTGAATGAACGAATGAAAAGTCTTTATTGTAGGGACACCTTATAAACGAACAAAAAGTATCACAATAATTTTGTTACTTTTTGTTCGTTTATTATACCTACAACAGACCTTAAAAAGACAAAAATGATTTAGTTATTTATATTATTTTTATTAGCTGTAGCAATTATGTTTTTGTGGTTGTATAAAAAAAATCTATATCGGTGCCAATTTGCTTAACGAGATGAATCTTTCGTTACCAAACATCATATTATTTACTTTCCTAAATAAAATAACAATTTGTCAACTCTTAAATCAATGTTTTAGACCACAAATTGGTTTTGTAATTTGATATTTTAGACCTTCTAATTGTTTCACTTCTCAACTTTTTACCAAAGGATTATAAAAAAAATATTGTATTATTTTAAAAGGAGTTACTTAGGAGAACTCCTTTAATTTAATAGGAATACAGGGTGTCCGGAAGGTCGATGCAAAGCCGTGATGGGGGGGGGGGGGCACCTCGTTACGCATCTATTCAGGCTAGATTACCTTAGTCCAATGTCGACGAATTCCGAGTTATCATAATATCCATGATTTTTGAAAAAATTACCAAAATCATATGCTTATTCGTTCATAGTGTTTAAACAGACAGTTACTAGTACCTAACAATTTGTGTCTTAGCATGATGTGTATTCAATCGATAAACACCAAAACAATCATCTGTATCCACATAACTGATGACTAAATGGGATATCTAAAAAAAAAGGGATAATCTAGCCTGAATAGATGCGTAACGAGGTGACCTACCCCCCCCCCCCCCCTCACGGCTTTGCATTGACCTTCCGGACATCCTGTATAATTTGGAGGAAGACCAGTTTTGGTAGTATGCATCAACCAATATTACAGCATGTAGCTAAGAACCGACTGATTTTGTTGTCTCTTTGATTTGATTAATTGGTTGAACATGCTGTTACACTGTAATCATACTTCACTACATAGTGTATATATATATATAAAGTAAAGTAAAGTAGTAAAGTAAAGTAAAAAGTTTGTTTATTTGCGGAAAACTTAATAGCTAGGTACACAGGTATGATGAAAAACACAAGGATTTGTAGTTATAATAATAATAATAATAATAAAGCCTTTATATTTCCATCTCTTAAAAAAATAGGTATCACAAATTTAAAAATGTTAGTTAAGTGTTAGTGTTAGTTTTATATCCTAGTTGTTAGTGATAGTGTTAGTTTTCTTATTGTCTATGAGATGTGAACCCCTTTTTGGGTAAAGGCCTCCTCCATCCTTTTCCACAGCTCTCTGTCTGTTCCTGCGGACATCCAGTCCTTACCAGCAATTTGGATAATATCATCAGCCCACCGGCTATACGGTCTACCAACTTTCCTTTTGCCTGCTGGCCCTTTCCACTGAGTGGTACGTTTGGTCCATCTGTCGGTGTTGCGTGAGATGTGTCCAGCCCATTGCCATTTGAGTTTGAGGGCTTTAGTGAGTGCATCGGTAAGCTTCGTTTTTTGTCTGATTATGTCACTTCTAACTTTGTTTATTTTTCTAATTTTTAGTATGCTCCTTTCTATTGCTCGTTGAGTGGATCTTATCTTGTGTTTTGTTTTATTTGTGAATATCCATGTTTGGCACCCGTACAGTAGGCAGGGCAATAGGCATGTGTCAATGACGACTTTTTTTAGATGAAGACTGTAGCTTCCTTTCATAATTTCTCTAAGTGACCAAAACTTCTTCCACGTTATATTCACTCTACGTTCAATTTCTTCTTCATTACTTGTTTGGGTGAATGACACTTTCTTTCCCAAGTAGATGTAATTTTTGACGTATTCTATGTTATTTCCTGTGACTTGAATAGGTATTTCGTAGCTGTTGGTCATTACCTTCGTTTTGTTTGCATTCATTCGTAAACCGACTTTTGAGCTTTCAACGTCAAGTGCTCGAATCATTTCTTCAAGTTCTTCTGATGTTTCTGCCAGCAGGACTATATCGTCTGCAAACTGAAAGTGGCTGAGGTAGCGGCCGTCCATTTTAACTCCTTTGTTTCTCCAGTCTAGAACTTAAACTTTTTAGGTACCTAACTACTTACTTACTATAAGCACTATGAGCATTAGAAGCCGTGCTAGGAGAACCTGTGTTACGGCTTCTAATTCTTCCCAATACAATAAATAAAAAAACTACGCTTTAAAATTACAAGAAGTTAAACATAAAATAAAAATTATCAGTAACATAGAAAAATCATGAAATACAAAACAAAGTGAAGTACTTAGGTTCTAATAATTGATCGAAGAAGATGTACCCACACGTCAATGTATACCTTATAATCATGCGGGTAGAAGAAGATGTACAGCTTAGATAGTGATGTCCAAGAGTATATAACGCTACGCGTGATGTCTGCAATATTTCTTAATTTTCCTACGCGTCAATAGAGTGAACTCATAATTAGAAGCCACCGCGCAAGAAATATATTATTATCATTGTAAATAACTGTTTTCGAGTAATTATATAGTAAGTTTATTTAATTTAGCGGAACTATGTCATTCTATTTTATATAAATAAAATGAGAAAGTTGAATAATATAACAAAAAATAACTCCATTATGGCGATGGGAGGCTATTGTGAATGATAATAATAAAAAAATGAATTTCGTTCCGAATTAAGGTTTGAAGGAACGGAGGCCTCGGGCGAGAGGTATCTCCGTATTTTTTACACCCTGTGGATAGCTCCATAATATATATACCTCTTATTCATAATCCCTGCCATTTTATAGCAGCTCTATAGAGTATTCTTGTCTCTGTCACTTTCATGCCAACGAAAAGAGACAGCAAATGTCTCATCTGTTCTGTTAAGCTATTGACGCGCTCAAAGACCATTATGAATAAGAGCCTAAGTCTAACCTAAATACAGCCAAAACTTTCCGTGCGTAACGAGGGATAAATGAAAAGTATAGCGAAACTCAAGTAGGTATCTGTAACATGTTTATGTTATGCTCAGAGTTCACTAAAAATTTAAACGCCGATAAACATAGTTTATCAGTTATGTTTGCTACAAATGTATTGAAATACTATCAGCAGGATAAGTTTATCAATATTTCAGGCGGTTTCCTTCTTTGGGTTCGGTTTATTTTTTTATAGTTCCCCGTGCGAGAAGATTTAGGTACGAATTAAAAAGAAGTGTGTTTCCTACTAATGTAATAAACGCGAAAGTTTGTATGGATGGATGGATGGATGTTTGATACTCTTTCACGCCGGAACGGCTGAACGGATTTGGATGAAACTTGGCAGAGAGATAGATTATAGTCTGGGATAGCACATAGGTTACTTTTTATCCCGTGAGAATACCGGGATTTAAATCTGCGCGGGTGAAACCGCGGGGTGCAACTAGTGTTAGATAATTCAGTACTATAATCTTATCCAAGATTCATCCAAATCAAGCGTGATTGATCAACAAACATCCAAACATCGTAACTTTCTCATTTATAATTGTTTGTAGGATAGAATGCCAAAGGGCACACAGAAAATGCAAACTGAAATTAATAAAAGTGTACTTAAATAGTGTAAAATTTAAAAAATCTTTCTGCGCTAAACGGCTTTTATTATTTTTTGTAGGATAGAAAGTAGGATAACATTGGCCAGCTCAATGAGAATGATATTTGTGAAATCACATTTTTTCTGTCCAGTATGTATGCGTTCCTGAACTTTGTAGTTTCGTAAGTTATAAATCAGGCTTCCATTATAAGATGACATAGAGAATTATGAGAAGTTGGGGAGGCCTACGCCAGAATGGCGACCACTTTTACTACTGATATGTTAATAAAAGAAGGCTCATTTTTTTACAGATATTATAGAAGGCCTTCAGCCTTTCAGATCTCTTGGTACTTATACATTAGGTAATATTTTTTTTTAGATTATGGTACTGTTACATATAATTATGTTTCAATTTAATAAGCTAACATAACAACACATGTTAGCTTATTAAATTTAAACATAATATATCCTTTACTAAAATTTTCCTTTAATATAGCCTTTACCTACAATTTAATTGTATTAGATGATAAATAAATTATGATACGTTTTCGAGTAAGGCGATTACATAAAACGTAATTCTGTATATTTCCGAATAATATGTCCCATACCGAACATGACGTCTGTCCCTGTTTCCCGTTTTCGGGAATTGACTATTAATACCAATAGGATGAGTTTAAAAAAATATAATAATTAAAGTATTATATAAGTACTAAAGTATTATACCTATGGTCGCCTAGCGACAAAGCCCTATAGATAAATAAAAAAAAAACTACTGATCCGATTTTAAAAAATCTTTTATATCATTAGAATGCTAAATTATTTCTGAGTGACATATTATTATAGGCTTTATTTAAATGTAAAAAAAAATGTCCACCTGTGCGAAGCCAGGACGAGCCGCTAGTAATCCATGTGACGGGGAATGTTCTCCGTTGTTTTATTTAGGGCTGGGTCAAGATTCTCTCCTGAAGAATCCTCTTTGTGTTATACACCTTGCTAATGGCGTGTCGCTTTTATTTCGTCTTTCTCTTTGGCCAAGTGCTTACCTACTTAACTCAAAGAAATATTTTAATCCTTGAAAGACTCAAAGGTACAGATTAAAGTGCCTACCAGTACCCAACCCTATCTAAGGTTTGCCGAATTAACTAAAATACGAGATACGGTTTAATTGCGATTTATAGTTGAAACTTAATTTTAAGAATTTAAGTAAAGCTTAATTGACATTTATTTAACAAATTATGTTCGTAAAGATTACTAATTTTGATCAGTTGAGCTCTCTCTAGATCGTTTGCACGGTCTGCAGATAGCTTAACGGTTTCACATGTTTTGTACACTTTGTAAATAAATACTTGAATTTATTAAAATTTTCGTAAGTTTGTACTAAGTGCCATACGCAAGAGACTTTGTCTACGTGCAACACAGCCCTCAAACATTTAAACAAACATTTGAAGCTAGGTATCCGGGTTAGACTTTTTCTTGTTTCACTTGGTCTACTGAGTACCAGTAGAATACCAGATGGGCACTAAAAAGTCGTGTTCCTGTTTTTCTAATTTCCAAAGTGAACGAAGCGCTTTTTCCTAGAGCTCAGCTCGCTTGATTGAACCTCTGTCCCTATCCTAGCACCGGTAACAACGCGTCAATCAGTCAGTCAGATACAGACCTAGACATGTGCGCAGCCCAAAGCATTGCCTAGTTTTGATTTGGTAAAAACATCAATTCTCAGCATAAGTTTATAGGTCAGTCTTTTATAGACAGGGTTACAGGAAAAATCGTGCTAGATCCGTTAAGGGCGTGGAGTACCCATCATTTCTGACTTATTTCACTATGAAACACCCTACCCTAAACTTAACCCTTTTCGAGATATTTAGGCTACTAAATTTATTTTTGTTTATTTTGTGTATCTTACTATTATTATTATTGATTTTTTACGTGTGTAATATGATGCTTTAGGACGTCAATCATTAAAATAGTGCGTAAGTTAATTACCGTATTAATAGACCGTAGTAGACAAGTGAAAGTTAAGAAATAAAAAAAAATATTAGAAAGTTTATTATTTTTATTAAATGTTTGAGCATTTTGTTAATTAATAAACTTCCTTTGGCTACAATCTCACCTGATGGTAAGCGACGATGAAGCAGAACGGTCTAGAAGACACTCTTGCTTTGAAGAGACCCAAGTTAGCTATAGTGATTAGGAAATAAGTACCTCTAGGTATCGCAATTAACCAAGGATTATTGCTGAACTGTGTGCAATGTGATTGCAGTTATAATATCATTTTGATCACGAAAACTAGCAAAAGCAAACTTTACTTATTACGAAAACTTGTTTAGCTCATTGGTTTTATATATTACTATGTAGTAGCACCCTGCGGTTTTACCCGCGTAGCTTTAAATCCCGGTATTCCCACGGGATAAAAAGTAGCCTATGTGTTATTCCAGACTATAATGTATGCCAAGTTTCATTCAGATCCGTTCAGCCGTTTCGGCGTGAAAGAGTAGGTAACAAACATCCATCCATCCATCCATCCATACTTACAAACTTTCACGTTTATAATATTAGTAGGATGTGCGAGCGAGAGGTACATTATCAGTAGTAATAACCATAAGAGGCTGACCACCGACAACCTTTAGCCAACTCATTTCAACATCCCAACTAATGTCTGTCTGTCTGTCTGTTACGCTTTCCCGCTTAAACCTCTCAACCGATTTTGATGAAATTTGGTACAGACAATCTTTAGACCCTGAGAAAGGACATAGGCTACCTTTTATTGCGAAAAAAAGGGATGAAGAGGTTGAAATAGAGGTTGAAAGTTTGTATGGGATTTCTTAATTTTAAAAGATAAAACCATAAAACTTTAATCAAATTAAAAGTACGCAGACGAAGTCGCGGGTACCAGCTAGTTTTCGAATATTTAAGTAAAATCACTAAAATGTGGTTATGAAAAATCGCGATACCACCAATAACCTAGGTATTTCTGGAGAATAGCATTTCGAAAACTTAGCTGATTTCATTAGGAAAACTTGTTTGGATTCAAATTCTATTTTTAACCGACTCATACCTCTATCTCTAGGTATCTCCTGGGTCCTTGACATCCTTGCAGTAGCTTCGATTGAACTTAGCCAAACATTTAAGTGATGCGCCCTCTAGCGAAAAACACGCAAGCTAACTTTATTGCTAGCTAAAGTATACCAGTGCCACCAACTCCATTCTCGCCACACCACCGAACCAGTTTCTCGCTTGTTTTATAGTGCGTCTCTCTCACTCTCAAGCACGACGCCTGTGTTCAACTTCCAACGTGTTCGTGATTTGAAATACATTCAGCGCTGGGCTAACCGTTGCCCCGTCTGTACGCAAACGTGTTGATAAAGCTCGCCCATATTACCGGGAAATCGCGCCAAAGTTTTCCTAACTATGGGAAGGACGTTGACAAAGTTTAGTGCATAACTTAAAAAATTGCAAACCGTTGAACTGTTGAAATGCGTGTGTGTTTAAGTGTGGTGAAATAAGTGAAGTGTATAAACCGTCTGGAATGTTAAAAAATTGTGATGGGCGCTGAGTTAAGTTGAGAAGAAAGAAAGTGGTCTTGACAACATGGAGTTGAAATGGCTTTCACCATCGGCGCTGCTGCTAGTGATCTGTTCAGGTAAGTGGCTCCTACATAAGTTCTGTCTGACTCACCTTGCTTTAGTTAGTTCAGCTTGTTGAACGTGGCGTCTCGTCTCGGTCGTTGTATCGTTGTATCAACAACGGCAGGCCAGGTAGGTAGGTACCTAGTTACACACACATGCATTTAGCTTGTGTGTGTGAGGCGCCGTTGCACTACCTATTTCACGAGGGGAAGGTGGGTAAACAAAAAGTAAGCGAGATTTTAGTGTGTTAAGTTATTATGATTGTAGGTATGTAGCACGCATCACAGTAAAAAAGTGTGTAGGAAATAGCTTAGGTAGTTGAAAAAAACACAATTTAGTTTATCAGTCGTCAGACGTATTGCAAATTACCTACAATATGTACAACTTAGTGCTGATAACTTTTAAAAAACTTCTTGTTAACACATGTAATTTTTTTTTAAGATTTAAGACCATTATTACCTATATAAATAAAAAAATCACACCTAGGTTATTGTGATCTCTTTTTTTTTATTTCCTATGTTTGATCCACGATAAAATATGTTCTTTGTAAGGTAGGTAGGTACCTTAACTACACAGTTTGTGTAGATCATGTCTTTCCTGTGGTCTAAGTACCCAGTAGTTACATGCGACTAGACTAACAGGATAGATAAGGTGCTGGGTAAACTTACCGGCGGCGTTTCTGAAAGCTCGATCAAAGCTAATCGGCTGTCAAGTCACTTGTTATCGCTGTCTTACCTATCTTATATAAAAATATAGGTAAATTAAAGTAGTACAATGGGCGGTATTATCGCTGAAAGTGATTTCTTCCAGACAACCTTTGGATAGATAGGATTGCTGAAGCATGGAACACTACCTAGTTGCGCCCCGCGGTTTCACCCGTGCAGAATATAGGTATACTAGTTGCGTCCCGCGGTTTCACCCGCGCAGATTTAAGTCCCGATATTCAAACGGGATAAAAAGTATGTGCCTACTTATGTGCTATTCCAGACTATAATCTATCTCTCTGCCAAGTTTCATCCAAATCCGTTCAGCCGTTCCGGCGTGAAGGAGTAACAAACATCCATCCATCCATATTTACATACCTACTTTCGCGTTTATAATATTGGAAGGATACCTACCTACCTATAGCATTTATTATAACGAAATTTGTTTATACCTATTCAATGAAATTAGATTAGACCTTAGACTTGTTTAATTACCTAGGTTACATAGGTAGGTAGAAGGTTTTTTTTATTATTGCATTAAGTACTTACCTATTGCAATAATCGGTACTGACATGAGTAGGTACTATAAATACAAGATAACTAAGTGTTTAAAATCAAAATCCCATCCGCTAAAAACATTCAACTTTCGTTCGGTTAGCGGAGGTGGGGAACAAAATATACGCTTGAATAGGTAAATTAGGCAACGCAGGCAGCGTGCTCGAGACTAGAGAGTGAAACCGGTTTTGCTGGTTTCAATGCAGGTGTGCTACCTATAAACTTACTGCTAGGTATTCTGTGACGCTGCTGCGTGCCACTATTCCGTTAACTGTGGCACTGCGTCGACAAGCTCCACAGATTAGTAAATACTTGGTAAGTGCAAGGTTTTTAGGGTAGTTTGAGTAGCAGTTATGTACTTTGAAACCATAGATTGGAACCATTCTTTACCTTATTTTACTGAAATAATTTAATAGAACCCACTACACTTATCAATCCTTTTTGTTTCCTTAGAATATTTGAATTAAACTACTTTCTAGAGATGACGTTTATTGTGTTTTATAAAATAAAATTATTATTTAAAACCTAGTCTTATAAAAAACTAGCCTACTTAAGTACTACCTACCTTACCTAGCACGACCATGGACGACAATGGACGACACGTGGACATAATTGAAAAGTGGTTCGAATAACCCGCCCTTCCCCCAATTAGGCATTCTTATCAATTAATAATATTTCTTTCTCTCGAGCATGTAGGTTATAAGTTCCAAGTTTCATGAAACATCAGCGCCTATATGGATTTGTTTAAGTTTAGTACTGCTAAGTGCGGGTGAGATAAAAATACATAGGTACATTAGACCGGTCAAACACGAACATAATATGCATCGTAGCATGACTGAGATGGTCGAAGCCGCTTTAATTCAATTAGGTACTTAGAAAACATTATTAAAAAAAAATTATACATTACTGGCAATTAATAATGGATTACCTACCTAACTAATGCTTTCATTAATTAAATTTCAAAACTAAATTTTTCTGTCATGTGTGTATATTTTACGTTTTATGAATAAATTATTATTATTATTGTGTCTCTGCATATTATACCAACCTACGTATGAATATTCTTTTCGCATCGACCGACTCAAAAACCGGTAAATTACTCAGAGCTTTACTGAAAAATTAAAATGGTTACCCATTTCAGTGATCGTTGTGATTCAAATAATGTCAAAGGCATAATGTGACCTTTCTGCCCTTGATTTTATTAAATATTCCTTTTATACCGATGTTTTTTGCTATACTTACCTAATTATGCAAAATTTCAACTGTGGCTAGTATAGGTATAGTATGATAAATCTATACTAGCAATAGGTAAAGCTGAACATAATAATGCTACAGCAGCGAATAGTAATGTACTTACCTATTATAAATTTTCCAAGGTATATACCTATTATAAATTTTCTCATTAGTATCGCTTACATTTTAATAACAGGAAGATATTTAATTTGTAAGCTTGTATGGTATGGGAAGCCACGAGGGATAAGCCACTTGTTAATTATTGCCACATATTTTAATAAATATTAGGTATATTATTTTATGATAAACATTGAAGAGCTCGTGTTTTATCGACTTTTACTTGCAACCTAATAAGATAGGTCCTCCTAGTGAAGGCCAAGGTTTTTGGGAATATGTAACTGTTATTTTTTTAAAATAACCTGTAAATTTTTCGTTTTTTTTTGTCCTATTAAGTAATTATATTTCCTGCATTCCTATTTTAAATTTTATGGCGCTTTTCGTGATAATATGAAATATTTTTAATAGATTTCAATAGATTTTCCTATTACCTGATGGTCATTGATCGAGCAATATCGTCTGATTGAACGAGTAAAAAATTTGAAAGTAATTTATTTACGCACTTTTACATACTGTAGGATATTCTGTATTCTCGGGTCTATGATTGATTACTTCCACTCGCAAGGTTCTTATAAGGTAGAAGAACAGAATAAATATAGCTAGAACCATGTAGACAGGTCACTACATAGTAGCTAGCTACCTACACGTCCGGCAGCCTAACTTTCCGTGCCAATAATTATAAAATTTACCTTGTCAAGCGTGCATGTTTAATTTAATGTGCACCTAACAGTCCTTGTTAACGTTTCTTTCCAACATTAAAAGTAGACTTTTCCGCAGGTCAAAGTGGTTTTTTATCCAATTATTCACAGCAACAAAGCTTGTTTAGGTTTATTATGCAGACGTGTGTAAGCTAACTGTACAACCACAAGTTTTCCAGTTTGTCTGTGCCGTTCTAACTTGTCGCTCTAATGTTGTCTCTAATGTTGTTCTAATTTTACTTGATTCACGTTTAAATGGGTGTAAGTTTTTTATTTGATACCGTGCAAAATAGGTATAAACTTATATCTGTAAATTCTGTAATAATAATGTATTTTATTTATACTTATAAAAACATATCCTTAATCCATGTCATCCGAACGACCTCCTCTAGTCTAGTGTAATACCTCTAACACCTGCACTTTGAGCGACTTTATGCTGCCACCAAAAACAGATGTGGCTTAGATCGGAACGCAATTTCAAAAATAGAAAATCTATATTTTCAGTTGAGCTATCTCTAGATGGTTCATCACGGACTGCAGATAGCTCAACTGTTTCCTATATTGTTTTTTGTACATTTTGTAAATATTTAGGTACCTACCTATTTGTATCCACTGTAATTATCTTTTTAAATATACATATGTGTCTATGGAAAAAAACACGACAAAGAAGAATAATTTAAAGAAATATAAAGGCAGAAAGAAAAGCGGTATGGAATTATTTGCACTTGTCGAACGAAGGAAGACTAATTTTAGCTCAGACAAAAGCTCTGGCTATGGGGGCTCCGGCCTCAGGTAATGCTACTAATGAATGAAAAAATCATGCACTAGTGAATAATCGTGGAAGAATTGGGGTGTGTGAAGAATCGGCTTTGAAAAATATATATATAGTTGTGTCTCTTTTTTCAGATAGAACTTTGCAGATTTATCTAATAGCTAATTCATTTTGAATTCACATTAAAATATGTTTAACATAAGTTAACAATTTCATTGTAACCCATACCATAAATCTTAGCGGATTTAATAATAATGCATTTGCGTGTTAGTTTAGGTGTTTTGATAAAATTGTAGCATAAAATAATTTTCACCCGTTTCCGTTCTAATAAAAAAAAAGTGATGGTTACAATTATATTCATCTACTTTGAATATAGAACTAGGTGGAGGTATTATCTACCTACATAATATAAATCATTTCACGCATTCTTGCACGCAACTAGCATAAATTGGCATTATGTATAAATCTGGTTTATTTCATTTGCAGTTATGCACATACCCTAGCTACCTTTATTGCTAGAGTTAAGTTGGTTGGTTATCATAATATATCATGAAAGTGCACATACTTTCTGACTAGATAACGATGTAAAGTGAGCTCCTTATTCGCATAACTTTTCACATTTTTTAAATGCCTAGGAAAATCTTTGCAAAATATTCAGGGCATTTACTATTTATGTCACGTATAGACAATTAACTTTTGCTAAATAATAGGTACCTATGTGTCAAATGTAACAAAACTACAATGAACAATCTGCCGGAAGAGATACAAAATGAAACATCCGACGGCATCTTCAAGAATAAGTTAAAAAAGGTTTTAGTAGAAAAAGCATATTATTCGGTCACCTATGCAGCTGATAATATATAATATAGTAGTAATGTCTAATAATATTGAATCTGAAATAGCGTATCTCCATAGACAAATGTCCATGGTATCTCTGACCATTATACAGCGTTTACACTTAGCTCAAATGAGCAGGGACATGGGCAGCGAGATGAACAATGCGCGAAAGGCAACGCGTGTGAGAGAAAGTATATAGAGACCTAGTTATTTACTAGATAGGTCAGGATATTTACTAGAACAAATTACCTACTTACAAGTGCACTAAGTTTTGTACCTTCAATACACTTCTATCTAATAGAACTATGAAACTACTGCATCTTAATAACTGATTATCTAACATGATAGGTATACCTAGCTAATGAAGGAACACCAGGGATATGAAAGTAAAGAAGTATAAAACGTTTTATCATAGTAGGTATATTAAATTTTCCACAAAGGTTAATAAAAATAGGAGCCAATCTAAGTAGGTACCTAGGTGTGTCAAATATTACCTAGGTACCTAGGTACACACACATCATACGAAAACCCACAAGTTACATAAAGGAAAATTAGAGTTACCAACTAGGTAGGTACTTAACTTTGATAGCAGGATCTGTAGTTAGGTACACTTTTACTGGGCGAATACCCAGGTAGGTACCGGCTGACTGATAAATAACAATATCGTTCGTAGTCCGTAGTTTGGAAATATAACTGTTAATCTGTCCCTTTGAACCCTTAAATCGTTATATATACCCTTTTGGCATCATACGATCTTCGACCAATCACAGACAAGGAGGCACTTAGCTGAAAATATCTTGACTATCAGTTGAGTTATACAATATCAAAATGTTCCTACTATAGCTATAGTAGGAACATTTTGATATTGTATAACTCTTTTGAAACCAAACTGAAGGTTCATGAAAGTATTTATGTCACATAATCTTATTATTTCAGCTAGTAATTCCTCAATTTGTGTTCGGACCAATCAGGATCGTTGTTACAATTATCTCGTAATCTAAGTAAATATAACATAATTTGCCAAAGCGAAACCTCTTTAAGAGTTATGAGATGAATTACACAATTTTCTTATGTATTTATCATTAACTGAGAATATAAATAGCACATAATTAACACGTCAACAATACAATAACAAACGAAGTAGCGTGGTCATTTTTATACTAAGTGTCTTTGAAGTATTACAATAATGCGTAATGTTACTTGTAAACGCTATTATAAACGAAACAGTTATTTGCAGTTTATATTGTAACGATAAACATTGCCTATAAACTTACTTTGATCACAATTACAATATTTCATTCGAAAACGATGTTTACCATTCTTCCTAAACTTCAAAAGCATTTTCATTGTCATTTTATTCATTTGACATTGACATTGACAAGTTGCTCTTTCCGACTGTAACCTGTCGTGCGGTAATGCGAAGGAGAGAGAGAGAGCGTTGACGTTCGCCTTGCGACGGACATGAGCTGACTGTAAACGCAGCATAGGCTAGGCACGCACTAGGCAGCCTGGCTGGCGGTATAGCCAATATAATGTATGAGGGCTGGTATCCTATATAAATAAACATCCTCAAGTTATCCTGATTTCCTCCAACTGCTCTTGACAACTTCCGACTTCCAACTCTCTCTTCCAGACACCCTTTGGATAAAAAGGATAGGAAGAAAATCAGAAATTCGGGACGTATGACTGTTCCTTAGTAATTTCTAACTGAAGCTTTAATTGCATCACTTACCTTCTTTAAGCATGTATTAAGGGTTTAAGAGTAAAATAAATAGCATAAATTCTGATAGCAAGGTAATAGCAAATACCAATAGCAAGATAATCATCATCATCAACAGCCTAAAGAAGTCCTCTGCTGGACATAGGCCTCCTCTATCCGTTTCCAGGAAGAACGATTCTGAGCCCTCCATTCACCGACTTCCCGCGGTGCTAACAATATCGTCAGTCCATAGGGTAGGAGGGCGTCTCACGCGTCGTTTTCCTGTTCGTGGTCGCCATTCGAGAACCTTTATTCCCCAGCGGTAATAACACCGCAAGGTAATAGCACACACATACCAATAGCAAGGTACCTCCTTACTTACTACAAGCTGTAGCTCGTCTGTCTAGAACCCCAAGGGTTATGCCGAACATACAGAATATGCAAGTCACGTGCGCCCGATTTGCGTTTGACAATGTCCATGCTGAAGTTAGGCACCTAAGGAAGTTAAGCAAGGCAACAATGGAATCTGGCGGTTGACATGCTCTTTCTACCGTGCACGGCTTTACTTACACAACTATTTATGGCTGACTTGTATGAGTATTTAGCGGAGTGGGGCCCTGGTGTCCTGTAGGCACAGGTTTCTCAATAACGTATTTCAGGCACCAGTCTCTCGTATTCGTATTAGTGCGTATTCGTCTTGTCTTGAAAAAAAATTAAACAGCTTGACGACTGGTCTCCAGGCACGGTAGATATCCCCTCAAATCTCTTAGTACCAAGTACCTAATAATTACATATTCTTTGAGGACGTCTAAGGGTAGGTCAGAGGTATGTCCAAACATAACATTTAGCACACCCACATTTTACATTAGTTAGTAATCTACATGACAGGTTGCAAGCCCATCGCCGCTATTTGAATGCTAAATGGTGTCCTAACGATGCTTAAAAACCAAATAGGGAAAAATTAGGCAATAAGGTCACTTCACTACACATTATCAACGTTTTTGGGAACATACGACGAATATATGCGCACACGAACACGATGTGAAGTGCCATCATGACATAAAAGTGACCTATATTCCATGACTTACATTTTAAGTAAATTTTCGTAAATCAGACACCTACACACACACACAGGTATTAATTATTATTTAATTACGAAGCTATTAAAGTCATGTTCGCCCCATATACACGTATAGGTATCGTCTATCGTATTAAAGTCACAAGTTTTGAAATGTTTCTGACAGACTGACTAATAATTGCCTTCTGCACAGCCTAAAGCAGTAATTCTAGGAGTATGAAAATCGGAGGGTGCTTTTTTCTTGTTGTAAGTATTGTGTGTTGACTTCCTACTACTATTATAAACGCGAAAGTTTGTAAGTATGGATGGATGGATGGATGGATGTTTGTTATTCTTTCACGCCGGAACGGCTGAACGGATCTGGATGAAACTTGGCAGAGAGATAGGTTATAGTCTGGAATAGCACATAGGCTACTTAGGTTTTTTATCCCGTGGGAATACCGGGGATTAAATCTGCGCGGGTGAAACCGCGAGGCGCAACTAGTAGAAAATACTTTCCGAAATGAAACCGTTTAGGGATACCTACCTACCTACCCTGTTAAGGAGAGCTTAGCGCGAGAGAAGTCGCGCCGGATTCTACTAGTTCATTAAACAAATACATATTATGTATATTCAAATAAAATAACAAATGAAAAATAACTTCTTTTTACTTCGTAAAACTCATCCAATTATCAAAATTATAAATTCTTCTTTAGTTGACTTACCAACCCCTATTATTCAATAATGGTGGAACAGAATCACGAACCTTTTGTTGGCGGGCAGAAACCTAGTATAATGTAGGCAAATGTAGAACTATAGACGATATCGTTTCGGCTGAAAATGTAAATCAATGGGCTCGCAAGATAACTGCTTCAATACATGATCAACATTTCTTAGGCCCAGTCGAGTAAAACACCTTTAGAAATTTCCGAAACTCGACTCACGTTGTTAACATGTTTCGGATAACAATAATATGATTGCTTTGAATTCTATTATTATGAATTTCAGCTGAAATAATTTCCCTAGAGGTTAACTAAATTAGGTATTTTACCTAACAACTATAAACTGAATATGGATAGCTGAACTGACGGCGAATTTATTGCACTACCTATCTTACTTGTCTATTCTTGAAATCTTATAATCTGTTTTGACTGCTATAACTGCGTTCCGAATTATCGCTATCCGAAAATTTTTCACAAGGATTCTGCTTAGTATGACGTAGTACGTTATTCGTACAAAAATGCCGAGAAGCACTCTAATAACACTCCCAAATATTTACAAAGTTTCTTGCGTGTTTGATGCCGTAGCTCTGCTGATACAGTGGTGCACTGACCCTAGACGTACTTACCTTTAGGCACACAACGAGTCATACCAACGGAATAGGTGCCTTCTGCAACAATTTGATTCCCAGGACGGTTAGTTTCTTGTCAAGGTTCAGTTCACACGAGCCGTTTCCTTTATTACGACTAGGTACGGACGGCTGACTAGGGTTGGACAGTGTCCGGTTCATTTTTAGAAAATGTCGTTTTATTCGTGCTTTCAGGCAATGAAAAACTCAAGTTATGAAAAATAAGACCCTTCCTGACATCTATTGGCGAGTTATTTTTACTTCTGTAGATGGCGAGCTTTGCTCAGTCAGCCAGATATTAATATACATAAAATTGATTGCCTGATATGACGCCACTTAGCTAATTTTAATAATGTCAAGTTAGTTTTAAAAATGAACTACAGTCATGTATAAGGCGCGGCCCACATATATGGCGCGGGCGGTTAGCCACGGTATGTCGTTGCTCGGACGTCCGACGTCCGAGTATAGGTAGGTACCATGTATCCTAAATTGTGCTTTTTTTTCAAGCATTTTGTATGAAATTTGAATGGAGTAGGAAGCCGCCCGCGTCTTGCGTCCGCGCCATACGCCATTTAGATGTGGCCCGCGCCGACGACGGTCGTACAACAGGAACTTTATTGGTTTTACGGCGTTCTAAAAGGTAATCAAATATCGTTGTTGCTGGTGCGGTTTACAAGATTTTAATCAATCGAGTTTCAGGCATGAGCAAGTTACAGCCAAAAACGAAGTAGTCGTTTTATACTCTAACCAAAATGATTACTATAGAAAGCGTCCAAGCTACATAATAATCAGCAGTTTTGTAAACGATTTCTTTATATTTTATATATTATGTTCCTGATTGAACAAGCAAATGACCTTCTAAATATCACCTATTGCATTGCATCGTAAGTCACGCTCGATAGGAACGTGCCCTATGATGCACTGCACAGCATCCATCAACTTGAGACGTAAAGATGTTGAATGAGCCTCATGTGCTTTGTGCTGTGCACATGAGGTCCTGTAATTTGTATAGCAGGCTATAAAGAATTAGGAGGGTTTGAGTCAGGGTTAGTTAGTTCCTGTGGAGGTATGGAACCCTGAATATTGGAAATTGTGAAACGAGATATTGACTTTTCCCGGCTTTTCAAATGATTTTTTCTCCCGACACGAGGCAGATGCCCTGGAACGATGTCTTTGTTGCCGACTATTAATCCTCTACCAAAATGTTTTCGTAAAATAAAAGCAAACAGAAGAAAATTCCAATTTTGTCACAATATACTGGGTGTTTATCGTAACAAAATAAGTCAAGGGGAAGATACTACTTTCTGAAACTTAAATGGAACCGTTCAGAGCATCCTTAAAAATAAATTGGGCAATTTATTTTTCATTTATTTTACCTCCTTCCTTTGTAACTCAAAGCAGTGCCAGGAGATCCTGTAAATGTGATATTTTGTATACCAGTAACCATAATAGAAACTAAAATGTACGGAATACTAAGTATGTAGTTGCGCCCCGCAGTTTCACCCGCGCAGATTAAAATCCCGGTATTCCCGCGGGATAAAAAGTAACTTCTATGTTATTCCAGACTATAGTATATCTCTCTGCCTAGTTTCATCCAGATCCGTTCAGCCGGTCCGGCGTGAAAGAGTAACAAACATCCATCCATACATCCATACTAACGAACTTTCGGTAGGACTAGGATATTATTATTTTTATTATTCATTTATTTCAGACTTACATCCATAGGTACAATATTAATAACACAACAAATGTATGCCTTTATAATAAATCAAATTCATACCCGCACATGCTAATACGTTCAAACTAATAATCCCAAATGCATAGATACAATCCTTATTAGGGAGAACAATGACAAAATAGTACAAACATTGCAGACAAAGCAAACAAAGTCATAGTGGTTATACTCACTCGTACAATTTTTTTTATTACAGTCAAGACTAGCACTAACTAAAATAAGTTACCTAGAAGCTACAAACAATTACAAATTTAAACGGATTTCCGACCTCCATACAGCTTTAATCATTGTATTATTGAATTGATTGAGAATTTAAATGTATGTAAGATAGTGGTGCATAGAATAGAAACATACTTACCTACTGGGGAGTTCTAAAAAGGAGGTGCACCAAGTAACATTGTTAGGTAGATGCCCCAGACAGAACAGAGCAGAAATAACTTTATTACGTAGATAGTTGCTGAGAAACATATCATGTACGAGAGGTATATATCACATTGATATTCAAATAAGGAAAATTCGCTGGGTTTATTTTTTTCTATCATCAGCAAATCTAATGCTTGAATCAAAACAAAATAACTTTTGCAACTCAGCAAAGTGATAATAATGGGCTTTCGTATTAATTTTCTTTTTAAAACACAGAACCCTAAAAGTTTGTCTCAACAAGTTACAATCGTTAGTCAGCAAAAAACAAACACTACGACAAAATAATCACAATAAAAAAAACTCAAGGACAACATAAAATATAAAAAACAAACTCAAATGTTTGCCACGGTCAAAGAGTATACAATAACCGTTCAAAGAGTATACAATGACTACGCCACGCTCTCCTTACCTAAAGCTCAATTGTGTCATGTGATTTATTTAACATGTAAATACCTGGTAATCATTGTATTTTCTTTACTATCATCATCTCAATACAGTAAAACACTCAGTCTTTTATTTCATGAAATGTAAGAACATACATAAAAACTGACATTATAATTTCTGTATCGATTCGATTAACAATTTATAAAACAAACGTTGTTTCGGTAACAATAGTGTAGATTACAATTTTTATATAATCCTGGAAACAATAACACGGTTGTTTGCACATAAATAAGCGCGCAACTCTTATAAATATATTCTTTTAACCCATTTATCTTGTGGTATTGAATTGGGAATTCGGGATATAGAACAACAAATAGGCTTGTCTTCACAAAATTAGATTTAGCTACTGTAGATAGAGAATTTAACATTTTCTTTTGATGAAGTAACGACATCTTACTGTCAGTTTTGATAGATTTAGTATCTGTGGGTCGGTATGTTGTGTTGTTGTGTTTTTTGTACCGCATCAAAACGGTATTCAATCAAATTGGAGACCTCCTTTTTGTTCGTCAAAGACTCTGAATACCTACAGAAATACATCATCATCCATCCTCCCAAACCCCCCTTATGTTTTTGTGGGTTTCTAAAACCAGCAGGATAACTTTGGGGAACATTCAACTTAGAAAATACAAAATTACCAAAAATACAAGATTTGGCAACAAACTTACAGCTTAGTCAGGAATATTTGTAAGATCCTCCTTACAAAATAAAAATGACTACTGTTAAACATGCAATCTTCCGTTTTTGCCTGTAGCCGGGTAAAAAACTCTATTCGGTAAATATTTTATTAACTACGTAGGTATTTATTTCTTCTGTGACGTTAGCTACGCCTATAGCAGGTACCTTCCGGTTATGTCACAGATGGGTCACATTTACCGTAATGAGCTGGGCATTACAACAGTACTCATTTATTAATATGCTATTCGATTCGTCTATATTAAGTGACATTACTAGGAATAAGTAAGTCATTATTTGTTGCCACACAAATAATGTTGAACATTCCTCGTGAGTACTGTGGGCTCTTCTACGTAATACGTAATACATATTAAGCGTATTGTATTTGTGATCTTTTACACGATCAAAACATCTAACATAATGTAGAGAATCTTGTAGTCGAAGTCAAAAACAGTATTTTATACCTATTCAATAAAATAAATATGCAAGCTTTCTTTTGATTCTTACTTCTCTATACTTATTACTTACACAAGCAATCTAGTGTCATCCAGTTGGTAACTGCACTCGGTCATTATTTTTAACACGTAGGAAAATATAAACATCACTTCAGTCGCGTCCAATAGACGAACGAACCGTACCACCATCTCTTTAAGCATTCTTTTTTCAATATTATTTGTTTCATGTCAATGTCTTATATCATCTGCATAGAGTCAGCTTTATGATCGAAAAGTAAAGTAATGTTAAATTAAGAATGCTTCAAGAGATGGTGGTTCAGGCCCTGGGGCATTATTCTCTATGACAGGAAATTCCTTGCCCCAAACCGTGTAACGTCAAAACGTGATCTTGGTCTTTATTCTTTATGACATAGGAGATTGTTTGCCCTAACCGTGTGACGACACAACGTGATCTAAACGCAAACGCGATTGGATTGGTCATAGTGAATAATGCACCAGGCGAGTTCAATACCTACTGCACACATGCGAACAATGATACGCCAACAAGATTTTCCATGTCCATGGACTATGCATATCTCTGATTCAATTCGTGTCAGTCAGTAGCTGCGAGTGCTCTGAATCATAATAATAAACCTACTAAAGTAGACCCCGCATGCAGTTTCAAGACAATAGCGTTATTTGCACCACAAACGAGTAGGCAGGCACAATGGCTGTTTGTATCTTATCTCCGTTCCCACTGTTATGTTCGCACAATTTTTCTCATTTCTAAAAAATGTAAGGTGCTTACCACGTTACATGTCTCTTTTGCAAATTAAGGTCGGTGCTCTGATTAAGTAAATACAATTTCTAAAGCGAGTTTAGGAATTTACTGATTGTTTGAATACTTTAAATACAACGCACTTTAGCAGAAGTGTCGTCTCAAGCAGTGGGAATTTCGAAGGCTTATAATTACTAAATCTGTTTTTGTACAGATTGTTAACACTTGAGAATCTAAAATTGCCAAACAAACTTTGCCCTAACCTTAGAAAGGCTACGCAAAATATTTTAATGACAGGCAAAGTGGATAGCACTTGAAAGTAGAATTTAAGGATTCACGGAATGCCGCTCTTGAGTTTAAACTTTTAGTTACTAATTTATTAGGCTCATCTTCTATAGTACGTCCGTACCTACCGATATAATATACATACATTATACTAACTCAACAGAGTATGCCATAAAACAGTCCTAAGGCTATCCTTAGTTGGTACCTAAATCTTTTTTTGTGTGTTTATAAATTAATTACTACTAGAAAACCTCTATGAAAGACTGACGGCAATGACGGTATACGTGGAATGGTTGCACGATGACTGTAATTCATATATCTAAAGTCTAATTCCTACGAATAAACAATTCTAATTCGTTATTTTGAATTTCATCGAGTAAACTAAAAAATTGCTACATGGTCAGAAACAGCCGGAAAGAGGGCAAACCAAACGCTGGGCCGATCGCTGGCCATGGCTTGGAGAGAAAATCCAGAGGAAATAGAAAACGCGCAACTCTTTTGGAGAAGGCCTTTACTCGAAAAAGCTCTTAGTAGTAGTAAACTTTTTATTCTTAGGTTTTATTTTCATTTGAGACTGACTGTACATTACGTTTAAAATCTACACCTATTCCCAAAGACAAAATTACGTATGCAATGCGTACCTTACTACTTAGTTCGATGGCCGTAATGGTATGGGAAGACTCAAGACCTTGGGCTGAGTTACTTTGTCAAAACTGTGACGAAGTCACGTATCTATTTGAGTGCTAGGCATTATGTTAAACAAACACATACCTATATAAACTTTATTTATTTATATACACTGAATACAAGGCCCTCTTTACGATTTTGTATCTGAAAGATACCCAGAATAAGAGGTGTGGGTGGGTGTCTGTGTGTGCCTTTGCCTATATAATTATTTAGCTGGTGTAAGTAACGAAGTCTAAATAAAAAAAGTATTATTATAACAACCGAAGTAGTTTAAATACCGAATAAATAAATAGCTAGGTATTTGATCATAATATCCGCTTGTCTCGTCAATATGTTATATTTATTGGATTTGTTATTTAATTTATTTCTAGTATGCCAAGTACCTGTAATAAAAAGGCAGGCTACATAATATGCATTATTTTCCACGCCGCTGACTTCTGGTGCACAGAGGTGGAAGAAATTGAGCGAAACAAGAGTAGGAAGGCTCCTCGGCCAGCAATAAATTAAAACAACCTAAAGCCTCGCGATATTTCAATCTTCCTAAAAGGCCGGCAGCGCATCAGCAACGCCTCTGGTGTTGCAGGTGTCCATGGGCGACGGTGACCACTTCCCATCAGGTGGCCCGTATGCTCGTCTGCCTGCTTTGGCATAAAAAAAAATCGGTCAGAATAAGAGGTTCCAACAACGAGAAAGACATAATTAAAAAAATTATGTATGTACTACATTATTACATTTAATTAACGGAAAAAAATCTTCAGGAAAGCTCTTATGGATGTAAAAAGCATTTACCTACGGATATTAATGTTTTCTGTTTTCTTTTCACTGACATCTTCAAAATAGGAATCGAGTTTATTGTGGGCTTTTGCTTATAAATTATTTATAAAACTGATATTGTCTCACGTTTGGACCTTGCATGTATTGTGGTAGTAAGCGCCAAGGCAGAACACAAGTTTAAACATTTTTCCGACGGCATAAAGCATGTGTGTTATTATGAAATTGCACGCGTTATGCGCTCATCTAGCAGAACTAACCGCCTTTATAACTGGGTGGTCAAGGACAGGACTGCAGCCAGGGTGGTAAAGACTAGCCCGAACATTTTTACAAAACTGGTATTATCTGATCTATATGACTTGCACAAGTTTGGCTAACTTCTAAATAAAAATAATTACAAAATTTGATCTTCTTTAAACTTATTTCACACTAGCTGGTACCCGCGACTTCGTCTGCGTACTTTTAATCTCTTCATCTCTTTTTTTCGCAATAAAAGGTAGCCTATGTTCTTTCTCAGGGTCTAAAGATTGTCTGTGCCAAATTTCATCAAAATCGGTTGAGAGGTTTAAGCGGGAAAGCGTAACAGACAGACAGACAGACAGAGAGACAGACAGACAGACAGAGTTACTTTCGCATTTATAATATTAGTTGGGATAATGAACGAAGGAGATTTTTTATTAGTAAGTATTATTAATTGCAACTGATTTGGATCAGTTAAGCTATCTCTAGATCGTTTACTATGTTCTGCAGACACAGCTGAACTAATCAATATAAATAAATAATCATTTGCTAATAATAATGTAAAACAGAATTTAATACTGCATTTCAGGGGTAAGTACTTTATTAATCTGGTAATAGCATTGCATTATAAAGCAGGGTTCGTAGCAATTCATATTGACTAGCAGCATTCTTACAAAGCAACCACGTACACGTAGCATACCCATTCCGCATCGGGTCTTGAATTTGTCTCATAAGAGCATGTACATGATAATATTTCCTTTAATCTTTGTAACATACATTGGTTTGCTTCTGCTTTTATCTCGAGTAATACGTACCATGTATAACATAATCTTGTTATCCCAAATAATCCCAATTACACGACAAATATGTAACAATGTCTGTAAAAATTGTGAGCGAATATAATATTGTAAGTAAATAATAATGTGCGTATTATAAATACTCACAAAGAATACAACTTTTCTGAATAGAAAAGAAGGTACATTGGGGTGTCATTAATGGGACCGGAGGGAGAGTAACTTCCTGTAATCGATGAAGATGGATGCTTATTTTTGTGACATCTATCCTGTAACTGTATGTTATTCTAATAAGCTATCTAATTATTATTTAATTTTGAATTTGTTTTTATTAGTAGTTTAACTGGTTTTTCAATAGTTCTAGTAAGATTTACAGATAAAGTAAATAAATATCTACCTACTTATTGGTATTTGTTTTTGTGGGTAAGTATACATATGTATAGGTATACAAACATATTTTTATTGCACACATAGAGATATGGGATTGCAGCCCAAATACAAACTTGCTTATCAGTTTGGTGCCCAAACATTTAACTAAAATATCAAAAAGCACCTGCAGGATGCTTTTTATAAGTATTATAGTCTACGTCTACGGCGGCGCGTAGACCTATGCAAACCAAATGATATCCTAAGCATACATTTGTACTTTGAACAAGCATAGCTATGTAATTGTCTTAAACCACAACAAAAACCTACGCTTTCAAATATTAAATTTATTAGGAGCTTGCATGAATTTAATTTGTGAGACTATACCTTGTTAATATAACGAAATGAAAATTCGGATAATTAAATTTATAAATCGTGTAGGTACGTAATTATAACTAGTCACTACATTAGTCCATTATAAATATTTTGTATTAGGTATGGTATAACCAGATACATATCGAACTTATTTAACAATTGTAGATTGAGATCATTGAGATCTCCTGTAAAGCTTACACCGATTATTACCACTTCGTATTTCTAATGATCCACACTTACAATACCTAATACCTTTAGAACTTTATAGGAAGGTAGAATAAATAATTAATATGTAGTAAAGTGAAATAAAATAAAACCAATTAAAAATAATACAAAATATAGGTATTCGTACCAGAGCTCAACATCAAAAGAATGTAAATATTTTAAAACTTTGCAAATCATACGAACGCAAAGCTTTTCCACCGCCGAACCATTTTTATATTCGAATTGCAAGGTAATTCAATGTTAATGAAGGCGTGTTTTATACGCGTTTTGCACAAAATGCTGTTGTGGGACCTCGTAAACAGCGAAGATTTGGATTTCAAAAAAGTTTTTTTGTAAGGATTATTCTGTTTCTTGTTAGAGACACAAAGTATCTACAAGTGGCATCCTACCTAAGTGATCTCAAAGCAATCGGCTAATCGTTTTCTTAGAAATCAAAGATAAAAGTTTCTCTAGGTACGATGATATCTAACAAATTTTATTTAAATTATATTTTTGTCCTTATACCATCCCGTGCGACAGTTCGCGTCAAAATGTCTAAAAAAACTACAAAATTTGCAATTTTTTTCGCGGCCTCTACCTATGCATATTGTTACAATCTTCTGATTGTTATTTTCAAGCTTGAGTATCTCGACTAGAGGGCATATCAAAAGTATACCTACACTCATCACACGCAATGTAGGATTTAAATAATGTTAACACGCACTCCTCTCAGCTTCATTCAGTTTGCACGCTAAGCTCGTGGCCTCGGCCACAGGCTTGCTCAGTGGTTGTGTTGTAGAGATGTAAAATGTAGTTCCACAATGTGGTAGATTTAACAAAAACTGTAGAAAGTGGGATAATTTTTCGGAGCCTGAGTCGATTCTATAATTTGGATAGCCAGAAAAAATAATCATCTAGTAGGTAACTAAGGAGATTGGCTTATAATAGGTAAGTACTTATTACGTACTTATAAAAAAATGTCAAAAGAAAAATAATGCCTAATACTTAATTAATGTTATTTGTTACCATTACATACAAAATTGAAAAATATTATTAATTTGTTCGTTTTGAATTTACTATGCGTGTGGATATGTTTGGTACTATACTAGTCATGGTTATTTATCTCAGGCGTACGTTATTTGTAATGTTACAAAATAACTCTGTAATTGGAAATTAGTTCATTTACCTACCTAACTCCCATTAATAACTACTATCTACACGGGTAGTAGTTAATCATTACGTAATTGAAATACTATTACTGCTGTTTATTATTGATTTGATGAAATCAATGGATTTAGGTAGATTTAGCTAGCTATCACAAGTTCTATCTGCTGCTAGCTCATTATTCTTTTTATTATGCCCAATGCCCATGTTTTCTCAGTCCACAAACGCTATAATAAAGTAGCCGATTATTCTCGATAAATAATAAGTTTGGTCTGTTTCGGATTTTTTTGTTAGCAAAAACCAAAGCTTCACCCAACCCTACAGTGTGTACTTGCAAAATATCAGGGTAGTTAAGCCCCACTTTGCGGTGCCGCTGTGGGCCCAATTCAGCCGTTCCAGTTTTCTTGCTTTTGGCGACGCCTGAACTTGATAATTAAAGCCGAATGTAACTGTGCTTTGGGGAATTAAACTGCAAAAATATACGTTTCGTGCATAATTTATAACGATTGTATTGTAGTAAGAAAAAGTGTTAGGGCTTGATGCTGCGCTATACAGTTCGTCCAAGGGTATTGATGTTCCGTCCCAATGTATATTATGGCCTAATTATTAATGAAGATTTGCTAGTTCTTGTTCTGCGAAGACAATAAAACTATGTCACACTTCGAAGTGTGAGACTGTCTGCCTACACATAGGTTGAACAGACACGGCTGGCTGAAACCGAAACATATATTGAATATGAAACAACATAGCACCGGATTACAGCTTCGGGTTCTCCAGCCCGGAATGTAATTTGTTTATTGAGACGAAAAGGGACAATTTCATTTATTACTACTGGCAGGTGCTTTAAACTGCAGCGCTCTACCATAAAAACCACAAAGCTTGAAAGAGCTAGGCTAAAGTAACTTTATAACTCATAGGAAGAGAAATTGGTAACAATGGTGTAATGCTTTGAAATCTAATTCCTTGTTTGAAATGTTCTTGGAATTTGATTAAAGTATTTATATTCCTTGATTAAAGCATACCAAAACCTTCTAAATTAAATGACTTGTTTATGGCAGCCTCTTCCGTCAATAACCGTTTAAACGCGAAATCGTATTTATTGCGAAAAGGTTTTGTACATTTACCAACTGTATTACCTACAAATATGAACTGACGTCAAGTAACAGGCCTTCAAGATTCGTTTGCATTCACTTCACGTACATCGTCGTCAACTCAGTGGATAAATTTGTAGTGGTCATAGGAACATAGATTTGTTTGTTCGCTAGACGTCACCCGCGAGCCTTTTACCTGCGCTACATAATAAAATATATCTAATAAGACCCGACATTCCTGCAATACATTCTGACACTTGAAAACCGATAAACGGTTTCATAAGTTGTCAACCAAAGCTTAAAAGCTACAATGAGGTATCGTATAAGATCGCCGTCTTCAGGCAACTCAGAAAAAATACCTTCCATCGTAAGAGAGTGGCAGAACTGTAAATGTATTGTATACCTAAGATAGCACTACCTGAGCTTGAACGCACAGCCGGTCTCGGCTATCCTGCTATCTCCCTCTATCTATATATCGGTCTTCCTCCATTCTCAAAGTTGGAAATGCATCGGCGCAAGTAAACCGGTCTGGCAACGTTACCAGCTGTACAGTTTTGAATTTTACGTAGTTTTGCTTTAATTTCTTTGTCGACTACAAACTAAAGTATGCTGCTTAATACTCGTATTGTAATTTTATAAATGTATTTTCTATGTTTTATAACATTCATTCATTTCTATGTTTTTTTGTTTGTGATATTAAAAATTATTACTAGTCTGTATCACCATAACTACAAAAAAAAATAAGTACCTACCTACCAATTATGTTTCCACATTAATAAAAATACTGTGAAAAAAATACAGTCACTTGGTATAATTTGTACACGTAAACAAACGTTTGCTCGTTTTTAAAAAGCGAAATGTAGTTCCAAACTTTTTTCATGACGACAATCTGTCTTGTCCCTCATTCCAGTAACATCTGCACTGCAGCAGTATCACATGCAATACATGCAACGCATGTGTGCAAACTTAGCGTTCAGCAACGAATAAATAAATATTGGTAGATATTCTAATTCTACACACCCATCTAGCCCCAAACTACAATGCCATGCTATGAAGACCTGCTAATAGTATAATAAGTAGGTATAATTGTCATGGTGTAGTTGGAGACGCTACCGATTAGTAGTAGTAATAAGGATAAGTTACAGATTTAAGAATATATTTTGTAATAGAAAATATTGCGGGCAATACATTTTGCTATCTTTTCTACAATGCCCGCAACGGTTTACATGTTGGTCAAGTTTTTTAGGTGTATTTTGTAAATACCTACTAATTTAAATTTGCTTTGAACTTAAAATAAGAAATATACACCACAAATACTTTTTGCAACCTATATAGTACTTTTTTATAATAGGTACCTAGGTACATATAACATAGAAAATGGTAATGTTATAGAGCCGCCCTTGTGCTTGTTTATTATGACTACGAAGATTTTGTATACGTTCCAGGAAAAAGAAAATGAAATTGCTCAAGTTATAGCTTCCAGAAAACAAATCCCTTTTTTTTTCTAATAATTTGTTCCGGTTTCGTAACTAACTCTCACTTGGCGAATTTAATATACTTGGTTGGCGTTTGTATTGGATGAGACAATCGCTCTTTTGCGCGAGAATCGTATACATTTTTATCGAATAAGGTATTAAGATTACTAAAGCTTTTTGTGGAGGGTTCCTCCGGGTTAGTACCTACCTACTACCAGCATGCCTTTTTCTGCCGCCAAGCAACGCTATTGTGTTTCGGTTTGAAGAGCGGTGAAATTACAGGCACATGAGCCTCTGTATGCTTCAAGTTGATAAGCGCAGGGCAGTGCATCGTGGGACACTTTCATTTGGTGCGTGACTAAGGCAATGCTATAGGTGATGGTAACCACTTAACATCAGGTAGGTCATATGTTCCATCAGTAAGTTGTCTAAAAACCTACTCAATAAGTATGAAACAATAATAACTTATTCGCTAGTATAATATTTTATTTAATGCTAAACTACTGAGAATATCAATATACGCTTGTAAATCCACAAAGCACACTACACGAGTGATGGGTGGTGTGGTGAGAGGGATTGAAGCGAGATGCTTTTACCTGGCTAGAGCCTCTAAGGCTATTTTAGTAGCTTTTACCTGTGACCTATTTTGAAATACGTTCTCAAAACTTTACGTTGTCGCGTGGAAGCACGTACTAGAGCTAGATTTATAATTCCTAACTTTTAGTACCTTCCCTACAAAATTTACCAACTGATAAGGGGTCCGTCTGATTAAAATATTTCAGTCATTGTTTTGACAAGTCTCAAGTAGAGACGGATTTGTTTATAATATTTTAATAATATACATTTATTTACAACGAAAATTACAGTGTATGCAAGTATATCAAAACCGTAATATCGTAAACCGTAGCGAACGTTCTAGAGATAGAACAACTGATCCAAATCAGTGGCAATCGGAAGCATCCCCAAGACAGCAGATACATTGCTATTTGCTACGCGAAATGGCAATTATTACAGCTACATAGGTATTCATATTTATCTGCACCTACATAAGGCAAAGACGTTTCTCATCCTGAAATCGTTAGTTTTTAATTTTTAATACTTACCCACTTATTCTTTACAGGATTTACAGGTACTAACTTACTTGCTTTATTCGCGTGTAATATGTACATATATTTTATAATTATTAAATTTCCTTCACGTCTCGGCTGCCATCCGTCGCTGGCGCAGCCATATTGAAACTTGATAGTCGCGTCGTAGAATAATGAATAGTTTCCACGTATTATGCCCATCCACGCGGAATGGTGTATGCTTCCAGATTGACAAGTTATCTGATTCTGAGCTAAGTGAGATTATCACTAGCGACAGAAGATAGGCAGGACATAGGTCTCCCCTATACATTCCAGGTAGAACAACTCTGAGCCCTCTCTCTCATCCACCGATTTAGCGCGATCCTCGCGATGTCGGTCCCTTGGGACCTTCTCCTCAATCCTTTTATGAGGCGAAGATAACTGTCAATGTACCTCTCGTTCGCACCTAACTTATTTATGAAGTTGTGTGCAGTCACATTGCACACAGTTTAGCAAAAATATCATTTTTAACCGACTTCAAAATAAGGAGGAGGTTCTTAATTCGACTGTATTTTTTTTGGTTGTAACCTCATTTCTTTTTACTGGGTGAACCGATTTCGATGATTATTTTTTCATCGAAAGCACTGCTTGTCATGTGGTCTCATTTAAATTTTTGTAAGATCTGACGAGCAGTTTTTGAGTTATAAAAAACTACTCAACTATATGAATACTGAGTGTATTTGAAGACTGTTTTTTCGTGCAAGAGGATGATCCAAACGTTACTACTAATTTTTATACTTATGCAAACTTTTTTGTTGGAAATGTAGTTTGGGTTACAATTCAGTGATTTTATATCGTTCAAAAAGGCCAAACGTGCGAGGGAGAGGTACCTACCTACGTTAGCACTTGTCATCGTCTTATGTGAGATCGCTCAAGGATAATCTCCTTAGTTCAATCACTTTATTCAGGGAATCTCGTCGGTTCTCCAAACCAATCTAGTTTACGATTAGCATTAGAAGATAGGTCTTGTATTCACTACGTAGTGACTTATCCACAGATTAATGTAAAACACAATGTAATTATACGGCTATTTCATAACTTCGACGTTAATAGATAGTCATGAATTAATAATTGTACCGATAGACAGTCTTTTGTTTAACAGTTGCCAACTGGTTAAATTGTTTTTGTATAAATTGTGTGTATTGATTATTGATTGAAATAAATAATTCGTTGGTTTTATGGCGACGGGTGACAAAACGCGTAATGAAGTAATTTAAAACCACGTTTCCTGACGAAAATTTTGCATTTTGAAGCTTTTAAAATAATTAGGTTATTCCTGTAATATCTTTAATCTTTTTTTTAAGGATAAAATGCTTGCTGTAATTTATAATTTCTTTTCAGAGCTAGTAGAGATATTCTATTTTATAGGCTTTATACATGTTTTTGGAAAAGTATTTAATTTGTTTTATTTTATTTATTAGACCTAACCTACTTGCTGAACTAAAAGAAAAAGTCTATTTTCCAGTACCGAAAACTTGACTTTTTTATTTTACTCTTAAACCACCGCACCGTACACAATACTGTAGTTTATACAAACCCTGAAAATCTTTTGTGGTTTGTGTGACCTACTCACACTCGTATGAAAATATAGGTAGGTACACAGTACGGGTAAACGAGCCCCTTTAGTGTACTTTATATGCAATTAAATACCTACATAATACCAACATCCGAAATTTAATAGTATGCATGTTGATCGTGGTTAGGCAATCTTAACTCGCAGACTTCAATTACGAGGATAAAAGTGAAAACAGCTTATTGCTTTATTTTCACTAGTCACATTCAAGGTCAAAACGTGATAACAATGACTTAATATGACATACTGTGAATATGTTACTTAATCTACTGAGATGAATAACGTGTTTGATTCTTGCGACACGATTAATATAATCTGCAATAAGTTTTGGATTTGGGGATTTTTATAGTACTCCCCATGTTATTTGTAGACTGCTAATACCGTGCCTAACGCAAGGTCGTGTGAGTGGTCCAAAACATCAAAGATTGATTATCATCATCATCCTGAAAAAGTCCACCCATTAATTTATATGTAGATTTTGATGTGCCTGTAATTTCACCAGCAACCACGCCGTTCAAACCGAAACACACACAACGCTGCTTGGCGGCAGAAATAGTACTAGTACCTAGTACTTGTACATCCACTGACAAACCCTCAAAGAGATCTATCTACTCTTGTTAGTTAGTTAAAGAAATACGGGACAGACTTACCTTAGGTGCCCAGGAGCGGTTCAGATAGGCAACACATGAATGAGTTCGTCGTATGTCACTTGTCTAACTTTCACAGACTTCCAGTTTTAGTTCAGCTCATGAAATCTTAGCGAACGCTATGTTATTCTGGACAGCGTATTAAGTACGTAAATCTAAAGTAAGCTAATCTGAGGTACAGTCACCATTAAATAATATATTTGAACGGATCGATTGATGATTATTGATTGTAAATAGACATTTATGTTGTAAAAAAATACTACAAAGATCTCTCAGTACCAAGTAGACGGTGCCAACGAAAATTATTTCTCAGGATGTTTAAGGATTATTCAAATTCAAATTCAAAATATGTTTATTCAATAAAATCACAAGCATCATCTTGAAATGTAGTCAGACGTAGTCCCAATATTACCTGAATCGTTATATTAAATTATTTATCACACTAAGTAGTAGTTCAATATTACCACTGTTATTACCTCGAATACACACAGAGAAGCCAGTCCCTATTTAACCATTCGCTTTGTGAATTGGGAAAATTTACAGAGTTCGGACTGTAAAATTTTGTTTTAGACACATTAATTTTCAGGATGTCTTCTGCATAAAGTTAATAATTTATGATAATATATGTAGCGGGAATTAGTGTACAGCTGAAGTGAATGTGCCAAGCCAAGTCATAGCTTCACTTGACGGTCGGTGGTCGGAGGAAGTGATCTAATTTTGGCGCGTTCCTGAAGTAAACTTGCGTTACCCAAATAGGTGTCTGTAATGGCGCATTCGCGTTCCTAAAGCTACACCGAGTTTACCAACTATTCAATAATATATGATTCTACCACAGAGCTATCAAAGTAACCCCATTACAAGTAGGGTTGCCCAAATCAATGGCCCACGTTAAGATATAGCGCCGTTTTGCGACACTTGTGCCTAGTCTTTTTCAATTACTAAAAAAGGACAGTTGTTAGCAATCCTTAAGTAAGTTAGGTATTTAAATTTAAATAATAGCATTTTGGAGCACATTCATATCAGTCTGCTGTAAGTTGCCGGGAACGGTGAAGGTATTTTACTCAGTGACCTACAAGGTGGTAACTGATACAACGTCCGTGTGCCCGTTATGGTCCGCGTCATGGCGAGGTTCTGAAGCGTGGCAGCCCTGCGCTCAGGATGCGCGGAGGATGCGGTGCGCGCCACATGTCCACGCTACTCGGAAATCACGCACATGTCGTCAAACAAAAACAATACAACAGTTTAGTAACTAAAGCAACTTCGTTAGGTACGATAAAGCGCAGCAGTCACATAGTCCGATCCCTTTTTAGGATGTGGGTGTCTGAAAACTCTCAAACATCACGGTACAAAACATCGAGATTTAGAATAGATATAAAATATTTACAGGTCATTGCAGATTCCACAATTTTTTACTCGGTACAAAACATCCAGATTTAGAATAGTTATATAATATTCACAAGTACACACACACCTACAGATTTCACAATTTTTATATGTACTTTTGATTCGAGCTGCTCACCCGACATAGTCGCCAAAACTCACATTATTCACTACATATCGTTTGCGAGAAAATAAATCGGTTATAGGCTTGTTCCAAGTAATTTTGCTTATGGGGTACTTTTCATTTAATCTCCCTCGAAATCTAAAATTATTATAAGTGTATGTATCGTGTGTGTCCAAAATAAATGTATTTTCTTTCTTTCTTAAAAATAGTGTGAAAAAAGCTTTATAAGCAAACCTACCCAAGAAGCCCTAAATATAAATGTTTGAATTAATTCCTAAGATATTTGTCGATAATACCTACTAGCTTATTTCGTCCGAGGTATGTCCGAGGATCATAACTTGAAACTCATGGAAAAAATATAGTCTATAGATACTTAGATAGTCGGAGTTTTATCGACTCTCTTTTAGTACATATCTCTCGTATTTTTAGGTCGTATATTTTTCCTGCTGTCTTTTTGCTGCCTGTTTGCCAGCCAAATTAACTATAATTCTCCTGTCTTATAAAATTTTACATTGTTATAGCTTCCCGGTATGAGATACAAACAATAGATTCATTTTCATAATAACTATGAGTCTTTATGAATCTCCCCAGGAAAGCAAGCACGGAATAGCAATATAAAATGTACTTGGTCCAAAGTCCACCATCAATAAACGAACTGTTTGCTCGACTACTACTACTACACTGTTTGTGTCAGAATATTATATTAAATTATATATTACTAGCGACCCGCCCGCGCGCCCCTTCTTCGCACGGGTGCACATTATATCATGCATGTACCTATTATACATATAAACCTTTCTCTTGAATCACTCTATCTATTAAAAAAACCATATCAAAATCCAATGCGTAGTTTTAAAGATTTAAGCATACCTACATAGGGACATGGGGATATAGGGACAGAGAAAGCAACTTTGTCTTATACTATGTAGTGAGTCATTATTATTTTGAATCTATTTAATTTGATTTTGTCGACCAGTCTCGGTACACGATAGACTATTTTATTGCCTACCTGTTTTCGGATCACGGAATCAAGGAAATTGAATAAATATTTTTTCAGGGTACCCGTTCCGTATGGGGTCTGTCTGCGCTCTATTGTGATAGGTACCATTTCTTTGAGAGCTTGTTGAGAGCAGGTAGGTTATATTGTATTATCCTCGCGATTTAGATGACAAAGGCTAAGTTCAGTATGGTTTCTTTACCTGCGAGCGTATAGAGGGTATTAATATTCATTTCAAACTTAATAGGTATTGGAAATAAGGCAGATTTGCCAATAATAATTATATTTTTGTTCTTACAATAATATAAATATTATTGGTGTTTCTTTTTAGAAACACCAAAAAGTTTTCCTAAATACCTACATAAGTACAATATTATACCTACATAATATTATACTGACTATTGTTGAAATAAATATAGGTACCATAGTAGCCAAATTTTTAAATAATGTTAGCTTTGATTTATTTTTTATGCAAGTTAAAGCTCGAACTATTTTGCAATACTTGGAGCGAGCGAACGTGAGAACGTGACAAGGCAAGGCGCCTTTCATCCGGTTTCAGGCTCTACATTGAGCTTCCTCCGCATCATAACATACCACGCTCTAAAGCTTTTAGCTCTGGCATCTTTAGATCCTACCCCTAACCTCTGTTTGTCGTAAAATAATTTTTTGACCATCCAGACTACTTTTCTCCAAAATTTAACGGTTACCATTATCATTTCCGTATGTTGTCGGGGATTCCAAATAAAGTTACTGAATAAATAATAAAAATATGATTAAGAATAAAATAAGCTCACGAATGTAATCCCCGTGGGCACGGTAGCGACATTTCTTAACAATATTAACTAAAAGACGCGTTTAGGAGAACCCTAAGGAATTTGCTCTTTATATCATTTTCGTTGAATATTAGGATGCTCGGAGAATATTGAAATGACTCCGTTGAACCAATGATTCGCTTATAATAACCAGTGCCAGTGTAGTTATAACAATTTAATTATCAGATAAGTGATCTTAGTTATATTAGGAGCTCAATTTAAAACACGGCTCAAAGCTAGCCCCTGTCACTGTTTTTCTTTAAGCCAGATATATAGCAAACTAGTGGCGCCCCGCGGTTTCACACGCGCAGATTTAAATCCCGGTATTCCCACGGGATAAAAAGTAGCCTATGTGCTATTCCAGACTATAATCTAACTCTCCGCCAAGTTTCATCCAGATCCGTCCAGCCGTTCCGGCGTGGAAGAGTATCCATCCATCCATATTTACAAACTTTCGCGATTAAATATTAGTAGGATAGTAGGAATAGTTTAAACCTTGATCATTATCTGTGTATTATTATTTCAAGTATAAGTACCTATGTATTAACAAAAAAACCCGTTGGCTTAGTTTGGGGCTAGATAGGCTAGAACGGCAGATGAACGGCAGTTCATCTTCCGTTGCCGAACTGTCACGCACAACCGTTAGCCACACGGAACCATGCGTCCCAGAAACCCACTAAGAGACTACAGACTCGCTTGTATACTTAGTTATATCGTTGGCTAGTTGAGAATGTGACCCTAACTCTTGGTTTCTTAGAAGCTCTAGCGGAGCCTTCAGGGTCCGGCGACAGCGGCTCGCAATTTCGAGGTGCGATTGGCTATTATTTCATTTTTTTTCATTTCGGGGAGGTTGTTTGAAAGAATAATTCTAAAGTGACACGCATAAATACTGTTCGAACACAAATAATACAATAATATAAGGGAAATATGCTTGAGTCAGAAATCATTTTGGTATTAGGTAAACGTAAGACCAAACATACGAATACCAAAATGATTTCTGATTCGGGCATGTTTCCCTTATATTATTGTATTATTTCTGTTTGAACAGTATTTATGCGTGTCACTTTAGAGTTTTCTTTCAAACAACCTCCCCGAAATGAAATAAAATGAAATAATAGCCAATCGCACCTCGAAATTGCGAGCCGCTGTCGCCGGAGCCTTAACCAGTTTACTTAAAACTTCAGTGAAGTACCTACATCTTGTCATGTAAGTAAAAATAATACTCCGACTTCGCGAGCGACAGGCGTACAATTACGCAGTTATCACGAATGTGTTAGAATAAACTTTTTGATTTACTTCTTACGCAAGTCAACACCATACAATGGGTTCCGTAAATAATTAGTGAAGTATAAACAATTTTTTGCACCCGTCTGCGGTCAAGTTATGAAAAGTCTAATAAATTTATTATATTACTGAATTTTTTAATGTTTTTCTGGATGAAAAGTTGGCTGGCTGTTCGAAGTTATTAGATATCTTTTAGAATATTGGTCTACCGTTTAGTTAAATATTAGTTTCACCGCCATGTAGTTAATATAGCATAGCGACACATTGCTCAACACTTTGGGTTGACTTAATCTGGCAGAAGGTTGATATAGAAATATGAAACCTTTTTTAATTTCCGACGAAAAGTGTTACATTTCCGGCCCACCAACAAGCTGGGTTCCGGTAAGGGATCTTAAAACACAATCTAACTTTTTAACATACCGTTCTTACAAATTAGACCAACTTCTATTATGTACTTCTAGTCTAGCTTTAAACCAACTTGGATGAAGGAAATAGAGTGTTATGAATGAACTCTTTTTTTCTAAATATGTTATATATTTTTTTATTGATTTAATTATTAATTTACAATGCTTGCAGTACTTACTTATTAACTAAGCAATATTCGCCATTACTTGTCCATTCTCAAAATGACTAATTTTTATTAAAAGTAACACATATATACCTACAAACCTAGCAAAGTCACAATACAATATTACTTAACAAGGATTTTTAAATTGTTTGGTGTTCAGTTATAAACAAACCAAACGTAATTTACACGAAAAAAAACTTGTAGGACCAGACGATTATTTATGAGGTCAAACTACGGAACCCTACAAAATCCGAAGAATAATCTTCTTATAAATAACGTAGGGCATAATTTCAGAGCCATCTGTTTTGTGCGTATAAAATTAATGTTTCAACAACCAACCAATCCGGTGGACTCGATTCGAGATGGCCATATTGAACGAGGCCACTCAAGTTTATATTAAACTTATGTTTAATAGATAAAGCTCGATTCGATCTATCTGTTGCATAATAAGTCGTCAATAAAAAATAAAGAATAATGCACGTTGGGTAACTTCTAGTAACTGTAACTGAATGTCAACGCTCAGCTGCATTATTAAGTAGACAGTAAAAAAAAACAAGAAAATCAATGCTAAGGTACCTAAGCGAAAATATCAAATACATTGCTTTTTTCATGTCAAATTTATGTCACATAGTATTTTAGGAGAGATTTAAAAGTTATTATTTACATTTTTGTGATAAATCTGAAGCAAACATAAGCAAAAACATTTCATTTATTATGAATCCTCACTCGGCATAGTTGATTTTATAATCCTGTTTCAGACCCCATTTCCAAGAAAACAAATGATTTATTCCTTATTTTATAATTGGCTTGACGTTTATTACTAATCCTACTTTGCAAAGTGTGGAGTACGAAGTCTGAAAGTAGAAGGTTCCCTTTTGACAGCCTAAAAATAATTGTACTATGCGAAAATATTATAGCTGTACATATAGATTTTGACAATATTAGTAGGTAAGACACCCGCATTATCTCACGGTCTCGGCTTACGTACGCGTCGCGCTATGGACGCCTTCCCACAGTGTTTTCCACTTGTGACAGTCGCCATTACAATGCCGAACACGTGTTTACAAGTATGATGGAGCCAGCTAGTTAAACAATTGGTATAATTTATAAATAATCGGCTGAGGCTGCGTGCTTAGGACCTTAGTACCTACACAGTTTGAATTTCAACGAAGAGTCAAAAATTACCTAAGCCGAGTTTAAAAACAAACAAAAACTGAAAATAAAATTTAAGGCAGTCTGGAAATACGGTATAAGTAAGCAAGCCGGATGTTTTATTATGGAATGGAAAGGTCGAATGGATAGGTACTGGTCATACACATTATAGAAAATTTTATTCGTTTTAGCCAGAAAACAAACTTTGATTATAATAACTTAATAGGTAGATATATAAAACTGTTTTTTATCACATTGTCAAACCGAACGACACAAATATCAAAAAGAAACTCCTAAAACATGCCACGAATAAACATGGTAGTTGTGTATCTTAAAATGAATATTTAGGTATAACGTGTTTTTCATATTCAGATATTGAATCTGATATATTCGAATTACAACATTCCATCTGAAAAAATGCAAATAAGTTATTAAAATCTTTTCATACGAATATAATTACGAAATTTCCGGTTCAATTTCCATTGCTTCAAGCATTTCAGCGAAAAGGAAAAAGTGGCATAGTCCCCTTTATTAATTTTAAATATTAATATCTACTAAGTTAGATTTAAAATAAATAAGCGTTGCCTAGTAAGTCATGCACGATAGGAACGTGCCTTACGATGCACTGCCCTGCGTTCATCAACTTGAGGCATACGTCACATAATATGCAGATGCAGAGCATACTCCGCCTGTTTGTTTGCAGAATTCATACTCATGATTATACACTTTTAGTCAGCCCGAGCGAGAACTCCCTTCAGTTCGTTAAAAGTTCACTGGTTTTGCTGCTCCCGGACGGATTTTACAATAGTTTTTATCCGAAGCCTGTCACCGGGCTAGAAAGGAAAATCTAAACTGTATTTCGGGAAATTTACGTTTCGCTGGTTGACTGTAAAGTTTGATAATACACTATTTTTTATATATTCTTTGTTCTCCTTATTTTTGACAATTGTTTATTACATTTCGCCGTAGCCACTAAAATTGGCGCACTGTCTGTGCGCCAATTTTATGATATCACCGGGCTCGTACCACCATCTCTTGAAGCATTCTTATTTCAATATTACTTTACTTTTTGATATATAAAGCTGACTCTGATGCAGTTGATCTAGGACATTGACTTAAAAGTAATATTGAAATAAGAATGTTTTAAGAGATGGTGGTACGGGCCCTGAAAAGGGGTTGAATTAAACGTTTCATAATAGGAACTTGATTCAGGGACAACTAGGAATTTTCAACACTTGAGAAACTTAAAAATCTTAATTTAACAAAGTATAGTATGCAACTTGAATAAAGAGGATTTATATCGAGGGCCGAATAACTTGCGTCGGTCAGGATTCTCATACGTGCGTCATCCAATATCATGAAACTAATCATCATGAATTAGAATCTTTTACTTGCTGGTGAACCATTTATGGCCCTTGCTTTAAATCCGTCCTTTATTCACTAATTTTTTAAATTCGAAAACAACAAGGAGCCAACCTGAATTATTTCATACCAATTTACTTACAAATAATAAACAAGGTATTTTCCGTGTGTCACTTTTTCTTGTCAATTTCTTCCACCACAGCAGAGTCCATAATGTATTCATTGCCAGCTCCAATGGTAGGATTTTCAGACATATATTTTCAGCTTCGTCAGTACGTTGTCTTCCCAGCAAAAATATAATCAGCCAAGCACGAGCAATGCCCGTATTGAACCACGTAATATTTGAGATAGATTTTTGATTCTGTCTTGAAATAGATTTTGGCATAGACAGTATAGGTCACGTATAAAGAACGCTGGAAGGAGGGGGAGGGGGTGTGATGGCGCGAGTGTTTTGTATGCTGCGCAAACACATCCCCACCATTGTTTTCCAGCTTTATTTTTAAATGACGCGACCTCTAAAAGAAAGCAAAATTTCGTAATAGATCCTTCCAAATGGTATATCTAGGTAAGTATCTAATGTGATTTGTGTGTTCGAGTGTCTAACAAAATGATGAGAGTCCACATAAGCTTTTCTGTTCTCTATCCAAGGCTATCTAGGTAAATAATGTGTTAGGGTTAGTTATGCTATTCAATTTCCCTTCAAGCTATTTTATTCCAAATATAGATAGTAAGTAGGTACCTACCTAGCTAATATTGCGTCTATCTTTAATTTTCATCTAGGTAGGTACCTACTTACCAAGGTATTCGTTACTGTAGGTTGATGTGATGACCATACGAGCTATTAGATAGGCTGCGATTATGGGCCTGCGTCGCTCGTCGTGTAGAGCTCAGAAGCCTCGCACGCGACCTCGTGTCGTTGACCCTGCGCCCGCGCCGATGCCGTTGCGTCCTCCATTGGGTGTCGCCTTAGGGTTGGCACAAGGCCTTATGAACATAATATAACAAATAAAATGCAATTTTCACGAAAAACATATCCACCAACTCTGAATGACGGATACAAGAGTAAAAGCAAGCGAAAGGAAGCGAACCAGTGTAAACTTCCTAGCTAGAATGAGCGAAGGCGTGCGAGCGCCTCGCATGGTGGTATCCCAAAACCCTAACGGCGAAGCCCTAGACTTGCATTCGGTCCATACTCGACATAACTTATGGGTATAACCCATGTTTTAAATTTTAATAGGTATCGGATTTACTCCCATAAACGATATTTGATTCGGGTCTTTTAATAAACTTGCCTGAATACCTATATATTTTCTACTGTTAATCCTAGAATATGGACTCACGACATTGTTAGGACCGCGAGAAGTCGGTGGATGGAAAGCGCTAGGAATCGTTCTCCGGAAACGTATAGGCGTACGTTTGAGCGGGATCTCCTAACACAGGTATATATTTACTTAGAAGGAGATCTCAAGTTACTGAGTAAAAATTTTAATTTGTAAGAAAGGCATCGAGTATACGTCCAGCAATGGATTTCTTTAGGCTGAAGATGATCGATGATCCTTAGAAACATTAGTTCATATTATTACGAAATTTCTTTGAATGATGTCAACCCTAAGTAAAGATGTTGACGTCTTTAGCTTTAGTGCGTAGAAACGGGACAGCCTCTTGGGGAATGAAAGAGATAGAATAATTATTAAAACAGTTCTGCTCCTAAACTAGAATCACCTAGCGTACTACAATTTTAGCACCTAGTTGGGTAGGTAGGTACTTTACATTGTAAATGTAATAATTAAAAATATTTAGTTTATAGTTATAGAACAAGTAAGACATGAAAGAACAAGAAAAGAACAGGTAGTTCAAGATAAAGAAAATAGCTTGATCCACAGGCACGGTAGATATCCCCTCGCAGATTATCTAGTACCAAGTACCAGCTCAAGAAAAAAAAAGTGAAACGGAGCTAATTTCTGTATAAATGATGCTCGGGGCTAATGGCTTTTCTGATAAAAGAGCTGATATCAATTTAAATTTATTAGCCATTAGTAGGTACATTAACGAACATTACAGAAAATTTCCAATGCACTATAATAGTACTATGACAACTGAACACAAGTACGAGTAGGTCCGCGAACGGGTGCCAAGTTCCCAGCTAGTTCCTTGATTCTTATCAGCTATGGGAACGTACACGTTCTATCACTAATTCAGAAGAACATTTTTCAATTCGTTGATATTGAAATTTCCAATATCTAAATTCGGAAGTTAGCATCGACTGAAATCGCATGAACTGAACCTCTGGCTCGGTCCAAGAAAGAACAAGTCAGATTCGTCCATCTTATTTTATGATGTCCTTCCTGAATCTTAGTAATGGTCCTGTCAATCTCCGGTTCAATAATCTTCTAATTCTACTATAATAAATAAATAAATAAATATTGGTGGACTTTTCACACAGCACTATAACACACACTACACACACACACACACACACACACACACACACACACACACACACACACACACACACACAGCACTATATATATAGCAAACTAAGCTTATGCTTGTGATATGGGAACCAGATAGCTGATATACTACTTACATACTTTTTTTTGTAAATATATAAAATATTATAATAACACCCAGACAGAGAACAAACATCTATGTTCATCACACACAAATGTATATTCACGGTGGGAATCGAACCCACGACCTACGGCGCAGAAGGCAGAGCTACTACCAACTGAGCTACGTAGGCTGTCATATAGGGCGGCACGCGGCACTATAGGAGTTTTGAGTTAGTAGCTAACCTCTGTTTTTGTCCACAGTGGGCATATCAAGAGCAGAAGACGAGCAGCACGACGCCAGAGAAGGTGACGATGTCACTATGCAATGCCGCTTCTCACTGGAACCTGCAAATGGAGACCCCCTCACTTACTACTGGGTACGCAGCACGGCTAGCGGACACGACAACGTAGCCATCGGGAACATACCGCTGGAGACTAATTACAAGTAAGTTATTTAATCCCGCTTTACCTATAGGAGTAGTTAGCTAGGTCAGCCCCGGCCTGTGAACTAAACTCTAATAAGGTTTCTTACTATTGGCCTCATCAACAAACTCAAAGCCGCACAAGGGGCTATGAAGAGAGCTATGCTGGGAGTTTCACTACGAGATAGTATAAGAAATGAGGACATCCGTAGGAGAACGAAGGTAGCTAATATAGCTCTCAGAATAAGCAAGTTGAAGTGGCAATGGGCAGGTTATATCTTGTTGTTACTGTTGTTGTTAAAGGCCTCAGAACCGTTCTTCCTGGAAACGAATAGGGGAGGCCTATGTCCAGCAGACTCCTGTAGATGATGATGAAGCAAAACTTTTTTATAAATTAAAACCTCATTTTGTCGATCAATCAATAACCTTTTATTACATATTAGGTATTACCTAACTCACTGATAAACCAGTTGTTTAATTCAGATCAGTGATGTAACTATTTACCGCTTGAAAACAATAGTGGATGATTTGAAATTCGAACACATTTGTTAACTTTGGTCCTTAATATAACGCCATCTGGCAAATCTGGCCCCAAACTAAGCACACCATATATTAACCAGTATATAATTATATAACCAGAAAAGCTAAAAGCACACAATTATTATAAACGCGAAAATTTGTAAGTGGATGCGTGTTTATAATTTGTTTCTCCGACTCATAGCCGCAACGGCTGAATGGATTTGGATTAAACTTAGATCAGCCAAAGTCAGCCAAACGAATAATATAATAATATTCTTCGTATTTAAATATCTATTTCTATATTCTTTGTATTTTTTAACTTGATTTTCACTTTGTTTTGCAGAGTTATATACAAACCAACGGAGGGTCAATTCGACCTTATGGTGGCCAACGTGTCGTACGAACGGGACAACGGGAGGTTCGAGTGCCGGCTCAAAGCTGGGGGCACTGGGAGGAATCTGCATGCACAGGGCCATGTCCTGACTGTTCTGACGCAGCCCCGGGCGCCTCTGCTGTCGCCTGGGACGCACGCACAAGCGTACGAAGGCCGGGAGTTGAACCTGACCTGCTCAAGCTCTGGTGGATCACCCGAACCAACAATCAAGTAAGTCAACATTTTCTGCTCTCGTAGGATCGAGCGGCACAACAGGTTTTTCCCTTTCTCCTCTCAGTCAGCCGTCATCTAAGCACTTTATTCAAGATGACATCATCTTTCATACTCTACTTCTATATCCATCCACATAGGTACCATGGTATGCATGGTACCTATGTGGATGAATATACTATCTAGTATTTCTCGAAAATAAATGTAAACTAATGTTATGCTCTTAATTGATTGAGTGAGCGAAGCGAAAGAAAATCTTACAATCTACTTGGGCGATTTGGCATTTTATGTATGTATGTATGTACGTTTGTATGTTTGTATGTTTGTCCGAAGATAACTTGAGAACCGTTTATCCGATCTGCATGAAATTTGATAAGTGGATAGCTTGTATTTGAGAAATTTACTGGTAAGTATATGGGTAGATTCGGATGAGGGGTTATTGAAATATGGGTTTTTTTAAGGGGGCAAAAATTTAAAAAGTTTCCCAATAACAAAGTTACGTGTCATATGAAATGGCTTGGCTTGGTCATTCCAAAACCATTTTTTTTAATAAATAAGAAGGTACTTGGCTCTCATTAAATAGTGATAGCGACCTGTTCTGATGATGGAGCCAAGGTCTGTTCAACGGAACTCTTCAATAAATAGGCCAAATAATTCAGTTGAAATTTGGTTACCATATTTAGTTAGTAAGTGACAGCCAGAGACAATTCCAAACACAATGTTTGGACTTGCCTCTGACTACCACTTACTTATATTTTCGGAGCTTTCGCGTCGCTTGACGAAATCTCAGTTCGGGGCGAACTACTAGTTATGAGTAATTATGAGTTACTCAGGCGCGCTTAACTTGTAAACCCGTCGTCGTGGAAAAGTAATTTTTGCTTCGGGCGAGTAAATCCCTCAAAATAATCGCTCGCGAAAATAATGATTAAAAATGATTCTTTTAAGGACTCAGTTTTGAAGTTTGGAATCCTAATATCAAAACAATTATGCTCTCGCAAAAATTATAAATAACACACAATCCCTCACAATTATCTCATAGGTATTTGTGAATAAAAACCTCGGAACTCGATAAACATACATCAGTTAATATTTCATAACAAATTAAGTTACCGAGAATAGATAGACATACATTTGTATAATGAATAAAATTTTGTTGCGCGGATATTCAGTAAATTTTGTAAAGCTTTTTTATGATCACGCCGCGTTAAGAGTTATACTCGTATTTAAATATTTTCACTGTTATAGGAAATGGCAGGTGTACTGTCAGTCTGGGGAGACATGTCCAGCAGTAGACTTCTTCGTGGTAATGATGATGATGAACATCACGAAAAGGGGTAGAAAGTCAAAGTCAAAATATGTTTATTCAATAAAATCACAAGGACCATCTTGAACTTGTGGAACTAGTAGTCTAAGTTTTATCGGAGATTTCCTTGAATATTTTTTTGTGGCTTCGAGCGCTTTTTCGTGCTATGAGCGAGTTAGTACAATTCAATTGCTAAATATATCAGAATAAGGTGAGATTTCAGATATATTCAGATTTCAGATTTCAGAACTATTAGGTTAGTGGTCGGTCGTTCATACGGTAGAGTAACCCATACCAACGAGATCAATAGTCAATCGCTGCCAGATTCAGCGTTCCCAAAATACTATGGGGGCATCGCTATGCCGAACTGCATGCGTATGATGCTGATTGGTTTATTCAGTTACAAACAATTACCTGCTAATTAAAGGATGAAATTAAAATTAACAAGTAATTCAGTCAATAATTTAATATTAGTTTCTAAATAGTTAATGTTATTTCAGTAGTTTACGCACTACTATGCCGAGTACTATATTATTTGTTCTGGTGCTAAGTCTCTACCAACAAAATATCTACAAAGACTTAAAATTTCCATGTAGGAAGTAGTTCTACGAGTATGGTGGGTGATGGATGGGACAAGAGTGTGGTGGATAGTATGGTGATGGATGGGATAGCTTGGCCGATGAACGATAATAATCCGTCTCTACAAAACGAAATGGAAATCAAAATTCCATGTTTATTAACTACAGCGTTTACACTTAGTTCAAATGCGCAAAGACATGGACACCAACATGGGAAATGTGCGAAAGCCAATGCGTGCGGTATCGCGAGAAAGAGAGAGAGTGTTGACTTTCGCGGACATGAGCTGAGTGTAAACGCAGCAAAAGAGAACACCGTTACGTCACTGCAAACCTCTAGTCTAATAGCAATTACTTTTATAACGTTGTGTAGCAAAATGTGAAACGAATTTAATTAAAATGGCTGTGAGTATCGAACAACCTTTCCTCACACCTCGTCCCCGCAAACCCGTTTCCTGTTCCAGAAAGTTGTGGTTTGTTACAGATTCAGGGCCTGTGCTAACACACGTCAAAAACCGCAATTACATTGTGCGTAACCCTTTGTTAACAAAGCAACAGTATATTTAGCAATTAAGTATTCTATCAAGAGTGGGCTATGATGGCTAAGTTTAAATGAGATAGGCTGATTAAAATAAATTATAAAAACTTAAGTATTGAGAAATTTCTCCAAACAGATGGCGGTAGCCGAGGTCGGTACATAAATAAGGGAACGGCGCAGATCAGGCGAAGTATTCTTTCATTTACATTACAAAATCTGTATCCGATTCGACAAGTTTAAAACCTGGAGTTTCTTAGGGTTTTTTTGTACTACATGCTGATGGAAACAGCAGATGGCCACCTGATGTTAAGTGGTCACCATCACCAAAGGCATTGCCTCGTAAATCACGTAAGATAGGACCATGCCCTACGATCTACGATGCACAGCCCTGCTTCCATCAACTTGAAGCATTCAGATGTTAGGCGTCAGTGCATGTGATTCGCCGGCAACCACTCTTCAAATCGAAACAAAGCAACGGTGCTTGGCGGCAGAAAAAGGCATGGTGGTAGTAATTGCCCGGACGACTCCTTCACAAAGAGCTCTACACTCTTCACTAGGAATCTGAAGTCTGACAATGAACCCTTATATTGACATGTAGGTCGTCTTTCTGGCCATCCGTCGCGTTTCACTTGCATACAATTTTTTACTTGGTTCTTTAGAGTTAATCAAACAATCTCAGAGAATGCACAAAATAAATTTAAAAATACCAGTCTTTATGTCCCTATCTGTTATCCATTGCATTGCTACGAAATAAGCTGGGGAAAATGCGCAAACGTAAATATACACGTATAATTATTTGACGTGAATACCGAATAGTACTGCAAGTATAATTTTAGCTCGTAGGCGATTGTTGCATTCCGGTCTGAACTACAGCAGAATTACTATAGTCATTATCTAACGTAACTTACTTCTCACTATCTGCGCGGTTGCTGGCAAGCTCACCGTTCGGAGGGGCCAACACGAGTTATTTAATTAATAACGTATGAAAACTCACCTCAGCGAGTCGTGAATATTAGTTTAAAACTCTATTAATCTATTCGTGCACTCAGCTCTGGTCAAATTAAATGTCAGTTAACCAGGCACCTTGCACTAGACGAGATAATATAATCTGAGACTAATAAATATAAAAAAAGTTTTTTATACCTTAGCAGAAGAGTAATATTCCGGGATAAAACGCAATGGTTATTGTTATTGATATAAAACACTTTACTGTAGGCTGCCATCTGAATATTCAACCAATATTATACGTGCGAAAGGTTTCTCGATAGCTTAGAACCTTCGTAGTTGAATCACGCAGCAGCTGAAACGATTGACAAGAAAAATACAACTTTAGTCGTATATAGTCATGCAAAATTGTGATAGCTGATATCACAATTTTGCATGACTTTACGGGTAGAGCTCATGTTACATGGGTTTATAATAATACTAGTTGCGCCCCGCGGTTTCACCCGCGCGGAATTAAATCCCGGTGTTCCCACGGGGTAAAAAGTAGCCTGGGTTATTCCAGACTATAATGTATCTCTCTGCCAAGTTTCAATCAGATCCGTCCAGCCGTTTCAGCGTGAAAGAGTAACAAACATATATCCATCCATATACTTACAAACTTTCACGTTTATAATATTAGTAGGATATCTGACTGATCGAGCTTTGCTCGGTTTCATAGCAACGCCATCTACTGAAGTACTCGTAGCTTAAAAAAATAGCATTATTACATTATTACTCGCCAATAATAATAGATGTCAAGAAGAGTCATGTTTATGTTTAAGTTTGGTTTTTCATTGTTTGAAAAGACTGAAAAAAATACATTTTCTTTAAATGAATCCTAGCTATATCGACTTATCGCCCTCGAAACCCTATCTGCATACTAAATTTCATCAAAATCGTTGGAGCCGTTTCTGAGATTCAGACTATAATAAATAAATAAATAAATATACAAGTTAACTCGTTTAAAGGTAATTCGATGTAGGAAGTTTACCATAAAAATTGTATTAGTATAATTGATTATTATTTAATATTTGTGTATGTAACTGGTACTGGTTATTTCACTCGCAACATTATGTTTTTAAAGCCTTGGCTGATTTATTTATAGCTTTTTACTTATAATTTTGGGTTTATCATAATTGCTGCCTAATGACCATCGATCAAAGAAAGTACAAGTCAAAAAAGAGACTAAATTAGAGTAAACCCAATGAACCAATAATATTCGAAAAACGGAACATTTTAATATTGACACGGAACCCATTAGACCCGCTTGATGGATTTACCAACTCAGAGCTGATTTATCGTGTTTATTTTATAGTAAATGGGACGTTTTATTTAAACTCGAAAGCCTTTCCGACTGTTCTTCGGAAGTGGATGCAGAGTGAGACTCACTTCACTTTTGATAAATTACGGTTTACTGACAGACAGTTCATTTAAAATAGATTGAAAGTAGGTGTTTGCGACCTTGTTCCCCTGCAAGATTGTTTCGCGTCATTGAAACTACGACAACCCTTTCACTATACGTTGCTCGAAAATTCTGAGCTCACACACATTAAATGCCAATAGGTTTTGTTATCAACTTGATCAGTGTGACCCGACTTCGTAAGCTTCTTTAGTGATGTTTTTCGGTTATTTTTGGCCTACAAAGAAAACGGAACCCCTATTAGAGGATCACTTGATGGATGCCCGAAGGGGATAAAACAAATATAAAAACACACGGTAGACATTCGCTCTCAAGTTCTCTTTGTTCTTACTTAGTATATTCTACTCAGGATCCTTTGAAGATGTTTTAGCTATACCTTAGCTTATGAAATACCTTAGTATTTCAACGGTTTTTGAGTTACACTGTGTACATAACCTACAATATTAAATTGTAACAAGGTTCATACAAACGAACGGTAGGAACCAAGTTGTAAGTTTGTTTCCCTTCTAAGCATCTAGTTATAAGACTTTGCAAAGTGATCCTTGTGATTCAACTAAATAAATTTATTTTGATTTTGACTTTGACTAATGTACACCCATATACACACCACACATACATCCGTTATTCCAAATAACGTAGAACATAATTCCAAATACCTACTTCGTTATATTATTGGAATAACGTACTAGGTTACTTTTATCCGGGGGTAGAACGGCGAGTGATTCAGCGGCGGATGCTAGTTTATGAATTGCATAAAGAACAACGATTTGTGTATGGGATGAACATCCCAAAAGGTGCGCTTACACGGATATTTTTTTAAACAATAATTGCTCAGCTTATGCCGAGATTGCCGAGAATGCCAGATTGATCCATGCATTCATTATTGAATGGATCAATCTGGCTGGAGTAATTGAATGGAGGCTGCATAATATCACTCCACTAATTACTCCAGATTGATCCATTCGTCATTCCTATTGCCGAGCAATTATTGCTCAAAAAATTTTCCGTGTAAGCGCACCTTAACTTTACAGAATTGTGTTTCATTTATTTTATGTTTCATTTGCTTTATATTATCCATATACTAACTACTATCTATACCGTAGACATCATCAGACTATATTCAAAACATGTATGGAATGAGCATGACCAACATAAAACTTTATTCGCAGATGGTACCGCGACGGGTCCACCTACCCCATGGACGCGAAGATAGTCCACGCGAAGGTTCGGACCGAGCCGACTACCGCCGTGCTTGCAGTCAGTCCGACGAGAGACGACGACGGAGCCACGTATCGCTGCGTTGTGTGGAACCGCGCCATGCCGGAGGGCGAGCAACTCGACGCCACTATTGAACTCAACGTCAGCTGTGAGTAGAAAGTCACACCAATCCTACTTTACTTTGTATGCCATGAAACAACTTTGTATGTTAAAGGGGCCAACCGCGATCTCTCGAAGCATTCTTATTTCAATACTAGCGATCCGCCCGCGCGTCTGCTTCGCACGGGTGCACATATCATGCATGTATTATACATATAAACCTTCCTCTTGAATCACTCTATTTACTAATAAAAACCGCATCAAAATCCGTTGCGTAGTTTTAAAGATTTAAGCATACATAGGGACATGGGGATATAGGGACAGAGAAAGTGACTTTGTTTTATACTATGTAGTGATAGTGATTACTTTACTTTTCGATCATAAAGTAGACTCTATGCAGTTGATATAAAACATTGTCAGTAAAGTAATATTGAAATAAGAATGCTTCAAGAGATGGTGGTACGGGCCCTGATCGACAAGCTAGTAAAACCACGGTCTTAAGGCTCCGGTGACAGCGGCTCGCAATTTCGAAGTGCGATTGGCTATTATTTCATTTTATTTCATTTCGGGGAGGTTGTTTGAAAAAATAACTCTAAAGAAACACGCATAAATACTGTTCGAACACAAATAATACAATAATGTAATGGAAACATGCCCGAATCAGAAATCATTTTGGTATTAGTATGTTTGGTCTTACGTTTACCTAATACCAAAATGATTTCTGACTCAAGCACATTTCCCTTATATTATTGTATTATTTGTGTTCGAACAGTATTTATGCGTGTTTCTTTAGAGTTATTATTTCAAACAACCTCCCCGAAATGAAATAAAATGAAATAATAGCCAATCGCACCTCGAAATTGCGAGCCGCTGTCACCGGACCCTTAAGGCTCACTCAAGGCGCTAAGAGCTTAACCAACGAGCCATAAGACCGTGGTTATACTCGCTCGTCGATCAGAGCCTTTCGAAGCAGGACCAAACCACACCCAATAATATTCACATCACACCTTTAATCATAAACAATCAATTTTTTTAAGATGTATGATTTTTTATGCACGGAAGATAATAGTCATGTATGTGCCCTCAAATCTCTTGGTACCCAAGAACGACTTTCAGATTTTTAGAGGACGTCTGGGTAGTAGTTAGACATTACATTTGGCATATACATTTTGCAGTAGTTAGTATTGTTATACGATATAGGTTACAAGCCAATCGCCGCTGCTGTTAAAAAAATGTATGGTTTCATAATTCATTTATTGCGAAAATGGGTACAAGTTAAACATGTCAATTTCAATTTATAATAATTCAGACATATTCAGCTTTAACAGCATGCAAATTTTGAAACATATTTTAACATAAATAGATATTGATTAAAAAAAAAGGTTTCCTCGCGATGTTTTCCTTCACCGTTTAACACGCGCACAAATTTTTTTCGATAGGGGAAAAATCCATTGGTGTACGACCGGATTCGTACCTAAGACGTTACAATCGGAAGATGGGGTCAAGTCCTACTACACCATCGGTGCCCTTTATATCAGGCCGGTGCCAGATATGTATGAACTTACGTGATCACTGTGCCGCACGCTTAGTAAGGCACGAGACAGTGAAGAGTTTCTGGTGCCTCACTAAGCGTGCGGTTCAGTGATCACATAAGTTCATACATATTATTATCTGGCACCGGGGTCAGTGTCATGCATGTTGGGGCGTGCACACTAGAGACGATTACATACAACATGTTTTCTAGTCTGTGCTTTAGAACACTGTGGTTTTTTAAAGTATTGACAACATCTGGAATGTTGTTTAGGGCAGCCGTCTGAAAAGCTTCGTCGGTGCGACACTATTGTGCAAACAAATTATGGCAACGAATTTTAACGCTTGCTGCTTCGGGCGACGTGACTTCATCTGAGTAGAAAGTTGTTAATTTATCGATTGTACAACACTTTCTTTTGATAAGTAGCTACGATTCGTTTCGACGTAACTTCCTGCCATTCCGAATTTCAGATAAGATAAGTAAGAACTTCAACTTCAACGAGTTTAAAAGGTCATCTATAAAATATTTGTATCAAGTGCATGAAATGAACTTTACTCCTAGCTAGATGCACTTGGCCTATCGCCACGCAGTTTTTTCTAAATACAATATATTAATTCTTACGTCATAGCTGGTTCATTGGCCGTAAGTTGGGTGATCAGAACAGAAAAAGCCATTTATAACTCAGAACGAGATCAGGATAAAACAAATACTGTGCAATTTGTGACCTCGTTCGGATTCTGATAATATTACTCATATCTCTCATTAGTGTGAGAATGGTATGAGTAAGATAACGGGAAAATCTTAAATCCGGTGTATTGGTAAAATGGCCTAGTTATTTAAAAAGCGGTGACCGTCATTATGTTATAAAAAAATGTGAAAAACTATACAAAAAAACCAGCAAATTAAGAAAAAGAAAAATAATAAATTAAATTCATTTATTTATTATTTTTATACTTCTTGCATCAGCAAAATTTTCTAGGGTTTATCAAAACCCAAGAATTTTTTTTTACTTTAACCTTTTTGAAGGATTATTTCCCATAACTGGTAGGACATTGTAGAATCAAATGCCAGTCCATTTATATTCACCGAGATCCGATATGTTTGTCCATCTATTGCATCGCACTATCCATCTCCATCATAAGATCAGCTCGTAGTCAGCATAGCATAGGCCTGTGACTGTTATCAGAATCACAGAAAACCGATGGTTGCCGAGAATTTGAAGGGCCAATAGCTATCGCTTCTGATTTAGTAACAAATATCATTCATATTCAATGTGGCAATGCAGCCAGCGAATCGTTTTCGATTGGTATTGATTCAGATCAGTTGATCTATCTATAAATCGTCTGCACAGAACTCTACTGTTTTACATTGTATTTTGTACATACATGCATTCACTGAATTTACTTTCCTGAGCATTAATTTATCATTTAGTTTAACCACACACATATCCTTCAACGTTCAGTGTGTCAAATGAAAGTTTTCAAATTTATTAGCTCAAAAAATGGGTCACGAGTTCGCTGGTGTACACAAGGCAAGTACTTCAAACCCACACCAGGCTGTGGTCAAGTACAAAGTCTACTGAAAAGTATAGCTGTAGGTACCTATTTAATTTTAGATTTACGGAATGTTGTTACCAGGTAATTATGGTGTGTACACATAATTACTAAACCAGCTGAAATCAATTAACATAACGATGTAAATGTCCATGTAAGGTACACATGGACATTTCCATCGTTCGCCTATAAATATTAAAGTTATAGGATGCATTATCCTACTACTATTATAAACGTGAAAGTTTGTAAGTATGGATGGATAGATGGATGGATGTTTGTTACTCTTTCTCTCCAGAACGGATGAACGGATCTGGATGAAAGTTGGCAGAGAGATAGATTATAGTCTGGAATAGCACATAGGCTACTTTTTATCGAGTGAGTTTATATCGGGATCTAAATCTGCGCGGGTGAATTCGCGGGGCACAACTAGTATTTTATATTGTGAGTCTGTAAAGAAATAGGTCACTGAGCATTCAATGGTAACCTCTCTGATAATAAATTAGATACACAATATGAAAGCTGAAGAAAAAAAAAACAATTTAGAATGTTTTATAATATTTATTAAAAAAAATTACCTAACATAGTAAAATAGAATAATGAATAAGCCTTGATATAAATCCTGCGATTTATCCTATTTTATCAGATTCTATTTCTACTAAAACCTGAATATATTTCGAAAGTTTCGATGGGTTGATGTTTGGATGTTTTGGCACGTCCTGTATTTATTAGGTTGAAACTTTACATCATATAGCTCGTAGCCTGGGTAAGCTAGGCATGTTGTTTTATACCGATAAATTAAAATTACTCGAGGATCGAACCCAAAAAGAGAAAACGCATGAGAGAAAATGTTGGTGCCATAACCATAACACGCGAATGAAGCTCCGGGCGACAGCTAGTACCTGATATAAGTTGATGATACTAGAAACTAAAAACCCCAAACATGGCCCAACCTACCCCTTTAAAGCACGGACGAGCATGACAAATGTATAAAGGTTCCGCCTAGGGCCATTCGTCTGCGGAACCCTAAAAAGAAATGAGCTGTTTGAGCAAAGGCCTTTCGCACATAAATGTCCTGCATAGAGTGAATCCTTCTGCGGCGCCAGAAGCCATCTAGAAAACTCAAAAGCCCTCGGCAAATAAACTCAAACATGTACATTTTCAACGGGCGCCGCGACGAATGAAACTACGCATAATTTATAAACGGACCAAGTGGACGGACAAATTTAATGAGAAAAGCTTTCCTACATGATTTATTAGGTTTAGGTACTAACTACATATTTACATTTCAATATGAGATACATTATTTTATAGGACTTCTTCAAATTAATAAATCAAATCAATTGATTTGTAAAAGCTACACCCACTTAACCTATTCATCATTTGAGAGAACGTGTCTAATAACAAAAAATAACACAAACAAGTTGCGGCTTTAAGTTATTTTGATAAGAAAAAAATATTACTTATTTATTTAAATTAAATTAAACCCAAATTAAATGAGTACCTAAAAATAAAATAAAGCAGATGGAGACCACTTTCTTTAGTACCACAAACATCCTCAACGCATTTCATATAAGAATGTATCAATAGTTTTTTTAATTTGCTGCAAAATAATATCATACATGTTGAATAGATTCAAATATTTATCCTGAAAATATGCGATCAAAGAAGTTATTTCTTTGCTTTGATTTGAGCCGAAGAGACCACCAAAAAATATATAAAAAATCTTACAATAATCCAATTACCTACTTTAAGTAATTGAATTTTTCTGGTAATAATTATTTTTATACGTAAGGTAAGGCCAAGAACGAACTACTCCTTTTAATTAAAACAGCCGTGAAGGACGATCCTCCTCCATCGCTGTACAAGAAGACCTCTGTGTCTATTCCAGTGTCTGGTACTGAAATGTCGGCATTTTTCTTTGTATCAGTGTATGGCATTATAGGTTACCTAGCAAGATCACGGAGTAAGGTAGACACATCGGTTTTTATCATACTATAAGTCATATCATGAACGTTATGAAACTCCGGATGCTTTTAAACGTGATGCTCGATATAGCTTTCGTAACTCGTACCTTTGATTACTCGACTTTATATAATTAAAGTCTTACAAAATTACGAAATTGTTTCCGGAATCTGTATAATGTTTATATCATCATGTGAGTGACCCAAATATCTTTGACCAGATGAGGAGCATTACCAAATCGTTGCAGTTTATGTTTATCTATGAGATACCTACTTGCACTGTAAACAGAATAATAAAGCAACCTGTGTCAGCCAGATTTGAGGTAGGTAACGTAAAACACACACGGAAATGAATAGTTGAAGCGCTTTTATAAATAATATAAATAGGGTGAGATGTTTACCATTAGTCCATTTGCTGGATGAAACGCTAAAAGTTCCGGGTTCGATATGTCTGCATTATCTGTGACTTATACCTACCACAATTATTCAATAGAATCAGAAGTACCATCCTTTTTATTTTATTTATTTGGGTCACCAATATCGTAACCATTTCGAAACAGGCAGGTTATCCTATTGTGGGGACAGAGGGACGACGATCGTAACGATGATCGTTACGATCGTCGGTCGTCGTAAGATCGTCGTCGGTCGGACTAAACTCATGCGAAGCCCTCAGAACATTTTTTTATTTAATTTACTTCAAGTAGGTAAATATATATGTAGTAGTAAAGGTCGTTCTACGCGCGTCTTTTATTAGTTGTTACTCTACGGCGAAGGCCAGGAACCAAATACATATTATTTAATATTTATGTTTCACTCTATCAACGACATTACTAAATTATTTTTGTCCTCTATAATTTTATCATTTATTCCTTCGACGAGAAATAAAACAACTGAATTGTTAAATAATTGTTCCAGATTTTCCCCGTGTCGATGTCGGACCAGAAAATCCCCTGCGAGTTGAAATCGACGGCACCGCCACAATGGACTGTAAAGTTGACGCCAAACCAAAAGTAAACTCCGTACGGTGGACCAGGAATGGAAAATTCATATCGAACTCCTTTACGCACAACATACAAAAAGTGACCGTACAGGATGCGGGAAAATACACGTGCACAGCGGATAATGGACTTGGACGGCCTGGCGAGCGGGATATGTACCTCGACGTCCTGTTCCCGCCCACCGTCACCGTCGAGTCCAAGACCTACGAGGCGGAGGAGAACGGCAACGTCGAGATAAAATGCGAAGTATCCGCGAACCCCGAACCCACTTCCGTAGAATGGACCATGGAGGGCAAACCGGACTTTTACCAAAACGGGAATACTCTAACGCTGACGAGGGTGAACGCTGATATGGCTGGCACGTACTTGTGCAAAGCGACCAACGTGATATCCTCGAGCAACGGCAACCGCGTGGAGCGCGCCAGCAGCGCGTCCGTGGCGGTGCTGGTGCGGCACAAGCCGGGGCGCGCGCTCGTGCGGCCCGACCGGCCCGTGGCGCAGGACGGCGCCGGCGTGACGCTCACGTGCAGCGCCAAGCCGCCCGGCTGGCCGGCGCCGCAGTACCGCTGGTTCCGCGACATCGACCCGGCGGACGCCAAGCCGGCTGTGCTTGCCACCGGCAGCACATACTCCATCCCGAGCGCGCACCTCGGCAGCGAGGGCGTCTACCACTGCCAGGCCACCAACGAGCTCGGCCACGGGGAGCTCGCCTCCGTCGCGCTCGAGGTGCACCTCCCGCCGCGCTTCCAGACCAAGCTGCAGACGCACGCCACGCAGCGCGCCGGCGAGCGCGACTACAGCGCCACCTGCAGCGCCACCGGGAAACCCCAACCCGCTGTCAAGTGGTACAAGAACAACTCAGAGATCAAGCCGGACGCTAACCTGTACGAGGTCCAGAGTGACGTCACCGAGGGCGGCCACGCAGTCTACACCGTTCAAAGCACGCTCAAGTTCAAGGGGAAGGCGAGACCGAACACTAACGATTTACTACCCGAAGACAGAGGCGTTTACTCCTGTATCATCGAAAACGAAGTAAAGAAAATCGAATCCACTATGCATCTAAAGATCGAACGTGAGTATGATATGCCTTGTACGATCATAAGATGAGAGCATGTATGAGTTTGAGCTTGTATTAATTAAGCATTCTGAATTATGTATTTTTTTCCTTCTTTTAGACGAACCGATATCGATCAAACATCACAATAAAGTGGCGTACGACGTAATGGAAGTTGCAGATATAATGTGTAGGGTCCAGGCCTATCCGAGACCCGAATTCCAATGGTTCTATGGATCCAACACGGCTTCACTGCAGATGTCTTCCGACGGGCACTACGAGATAAACACAACCGACGACAACAACGACTCTTATCTTAGTATACTGCGAATAAAAAACGTCAGAGCGCAAGATTACGGGGACTACTTCTGTAAAGTGAAGAATACGTTGGGCAGCATCCGGCCTCAGATCCGACTGCAGCCGAAAGGTGCGCCGGAGTCTCCTCGCGTGCTCGAGAGTCAGAAAGTTGGTGCTTCGTTCGTTACGCTGAAGTGGGAGGCTGGTTTCGACGGAGGGCTGTCGAGCACGAAGTATTTCGTGCGATATCGGCGCGTCGTGCTGCGCGGTTCGGAAACAGGCGCGCACTGCGTCGCCGATCGCGCCGCAGAGAACGAATGGCTGGAATACGACTGCGGACGGATCAACCCTTGCAACGTTACTCGCCTCGACCAACATAACACTTATACCTTCAAGGTAAGCAATTTTCAGTAGCTGTAATCTAGACAAATAACCCTAAATCGCTGCAGCGTTTTCGTCGCAAAAAAGAAAAATATTCACGACTTTGATCCGCATGCACTATACCGATATCTCAAGATTCTTTAAAGATAAGTAGGGAAGGTAGTTAGAACATTTTGCAGTAGTTTGTATTTAATTATGGTATGTTTTCGGAACTAAGCGAAACTCAAATATAACTTGAAAACAATGCTATATTTGCCTGCAGATATTAATAAGAGTTATTTTAAAAGTGTATAGTGACGCGGTAGGTACAATATAATACGTGTCTTAACTCAAATACGTAATCAAATGAGCAAACGTGATCAAAATTTTATGCTCTTGAACATGCTTTTTTATAAAGTTGACAGAAGGTTTTTCAAATTTATGACAGAGGTACCAAAAATCAGGATCAACCAAAAATAAAGGATTTTCGTTTTCTGTCATCTATCGAAGCAACATAGCATTTTCATTTTAATTGTTTTCTAGTGTTATTTTGAGTTGTATTGTGTAATTTTGGTGGTATTTTAACCAACATTACTTGTGGTCTTAGCATAAAGTGTAAGCATTTGAAATGAAAGTGTATTATGTGATATCGTGATTTGACCGAAAATGTTTCAAATGTTTTGATGAAACCGCCACCATTTTCTTCAAAACAATTGACTGACTCGACTTTCGACTGACGTGACTAGAAACATAGCAAAGAGCATATAATCTCTATCACTTGACACTGGCAAGATTGTCGATACACAGGAGCCATAAAAAAAAAAAAGGTACATGAATACACAAACACTGAAATTTTAATTCAACGACAAGCTTGAAATTGCACGCGCCGAGGTGCTAATTTAAATTGGAACCTCTTCTCGTACTAACTAGACTAGAATATTGTAGACACATTACCCTTAATCATAGGCATCAATAAATTAAGGACTCAAAGTTTTACGTAAGTAACAAGTTATAGAGAAGTATGATAATTAGAAATTACGATATGATAAGTTATAACTACTTAGCTCTTGCGTAGTCAGTAGGATTTTAAGCTTATGTGATTTGATATGGTGATTTGTGCATGTGATTAAAAGTCAGGCATGAACTCGACTAGTCTATCAGTTTTGGTAACTATTATTTATTCTGTATTTGCAGTTTGAGAAGCAACTCATCATCAAAGTAGCTACAAGTTTTATAGCTGATAGCCACCAGAGTCGGGGTAGTTTTCTGAAGTTTAAAACTTACTTTCAAACTAACCAGGGTTCCTCTCGATACATCTCCGGTTTTTGTTTTAAGTAGTTTGTCGGCAGTCAGCGTCAGAAGTTGATGACTTATTCGGATAGTGACAATATTTAGCACTTTTATGACACCTCTCAGATGCCACGGAGCTTTTGAAATTATCATTTTTCAAAAATGTTCAAAGTATCCTTGTCAGATTAATTTCGTTATTATAACAACATTGGAACTATGCATTGGCCAATTTTAATTCAGTAACCACTTGGAGCTTTGAAGTCGTTATCCACTTTTGATGCTGACTGTATCAACTTAATTATTATTTTATAGCTCTGAAAAATATTAAAATTTTATCGGTCGGGTTCTGCCATCCGTAGAATAACGATAAAAATATTTCCGTCTTTGTTTTTCTCAAGACTGAAATAGAGACAGAAATATTTTTATGTGTCATGGCGTTAGGTTAGGCCTTTGTTATTTTCTTTAAGGTTGCTTCTTAAGTTGTTATTACAAAATGTCTAATGTGAAATGAACTAACAAATTGTATTCAATAATTTTATTAACTTTTATTTTATTTTCCATTTTATCGCAACCGACAGCAACTGACATTTATTTTCAAGGTAAATAATTCGGCTACCCGGTCTTTTCAACTTTCCTATTGAGGACGCCAGTGCAGTATACCTATGCAGAATACAAGTCAAACCCGTTCTTTTGCCCGCGAATGCACTCTATAACACTATCAAGGCTAAATATTTCTAAGTTTACCAATAGCTTACCAACACAAACTTATGGCCCTTAGGTATAATTTTTTTTTTATTAATTTGCTTCAGAAAAAAAAGCTAATAATCCTTATTATATTTTATAGTCCCCCTTATTTAGTTCTTTTAGAGTTTTCAAGTAGGTATAGGTAGTGGTTAGCAAATAAGGGTAGTTTCTTACAATTTTGGTTTTAGCATTATAATAATTCCGTCTCTACTTTAGACTTGTGTAACTTCACTCTTAATGGCTGCCCTAAATTTAATTCTGTAAGACCACTGAGCATTTTAATCGCTACGTTGTAAAACTAGCGGCTAAAAACATATGCAAAACAACAATAATTTCAAAGAAACCGCGTTCTAACATTCGTTACTACGTTAATACATGTTTGTGTGCATATGTGGCTGGTATAACAGAGATAACCTTATTTTCCTGCTACTATACCTACTTAATGCATTTTAATGACTTCGGTAAAGCTACTACTCTGGCTCCTCACTGTGTTTGTGGCGTGTCCGCTTACTCCGTCTCTTTCTAAATCCATCCCTAAACGCCCATTTGGTACAGGTGAAAGCAGTCAATACTAAAGGACAGAGCAACTACTCGAATGAGATTACGGTGACGACGAAAGTGGACCGCATAGCGCCGGCGGAGCGCGTAACGTTTGATCCGAAGACGAATGCGGTGACGTTTACCGCGCCACCCACGTGCCTGGCTCTGGTTGCCGTTGCCGAGGGTCTGGCGAATGTTGGAGGAACTACAGGCTGGCAGGTAAATAATCTTTCTATAATCAAAATCAGTCCGACTGACGAAGTCCACTTCTAGACCTATGTCTATTCTTCTTCTGTTCTTGTTGTCAGGACGAACGATTTGAGCCATTTTAAAACTTCTTAATCCTCGACGTCTCGTGTCCATCTCTTTGTAAGCAGGGTATGCAATGTAGATAATATTCCGTGTCAACGAGACGATAGTACCTATGATAACATCTACATTTCGTCATAATTAGGCGATTTATATCCCCAATCGCAAATGCCCATTTTGTCCTGAGTCGGTTCTTAAGTGTTTAGTTCACTGATCTCAGCCATTCAATGTACACTCTATTTTATCTTAATAAAATAAACTGTTCTACTTTACTCAAAAAGGTCTCGCTTCATCGAGCTCCTAAATGAGTTCCCCGATAGGGACGAGAACAAACAATCATTATGAGTTTGTTTATCCGACATCATGAATAAAACAAACAACGATACAATTGACGAGGCTACTCTTTGTGGGTTGATAAATATTGAGCCAAAATCTTAAATTTTTATGATAAAATTATTATACTCAAAGACAAAACTATCAGGGCTAGAAAGAGCTGTTATATACAAAAACTTTAATAAGGCGATTTCACTACATAGATTTTTCTGTAAATCCACTAATATTACAAATGCGAAAGTTTGTAAGTATGGATGGATGGCTGTTTGTTACTCTATAACTCCAGAAGGGCTGAACGGATCTTGGTGAAAATTGGCACAGAGATATGTTATAGTCTGGAATAACACATAGGCTACTTTTTATCCCGTGGGAATACCGGGATTTAAAACTACGTGGGTGAAACCGCGGGGCGCTACTATAGTATTTATAATAAAATACTCTAAGGATCGAAAGTGTTTAAAACAAAATCCAAAGTGATTATCAACTACCTACCTAACTACACAGTTTTTCTGTGTAGGTTGTCCACACAACGCAATTAAAAATGTCTGGTGAGCCAACGATCGTGGAGTCTGTAGTCGACCTGCCGAGCAAAGCGAGCCGGCGGCAAGGCTTGAACAACCGGCACATCACTGAGCTGGATGAGCTGAACCCCCGGCTTCGGGTCAAGCTGTGCCTGCAGCTCAACCAAGACGTCTGCACCGAGTACACTGAAGCTGAGAGTGAGTTCTTATCTGACGACCTCAGTGGCGCAGCGGGCGAGAGTCCGCCTGCGACGCAAGAGGTTGCGGGTTCGACTCCCGCCCCGGAACAAATTTGTGTACGATCTGCAGAAATTTGTTCCGTTGGTCTGGGTGTTTATGTATAATAAAAAATATCGATCTAAGTATATAATGTATTAAATATATCAGTCATCTAATACCCATAACATAAGTTTTAAGTAGCTTACTTTGGGGCTAGATGGTGCTGTGTAGATTGTCCAGCATTATTTATTTATTTATCGGAATTCTGAATATTTAGACACACGCTGTCTTCATTCTGCTAACTAATGGCAATGGAATTTCAGTACCTTCACATGTCATTACTTTCTGTTATAGGGAACAATATGACCGAGCCCAAAACACGATTACCTATAGCATTTGCGCATATACATTTTACAAATATAAAAATCAATTGAAAAATAGGCTAATACGCGACGTAGCGTGACTTGTATGAAAACATTCAAGGAAAATGGATTCCAATTGAACATGGATTTATTCAATAAAAGCAAAAGGATGTCTCGTTTCATAAAAATGCCTACCTAGTTAAAAGAGGGTTTTTCGTGTGTTTAAAATGATAAATTACCTCCCAAAACAATTTAGCAATCATGCTCACAGTATTGTCCGCTGTGAATATTAATTTCGACTGTGTTTAAATAAAGCTCCTGTTTCAGTTGGCGCTGCCTATGTGAAGGAGGCGTACATAGTCACAATGACGTCATTGATAGTATCCGTAGTAGTTACATTGGTGGTAGTACTAATGTGCTTGTCGCTATTCGTGGTGCTTCGGAGACGCAGCCACAGGAACAATAAGAACGGATCGAAAGACTTCGAAATGGGTTCTATGAAGCCGAGTCCTATCGTGACGCCGCAGAATAAAGATCAGCCGCCTCCGTATGAGCACACCGCTGGTATGGAGAACAAGGCCCTGGAACATTCGATGGACATGGGCTTGGGTCTTGATGACTCCAAGAACCCGATGTACTCATCTCAGGGTGGATACTCGTACCACGTGCCACGTCAGACGCCCACGCATCCCGGACAGCCCATGCCCCACAACGATTGTGAGTATCCATTACTTTCTTGCGCAGGATTCCACATCGTATGTATGACAGCCATCACAGCTCAGGTGGTAGTAGCTCTGACTCTGTGCCGTAGGCCGTGAGTTCGATCCCACCGAGAACAAACATTTGTTTGATGAACATAGATGTTTGTTCTCTGCCTGGGTCTTATATTATACCTATTATATGTATATTTTATATCTACCAAAAAAAAGTACCTAACCTACTATACCTACCTACTATACCTACTATAAAGTAGTTTGGGGCGCGATATTGCTTTGTGGAACCAATGACATGACAATGTATTAAGAGCCACCTTAAAACAAAACAAAATGAGTCCACCAATATTACTATTATTCTACATCGTAGTTCGACAGATCTTAGCATTTGGGACAGTAGAATTGAGAATCTCCTTTTTTGAAGTCGGTCGAACCAGTTCCAACAGAGTGTGACTGATATTACCTCGCAGGGAACATGGGATTCGTGGACAGCTACACAAACAGCAACCACGGCGGCAGCGTGAACTCGCAAGAGTCGCTGTGGCAGAAGGCGGCGGCCGGCGTCGTCGAGGCGATGAGTCCGCTCGACCGGCAGAACTATGACTACGACGCAGTGGCCCACGGCTACCGCGCGGACGAGTTCGCGCAATACTCGCGTCTGCCGCACCAGCCGGCCGAATACTTGCGCAGTCAGAACCCTTCACGCCAGGAGTACTGCTCAGACCCGTATGCCTCAGTGCATAAACCGAAGAAGCCGCGCCGGGATCAGCATATTGGTAAGTTCACTCATTTTGGTATTAACTCTGTAGTCGCTTTTTAGCGATAAGACCGCCCATTGTACACATTATTATCTATAGTTGTGTTTCCTTTTTTGTTCATTTGTAAGGTGTACAATAAAGCATTTTCATTCATTCATTCTAGTGAATTGTTTAGTTGTATAAACATGTCGAAACTAAAAAACAAACTATAAGTACCTTATAAAACACTAAATAAACATGAAACTACAAATAAATCTATCCCAACTAATGGACACATAAACCATTTTTTGTATGGCAAAGTGCCTTCTGCACTCGCCCGGTAATGCTGTCGGCAATGGTTATACGACTATCAAAGTCAAAGTCAAAATATGTTTATTCAATAAAATCACAAGGACCATCTTGAACCGTCTTAAAACTAGGTGACTCTAGTGCCAGTTCCACGCGACCAACACCGAGAAGAACAGGCAACAAACTCGGCTTGGTATCTATCGCTCTTTTATATGATCCTCGTTACAATGTAACAAACTATATCCATTCGAAATAAAAAAAAACATACACTCAGGTGTGCGCATGTTTTCATTTCATCGTCTATTCTTAACTCAGAAGTCTTCTTATTAAATTGGTACAATTTTTTTATACGTTTGCATGTGATCATAAAGCAAATGAGTAAACTTAGACCTAGTAAACGTTTTTATACCTTTACTTCGCACCGATACGAGCGGCTACGTGAAAAGTTTGAAAACTTTCAACAGTTAGTAGAGATCCTCCACCTCTTTATGAGTGAAACTCTCGAAGTATACCACGCTTGTTAACAATTTCATGAATTTTATTTTGCTTTGTCTTGGAAACAATAATCACATTTTGGAGTTAGTAGCACACTCAAGTGTGTGATGAAATTCGCCAACTCCTGTTATGCAAATTCTTACACAAGATATCCTTAAATTAGACTATGCCTACCTACCATCCGATCCCTAAACATATTAAAACCTCTTTGAACATTGTATGACATACATATACCTAAATGAAGCCACAAAAAAATCACAGATCGAAAAGTAGTTTTATATTCGTTCTACACGTTTCATTCACAATATTCACATTTTCTGCAACTTAATCGTATTGATACCGTAAATAATTCAGTTTAATGCTTTGGGGAACCGTCTACAGCATATAATCCGATCCTAAGGTCGTGGGTTCACAACGGGATGAGTTTTTCTGTTCACAAATGTATGTGCCAGTAGGTACTCTCAAACGGTGAAGGAAAACATCGTGAGTCGAGAACCTAAAGTTGTCAAACGTGATCATGTGCTCGAAAGGAAATGAAATTAAATAATTTATTTGTGCGAAGTATGGTACATACTATGATGATTTTATGGATACGGAATCTCACACTTCGCCAGAAAAACCTAGCATGCAAATATAATAGATAAAATTAAGGAGTTACAATGACATTACCTACAAGGAGTCTCTGACGCGCACTTAAATTAGGTAGGTACATCACCTGTTTCTTAATAAACTAGTGACAGCTAAAAAAAAGAAGATCAGCAAGACAAGAAAAAAACAGAAGATCAAAAGAAGACCTATAAACTATATTATGTATTTATACTAGATGTATATACGGCTCGTATTTATTGAGTACTCCGCTGACAGTAGGTAAATGGATTTACAAATGTCATACGACCGATAGAATGTATATTTTATCAAGCTTTCATTGGACTCACTCGCGTGACACCATCAAAATCCGATATGCTAATCCAAGTCACGAATCATACCAGTCCAGGGTTGTGTCGTACATAAAATAACATCTAATCATTAGTAGGCTTAGTTATAGGATAAATCGCCTTAGGCAGCGTTATCCAAACGCTTTTCAGGCTTAAGGAGCTGACACCCGTCAAAGTATTTCTCGCACGCACATATCAACATTTTGTAAATAAGCTAAAATAACATTTTGATTCAAGCAAGTTTTCCTACTAAAAAGTTCGCAGTATGAAAACTAGTTACCTTTTTTCTCCTATATTTGAATGCTAGGTTTTTCTGGCGAGGTGTGAGATTCTTACACTATCGTTATTTAATTTCTAAATATGTACGTCACGCAAATAAATTATTTCATTTCGCGGTATTATTTGCCTAAACTAAAACGTTGTTTCAGAATCACCGTACCATGAAGTAAGCGGCCTGCCAGAGTACCGCGGAGGAGAAGACGGTGGCGACGAAAAGCCTCCGGCACATCTCTCTCTCAGCTACGACGAGTCACTGGAGTCCGGGTATTCCACGCCCAACACTCGCTCGCAACGCGTCATCCGGGAGATTATCGTGTAACAGCAGTCAGAGGAAACAAAACTGATAGCAAATCGGTGAAATGCTAAATCACGGTTATCAGGGTCATTTAAAATACAAATTAATGATAAATCTTAAACTTAGACGGCCTAATTTTGAAACTATGCTTAGTCCAAAACCATGAATCGGCTAGAAGGATCTAGTTTTTAATTGCTTATTGATAGTCCTGGACTAAACCCTGTTTCTTAAAAAGACCGATAGATTACTATCGCTAGTCTCAGCCGGTCAGAAATTAATAGCTTTCACAATGTATTTGTGCAAAACAGAAGACTACCTTAACTGATTAGCGTTTCTGTATTCCAAAATTAGATAGATAGCAACTTCGGTCAAGTCAAAACGCCAATCAAGGATAACAGGGTCTAAACTTTTTAACAAAAAGGTGATGATTACTCATAAGACTCCCAAGGTTAGCGTTTCAGTAGATATTCGAGGGTATAGAACTCTCAGTATGCTACAAAAGCGATTCATTCAACTCGAGTCGAGCACATTATGGGTCGCTCACTGGATTATCGTCTAATGACATGCCGAGTAACTTGACGTAACTTCAGAGGAAATAACCGAATACTATCAGGCGCGCCAGTCGAATATCTTGCTAGCGAATTAACTTCAAACGTATTGATGGTAGCCGTTTATCCGCCTAATTCTAACTTTCTGCTGTACCAAGTATTTTAAAGGGAATATTGAATGGAATTGTATGAAATACCCTCGGTCTATGTAATTAAACATTGTACTTAATAACAGTTTCGTAGTCCTGCAGAGTATGTACTCTTGTATTTGATTTCAAGATAGCCTGCCCCTTGATCACGTAACTTTTGTTGCATTCAAAATCCGGTTGCATATGTCAATTTAGGCAGTTTTGCCATCGCATATCTGCCAAAATTGACATATGCAACCGGATTTTGAATGTAACAAAAGTTACGCGATCAGCCTGCAGGTCTCTCTGCTAGCACACATACGAAATGCATCGTTCAATATTTGTATGGCGACTACATTACACCGACCATGTAATCATGCTCACAGACTCGAAATAAGGCTAATTTACATATGAGGTTGTAATTTGTGCGCGCGCTCAGCGTACCACTTTTTTTTTGTGTTTTCCTCTGACCATACAACATTTAGATAGGTACATGTATGCGAATTGACACATCCCACCGTCCACACAAATTCGCATAGACTCAATCACAAATCTTGATACTCAAAACAAAGGCTAAATACTTATCTAGGAAAAAGTCATGGCTTAGAGCTATCTTAGTATTATACAAAACAATGTGACTATTGTGACTCGTAGCTGCCAACAGTAAATGTAAAGTAGGCCTTCGATAATGATAAACAAACCATGAAAAAAAAAACAAAAGATCACAAACGTATTTTTACGATCTTAACGGAATGTAACGTACTTCTCTTATCTCGTTTTATCACGTTTCATAAGTTCTAGATTTATTATGAGATTATTGCGTTCACAACGGTAGCTCTTGTATGCTAGGAGGAATGCTTCACACTTGGCAATCACAACAAGTGTGAAATACCTTCTCGTATTGGACACAAAATAAAGATCTAATCTAACGATAAACACTTAAAAATCTACTTACTTGAAGATTTTACTTAAGTACTGGAGTGTTTGAAACCCAGTATTTAAGTTTTGACAAAAAAACAAACAAAATTTTTACAGATTAGGCATCTATTTCTCGCATATAAACAGCAAACACAAGGTGGTCTTGTTAAAACCACCAGTTCTAAAGCCTGTATCAAAAGAGACGGAATCTTTTTTGTGGTTCAACGTAGTCTTGCAACTTGTGAGCTACGTTACAAATTTATATATTTGTGTATTCATGTACGTGCTATGTATAACTCCTCACAGATTCTCTGTCTGTTGGTGGACATGTTCGCTTTAGATGCCTACTCCGAGAGCCTATAATCCAGCCATCAGTTATTCTATTTCAAAGGGAAAACTAAGTCCGTCACAATGTAATCAACCAAGGATGCAGTTATTTCATGTTACATGCAAGCAATAAATATGATAATGTAAGTAATGAAAACAAAGCGTCAAGCCAACTCAACTATTCAGGATTAGGTACCTATAGTTTTGATATGTATACATACCAAAACTGTATTTTTGCGTTTAAGCAAGTTCATTTATAATTATTTCTACTTAGTACCGATTAGGAAAGCTTACATACGAGACTGGCTCCCGGTATAATAGACAAGCCGGTACACAAAACCTGTATCGACTATTAACGACCGGAAACCTACCTCGCTATGTACGCACCCTTATGATTATAGTCTATGATTTAGAAAATAAATCCTGTACAATATGTCTTTACTTGTTTGTTTAATCTTACTGTAAGATCTCATTTATGCACTCAATCAAAGAAGACTAAGCCATCAAAATATGCAGCAATCTCAAATAATTTTAATGTACAAAATAAAAATTTAATTTCATGGTAATGAATTGTGTAGAAGCTTACGTTTGTATTTTTTGTAGAATAGGGCTATATTATTATTATATTTACATTTAAAAATATTTTTAAAGTTATGAACTTCTAGTAATAAATGGTAGCCCCATATGTTGCTGTTTCTGCTATTTAGCGAGTTGTTTGCGCTACGCGCGTAGACGCGGTCTACGCGTAGCTTCGCGCGTAGCAAAACGCGTAGAGCACTATTATAGAGTAAAAACTCTAATTTCTTAGATAGGGTTATTTTGATTCATTCAGTATCGTATTCGGCACCGAATACAATTTTTGAATTTAGAATAATATGATGGCTCCGTAAAATCCTTGTCGGAAACGAACTTTACGCGTTTCTAACATTTTCACTTGCATTTTCACCAAGGAATTTAAATCTATATTCCTTGATTTTCACACAAAGATGCAATATAGATATTGACATAGGATTCGAAATGATAACACGTGACTTTTCGCTAGCTATTCGGTGGCGGAAACCCAAGGAATTTGCGGAAACCTTTCCGTGAAAGGTCGAAGTCCAAACTGTCGTTTAAAAACTATGTAAAAACTCTGTTTTAATACATTTGCTTGTAACTCTGCGGAAGTTGCCATCCCGTCGCTAAAAAAATATTCACTTATTATTATTATGTACGTACCTACGTGGAATAGAATTTCACTTTAAATTGAGACAATACGCGCGGTACTTAGGTGCATGCCTGAAAAGTAACGAATCCGATACCGAACGAATCGAAATAACTCTGCTAAGGAATCAGACCTATAATGAACACTCAATATTATTCAAAATAACTATAAAACCATACACCCTGCTCTATCTAATGGATGAACAATCTTCTTATATTGCGTTTGGCTTTGCGTTACTATGTTCTTCTTATCTTTTTAGCATATCCGTCCGACTTTTTTTATCAGCCTGTTAAAGCAAATATAGGAACTTTTAAAACTATAGAAATTTTCGTTGTTGAACATAATAATCCTAAAGTGTATGTACATTAGCATAATTCATGTGAGTTTGGAACACTTATTCATAATTCCACCTGTTAAAATTTCTGTGAGCATTAAAAGCACCAATCTCAATTATTATGTTTTGAAAAATAGGTGCTCGTTTATTTCAACGAATTAATAGATAATCTACTTCATGTACTTAGGTAGGCTTAAGGAATTAATTATAAGACTCTTGTAAAAATAATGTTACATTTATATCTTAATTTAGGTAGAAAATACGTACTTAATATTTTCTTTCGCCATTTTAGTTATTTATAAGTCTTCGCTAGGCAGCTAAAATCTCACAGAATCCTAACGTTCGATCCAAAGCTTATCGAGGGTGGCAAATATCTGAGGCTCCTTGGGCGCGACGCAGTTTTATAACCTTTTCTTTTGACATATTTAGCTACGTTTATAACAACTGTATTCATTCTATTCAATCAAATTAAAATCAAAATATGTTTAGTTTTGGAACAAATCAAGGCAAGATTAGCAAGAAAACGATAACGTTCGCAGAACCTGTGTTTGTGATGATACCTGTTTCATTTCAAGTGCTGTCCTCATTTATTTTTCGTAACTTGTCGCTCGTACTTGTGTTGGTACTTACAATACAGGTACAGGTGCTCCCGCGCTGAAGTTTTACAAGCAAATGTTTTAAAAAACTCCCCGTCTCTTGTAGTTTTTTGGATCTAGATTGTTATATACCTCAGTGTGGGAGCACTCTTACAGACTGAGGATCTCTCCAGAATACGGTTGTAATACTGTATACCACTGTGTACTTGTACTTAGTAGGTGAGCATACTAAGTATAGCATAGTAAATTCGGACCACTACATTGTATTGCTTGCAAAGTGTCTTGCACTCTAGCTTGAGAAGGATCACGTATCTGGGACTGAAAGGAATGACCAATGTATGTCTTCAAAAGTCACACACGGTCATTCCTCGAATTGCGTTACGCCCGACAAGTCCATCACCGTGGGAGCGAGGCTGCAGAGCGGACAAACTGAGAAAATTTCAACTCTGTCCACTGCTGAGCTGGACAGCTGGAGTGGAGCTGAGCGGAGATTTTATGCAATCCAGCCTCGCTCCGCGTCAATTGATAGGCATCCTTAGGTCTGTACTCTGAAACAATGCTCAAGCTTAACATTTGACGCAGTTTTTCATTAAGACGTTAAAAATATATGCAGGAGTCCCGAATGCCTGCTCGGTTTATCACTGCTTTCTGGGGCCTAATCACGAACGAATTTGACGTGAATGTGGTAAAAATGGTGGAATATGTATCGTTTAGTTATGTTAATGCCAGAAATGTCAAAACTCATTCGTGATTAGACCCCACTGGACGAGAGCAATGCAGATAGCCGAGATACAGTCACAGAAGAAATACAGTTCATTCCAATCTTAATTTTACCCGTGGCAAAAATCCACTTTCCATTTTGGAAAAATATCCCATGACTGAAGAACTAATTAAGGTATACATATAATTATATTTTTATAAGTTTTATCCGCCCGCCATGTACTTGTTAGCTGTTACTTATTTGGGTACACGATGGAATTATTCGGTCTTTAAACAAAATATTATTGTAAAAAAATATCAAATTTCTTATTCCAACACGTGTTAATATCATAAGGATTTTCTTCATGATGTTTTAAAACAATGACTTAAGAATTGAATAGGAAAATTTTATTTTTACGATTTAGTACACTACGATCTGAAATAAAATGTGCATGAAAAGAACCCCCCCATGGCACAAACCCACTAAATGAAGGCAATTTAATTCATTGTGCAAGTATTCTCTTTTTCCACCGTGTAGGTAATACTTTTATATCGTTGTAAAATAGCATGACAAGGTTTTCATCATTTATTATAAGGTTAAGTTTTTTTTACAAACCTACGATCATACTACTTAATTTGTAAGACTGTAAATAATTAGACTAAGGATCTATGACGCATTCTTTGGAGAAATGCTGTGTATAATAAATGGCTTAATAAATTGAATTTATCTTTAGTATTTTTTTATTTTTACCTTAAATATTTCTTTAACTAGGTAATCTACTATTTGGATTACATAATGAAGGTTCGAACCTCTAAAACCTCTAGGGGTTTGCTTTCCAGTGAATTTGTTATTCATTAAAAATATATATATAAGGTACCTACAAAGAAGATCACAATTCGGCCAAATTCAAATGTTTTCAGTGCGTACGAACTATATTATACGATACCTTAGGGACATTTCACCGTGTTTTTTTACCCAACCTTCCTATTAGGCTAGATATAGGTACACATAATACAATCTATCACATAAGTACTACTATTTATTTCTTCTGTGCTATTATTACGATACTCCTACCCGATGGACTGACGACATTGTTAGGATCGCGGGTAGTCGGTGGATGGAAAGGGCTCAGAATCGTTCTTCCTGGAAGCGGATAGGGGAGGCCTATGTCCAGCAGTGGACTTCTGTGGGCTGTTGATCATGATGATGATTACTACGAATGCAGACTGGGTAAAAATATCTAATACCTATACCTATCCGTGGCAGTATTGCACGCGTGATGCTTTGCCTTCGGTCGGATTTTTAGTGGTACCTTCTTTCAGTTCAAAGTTTCATTACTAGTTGAGCCTATACGGCCTATACGTTGATTGAAGAGTGCATAAATTTGGCTCACCATGGAGAGGCTTTGACCCTGCAAACTGGTTGATATAGTGCTAATTAGTGCCCGAAGCACAGAATAGTGCCTGTAGTTTGTAATAATTACACAGGCGACGACATAATCTAGGCAACCTTAGCGCATCATCATTTCACTCTGACTACCTATATGACCTGCAGTGCAAATCACTTAAATGACTTACATTTTAATATAGGTACATACTACATTGTAATGAATATAAGTATTTACAAAATGTACAAAAGACTTCAGTAGACTTGTATTATGTGCTTACATCGGAAAACCTTTCCGAAGTTATAAAAGTGTTCTTAAATACTTACCCTAATCCTTCGTGCGGAAATTGTTTCATAAAGCATTGCTCCCAAAGGACCGCCTTCCCATAGTTTTTTATCTTCCTCCATTTCCTTTTACCAAAGTAGGTATAAAATGAAAGTGGGACCACTACAGTGGCTACCTAACATCTACAGTTATAACGCCTACTAAACTCCTCTGGAGATATTTAGACGACATTATCGCAAATAGCCAGATTAATTAGGTACCTAGGTAAATAGGTAGTAGGTATATAATGGTACAGGTAATAGGGAGGGTTCTAGGCTTTTTTTTACAACTAGCTGATGGAACAAGCAGATGGCCCACCTGATGTTAAGTAGTAATCATCACCTATACCACGCATATATACGCATTGCCGCGTAAGTTACGCACGACAGGAACGTGCCCTACGATGCACTGCCCTGCGTCCATCAACTTGAGGCATACAGATGTTAAGCCTCATGCCTGTAATTACACCGGCGATCACACTCTTCAAACCGAAACACAGCAACGCTGCTTGGCAGCAGAAAAATGCGTGGTGGTAGTACTTCCCCGGACGAGCCCTTCACAAATAGCTCTACTTCTCTTGAAGGCTAGGATGCTGGCACATAATCCGATGAAGAGATTTAATGGGTAATTACCATCTGGAGATAGATCGATTAGGTGTATTTCATAGAGGATGCATATTACCAACAAAGTAAATAAATTATAAAAATAAATGGTAAATTTGTTGTTTGTCCAAAGGATGGTAGGTAAAAATTTAATTTAATGCAGCTAAGTCGCATTGAAAAATATACGAATGGTATCAATGAAGCTCATAAATATTGGTACAAGGTACACCATTGCTCAGCTAGTGCTCTAAAACGGTGAAGGAAAACATCGCATCGTGAGAAAACCCGTGACCCCGCAAGTCCGCACGGCTGGTCGACTAAGCTGTGAGGAGGATAGTCGTGGTGCTGGGCATGCCTATTTCTAAAACTCTGCCCCAGATCTACAGCATCCTGAAAATAGGGGCATGTGTTAAAAGTCACCCCTCCTGCCTGGAGCTGTTTAAATCATTTATTTATAGCAGACCTGTTTAAAAATACGTTTTTACTTTCCTATTAATTATTTATTTATCGTTTAGTTCTTATAAAATTAAAGCTATTGTAAGAACTACAACATTATCATAATCAAACGAAGAAGACACCGCTGCCACCTGTGCTTCCTGCACAGTAACTTTAGAAAGTTGAGATACTTACCCTATTCTCAATACTTTTCATTTCATCTCAAAGGTGTTTTTTTGGTCGTGAATGCGCGCGCGAGATCGTCTTCTTTCTTGGTGTTCAAGAGATGGCGCTATGAGCTCTACTAATCTGCCATTCCCATTAACTAAGTATACCTTCAAAGTCCTAGTACCGAAAGATAAAGTCGGACCCAATAAGAATATGCAAAAATTTAAACATAAATTCACCCCTTCATTATATGTTTTTTTCATGGAACATCCCCATATCGATTATTGAGACTAGAGAAAGAATGCGCATGCCTGAAGATATGAAAATGTGAGGGTGTGGATTGTGTGGATTCCTTCCACTGCAATTCCAACAAAAAAAAGCCCGTGAATTCGTTTATTTTAGGTACAAAGAAGTTGACCTAATGTTTATCGTCCGAAGACGTCGGAAGACCGACCTAATTTACTATCAGTGAAATAGAGATTAAAATTTAAAGATGGGCAATACACAAGCAAGTGATAAACAATCAAAGACAGGAAAATCCCCCGCAAAGAAAAACTTTATCAGAAATTTAAATAAAAAATCACAAGGCAGAGAGAGTAAGAAGCATGGCAGAAAAAAAAGCGGTGCAAAACGAGAGGCTATCGACAGGGAACTGGATAAAACGCCCGATTCAGATAATGTCGAACTTATCGATACATCTGATAACGATACGGTCGAGTGCTCGTCGAGAGCACCGCAAGAGGGGGAGGGCGAGCCGAGCGTGCAGTCAGAGGTAACGGTGAGCAGGTGCGAGCGGTCACCGACCCTATGCGAGCCCGCTGCCGCTACAGCGCTGCTACCGGCCGCCTCGCCGCAAGACGAGTCCACCTCCGAGTCAGTGTTTACGGACCCGCTGACGCCGCTCACCGCCGCCGTAGAGCTCAACCAGTGCTACTACTCGGCCGAGAGCGACAGCGCTCCCGACGAGCCACCGCCGCCGCTCGCGCCGCGTACGCTCACCTCGTCTCCGGCGTCGGCAGTGCGCGCGCCAGAATCTCCGGTCTCAGCCCCGTGGCCCGACCTCGACATGCCTCACGACGATGCAGCCTCCACGCTCACCGCAACCTTTTCAGAAAAAGAAGAAAAAAATGACGTTTTTGATGACATTGCGGATATAGACGAGAATGAAAAAGTTATGGGCTCTATAATTTCGGGGGTGCGTGCTGAACCAGTGAAGCGGCCCAGTCACGAGTGCAGCCATGACTTCCTCGACAACAGGCTTAAGTCGTCCACGGGGCAGACCTCATTCACCCTCTCCAAGCACCGAAAGGTGGAACTTCCTCCTGTTGGCTGTGAACCATCTTTGTCTTTACTAGACAACGAAAACGGTTAGTGTCTTCTAACTAAACTACCGGCTATAGAAAGTAGTCCCGGTTATAGCTAGTACCTACTTACAAACCTTCGTATACACACATACAAATGATTAACGATTAACTATACAAATTGTATTGTAGTAACCACTACCAATACAAGAAAAACCAAAGTCCTATACCTAGGTAGGTACCGACCACTCGAACCTATTACGATATAGGTACCTACCTCTACGAACCATTATGTGATGGTCACTGCCTATACATATTATGTGCACTTTGTTGTTTACTCGCTCCTCACAATGGGCAGAAACCAGTTTGTTGATACTCTCCTCGCTCCGCTAGCCATTGAATCGATCGAAGTTGGTAGGTACCTAAGTAAATAAACACCTCTAAATAAGTACCAGACCTACATCCGGTACCAATATTAGGTACCTATTCCTTGTTAGATACATCTAAAACGTGTAGTCTACAGCCTCTACAGGGGCGTTATATTCACTACTAGTTAGTTGCGCCCCGCGGTTTCACCCGCACAGATTTAAATCCCGGTATTCCCACGGGATAAAAGTAGTCTACTTATGTGTTAATCCAGACTAGTCTATCTCTCTGCCAAGTTTCATCCAGATCCGTTCAGCCGTTCCGGCGTGAAAGAGTAACAAACATACATCCATCCATCCATCCATCCATCCATACTTACCTACAAACTTTCGCGTTTTAATATTATTATTAGTAGGTACGATGACCAATCCACCCGCGTTTAGATCACGCACGTTGACGTTCCGCGGTTTGGGGCAAGGAATCTCCTATGTCATAGCATAGAGAATCATGCCCCAGTGCAAAACAACACAACAACAGCTCTTGTGAGCTTAGTACACTACTTGTTTAGGTTGTAGGATCTGTTTATGGCTAAAGCTTGACTTAGGGCCTAGCCTCCTCTTAATCATGGGTGTTTTTTTAGAAGTAGACCGTCGACACTCCAGCCTTAGTGACGTGCCGCTGACAGAGTCAAACGTCCTTCGCAAAGTGGCTTCCCTCACGTTGGACAAACACTCGGAGACCAGTATCGTGAGGCCGAAGTACGTGCCTGATAAACTAGACTTCCGCCTCTATGAGAAGTTTGAAGGTAGGTTCTTCCTTTGGTGCAAACAAAGCTCTACCATAACGTTTTGGATACTTAATGGCATGGCGAGGGTTCGATTCTTGTATACCTACTACTTCTTGATACCGTAACGTAATGTGCCGTAATGTGCCGTTAGTCTGGTGAGCAAACCATTCTAATATTGGGTCGTAAGTTCGAATCCCGGCATGTTGCGGAGCGGACTGTTGCTTTGAACGAAAACATAGTGAGGAAACCGGTTAAAAACCTACTAGCAGCGGGTATAGGCTTACAAACCGTCATCCATCATGGTATGCCTGGAATACAACCTTAGCTCCTGCGAAATGTGAGCATTTCGTGCCAAATGTACCTACTGTTTATTACCTACCTATACACTCTGGCTAAGTTTGCACAATGTGATGAAATTAACTACCTACTGTTATCTATCTATACATTAAAATGTCTTATCTTTAACTAGGTGAGGTACCTACTGCTAATCAGCGTTCATAAGATAAGTTTCCGTTCGTAAAATAGTATGTGTACGTGACTTGAGTGTTCAAGATCACAAGTGCATCAAAATGCAATTATCAACGACTCGAGTCAACTTTACTAACACCTCAGTGTCACAGTTTAATTATGTAAAGTTTCTAAGTAAATTCCGTTCCTCTCATAAAGATGTACATGACCTAAATACCATTCTGGGATTGCATTCAGTGGATTTCTCACACTACGATATAATCAGTGATGATGACCCTTTATTGAAACTCGAACATCAAAGTGCCTCGTTAAAAAACAAAAGCATTAATTCATTAGTTCCGTTTAACTATCAAAAAAAAATTCAATTTAAAATTGAGAAGTGTTTCCTGTGGTACAAATGTGTGATTTTACATGTGAAATATAACGTTCATGTAATTCAAATCACTTGTGACTTGAGAACTAGAACAATGGACTTTTATACCCAAGCTAACAGTTATAGTGTGATATACTCGTACCTCAAAAGAAGTAAGTAGGTAACTCCGAAATAGCAACTAAAATAGGAAACCTATCTAACACATTGTAGGTAGTAGGTACATAGCTATTTTTTACACAGTAGGTAGATATAAACCATTCTAAAAATGCACGTCTTTGTTTTGCTTTTGTGGGTGAAGGCAGGTAGAGGGGCGTGCATTTTTAGAATGGTTTATCTCTACCTACCTACATTACATAGGCTACACTGGGTATTTTAAATAAAATTTACCGACAGCGCTGTACGACGGGAATAAACAAGTATAGAGATAATAAAAGCATTGTGGTTTTGTATTCGAACTTCATTTATTATATCGAAATGATAATTATACAGTCGACTCATGTATATCTGCTTTTCAAATTTTCAAACGCATGCCCTCACTTGCCATGCGCTTGCGCAATATTTTTGAGATGTCAATCTGACTGAAAAATACTTTCATTACTTACAGTGACAGTAAATGTCAGTCAACATGACAGTTAATTTTTGTTGATTTGTTTGTTATTGTTGATGATTTGTTGGATTGCGTGCGAATTAAAGAATTCAATATTTTCAAGCTACAATCTTTTTGTTTGAGATCTATAATTTGCAACTGCACTTCTATTACATATTAGTTACGTTTTCCTACATAGGTACTTAGTGCCAGATCAAAATCCATCTATAATTTATTTTCCAAAGTCTAGAATTATCGTTCCGTGCAAGCCATGTAATTATTCAAAACAAATCCAAGGTATTCCACTCTCCCCATCTAGGTACATAATAGCATTTTGAGGCCCAAACTCAGTCGGTAAAATTGATTATTAGTTGCATGTGGTTGCTTACCTACATAATTAACTTCCTAACTTACAGGACAGATGCTGTTGAACTGGTTCGTGTCATCCATAGCTGAGAATAGCAACCTGAAAAATATAGTAAACCAGCAGGATCTGAAGAACTTTGGGATCCAGTACTGCACGCATCTCCTTGCCGCTGGAGTTCTGAGGCAAATATCAGATAAGGATGCACCTACTGAAAATATATTCAAGGTTGGTAAATAAGGTAGTACCTATCTACCTACTTAAAATAGATATGTAGGTACCTGATTCTACACCCTTTTTTATTTAAGATACATAGGTACATACATCTATTGGTATCTTGTAAATGTATTTCTTGTCTTCTAGCCAAGTTTGATGTACTACTGGTCACATATGGAGGCCCCCGTATCTCAGCCGGTCACTCCTGGCCGACTACACATGGACTCATGGCCTCCTGATAAAGATCATCTTCAATATACAACTCAGGACAATAGACTTATTGATAACAAGTTCTTCAGCCCAAATAACAATGAAGAAATCAGTGATATCAGTCAAGCTAAGACTATAATATCCCAGTTAAAACAGCAGCTCCAAGACCTGCAATATCAAGTTGAAAAATTTAAAATAAATGCTGAAATTGAAACACTCACTAAAAATCTAGATAAGGACTATACCTCCACCAATGAATTCTGTTCATCAACTAAATATAAAGCTCAACTAATAAGCGACTTCCATGCCTCTAACTTAGCACATGAACTAAACAAGCAAGATAATAAACCTGTGATAAACATACCTGAATATGCCGCTTTAAGAACAAATGTAAATATTGATAGAAAATTAGATTTAAGTAGCATAGAAAATGAAAAGCTTACTAAAACTATAACAAGTAAACCTGATGAAAGATCTGAAAACATCGAAAACTATTGTAAGTTAAATAAAAGTAGAGAATCTAATAAAATATCAAAAAAGAATGTACTGTCAGGTACAGAGAGTATTGATGAATCAAGTTTACAAGTTGAGGATACCATAAATGTTAATAAATCTGGATTAGATCTGAATCCCCAGCATGACAGTTCATCTGATGCTTCATTCCGCAGTATCATTATAAGCACTTCCAATGATTTATTAAGTTCTGGAGAGAGTCCCCCGGTTGTTGATAATAGAACAAAGTTGATGAATTTTACAAATGCTCTAACATCCACTGCACAAGTGCTATATGCCAATGACGATTATAAAGAGCCTGTTGCTTATGATGGTCAAAATATAAGTTCATTAGAGCATGATAGCTTGATATTTATTGAGTCAGAAGTTAAACAACATGAACAAATTGAATTAAAAACAATACCTGAGCCAGTCAATACTGAGAAAACTGAAATGGAGAATGTGTCTAGTGATACACATCATCAAGAAGTGGTTGTGAGCCGAGCAATAATAATCCCACCTCCACCTTTGCCCGGTATGCCTCCACCGCCGCCGCCGATGCCAGGAACAAATCTCTCGCCAGAACAAGAGTCACCATTGTGTTCAGATATGCCTACTTCTAAGTCAGTAATTACTACGCCGCCATGCCTATCCACACCTACTCCACTGGCAATGCCAGAAATGAGCTCTTCAAACGAGTTGCCTAACACAGGTCCACCTCCACCACCTATGCCTGAAACCGAATCATCCCCACCGACCCTAACCTATATGGGACCCCCGCCACCTCCGATGCCTGGCATGGATCTACCGACAACACCCATGCCCGGTTTGGCACCACCTCCACCGCCAATGCCTGGCATGGGACCACCTCCACCGCCAATGCCTGGCATGGGACCACCTCCACCACCAATGCCTGGTATGGGACCACCCCCACCACCTTCGCCCAGCATTGGTCCTCCACCACCCCCTATGCCCGGCATGGGCCCTCCACCGCCCCCTATGCCCGGTATGGGTCCTCCACCGCCCCCTATGCCCGGTATGGGTCCTCCACCGCCCCCTATGCCTGGTATGGGTCCTCCACCGCTCCCTATGACGCCGGGCATGGCTCCCCCTCCGCCCCTCATGCCAGGTATGGGCCCTTCACCACCACCTCCCGGCCAGGTCGGCCCGATACCACCCCCACAATCTTATTCAGGGCCAGTTCCATTTCCTGCGCCACCTGTAGGTGGATGGAACGTGCAAAGAGCGAGTAAGTGATTTTAGATGACCTATTTTAATCTATCTGTCCAATATTTTTTTCCTAAGGTAAATTAAAATTTTTAAAAATTTTCAGCCCTTAGAAAAACCCCAGTGAAACCAGTTGCGCCAATGAAACCTCTGTATTGGACGCGAATCTTAGCGACTCCAAAGCCTCCTACGATCCATGGTGATTCAGAAACGAGCAATTTGAAACCCCTATGGTTAGAAATCGATGAAACGAAACTAGACAATATTGACGAGTTCGCCGATCTGTTCTCTCGACAAGTAATCAAAGCGCCAGTTAAGAAAAAAGTTGAAGTCAAAACTAAGATACAGCCAGTGAAAATACTGGATAGCAAGAGGTCGCAAAATGTCGGCATTCTCGCTCAGAGCTTGCATGTGGAATTCTCAGAGATCGAGAATGCTATTTACAATTTTGATACGTCTGTTGTGAGTTTGGAAGCGTTACAGCAGATTTATGAGTTGGTAAGTAATAAGGTCGAAACTTACTTATGGAAGGACGCGGGTTCAAACCCCGCTCGGATAATAACTTTTGATGCATTATATGTCTTTGTGATTTCCTTATGTGTAGTAAACAAACACTATAAAACTAATAAAAAGTTCTCGTTGATATTACTTGAAAAAACAAAATTACCTTTCAAATGAAATGCCATAATTCATAGACATGTAGATTAATGTTTCATCTTTATCCTTATGTATATTTTATAAACCTTTATTGTTCTAGCGTGCAACTGAAGAAGAGCTATCTAACATAAAGAAACACCTGAGTACAAAATCCGATATTCCCCTAGACAAGCCTGAAGCCTTCTTGCATGATCTGTCTGGCATTCCCAACTTTGCAGAAAGGATATCTTGTTTCATGTTCCAAGCCGATTTTGAGGACTCCGTGAGCACAACTATGCATAAACTCGACAATTTAAAACACACTTGTGAGGTAACTAAATATTCTACACCCATACCTATGTGTGTGGGTATGTGGTAAAATGTATTCTAACTCGTGGTGGGACATCCCGCAATGGGGCGTGCAAAATGTATTATTTGGACGTACCTCTAACTGGCCCCCTTAAACATCCTCAAAGAAAAGTTGATAATGAGAGGTCATCTACCGTGGCTAGGGATCGTGGGGGGTTGTGAAGCTGTTTTTGCATACCTTTTAATTCACTGCACCTAGAAGCTCATGGACTATAAAAAAAATTTAAGTTTAAGCTTGTAACGTGCTTCTATTTGATCAGAAAGCTTGCCGTAAAGCACGCTCCTTTATTGATGTTTTGATATAGGTGATAGTTACCTTTTTTTGACATTAGCTTGTTACCTATGCATTATTTTTTTCAATTGTTCACTTATTTAACCTACTTTTATACCTACTATGTAGTGATGATGTTCACTGATTGCAGTTTTTGATGACAAGCGAGCCGCTAAAGAAGTTGTTTGCAATAATTCTGACGCTGGGGAACTACATGAACGGCGGGAACGGACAGCGCGGCCAGGCAGACGGCTTCGGCCTCGAGATACTCGCCAAGCTGAAAGATGTCAAGGTATTTATAAAAAACTAGCGACCCACCCGCGCGCCTCTGCTTCGCATGGGTGCACATATCATGCATGTATTATACATATAAACCTTCCTCTTGAATCACTCTATCTATTAAAAAACCGCATCCAAATCCGTTGCGTAGTTTTAAAGATTTAAGCGTACAAAGGGACATAGGGACAGAGAAAGCGACTTTGTTTGATACTATGCAGTGAAGTGTTTACATGCATCTTTACTACTAAGTACTAACCTTATTAAACATAAAACATCGAACTCTTTTAAAATGTTAGTTCGTCCAATCATACTTGCAATACACTCCGAACTCTTTTTGTAACATCAATGCGGCCTGCTCACAGACTTGCGGGTTGGATTGGATGCTTGCGCGCGGTCCAAATGTTCGTCGCCGTTTTCATACACTGACCACAGTACCTATTTTATTTATTGTATTTGCTGATGGAATAAGGCGATAACAACCCATTGCCGCGCAATTCACGCACGATAGGAACGTGCCCAACGTTCATCAACTTGAGGATGTAGGTCAGGGAATACGTAGATGTTAAGGGTCCGGTGACAGCGGCTCGCAATTTCGAGGTGCGATTGGCTATTATTTCATTTCGGGGAGGTTGTTTGAAAGAATAACTCTAAAGTGACACGCATAAATACTGTTCGAACACAAATAATACAATAATATAAGGGAAATGTGCTTGAGTCAGAAATCATTTCGGTATTAGGTAAACGTAAGACCAAAAATACTAATACCAAAATGATTTCTGATTCGGGCATGTTTCCCTTATATTATTGTATTATTTGTGTTCGAACAGTATTTATGCGTGTCACTTTAGAGTTATTCTTTCAAACAACCTCCCCGAAATGAAATAATAGACAATCGCACCTCGAAATTGCGAGCCGCTGTCACCGGAGCCTTAAGCCTCATGTGCCTGTACCTACCCTTTGAAACAAACTACGCTGTTATGCGGTAAAAAAGGCATGGTGGAGTACTCTCCCAGACGAGCCCTTGACAAAGATTTCTACTAGTCTCCTCTCTGTGTGATGAGTCTCTAGGACAGTTTTACGCAACTTAGACCGCAGGTGGGCCCTTTTTATGTGATGGGTGGTGGTTATTCAGCCACGATGTTTTCCGGAAGGTTTTCAGGTAGAAGCTTGCTTGCACAGGCCCCCGCAGCTTCGATATTTTCATACAATAAGCATAGCTTGTTTCAATTTCCAGTCGAAGCAGTCGAACATGACGCTGCTGCACTTCATAGTGCGTACGTACATGCACGCTATGGGCGGCGCGCTCAGCGACGCATGCGCGCGGCCCGTGCCCGAGCCGGGCGACGTGACGCGCGCCGCCGCGGTCGACTTCAGCGACGTGGCGCAGCATCTCTGCACGCTCAGTGCGCAGCTCGCAGGTACCGACACTTCATAGTGCGTACGTACATGCACGCTATGGGCGGCGCGCTCAGCGACGCATGCGCGCGGCCCGTGCCCGAGCCGGGCGACGTGACGCGCGCCGCCGCGGTCCACTTCAGCGACGTGGCGCAGCATCTCTGCACGCTCAGTGCGCAGCTCGCAGGTACCGACACTTCATAGTGCGTACGTACATGCACGCTATGGGCGGCGCGCTCAGCGACGCATGCGCGCGGACCTATACTGCTAATCGACCAGTGCTCAACCTACACTACAATATAATACATACTACAGGCACATTAGGAGAACCGCGTTTACGGATATTTTTTGAGGAAGTCCAAGGGGGTAGCCTACCCTCTTGGACATCCCCCCGGTAGGTAGTCGGAGGATCGGTCAGAAATTAGTTACCTACACTAGGCACAAATTTTGCATTCTTACGGTGACAGGTTACAAGCATATCGCGGCAGAACACTTACTAAGTAGTTTTTCCTCTATTCAGCTGCTTTATGGTGGCGCCATCTAGATAAGGTTTCGAGGTTTGACGAGGCATTGAATTCATCCATTTATTTTCAGCTTGCAAGGAGAAGTACAGCAAAGTAATAGAAACAGACGCACAATCTAAAAGCCAAGGCGATGATCCCTCTAGCTGCGACAAAACGCGTCTCGAAGTTTTCAAAGAGAAGATGACCACATTCCTTAATGCAGCTGAGGAGAAACTAAAGACTGAAAATGAGAACTTAGAAGAATGTAGATCGAAGTTCATAGCTACCGTACGCTTCTACCAATACTCGCCAAAGTGCGGCAAACTGGAGGATTGTGAGCCGAAGGAGTTTTTCTCACTTTGGACAACGTTCTGCAGTGATTTCAAGGACATCTTCAAAAAGGAGGAACAGATAGCTATTAAAGAAAAGTGAGTTCATACATGTTGCAGCATTATTGAGTCACCAACTTCCTAATGGTAGTCATGAGTCAAGAAACGGGTATAAATAAATAAAATAAATAAATAATGCTGGACAATCCACACAGCACCATCTAGCCCCAAAGTAAGCTACTCAAAGCTTGTGTTATGGGTACTAGATGACTGATATATTTAATACATTATATACTTACATAGATAGATATTTTTTATTATACATAAACACCCAGACCAACGGAACAAATTTCTGCAGATCGTACACAAATTTGTTCCGAGGCGGGAATCGAACCCGCAACCTCTTGCGTCGCAGGCGGACTCTCGCCCGCTGCGCCACTGAGGTCGTCGTATAGTCGAGTCATGGGTCAAAAATGGGTTAGACTGCCAAAAGATCGCGGTAGATAGGTAAATAAATAAATAAATGTTGGTGGACATTGCACACAGCACTATCTCGCCCCAAACTAAGCCAAAGCTTAATATGTTATGGGAACCAGATATAGCTGATAGGTATACCTTCTTATAATATTATTAGGATAATACATACCTTCTTATAATATTATATAACACCCAGACAGAGAACAAACATCTAGGTATGTTCGTCGCACAAATGTTTGTTATCGGTGGGGATCGAACCCACGGCACAGACAGAAGGCAGAGGTAACTACTACCAACTGAGCTGAAAAGGCTGTCAAAACACATCACGCAATCTTAGTTTTTACTTTTTTAAATCGTTATACCGCTAGGCCGTACTTGTTTGTAGACTTGTGAGTTCTCAACTTCTCAGCACGCCCAATAGGGGTACCTACTGATAAGTAGGTTCAGTACGTAATCGCGCCTTTAACTCGAACCCCAGTACCCTTAGCTAGGAAAGTAGTAGGAATCAGTAGTAGGCAGGCAGAGTAGGCTAGGCATATCATCGCAACGCAACCATATTCGCAACACTACTCGCACTACAACACTAGGTACTACACAGGCGTAGGTACCTCCATAATTTAACCGTACTGATAAGTAGACCCGGTAGGGTCTACATACAAAATCGGCCTGGCTGGTACAGAATACGAAAAACTAAACTGTATAACTTGGTAGGTACAGTTTATGGATGATTTTAAACATCCTTATTTACTAATCATGACAAACTTAAAAAATTTTTCAGGTTGAAAGAAGCTAAGAAGCTGCAAGGGGAAAGAAAATCACTCACACAACCTAAAAAAGAAGGCGGTTTGAAAGCGAGGCTACAAAAGTTATCGAACTCTAAAAAATAAAATTCCAGATAATCATTCCATGTGCCCTATAATATTGTACAAAGCACAAATTGCCATCGAATTTATAGTATTTCACCATAATTGATTAATACATTATATGACATCCTACCTAATTGAATTGTGAGAGCATTTATCTATTGGTAAGTAATGAACAAACTTTTTAGTTCACACTAAATAAATAAAGTATATCTAGCCAGTACATATTAGTAGGTTAATTTACCTGTTACGTACGGATTATGAAAGTTAAAAAGAAAATCTATACATCCCACCATCTTAGAAGATAATTTACGTTTTTTTTTAACACAGCTTTCCGGAAAGTTGCGACGTCAAGAAGGTGAAACACTTGGTGGTTGCGCCTAAAAACAAGAACGCGTAAAGCGATTTTTGTTGGTAGACGACTTTTTGTCACCGACCGGCACGGTAGGTATCATTGTTAAAAATACCTATAACCGAATAGGTTTCGTTTCATTAGAGCAATGTTTTTTATAAAATAATTTATCTGACTTTGTTCTATTAATCTACCGTGTTTTGTGAAAATGTATACCTAATAGATATGATTTTACATAAAATTTTATTATCATTATATTTTTTTTCTGCAATGCTATGATAACACCACCCAGTTTGTTTCCATTGTCATAGGTATTGTGAGATTGTATTGCTCTCAAGTCTTATAAAGAATTAATTAGTATTAAATACTGATATAATTGTTTTATATGAAAGAAATTAGTATTTATTTAACATTTACATGAAGTTTCATTTGTTAGGCCTTTGAATATTTGAAATGCCGTATAGTTATCTGTTCTAAACATGTTAAGATGGTTATGTTAGTAAGGGCCTAAGGACACCCAAGTTTTTGAAATGCATGTGTGTGCATGCTCACTGTGTATTATTCTATTCTTTATCTATCAAGTAAAAGTATATTCAAGCACTTGGGTGAATCAACTTTTAAGGCACTCCTTTTGTGTCCCTGTCATGCAAAGAGCATAAAAGTCCTAATTTCCTTATAAAATATGTTTGTTTTGATGTTAACGTAAACTTAGATCCTTTCCTAACATGCTAGTTTCATAGTATTTTATAGTTAATAGGAAATTTTTTGACTTTATTATGGTAACTCAGCAGAACATAAGCACTATCCATACAAAAAACATGTGTCCCCAGGCCTAGATGACGATACAATTTAGGACGTATCTTAAAAAAAGGTATGAATGCACAGCCTTTTTACCCAATATTATGATTCAGAAAAAGATAAACTTACGTTTAAAGTTAACATTTATAAAAGTTTGACAAATATTTTATATTTTTCGTGCATCCAAACTTTTGTCCCAAACTTTGATCAAAACATCAGTTCTACAGAGTTACCGATAAAAATTCATGACCGTTATCAAGAGATGACGCCTAGCTTGGTGTCATCTAAGGCGATTATTGTCTAATATTTAGTTGGTATGATCAAAAAATCTCTACCTAGCTTTACCGCCCCCCCAGCCTAAATTAAGTTCTCAGCTGGTGCGCGTAGGTTTATTGTCGCTCTACAGCGTTGCAATGGATATTTATGAGGCACCCTCGTCACTTTTTCTAAAAAAACTCGTTAATATTAGCTTAGATATCGTGCCCCACTGCAAAACCTAAAAATAGATAAACTTGGCAAATGTTAACAGTATATTTTCATAATATTTCGATGATTTATTTTTTATTTTTAGTTATTCATAATGTTGTCAAAGGAGTGTCTTAAAAGTTGATTCACCCACTTGCTGGCTTTAATTCCAATTGTAAACTCAAGCTTTAGCATTTATAACTTCTCATTAAATTGGATTTGGATGTTTATTCTTCTGCTAAATGTCCCACATAAAATAATAACTTAAATTCAATACAAAACACCACATACAACCACACAGTATAAGCTGTGCCTTTCAGAATTTTCTGCCAAAGGGATGTTTCCTTCCAAATCCAAATAAATTGTTTTTTTACTATAAAAAATCTATGTTTCACTTCTTACTTGCTACATTTTTTTATTAATTCAACACCTATTGACCAATTTTTTACCACAACATTAGGTAGATATTTTAAATTATCATGTTTAGCATACAGTGAGCTTTTTCAATTTTCGTTATTAACAAAAATGGTGCTGTATGTAACATTTACCTATACAAGTACTGTAAATAAATTAACAGTGGTGAATAAAATATTTTTTAATTATGTTATTATAATTTCTAAATACAATCCAAGCATTTCTCCTTCCAGACTTTCTGTAACTTTTTTTCTACTTTTCTACTTCTGGAAAGAGCATCACATACTTTTATCATAGAAGATTTGAGAGTTTGCCACTGCATGAAACTCAAGTGGCTTGTCAATGACCTTTTATCATCATTATTTCGGAACATTTCTTCTCTATCAACAAACTCTGTCAATGAATTAAGATTTGTTACTCTTCCAAAGTAGTGACTGACTTTATCATTATCAGCTCTCATTTTCTTTTGAAAATTATTTAGGATATTAATGCTCTCTTGAGAAATTGCCTCACGATGGCCAGTTTTATCAGCAGCCTGAACAAGCATACTGTCACGGGATATTGCTTCGCCAATGTCTATTTTGGGACAAGTTAGTAAATGCAATGTATCTCGTGATATTGATTCTCCAATGTCCACTTTTAGACTAGTTGGTAAAACTATGGTTTCAGATTTTTGTGTCTCTTCGAAAGCATCATCATTTTCTTCATTAATTTTACTTATGTGTCCCAGTAATTGACCAAATGAGCTAAATTCCTCATCAACAAGCATTGATAAATCAACATTTGTAGACTTCTTTCCAGACCAATTGAATTTTCCGAAATTGTCCATATTTTTCAAATCAAGCCATTTTTCCAAGTCATCTGGTAAATCATAATTCAAGGGAAGAAATTTCAAGCCACTGATCTGTAGCTGAGTCAAGTAACGGTACAAACAGGTATACCAAGAGGTGGAATGATGGAGGAGCACAGTACACAATGAGAATACACGACTGAGCAAAGCATATGGCATCAAACTCATCCAATGGCTCTCACCTCTCTTTATCCTATCAAAGTAGAATACAGCAGCTTGCTTTGAATACACAGATATTCTCAGCATTACTTTTGAAAATGATATTACTCTCACCAAAATATACTCCAACATTTGTCGAGTTGGAAAGTAATCTTCATCTTCTTGAGGCAGTACTGCCATGAAATTTTCTACATCCTTGATTAGATTCAGCTGTAAATATTTTTTCAGGGTTGTGTTTACTTTTCTAATGTGTCTGTACCCTATATCATTTCGAAATTTTTTATTATATTTGTACAAAAATCTTGAAAGTAATGCACTCTCTTTGTGAAGTGGAGATTGTTTTGATAGCACTCTAATAACGTTGTTGCAAGTATGTTCCAGCTCTTTAGCATCTGTGGACAAATAGTAGGTAGTGTTTATTGGGTGAAACATTTTATAGTACGTGAAGTAAGCATTTTTATTTAGGAAATCACAAAGGAATATTTCTCATTTTCATTATATTTTGACAAGTTTGTAGAATGTGTGCATGCATGCTAAGCTTAATGTTTACCTATTCTCTTCGTATCCAATCTTGCTGTTTGAACTGGTGGTGGTTGTAAGGATAATAACTTCCATGGTTCCAACATTATAGATCTACTTAGTTCTGAAAAGGCAGGCGCTCTCTCTTTGCAAATATCTCCCTGAAAACAGTTTTACAACAAAACAAACTTCCAAGGAGAATGTGCAAACTTCCTCCAATCAACAAAGCATAATTTTTTTTAAGGACAGCAAGCACGCGTGGCTCCGCTCCTGCCTCAAAGAGAATGTTATATAATTATGTTATATGTAAAACTACAAGAGGCGGGACTTAGTTAAGAGCCAATGAGAGCCAATGGGATCCTTTTACATGGCACTTCAATACCAACACAACGAATATGTACGTCAAACAACATCAGTTTTACCAACCTATCAGCCTAAATAGTGCTGCGCGATGGCACTCGCTTTTATATCGATATCGTTAAAATATGCGAGATCAAAATCGAGTTTTTTGTAATCCATTTACTGACTGAATCCATGTTTAAGTACAACCTAGGTCCTGAAATCCTAGTTTGGACTTATATGGATCTGATATGAAATAAAAAGCTTTTTGCATTAGTACATAATTTTTATACATATACCTATTTATTTTATGACTTGGTTTTTTTCATTTATTTAGTATTAGCAGGACTGACACGGTGTGCTTGAAATGTTCTGTAACAAAGTATTTTTTATTAATTTCCAGTAGTTTTTTTAAGAAGTATTGTACCTAGAGCATAAGTTTAAAAGACTAATTCAAAGGTTATAATAATTTTGACAGTACAAACTTATTATGCTATTTGCAACTCCCAGTTATTGTCATCCTTAGCATCGATTTTTTGTTTCTGAATAAGTGCATACCTAATATGAGGGCAAAATATAAAAATCAACTTACTTTCACAGTCTCGCAGTTCTTATTAGGTATGTCATCAAAGCCGTAACTGTTACCACAGTAGGTATATGACTAAGGGCTCACTAATATCGGAAGTAGGTATTAAACATTTCATCTTTAGCATGGATTTTCACTTTATTGGTATCTGCAAAATATATATAACCATTTATATAATAATATAACCCGATACTCATGAATTTATGCATTTAGTAGGGAAAAATTTTAAATTTCAAAAAAACAAATACTTGATTACTATTAGCCACCGCGGAAAGCCCATTTTGTAAGACTGTGTATGTAGCCTCCTAGATGTGCACTTTATAATGGGATATTAGCATAAAAAGAACTGTCCGACACACACTTATCGATAATTACATTAGGTACATCACTATTACACGAATATTCAATATTTACCACTAATAAATCCCTAAAATCACTTTTCAATACGATGCATGTTGTTTTTAGGTTCGTTGCTTGTATTCATTATTATCTAATTCAATGTTTACCGAGCCTCATCCAAAGAATCTAGACTTCCTTTTTCTAAAATTTTACGGCTCGCTTGATCTCCACAATTTCGCACGTTATGTATCGTTTTTTGGTGGTATCGCCGTAAAATATTACGTTCACTGAACAATAACGATCACTTTCACATCTAAGGACGTAATTATTGATAAATCTGCTAGAAATTTACAAAATCAAACAAAATACGAGTGGAAGCTACAAGTAAACAAGGCTGACGAAGAAGTGTTGTGAAAGAACGAGAGAACACTGATTGAATGGAACGAATGAACAACCGCCATTATTTGCCATGCTAAGTCCATACAAAATTTTTGACGTTCCTCAGAGCGCTTGTAGACGTCCGTTTTTTTCACCGGATAACGGACCGTGTTTTTTGCCGGATTCGCGGTGGTGTATGAATTATAATGAATGTGTGTACATGCACCGGACATCGGTCCGGCGAACAATTTACGCCGGATGCACCACCGCTTCCCCTCGGCGCGACGGACACCGGTCCGGTGTAAGAAAGGGCGGTCATCCACGCCAGTGTAGTGTGGTGCGTGTTGACGCTGCCGGACGTATTGCCTGTTTTCTACTGTTTTTTACTACCAGTTCAAAACATAGACGGCAGTCCATCCATCCGGTAAAAAAAATATGTACACAAGGATAGCCGTTTATTGACGGTCCGTTATCCGGTGAAAACAAAGGACGTCTACAAGCGCTCTTAGGGTGTCCTGCCTGTCCGTTCCATACAAGAACTACAAGCCAGAGTATAAAATAACTTGCTACAAGCTACCTACATACAAGATGAATTATAACATGTGATGTGACCAAGGAATTTAAATACAAGGATGTGACAGACATGTATCCATGTAGACACGGCGGGAACAGCGCGATTCTATAATCTGAGCGATTATACAGGGTGTCTGGCAAGACACTGTACATACTGAAGGACACGTTAGTTAATGGTCATAAGTAACCAATAAAAATATAATGAAATAAAAATATTGATCAACTTCTTAGTAAACCTCAACGAAATTACTGTAGTAATATTCAGAAAACATGGTCACCGCTCGCACAACATGGCGCCACAGAAGAAATAATAGTTAGTACTTAGCGGTGCAAATGTGTTCGATAAGTTAATCCTTACCTCCTCGCGTAGGTACGTAACGTCCACATTATGGTCCGTGGGCAAACACTAATTATTTCATTTAAGTGCACTAATTAAATTATTTACAAAACTAAACTAATCTCAAAAACTGTTCATAATGATCATCTCCTCGCGTAACGCAGAGTTCGTTTACGCATAAAATATTTTCTTTCACACGGTTCAGCACAAAAGGATTACTTCGAACCTTATCAAAGGCAGTTATTATTCTAGCCATTAAATCATCTCTGTTGGTGTATTATGTAGATACACAAGCCGTTTTACCTCATCCCACAAATAAAAAACTAACGGAGTAAGATCGGGCGAGCGCACCGGCCATGGCACGGGCTCACCGCGACCTATCCAACTACTAGCAAAGTGATTATTTAAAAACTTGGACACTTGCGTCTGATAATCATCATAATCACATACACAGATAAATCACAGCGCGGGCAATAGAAAGATACAAAAACTAATTGCACGCAATCGCGGCAACGCGTGAGCTTTGACTAAAACTTAAGTACAAGCTATCGACTTATCAAATTTCATGCAGATCGGATAAGCGGTTCGCAAGTTATCGTCGGACAAACATACATACATAAAATGCCAAATCGCCTAAGTTAATGTAAGATTTTCGTTCGCTTCGCTCACTCAATAAGTTCCATCATATTAAAAAGTCAAATAATAATTTTACATACAGGTATAAAAGTATAATCTAATTTTATTCTAGAAAAAAACATGATAAAAATTTCTAGACGAATAAATAAATACACGTGATATCTTACTACCGGCACGGCCCCTCCTGTGGTATTTCGTGATTTTTGCCGAAGCCCTCTTTTGTCAGAGCCTCACGTGATTAATGGACGGTCCCTATCTACACTATCTACATCTACACTAATCTACACTATAATATTATAAATAGGAAAACTTTGTTCGTCTTATTATAAAAATGTGAGTTAGACTAGGCTTAAGCCAGGACTAACTGGTCCGTGGTCTAACTTTGATACCGAAGTTGGTCCCTGCTCTATAGAAAAATCAAAGACTTAGACCAGACGTTATTATAAAACGGAGTTTATCCCCTAAACCACGGTTTAAAGATAAACCCGAACGACCCCTAGTTTAAGTATGGTCTAACTAATAAAAATCTCATTTTGCCAAATTTTATTTGGTCTCCCACATAAGTTTATTCAATAAAACAACTTGTAGCACTGCATTATCCAACATACATTTCAAACTCTAGACTCCGATCTAAATTTGAAATGTCAAAACGCATGGGTTGCCACGAATTTGTCGGGTGCCAGGAAAGCGCAGCCACGGAATGTACAACCATGGATTACACGACCCCGGAATTTGCGACCATTTTGGTTGCAAATTCCATGGTTGTGTTTTCCGTGGCTGTGTTTTCTAGGCCGTACAAAACTATGCACACCCCCGGAATACGACGCCAAGAATTTGCACAGAATGGTCACCAATTCCGGGGTCGTACATTCCTGCCACGTGTCAGGAAAGCGCAGCCAGGATTTTGCAACCATTTTGGTCGCAAATTCTCGGGTCGTGTATTCCATGGTTGTACAATCCGTGGATGGACAATCCTGACACGTGTCAGGAAAGCGCAGTCAGTATTTTGCAACCATTTTGGCCGCAAATTCCTGGCTGCGCTTTCCTGGCTGCGCTTTCCTGGCTGTGTTTTCCGTGGTTGTGTATTCCATGGTTGCGTATTACCCGGACTCCATGGACTATCTCAGGTACTATGTAGTCTTCGACTAAAGTGTCTTTTGTAATACGAAAATGATAAACCAGAGATGATCCTAAGTTTATGAGATAAACCAGGTTTAAGTTATTTATAATAAGAAAACGTGACTTGAGCTAGGTTTAAACCCAGGTTTGATTTGTTTATAATAAGGCTGTGTATGTTTGTGTGTTTGTATGTTTCGAATAGGCTCAAAAACTACTGGTCCGATTTCAAAATTCTTTCACCAGAGGAAAGCTTCAGTATTTTTGAGTAACATAGGTTACATTTAATACTGAAAAAATTAGGGATCCCTACTAAAACATAAAAAATGTAACCCGAGGTGTAATATAAAATGTCCTTCACCGCATGCGCTGCGAAAAGTATAGATGATAGAGCAAAAAAATATTCTACAATATTATAGAACCATCATTATCTATAAATAAGTCAGCGATAGCATATGTCTAACTATTGTAGTTTTGTTACTACAACTACTTTTCTACATTTAAAATGTTGATAGAAATGCCGACCAAAAACAGAACACGATTTCTATACCTTTATATTAGTCCTTATCCAAATAAATCATTTTGTATGCAAGGCTGTTTCCATACCTGTAGATTACTTCTTGATTTTTTTCAATCGGACATTCCATTCAAAAGATATTACGAAATTTAAAACTTAAGTGCGCCTTAGAAAGTGCGACAGCGAATCATAGCTAGCACACTTACATGCAAGCTACAGGCGTACAGGCACATACGCTAATTGGTATGCCTGTACCTGGCATGCAAGTAGTTAGCACAACATTCTATTTTAGGTCGGGTACTGGCATGCCACGTAAAGAAGGGGACACGGGGGCTACGAAACCGGCATGTGTGAACGTTACGACAGGTACAGGTATGCCAGTACCTGACGTGTTGGTATGCCACGTGAGGGAGGGGTCGCGGGGGTCTACGAAACCGGCATGTGTGAACGTGCAACACCTGACCTGACGAGTTAACTTGCAAATGTATCCACAATGTGTTCGTAAATCCTGCATGCCTGTAACTTGCATGCCCGCTACTGTTCCATTTACTGGCACTTGTATTTTCACCTTCGTGGGCTACAAATCGCGGGAGTCTAAGTTTATCCTAAAATGTTGACAAAAATTATGTCCACCCATGCGAAGCTGGGCTGGGACGCCGCTAGTGTGTAAATGAAGCATAAGATTTGGCATCAAACTCCATGGATGTGATCGTGCTGGGATTGTACGACCCGGAATTGGATGCCATTGGAAGCTATTATTGGCTGCGTATTCCATGGTTGTGTATTCCAAACGTCTGTTAATTTTTTACGGCTTGGAATGGAATATACAGTCATGGAATTGGCGACCAAAGAACAACTCCTTTTACTATGTTTTACATCGATTCCGGGCTGTGATTTCAAAAGATGTACAATCCATGGTGGTACATTACTGGCACCCAAAACAAGCAGTTTGCTAATTGACAACATGAAATGTCAGTGTCAGTTTAGACAGAAATATCGGACGATTTTTTTTTAAGGCCTTTTTGTGAAAAAAAAGTCCGCGCCCACGCCAGCGCCATTACCGGTCGTGTTGTTTAATTTGTTTGTTTGTTTGTTGAGGTTGTGTTTTGAGTGAGAGATTTATTTTACCATCTTCTCTGCGCCTCGCATTATTCTCTGCATCTGCAAGGTTTGTAACTGATAGGTGCCCTAAATCTGCTACAAAAATCTGAATCCATGTACAGCATGTACTAGCTAAGATCGTATAATCTGCCCGTTATCTTAGCCGCTCCAAAACGCGTTCGTCATGTTCTCTTACCCACCGTTTTTTTACTCGCCCTTGCTACTAATGTTCCAGTTAGAATTTGATAATTGACGGTTTGCTTGCATAAAGTTTCCTACTCCCGCACGGCGGTGGTCATTATTAGGCTAAGGCCGCACCACGATTTTTTTTCGTTCGCTACAACCTCGAAACCGCTTGAGACGCACACACCACGATTAAAAATCGCGAAACGACCCGCAGTTTGAAGATGGATTTCAAGGTTTATGTGTTGTTGCTCTGATAATAACTAGTGGCTCTGGGAGCTGTAGACCTCGCGAGCATACTAAAAGTGAGCTATTTACTGCCTTAGCAAAAGCTATTTCAGAGTTTTGAAAGAAACCTATCAATGTTGAAGAGAAGTAGAAAATACCCATCCCCATGATGTTGTTTCTATTTAATTTTGTAAATTTTTGAGGAATGTAATGTGCAAGTGCATTTTCCGTTTTGTGATATTTTTGATCTTTTTGATTTTTTTTGCATCATCTTGTGTAGAATGAGGTCCTTTGTGTTTCTCTCAAATTTGATTGAAAACCATCGATTGTTTGATGAGCTATCCTGTTCACCATGCTGAAGATCCTTATCAGATCTTCGCCAAACTTTTATGAGACCAACTTATAGTTACTGCCTTTCAAATAAAAAAAGAATAATCGAAATCGGATCTCATTTGGTGGAGATATCCAGTATATCAAATAGCCCCCTTTTTGCCCTTTTTTGGGGGAAGTACCCCTCCAATCAAAAATCCCCGACAGCAAAAAAATTCTAAAAGAAAAGTAAAAAAAAAGTAATAAGTCATATAACCTGTGTACCAAGTTTCGTCCAGATCGGTTGAAAAATGCGACCTGTAGAGAACAGACAGACAGACAGACAGACATCCGGACAAACACATTTTTGGCCAATGTGGAAACTGAGATGCTTCGCTCGCTCGGTCAATTACTATAGCCTATTTCGTCCCACTGCTGGGCAAAGGCCTCTGATAATAAGAAATAGAAAAAAAAAGAACGCAAATTTCGAAAACATTGGATCCATCCACTTACTTGGAGTAGATTTCTTAAAGGTTTCTTTCATAAGAAGTATCAAAGCATAAGAGACCATCCTGATACATTTTTTAATTACTATAGGATGTCAGTAGCCAGCTTTGATAAGATTTTACAAATTGTGCGTCCATACATCACCTTCATGGATACAAAATATCTCCATCTGTACCTCGCGGTTTTAAAATCAGTCTTGGGAAAAAACCCAGGGTGCGGCCCCTTGTAATAGTTTTCTAGGGGCATAAATTCACGCAATTAAAAACCACAGCGGTTTAATCATGGTGCAGCCTTAGCCTTATTTTCCTAATAAATTTGTATCTTACTCCTAAAACAGCTTGTTTATTTACTCACACTGGTGCCTTTCTACAGATAAAAATGCCAAAAAACAAGAAGCAAGAAAGCTCAAGCGATAGTGATGAAGGACCTGTTGATGTAAGTTAGCCAACTGAACATCCATCAAACACAATTATTTTTATTAGACTAACTGCCCCGGAACCATTATTGCTGTTTCCTCTCTCTCTCCTTGTATTCCTGGTGTCATTTTGTTATTTGGTACACCTACACTTTTTCTACCATATGTACCTACTTCACATCTGGGTACCTACGTACTTTAAAAAAATTGAGATGATGAAATGCTTTTTTACAGAGGAACCCTCCACCAGAAAAGAAAGCTAAAGTTGGAAGTAAGACTGATGACAAAGAGCCTACATGGTCACTCCCAAACAAAAAGTTTGTTAAGCTTAGAGAATTCAAAGGCAAAATGTATATTGACATCAGAGAGTATTATGAGAAAAATGGTGAAATGTTGCCTGGAAAGAAAGGTATTAGTTTAACTCCAGAACAGTGGCGAATGATAATGTCACTGGGTGATGAAATTACTGAAACCCTTAGCTCTAAGTGTTAAAACCAAATGTGATTGTCATTATTTTATTATTCAAAGCTGTTTTCTATGACTGTACAACAGTTCCTAATAAACCATTTACTATCACTTTGTTGTTTTCATTTGTGGTTTCTAAAACCACTGCCTAAGAGTGAGGCTCCACTAGTTTGGTGCAGTGCATCGCGTCCTCAACGGCAATGGACTTATGGGGTCATCTCTCTATTAATCGGAGAGCATTTTCATTAGAGTGTTGCCTTTGACGAAACAAGCACTCACTGCAGTGGGGCCCCACTCTAAAGGCTCATTTATATGACAGGTGTTTAAATGAAATAAAAGTGGTACATATACATACCCCGTAGCATTTATATTTCAAAAAACAGTTAGTAAAATGCATTTTTGATTCACTCTATTTAATATTGATTAAAAAAGCTATGATCTTGAGCATTTAGGGCAAGGGTTTTCTGGCAAAGAAAAAAAAAAAAAACTGAAACAGCTTCACGACTTTGATCCCCAGGCACGGTAGATATCCCTTTAGATCTCTCAGTACCAAGTACTAATTCAAGATTCTTAGAGGATGTCTAAGGGGGGTAGTCAGAGGTACGTCCAAACATTACATTTGGCACATACCCACATTTTGCAGTAGTTAGTATTCCTCGTTAGTAATCCGTTTAAGAGCACTGGCATTGCGCACATAAATTTTTCGATAGAAAAATCCATTGGTACACGACCGGATTCGAACCTGCGACCTTACGATCGGATGGCGGGGTCACTCCCACTAGACCACCGGTGCTCTAAAGAAAATCAATTAACAATATTTGATTTACAAATGCCATATTTTATTTATATTAACATAACAAGATCTATGAAATATCATATCAAAGTTATCACAACGGTTTTGTGTTAGATCTAGGACCATTAAATAACTTAGGTTTTCAACACCATCCAAATTGATACAATATTCAGACATTTTTCTATGAAATGTATTGAACACTGATCACGGAAAATAATAGAAAGTATCCCAAATGGAGTGTACCAATATTTAATATTAACTTGCTAGTCATTTATTAGCATTAAAATAGTTGATTTAAACCACATAAAAGATTATGTTTACATTCAGTGTTGATAAACAATTGTTCTAGTGTTTATAAATTCAGGAAAAATGTTAGGTAAGTACACTATATATTTTTGGGTGTGTGATACTAGGGATACTATACTAGGGGTGTGCCAACTCGAGATAAACACACTGAAATTCAGGTAACTCGAGTTAGCAGACCGAAACTAAGGGTATGATTTTTTAAGCCCGCTCCACATTCTCGCGAGAACGCGCTATAACACGTTTTACGAGGTTCGTATTTTTCTGGCGTTTTCACGAAAATGTGGAGCGGGCGGGCGTTTACAAATAACTTTTTTACATATTTGTTCCTCCATCCTACTCTATGTAATGACAATTAACATTGCTAAACTCTACAATGGCGAAGTTGACTTACGCCCAAATGCCAAAAAAAAATCGACTCGAGTTAGTTATCAATTCGAGTTAACTCGAAATAAGCCCAAATCGAGTAACTCAAGTTAACACATCTCTATAATACACACAGACTTGCGAGAACCAATCTACACACGAAGTAGGTACCTAACGTAGGAATACGTCTTAAGATATGGAAAAGTTCTCACAATATGTAGGTATTGTGTCCAATACTACACTGGCCTCGTAAATGTTGTAGAATATATAAAGCAAGTTACAAAGTTCAGAATCTACAAAGAATATTATTGTATAAAAACACATTATCCCACATCACATCAACAAATTCATAATATAAAAGTATTTGGTATGATACTACACATAAAATAACGTAGATGGCAATTTTAAACCTATCATTTATTATAAGCTATAATAAGCATGACTAGTGTGTCTTGTAATAGGTATTTTAGTTTACTTTTACTCTAGTACCACTAAGTGCATAGTTATTAATTTCTCAAGTCAATCCTGACTATCCCGAAAAAAAGTAAGTGTTTTTGCCACATGATCCATATATTTATGCATTTTCTGATTTTCATCCATTAGCATGCTAACAAATTCATAAAATAAAGTACTTACCTATCTAATCCACCATTTTACCACCCACAACTTTATATAACGTTGCATGATTTAAAAAAAATATATTTTTTGTTAATTTTTTAAAACACTGTTACTTTTTTCAGTAATTTCATAATATTTGTTTGTTACATCAGGGCCATTGGATCTAAAGATATTACATACCTATACTTATTCACAATGACATAGCAAAAAACAGATATAATGTATAAACATAGTATTAAAAATATTCCGACTAAAGGAATGCATATTGAAAATAAGATATAATCATAGAAAGTAAATACACCCAATAAATAAATAATCTCAATTCCCCAAAATTCCTCATTTCAACATCAATTTAAATAAGTCTACATACTAAATATCTACTTAATTTATCATTTTCAATAACTAGGAGAACCGACACAATACAATATCTATTTAATTACCTATAGTAGCTAGTTGGCATAATCGCCTTCTCTAATCCACGTTTTAGATTGCACAAGTACGTTTTTAAATGTGAATGCGACATGTACTGCATTTCTTAGGTGCGGGTCTGATTGCTGCATCTTTAAATATTTATTTCGGCACAGTCAGCAGGAAAGGAACCGTATATCTGTCGAAAGTTATAAATTTCTTGAACCATCCCACTTTTGACCATAGTTTTGAACTTTATTTAAAGATTAGGTACCTGCATTAGGTACTATCTGCAAAACGAAGTTGCCATTTTTCTGCTATATCTAAAGAATGAGCTATAAATAACTGAAATCAGTGCTGACGGTGTTAGGTACTCATATTAGACATAAGAGAAATAGAGATTGGCTCCCTATAAGGGACTCGCCCTTTACGTCGAGCCTAGAAAGGTAGCTTTTATTACCCCTATGTCGAATTTTTCGCACAGATATTTTGAAAGAACAATACTCTCAGACTTGACGTAAGGGGACTCGACACAAATGGAACCAACCGAAATAGACTTGTGTGTGAACATCACATGTGTCTGTTGGGTGTATATTGTTATACCTAAACACAATTCCACTAACAACGATTGTAAAGTTTAAAATACACTAATACTAAACATCCTTCAGATCTATAACATTTAAAACACTTATAAACTAATAGGTAGTTTCTTATTTTACTTTTTGCTTGATATGGAAACATTCGATATCGAAATGGCGACACATTTCCTGTACCTGTGAAAAAAATAAAAGTAGTGTTGGAATTTCGGTATGATTTAATTGTCTTGTAGTACCTGAGGCAAGATATCGATAGGAATAAGCTTTCCTAGCACCTATAAACTCAAGGTAGGTAATCTAGGCCTGGTGGTTTATTCACTGACCAATCCAATCGCGACTGCGTTTAGATCACTTTGTGACGTCACACGGTTTAGGCAACGTATATCATATATAATACAGCCCAAGATTACTTTTTGACGTTTGGGGCAAGGAATCTCCTATGTCATAGAGAATAATGCCCCTGGTCGACCTAATTGGCAACATTATCGATACGTTTCGAGTCAATAATTAAGCCACAGGAAGTTGGAAGTAAAAAATATATTATGTAGAAGTTAAATATATACTCTGACCCTTACTTGTCAGAGGGCAACACACGACTATTTATAAAAATAAATTGCCATGGACGGGTTTTCTATAACGTATTGTATTGCATGCATAAATGTCTAATAATATTTTGTTTTGTTGGTGTATAAGTTCGCATTGCAGCAAACAGTATTAATTCTATTTGATTTGTTGAGGACAAAAATGTCAATGATGTTTCACAAAAATTCGTTATGACACTGTTTCGTTATGACAATTCACAAAAACACAGTCTATACGGCCGAATACTCAAACGCAACTCAGATTTAAGTACGTCTCATGTGACGAGTTTTTGACGGAATTTCATTAAAAACTGTCAAAAAACCACGACTTGAGACGTGCTCAAATCTGAGTTGCGTTTGAGTATTCGGGTATAAGGCCCGTATTCAGAAACAATACCTGAGTCTGAGTCGACCCTCAAGCATAGACATAAGCAGAGTTTTAATTCTAGAACGCTGCTCGAGGCTCGATTCTTTGATTGGAGTTCATGCGAGTTTTGCATATTCTGAAACGTCGCTCAGACCGAATCGTTGCTTGAGCAGATAGAAGCAGTAGCTCTTTGTGAAGGGCTCGTCTTTGGGAAGTACTACCACCACGCCTTTTTCTGCCGCCAAGCAGCAACGCTGTGTTCGGTTTGAAGAGTGTGGTCCCCGGTGCAATTACAGGCGCATGAGGCTTAACGTCTGTATGCCTCAAGTTGATGGACGCAGGGCAATGCATCGTAGGACACTTTTCTTACGAAACAGTGTGGTGAAAGGATTTAAAGTGCGCCTCAAGGAGGCACCTTTCGAGCACTTGACACATGTTATAGACCTTTTTAGGTTCTAAGACATGCCGGTTTCCTCACAATGTTTTCCTTAACCGTTTAAGAGCACTTAGGGCATTGCGCATATACATTTTTCGATATGACAAAACCAGCGGTGCACGACCGGATTCGAACCCACGATCTTACCTGTTTTTTTTTATACAACTCGCTGATGGAACAAGCAGATGACCCATCAGATGTTAAGAGGTAACCATGTTATGTAGAGCAAAGGCTACTTACAACTTTAGTGCCGTAGTAAATGTGCGCCACGGAGCTGGATATAGTGAGCGCTGTAAGCAGCATGAGCTCAGTGAGCGGACTCACTCGCAGCACGAAGACGGCGCTCAGGACCACGGAGTACGGGAACGCGAGGCCGTTGAAGGACTCGCATTGCGTGTCGCTCATCTGCGCCACTATCAGGCGGCACTGAAACAAACAGACTTAGGGCTTTACTACAAAAAAATAGGCAAACGTTAAACACTGCCTAAACTTTTGGGGCCTTACTACAAAACGGTGTCTAACTTTAAACAGTGTCTAAAATTAGCGCTGTCTCTGATTGCCATTACGCAATGGCAAGAGATGTCAAAAGTTTAGGCAATGTTTAATGTTTGCCTATTTTTTTGTAGTACGGCCCTTGACATCTCTTGCCACTGTTTAACATTACTGTTTAAAATTAGACACCGTTTTGTAGTAAGGCCCTAAATGTTCGGAAACGAATGGAATGCACTATCTTTTTACAGATTTTTTAACCGACTTCCAATAAGGAGGTTCTATGTTCGACAGCTATGTATTTTTTTGTGTTTGTTCATCGATATTTATTAAATATCGATGAACAAACCTACACAGTTACCGACCACAGTACTCAGTACCTACTACAGTTATACAATAAATAATTTCTGATGTAAAAGGTTTGAATAAAATTATATTTTTTCGACTGTCAAGGAGCGTTGGTGTGTTTTGGTATAAAAGGTGTGGTTGCCTGTGAAATTAGATAGATAGATAGAAGATAGAAAATACTTTATTGCACACAACTTAAGGATACAACAAAAAACAAACTTAAAACTACAAGTACAATGGGCGGCCTTATCACTAAGTAGCGATCTCTACCAGACAACCGTTAAAAAATAAAATAAATAAATAATGCTGGACAATCCAAGAAAGTTGAAGTGGCTCCCAATCAGACAGAGAAGAAATATGAGAATCTTATATCTCCTTTTCTCGATTCTGAAGGACCCTAACTCACCTCAGTACCTGAAGTCTAAGTTTTCTTACCTTTCTGACGGTCATGAGCGTGACTTGAGATCCTCAGACACTCTCTGCTTAGCTACTCCCAAACACTTCCGGCTATCGTGGTAATTCGTTTGAGGTAGTGGCTGTAAGCTTGTGGAATGCACTTCCCCTAAGTATAAAAATGGCGTCCTCAAAACCCGTTTTCAAACGCCTCGTACATGACTTCTATTTTTCGACCACATGAATACTATTTATTATATTTTTGTAAGTGTATATGTAAGTATATTATAGATAGATATATATATTTGTTTTTTATTTATTAGATATTATATTTAGTTTATAGTTTTAGGAAATATGCTACCATATTATTATTGTGAATGTTAGTATAATTAAGCACGCCAACCTATGTTCTTCTACCTGTTAAGGTTGGCTGGTAGAAAATGCTGTCTAGCATTAAGCTCGCCTTTTGTACTCGGTTTTTAGTGCAATAAAGTATTAAATAAATAAATAAATAATCCACACAGCACTATCTAGCCCCAAAGTAAGCTATTCAAAGCTTGTGTTATGGGTACTAGATAACTGATATATTTAATACATTATATACTTACATAGATTTTTTTTTATTATACATAGATAATACAGGCACATGAAGCAAAATATCCTAATACTATTATAAACGCGAAAGTTTATAAGTATGGATGTATGGATGTTTGTTACTCTTTCACGCCGGTATTCCCACGGGATATAAAGTATCCTATGTGTTATTCCAGACTATAATATATCTCTGTGCCAATTTTCATCATGATCCGTTCAGCTGTTTTTGAGTTATTGAGTAATAAACATCCATCCATTCTTACAAATTTTCTCGTTTATAGTCCTATAGTAGGATGTATTTACAAAATAAGTATTTGAGTAGTATATCAGCTATCTGGCTCCCATATCACAAGCTTTCGCTTAGTTTGGGGCGAGATAGTGCTGTGTGGAATGTCAACCAATATTTACTCACATTGATATTGGAGAAAATGGTCCCAGTGAGGATATAGAAGAGGCGCGGCGCTCGCGTTATGATGTCATTGGGCGAGAACAGAGCCCAAGTGCTGCTCAGGAGGAAGAACATCAGCAAAGGTATCAGCGGTCGCACCGCCTCCATTAGCGGACGCAGTTTGCCGGTGCGATTTCGATATGACCTGCACAACATATTCATTACATACATACATGCACATACATACATACATATTCAACGAGAACATGTGATGTATCAAGCGACGATCTCAGAATATAAACCATGCGTAGATAAAAAAAAATTGCCTCCCAACCAAATCCTAGTAGGTATGTCATTGTTCGATTGATCTTGCCTTGTTTTTGTTTAGTTTTTTTAATGGTTCGTGTTGCTTTTCTTCACACAAATAGTATCTCCTAAGTCCTTCTATCTAGATAGAGGCAGCGGCTCCGCCTTCTGCCTAAGGTCGTGGGTTCAAAAACGGCCGTGCATCAATGAGTTTTAAGTGAAAACATGAGGAACCAGTATGTCGTGAGTGTGGTTGGCGGTGTAATTACAGACACATGAAGCTTAACATCTGTATGCCTCAAGTTGGACGCAGGGCAGTGGTGGTGGTGCATCGTAGGGCACGTTCCTATCGTGCGTGACTTACGGGGCAATGCTTTGTATAGGTCTTGGTAACCACCACCACACCACCTAACATCAGGTGGGCCATCTGCTTGTTCCATCAGCTAGTTGTATAAAAAAATTGATGATGGCAGCAAGTTGTTAAAAAATATAAGTGTAAACTAGCGACCCGCCCGCGCGCCCCTGCTTCGCACGGGTGCACATTGTTTTCCTACTATATGATGCATGTATTATACATATAAACCTTCCTCTTGAATCACTCTATCTATTAAAAAAACCGCATCAAAATCCGTTGCGTAGTTTTAAAGATTTAAGCATACATAGGGATATAGGGACAGAGAAAGCGACTTTGTTTTATACTATGTAGTGATAGTGATACTGACTTGTAAATATTCCACAGGATGACAGTCTGGCTAGTGATCATGGCGGAGAAATAGAGAGTGAGCTCGAACACGAAGCCTGGCGAGACGCCGCCGGGCAGCGTGACGTGCCACGCCGCGGGACCAATCACAGACGTTATAAGGAGCAGGATGCACGAGCCCTAGGACACGTTATATTTACTGGTAGCGCCCCGCAGTTTCACCCTCGCAGATTTAAATCCCGGTATTCCCACGGGATAGAATGTAGCCTATGTGCTATTTCAGGCAATAATCTATCTCTCTGCCAAGTTTCATCCAGATCCGTTCAGCCGTTCTGGCGTGAAAGAGTAACAAACATCCATACATACTTACAAGTTTTCGCGTTTATAAAAGTAGTAGCATATCCGGGTGACCAAGTTTGCTCGGTTGCTCAGCACCATTTACATAGCCTATGATACTCTGTACGCGCACGATATGAACGTGCCGTACGATTCGTAGGACACGTTCATATCGTACGTCACGTAGAAATGTTTTGTTAAAGGTCATGGTTAATAATGTGGGCTATCAGCTTGTACAATCCGCATGAATAACCCCCGGTTTCTGAAAGCGTGATCAACACTAATCGGCTGTCAAGTCATTTCTATTTCAGCTTTTACTTCAAATTAGATACAGATAGCAAGTGACTTGACAGCCGATTAGTATTAATCGCGCTTTCAAAAACCGGGGGTTCGTAGTGAAAAACAACTTACGATCATTGTGAAGTCATATCCCCAAGGCAGGAACATGACGCCCGTGTTGTATTTCTCCCAGTGCGTTAAGTAGAAGTTGAAGAAAATGTTCCATACTACGAAGAAAAACCGTAGCGGGCTCAACTCATCTCTGTTGACAAAAAATAAAAGAATAACAATATATCTACCAGCAAGCAACTTCTAAGGCTGTTGTTTATTAATCAAATCAAGTACGACATTGCTTTTATAAGAGAAACCACTTCGTTGGAAGGTATGTCAAGTCAAAAAAAAAATTGCTCAGAATTATGCCGTCATTATTTTTATTACCAATTAGTATGCAAGGCCAATACCCATCATATTTTTTGCTGTGTTATACTGACACTTATTTATTTATTGACAGTTACATTACTTATACATGGTGTGAATTCAGCGCTGTACTTACATAAAATCAATTTAAATAGGGTTTTTTTCAGGTGAGCGCTAACTTGTCTCGAATTCGGAGTCAGTTACCCTGTATAATCCTGCTATTGGACCGGCCGGCGCGGCGCGACTCGAAAAACCAGGACCGCTTGCAAAAACATCTAATTTCATTGTAGTTTAGGTAAACAAGTTTACCAAACAAACAGAATTAGTGTAAACATAATATCCACTAACTGACAGTTCGCTAATCTTTTGCTGGTTATTTTTACACTAGTAGCGCCCTGCGGTTTCACCCGCTTAGTTTTAAATCCCGGTATTTCCACGGGGTAAAAAGTAGTCTATGTGTTATTCCAGACAATAATATATTATCTCTGTGCCAATTTTCACTAAAATTCGTTCTGGTTTTGGAGTTAGAGTAACAAACATCCATCCATCCATCAATACTTTCAAACTTTCGCATTTATAATATTAGTAGGATGTGCATGCAACATGGACGAATTCGTCCATAACATGCAAGACGTGATTAGCTTCCTTAATTAGTGACTAACCCTCTATTCATAATCCCTGACACGCAAGAGATAACAACAGATTTAGCTTAAATAAGCAAGTGGAGCGCTCTGTGACCAATATCATTAAGGGCCCACCTGATATTATGCTTAGCGATTCGCTAAAAGCGAGAAATCATTGTGCAGGCGGCCTTTGTTTCAGTATTTGAAAGAAGAATGTTTGTCAACACACTTACTCATAAAGTGGCTGTACGGTCACCGCAATAAGGCACAGAAAGACACCCATAATCAAACTGTGACTTTTTCATTGCTATAACCCACTAGTGAGTTATTGAGATTTTTTTTAATTGTATTGGTTGAGTTGTTTTGTTCCTAAAAAAGTTTTTATTAAAAAAAATCGTGTTCAATAGAACAAATAAATTAATGTTCCTAGTGCTTGCTCATTTCATGCATCTTCTTATATAAATAGATAATTTTAACTCGTACGTGTTTAATAAGTAAAACATTGACTCAAATATAACTTTTGTTTTCTCTGTAATAAAAGAAAACTTAAATTCCCCATTTTGTACGTGGCAGAATAGGCGCAAACCCTATGCACGGAAAATAAAAAAAAACTCATCCCTTTGTCTGTGGCCGATCGCAATGCGCGCGCTTAAGAAAACTGATTAATTTTTCCCGCGCCGTAGCGAAAAATTTTTCACAACTCGTTTTCACTGTTGAAATTATAGTTATATTTATTAATTAAAATGTCTACAAGTACTAGTTACGAAGAAAATGATTTATGTTGTACACCACCCGATATAAGATGTGAAGCCTTTAACGTTATGGAAACTTTACTACCTGAAAACTCCAAGGAAAAATATCTGTTCTGTGAGTTTTTATTGTTATTTTATTCACAAGTGTATTGAAAAACGTCGTATGATACACGTGTGTATTGATGATTACCGTCCTCGGCTCTCTTAAGACCCTCGCCTACGGCTCGGGTCTCAATGGCGCCTCGGCGGTAATCACCAATGTAACACACTAGAACCATAATGTACTATTATCTACCTGCCGAATATGCTGTACAAGCAGGTGGGAATGAGTACTGCCGAGTAGGAATCCAGTCCGTGATCGAACAGCTCACCCAAAGGGCCGCTGGTGCCGGTGCGGCGAGCCTGTTTGCCGTCGATGCCATCTAAAACATAATAGACTTGTTATGTCCAGAAAAGGTTCAATCCCACCCGAGAACGAACGTTTATGTACCTACTTACTAAACATATGTTTTTCCTTTGTCTGGGTGTTAGAACTTAGGTATATGTTACAAACGAAAAAGTATATATCTAAGTAATTTATCACCTGTACAGTAGTACAAGTTTTTTTTGGTTAGGGGCTAGATTCCTAGTGCTAAAAAGAATGATATTTTCAGCCAGAACCCAACATATTGTATTATGATCGTAGAGGTTCAAGTAGTAGAGGTAGGTATAGGTAGGTTAGGTTATTTTATTACCTAGGTAAATAACAAGCTTCTCTAATGAGGTGTAGGTACTTAGCAGGTAGGTAATTTGTAAAACCTCAAAGTCAACCAGATCAAAGGAGCGCCATATCCTACTAATATTAGAAATGCGAAAGTTTCTCTACTAAGGGTGCCGATAATGCAGTAATACTATTATTTTGTAAGCTACTTCAGTAAATGGTGCTGAGCAACTGAGCAAACTTGGTCACCCGGATATGCTACTACTATTATAAACGCGAAAGTAAGTATTGTATTGTAAGTATGGATGGATGGATGGATGTTTGTTACTCTTTCACGCCGGAACGGCTGAACGGATCTGGATGAAACTTGGCAGAGAGATAGATTATAGTCTGGAATAACACATAGGCTACTTTTTATCCCGTGGGAATACCGGGATTTAAATCTGCGCGGGTGGATCCGTGGGGTGCAACTAGTTAAAATAGGTATATATTTATCTTCTACATCATGCATCACGATGGTCGTTAACAAAATAATAAAAGGTACAAGGTAAAGGTACAGTCAGAAGAACTTCTGCTTAGTTAAATAAAAATAGTTTTTGTATCAATAGCTTTTGATAAATTCCTTATTGGCTGTGATACCTAGTGGTTACAAAAACGATATGTCTATACATAAAATGCTATATAGAGTTTTTTTTATTTTCGCCGTATCTCAAATACCTAGAATAGAACTTTGAGCTAAAAATTTATGAGCGAATGTATGAACAACGTACTTTCATTATACACACACATAGCACTACATCATAAATGTGGATATTTGATCAACCATTTAGCCGATTTCACTGAAATCCATACCAGCAACTCTCGATAGTACAATCTGTTAGCCTAATTAGGTCTGTTCCGAATTCTGCAGATCTAATTGGCGGCTCGACAGGTAAGTCATAATGTACTCGAACACTCGCTTTTTTCGCTCAATTAAAAAACACTAATAGATTCGGGGTTGCGTTGATTCGCTATCTATCTGTTCTTTTCTTACCCGGGTGGGCTAGTTATAAGGCTAGTTTTGTGGCAATTTATTGCTGTAACTGTTCTGCTTACGAACTATTTGCGTTAAAAAGTAAGAAAGATAACAATACAGTTGCAGCTTGAAATTGCCGCTTTTTCTAGCCCGTTTACACACGGGTACCCACAGATCAATCAAGCAACACAAGGATATATGTGTTCTGTGCTACAGACCAGCTAAAGAAAAATGACGGGTAACCGTCATTTTTGCAAGGACATAAAAGAAAGCAGAGTACCTGATGTGTATCGTGATAACCCGAACTAGATCTTTTTGTTTCTAAGGTACCAAAAACTAAAGGCACCCTAGCGAAGCGCTGGTTTGATAAGTCTTCCTAGACTCTCTGTTGTTCTTTTTTTCCTATTTGTTTAATTTTTATCTTTGTTCTTTTCAGTTTTCTTTAACTTCGTTTTTTATTTTTATTTAACAAGTAAGCTCTTTCTAGTTGCAATATGCAAAAACGTGTTAATGGTCAATAGTTGTTTTTTATGGCTAATTAATTTAAGACTTTATGTACTGTTTGTTTTCCTAAGAAATAAAAATAAATAAATAGGTAGGTACAAGTAGCGTGTATTAAGGCGTGGCTTCGATTCCCAATCAGTCCATAACTTTTATGTAATTCCTTAATAACATAGTTGGTAGATAATGAGACCAGGATGCGATCAGAGTTGAAATAATAAATATCTGTTTACTATTATCGTGTTGACACTTCAAATATAACACGAGATAACAAAGGGCACTAAAGCAATAAGGCCAAGTGTGTGCTTTACTGCACTGCAAAGTCCCGCCCATAGCATGCCAATGCCGGCCGTATATAGAGTTACCAAAATACAACGGAAATGTGTTTATTTTACAAAACTTCTATCAACAAGTTAGATTTTAAGGAACTCAATGAATAACATAGTACTATTTTGTCAGCAGAATTTCTTAAATTTTTGGTTAAGGAACCCCTAAAAGCCGGGCAAGAGATATCAGTTGGCAAATGGAATGGATCCATGCCTTACCAGTTATGTATGACAAAGTAGGTACAGTATTAATACTACGGAAATCTCGTGATTTTCTTATCTACAAACGTTAGTTTAAAAAGTAATTTGTGTATATAAATATTTTTATAGCAGAAATATTGGGTGTGAGGCTTCGAAGACACAAGCCCGCATGCAATCGAGTTGTGTTTATCTCGTATTGTAAGTGATTTAGCTTTCAGTAGGTACCTACCACCAAGTCTAACAGCCACAAAATAAATCCTATTCACTAGATTTTTTTTTACTGAGAACTCGCTGATCTTAGGTACAATTATACCATTACAACCTAACCTAGTAGAATCTACCAGTTTTCTTAGAAAGAGTTATTAGTAGGTCTATCTCGGTAGACAGATCTTGCATGGAAGATCTAAGTAGTATTACATTACAGTGGTTGGGACGAGGTTGTTAGAAGTACGTAGTAAGTAAGTAGGTGAGATAACCACCAAATTGCCTACGTCAATCGCTAGATCGATAATCGAGTTGGAAATTTTTGTTTAAAAATCACGCGGATTATTAGAAAACCGATGAAACGGGAACTTTGACACGAAGATGTACCTACGTACGGACGTGACTGCACTCTGAATGGTGAAAACAAATGCTAGATATACTACATATTTCCAGCTTCCAGCTTGATGACCAAATAAATCTCTCATTGATCAAGGGTCAATCCCGATAACTCCTAATCACGATTTAGTTAAAATTCAATTGCGCGCTGCCATATGCCTTAAGTCACGCAATTGGACGATTTATTAAATAAATGTTAGATTAGACGATAATTTACAGAAATATAGAAGACTATTTACGCCCCGCGGTTTCACCCGAGCAGATTTAAATCCCGGTATTCCCACGGGATAAAAAGTAGCCTATGTGCTATTCCAGACTTGTGTTCTCCATCTATCTCTGCCAAGTTTCATCCAGATCCGTTCAGCCGTTCCGGCGTGAAAGAGTAACAAACATCTATCTATCAATACTTACAAACTTTCGCGTTTATAATAGTAGATATAATAATTTTATTATTTAGATATCACTATCGCTATCTAGGTATTACTATATGGCGCGGCACTGATTGCAGATAAGTTTCGAATTGCTTTAAAATAAAATAATTCTGCAAGAAAAAACCGACTCCAAATACACTCATACTACTACAATAACTCAAAAACTAATCGTCAGATCTTACTCAATATTATGGGACCTTACGGGAAGCACCAGCTTTCAAATCAGAAAAGAATGATCTAAATCGGTTCACCCAGTCAAAAGTCTTGAGGTAACAAACAACAAAAATACAGTCTAATTGAGAACCTTCTCCTTATTTGAAGTCGGATAAAAAATACGCATCTTACTATCATATAATAATATCACACTGTGAATAAGCAAGCACTATTGTGTTGAAAAACAAAGAATTTAGATACCCACACCATAGGTACTATACCAATCTATTACAATACCTTATAAATAATAACCGTAAAATATATAATATCATCATATAATATATATGTAGGTAGCATGAAGCCTGAAGTACTTATTAGTACTTATTGAGTTACTTATTAGAGGTGGCTAATTGACTTAGCTCTATGCAGCTATGTACTATTAATATCCAATTATTGCATTAAACAGGTACCTAATCAGGCATATGTATATACATAATGTGCTATATTATATGTGTTGTAACATAAAAGGAGAGATCCCAACCCATCTAATTGTAAAAAACCTTGTGTTATATGTTTTTTTGTTTGTTTTATGTTATGTGTAACACTGTATCATCATGCTCACCTAAAGTGTATGCCACAAACAAGTTGACAGCAGAAACAGCCCAAACCCAGGATGGTATGTGATCATTGCTTGTGTTCTCCTCAGTTAAGGCATAGAATCCAAAATCATAGTAGGAGAACAACAGGAAATTAAGGACTGTGAGTAAAAAACCAGTGAATGTAAGCAGGTTTGGTGCCACCCACACCGGGCAAAACTGAAATGTTACAATAATAATTGTAAGGGCATCTTACTACTACTAATCACTTAGCTATAATTATTACATAGGTATATTAGTATTTGGTTAATGCTTATAAGAAAAATAAATTACAAAATTTGACAGTAAACAAACACAACTTTTAAAATTGAAAGGTAGGTACTTAAGTACTATTCGGTATAAATTATTTTATATTATTGAATTATTTATAAAATGCCCTCATTGGGCAACCATTCAGGAACAACCTCATGTGCCGATTCTGCTGTGCTATGGGTTTGAAGCCATGAGTGCATTAAACACTTTAATGTTGTACTGTTAATAAAATAATTGTGTCAGAAATGCCAGTGCTCTCAAACAGTGAGTGAAAACTTTGTGATAAACTCAGGCCTAATCCAATACCTATTTGGTAATCTCTAACATATGACATACTTTCAACATATTCAAATGAATCCTGTCAATAGAATAAAGTGTTATCCGGTGCAGTCTGGATTGGGTTTAATGTTTAATTTTAGGTAACTATCTTTTTTTAGAGACTATGCTATTTCCATCAACCCCATTGTGTTGACTTTTAAAGTATTCAGACCTTACCTGCACACACCAGTTCCAAAATGGATGCATAACATAATTGCTGAGCACACTGGTATCCACACAATTGTACTGAAATATAAAAACAATTGCATGATTACAAATAATTTCAGGATCCAAATCAACAATCTAATATTTTATACCTTGTAGGTATATTTTCATTTCCTTTTTCATATATTTTTAGCTTTGCTTTGCATATTATATTTTTAGCTTTGCTTTGCATATTAACCCTCTTTTTATTCATAATCCCTGTCATATTAGCATATTCCATAGCAAACAATACAGTTCATAACACCAGTTTTTACCAGGAAACGGAGTATTATGTTATTTAGTTATGTTCTTACATACCTATTTTTTTAATAATATGAATAACTTATTAATTTGATACCTACAAAAACTTGTTTGATTATCATAGTTTTACACAGATTTCAATGTGGCTATAAGCACCATGGACATATTTATGTATACCCTGGAGGAAATTATTTTATATGCCAGCCAGCACTCAGCACTACCTACTTAGGACAACGAGCATCTATGGTAGGTAGGTAGTTCCTCTCCAACCATATATGTTAATCATGATAAATATGATACACTGATCTTTAACGTATATGAGTTATGTGGTATGGTACTGGAGAGGTGTTCTGTTCTTACATTACTCAGCACATACATTTTTGAACGAAGAGCACAGTCGCGATGGACCGGTCGAACTTTACCTAGTGTATTCTGTAAATAGATAGGTATATAGGTGCACTACAGAATTTACTATACTTTTAGGAACTTATAAGGTCTCATGAAATATGCTTTTGGTTATCCACAGCTACAAAAACATACCTTGTATTTTTCGAATCCTCTCAGTTTATCCTCCGACAGGAAACAAGCCATTTTCACCAGATTTGTGTTACCTATTGTTTTATAAATAAATCATTATTACGTACGCTTTAGAAAATAAATCTGCAACAATGCAAACAACAATAAACTAGCAAAAATGCCAGAGAGATAAGATATGGGAAATTAATTTACGCAAAAAAATAACACACGGATGATTACTCGTACTTGCACGTGCACACTAAAGAGAATGTAAATAAAACTACGAGAAGAGGCGGGACTTAGTAAAGAGCCAATGGGATCCTTTTACATGGCACTTCAATACCAACACAACGAATATGTACGTCAAACAACAACAGTCTTACCAACCTATCAGCCTATACAGGGTTATTGGTAACTTACGCAAAACCTCTTAAAGGTGACTTTGGTACATCAAGACTAAAACGTTTGTTGTACTATTTTTTCTAATTCAATGATTTTTATTTTCTAAACAAAAAAAAATTATCGAATCTGCTGTTATAATCTTCTAAGCTCTACAACTAGGCAGTCACAGATAAGTAGACACGCTTACCGCGCGGCGCCGGCGCTTGTGTTCTGTGTGCCGGTTGGGAATCCCGACTAGCAAAAACAAAGAAAGGGGTTGCGTGCGGCAAGACGGATGGGGGCGGGCGTGAACTTGTCCGCGACACAAGACAGTCGCAAATTTCACCGCGCGCGCGCCGTTTGTGGTGTATTACCTATGTGATTCTTGTGACGCGATCGATTCATAATGGCATATCAATACACTAACATTAAATACACCGAAATGGTGCGTGTTTATGCTAGGTTTGGTGATAATGTGTCTGAAGCATGCCGTGAGTTTGCGAGACTATTCCCGAATGCGTCAACACTGAGCCACAACTATGCTAGGTGCAACTCCACGCTTACGTGACTATGGTAAATTTAGACCGAGAAGGGAATCCGGTGGTCCGACGCCAAGCCATGTACAGTTCCAGCAGGATGGAGTGCCAACGCACTTCTCTCGTCAATTGCGAGAGTACCTCAACCATGAATATCCGGGCCGATGGATAGGACGTGGTGGGCCTGTCGCCTGGCCGCCCCGCTCGCCGGATATAACACCAATGGACTTTTATTTGTGGGGACACATAAAAGCGATGGTGTACAAAGGTAGTGCACCGGGAGGCGCTACTGTCCAAAATTACCTGGGCGTTCGACCAAATAAAAATGAACCCCCAAGTACTATCCCGGGTTCAAGAACAATTGACTTTCAGATGTGGACTGTGTGTGGGTTGTGCCGGTGATTATTTTGAACGTTTTGTACGTGATAGTCATAGTCATCCCCGGGACTTGAGTTTGAGGGGTGATTACTTGTAAAAAGGTCTGTGAATCAAATTATTTTGTTTATTAATTATTATTGATTTTGTTTATGTATTTTTATTTTTTAAATGGAACTATGTAGTCCTAAGCCTGGATAAGTATGAAGGAATTGCGGATTCAGTGTACCAAACATGCACAAATCCTAGATACTTTTATTGAAATACTAACATAAGTAGAAGCCTTAAACGCTGCGTAGCGCGTGGCACGTTACTCAGCCGGGCGACTGCGTAGCGCTCAGCTGACTGCACATTCTTACCTTTACGAGACATAGAGCTAACACTCGATGGGATTCCCCACTAAAACTAAAATAAATGTTTTTTTTTGGGATTTATTACGTTTTGGCAAAAGTCATTGAACTAATGTTATTAGTCTTGATGTACCTGAATCACCTTTAAGAGGTTTTGCGTAAGTTACCAGTAACCCTGTATAGTGCTGCGCGATGGCACTCGCTTTTATATCGATATCGATAAGATATGCGACATCGAAATCGAGGTTTTTTGTAATCCATTTATTGACTGAATTCACGTTTAAGTACAACCTAGGTCCTAAAGTCCTAGGTTGGACTTAAATATGGATCTGATATGAAATAAAAAGCTTTTTGCATTAGTAGGTACATATAATTTTTGTACCTAAACCTATTCATTTTATGAATTTATTTTTTCATTTATTAATGTTTAGTATTAGTAGGACGGACACGGTGAGCTTGACATGTTCTGTAACAAAGTATTTTTCATTAATTTCCAGTAGTTTTTTTAAGAAGTATTGTACCTAGAGCATAAGTTTAAAAGACTATATCACGTCATATTCTTGAAAAGGTCATAATAATTTTAACAGTACAAACTTAATATGCTATTTGCAACTCCCAGTTATTGTCATCTTTAGCATCGATTTTTTGTTTCTGAATAAGTGGATAGCTAATATGAGGGCAAAATATAAAAATCAACTTACTTTCACAGTCTCGCAGTTCTTATTAGGTATGTCATCAAAGCCGTAACTGTTACCACAGTAGGTACCTATGTGACCGAGGGCTCACTAATATAGGTAGTGGGTACTAATCTTTTCATCTTTAGCATGGATTTTTCACTGGTAGTATCTGCAATGTTTAATAATATAACCTGGTAATCATGAATTTGAGCATTTAGTAAGGAAAAATTTTAAATTTCAAAGAAACAAATACTTGATTACTATTAGCCACCGCGGAAAGCCTATTTTGTAAGACTGTGTATGTAGCCTCCTAGATGTGCACGTTATAATGGGATATTAGCATAGAAAGAACTGTCCGACACAGTTATCGATAATTACATTAGATACATCACTATAACACGAATATTCAGTATTTACCTCTAGTAAATCCATAAAATCTCTTTTCAATACGATGCGTGTTGTTTGTTTGTTGATTGTATTCACTAAAATATCTAATTCAATGTTTACCGAGCCTCATCCAAAGAAACTAGACTTCCTTTTTCTATAATTTTACGGCTCGCTTCATCTCCACAATTTCGCACGTTATGAATCGTTTTTTGGAGGTATTGCCGTAAAATATTACGTTTACTGAACAATAACGATCAATTTCACACTTATGGACGTAATTATTGATAAATCTGCTAGAAATTTACAAAAACAAACAAAATACGAGTGGAAGCTACAAGTAAACAAAGCAGACCGACGAAAAAGAGAGTGAGTTGTGAAAGAACGAGAGAACACTGATTGAATGGAACGATCATTCGTTCCATTCAATCAGTGTCAATCAAGCAATTCAAGCAACAATCATGTCCAATCAGTCAATCAGCCATTATTTGCCATGCTAAGAAGTCCATACAAAATTTTGACGTTCCTTCTTGCCTCAGGGTGGTGCACACAGACAAGCTGTGACAAGATGAACGAAACGAACGAAACGAAATGAATGAATGAAATGAATGAACAGGACATATATCAAGGAATATCTTGGATAAAGGGGAGCTAAGACATTTAAGGATGATTGACGCTACAACGTGTCGCGAACGGGCCGTGCCCCGTACGGGCCCCGGCCGGGGCACGTTCAAACATTATGGTATACTATTTGTATGAAGTAATACATGCCAGAACGTGGCGCTGCCGTGTCCCGTCCGTGCGCCGTCCGGGCACGGACGGGGCACATCTCGTTGAAGTGTCGGTGGGTATTGTTTCCCGGCCGCCGGCACGTTCCGGCGCCCTATCAAAACCACACTACTCGTGCAAATAAATTCAAATAATACACCCAAACAGCCCGTGACCCGGTGCACAGTGGGTGGAAATTCTTAATTGCCTTTATCCTATGAAAGGCAACTACTTTTGAAAAAAGTTCTTTCCTATTAGGGGATTTAAGTAAACAGCTTTGTTGTAAACATCAAAACATTACATAATTTTGTAGTTACGTGACTTTTTTGCGGTTAAACACCATACAATACGAGTTTGTGTGTTTCAAATGTATGAAAACGAAATTTGTTTTCATCATAACTTTTTTTTGTATTCGATTGTAAAGCTGATACTTTTAGGTATAATAGAAGGGCTTGTAACGAAGCTATAAAGCTTTCGATCTTAATCTGAAACGGACCTATTCAAAAGATATGTAAAAAAAAATATTTGACGTGGTTTAAAAAGTATCATCGTAAATACAAAATATTACTTTCACATTATTTTGAATTAGTTCTGTTAATTATCGGTTAGATAAAAGGTCTAAAGTCATTAAAAAGCATTTAGGTACCTATCAAATAATAATAATGACCATTATTTTTGATCAAACTCGAACTCAGTAGAACATACCCCATACATCAATACCACTAAAACTAGTATTTTTGTAAAAATCATATCTTTTGAATAGGTCCGTTCCAGATTAAGATCGAAAGCTTTATAGCTTTGTTACAAGCCTTACCATAATACCTAAAAGTATCAGCTTTACAATCGAATACAAAAAAAAGTTATGATGAAAACAAATTTCGTTTTCATACATTTGAAACACACAAACTCGTATTGTATGGTGTTTAACTGCAAAAAAGTCACGTAAATACAAAATTATGTAATGTTTTTATGTCTACAACAAAGCTGTTTACTTAAATCTCCCAATTAAGAAAGAATTTTTTTCAACAATCCTTTGAAAGGCAACTCAGTATTTTCACCCACTGTGCGGTGTAACATGAATGACTGGCCCGGCCGGCGCACGGTGGACGGGGCCCGTTCGCGACACGTTGTAGCGTGAATCTTCCTTTATTCAAATTCCTTGAGATGCGAATGAATAAACAAAATTGAATTGATTGAACGGATTGAACCCAAGTATGTATTCAAATTCCTTGATTCAAAGAAGTTTCATCCAAGAAGCATCCAACGATATGTGGTAGTACGTAGTACTTCCTGACGTGCCTAGGTATACTCTTTCCTTTGGTGCATACCAAGGAATTGTTTTCAAATACTTTGGAATATTTGGTGCCTCTCCAAAGGTGCATCCCAAGGAATTTGAATACTATATTCCTTGGTGCATCCCACAGAATTTGAATACAAGTATACTATTCCTTGGTGTTGGTGCATCCAATAGACAGATGGATGACGGCAATTGACGGCAAAGCCTCCAGATATCGACATCGAGATTTTATTTTCCTAAACTTCATCCTACATATACGTCAGAGTAATATTCCTTGGTATACTGTTTTTGAAAAATTAAATAAAAGAAAGAAGTTGGTTAAATTTTTGGTAGACAAACATAAAAACCTACAAGAGTAACAATAATGTATAGAGTCCAGAAAAATACAGAAGAATCTTCATACTTTGAACAGACAGCAATATATTTCGATGAATGCACAGGTATGTAGGTAGATAGGTATGGATATTTATTGAAGTGATAGTAGTTAGTAAGTAGGTGCAAGCCAGAAGCAAATCCAAACATTGTGTTTGGACTTGCTTCTGACTAACCCCGCGTTCCGAAATACGCCATAATCGATTTGAGCGCTCACAAACCCGTACCGAATTAGCGTGAGCGCGATAACGATGACCCATGAAACGTCATAGATGACGTCATGACATGCGCCATTTTGCGATTACGCCGACCATGCCATATTCTAATATCACCGTGAGCGCTGTCAAAAATGACAGATGTGCAATTGTGTTGTTATTTGTGATGAGGTTAGATGTTTTCAGTCGCATTGTAGTCTTATTAGGGTATAATATGTTCTGCGATCATAAAATAACAAATCCAGAAAATATCCAAGCAGTCCTATGTTTGTTAAACAAGGTTTGAGGTTATGATTCCTAGGATGTTTCTGTGTTTCTCAGAGCTGTCAACAATTCAGAACGCTCGTAAACGCCGTTCTGAATTGTTGACAGCTCTGAGCTGTCATAATCGCAATATCCAATTTGGAACGCCTGTGAGGTGATGTGAGCGCTGTGATCGATTATAGCCATTTCGGAATGCGGCCTAACACTACAATTTTCGGAGCGTTCGATTCGCATCACCAATGACTAGGTACATAAATAATTTGAACTAGGTACCTAAGTATTTACAAACAACCAAATCACATGAGATCAATATACAAAAAATTTAAATAAAGCTTTATGAAAAGGTAAGTTACAAACGTCTGGCACCTTAGATGAAGCTTAACATCTTCTAAGTGTGAACGTGTGGCACTGACGAGTTACTTCCGGTTAGCGTCCTACAAAATGTACCTACCTATTCTACAACATCATTTTCAGTTCACTGACACCGTAACGGAACGGCACTGGCGGCGGCACTGGCGGCGCATGGCGGGGCGGCACTTTTGTGTGTGGATAGGCTATCATAAGCCGAGTCCGACAAGAATAGGAATAAAAGTCTGACTGATCTTCCAGATACAGAAAGACACAAGGCCCCGACACAGTGCCGCGGCCGTTCCGTTCCGTCACACAGGGTCACTGAAAAATGAAAATGATAGGAATACATTTGTATTGTACGACGTTTTCCGTAAGTACTCGTCAGTGACTAGGTGTTAACAACTTCACATGATTGCACCTGTTATCCCAACTTCCCAACTATTATAAATGCGAAAGTAACTCTGTCTGTCTGTCTGTTACGCTTTCCCGCTTAAACCTCTCAACCGATTTTGATGAAATTTGGCACAGACAATCTTTAGACCCTGAGAAAGAACCTTTTATAGCGAAAAAAAGAGATGAAGAGATTAAAAGTAGGTACGCAGACGAAGTCGCGGGTACCAGCTAGTTAGTCAATAAAACAAACACTAATTTATTATTAAACGTTTTATTTTATGAGCTACGAAATAATATAAGTTAAATAAGTATGTAGGTATGTAGGTACAGTGCGACACAAAAGAGTAGAAAGAGAAACGGAACTAATTTTGACATTTGTTTCGCCTTGGTGCGAGCAAAACAGCTCGTGCGTGAACGTCGAAAATGTATGGAATGGAAAGTGGTGCCCCTATCGTTTTCTACTCTTGTGTCGCTTAATATTACCTAGATAAAATATAAAATTCTATTTTATGGAATTTTAGGGAAATTCATAAAAACGCTTGGGGAAAATTTTTGGGTTGGTAACACTGAGTTTATCCCAACTAATATTATAAATGCGAAAGTAACTCTGTCTATCTGTCTGTCTGTCTGTCTGTCTGTCTGTTACGCTTTCCCGCTTAAACCTCTCAACCGATTTTGATGAAATTTGGCACAGACAATCTTTAGACCCTGAGAAAGAACATAGGCTACCTTTTATTGCGAAAAAAAGAGATGAAGAGATTAAAAGTACGCAGACGAAGTCGCGGGTACCAGCTAGTAAATAAATAAATTAGTTTTGTATTGTAGGTATGTATTATTCTCTACCAAAGAGAATGTAAACTACGAGAATGTTCTCTACAATCAAACCACCCTGACGCAACAAGGAACGTCAAAAATTTTGTATGGAATTAGCATGTCAAATAATGGATGATTGACTGATTTGACATGATTGTTGCTTGAATTGCTTGATTGACACTGATTGAATGGAACGAATGATCGTTCCATTCAATCAGTGTTCTCTCGTTCTTTCACAACTCACTCTCTTCTTCGTCTGTCTGCTTTGTTTACTTGTAGCTTCCACTCGTATTTTGTTTGTTTTTGTAAATTTCTAGCAGATTTATCAATAATTACGTCTATAAGTGTGAAATTGATCGTTATTGTTCAGTGAACGTAATATTTTACGGCGATACCTCCAAAAAACGATTCATAACGTGCGAAATTGTGGAGATCAAGCGAGCCGTAAAATTATAGAAAAAGGAAGTCTAGTTTCTTTGGATGAGGCTCGGTAAACATTGAATTAGATATTTTAGTGAATACAATCAACGAACAAACAACACGCATCGTATTGAAAAGAGATTTTATGGATTTACTAGAGGTTAATACTGAATATTCGTGTTATAGTGATGTACCTAATGTAATTATCGATAACTGTGTCGGACAGTTCTTTCTATGCTAATATCCCATTATAACATGCACATCTAGGAGGCTACATACACAGTCTTACAAAATGGGCTTTCCGCGGTGGCTAATAGTAATCAAGTATTTGTTTCTTTGAAATTTAAAATTTTTCCTTACTAAATGCACAAATTCATGATTATCAGGTTATATTATTAAACATTGCAGATACTACCAGCGAAAAATGCAAGCTAAAGATGAAAAAATTAGTACCCACTACCGATATTAGTGAGCCCTCGGTCACATACCTACTTTGGTAACAGTTACGGCTTTGATGACATACCTAATAAGAACTGCGAGACTGTGAAAGTAAGTTGATTTTTATATTTTGCTCTCATATTAGGTACCCACTTATTCAGAAACAAAAATTCGATGCTAAAGATGACAGTAACTGGGAGTTTCAAATAGCTTAATAAGTTTGCACTGTTAAAATTATTATAACCTTTTCAAGAATATGACGTGAATTAGTCTTTTAAACTTATGCTCTAGGTACAATACTTATTAAAAAAACTACTGGAAATTAATAAAAAATACTTTGTTACAGAACATGTCAAGCTCACCGTGTCCGTCCTGCTCATACTTAACATTATAATAAATGAAAAAAACAAATTGATAAAATGAATAGGTTTAGGTACAAAAATTATATGTACTAATGCAAAAAGCTTTTTATTTCATATCAGATCCATATTTAAGTCCAACCTAGGACTTCGGGACCTAGGTTGTGCTTAAACGTGGGTTCAGTCAATAAATGGATTACAAAAAAACCTCGATTTCGATCTCGCATATTTTATCGATATCGATATAAAAGCGAGTGCCATCGCGCAACACTATATAGGCTGATAGGTTGGTAAAACTGTTGTTGTTTGACGTACATATTCGTTGTGTTGGTATTGAAGTGCCATGTAAAAGGATCCCATTGGCTCTCATTGGCTCTTTACTAAGTCCCGCCTCTTCTCGTAGTTTACATTCTCTTTGAATCAAACAGCAGCGGACAGACACCTGTTTCAAATTAAATATTTTGTTTGTAAAGCTTAGGGGCTAAGGCCTATTACTAATAAAATGTCACAAAGATCGACTGTAATAAAATCAAGGTTAAGAGTGTCCAATAAATCTTTGTTTCACCTTCAAGATAAAAAGGCAGATCAGAACGAATTATCAAATGGATTGATAAAATCAGCTAGACGAACTGGACAGTTGAGTTTGTGTAATAGAGGACTGGGTACAGGTAAGATTTGGTATTAGCCATTAATGGCGTGTTATATGTTTGAAGAGTGTGGTTGCCGGTATAATTACAGGTACCTACATGCGGCCGATCATCTGTAGGTATGCCTCAAGCTCAGAAGAAACATATTTTTTATTTGGTCTGAGGCTTCAAGTTGATGGACGCATGGCAATGCATCAATGGCATGGACGAATAAACTAAGGCACGTTCCTATCGTGCGTGACTTACAAGGCAATGCTTTGTGTAGGTGATGGTTACCACTTATCATCAGGTGGGCCATCTGCTTGTTCCATCAGCTGATTGTAAAAAAAAGGTGCATATCCCCATCTACTTACTAAATTGCTTCCACAAATAAAACTTATTTGTTTTGAAAAACAATGATTTTTCACCATCCATCAACAACCAAACCCTATTAGGGTTGAAACTATGAAATAAGTTAAATTGAATTTTCTTATATTAAGTACCTATGTCATTGTAAGTAGGTACCTAGGTGTAAACATACAGTCTGGAAAAAACCATGAATAATAAAAAATCATAAATAATCGCTGTTTATGTTTCCACAGTGCCTGAAAATGTGTGGAAAATTGAAGAGTTAGTATTAGATGAAACTAAAGAAGTTGACTTTTCTTGCTCTGATAAGAACAACTGGTGGAACAGTGAGCCACTGAAGTCTCTCGACCTCAGCTCCAATGTCATAAAGACAATATCACCCAATGTAAAGCTTTTGCAAGAACTGGTAACACTCAAGGTGAGCAGCACTTATTATTGCCATTTGTAGTGGTTTTTCTGCTATGTTGTATGCAAACCTGTAATCATTTGATTTTCATTGGCATTGTTTCATGTCTGTTTGATTGGTGTTGATAATAACTAAACTCAAGCATGTCAATTTGTCAATTATCTTGGTCATCCATGTGTGTTATTGAGAAAGCATAAAATGTTTCTACATAAAAAACAATATGTAATTGCAGAAGATCTCTACAATATTCACATTTAGATAAGCATCAATTATTCTTTCTTTAAATTTCAGCTCCATGACAATGCCTTAACTAAGCTACCGGTGGAGATTGGGGAATTGACAAATCTATCAAACTTCAGTCTTGATTACAATAAGCTTGTGACACTTCCGAAAGAGTTCTACAAGCTTACGGAACTCCGTTGGCTCAGTATCTCTTATAATGAGTTGGAAAAAATTGAACCTGATTTTGGGGATCTGGTTATGTTGAATTTTTTGGTAAGGACTGGTAATTATTGTATGAAAATATCTTCTTACTAAGCATTTAAGCTTTACTTAAATGCCTTAAGCATTAATAGTTACTTGCTTGTTGGTATAAATCAATTTCAATAATTAAATAATGAGAGAAAAAGTAACAGATATTGTCTCTGACAGTGGCTCTGATGTTTTGAAAAAAAATATCAGACCATGGCACTGACTTTGAACTTGTGAACCTTGCTACCTGTGAACTTGCCAATCACTGTGCCACAACAAAGGTACCTACTATATTTAAATCTCATTGCCTCAGCGATCTATATTACGCAAGATAGACTGCAAAATCTAAGTGCATGGTTTTAGTTGTTGTTAGTACTTACATGGTTATTGTACTAGTCTTCCAAAATAAAACAACAATAGAGGATTAAGCTTGTTATCTGTTTACAGGATTTATCACATAACAAAATATCAGTATTGCCTCCTGGAATGGGTTATCTTGTGCGATTGGTGGAACTTAACTTATCGCACAACCAGCTTGGAGAACTACCTCCAGATATTGTCAATTTAAGGGGTTGGTACCTTCCTACCCTATGTTCTGCACTTTGCATTTCTCTCAAGACCAAAGATCAAATATGCATTTGTTGAGCATAACTTAAAAATCATGTAACTGTTTTGTTCTGCCATCTTTTTGATTGTAAAGCCCTTATTCATAATGGTTTTTGAGCGCGCCAATAGCTTATAAGATCGATAAGTCTGTTGCTGTCTCTTTTCGTTAGCATGAAAGTGACAGTGACAAGAATACTCTATTGAGCCGCTATAAAATGGCAGGGATTATGAATAAGAGGATATATATATAACTTACTTGTAGCAATGACTCCTTACACTATCTTAGTATTTAATCTGATGTGTTATTTTTACCAAAAGTCTTAATCATGCACATACTCACTTAGTATGCATAGTATATTTATACTTAATACTTCATTATCTACAATAATCTGCATTTTTGTTTAAGATCTAAAGAAACTGAATATTAGCAACAACAACTTAAAGAGGCTGCCTCCATTAGGCGAGCTGAGAAAAATGGAATACATGGACGCAAATCATAATAACATTGAGCTGTTACCTGACTTTTATGGATGCACTGCATTAAAAGAAATATATCTGGCGAATAATTTTATTAAGGTTAGTTTACACTTCAAAAACAATCCAATAAAACTTTATACAAACTACCGTGCCCCCGCAGTTTTACCCGAGTAGTTTTAAAGCTATCTAAAAAATAATATGATATTGACAGGAAATAACGGAAGAGTTCTGCGACCAAATGCAGCATTTGAATGTATTGAACATAAGGGACAACACACTTGAAGTGCTTCCGGAAAACATATCATTGCTACAGAAACTTAAACGGCTGGACTTGACCAATAACAGTTTAAATAAGTAAGTTAATTATAACAGACTAGTTGCGCCCTGCGGTTTCACCCGCGCAGATATAAATCCTGGTATTCCCACGGGATAAAAAGTAGCCTATGTGCTATTCCAGACTATAGTCTATCTCTCTGCCAAGTTTCATCCAGATCCATTCGGCGTTAAAGGGTAACAAACATCCATCCATCCATACTAAAGTACAAACTTTCGCGTTTCTACAAATTTTGCACATTTTCGTGTCTCTAGCTATTTTTGGTTGCCAGTGGTACCTACATAGCTGTATTTATTACTTTTTTTTATGTATATAAATCGGCCTGTTGGTAGCGGTCAGTTTGCTTAAATTTGAAAGTGGCGCAGGCGCAGCACACTTATTTAATAAGTGACACAGAACGAGGGGCGTTCTGTTTCAGAACAGGAACAAACTATTAAATTAATTATGCCGACTGGCTGAAATAGGTCGGATGTCACGGTCGCGTCGACGTTGTGACGTGTGTCATTGCTGGTTCGAGTCTCATAGCAAGAACTCTTGTAGGAGTTGTGTAGTTAAAGGTTGACCAAAGGTTTTTGTTTTTAATTAGGCATCTGAACTGACAACAAATTAAGTTTAAAATTTGTGTACCGAAATAAAGCTTTTATTATCTGAACTGATATATAGCTCTCAAAAATAAGCAAGTAGCAATGTTTAGGCCATTAAAAATGAAAAGGATCGCGCAGGAAAAAACTTCCTGGTATAGGGAAGACACCTAACGCTGATGATAAATAACAATACTAAGAGTCCGGCTCGCACTTTGCCGGTTTTTTATTCGACTAGCTAATGTAAAAAGCATATGGCCCACCTGATGTTAAGTAGTAACCATCACCTATAACAAAGCATTGCCTCGTAAGTCACGCATGATAGGAACGTGCCCTACGATGCGTTCATCAACTTGAGGCATACAGATGTTAAGCCTCATGTGCCTGTAATTACACCGGCGACCACACTCTTTAAACCGAAACATAGCAACGCTGCTTGGCGGCAGAAAAAGGCGTAGTTTATTAATGCATTGTTAAAGAACATACATATTTTTATAGTTTTATTTATTCAGGCTCCCAAAAAATCTCGGCCTCCTTACCCAACTGCAAAGCATCAGTATGGAAGGAAACAAGCTGTCCTTTGTAAGGCAGGACATCATCAGAGGCGGTACCGATCGGATGATGAAGTTCCTACGCGATCGGATTACTGAGGATATCGTCAGCGATACCAAAGATAGATGCAGTGATAACGAGTGGCCGGACAAGTAAGTGCGTTTAGAAAACCCAAAGAATGCTGGAATGTAGGCCAATTGACTCTATGTATCGATATAGTAACCCATTATGGTCTATGTTAGGTACCTTTTTTTATGGAACAAGCAAGTGGGCCCACTAATGTTGAACGGTCACCTTCTCCCCTGCCTATAACTATCGCATTACATTAAGGTGCAATTTTTGAGCAATAATTGTTTGGCAACACTATTGGATCAACCTAGAGTAATTAGTGGAGCGATATGCAGCAATTTCAAAAAAAAATTGGCAGTTGTTTAGGCAATATTGCTTCTAATTGCTCCATATATTCCATATTATGTCAAACCCAGATATTCTTGGGCCATGAGCTCAGTATCCGTCGTTTTTGACAATATGAAATATATGGAGGAATTAGAAGTATTATTGCCGAAATAATTGCCGCATTTTTTTGAAATTGCTGTACCTCGCTCCACGATTTATTCCAGATTGATCTATTAGTGTTGCCGAGAAATTATTGCTCAAAAAATTGCCCGTGTACCTTTGCAAACCACTCCCACTGAGGACGTGCCCCGTTTTCTTTTTATATTATTCACTGATGGAAAAAAGCAGATGGTCCACCTGATCTTAAATGGTAACCATCACCGATAACAACGAATTGTCTCGTAAGACGCACGATAAGAACGTGCCCTGAGATGCAGTGTCCTGCGTCCAACAACAACAACGTCCTACAACTTGTGGCAAACAGATGTCAAGCCTCTGTGCATTACCTCATGTTTATATGACGTAACCAAGCTTCGTAAACTAGTGATGTGCCAACTCGGGATAAACACCAACTCGAGTTAACTCGAGTTAGCAGAACGAAACTAATTGTATGATTTTTTAAGCCTGCTCCACATTCTCGTGACAACGCGATAAAAACATGTTAGACGAGTTTCCACATTCTCTTTCTTGTGTTTTTCTGGCGTTCACGAAAATGTGGGGCGGGCAAATTACTTTTTTACATATTTGTTCCTCCATCCAACTCTATGTTATGACAATTAAAATTGCTAAACTCGACCATGGCAAAGTTGGCTTACACAAACAAGCAAAAAAAAAATAGTCAACTCGAGTTAGAAATCATTAACTCGAGTTGACACATCTCTATCGTAAACGATGTAGGTTTCTTCTTATGATCTGTTTGAACCACAGATACACTCTGAAAAAGAGTCAAGCTCTCATGCTGCCTGGCAGAGACCTCGCGTCGGTGCCGGAGGAAGTGTTCAAAGCGGCTGCCGACGCCGAAGCACATATTATTGATCTGTCTAAAAACAAGTTCGCGGTTATACCATTAGGGTAAGTCTTTATTTTTCATGACAGAATGGTCATGATCCATACAAAATTTACCCAGGTCTGGCGCAAACTATCATATCTATCTCATTTTTTTGTTATTTTATAATCCATTGTAATACATTGATAATCAGTAATTTTTTTAATTTTTTTTTTAATTTTAGCTAAATTGCCTTAAGATAGCCACTAAAAAAATGAGTGATTTTCAATGTTACCTACGTAAAATAACAACTACGATAAGTTTCATTTCATTTGCTCCGGGCCTGGGTTACGAATGACCATTCTTTAATGTTCGTAATTATACGAACAAAGAAAGTTGCATTTACCAATATCACACGAAACAGTTGATAACTGCTAAAAACTATCCCCAATATTGTTAAATTAAAAATGTTTAGCTCAAGAGAAGTTGTATGGAGAAAAATTTTACGCCTCCGTATCATGAACATTATTGCTATAGTTTCCTTTTGAAAGATGAACTGACAAATCGAGTAATCCCTTTTTTTCTTGTTGCAGTATCTGTCTTGCGAAAGACACCCTCTCGCAGCTCATATTATCTTCAAACATCATCGGGAGTATACCACCAGAAATAAATCGTTGTGTTCATTTGCAGTACATAGATTTAGGTAAAAACTGTCTGACCGACTTGCCGACGGAACTTGGCTATCTGAAAAATCTGAGGGAATTGGTCATTTCTAATAATAAGTAAGTATAACTTTACATTTACACATTATAAACATACTACTTTCGTTATGTATCATCGACAAAAAAACCTTAAGGGCGCATTTCCTGTGAGCGCGTTACCGAAACCCCGTTGTGCCCCGGCCTAACGAACGCAACAGCTTGCCAAACGAATCTGTTTCAAAAGTGGTAAGGCGGAATTTTTTCCGATAGTACATGCGAATACGCATCAAACTGTACACTAGTCGCTTTTATGTCCTTGTAGCAAGTGTCATTTTTCTTTAATTTAGTGATGATGATCTACGATCATGAACTATGTCCTCACCAAGTGGGAAACGCTTCAATAAACTCTTGATAAAATTATGTAATTAATTTATGTTATTCAAAGGTGAAGGCTCTTTCACTGGTTGTGAAATGAGTCTGATGAGTAAAACGTGTTTAAAAATATTTGGCATTAAGTACATACCTATACCTAAAAATCCGTCGAAAGTTAATGTAAACTACACCCATTTCTACCAATTAGTTAAAGAACATGCCACACACAGTTACAGAGAAAAATGAAATGAATTCATAATTTAAATTTTAATCATCACCATCAGCCAGAAAAACTTGCCAACCCTGCGAGCTATGATTACTTTGTTTCTTCTTTGGATTTCCTCAGTTCTGATTCCAATTTTAATTGCCCGAATGCGGCCCATACAAGTTGAATTCGTCGAATTTTTTGAAATGAATGATTCATCATCATCAGCTTACAGAACTCCACGGCTGGACATAGGCCTCCCCTATGCTACGTTTTCAGGAAGAACGATTCTGAGGTATTTTCATCCACCGATCCCGCCGCCTCCCCTATGCTACGTTTTCAGGAAGAACGATTCTGAGGTATTTTCATCCACCGATCCCGCCGCCTCCCCTATGCTACGTTTTCAGGAAGAACGATTCTGAGGTATTTTCATCCACCGATCCCGCCGCCTCCCCTATGCTACGTTTTCAGGAAGAACGATTCTGAGGTATTTTCATCCACCGATCCCGCCGCCTCCCCTATGCTACGTTTTCAGGAAGAACGATTCTGAGGTATTTTCATCCACCGATCCCGCCGCCTCCCCTATGCTACGTTTTCAGGAAGAACGATTCTGAGGTATTTTCATCCACCGATCCCGCCTTTCCGCGATCCTAACAACGTCGTCAGTACATCGGGTAGAAGGGCGTCCCACATTTCGTTTTCCTGTTCGTGGTCGCCATTCGAGAACCTTTTCCCCAATGGTTTTCAGTTCTTTGAGCTAACTAATGATTAGTATAGATAAATCCTACTAATATCTAATCCTACTAATATTATAAATGCGAATATTTGTAAGTTTGGATGGATGGATGGATGTATGTTTGTTTGTTACTCTATAACTCCAGAACGACTAAACGGATCTTGGTGAAAATTGGCACAGAGATATATTATAGTCTGGAATAGCACATAGGCTACTTTTTATCCCGTGGGAATACCGGGATTTTTATCTGCGCGAGTGAAACCGCGGGTGCAACTAGTTATTAATATGGGGTATATTTTTAGGTTCACAAAAATTCCGCGATGCGTTTACGACCTGGAAAACCTCGAGATTCTCCTGGCAGCTGACAATCAAGTGGAAGAGATCAATGTGTCGAGTAACGCGCTCGCCAGGCTCAAGAAACTGGCGGTACTGGATCTCGCCAACAATAATATCAGCTCGGTGCCGCCGGAACTTGGACATTTCACCAATTTGAGGTAAGAATCATGTAAAAGTAAAGTAAAAGTTTATTTGAAACATGGTGTAGGATAAAAAAAAATACATGCAGACGAATATAGAACCTCTTTTTTGGAAGTCTGTTAGTAAAAAACGCGTAACGATACTGACTACAAGATATGGCACATATTTGTTTTTGTATATTTATATTCACTTATTTACTTTACGTAGGAAGTCTTAGGAATATACCTAAGTTTTACAAAATGTAATGTTTACGGTTTTGTGGGTAGCACCTACTTGGAGAAAAACTCTGGTTTAGCAGATACCACAGCCTTAACAAACAAAAATTACATCACAAAGATTTTATAATGTCCCATGTTATTCATCACAAAAATTTTACTTTTATTAATGTCTCAAAAGTTATTCTCCGAGCGGGATTTGAACCCGCGACCTTCCCCTTTCCATAAGTGTAGTAAATACTATAAAAACTAATTAAAAAAACATCTCTTACAAAGGTAAATGTGACAAAATGACAAGGAAAATTTTAAGCAACCAAACCTAAGTAACTATTTATGTACACACGGATACAGTTCAAGCTACACAAAGCCAACGAAAATGCAAGCAGTATATAGCCTAATGTGTATTCCTGGCTAGGAGGCATCTTCGTCAAGGATGAGGTACTTATTCTGTACATTATTTCCAGAACCCTGGAGATAATGGGCAACTGCTTTCGGCAGCCGCGTCACGCTATTCTCGCAAAGGGAACCGAGAGCGTTCTATCGTATCTTCGCGACCGCATCCCCACCAACTAGTCGTAAGCCTTGCCTCATTTTATAATACATTGAATTTGGAGAGAATTGCACTAATAATAAAAAAAAAATCTACTGGCGATAAATAAAAAACAATTAACAGTTACACTATGGTACAGTCCTGAAAGCTTTATTTCTCTTGTCATTGTGTTCCTGCGAATTGAAAAGCTATCGATAGAATCACCATTAAAAGTGATGACTTGTGCAGAATTGCGAAAAACCATAATCTTTCACCATTATACAATTCGAGTTTTAACTTAATCAAGTTTGAAAATCATATCACAGTTTGGTCATTTATAAAACTCAAATGTATAGACCGATAATCATTTACTTAAATGCTGACTGTAGACATCAGAACCCGAAAAAAACTGCAGCTTTTGACTGTCAGAATTTGAAGTTTTCATGCTATACGTTTTAATAGCAATGAGAAACTTCCAGCAGTCACTGGAAAACATCGTCTAATACCATTCCGATAAGGTGGGTGCCACGTCATGTTTTGTTTATTGCAAGGGCTTCTTTTAGGCCTCGTGCTTAGAACTAGAAGATTTAGTGCGGCTCGCTCTAGAATTCGAAATCACTTAAGCTAGTCTAAGCTCGTCAAAACCTTTCAAAATAATGTGTTTTATAGATCCTGCAGATGGAATCTAAAATGAAATTATGTTAACTATTTCCAAATGCAGTGTCTCACACTGTTTGTCAATTCTTATAACTTTAATTGTTGCCATGCGCAGATATTAGTGTTGCCATAAAACAGCCTGCTTATGCCAAAAAACATTTTGTGCATTGTTCGTTTCGTTATAATTTACTCTGTTATTATTTATTTGTTACGTTTTTATTCAAATTTTGTTTGAAATTATCGTTTAGGAGGCTGATAGATATTATTTTAACTAATTCATTTAATGGCAGTAGGGTATGCCAAATTTAATAATTGGACGTAACTTTAACTACCCTAATTAGACAAACTCAATGATCTTGAGCACCAAGAGTCGTGAGTATATTTATTTATTATAATTTTGGTGTGTTTATTATAAACTTTACTTCATAAATTATTATAATACTTATTGCCAAATAAGTATTATAAAAATTTAGGTTTAGGTTTAGGTAATATGTATTTTACCTGGACATGCTATTTTTTGACTTATCTTATTAACATTAAGATAAAGATAAACGATGTATTTACAAGCTTGTTATCGATTTCAAATAGTTATTCTAGTCACAGTGAAATTGCGAGTGATATAATTATTTGTAACTGTTCATTACCATATTCTTATTTTCTGCATTCCAATTTTAACTGTGGCCTGATCAATTTTGTTATATTATATTTCTATAATATATTATGCTATGTAAGCATGGAACTTTAAGCAATATAAATTATATACCTACTTATTACTTAGCTAAATACGCATAAGTATTATTATATTTACTATAATTAAATCTCATATCCTAAAGTTAATCGCATTAAGGTACAAAATCATCACGTTAACAAAACGAATAAAAATTTCTTCATATGGCTAATAAATGAAAACCAAAGTATTGTTCTATGTACCTGAAGAGTATTGAAAAAACATACAAGTAAATGAAGCGACGTTATTGTGAGTCACAATTCACAGCTTTTGCGTGATTGAAATTGCACAAATTATTTACCTTTTACAAGTGCACAATATGTAATCGATATTTACGATTAATTGATTGTAAAAATAAATTAATTGTTTGGTAATCGTGTTGTTTTATTCAAGATTCTGTATTATAAAGTAAGAAACAATTTTTAACCGACTTCAAAAAAAGGAGGTTCTCAATTCGTCTGTATTTTTTATTCCCATTTCCATTTAAATTTTAGTCAGATCTGACGATTCGTTTTTGAGTTATAGTAGTATGAGTGTATTTTCTAGTGCATTGAAGTCTGTTTTTTTCTTGCAAAAGTTATACTTGCTTCATTACATACCTATCAAGACATGCCCATCAAGAATGCTTTATAGCATTAAGTTCGCCTTCGTACTGTTATTATTATGTGCAATAAAGTATTTTCAATCAATCAATCAATCAAGACATGGGGCTCAGTTGGGCTTAGTCATGGACGAATAAACCTTATTCGTCCATGGGCTTAGTTAGACTAGAATAGATCTTGTTTATGAAAAGATAAGGCCTGCAGAAATTGAATTGTATTTTGTGTTCAATATAGATGACTTCCCACACAGTACTATCTAGCCCAAAACTAAGCAAATATTGTAATATGGGAACCAGATAGCTGATAATAATACTTATATTACGTTACGTTATGTTCTCCACGTATCTTTATTATCTTCGCTCAAACTGAACAGCAGGCATAAAAACAAAATTAACATGACAGTGGAACAAATGTCTATAATTAACATAACACTTGCTTTTGTAGGTCACTGAAATAGGTAGATGACTTACATGTACCTATGTTATTCTAAAGGCTGTTTGGATCCCGGCATTGTATGAACGGCTATTTTGTAAATAGCTCTCGTAGTTCTGGTGGATAGATGAGTGTTGTAGGTTGGCTATTTTACGCGTGAAAGGGACATGTAATGCCAATACGGCCACTTGTCTTTTTTAGTGTTATTTTAGCAACAATAATAACAAGTCGGTGATTTTTGTTGCCAAAATGTACTGTTTTGAACACATTTACAATGTTCTCGGCAGAACTTGCGAGTAGGATTAACCAAGACTTTAATGGGTGTATCACTTTTCAATTTAGGGAGTGGGGCATGTGTCGCCTCTTAATTATTTTATACACGACGATGTATAACCTACTCTTTAATTAAATATTTTCAACCGTTTTGTACGCTGCCCAAGATAAAAATGTATTACGATGCTCAGTCATAAGGAGTAAGCGCATTGAAGACTTTTTTAAAACAATGTTGGGTTATAAAGTAATAACCAATGCTATCGAGACATCTCCTGGAAACGGATTTTCCTCGGAGGCATTATGCAAATTATAGAACCGCCACGGATGCTTTCAAAATAGGTACATAGATACCTTCTAGGTAAGCACCCGTACCTTACCTAGTGGTATTTATGTTTAGCACGCCCGTATGGGACATACCTAACTAGTACGTCCTGAGTTGTTACGAAACACGTCGTTTTTGAGTGTCTAACGTTACTATTATCATTCGTTTTCGCTATCGTTCGTTGAGTCGTCACTCTATTGTAAATTGTAGTCTGTAAACCTATAATAATAAACTGCAAGGTCGAAGGCGGAGTAGGTAGCCGCTGTACCTATAGTGGGGGCACATGACTGCAGTTCAACCATTCAGTTTCAGCCGGTGTGTGTCGATTGTCGATTGACTCGGGAACATCGAAAACGCTATGAATACGATATTATAGCAAACACATTAAATCCATATGAAATATTATTGCCGAAAACTTAAATCTTGAGGCATTTTCAAATAAAGTGTATAGGTAAATAGGCAGGACTGAATACATAGTAGGTACTGTACAAATCATAAAGAAATGGTTTGGTATGTTTGTACAGATGTTCCGGTGTTCGTATAAGCAGAGCGTACCGTGGCGAATTGTCAAAGTTCTTCCTTCCTTCGAAGATCGCAGGTTGACTATTACCAATGGCTATTTTTGTGATAAGCTACTAATACCGGTATTACTGGTAAAATCGTGTGCAGATATTTATAATTGTAAAATATTGTTAAAGTGTTGAAGAAAAATTCGTGGTATGTTATGTGTGTGTGTGAAGAAGCAACTATGAAGTCGTATGGAATCCTTGTTGTGTTGGCGCTGCTGATGTTTATTCATGGTAAATGAATCACCTTTGTAAACCTTTGCCAATTTTTTATCCACCAATACCATCATGTATCCCATTATGTAGGTGATTGTACCTTCTGTACCTTACCTTCTTACACCTAATCGCTGCAGCAGAATCACTTACCATTTCTACCACTACCATTACTAACCACTTCTTGAGGTCACAAGTGCGCTACAACCGTGGCTGGGGATCAAAGTAATTTAGTTACAGTTTTTCAGTTAAATAATATTAAAAAATAATTTCTGATTAGACCATTTCTGTAATAATTTTTCGTAAAATAACTGACAAATATTTTTTTGAAGTCAAGAATTTCTGTAGTATCAAGGGATTTAATAAAAAACTCACATGGATAAATATATTACAAAACAAATAATTTATTTCTAAAACCATGATGGTTTATATTTAACGAAATGGATTTTGGCCAATGTTGATGAATCTAAACACATCGCATTAACCGCATTCTCTTTTATATTCCGTATTGGTCTTTCATCTTTTCATCTGTATTGATGTTCTTTTGTCAGACATAGTCGCGCAATGCGAGCGAGGCCGCTCGGCCACCTTCGCCCGGTGGTCGGGAGTGTCCCCTGACAAAGCGACACCTGTGTTCGTATACTCTGCGAGTGGCGAGGAAGACTCGCTTACCGGCGCCTGTCTCTCAAGATGTAGGGAGCTGGAAGATTGTGCAGCGGTCGTCGTGATGTATAGCAGAGGGAACTGCCAAGGGGTGGCGGCTATGCATGATGCACAATTGAAGGTTGACAACGACGCGGCTTATTTCACGAAGATCTGTTTACCAGGTACGAGAATGCTATTAATTCTTCTAGCGTGTTAGCGTGAATTGGGAATATTGGAATAAATGGTTATGAAGTGGGGACACCTTTGTGATTTAAAATTGTCATTCGCAAAATCTGTAGTCTGTTAAAATATTTGTCACCACATAGTATTTTTATTTGAATTTGAATGATTCTTTAAATATTTGCCCTGGTAATAAATTGTTCGTTTTGAACTAAAGTTTTGATAAAGTGCCAGAAGAATGCAGCCATCGCTGGTGGGCGCTAGAGAGTACCCCAGGATACCACTTACATGCAGACGGCTCTCGCTCGAAGGTGCTCTACAACACTACGGTGCAAGAGTGCTACGAAGCATTACTGGTACCTAACAGGGAGAAACTTTATCGGTGAGTTTACTCGATTTTTATTGGTTCAAACAACGAATGCTTGAAAATTGGGTCTGTATTTTTTACCAGTCTTCATTAAGGTGCCGGTAAAAATGTATGTGCACTGTGCACCAGTACTCTCAAGCGGTGAAGGAAAACATCGTGAGGAAACCTGTATATCGTAGGACCTAAAATGTTCTAAAACATGTGTCAAGTGCTCGATGGGAGCCTCTTTGGGGCGCGCAATGCTGGCATTGTTGGGGGCGCAATATGCATTGTCTCTGAAGAATTAGGGACAGCACAAGAAGTTTATATTCCTGGTTTGGTGTAGGCCTTGAAATCGATTCTTAAATCATGAGAGATTTTCTTCTGTGTTGGTTGAAAGTAAGATCTCAATGATAAATCTGAAATAAAAACCATAACTTTCCATTTCCATAGTAAGACAATAAGTTTTCTCAATTACGTGTTATTACCTATTATGTTAAAAAGTTCGATCCTATTGTTCTTTAAATCGACGGCTTTAGATGCCACAGTGATTGCATCATAGGTCGCTTCAGCTCCAATGTTATGGCTATACCATGGCATAACTACCTAATAGTGGAAAGTTGGTCGAATCAAGTACATATCCTATAGTTTTAAATAATTTTTTGAGGCTTTATATTCTTTAAATTAAATTTAAATAAATAAACAAATTTAAATATATGAATTTAATCTAAATTTTATTGTTCTGTTTGATTCTAAAATAAAAATAAATAAATAAATTCTAGAAATATAACCTAGAAGAGACCACCGTTATGAACACGAGTGATAAACAATCTTCAAATAAAGTAGTCTACGCAAATATGTAATATTTATGTTATCCTTTGGCAGCATACGTATGATTCTAAAGCAAAAAGCAAATAAGAATTCTTCTTTCCTTGCCACAAACTATTTCCCAAAGTACCGATTAGTAGGTTAATATATAATGTTATGGGCATGTTCAACTTCTACCTTTGTTGTGAGTACAATTCGAGACTGTGAGTACCTGTTAACACACCAACCATGTACCTATATACCATGACAGTCATCACTTGGAACCGAAAAAAATTGTTTTTTTCGGATCCAAGTGATGACAGTCATGGTATGTCATGGCAGTGGACGACACACTTTACCGAAAAAAATTGTTTTTTTCGGTAAAGTGTGTCGTCCACTGTGAGGTCGACAGTTTAGCTTATTAAGTTATGTCATCGAGGAGGCCACGCTTTCTTCATAATATTTGGGAACTTGATGGCATAACAAGTTAATTATTTATACGTACTATACAATATGAAGAATTTTCTTTATGCCATCACTGTCTACTCCAATGTACTAATGTAATGTAAAATCCTGTGATGTACTGTCTACTCCAATTCCTTTGACTTATCTTGTGTTTATTGTTTCTGTTTCTTATGTTCTCTACGGCTTTTCATACAAACAAAGTCAAAATGAATCAAATCATTTATTGTGTGAATCCAGGTTACAATAAAACAATTAGATGGTAGGTTGGTGTGGTGTGGTTTGGAATCTCCAGATCCTGCTTCTTAGAATGAACCGATTCTAATTTAACTTTTCGCCTATGCAAAATATATAATTAATATATTATGTAACAGTTAACAGTTAAAATATATTAATTCAATTGAATTGGGTCACTTAGTTGCGTTAAAAAAGGTTAAAATAAAAAAGGTTAAAAGGATTAAAAAAGGTTATGGACCTTTTTTAATCCCGTGAAAATTATAGCCGGCCTATATTATAGGGTATTAATTATTGTACTATTTTTAGTGCTGTCAAAGATTATGTACCTAGTGGAAAATTAAACAATAACACCGACTCCTGTATGACATTCGTTAGGTACGTAGTTTTATATGATGTATTTATTGCAGGTCAGCTCAATGGATCGGCCCAGACGGCAACTTCGACGCAGAATTGATAAAGACATCTGATGCAGATATCGGCAACTGCGTGTTACATCAAGAGGACAAATTCACTGAACCAGAATCGTACAGAGTGTCGAATTACTACACGTTTTATCTGGAGAATCAGTGCAGGCACGACTGTAAGTACCTACACATAAGGTCTTGTATTAAGGCTCCGGTGACAGCGGCTCGCAATTTCGAAATGCGATTGGCTATTATTTCATTTTATTTCATTTCGGGGAGGTTGTTTGAAAAAATAACTCTAAAGAAACACGCATAAATACTGTTCGAACACAAATAATACAATAATATAAGGGAAACATGCCCGAGTCAGAAATCATTTTGGTATTAGTATGTTTGGTCTTACGTTTACCTAATACCAAAATTATTTCTGACTCAAGCACATTTCCCTTATATTATTGTATTATTTGTGTTCGAACAGTATTTATGCGTGTTTCTTTAGAGTTATTATTTCAAACAACCTCCCCGAAATGAAATAAAATGAAATAATAGCCAATCGCACCTCGAAATTGCGAGCCGCTGTCACCGGACCCTTAAATAAATATTATAAACTTATGTAAGCCAGACTCTGCAATTCTTTAGTCAGTTCGTAATTTTAAATATTCTGATACTTCAGAATATTGTTGTTAAAAAAATGGAAACCTATTACTGAAGTTCTGCCTAGGCTCGAAAGGAGTCTTTTTCAGGCAGACTGAAATCCTTTCACCACACTGTTTCGAAAGAAACAGTGACACGATGGTGATGAGATGAATTTTCTGGCATTTCCAAGTCGAAATAAATTGAATTTCCTTAATATTCCGGTTTCAATCAATTGTTGAGTTTTTCCAGATCTAAAGAAGATAGATAGATGTTCGTACGAGGAGTATTATAACCAAACACTGAAACACGTGGAGTTCACCATTAAGAACCATACTAAAGACGAGGTGAGTCGTGGTCGCTATGTTCATAATTACAATTTCCCTTGTAATTTTCTTAGTTTTTCTCAACATCAACGATTCATAAAAACTGTTTTATTATAATAGCAAGGTCGCTGTGAAGCAAAATATCTAATATCAAAACTAGTATTTATATGTATATATGTGTTTTATAAGTACAATACTCCTGTGTAATGTAGATATTCTGGGATAAAATTGCTTGACGTGTGTGCTCGACAAATGACTACTGGAATGGAAGATCACAGTGTGGAGGGAAAAGGCCTTTGCCCAATAGTGGGACATAGAAGGCCTATAGTAGAATTAACTTTCCACTTTATAACATGCTTGAAACATTTCCCGCAAAACAGAGAATCGATATTAGTAATATTTTCTATTATGTATAAAAGATTTGCAAGTAAGTTAAACTAGTTATTTCTAACGTATTGCTATAGTGCGTTTCATCAAATATGTCATGTTGGCAGTAGTTTATTTATTGTATTTATTTTATTTTAGTATGTAGTTTATTTATTAGTAAAGATACGTCATAACGTGTTAACACTGTTTTCAGCAATACGGTTATGAACTATTTGATGAAACGCAATAAAAAATAAATAATGCTGGACAATCCACACAGCACCATCCAGACCCAAAGTAAGCTATTCAAAGCTTGTGTGATGGGTACTAGATGACTGATATATTTGATAAATTATAATTATAATACATAGATAGATATTTTTTATTATACATAGAAAACACCCAGACCAACGGAACAAATTTCTGCAAATCGTACGCAAATTTGTTCCGAGGCGGGAATCGAACCCGCTACCTCTGCGTCGCAGGCGGACTCTTGCCCGCTGCGCCACTGAGGTCGTTAAAATGTATAATGTAATGCAATGTATATCTATTATTATATAAACTCCTAAAATACACCTACCTACTGCCAACATGACGGCATAGGAACTGTGATGTAACGCACTCTAGCAGTCATTATCCGACTTCAACGATCGTAAAATACCTAACACATACACTATCTCTGAATATGTCTGTAGGACAGGCATTCAGTTGAAAAGATTACCTATTGTTAGGCTCTGCTGTGACCGTTTACCATGGTTATATTGATAATCTACGATTACCCACATTCACTGGTTTGAAAAAAGTTAATCTCCAACCAAAGGTCTCAAACCAACTAATTAGGCAAATCGCTTGCGCTATTCGCTTTTCTCATGATTGTAAAGAATGAAAGAAAATATTCAGGTCAATGGAAGTTACGATTTGTCGTGCAAATAATCATTGGTTTGGTTCTGCTTATTACTAATTATTAGTATTAATAGTTAGCTCCACAGCAGTTTCTTAATATGTATAAGTAAATGTAACCTATTCGTGCTTTATGTAAATATTCAACAAGGAGGAATATGGAGCCAAAGACAAGATACAATCCTACTAATATTATAAACGCGAAAGATTATAAGTATGAATGTTTGTTACTCTTTCACGCCGGAACGGCTGAACGGATCTGGATGAAACTTAGCAGAGAGATAGATTATAGTGTAGAATATAGAAACATAGGCTACTTTCTATTCTGTGGAAATACCGGGATTTAAATCTGCGCGGGTGAAACCGCGGGGCGCATCTAGTAATTATAAAATTGTCATAGTAAACCGTAATTTGCCATGAAGCGTTTTAAAAATGCTTGGAATATCTTCCACAGTGCAAACGAGCGTGCGAAACAGAAGTTCGATTCATATGCAGAGGGTTCACGTGGCGAGCGGGTCGCGGGCGGGGAGTGTGCGACTTGCATAGCGAAGACTTGGTTACAACTGGATCTTGGCTGCTGCGGCGTACGTCGCCCGCTACGTACTATAGACGGGTCATCTGTCTTAATAGTAAGGAAGCTACTATTTACTTATATTCTTTTACTTCTACAGGTAATAGGTACGTAACGTATCCCTTGAAAAAATATCTTATGCAATAATTACTCTTTCAAAAAAAGCCGGCTTCAAATGCACATCAAATTACTATAGTCATTTATTGTTTTACTAGTTTTCGTGTATGTGCATCCAGTAGGGTTTAAAATAATGAACCTGCAACAGTTTCTAACCGACTTCAACAAAATAGGAGGTTCACAATTAGACTGCTTTTTTATGTTTCTGTGTGGACCGATTTTGATGATTCTTTTTTTAATTGAAAGCTGGTGCTTGTCGTGTGTTACCCTATTTAAATTTGAGTCAGATCCTGACGAGTAATAGTTTTTGAGTTGTAGCAGTATGGGTGTATTTTGTAGTGTATTTGAAGTCGGTTTTTTCTTTATAGAGTTATTACTTGTTGTGTTTGTGCGGGTGGAATCTTACAATTCTGTGTGTGTCTTTTTCTGTAAAAATTTTGTCTAATAATCTGGATTTTTATAATAAGGTTTTATTTTTGAATAAAGAACATAGAACAACATAAATAGTAACATTGATAGTAGTAACATAAATAGTAGGTACATAACATTCTAGAAAACGATAGAGATAGATAGATAAAAAATATAAAATTAAATAAAAATCGTTTATTTCAGACCACAAGTCCATAGAAAGTAGGTACACGAATAACATAATGAAAACACAATTTTGAAAATGAAAATACTTAAAATTTAATTAAATTAAAATGGACACTGAATTGTGAAACACTGAGATAATACATGTTTAGTTTAGATGACCAATATGACAATGCAATAAAAGTTTGTTTTAAAAAATAAATAAATAAATAAATTATGCTGGACAATCCACACAGCACTATCTAGCCCCAAAGTAAGCTACTAAAGCTTGTGTTATGGGTACTAGATAACTGATATATTTAATACATTATATAATTACATAGATAGATATTTTTTATTATACATTTTTTAAATACTTTTATTTATTAAATATCAGCATGATTTGTACAGAAAAATGGTTTTATTTCCAGTGACGGTCGACTGCGAAGCATCGAATATCGTTGTAACGTACCGACCGCGGGGTTTGTTCAGAGGCCGTATGTACGTTCCGGGCCACGGCGAGAGATGTAGCGCGCGCGCGACCAATGGCTTGGTTACTTTGACGCTGCCAATGCACGGAGACTGTGACGTCAACTTCGCTTATGGCATATCTAATGGCCCTAATGGTGTCATTAACAGGTACAAATTATTTTAATTTAAACATTTAGTACCCGTACCTATTACCGGTTTGAGATGTTTAACGACTTCTCATAAGTCAGTTTTTCAAACTTAAGGTTGTAGTCATAGAAATCTGTCAAGAGATAAATCTTACCAACGCGCGTAATTCACAACAGTGACTGGGAAAATTTTAAGCAATGATTATATTTTAGTAACTTTATGGGGTTAATTAAATTTGAAATAATTAATTCCAAGATAATCTGAAGACCTTACTTCATGCCACAATGGTGCGGGATCGCTTCCCGCAGAAACATACATTTTATTCTTATTTGGAGTATAGTTATCTCTTAGTGTCATATATTGTATACTACCTACTACTAAGTATTGTATACTAAGTTGCGCCCCGCGGTTTCACCCGCGCAGATATAAATCCCATTATTCCCACGGGATAGCCTATGTGCTATTCCAGACTATAATCTATCTCTCTGCCAAGTTTCATCCAGATCCGTTCAGCCGTGCCGGCGTGAAAGAGTAACAAACCATCCATCCATGCTTACAAACTTTCGTGTTTATAATATTAGTAGGATAACATTACAAAGCCGTCATCATCAACCAATTATATTTAATCGTGTATTATAGAACAATGGCGTACGTTATGGTGATGATCCAGAACAACCCCATCATCCAGACAGCTGGTGACAGGTGGGTCCGTGTCGGCTGCTCGCCCGGAGCTCAAGCCTCCACACAAGTTGACGCCACCGTTTCCGTCAGGGATACTGGGTAAGTATCCTTTTCTAGTGTGGCCATCTTTTGATGCGTCGTTTTTGAGTTAATAATTTATTAATTGTATAAACTAACACATATAGACTCAAGGGTCTTGCTGTTGGAATAAGCAGCTGGCAAAACTGATGTTAAGTGGTAACCATCACCTATAACAAAGTGGTAACCATCACCTGTAACAAAGTGGTAACCATCACCTGTAACAAAGTGGTAACCATCACCTATAACAAATCATTACCTCACAAGTCAAGTCAAGCCCTGCGTCCATCAACCTTAAGCATACCACATTTTGAGCCTCATAAGGCTTTTCTTTTCATCAGACCACACCCTTCAAAACGAACACAGCAACACTGCTTGGCGAGAATAATGTCTTACGTATATTATTTCCTTGTAAAGTGTGCGAAGTTCATACAGGAAGCCATCATCAAGTAGCGAGCTATCGAGTGCTTCCGGGCCAAACAGCGCCAGCGCCATCTATGGAGCTAGTTCTGCGCCTATCACCATGTACGTGGTCCGAAGCGGAGATACTGAAGCGACGCTGGCAGGGACGGACGCGGCCGGGGCTGTGGCGTTGGGCGAGCCTTTGGAACTGATTATTGATACTTCTGGTACGTTATATTTAGCAAAACATTTTTTTCTTAGGAAAACCGACAATAGACTCTTTAAATCATCATCATTTCAGCCTGTTTGCATCCACTGCTGAGTATAGGCCTCCTCTTTAATACGTCACTCTTTCCGGTCCCTTGCGAGTCTCGTCCATCCCTTTCCAGCATTTGCTACAATGTCGTTTGACCAACGGGCGTGTGATAGTAAAAAAAAAACACACATTGTCGCGTTTTCGCCATTTTATCCCTCTTATTCATAATCCCACGGCATGTGAGAGGTCCAACAGAGGACTTCTTCAGGCTAATGATGATGATCTTAGTGGAATTGCATGCGCACCTATTCAAGCGACAGCGCCACCTACGAGCCAGTTCAGTCAGTACATCTCACCATGTAGGTATGTGGTCCGCGGTAGAGACAGTAAAGCGATTAGCGTACTTACAAACCTCAAGCCCCAGATCTCAACTAAAAGCCTGGCTTGATGTGGCTTCTGGTACAGTCAGTGACGAAAGTAGAGTGACAGTTTTAGTTATAAAATTATTTTTGCTCAGAGCAAAGATAAGCGGGATATCCTTGGCTCAAGGCAGATCTATAAATGCATTTATATATTATGAATCTACTTCAAGAGCCTTTAGGTACTGTGCGAGCTCCGACACGTTCTTGGCTTATTTATGACTTAAAGGGGTCCTACACAGTATTGAACCAGTCATACTGCACACAGCAGAAATTAAACAAAAATTTGCAGTAAACAAGCTCTTCTCTGGGGGCGACTTCGGCAGAATGGCTTGTTTACTGCCGTGTAGAACCCCTTTTATAAAAGCAATCATAAATTCAAGCATTTATCTACCTACTTACTTCACAAACATGCAAAAACCAGCTTTGCTTTTTAAATAGATGCAAGATATGTCTAATTAGCGAAAACAAACGTATCTGATTGTTTCCGTTAACTTGTGCAACAGAACGCGAGCAATCAAACCAACCTTTTTACGATTTCATACCATGATATTATAAAAAAACCTTTTTATCTATAAACTTTTTAAACGACCTTGGCAATAATAGTATAATATTATGCAATTAGTGAATAAAAGACGGATTTAAAGGGATTATTCCCATCTGTCACCCCAGTTTTCCCCTCTAGGTGACAGATGGGACAAAGAAGTTCATTCTGTCCCCCTTTTACTGAATGGGTGACAGATCGAACTTTTTAAATTTTAAAAAGTTCGATCTGTCACCTGTATTATTATGTCACTGTTTAAGCTTTTAGGTTTTCAAACTAACAAAACTATCTACTCTTCTTTTGCATCGAAATAAGTATATTTTATTGGTGACGTTACAGAATCGGCGGAGATCGAACCGTACCATTTGGTAGCATCTTCGCGTCTCGGTGACAGCTCAGTATTGCTTCTTGATAGCAGAGGCTGTCCCACTGGACAAGTACGTATTTAACTTTTGTTTTTTTTAATTGATGATTGTTTTTTTATTTGAATGCTGACTGGTGCTTCCCGTATGGTCCCATTTAAATATGTGTATGTGTTTGAGTTATAGTAATATGAGTGTATTTTTCTTGACAGGCTTCACAGTTCAGTTGGTAGTAGCTCTAGCTTCTGGGCCGTAGGCCGTGGGTTCGATCCCCACACAGAACAAACATTTGTGTGATGAACATAGATGTTCTCTGTCTGCGTGTTAGGTATATAGTATAATGTTATAAGTATAATTTACAAAAAAGTATACATGTATTATATCGGAGTACTATCTGAGTTCCATATTACAAGCTTTGGCCTTGTTTGGGGCTAGATAGTGCTGTGTGCAAATGCCTCTAAATATTTATTATTTAAAGTCGGTTTTTTCTTGCAAAGAGTTATTAAAGAGTGTGTTCGGGAAGTAGGCTAGTACCATGCCAGTTTCTAACATATATTTTTTAAATAACTTAAATGTTTTTTAATTCAGGTGGATTTCCCACCGTTCACTCGTTCGTGGATGAGCGGCACGCAGCGACTATCCGCGCGGTTCAAAGCGTTCCGCTTCCCCACTTCGCACGTTGTGCGGTTCGCGCTGATGGTTCGCTTCTGCGAAGACAAGTGCCCTGAGGTATTAAAACTGCAGTTAGTATCAGTATATACGCGAGTACGCTTTTGGCACACTGAGGTTCTTTGCTAAATCTGAGGAAAAGAGCATTGAGTGAGTGTCACATCTACCTAATTTAATTTGTAAAAAAAGACGTACACTCGTCAGAAATTAATCAGATTAATCATTTATGTCTCTCTCACTCATGTGCTTTTGTAGCCTCCCCCAAGGACTTCCATTTCTCCCTATCCTGAGCTTCCTTCCACCATCGTAGTTTTAGAACTTAAAAGAAAAGATCTAAACCCAGTATTTTTATTGCATCCAGATCCGTGGTCTCTGCCTACCCCTAATGGGAGACAGGCCTGATTGTATGCATCGTCGTCTGAGGGGATATAGGATTTACTAGCGACCCGCCCGCGCGCCCCTGCTTCGCACGGGTGCACATTGTTTTTCTACTATATCATGCATGTATTATACATATAAACCTTCCTCTTGAATCACTCTATCTATTAAAAAAACCGCATCTAAATCCGTTGCGTAGTTTTAAAGATTTAAGCATACATAAGCACACATAGGGATATAGGGACAGAGAAAGCGACTTTGTTTTATACTATGTAGTGATTAATTAATTAATTAAACAGGCAAACTGCGGTAAATCTCTAGTGCGAGCCGCTCGCCAAACCAACGCCACATACTACCACGTGGAAGATTCGCCCGCTGCCATACGTTCCGTGGAGAGGCGCAGAGCTGGCACCGTGGTCGCGCAGGGCGGGACCACCGACTGTGGCGGCCAAGCAGATGGAGACAGCGTCTCTCTACTGCTGGAAATGCTGGTCGATTCCAGGGACATTCTCTCCGCGGATACCATGATCCGGGCTGATCATCGCTCCACGCTCGGTAAGTTGCCATCAAGTCAAAGTAATACCTTCAGTTTATTTGATTTGAATTTAATTATTTAATTGCCAATTGCGTAGGAGGACCAAAGTAACCGACCTATCTTGCAGAATTAGCAAATTGAAGTGGCAATGGGCAGGTCATATAAATACTAAGCGTTTGTCGCTGGGGAATAAAGGTTCTCGAATGGCAACCACGAACAGGAAAACTAAGCGTGAGATACCCTCCTATCCGATGGACTGACGACATTGTGAAGATCGCGGGAAGTCAGTGGATGAAGATAATCGTTCTTCTTTGATTTGAATTATTAATTGCCAATTGCGTAGGAGAACCAAAGTCACCAACATAGCTCGCAGAATAAGCAAAAAAAAAAGTGTAAATATGTTTATTCAATAAAATCACAAGGACCATCTTGAAAAGTCCTAAAACTAGGTGACTCTAGTGCCAGTTCCACGCGACCAACGCCAAGAGGAACGGGCAACAAACGCGGCTTGGCGTATCTATCGCTCTTTTGTATGATCCTCATTACAATGTAATAAAATACCTACACTATTGAAGCTATAATACAATAATGAATCTAACAGAGAAAGGAAAAGTGAACATATTCATAAACAGCACACTAAGCGTGAGATACCCTCCTATCCGATGGACTGACAACATTGTGAAGATCAGACATTGACAAGTCAGTGGATGAAGATAATCGTTCTTCCTGGAAATGCATGGGGCAGGCCTAATGTCCAGTAGTGGACTACTTCAGGATTATGATTTTTTAATTGCTTTACAGCTGGTAGTAGCTGCCTTCAGCTCTGTAGGTTGTGGGTTTACTTTGGGGTGATAAACTTTGAGATCTGTGTTATAAATGCTTTTTTTAGATTCTACCTTTCTTGGGATTAAATAATGTATCAGCATTATTTTATATTTTCGATCAATTCACTTCTGTGTAGCAGACCGGGAAATGATAATCACTTCCTCTGTAAAAACAATTATTAAAGCAGCGAGCGTTTGCGATCGCACGAGCGAGACATCGATTATGTCTTCATTGATTTAGGTAACATTAGTTATGTTTTTTGCTATTTGGATAGACATCTGTATCTTTTTACCCGAGTGCCGCGAGGGTTATGTGTTTGGCGTGTATCTATCCATGTATATATGTATCCTTCCTTCGATATTTCCTTTATTACCACGTAGCAACCAAACGGCTGGATGGATTTTAATGATTCTAGTATCAAAAGATTCGTCGCAACTTCCCAAGTGTCCTTAGAATAAAAAAAAACCGAGAAGTCACGTGGGAAGGAAAGGAGGAGCGATATTCTCTCACATTAAAAAAAACTTTTCGCAATCAAAGCAATATGGGTGTCAAAATCAAGAGAATGATAGAGTGTTTTCAAATAATGTATTAGTTTTTGATTTAAAGTAAACTCTCAAAGACAAAACCAGAACGCAAAATTCGTTAAGTCACTTTAGCGAACTAGGCCATGAGTGATACTAAAATATATCATAAAACCTTCTCTATGGTCATACAAATCGTTTAGAAAAAACCGCATCAAAATCGATAAAGCCGTTTCGAAGATATTAAGAGTTTTGTAATAAAAAAATGTGATTGTAACCCCTTCTTTTAATATATGAGCAATGCTCTTGTCGCCGAAATTGATGCATTTCTCTCCAGGTGTTTCTTTTTAGGGCAACCCCCTTGACCTCCTTATAAGACATGATGATGACATGGGTGACGACAACCTTCGCTTTTATTTGGCTCATGTAGCTTATCCTAGGTCTTTCTGGTCTTTTGGTAACTCCAAAGTGATCAAAATGAGTAATGATACAACCACAGGCGTCATTAAACTGCTAGGACATAGGTACACGAGCCTCCGACTGTCTGCGATCATTATATTTTTATCATTCGTCAAGACTGAAGAAAGGATTTCAATATTAAAAAGCACCAAATTTAAAACATTATCTTATTTACCTACCGGTTGTTTACCTACAGGTTGTGGGATATCCTCGCCTTAAGTGCGTCTCAAAGAGGGTCATTTCGAGCACTTGTCTCATACTTTTGAACTTTTTAGGTTCTACGACATGCCGATTTCTTCACGATGTTTTCCTTCACCGTTGGAGAGTAGATCTGGCTGTATTAGTACCGTGAATTTGTTTCAGCGGAGACTAAGAGTGACATCGACGGAGCAGTGGTATGCGTCCATGAGTTGCTGCTGGTCGCGCTGGCCTTGGCGTGGCTCGCTGTGCAAATCTTACTACTCCTCGGCTGCTGCGTTCTCGTCAAAAGGTAGCATATTCATTATTCTACGTTTTATTGCAGCCCTCACAGCTAAGATGGTAGTAGCCCTGCCTTCTGTGCTGTAAGCCGTGGGTTCGATCCCCACCGAGAACAAACATTTGTGTGACGAACATAGATGTTTGTTGTTTGTCACAAAAAGTATAGATACCTATACCTAAAAGTATTATATCAGCATCTGGTTTCTATATTACAAGCTCTGCTTAGTTTGAGGCTAGATAGTCCCTTATGGAAAGTCCACCAACATTTACTTATATTTATTGTTCAATACTGTTTTTTCTGGGAGCCGTTGTCGTTCGATCTTTGGGACATACGCAGTCCGCCCAGTCTTGCATACAATTATTCTTAACTCAAAACTTGAAAATCGGGAAATTGTCATAATCAAGGATGTTTTTTAATTATGGCTTTTTGATACAGGTACCGTAACCTAGCTGAACTCAGTCTGCAGAAAGACTACCATTCGTTCGACAACGCCGGCTTTGAAACCGGCTCAACGCATCGGCGGGTACACTGGCCCGATCAGAATATTGAAATATTCCACACGTAACCTAAACAAGACTTATAATGCGGCCACTATTTGCGCTATGTTATACAACGTATAACATAATACCCCTATAAGGTCGAAGATAAACACCTGTGAATAGGGCTGCCTCATCTCATACTGAGTTTAGTTTCAAATATGAAACTAATACCCAACAACTTTTGCTTATTGTAACGAATTATTCACACTGTTTGTCTAAGATGATGATCTCTCACCTCTGTTTTTCGTTTTCCTCTGTCATATCTGACAGATACTATATATCGCTATGCTATATATCGATGTGCTATAAAACGTGAAACGGTAAGGGTAGAGGGTGAAAGGGCTTTATAACCAGAAAACAGGGTAGAGATAAACCATTCTAAAAATGCACGCCCCTCTACCTGCCTTCGCCCACACAAGCAAATGAGGTGTATAGATGCAATATATGCCACCAAGCAATTTCATTCGTTATTCAGTTTCCCGCCAGACATGAAAGTGTCACTTTCACGTTCGGCGGGAAACTGAATGACGAATAAAATTATCAGGTGTCATGTATTGCGTCTATACACCTCATTTGCTTGTGTAGGTAAAGGCAGGTAGAGGGGCGTGCATTTTTAGAATGGTTTATCTCTACCTACCTATCCTACACGTCATACCCAACAACTTTTGCTCTACAACAACAGTGTGAATAATTCGTTACAATGAGCCTTACAATGTGGCTTTAGGGTATTTAAGTGACTAACCCCCGGTTTCTGAAAGCGCGATCAACACTAATCGGCTGTCAAGTCACTTGCTATCTCTCTAATTTGAAGTAAAAGCTGAAATAGCATGTGACTTGACAGCCGATTAGTGTTTATCGAACTTTCAGAAACCAGGGGTTAGCAATGTTATTATGAAGTTTTACGTGAATATGATGAGTAATTGAAAACGTGAATATACCGAATAGTGACGCGAAGTGCATATAATGCAATTATAATAGGAATTTTTTTGTTAAGTCAAAATTTATTAATACCTAGAATATGCAGGTTCTCAGACCCTTGACCTATTAGTTGTATTTGTAAATGTTAAATGCAATTCCGTCCAAATTGGACTGTTTGTTTATTGTTAACTGTTACCTAAGAATTTTAAAATAGGATTGATAAAATAAAGTAACATATTTAACAGCAACCTTTTATTTTTGTCTCAAAAGTTTCCAAAACCAAATATTTTTAGGTAGGATTTTGACAGCGTGATGGGGGTACCCCCGGATACTTCAATCAAATAAGAGGCGTTAACGCATACTTAGAAAATACATAAACACAAATAAACACACCAAAACACAAAAACTTATAGATGGCACGTTGAATCGCGCCATCTATAAGTTTTTTCTAAGCATGCGTTAACACCTCTGCTTCAAATACTAGGCTAGTATTTTAAGTATCCGTGTGAGCTACACCTTCCTAGTCAAAATGTCATATCCCTTCAGTATTGTTGCCAGATTTTTATTTGTTAGAGTAAAACACCAACATTTTGAAGATTTTCATAGCGTTGTGGGGACTATGACAATAAATCTATTTTTCTAGCCGATTGGTTGTTATAAATATAATAGCATTTATAAGGGGTTATTGCTATGATTTTAATTTTTGTATGTGTAGTTCACGGATGTAGTCTATGGTGTAGTTATTGCGTGGCGTTGGTAGGATGGGCCAGGGGCGGGGCCGGTGCGGGCGCGGGCGGAGGGGCTAGTCGCGAGGAGCCCCGCGGCGCCGCCTGTCGGACGCTCTGCCGGTTCGACGCCGCGTTGTAATGGTACCCGTCGAACTTGTCGCCTCCGGTCCCGGGCGTGGGGAACGTCGCTGTACCCATGTACATTATCTGAAATTAATTGTAGACTAGGTTATAATTATATAAGTTTAGGCACGTTAGTAAGCAGTTAGTATGTTAATACGGCTAAACAAAATTAAGTATAGCTTAACATCAGGTCGGCCAAAACCTTGTTCCATCAGTAAGCGAACAGTAACGAACGTAGTTAGGTGGTAGACCTACCTTTTGCGCTATAGGATTTGGGTAGAATTCTCACCCAAGCGTAACAAACGAATGTCGTGTGTGATGATAATGAACATAGATTTTTGTAGTGTCTCATGGTGCTATGTTTACAAAAAAGTGAATTACATACCTTACTAACGGATTCTATTACAAAGGTAAAAAATATTCTGGTTTCCTTAATTTAATCTCTGCGCCATCTTGCGCAATAGTGTGGGGGCTAGATGGCGCTGGGTCTAATTTTATTTCTTTTTCACATGGCTGGTTTTTGTATTTTGCAAAACTTGCGGCTCTACCACTCCCGAAGCTACATCGATGGCTCGGTAAGCAAGCCAACATTAACTTGCATGTACCTATCTATCGCCGACAGCTGTAGGTACGTCAGGGGAGTAAATAAGTGAAGATACCTGAGGTTTGTACCCATCAGGGCCTGCTTCGTACTCCACAAGCTGCATGCGTCCGTCGGGAAGAAGCACGTGATATGAGCCGGTAGCGTGGTCTTCCTTCCGCTTCTCGTTGTGCCCGAAGTCAAGGCTAACGCCGTTGTCTTGCACGTCGTATGAGAAGTCGTAGTTGGCAGGTAACTGTGGCAAAACAAAACAAGTTTAAAGGTCTCATCACGACTGTAACCCATTGCACGTTCCTTATAGAGCTGAAGACCGAGTGCGAGATTCACTAGTGTGAATAAATAACTGCAAGCCTCGCAGTGTAACTCAAAATGAGAATATAGTACCTGCGAAGCCGTCCTAAATAACACTACCTATAGTTGGGTAGACAACTTACGGTTGGTTCAGGGGCTGGTTTCTTTCCTCCCCCGATTTTTGGAGGTAGATACTCTTGTGCTGATGTGATCCATAGCGAAGTTAAAGTCAGTAACGTAATCTGAAAAACGAAAATTTTACAGTTGGAACATAATTTATTTACTAGGGGTGCCTATAATATAGCTAGCTTTTTCGAGCTTTTTTGAAATCTAACTGAAGCCTAATAAACTTACACAAACAATCTTCCACATTTTTAGAGTGGTCCGTTTACAAAGGGCACTGTGGCAGTTTTAGGGCATTAATGAAAAACGCGAAGTTTATAAACCCGGCAGGGCTGCGGTTGCGGTGCCGCCGCCCCCTGGCATTCTTCATTACTATGAAGCACGATCCACGAAAATTTCGAAACTGTTCAATTATTTCTACTGATTGGGTAATTGGGCTAGGTGTCTGTTTATACAAGGACATTCGTTCCTTAGACCCTGATAGGTAGTAGGTACCTAGGCTAGGTACCTACCTATACCTATAGGTAGTACCTATTATCTGTCTAGTATTTTGTAACAGGCAGGCGTAGTGCCTAGGTAGGTACCTATAATCATCATCATCATCTTGTTCAGCAGTAGGACATCCACAGCTGAATAAGACATCCAATCTGCAGCCTGTATGCACATGTACTGCACTGCTCCTACCATAACAGTAACTAGCCTTTTTCTACGGGAAATTAAAAAATAAACTACAGTAACATACACATGTACATGACGCATCATTACGGTAAGTAGGTAGAGCGTATATAAAAAGGTACTCTGAGGTAGAGTTTCGACTTTGCAATTTTATTGACATTTATATCAGATGTGTCAAACATACTTACAGACAATGACAGTTAAGGGATGATGACAAGAATATGATATTTCCTCCAGGGATGCTATGGCATTCTGTAGTCCATCGGCTCCAGCAAGGCTCCACACCCTGACACAACAAGGAACGTCAATTTTGTATGGACTTAGCATGGCAAATAATGGCTGATTGAATAAAACGAATGATCGTTCCATTCAATCAGTGTTCTCTCGTTCTTTCACAGCTCACTCTCTTCGTCTGCCTTGTTTACTTCGAGCTTCCACTCGTATTTTGTTTTTTTTTGTAAATTTCTAGCAGATTTATCAATAATTACGTCCATAAATTTGAAAGTGATCGTTATTGTTCAGTGAACGTAATACTTTACAGCGATACCACCAAAAAACGATTCATAACGTGCGAAATTGTGGAGATCAAGCGAGCCGTAAAATTTTAGAAAAAGGAAGTCTAGATTCTTTGGATGAGGCTCGGTAAACATTGAATTAGATATTTTAGTGAATACAAGCAACGAACAAACAACATGCATCGTATTGAAAAGCGATTTTAGGGATTTACTAGAGGTAAATATTGAATATTCGTGTAATAGTGATGTACCTAATGTAATTATCGATAACTGTGTCGGACAGTTCTTTCTATGCTAATATCCCACTATAACGTGCACATCTAGGAGGATACATACACAGTCTTACAAAATGGGCTTTCCGCGGTGGCTAATAGTAATCAAGTATTAGTTTTTTTTTTAATTTAAATTTTTTCCCTACTAAATGCACAAATTCATGATTATCGGGTTATATTATTATACATATTATATATTTTACGTGTTTGATTCCTCAATTTAGACTTATATTCATACAGCACTATCTAGCCCTAAATTAAGCTACACAAAGCTTGTGTTATGGGCACTACGGATATATTCACGACGACCTCAGTGGCGCAGCGGGCGAGAGTCCACCTGTGACGCAGAGGTTGCGGGTTCGATTCCCGCCTCGGAACAAATTTGTGTACGATCTGCAGAAATTTGTTCATTGGTCTGGGTGTTTTCTATGTATAATAAAAAATATTTATCTATGTAATTATATAATTAATTATATTATAATGCATTACATGCAATGCATTATAATTAATTACATTATATTATAATGCATTAAATATATCAGTTATCTAGTACCCATAACACAAGCTTTAGTAGCTTACTTTGGGGCCAGATAGTGCTGTGTGGATTGTCCAGCATTATTTATTATTTATTTATTTATCTTGCAGATACTACCAAAGTGAAAAATCCATGCTAAAGATGAAAAGACCTAATACCTACTGTGGTAACAGTTACGGCTTTGATGACATACCTAATAAGAACTGCGAGACTGTGAAAGTAAGTTGATTTTTATATTTTGCCCTCATTATTAGGTACCCACTTATTCAGAAACAAAAAATCGATGCTAAAGATGGCAATAACTGGTAGTCGCAAATAGCATATTAAGTTTGTACTGTTAAAATTATTATAACAATTATAACCTTTTCAAGAATATGACGTGAATTAGTCTTTTAAACTGATGCTCTAGGTACAATACTTAGAAAAACTACTGGAAATTAATAAAAAAATACTTTGTTACAGAATATGACAAGCACACCGTGTCCGTCCTGCTAATACTAAACATTAAAATAAATGAAAAAACAAATTCATAAAATGAATAGGTATCTGTGCAAAAATTATATGTAATAATGCAAAAAGCTTTTTATTTCATATCAGATCCATATTTTAGTCCAAACTAGGACTTCAGGACCTAGGTTGTACTTAAATGTGGATTCAGTCAATAAATGGATTACAAAAAACCTCGATTTCGATCTCGCATATTTTATCGATATCGATATAAAAGCGAGTGCCGTTGCGCAGCACTATTTAGGCTTATAGATTGGTAAAACTGTTGTTGTTTGACGTACATATTCGTTGTATTGGTATTGAAGTGCCATGTAAAAGGATCCCATTGGCTCTTTACTAAGTCCCGCCTCTTCTCGTAGTTTACATCCTCTTTGGACAGAAGAAGGAAGAGTCAAGTAAGAGAGGTTACTTAGATTAGATTTACTCGGTAGTTTTTAATTTTCGGAAGGAAAATCTATAATAAATCAGTGGGGTTTTGCTTGTCCTGTCAAAACAGTTCAGTGCACTGGTTATTATTTTATCTATTTATAGCTATGCACCACATGAAGACACGAAGATACTGGTTCAAGTGATAACAATCCGATTTTTGATTTCTTCATTTAAAAATGAATTCTTTACTGAGGGGAAGGCTTTTAAGCCGTGCGTTCACTACTTCGGCAGTGCGTCAATGTGCGCAGCCACCTAAAAAGGCCACAAAGAAGTTCATAGGCCCTCTAACTTGGAAGTCCATGGCAGCATCCATTTTAGTAGGCGGCGGACTAACCGGGTTCATGCTATACGTGAGGAAGGAAAAGCAAGAAGCTATAGACCGTGAGCGGAAACGGCAGCTTGGCAAAGCAAAGATTGGTGGAAGTTTTGAGCTTGTAGATTCAGAGGTAAGTAATACTGATAACAATCACATCCCCCTTTAACTATTTACATACATAATAACAAATATTTATTTTAATTGGTTATTTGCAGGGGAAACTAGTCAAAAGCACAGATTTATTAGGGAAGTGGCTGCTCATATACTTTGGGTTTACACACTGTCCTGATATTTGTCCTGATGAACTGGAAAAATTAGCAGAAGTTGTAAATTTACATGGTGAGAAGAATCTTTTTGTCTTGTAATTTTTTAGTTTTGTTATTTTTTGTAAATAACAAAAATCTCTTTGGTTATAGATAAATCACCGCAACCTCCAGCACTGCAACCACTTTTTATATCGGTTGATCCTCAAAGAGATACTCCTGAGATTGTCGGAAAGTAAGAACATTTTTCCTTATTTACCTATCTGTGAATAGACCTCGCAGCTCTGCCTTTTAGATCTGTAGGTTGGTGTCATTTATGAATGAACTGGCCTTTAGATCATTTACTTGATGGGGAATCTAAGGTTTACAAAAAAATCTAATTATCTGATAGCTTTCTGGTATAAGGCTATAAGGCAATGTATGAAATCAAGTGTTTTAGTGAATACATTATTCCTTTTTCAGATACTGTAAAGAATTCTCCCCAAGATTCCTTGGTCTGACAGGCACCAAGGAGCAAGTCCAGCAAGCTTGCAAGTCATACCGAGTGTACTTCAGTGCAGGCCCACAGGATGTTGACAGTGACTATATTGTGAGTACATAGTACATACCTATTACCTATCTATGTATGCTGATGTTAGAGTGGATTTCATGCCCAACTTGATAAACTTAATCTTATACCCAAATGCTTTAATCCTTAGGATGAATTACTTACATACCTACCTACTTAGTACTCAACAATAAATCCAGGTTATTTAAAATTTTGAAACTCATACCAAAATGTGTCACATAATCATCACAAATATTGGCATGGCCCAGTTTCCTAAGTGTTTCCCACATGTTTATTGCACTCATTTTAAGCATGAAGATACAAATAAATAAATGACCTACTTACTTGTTTTTGTATGTTCCAGGTGGATCACACCATTATCATATATCTTGTTAACCCTGATGGAGAATTTGTGGATTATTACGGTCAGAACAGAAATGCTAAAGAAATCTATGACTCAATGTTGATGAATATCCAGAAATTCTATGAATCAAAAAAGGGGTCATGGTTTTAAAACCATCAGCTGCCCAGTGAAAGATTAAGCACAGATGCATTTCCATAGATTAGCTATTTAAAAGTATTGTTTATGTTTAATAAATTAAAATTATTTTATATGTAGTAACTTTGTTTTTTAATTACTTTAGACTTAAATATAGGATTAACAACTAATTAGGTAGAACATTCTGAAATAAATATAAATATTAATCAACTATGTATGCTTTAAAGTAAAATACTATCTTGGTATAATAATATATCTTTGGTCTTGTTTGGAGGCATAACTTTAATCAACAGTCAGTATTTGTTGCAGACATACTGACTCCAATTTCATTAACTGTGACAATGTTCACTCCACCTGCACCATCATCAGTGTTGCTCATAAAATGAACAGTATTGGTGCTTCCTAGTACAATCACATGGGTTTTGTCTTGGAACACCAATTGTTGGCTGACATCGAAGGTTTCATGAGTGCCAAGGGTGAGTTCCATGATCGCATTAGGGATGTCATCTTCAATCTGTTGCATTGGCATTGTTACTACTTCACTTTGTACATTTTCAACCAGTATGTTCTTTGGATTAGGCTTAGCGATTACTTTATCTTTGGAATGTCTCTTCTTTGATTTATTGTTTTCAAAGATTTTTAAATGCTTTATGAGGAGAGATTTTGATGTGAATTTGGACTCGCATGTGGCACATTCAAATGGTTTTTCACCTGAAAGAAACAAAAAATTGTTAATATTACATAATATTTTTTCATGAGTTTTGAGTACTGTTCATTGGCATAATAAGTTAGTTGTGGGGATTCAAAATTAAACATATATTCCTACGAGCCTTAGCCAGAAAAAGTTTCAAAAATATTGACTGACCACAAAAATATAAAATGTGCTACCATGGTAAAAGAGTTTTATGACGAAGATTTTTGAAGCCAGCAGGTAAAGTATGTAGTTTGAAGATAAAAGTTTAAACTAGTGTTGTTGGTAAACCGGCACCAGACATAGATTCAAATATTTAACTGCTGTGCCATACAAGTCACACTTATTCAGTCTCGTGCCACACTATGCAATCAAGCATTCGAAGCTATATCTGGCCCCGGCTGTAGAGCATTACTGATTCAAAGTTCAAATAATGAATACTAGTTGCGCTCCGCGGTTTTACCCGCGAAGATTTGAATCCCGGTATTCCCACGGGATAAAAAGTAGCCTATGTGCTATTCCAGACTATAATCTATCTGCTTAGTTTCATCCAGATCCTTCTCCCGTTCCGGCGTGAAAAAGTAACAAACATCCATCCACCCAGACTTACAAACTTTCGCGTTTATAATAGTAGCAGGATATGGAAATGTGTGTGTGAGTGAGAAGTTGTTTGGCGGTTGTCAGCGGCAGGTTACTGACCCGTGTGCGCGCGGCAGTGGTCTCGTAGTAGCGAGGCACTGACGTATTTTTTGGGGCAGGCGGTGCAGGCGAACGGACGCTCGCCCGAGTGCTGACGCATGTGAAGCTTTAGGTTCAAGCGTGCAAAGCTGAAACATAAAAAACTTTAGGATTTTGATCCCTAGGTATATCCCTTCAGATCTCATATCAAATCAACATTCTCAGGATGTCTATGGGGGTTTCTTTATTCATTGTCATTTATTGCACAAAATAAAGTTGAAGTACTTGCAAAAGTAGGGCTTACTGAACAAGCATTTTCTACCAACCCCCCTAAGTAGTGGTATAAAACAAGATTGACGTGCGCCATATAAAGCTAACATTACTACAAAATATAATAAGTATCTAATATTTTAGAGTAGGGGTTAGAGCTAGGTCAAATATAACATTTGGCACATACTTACCCATACATTGGTTTTAGTTAGTATTTCATGCGTAGGATAGAATAGATTAGCATAAGGTTAACCTGGTTCTATGTATTGGTGTGTATCTGAATTTACCTCTTCCCACAAACTTTGCACTTGTAAGGGCGTTCCCCAGTATGCGTCCGCACGTGACTTTTCAGCGACGAGCTCGATGAAAACTTGCTGTCACAGCGCGTACATGCGTAAGGTTTCTCGCCTGGAATCAAGTATTACGGGTTACTTGCTGATAAATAATTTTATTAAATTTCAAATTCAAAATATGTTTATTCATTAAAATCACAAGGATCATCTTGAAACGTCTTAAAAACAGGCAACAAACTCGGCTTGGTATCTAGGTATCGCCCTTGTATTATTGGCGGACTCTCAACAAATCAAAACAAAACGTTTATTTTGTGTCACAAAAACAAGAGAAATACAAAGAAACTACAGTATTGGTTATACATATTTTGAAAATACTCGTCTGGGAGAGTAAATAGATAGATAGATAACCCTTCATTGTTCACCACACAGAAACATTGTTCAGGGTAAAAGTATACATTAAGGTAAGACAATGGGCGACCTTATCGCTGACAGCCATCTTTTCCAGGTGACATTGAAAAAAGTGCTACCACCATGCCTATTTCTGCTGCCAGGCATCGTAACTGCGTGACTTGCGGAGCAGTGCTTTTTTATAGTCGAAAGTTCTTTACCTGTCAAGACTGGTAGAAAATTCTGTCTAGCATTCTCTTATTTTGTAATAATTTTGTTTGACGCAATAATACATAAATTAAATAAGGTTACCACTTAACATCAGGAGGGCTATCTGCTTGTTCCATCAGCAAAAATGTCTATACCTGTATGGGTCCGCATATGCAGACGCATATTGGAGCTCTGTATAAACGTTTTGCCGCAGATCGAGCACACAAACGGTTTCTCGCCCGTGTGCGTCCGGTGGTGAGTGTTGCGCGTCGACTCGTGTCGGAAACTAAGGAACAGTACGATTAACATCAGGTGGGCCATCGGGTGTTTTCATCAGAGAGCAGTATAAAAAAGTGCATTTGAAACGTTCATCAGTTTAGCTTGAAAATGGCCACTAATATTGTTACTCTTACACGCCGGAACGGCTGAACGAATCTGGATGAAACTTGGCAGAGAGATAGATTATAGTTTGGAATAGCACATAGACTGCTTTTATCCCGTGGGAATACTGGGATTTAAATCTGCGCGGGTGAAACCGAGGGGCGCAACTACTATACTATATACCTCCCCGCCTCCCCTATACATTTCCAGAAAGAAAGATTCTGAGCCATTTCGCCGTAAACTCGACCCTCCTGATGGTATGCGGCGGGACGCGGGGCGGTGTACACACGGCATTGCGCCGCAACGAGATTGATACAAACACCAACACCGATTGACACACACCACCAACACCGATTGACACACACACCGCCCCCGCGTCCCGTATACCATCGGGAGGGTCGCCTTTATGGCGGTAGAGTCGAGCCGCGGTAGTAAGGTCTGTTACCGTTTGTCGCAATAGTCGCAAGCGAACGGCTTGAGATCGGAATGCACGAGGCGGTGCGAGGACAGCAGCCGCGGCGAAGGGAACGCTTTGCCGCAGACGACGCACTGATAAGGCTTATCGCCACTGTGGTGCGACATGTGCGCCATTAGCTGGCCGTTGTCGATGAATCTGCAGGAAAACATTACTTTTATAAAAGTACTAGCGACCCGCTCCGGCTTCGCACTGGTACAATGCTTAAGGCTCCGGTGACAGCGGCTCGCAATTTCGAGGTGCGATTGGCTATTATTTCATTTTATTTCATTTCGGGGAGGTTTTTTGAAAGAATAACTCTAAAGAAACACGCATAAATACTGTTCGAACACAAATAATACAATAATGTAAGGGAAACATGCCCGAATCAGAAATCATTTTGGTATTAGTATGTTTGGTCTTACGTTTACCTAATACCAAAATGATTTCTGACTCAAGCACATTTCCCTTATATTATTGTATTATTTGTGTTCGAACAGTATTTATGCATGTTTCTTTAGAGTTATTCTTTCAAACAACCTCCCCGAAATGAAATAAAATGAAATAATAGCCAATCGCACCTCAAAATTGCAAGCCGCTGTCACCGGACCCTTAAGTATTATCCTACTAATATTATAAACGTGAAAGTTTGTAAGTATGGATGGATGGAGGGATGGATGGATGGATGTTTGATAGTCTTTCACGCCGGAACGGCTGAACGGATCTGAATGTAACTTGGCAGAGAGATACATTATAGTCTGGAATAACAACACATAGGCTACTTTTTATCCCGTAGGAATACCAGGATTTAAGTCTGCGCGGGTGAAACCGCGGGTCGCAACTAGTACATAATAAACATTCCTCTTGAATCAGTATCTCTATTAAGAAAAAAACCCATATAAATCCGTTTCGTAGTTGTAAAGATCTAAGCATACCTACATAGGGACAGACAGACAACCGTTGTCGATGAATCTGGAGGAAAACATACATTTCGAGCCAGAGCACTATTTCTATATAGTATTTTCATCACCTCACCTCATGAACTGATGAAAATACTACGCCGCTGAGGCGACCTGTGTGTTAGGGAACGTACCCATACTACGTGACCTATTTTTTTTAGTTTTTTCGACCCCTCCCTCCTCTCGGTGACCACTCGTAGTATATGCCAAGACCCCCCCTCTCCCCCTTTAGTTTTCACGTAGTAATTCATAATCATGATTTTTAATCATTTCACAGGCAAAAATTAAAAAAAAATTTGGTCCTTATTGCATAAGACTGCATGCATACTTAAATTACTAGTGAATTATATATTATAGAAAAGAACAACATTTTGCTTCTACCTTCATCATGCGAACCGCCAAGGATTGGAACTCATTGCCGTCGTCTGTCTTTCCTGATTCCTACAATTTGGGTGTCTTTCAGGCAAGAGTGAATAGGTGTCTTCTGGACCGTTCTGTTCCATCGTCGGCTTCATCGTCGCTTACCACCAGGCGAGATCGTAGCCAAAAAACGGTCTATTAAGTTAAAAAAAAAAATAATAATTGTGAAAACATACTGTTATACCGTGTGTAACTTAATTTAATAAAAATACGAGATTTCTCTCAGTAAAATCGACTACGTGACAAAAACCTGAGCCACCCCCCCCCGCTCCTGTGACTGACCGTAGTATTTTAAAAACTCCGCTCCCCCCCCCCCTAAACGGGTCACGTAGTATGGGTACGTTCCATAGACTTATCCGTGCTTGGTACACACATGAGTGTTTAGATTTGGAATGTTACATAATTTATGAGTTGGATCAGTAAGGGTTTACAGAATGTATAAAATTTAAAGTATAATGATATAATATAAATAAATAAATAAATAAATAAAATATAAGTAATCGGTAGTTATCTAAGAAACAATAAAATAGAAATAAAATAAAAAACTAACCACACAATAGGGTTCTCCCGTTACCTACACCAGTCTCTTAAGAGTCTGGGTTTCACGGGAGAATAATAATAATAATTTATTTATTTCAGAAAACATTGCACATAAAACACAGTAATAAACAAGAAAAATAGTAATAATAATCAAAACATTTATAATCTTGTGAATGGCTGGTTATTATCGTGTTGTAGACAGAACCTACACTAAGTCATAAAGACTTGTGTTGTAGGCTCTGCATTCCTTCCAGGTATCGAAAATAACGTGTAAGCCATACATAAATATAAGTTTTATCAAATCAAACAAAAGTTCTAATAGATAACAATCAACTACTCATTGGTATCTGAAGAGTATAATGCCCTATGATAAATATCATATTTATATTAATAATTCAAATTGATAAATAATCAAAATACTACAAGAATTTATATTTAATAAATTCATTGCACAAATCAAATAAAATTATCAATCAAATCCAAATAAAATCCAAATGATTATACATGCCCAGATTAAAAAATAAAAAATAAAAAGTGAATGTAAAATAATTAGAAAAACACACAGAACCCCGTAGTTATTATACATGTAGTTATAGTTGTTTAGGAACTGCTCGTACTAGGTCCCCCAAGTACCTATTTGGTACCTTTCTCTATCCCCGTGCCACGGTGCTGTTTATTTAATTTTTTTTTGTAAAAATATTTCAAAAATACTTAAATAATAATTAGGACTAAGTTAGTGGATAATCTTATTAAGTGAACCATTTTTATAATAACATTAAAAGAAAAATTGATTAAGTAGGTAATATTGGTAGACGTATGAGTGAGTAGTATAAATTAGAGGAGCATTCACTTGACGGATTTTGCAAGTCCAGCAAGATTTTTTTTAGTTTAAACCTAAAAGTAGATTTGCACTGTAGTGCACGTAATGGAGAGGGAAGAGAGTTCCAACACTTCGTGGTACAGAAACGGACTCTACCGCTAAATGCGGCAGAACCATGTCGTGGGGTTCGTAATAACAGTGAGGATGTACGGGTAGCATACCTGTTGTAGTCTCGAGCCCACACAAATTTCGAAGAAAGATATAGAGGTTTCTGGGACTTCATCACTCCAAACATCAACGTTGCGAGATGCAGGTCCCTCCTGTTCCCCATGTTCAATATATTATGCTTATTCAAGAATGGTGTAATATGGCTACGCGGGGGAACCTCAAAACAGAAACGAGCGCAGGCATTCTGTACAACCTGTATACGACGAGATGTTTTAGCAAGAAGGCGAGGACCATACACACAGTCAACGTAGTTAATCCTAGAGAGCACAAGTGAGTCCACGAGCATAATACGAAGGTCAATACTTAAATAATTTCTTATTTTATACAGGACCTTTAGTCGGTAGAAGCTATTTCGGAGCGATTCAGACACATGACGTTCAAACCTCAACTGTTCATCTAAGATGAGATCAAGGTTTCTTGCCTCTAGAACACGTTCGATAACTTCTTTACCAATAACTAATTTTGGATTAGAGTCTGACATTTTAAGAACCTGATTTTTCGTACCTAATAACATGTATTTGGTCTTTTTGGCATTTAGTTGTAGGGAGTTTGACGTCGCCCAAGCAGAAACTCTTTCCAGATCCTGTGTAATTTTAATCTCTGCCGCTCTAATATCTTCTGGTTTAAAAGATAGGTAAATTTGAATATCATCAGCCTACACGTGGAATTTGCAATGCTGGATGCAATTGGCGACGTCACCACTGTATGGAATAAATAACATTGGTCCGAGTATTGAGCCTTGTGGCACGCCCCTAGAGCCCTCTCGTAGATTGGAAGCCAAGGGTGCATCATTACCCTTACTAATTTCAACGAATTGTGCCCTATTGCTTAAGTAGGATTCGAACCATCGTATCACACCCATGTCGAAGCCATAGTAGTTAAGCTTTGATCATCTACCTGTAATATCCATGTACCTACCTCTTGCCACAATCAGCACACGCGTATTTCTTCTCCGCCTGCTCGCCAGTGTGCACGCGCGAGTGCCGTTTCAGCGCGTAGTTCTCAACAAACGCCTTCCCGCAAGCGTCGCACGAAAACCGCTTCGTGTCCATGTGCCGTTGGATGTGGCGACGGAAGGCTGTTCTACCTGAATTTATAGTTAGAGAACGCGTAAAGAGCAGCGGTGGTCTAGTGGGAGTGACTCTGCCTTCCGATCGTAAGGGCGCAGGTTCAAATCCGGTCGTGCACCAATAGATTTTTCTATTGAAAAAATTTGTGCGCAATATCAGTGCTCTTAAACGGTGAAGAAAAACATGGAATGCTAACTACTGCAAAATGTGGGTATGTGCCAAATATAATGTTTGGACGTACCTCTGACTATCCCCCTTAGACGTCCTCAAAGAATCTTGAGTTAGTACTTGGTAGGTACTAAGAGATCCGATGGGATATTTACCGTGCCTGGGGATCAAAGTCGTGAAGCTGTTTCAGTTTTCAAAGAACGCGTGTTATTTAGGGTAGCAACACACCATGTTCAGATATTAAATGTTTCTACTAGCTTCGAGGAATTAGAATTAGATGTTCCGTAAGCAAGCTGTAAGTATATAATACTCAAGTACATAGTTTTTGTGGCGCCCGATGCCCGGAACCGCTCAGTTGAAACTGCTCACCAAATAAATAGATACAAAATAACTTTACTGATATAAATATTTAGGTACAATTCGATATTGAATCCATAGGCTCCCGAACTAGTTCGTACTGTGTTTCAGAAGCCAGTAAATGTCATAGCGGTAAATCTTGCAAATAGTGACTGCGCCGGCCATCCGATAGAAACTGAGCAACCTATGCCACAAACGTTCCTTTATTATAAAACGACGTAAGTGTCTTCTTTCTAAGAATTAGTAACTATGGAAAATAATAGCTAAGAACTCCGACCAACCTTTAAACTCTTTAGAGCAAATTATGCATTTCCAAGGACCCTTGTTGTGTACAATGCAGTGCAATTTAAGATCTTTTTCAGACATGAATGTGTCATTGCATTCCTTACAGGGAAATGGACTATCTGTTGTGCCGTGAAGTTTGTTCTGATGGGCTTTTAGTAGTTTCAACTGATGAAACACCTGAAATAATATATTTATGATATCGATAATGTTTAGGCAACATTCGTCGAGTTGGTACCATAATTATGCTTCATGTACCTATATTGTACAATGTACAGATGTCGGGAAAATATATCGAAATGTAAAATAATAATAATAAATAATGCTGGACAATCCACACAGCACCATGCAGCCCCAAAGTAAGCTACTCAAAGCTTGTGTTATGGTTACTGGATGACTGATATTATATTTTACATAGATAGATATTTTTTTATTATACATAGAAAACACCCAGGCCAACGCAACGAATTTCTGCAGATCGTACACAAATTTTCCAAGGCGGAAATCGAACCCGCAACCTCTGCGTCGCAGGCGGACTCTCGCCCGCTGCGCCACTGAGGTCGTCAAAAAAATGTGCGAGCTTTGACGGGTATTAGCCCCCCCTTAAATGCGCATTGAATACTGGATACATAATGTCATTGCTTCTTGGATTAAAAAAATATTTATTAAGTACTAAAGTACGCAACTAAAGACAGTTGTGGTGTGATTATGTCACAAACACCATTTTACTATAAACTATAATTAAGATGAATGTAGGTAGTGCTTCAGATAAAGTTGTTATCAATAATTGAATGAACATACATTATTGTAGGAAAAAAAAAATGTCAATATATCAGTTAAATGTAAACATATGGCCCCGTATAATTTTAATTTATAAAAATTCTCGCAAGTAGTTTCGAGCCGTTTTGAGGCGTGGGGTTTTGAACAGGGCTTGTGTCTGGCCTGTGAAATCGTTTTCGGTGCATGGAGCGGCGATTCCAGTGAGTTTATGGAGAATTAACGTGTGTCCGAAACGATCTATATATGTATGGAGGGCGCTTTGTAGAGAAAGTGATAGGTGATTCGTGGGGTGGGGTTCCCTACTAAGGTGTGAAGAGGTGTGGGCGGACGCCGGTGATCGTCTTGGTATAGTGGAGGTGTCGTGCTACTGTGTTTTTTTTTGAGGACAAGCAATAGGGGATATAAAAGAAAAACGAACAAAAGTGACAAGCAGGCTCGGGACGCGGTTGCTAAGGCCGTCATCGGTTGTCCTAGCGACGACATGCGCCGCTAGGTCTCTTTCACTACAAGACCATCTTGTGACGCACCTTCGTAACGACGCATGCGTCTTGTTACTTAGACAAGTAGCCGTCTTATTTTGTCTTTTTCATTTTTATGTCTTTAGTGTACATTTTAAGTTACTTTATTGTGATTTTAAATATGTTTTAAGTTATCTAACTGTGTTGAATGCAGTCCGTGACCCAATCTTGTGATGGCACGTCGAACGCGACCCATACATGTATACAGTGCAACAAGTCTTTCAAATCTTTGAAAGGCCTCAACATACACACTACAAAAACACACAGGAAATGTATTAGCCAAAACAGTTCACCTTTAGACATTCATCCCATTATTCCGAGTGCGCCTACTCATGTAGCCAATGATCCAACTCCTTTCCACACATATCTTAGCCATTTGAAAAATAGTATACCCATAGTTAAAAGAATCCCTCGAGGAGCTCGAATAACCGTTGCTACACATTTGTCACAATTAATTCAGAAATGTTACTTAAGCAATTGTACTCAAGACTGGCAGAACCTATTTTTATTTTCATACAGCACACTAAATATAATAAAAAGTGTTGAAACAAATTTATCCTTGACACAAAAGATAAAGAATAACTGTGCTGTAAGCTCCTCGCCTTCTCCCGCACCTCTAATCAAACATGATGCCCCTCGTAATCGTAACAAACTCATTGAAAACAAAATCTGTGACGGAGATCTCAAAGGTGCCGCTCGCCTTTTGTTCTCCAACGACGTGCTATCACCAGATACCCCTGACACCCTTCAGGCCTTACGGACAAAACATCCTCCAGCTCCAGTAAACCCATATTTTCTCGACCCACCAACAGCAGGGCAAGCATGCCTTCAAATTCAAAACAAAGATGTTACGGATGCCATTTTATCTTTTAAACCAGGTTCAGCTGCAGGTTTGGATGGAATCTCGCCCCAACATTTGAAAGACTTAACATCGCATTCTGTGGGTGATACAGGCGAGCAACTTGTAAATTCGATCACTAAATTAATAAACTTTATGTATTCCGGTAATGTCAATCCAGAAATTGTTCCCATTCTTTTCGGCGCGAACCTCATTGCCCTCACCAAAAAGGATGGAGGGGTGAGACCAATTGCTGTTGGATCAACACTACGACGTCTGGCCTCCAAAATTGCTGTTCGACATATTTTACCAAAATTAAATTCGGAATTTGAACCCGTACAGTTAGGTTTCGGTGTAAAAGGAGGATGTGAGGCAGCCATCCATGCCCTACGCTCTTTCCTAACTTACGCACAGCCTGACGTGTTGCTCAAAATTGATGTCAAAAATGCATTTAATTCGGTAAATAGGGATACCCTGCTGACGGAAATAAAACAACATATACCGGAAATATACAATTATCTTCTTCTCAGTTACGCTGACCCAACAAAATTGTTATATCGTTCTAATGAACTGTCCTCGGAAGTAGGTTGTCAACAGGGTGATCCCCTTGGGCCTGCAATTTTTAGTTTGGCTATAAATCCGATAATCAAAAATTTAAATTCTAAATTCAACGTTTGGTATTTGGACGACGGAACCCTAGGAGGTGATGCGGATACTGTGTTTTCGGACCTTTTTTTAATCAAAAATAAATTTGAAGCCATTGGTTTGGAGCTTAATTTTAGCAAATGCGAACTTTTTATAAATAACTGCGACTTAAATTTAAATGACTTAAAACAAAAATTTAATATTTTGGCTCCGAATATTAAAATAGTTAACAGTAATTCTCTTTGCCTTTTAGGTTCTCCAATTTTTGATGAAGCTATTTCTGAATATATTGATAACTCAATTGCTAAATTTCAAAATTATGCTGACCGTCTCTTTGAAATGAGTTCACATTATGCACTTTGCATATTAAAATACTGTCTTTTCGTCCCAAAATTTACTTATGTGCTCCGTTGCTGCTCCTTTTGGAATCACCCAGATCTTTTGACGCAAGTAGACGAATTAATCAAAATTAACTTAGAAACTATTATTAATATGCAGCTGAATGAGCAATCTTGGACCCAAGCATCCCTACCCATCCGTTATGGTGGTTTAGGGATTCGCAAAATTTCCAGTGTCGCTTTACCAGCCTTCCTATCTTCTGTCCATAGTTCAGCAAATCTCATAAGTAAAATTTTAAGGGCATCCCCTTCAAACTTTGAGATTGCTGGCTTGGAAGAAGCTAGAAACGCTTTCTTAATTGCATGCCCAGGTCAAAATTTTCCAGTTACTCCAAATTCACAGAGGAGCTGGGATGACATAAACTGCAAATTGACTTTTAAAAATCTTTTGAGTTGTAGTACAGGTTCGGCGCGTGCTAGGCTTTTGGCTGCGGGTGCGCATGAGGCCGGCTACTGGCTTCACGCGTACCCTTCGTCAAATACAGGAACATTCCTTGAGCCTGACACGCTCCGAATTGCAACCTGTCTACGGCTTGGGGTCCCGGTCTGCGCTCCACATAAATGTCCCTGTGGCAGTGATGTCGACAAGCTAGGACATCACGGACTGTCATGCCAAAAAAGTGCAGGCCGCTTCTCGAGACATGCCGCACTTAACGATATCATACGCCGGTCCCTTGCCACCGTCAACGTGCCAAGTCTACTCGAGCCGACTGGTATTGCAAGAGACGATGGCAAGAGACCGGACGGTATGAGTTTGATTCCATGGAAGATGGGCCGGGTGCTGGTATGGGATGCAACCTGTTCAGACACGCTGGCCCCTTCCCATCTAATTGGAACCAACAACAGAGCTGGTGCGGCTTGTGAAGCGGCCGAAAAAGCTAAAGCATGCAAATACAGGGGTCTAGGCTCCGAATATGATTTTGTCCCATTCGGTGTCGAGACCCTTGGTCCGTGGGGTCCTAGCGCAATAAGGCTTTTTAAAGAAATTTCAAAAAGGTTAGTCGACGTCACAGGAGACCGAAGAGCTGGCAGCTACCTCGGACAAAGAATTAGTTTAGCTATTCAAAGGGGGAATGCTGCCAGTATCTTCGGATCCTTGCCCAAAGGGACTCCTTTTAATAATATATTTTAGTTATTAGTTATTATATTTTTTAAGGTTTTTAGTTTAAGGTCTAATTGAATCTATTGATATTATATATTACATACATTTATTGTAGGAATATTTCGTAATTACAATAATAAACTTGATAATATGGACTAAATATTATGGCGCAAACAAGGTGATCATTCTATTTACAGAAATAATTATGTTATAAATTGCCAATTATTGTGATAATATGCTTCTTTGATTTTGCTAATGGAACAAACAGATGACCCACCTGATGTTAAGTGGTAATCATTACCTACCGATAACAAAGCATTGCCTCGTAAGTCACGCACGATAGGAACGAGCCCTACGATGCACTGCCATCCGTCCATCAATCTGAGGCATGCCTCATTTGCCTGTAATTACATCGGCAACCACACTCTTCAAACCGAAACAGCATTGCTGCTTGGCGGCAGAAAAAGGCGTGGTGGTAGTACTTCCCCGGACGAGCCCTTCACAAAGAGTACTAGGTAGGTAGGTACTCTTATTGGATAGGTTTAACAAATTTATTTCATAAGTTTATAATCCACTAGGTGGATACATAACAAACAAGGTAAACACTGCTAGTTTTATGTACCTTCTTTTTATGTACTTTTTTGTAGTTTTTCTTTGGCTTTTTGTAGCTTTTGTGTGTTATACCTATGTTGATATTGGGTTCTCCAATGGTTGTTTAGTAATTAAGATCTGAAATACATTAGGTAGGTACCTAATAATTTTTATTTTATGTCACTTTGTTGTAGTAGATAGTGAAGTTACTTCTGTATCTACACTACATACAAAATGTAAATATTACTATTTAAAAAATAGGATTAGAACTGTCCTATTAGGACAATAATTTCATTGCATTGATACCTAAAGAAAATTAACTCAAAACATATTTAACTAAATATATTTTACCTTTGAACAAAATGAGCATCCATATTTAATTTTTTTCTTCTTACTTTTTGAAACAATCATCTCTGTAACAGAGCTAGGATCTGAAACATGATAAATGCATTTACCAACATAACAGCTATAAGTACCTTATCTACGTTTTAAGTAATTTTATTTATTTATTTATTTAAAAACATTCACACAAACAATATAGTGCTAGGAGGACTTAATGCTAATAGCATTTTCTACCAAAACCTACCTTTTAAAAAGTATGGGAGCTAATTTCTTACTAAACAATACATACCTCTATCAAAAATGGTGATTTTCCTGAAATATAAACAAAAATACCCTGTGATTTACTTACATTTGTAATGTTGTTCATTTTGGCATATTATATTTGTTATGAACTTCTTTCTTGATTACTCTTAAACTAACATTTTATTGATTATGATGATTAGGTAAGCATCAAGAGATTTGTACCTAATATCCATTATTTTGTTTATAAATAGAACAAAGTTGTGTGACCAAATGTATATTTTTTAACTTACTTTTCATTTCTTATTGTGTTCTGGACTATGCATAATGTTTCATCCTCACTTAAAATACTCTTCAGGTCTTCGGGATAGTCATTGGAATCTGAGAAAGTATTAACAATTGAATTGGAATAATCCTGTACTGTTTCAGAACAAATAACCGCCCTAACTAATGTAGCTCTATTTACCTGGCCCTTCAAGTTGAATTTTTGGATCTGCAAAATGATCTTCCCTGAAAATATTATGTATGAATTAGATGAATAAGGTCAATGAAACTTCTAGAAAACTTTAGATTCTTAAAGCCATCCTTAGGAATCTTAATACTAAGGTCCATAGCTAAGAAGAATACAGTATCTCTTTTAAGAAAAAAACAACTTTAATGCACTGGAAACTGCACTCATACTACAAAAACTACTTGTCAGATCTGACTTAAATTTAAATGGGACCTCATGACAAGCACCCACTTTCGATAAAAAAAAAGAATTATCAAAATCAGTCCCCCAGTAAAATGTTATGAGGTAAACAATCATAAAAAAACATTTGAAATGAGAACCTCTTTTTTTGAAGGTTGGTTAAAAAGATGGGATACTAGGTAAGTACCACACTTACACATAATCAGATATTGCTTCATCTTTGATAGTGAATTCACCTTTCAAGATGGATTTTAGCATATAATCAGATTTTTCACATTTGGTCTTAAAATTGAAGCAATGGACCACATCTGTTTGACAGTTTGAACAAATGCTGCTTGGGAGGACATCTTCAATTTCATTAACCTGTAACATTTTTACAAATAAGTAGGTATGGAATCTAATGCAAGACTACCTGTAAACTTGTAACTATCAATACACAAATAGTTTCTTATAAAATATATATATTTTATTATTATTGGGCCTAATCTTGTATCTCAGTATTATAAATTAATATGAATGTGTTGATACGGAATCCTACTAATATTATAAACGCGAAAGTTTGTAAGTATGGATGGATGTTTGTTACTCTTTCACACTGGAACGGACCTGGATGAAACTTGGCAGAGGGATAGATTATAGTCTGGAATAGCACATAGGCTACATTTATCCCATGGGAATACCGGGATTTAAATCTGCCAGGTTGAAACCGCGGGGCGCATCTAGTATATCATATTTTAAGATCCTGGCCAATAGCATAAAATTTTAGATATTTCTTATCCTTATAGCTCAAGAATGAAGATGTAGTGCAGTTGCAGAAGCGAAAGTAGTAATTTTAATAGTAACAGTAGTAGAATATGTTTAAGGTTACTTCTAGGTAAAAATAATAAGGCTTACATGAATAGATGTTATAGCTTCAAACATCTCAGCCAAAGCATGGTATTCATTGTTGGAATAAAGCGAGTACAACACTTCATTGCCGGTCGAAAGACATATTCGACAAATATTTCGAAAATTACATTCTTCAGATCCTAAATACTGAAGCAATGATAGAGGTATCTCAAATTCCTTAGAAACATCGTTGCCATTGATTTCTGCTTTGGTATCCATTTTTATAGTTACTGATGTAAATAATCTGAGCCACTGATCTGTACACTGAGCACATCACAAATTTTAAAGAAAGTAATCCAATAATCCCCTACTGTGTGAAATATCCTCGTGAAGGGGGACTAGTTTAAAGAACTCTATTTTTATTTGATTTACTTTTACTTTTTTTTTTTATTTATTTTTATATTTATTTATTTTCACGCTCCGCTCCGAGGACTTTTTTCTTCTTCTTTTTTTATAAACCTATCTGCTATAAATCTGCTCGTCTGTCTGTGACGTCCATCTTGTCAGTGTCAGTCAAGTGCTACATTTAATAATTTTGAAAAAGCGCCACCTTGCGTTGAATAGAAGTAATGCTGCGCGCCTAGCCCTGTTCTGTTGCCCGCTTCTTTTAAATTCTAACCGCACCTACAAACAAACATCCACTGATCCAGTGCCTACACCAGAAAGTAGGTAAATAATATCAGAATTTTACTGTTTGAAGAAGCGCTGCAGCTGTCTGTCGGCTGACAGCGCACGCCGTAATTTAGGAGTTGGCATCTTTAAACTGGAGAGAGAGAGGGCCCTGAGCCAAGAGAAGAGAACGGTGCCAAGAGAAGAAGAAATATGGCGGACACCGGACAGTGTAAAAAGTAATATCATTTCTAATAAACCTAACCTATAATGTAGGGCTGTACATATTGGATATATAATTATACGGCTCAAAAAGTACCTACATAGAGATAAGTAGGCATTTCCTGTTTCATTCGCAATTTTTCAGGTACCTACCTACTGACCTATGTAGGTACTTATATTGACCTAAAAATTCAGTTAATCCCATCCCTTGAAACAGAGGTAGGTATATAAATTATTAGGTATTTTTGTCATCAAACAAATTGTAAAAGTGTTTTAAAAAATTATGAGATAAAATAAACAATTTTCTATTCTATTCTATTCTATTCTATTCTAAATAGGTTCTTTAATAGGTTAGTAAGATGAATAGTGTTTGTAGGTGGTATGTGCCTACCAACTTACGATGTCCAGTCAGATGTAGAAATTTATTTATTATCACTAATAGGGCTTATCATAAATGTTTGTAAAGTTTAACTTTACACTAACTACATAAATTACCCTAGTCGGTACCTACCTAATATTTTGAACATGCCTTTATTTCTAGAATTCTGCGGAATTTACAATATCAATTAAATTTTGCGCATCAAGCGATTATTATTTCGATATTCTACAGCAGAGAAAATATTTCAATCTTTGGATAGAAGTAAATGTATGAAGACGTATTTGCCCCCGAGCGGCGATAAGAGTGACCCGAGCGAAATAGATAATGTTGGATCTTCAAACGGCGCGGGCGCGCCGCTCAGGCGGTCATTCTGTCATATCGAACCTACTGTTTCTGGAAGCTGGACCAGCTTGCTGCCATCCTTCGCTAATACTCTTCATCATGTTCATTGGCATCACCTCAAGTGGAGACAACGTGAATTCCCACTACGATTACCTGATTTGAAGGAGCGAGAGGTGAGTTATGTTTTCAAATCTACTTATCGGGTGACCTCTTCGCTTGGAACAAAATAAGGCAACAAACGATAGTAGCCCAATAGACTTTTAAGTTACTGGATGTTTCTTTCACTGCGTTAGAGATAAGGCAACTCATCAATATGTCGTTTCGTAAAATATCTTAGGCACTTCTGCCAGGGTAATTATTTTAGAATTATTCGAATATCTTCAAGCAAAGTATAGGTGTCATGTTATTTTTACAGTACTTTTATCAAATATTTACTTTTCAGATATACTCTTACACCTAATAGGATAAACTCTTTTTTATTATCAAAATGGCGCTGGATTTCATTGCTGGATGCATTGGAGGTAATTATAAACCGTATTAAAGTTTTAGTGTTTATAGAAGTTGGAGCACGAGGTACGCAGAATTTAAATAATTTTAAATTTTTAAGGTTGTGCTGGAATCGTAGCTGGACATCCATTGGATACTTTAAAAGTGCACGTACAGTCAGGGAGAGGTAGCGCTTTGGAATGTACGAGAGCTCTCCTGAAAGGAGGCACATTGTCAGCTGCGTATCGAGGCATCGGAGCACCTTTAGGAGGCATCGCCGCAGTGAACGCCATAGTTTTCGGAGCGTATGGTAACACCAGACGAGCGCTACCTAATCCAGATTCACTGTCTACTCATGCGGCTGCGGGTGCCTCGGCTGGTTTGCTTCAGAGCTTCGTGTGTTCACCAGTCGAACTTGTTAAAACGAGGCAGCAACTTGCACGACCTGGAGATGGAATGCCTTCTGGAGCGTGGTCGGGCGCTAGACACGTTCTGAGAACGGGAGGTTTCAAAGCTTTATATCGAGGTCTCGGAATAACGATCGCCCGGGACAGTCCAGCGATTGCTATTTATTTTACATCATACGAAGCGATGACACGCGGGGACCAGTCTATGATGAAGGTGTTCATGGCAGGTGGAGCGGCAGGGTGCTTGTCTTGGATCTTGCTTTACCCCATCGATGTGGTGAAGTCTCGGCTACAGGGTGATGCGGTGGGTAGGTACTCAGGAGCGTGGGATTGTTTCAGGAAATCGATAAAGTTAGAGGGATGGCAATGCATGGGGCGAGGGCTTGGAGCGGTAACGCTACGCGCCTTCATTAGCAACGGAGCGTGTTTCACGGCTGTTGTGTGGACGGAGCGGGCGTGGCGTCATTTAACCTCTGACAATGCAGTGATGACCTTGGCGCAGGCAGCAGCAATAACAGAGGTTGTAAGGCATGATAGCCCCGATCTGCACTTTGATTTGTGAAGATAAGCACTAAAAAGCTGAACTAAACCAAAATGAAACTGACCCCATGTTTAGAACACAAATAAGTTTTCTGGTATTGTTTTAGCTAGATTATCTACATAATATAATTGTGAGCTTTAAGAGTTTCGTTACCTAATTTATATCTATGAAATAGTTCTCTTCAAGTAAGCTGAATACCAACCAATGTATTTTTTGAAGTAAAAGATGAATATTCGATGATCATGCCTTTTTTTATAAACTAGGTGCTAGTATGAAACCAGAACAAAAACCTAAGTCAGCCCCCAATCTGGTTTATTGTCAATCTTCAATTTTTTTTGGTGTTTTCTATTTTATTCTCGCCGGTGTGAGGATTTTTTTTTTTTTACCTAATTAGTTTAGCGCATGAGATGCGGTACCCTAATATCATTACAATCTAGCCAAGTAGGCTAATGAGTAATTTTGTTTTGACTTAATTTTATAGAATAAGTATTACTATGAATGTGTCCATTGGCACTTTTCTTATAGTCTCTAAGTTACTTAAGGCGACACATTGTTCTTGTGTTCATTAATAGTAGCACTATCACTACACAATATTAGGTTTGCCACGCCACTAACTCAAAAGGTTTGGTTCTTTTGAGTCTTCTCACTTTGTCGGTGTGGGGATTATGATAATTTTTTATTCTCACCCAGTCTGATTTTTTTATTGATATGTATGGAATAAAATTAAACAATGCGTTTTCGCAGTAAGTATCGTATACTTGTCAGAAAGATTTAATACTACCAAAATTAATCCAAAATACAGTATCATCCACATTATATGAAAATATCACAACATAAATATGCCAAAAGCGCGCTATCATAAATGCAAGTAAATATTTTTAAAAATAAAGTACAGTAACATAATAATTTTACAACATAGGTAAGACTATTCTTTAATTGACTTTCCTCTCGTTTTCTTATTGATTAGTTCTAACAAAGTCTCAGAAAGGTATTTTCGAAGGATATCATTTGTAAAGTTTTGACCTGTAAAAGACGAAAAAGTATAGATATTCTTATAATTAATGGTTATTACATAGGTATATCCGCTTGATCTTCTATTACCCCGTTTACACTTAGCTCAAATGCGCAGGGACATGGGCAATGCGCGAAAGACAACGCGTGCGGTAACGCGAGAGAGAGAGAGAGAGAGAGATAGAGAGAGCGTTGACGTTTGCGTTACCACAAACAACGCAGCGGATGAGTGTAGGCGTGGCGGGCGTGAATTGGTAATTTGATCGTTTTTAAAACTAACCAACAGCGGATCTAGTCTTGCTCCATCGGCTGTGGAGGTAGCGGCGGTGGCGGCGGTGGCGGCGGCGGCGGCACCTCGTTGTTGGCGCCCTGGTTCTCAACTAGGCCGAGCTGCTCGAGCATGTCGTCATTGTCTTCCATCAGGTGGACCTGCCCCAACTATGAAACTCTTATTTTGTAGGCCCGTCTCAAAATGGAAAAGTAACCCCGGCGCCTGACATAGCTATTTGTTTGTTTGATTGCATTGTGGCAAGAGACTTTGGTGATTTTTATATGTACTGTCTCGTGTAGCACAGCAATAAAAAATTTGATCAAACATTTCAAGCTATGTCTGGCGCCGACAGACTGTATAGTAGAGTACTTTGTGTGTGGCTCGTCTAGGGAAGTTCTACCATCATGCTTATTTCTACCTCCAAGCCTTGGTTTTCGGTTTGAAGGGTGGTTGTCGTTGAAATTATAAGCACATGAGGCTTAACATTTTTGTAAGCCTCGAGTTGATAGACTCAGAGGGCACTTCCAAATCGTGCGCGGATTTTCGGGGCAATGCTTTCTTATAGGCGATGGTCTTAATATCAGGTGGGTCATCTACTTGTTTTATCAACAAGAAGTTAAATGTTAAGGCTCGGATGGGAAGCTATCAGATTTTTATCTATTATACTGTTGGTATGCATTTAGATTACCGCGTCGATAATCAATTTACTTTGCTATACCCCTATAGACGTAGTTCCTTAATACCTAAGTTGAGTCGTTAAAAAATGCTGCATGATTTAAATGAACGTTTGCTATTGGACGATAAAAACTGGTTAAGAAGTCAAATATATTGAAATAAAAAACCTTTTCAAGGTTTTATAAACTTTTTCAAGGTATTATAGTCGAGAGTCCGTCTGCGACGCAAGCGGTTGCGGGTTGGATTCCCGCCTCGGAACAAATTTGTGTATCATCTGCAGAAATTTGTTCCGTTGGTCTGAGTGTTTATGTATAGTAAAAAAGATCTATCTATGTAAGTATATAACAAATAGTAAGTATATTAAATATATCAGTCATCTAGTACCCATAACACAAGCTTTGAGTACCTTGCTTTGGGGCTAGGTGGTGCTGTGTGGATTGTCCAGCATTATTTATTTATTTAACTATAATTGTCTGATCTGTTCTATAACTAACTGTATCTATAGAAAAAAACCAAGAACCTATGGCGTTTTAAGTATGAATTTTTTTATAGTAAATTAAAACAGCATGCATGACCCACGAAGTTGTGTCATGGTTAAGGATAAATGAGTTTATCCCCCCTTGCAATTAAGTATGTATCATTAGCCTTTCACCTCTGTATCTTAGTATTTTTGTTTACTTCTAAAGATAACAGCAGTGATAATAAGGCGACGACTTTATAACAATGATTTTGAATTTACCAATCATCGTAAATAATGATTATGCGCCACACTATAGATTATATTTTATACATATATGACGCTGATATTTGAGAGATGGAGGTTACAATTTAATCCTCATAAAATAATTATAAAATTCCCACTTAGGTGAAAATGATCATTACATAATTTCAACGATGAAAAAATTCCTACGGATAGGTCTACGGATGATCTACGCACGGTCTACGCCTCTACGAGCGTAGCAAAAGGAACAGAAAAAATATTACAAACCTTAGCGTACTTACATACGTTACATACGGATGTAATGGTGAGTTTGAAGTCCAATTAGATATTTTAATGATGAGGCTATAAGACTGGGCCTTGATCATGAATGCATTTTTTTAAATTATTGACCGAGCGAGCGAAGCGAGCGAAGCGTCTCAGTTTCCACATTGGCCAAAAATGCGTTTGTCCGGATGTCTGTCTGTCTGTCTGTTCTCCTCTACAGGTCGCATTTTTCAACCGATCTGGACGAAACTTGGTACACAGGTTATATGACTTATTAGAATTTTTTTGTCGTCGGGGATTTTTGATTGGAGGGGTACTTCCCCCAAAAAAAGGGCAAAAAGGGGGCTATTTGATATACTGGATATCTCCACCAAATGAGATCCGATTTCGATTATTCTTTTTTTATTTGAAAGGTAGTAACTATAAGTTGGTCTCATAAAAGTTTGGCGAAGATCTGATAAGGATCTTCAGCATGATGAACAGGATAGCTCATCAAACAATCGATGGTTTTCAATCAAATTTGAGAGAAACACAAAGGACCTTGTGTAGAACACAAGATGATGCAAAAAAATCAAAAAGATCAAAAAAATCACAAAACGGAAAATGCACTTGCACATTACATTCCTCAAATAGCTCACTTTTAGTATGCTCGCGAGGTCTACAGCTCCCAGAGCCACTAGTTATACCGATATTCAACCTTATTTTGTTGTAATCAGGGATACGATACATTTACGCGACAACCGTCTAATTCGTTCGTGCGTAGGTCTCAGTTCCATAATTCCATCGCAAATATGAATGAGTAGAAGCTGTACTAACATCGGGCAATGCTGTACGATGCTGACCGTGCCGCGCCGTCTCTGACAGGAGGATTTTCTGTCGCTTCTCCTCCATTAACCGCTCTCGGTGTTTGTGGATATAGTCATACACATTTGGCAGGCCCATGATCACGCAGGCCGATAGAGCTGACCGGTATATGTTCATGTCAGTAGCTTCGTACCTTCAAAATGGGGAAATATAATACTAAAGACACGGGTTTCAGTGAGTAGGCATAACTAGTAAAAAAATTACTTATTTCAGGATTTTTTCCTTCAAAAGATACCGCATCTTGATTAAATCGTGTCATGAAAACGCGGGAGTAGACACTTCTCTTTTATATTATGACTGGGTCAACCAAATAATAAGAACAATGTTACTTCACATTTGCGTCACAGTCTGTGCCAGTCACTATCTCAAATATAGAATGTCAATGTGCTTGGTCTGTTATTTTTCAGACGAAAAGTGGATCAAACCGGTAGAAGATTGTGAAAGATTATGAACCCGTTTATTTTTATTTTTTTACTAAAATGTGTAATTTTTTTTATACGTTTATGTAGAGCAAATTTTTTCTTGTAATAAATGTAGCCTATGTTACTCAGGGATAAGAAGTAATTTCTGAAATCGGACCAGTAGTTTTTAGCCTATTCGTAACATACAAAAATACAAATGTTTCCTCTTTATAATATATAGTCTTTATAATATATAGTATAGTAGATGTAGATGATATCCTCACCATTCATTGGTCCTCTCATCGTAGCACTCCACGTGGTAGATTGTGGTGACGCCGTTGAAGCCGCCAATCGCGAAGATCATGTCATCGATGACTTCAATGGCAAAGTTGCTGCGTGGGTTATACATGTCGGGGACTGGTGACCACGTGTTAGCCATGGGGTCGTAAACCTCGCCGCTGCACATTCTGGAGATGCCGTTGAAACCTCCGATCACGTAGATCTGTAATATAAATATTTATTACTTACAAATGATAAGCTTTGTTTGTATTAATCCTACTAATAATATAAATGCGAAAGTTTGTAAGTATGGATGTTTGTTACTCTATAACTCCAGAACGGCTGAACGGATCTTGGTGAAAATTGGCACAAAGATATATTATAGTCTGGAATAACACGTAGGCTACTTTTTATCCCATGGGAATACCAAGATTTAAAACTACGCTGGTGAAACCGCAGGGCACTACCAGTAATATTATAAAAGTATGGATGGATGGATGGATGTTTGTTACTTTTTCACGCCAGAACGGCTGATCGGATCTGGATGAAACTTAGCAGCGTACATCAACAAAATAGAAATGGAGATTTGTTGGTAATTTTTAGTATAAATGCAGTAAAAATGAATGTAAATTGCATGATTTTTCAAATTTGTGAGTTTTTATTTGTCTGGGTAAGGAATTCTGAATTATACAAATAGTTTTTACCTAAATTTACCTAGATACCTTGTTGTGATAGGCGATACACGACACGCCGGAGCGGCGAGAGCGCATCGGTGCAAGCGTTGTCCACAGGTTCGTATCCGGGTCGTATACCTCCACGCTGTTCATGCACTCCTGGCCGTTGAAACCACCAGTTATGTAGATTTTATCTGCGTGTTAACGTGATATTTATCCGCGTGTGTATTTATACTGGGGTTTGGTTACAACAAACTAATAATGTAATAAATAAATAAATAAACAAAAATAAATAATGCTGGACCATCCACACAGCACCATCTAGCCCCAAAGTAAGCTACTCAAAGATTGTGTTATGGGTATTAGATGACTGATATATTTAATACATTACATACTTACATAGATAGACAATTTTTTTATACATAAACACCCAGACCAACGGAACAAATTTCGGCAGATCTTACACAAATTTGTTCAGAGGCGGGAATCGAACCCACAACCTCTTGCGTCGCAGGCGGACTCGTCCGCTGCGCCACGTAGGCGTGAGGTCGTCAAGTAGGAGGTCGTGGTAGGTGATAATGACGGGCATGCCTTCCAATTCCCATATTCAAGCTCCATCAGAGTGTCTAAGTGTAAGATCATCCAAACAGTTTTGTCGATGACTTACTTTCTAGAGCGGCAGCACTTGCATCGGACCTCTGGGCGTTCATCGGGGCGACGAGAGACCACTGATTTGTGCGATGGTTGAATCTTTCCGCAGTGTTTTGTCGATGATGACCATCATATCCTCCCATCGCGTATATCGTCTCCCCAAGAACAGCCACTGATACATAGCAACGGCGTGCGTTCATTGGGGCCACCTTGAATATAACAAAAATGAAAAACCTGCTTTGACACGAATATACATTAGAAGGCTTGTTTGTCTCACCTCTCGCCAAGTTTTCGTTACGGCATCAAAGCAACGACAGGAGTTGAAGTAGTCCATTCCGTCGAAGCCACCAATAACATAGATGCAATTGCCAAGCACAGCTGTTCCGTGATACGCACGAGGTCCGGCTGAGTCGATCTCTTCTACCTAGTGGAAAGCTTACTTAGGTATTGATAGCATAGATGAAAAGAAAGAAGGATGAAAACATACTTTAATCCATCGGTCGGCTCTAGTGTCATACGTTTCAATAAAAGCCGTTGGAGATCCACCACTCCAGCCTCCAATAGCAAAAAGAACCTGAAAATAATACCTTCTTAAACTCTTACCAATTACAATCACTTTGTTGAAATAATCTAATGAAGTTGTATATTACTTACCTCATGCGGAACACGTGGTCTAGCTATTTCTGGTGTGGACACCTCTCCGTCTCGTTGGGCAATCATTTCCAAGTCGTACAGGAACTTCAAGGTTTCTATTATAATTGGACGGGAACCCTCGTTACCAGTGACGTACGGATGATCCTTGACATTTTCTAGGAAAAACTAAATAAACAATAATAGGGATTGGATCAACTGAACACTGGATACATTTGACATGAACTGTATAGGATACTTTACTTGTGTATCAAGAAGACCAAGACGTATGCTGCCCATCAGTTTCACCGTGTGTTGCCATCGCAGATCTGGTTCGTAGTTAACCCAGCGTAAAACAGCTTCCCAGACAACCTCCTCGCTTTTTACATTCAGCTCATCTTCCAAAATGATGGAGTTCAGCTCATCAAGCGGTAAGTGCAGAAACTCATCGCTTTGCGTCGCCACCGTCACGAAGTATCGGAGCAAGTATCTTCGTGAGTCTGCTTCCAGTTTGTAGCAAAATACACGTCTGTAATTGCCATGTCTACTATAAAATTACTCTCTCCGTATAATCAAAGATCGCAATGATTTTTGAACCGCATCACTAAACTATTTCAGAATTCCTAAGTCTTTGTAAACTTTGAGGGAGCAAGAAATTGAGTTTGTCACCTGGCAAACATCATTATCCCCAGACAGTTCTTAGGATTGAGCGAGACTCGAAGATGATCACAGCAGAGTTGCAGAACGCCGAGGAAAGCCAGGTAGTCGGCAGTCATCAGCAGCTCGTGAACGTTGGTGTCAGTCACGTCAATGCGGCGAAGGTACGCATACTCTATCAGGAGCAACAAGATCTCAGAGCGAACTCCTGATATCTGAACATCGCTCTGCTCCCGCGAGTGCAACGTCGTTGTAAACAATGCCCTGCAACAAATTACACTTTAAAATTGGTTGTTGATTACTACAGAACAAAACAATGCCATTTATCTACATTCTAAAAATCAGGGGCTGAGACTATTATATTTAACTGTAGAGCATAATAAGAGGTGCGAGAGCCTGCCCTAGCCAACCAAATAGATGATATGATTTATTTTGATTGATTTATATGATTGTAGCTTTCCACACGCATGAAGTCGCTCTGGATAGCGCATAATCACAGTCAACACATACCTAACACCGCAGAGCGCTTTTATGTTTTACACCTTTATTCCACCAGTAGGAAAGATAAAAAAATCCACGGGTTGAGAGACATTCCAGTGATGATGTATACAAATGATGATGTATACAAACCATTTAAAGCTACTACTACCATTTCTCTAAACGGTAACCACAAACACGAAGAACCAACATTGCTGAAAGTTAGCGGATGGAGAAGCTTTAAAATTTTTTATCAAGGAAATCTATGGTGAGTCCCATGTCCATTAGTAGACTAAGCTGTGGGGATCCGGTTCAATCACCTAAAGTAGAATAGGATACACATACAAGAAGTACGGACTGCAGGCTGAGAGGATGGCGCGGTGTACGGGAAAGGAAGCGCCATCGTCCGAGCGCACCATGGCGTCGCAAAGCAGGCGGCACTCGCGCAGTCGGTGCAGCGCCTGCATCGCCGCCACCGACATGCACCGACCCGTCTCGCGACCCGCCGTCTACACACACAATATTACATTACTGTAATGTTGCTGTTCATACCTGCACTCATTTCACATTGGTTCAAAGGTTACCTATGCCGAATCACGTTACGTTGGTCATATTATAATTTAAAAAATAACGGAGTTAGGTTTAACATATTTATTTCTTTCTGTGTCTACAGTTAAATGTAGGCAACGTTCAGTAGGTAGGTACCTACCCTAGATCATAACAAGATCATTTTCAAACCTTGACACTTTTTGTAAACACTCATGGGACGTCATGAACTAACTGTAAATTACTTTGAAAATATGTTTTTTCTTTTTCCTGGAGTGCGTTTTCCCACGTGAATATTCTGTATCTAATATGCCTTGGAAGCCGTACTTACTGTGCTGTTAGGATCGTTTTCCATTTCAGCGCGTTTCTAACGCCAATTCATCATTACCAAATATGACGCGCATCAAAAAAACTTATTTACAATACGCACGATGTCACGATAACAATCGAGATTTAGTTTAATAAATTTATATAAAAATACGGTAAAAAATAATCTCAAAATATCAAAATCAAGTCATTTGATAAAACATTTTAGGTTAGCAAAAAATGATACATGAATGACAAAACATGTCACACCTTTTTTTTCCAGTTGACAGTTCCGGATATCAGTATTTGTATTTTCATCATGGTTGCCTTGAATCAAAAACTTTATTACTTTTTTTCTGTCAATTTGGTGTTTCTGAATATTTAAAAAAGGCTATTGCTAAAGAGATTAGTTTACAAACAAAACTTTTGTAAATAAGAAGTATGTATGCATTTGTTTCATTAATATTTTTATTATAATAATGTTCCTAAAATTATTACTTACATCTAACATTTTTATAAATTTTCTTATCGATCACTTTCACACACACATGACAGAAATATTTACAGAGTAGATCTTAATCATATAAAATTTAACTATTTTTGTTCAGTTGAGTGGCCGCGTGGTCTCCCTGGCTGTAATGCCGTCAGCCCTTAGCCTCGAGAGCAGGGACTTGTAGACGACTGGTGCAAAAGGCAATACCACTCCACGTTCCTGGATTTCACCTGAAATATTTGTTTATGTATGCGTATGCATTGGTGGTTACACATTTGTTTTTCTGCGAAGACAGAAAGTAAAAAAATAGCGAGTTATTTCTGGGCTATTTCATATTAGTGCTTTAAGATGCAAAATATATGGCATTACAAACACCATTGCCTGTTGATAAGCTCTGGTTAGAGTTTTAATTTTTTTAATTGCAGTTCTTACCATCTAAGACCATTTTAGCGGCAATAGCCGTGGGCAGACCGACTGTTCTGGCCATGGCGGTGTGCGAAGAAGGGTCGCCGCGGACCGCCATGGTCACTTCTCGTCTCTCCTTCTTGCCATCACTCCACGTCACTCCCAACTCGTGACGGAGCACTACAAAGTCAGTTTCGTCATTTTCTGTAAATAACAATCATTGTTAGACTTTAATTATAGAATGTGGCACATGTGCTTAGACGTAAAGAAAAAAATATGTTAAAAAAGACCTTGATAAAGTGGGATGGAGTGCTCGAAATCTTTTGGTTTCATTCTAACATTTCAAAAATATAGGTAAACAAGAAACGTTTTACGAAATATCGAAGCGTTGCTACGCCATGGCTACGACATTCGTAAAACATAAACGCGCACTCAGTTTTCAGCGTTCTTTTAAATTAATAGAAGTTAAAAATGCTGCTAAATGGTATGCTGAAAATTAATTGCTACATGTCCAGTTGTTTTGTCAGCGAGACCGACCGACCGACTGAACCCTCTTTTTCACATTCATGTTTTTGTTGGGGTTAATCACTTACCCAGTTGTAGACGGTTGCCCAGGTAGTGACTGATAGTGTCCAGCGGGGTGTTACACTTGACAATCTCGCTTTCGTCGAGCAAGCCAAGGGACTCTAGCGATTGTGCCCCTGCAGTGCCAATACGCTCTGCTAGTCTAGTCCTGAGATTCTCGTAAAAGATCGTGGAGTCCATGAGGCCGAGTAGTTCACACGCGAATTGACGCTGAAACACGATTTATGAATACGCTGGATTGGATTATTTCTAATACAATAATCAATATTTTTTTCATCATTTATGACTATAGTATATTTGTTTCAAGTACGTAAGTACTTGAAAAAAACTTATGATCCGAATCACTGCATTTTTTACTAATTTTAACAACATAATGGATTGCAATAGGCATGCTTAATTAGGAGAAAAAAATACCCAAGTAATGTTCGGTCCATCTGGATGTAGTGACGGGTGAGGGTTAGGGTCTACTAAGCCATACAGCTGCAAAGATTTCATTGCTTCTGCAAAACCTGTAAAAAATAGAAGTCTATAAAGATACGTATAATGTACCCTTGAGAATTCAAAGTAGAACATTTATTATGTAGGTTGATCCTAAACCATTGCTTTATTCGCGAAACAGTTTTTTACTCCTGCCGATATTACTGTTTTTCAACCTGTATCTGTACTTTAAATAATCGATAAACAATAATAATCGATATTCTTTTTTTGATTGCTTTACCTTTGTATCTCAAAGTGCCTCTGAACATAGTATGCGCGTCTTCAATGCCGTATAGTGATGAATAAATCGTGCTGTCTCTGTTTGGGAACCCTTCGAATGCAAAACCAGGGAGGAAGTCCAAGTCACGTGCCACAGACATCAACTCTCCCCCACTCAGTACTTCCACGATCTAGGAATCACAGACACAATACAAATTAGTATAACCATCCATAGAAACTTCTAGACAGAAAAGAAACATCAGCATCAGAACAAATAACTCTTTTGAGTATTAGACCGACTTCAATTCACTGGAAAACCCTAAGAAGAAGACGTAGTATTCAAATTCCTTGGAAAAAAATTAAAACTACTCGTTAAATCTGACAAATTTGACTGATCAAATTTATATGGAACCCCATGACAAGCACCAGCTTTCGATTGAAAAAAGAATCATCAAAATCGGTCTACTCGGTAAAAAAATAACAAACGTTATAAAACGGTCTATTTGAGAACGTCCTTTTGTTGAAGACGGTTAAAACTGTCCTTGTTCCCAGTGGAAATTGAGCCCAAAGCCTACAACGCAGAAGCAGCTACTAGCAACTGAGACTGTCAATAATATCAGCACGTTCCTTTGTTTATTAAAAAACTAACAGCAGTTTTAATAAACTAAAAACTTTAAACGTACTTTAACTATAAAAAAATAACATAACCTGTTCTAATTTTTAATTTTACCTGGCCTTTACTTAGGTACTTTGCTGCTGATATTGTGTTGAGAAGAACTCCACGGGGGTTCCAAGAGAACTTGTATCGGAGAGCGTTGTCACTGAATTCAGGCGCTGGTAGACCTGAAAATAAGAAATATTTTGCGGATGCATATTATTTAACCCACTGGAGCTTGATGCTATAAATAAATTTAAACAATTATCTAGAATCATTATTTTAAAAACTAGGTACATTCACGTTCAAACTTACCTCCACAGTACGAGACAAAGGAATCGATCCTGCCACCATGATTCTGGATGTTGTGAATGCACTCCAATGCAAGGAGATGGTCGATGCCGGGGTCAAGGCCTACTTCATTCAAAAACGTGATACCAGCGTCTTTTGCTCTGTAAAAAAGGAATTCTACTTTGTAAAAATGTTTCATTCTACAAATCAGTACGTAATTTATATTGTTTTAAGTATAAAAGATTAACATAATTCATATATTTCATACCTAATACGTTCTCTAAACAGACATACAGAAATCAAACTGAGAGGTCAGAGAGTTCCATTTTTCCAAAACTGGACCGGAACACTAAAAAGTCTACACAATAGCTATAAGACTAATAATAAAACCAAAGAACGACATTGAACCCTAGGCACGGTAATTATATCCCCTCAGATCGCTAAGTACTAAGTACGAACTCAAAGTTTTAGTTATGGCTGGATTTGTAAAAGGCTAAGAAATACTTACGCTTGATGTAGCTCCTGTACTTCAGGCCTGACATACGAAGCTGTAACCATATGTGCACCAGTCTGAAGACACGCCTTAGCCACTGTCCCATGCAGGTCGTACGGCAACAAGGATACCACCAGACGAGCCTTTGAAGCCAATGATCTCAGGGCAACCTCATCGTTAGCTTCAAAATATTCTGAATTCACTCCGTACTTCTCTGCTAGAGCGTCTGCCTCCTCCTTTGATGCTGATGCTGTAATGGGATGAATGTCTAAGATGCTATAATGTTTAAGCTAATGTGCTTTTCAACGAAAAGCTATAATTATATTGCATAATCCAATTTATAACAAAACTTTATTGTAAAAGGCCTCTCTTTGTATTTGTCAGTGCAAATACAAAGAGAGGACCACAGATGGGTGAAGTCAGGCTGTGGATAATGAAGTGCCAGTGTTCTCTCAGTGCTGTAAAACAATCAATCGACCTAAATTCAATGCTTTTATATTCCAGTGAATATCTAATTTTCGTTAAGGCAATAATGTCAAGGCAATTAGTGCTTATAAACGGGCTAGTTTTGTGGCCATTATTGCTGCTTACGATCTATTTGCATGAAAAGACAGTTATTATACAGTTGCAGCTTGAAATTGCCGCAATTTCTACCTCGTTTATTTCAGGCTTTTGGGGTGAATCTTTATTTATGGTCTTAGATACTTACCAATAGTAACAGCAATGTTCTTATCTCTGGACAGGTACTCGACTACGGGAGCAGAAACAAGACCACTTCCCAGTATCACAACTTGTCTCTGCTGGTCATTGCCTTCCACTTTGTGACGTGAGCGTCTGTTGAATAACAGGCAGCTAATGAATATTAAATAAATAAAAAAAAACACAGAAAAAAGATAATGACAATCCAAATAAATGTGCTTACGTGTTTGACTGACGCAATTCGTTGATGTACTCGAATGATGGCGTTAGTTGTCCATTACTTGTGATGATTGCCTGAAAAAATAAACCGATTAAAATGTAGGCAATCATTTTATGTGTTTCCTTTATAATACGAGTTTATAGGACAATGAGTAATAATGTCCTGCCATTATATCAATCTTGCTTATTTACATAGTCCCTAGCTATGATATGCAGCCTATATCTAGCCAAACAATCAAATCTTACCCCTTTGACTACTGGCGAGAAGTCATGCTGTTCTAAAGGTTTGCTAGCGTCCGACTTGATAATGTCTTCGGCGTATGGGAATAACAAGTCTCCGAAGAAATCAGTGGACTCTCTTGGTAGCTGCGTGGGCATGTTGTCGATGGAGCAAACTAGGACTCCAGGGCCCTTGAAACTGGAAAATTAACAGTAATGTTAATTAAATTAAAATTACATGAGTCAGAAATAAGTGACTACTGAGATGATGGCTGATAGATGAGAATGGAGAGAAAGAACTTGTGCCGAACATGAAGTAATAAAAAAAAGTTAAATAAATAGTTAGTTAAATATTTTTTTCATCCCACCATCTCGGAAAGAGTAATTTTGCTCTTCAATATCTGAGTGCAGAAGCCGTTTTTATTCTCTAGAGGATAAAGTAAATTGAATTTAGAACATCGTGTGCACTAAGTTTGTGAATTAAAAAAAAATTAAACCTATTTACTGCTACCTCTATGGTGCCGAATATATCATACAACTTTTTTTTAATTTGTTAAAAACTCAGACTCGGAACCTTCTTGGTGTTCTTTTTTCAATTTGCTTTGTACGCGGTTCTTTACGCGGCATTTTTTCACGTCATTGTTAAATAAATTAATAAATAAATAAATAATGCTGGACAATCCACACAGCACTATCTAGCCCCAAAGTAAGCTATTCAAAGCTTGTGTTATGGGCACTAGATAACTGATATATTTCATACATTATATACTTACATAGATAGACGGAACAAATTTCTGCAGATCGTACACAAATTTGTTCCAAGGCGGGAATCGAATCCGCAACCTCTTGCGTCGCAGGCAGGCTCTCGCCCGCTGCGCCACAGAGGTCGTCAAAATTATAATATAAATAAATTATAACAATTAGATAATAACCTATTTATTCGTGGGGTATAACCAAATTACTGATGGATAGTTATCTGTTTCCTATACAAGCTTTGCTTGGTTTAGGACTATTGAACACATATCAATATTATAGAGTTTATTGTCTTAACGTAATAACTTTCTTTAGGCTATTAGTACACATTTTAAACCTATTTTATTCCTATTACAATGTTTTTTTAGTTGGCATATTATAGTGTCGCAATAATTTAATCTTTAACAAGGCCAGTGGTGCTTGAACTTGATCTTTACATACCTACAATTAAATATTATTTAAAGATACCAAGATAAGTTAGCAATACAAACAATACCGATTGTAAAAATACAAAAATTAGCAAGAAAGACAAATTTTGGCTCTGTTATGAATTATTTATAGGTACTGAGTACTGACCCCAAAAATACAGGTTATATAAAATTCAATGAAATAAAAATAAATAATATACAGATTTTATCCGGAAACTACTACTTATTAGGACTTCTGTAGTTGTCAGTTATTTTTCGCTTAGTTCATTGTTAATTGACCAAGAATAAGCAAGGCATGGTGAGCACTGATCGCTATTAGTACCTACCACTTGTTAACTAAAGATCAGTGTCTGAAAGTCTCATAAAACTTTTTAGGAGAAGTCTTTTTACACCCTAAACCACGATGTTTGTCTATGATATAATAGTCGCCTTTTGACCAAAGTGGTCTTGTTCTATTGTATACTTAAGTTAATTATAGGTTCATTAAAAAATGTCATTTGCCTACAGGCTACCGCGGTTACATAATATTGTAAATATTCAACGTACAAAAATGTTTACATGAATATTATTTTTTAAACTTCCGCGATCTATTACATATTGACACGGGTATAAATTTATCGCAATTTACAATCTGCCCGCGACCACGGCTATTACAATGTAGCCGAAACCTCGGAAAAATAATTAAGGTAAAACGCGATAAATACCCGTGTATTCTTACATTCTTGTACCATATTGAAGAATCAATATGGTTACAAGAATGTTGTGATAAATTCACCTCTTGGTATCCTTGTTCCTGTCCGCATCATAGAGGCAGAAAGGTGTGTCAATGGTGGTGCACTCGTTCATGAACTCTATGGAGCCACCAGGGTCTGCAGATATGTCGCAAAGGGCCAGCATCCTGTTAAAATACATCGTACAATTAATAAAACAGTATAGGTATTCTACATATAGTATAAATCATATTTTTCGTTCAATCTACCAATAGAAGACAGCTTATTATTATAAAATATTGTTGTCACCAAAAAAAATTGGTGATTTTGTCTATTGGATTTGCATTTTTGATTTACTCAAAACAGACTGTTAACGACCAATGTTTACTTTGACATTACAGAAAATTGGTAGAGCCAAGACAATCGAGAAGATCCATAAGAAAGTACTTAGGTATTCGTGCTTTCTACTTTTCTATCAACTGATGGCATGGCATTCATTCTTTCAGCTTTTATCAAAATCAAAACGGTATTGTATTTATTCAGTATAATCACAAGAAACACTTTTGAATGATACCCAAACTAAATTTATACCTGTGTGGTAACGCTGGGGCGCCAACGCTCTTGGGCAACCATGGTGTGTGTGACGGTAGTAAAAGATGCTTTGCATCCGGCAAAGTCAGGAGCTTTGGGCTGTCCACCGCCCAGTAGATGCCGTTGATGAGAACCGATGTGTATGGCGCAATCTGAAGATAGGTGCCAATTTTCATAATTTAAAAGTACTGACTGATTGGAAAAGAAGATTGAATGTTCATGTCATAAAATCAGTGGATTCAATAAAAAATTATAAGTTTTTCACCTCAGCATAAAAAACTAGGATAAAACCTAGAAGACTACCTTCTAACAGGATATCTTAAATAAGTAGAATATGTTACCTTTTGAGCAAAGGTTGAGATGTATCTTTCCGGGTGTTCCTCATACTCCAAGTGGTCGTAGCCGCCGCCATTCTTCCTTTCAAGGTGATGGCGGCGACGGACCTCACATCCGTAGATTTTGTTAGGACCTTGTGAGGGCAATTTGAACTTTAAAAAACTTATGATAAGTATACAAAACTGTTATTGATTCAAGCTATCGTGATTATTAGAGCTTCAAAGAAAGAACCACTTACTTCCATGTTCAGCAACTTTTCTTAACATTTCCGGAGGCACGTATTCATGGGGTAGCTCTTGGAATATTTCCTGGCTTCCCTAAAATAAGACAAATACCTACATTTACTTTAAAAAACTTTTCAGGACATAAATCTGACAAAACAAGCAGGTTGCTAAACTTAATGTTTCAGAGAGCTTATGAACCGTTTCTAAACTCTAGACAAACAATGCAATAAGAAACTTAACTGCGAATGGAAAAATAAACGAAGATCAAGAAGTGCTTATGAAGACAGACCTTGCAAATCCTCTTTGATGTAAATGAGGTTAGTGACATACCTGTGAAACATTTCCAGATCCAGTGAACACGAAGGTGAGAGGTCCGAGAGATTTGGGCATCATCCCGAGAGCGACTTCGTATCCCGCGTCGCGAATCGCTTGGCGCGCCATGCTCGAGTTCCGATAGTTGTGGGCTGGTCCAATATGCTGTAAATAAAAAAAATGTTTGTGATGTTCTTTATTTTTATTACTAACATGGTCACTATAGTAATTAATTGTAAACGTATGTTATGTTTGTATTGTATGGTATGGTATGTTAGTCTGGCGCTGTCATACAGTGGTTCAAAAGGCAGGGCTTCAACTGACATTGTGTCTTTTATTATACCTACTCAATAAATACAACCATAATGATAATGATTCTTAATTAGAGAAGTATATTGATTATGGATATTCTTTTACAAGATTTTTCTAAAATTTTGTTTCAGTTGTTTTATAGAAAACTAGTTGCGCCCCGCGGTTTCACCCGCGCAGATTTAAATCCCGATTTCCCACGGGATGAAAAGTAGCCTATGTTACAGATTACAATGTATCTCTCTGCCAAGTTTCATTCAGATCCGTTTAGCCGTTCCGGCGTGAAAGAGTAATAAACATCCATCCATCCATCCATCCATCCATCCATCCATCGATACTTACAAACTTTCTTCTAAAAAACAAGCATCTTTAAACAGAAACTTGCCATAAAAGGTGTGTGATGTCCAAGAGCTAGAAGACGTAATCCCAATCCGTGGAGTATGTTGACCATGCCAGCGACACCGGCGTACTTCCCGAATGCTACCACTCTGTTACCCTTCCCGTCCATCAACTTTTCGTAGTCGATCAAACGAATGTTCTGTAACAGAGTAAATAGAGTAAAGAAATGCGTTGAATTCTAACTTATTAAATTAACTGTTTTGGAAATGCCCTGTGTTAGCTTTTCTTTTTGATCTGAGTCAAGGATCACTCATTTAATTATTTCTCTCACTCAGGCCTATAATTATAAAATTCAATCTAGAACATATTATTTTTCTTTAACATCAATGGGTACTTGTATTAAAACTTGTGCCCGAAAGGTTCATGTACCGAGGGTCACCAACTAATTGATATGTGTCATAACAATTTATTTGATCTTTATTTTCACAATAGTAAAGCTGTTATGAATGTTATTTTCTTCCGATTTCCGCCAATCTTCACTGAAGAGGTCTTCGGAACTCAAAGCAGGGAAGGTTTTACCCAGAAAGGAAATGGATTACTTATTACCTTTTAATAGTTATTTATTTTTATTTATTTATTTATTTATTTATTTCTCTCACATAAGCTTACAAGATCTTAGATAATCTAGTTAAATCTATATTAAATCTAGAACACGATTTTTTTGTTAAACTCATATGAGAGCTGGTGCCCAATAAGGTTTTAAATTAAAACCTGTTAACAGGTCACCAGGCCCACCTTTCGGCCCATGTGTTATAATGTACGGGTAGGTTGGTGGTGTTTGATTGAACCCATATTATGTAAACACGCTTTTCTCTGCAGAGTCTTCACCTCGGTACCTAAACTAAGCAAAGGCCTGTAATGATAGCATACCGAACTGTAGACCACTACGAAGGAAATTATGATTATGTCGAAATAGTAGGTACAAGCCATACATTATAACAATTGCGCTAAACTATAAACTATGAACTAATTATGCTATGAACAAAATATTCAATTCAAATACATAGGAGATAAAGTTACATAAATTGGTAGATATACTAAAATAATTGCATTGTGGAGGCTGCTTGCGTATGTGATAGTGAATACTGTGTGTTTGAGTGTATGTGAATGCATGTGTGTTTAAGTGTGTGTGTGTGTGTGTGTGGTTGTGTGACCATAAGTGTTAGGTTTTTTGGCAAATATTTTAACTTTCAATAGACAGTAACTTTTCAGTTTTCTCATAATCCATTTGTAGGAGGAACTTGGTAAATTTACTTTTACATTCCCTAATGTTAAGATCGTCGATGGGTATTTGTTTTAAAAGTTTTTTATATAGATGGTTACTTAGAAAATTGGCGTGTTTGTGCGCAAATGCAGTTTTACAGGCAATGCTGGCCAATCCCGCAGTTCGCCTTCCTATTTTTTTTGTAACGGATGTAATGTCAGATGAACTTTTTTTATCTAATAAAATTTGCCTTATAAAAAGTTGTCTAACTGTTAAGACGTCACATTCCATGTATAGCTGGTGGGTCGAATATCGATACGGGCGCGAATACGCAACCTTGAGAATAGCTCTCTGAGCTCGTTCAAGTGCTAACATGTGCGTTTTATATGAGCCTCCCCAAGCCGCAATGCAATAACTTATAAGAGATTGACATAGGGCGTAGTATATTGACTTAATAAGTTCTTTTGTGGCAGCATGACGGATGTTTTTGAATACTGCTATAAGTTTCCTTATTTTAGAAGTAAGACTGCTGATATGATTAATATAGCTCATTCGCGAGTCTATGGTTATCCCAAGATATTTAGCAGATCTACATGAAGCTAGTGCCTGTCATTTAGGCACTGTGGCTTATGTGCTTTTATAAAGTGGATCTGACTATCAGGCAGATTTTGATTTTTTAAGGAAAAAGCCATTACATTTGTTTTTGTTGCATTAAGTGACAGTAAGTTATTCTGTAATGCTATGGATACAATATCAAAAGTTTTCTGAGCAACATCAAAGCAACTCTTCCAAGTTTTACCCGAACACACCAAGGCCGTATCGTCAGCAAATGCAATGAGTTTACCATAGTCTATTTGTGAGTTACATATTTCATTGAAATATACCAAAAAGAGAGTGGGTCCGAGTATACTGCCCTGTGGTACACCATAGTTGACAGGTAGTTCCTCACTAGTGTATTTACCAATTTTCACACACTGCTTTCTGTTACTAAGGTAGCTCTTCATAAGTTGCAGTTGATTACCCCGAACACCCAAGCGTTCCAGTTTTTCTAGTAGCAGTGAAATCGACACCGTATCAAAAGCTTTTGCCAAGTCCAGGAAGATGGCCAAACATTTTTTACCATCATCCAAAGCCTTAACAACATATTCATTTAGCTCTGTGACTGCTTGTGATGTCGACTTCCCTGCCCTAAATCCATACTGCCGATCAGACAATAGACCATATTTTTCTAAATATAGTTATTAATATAATATAGTTATTACCTTGGCCAGTATAGCATCCAGCATGGGCATGTTAGCCTCCTGCGCTTTGATGGTGTGTGAGAAGAAGCAGTACGTCTTGTTGGGGATGAGCAGGTCTACCGGTGTCTGCTTCACGCCAAAGATGACACTGGCTTCGCTGATGTCTTCCTGGATTATTGCTCCAGCGCTTACGTAAGACTGGAGCAATTAAATCAAATTCATCATTTTTCTGTTAGCTTGATATGCCATACCACAAGATCTGAGGGGAGTAGATATCCTCGTGCCCAAGGATCAAATTCGAGAAGATGTTGCGTAAACAGTTTGATATCTTAAAAACATTTGTGTTTTGTTGTGATCCCGGTCACGAAAGAATTTAAACCACAGTTCTCTTTATTCTTTATTGTTTATTCTACACAAAATGATTAACACAACAAATACATTAAAGTCATGTACAAAGAAGAGCTTAACCCTAGTTAGAGTTTTCTTCCAGCAAACCTTAGTTAGAGGATAGAGAGAGCTGATTATAGTGGTGGAACGAGCAGATTATAGTGGTGGTTCTCGTGTCATATGTTGACTCAACTATTAAGTTTTACTAGAAATAAAGAAATCTGTATTTTATCTCGACCATTGTTGAGGTGTGCCTCAAAAAATACTAAAATCTAACAGGTTTACACTGGAATATCTAATTATAAATGATACCTGCATAGGATACGCTCGACGGTTTGAAGGTTGGACGATAACCTTGACTCCTTGCCTCACGAAGCTCTTCACGTTGGAAGGGGAGAACGGTGCTCGTCTTTCCCATACTGACTGATCTTCTCTTCGGATAGCAATCACCCTGCGAGACTAGACAGAAAGATAAAAAACATTGATTGTCAATACAAAAGTTTAAATTGGTTTTCCTCATCTTTATCAGATCTTTTGGTCTATAATACAATCATCAAAAAATTTTAGTACATTTTTATTGGACTCAATGTAGGTACTTGCATAATAAATAAGTTCATGGTAACGGAGTTTTTAGGACAATTTTAAATGTTATTTATGCTATGGATTGGTTTTGACTAGTTCTGAATTAACAATTTTCTTTAGTTTATTCTTCTTTAGAGGTTATTTCAAGATTGTTTTGTATTTAAAGGAAATTACATATTTTTGTAGGTAATGTAGGTATTTTATGGTCTATAGTTTTTTACATACATTATTGTATAGTTAATTATATAAACGCGTGAATACTCATTTCATTTAATGCGCTAAAGATATTTCTATAAAACGGCGTACGTTTTGTTTATAGAGTAAATTATCAATTATTATTATATTCGCAATGCTTTATCTAGTGAATGTAGGTGAATAACTAACTTATAGAGATAAAGAATGTGAAACTACTGGGACGAACAATTTGATATGGTAATAATGAAGTTATCTTTAGCAAACCTTCGGTTGCTGTCTTCCTATCATATTAATTGACATAATATATCAGTTTCATTAATTTCATTAATATAGTTAAAAAGTTTTCCTTTCGACCGCATACGGCTCTTTAGTTGACTGGGCCCGGAAAAATTTTGGCCGGGTACGGGAACAGTCGACCTAACCTTTAATTTATTACTTCGGAGTCAATCGACTAAAGAGCCCGTAAAAGAAACCAGAGGTTCGTAACCATTAGGTGTACATTTAGGTATGGAGGCTAGCAAAACATTAAAAGAAGCCTATACCCAGCTGTTGGTAATAACGGGCTAAATGATGATGATGATACCTTGGAGTTCTATTTAAAAGTCATGCAATGCAATTTACTTTCTGCACTTAATTTATTATCATCTTGGAGATAAACCCGAGTAAACAAATGAAAGCTATAAGTACTAGTTTTAAGTAGGTATAATGTAGGCACCTTTATCTATATGCTACATATAAGGCAGGTATATAACAAACGAATAGCAACAAGATAACTATCAAAATCATTATTATACCTACTTGTATCACTTGTATGTGTGTACTGTTTGTAGGTACTTGTTGTCTTTTTATTTGGCTGATAAAAGGTGATAAAGATCCCAGGGGGTATTTTCCGATGTTTACTTAAGTTTTTTTATCAGGGTTACCTATTATTTAACCGAATAACCAAAATATTACAGTTTGTGCCAAAACTCTTATTATAATATTAAAACAGATTTTTTATGAGAAATTTACATTGGTAGGCATTGAATTTTCTCGCAGCTAACTTAATTACCGTGAAGTGTTTACACAAGCTTGGAGTTGCATCCATCAGTTTGGCCTCATATTGTGTCTGTAATTACACCGGCAACCACAGCAACAACGCTACTCGGCGCCGCGGCGGTATAACAAGTCATATGGTGGTAAGTAAAGTAGGTACTTTCCAGCATGAGCCCTTCACAAGAGCATACTTTTAAATAAAAACTTAGCACTGTTGTACGATCGAAGTGTAATAGTTATTTGTTATACAAGAGTGCAAAGTTGCTTTTTAACCGCGTGTTCAATTTTGATGACCGAGCAAGCGAAGGATTCTAAAATTTAATCACGAGCGCAGCGAGTGATTCAAAATTAGAATCCTGAGCGTTAGCGAGGGAATCAAAAGAGCACGAGGTGAAAAATCTTTGCACTCGAGTGCTTGTATAACAAATAACTATTATTTGTGTCTGTTCTATTTTCCTATTCACAATGAACTAAACTTATCACCGCATGAATAATTTACAATTTATTTTAACTTTCACCATTCTTTATTTATGTGCGTTAGATACTGTAACCCCACCCTATAGCCTGTCCCGGCTATAATATTTAAATTTGAGATAGTACAAAAACAAAACTAAATAAAATGAAAATGCCAGTAGGTAAAGGGTGAATTATCAACTGACATACTACCAATGACCGTAGCGGCGATAAGCTGGGCGCAGTGACGCAGCGGCTCTGGTAAATGGGTTTAAGTACCTACCTACCTATCAAAACCTTTATAATATCTAGGTATCTATCTATCTAGGTGTTAATCTAACCAGCCTCCATTCACTAACTGCTGATAATTATCTTACTCTTCTTTAGCACGCAAAGAGAGCACTGATAGACTAAACCTTAACTGATGGTCGTGGGTTCAAAACCCGTCGTGCACCAATGAGTTGTTCTGTTCAAAAATGTATGTGCACAGTGCTAGTATCAAACGGTGAAGGAAACCGGCATGTCGTAAACCAAAAAAAAGTTCTTACGACAGTGTCTATTTGCAAAAAGAGCCTCTTTGATGCTCACTGTCTTTCCAATCCTTTTTTTTACGGGGGAAAATGCCTCCTACTCGGGGAGTCGGATGTCTAGCTCTATGTCAACGGATAACATACCTACCGACTAAACCCACCGACGTACCGCCTTCACCTCAGTGCCAGTTATGGTGCCAGTGCATCGTCGAAACACAGGTCAGCTGCGCCAACTGAATATCCTAAGCTGCCACGGTCCTAACGATATTATCAGATCACCTGACCGATGCGATGGTCTGCCTCGTAGTCGTAGTCTCTCAAGTACTAATCACCTTAAACCTTTTTTTTGTAAATACAGGCTCATGACATTCAGAAACACGACGTAGAGTTAGGGCGTTATGCACAGGTATCTCATTGATCAAGTCGCCAAGCCACCAAGTGTAGCAAGTTATCTATAACATACGTTAGCCGTAGAGACTGATTGGTGTCTTAAAAACTTGCAATTATCACTATAACTAATAGTCAAACAACTCTATAGGTTCCTAGAACTTAGGGTTCGATTCCCGCTTCGGAACAAATTTGTGTACGATCTGCAGAAATATGTTTCGTTGGTCTGGGTGTTTTCTATGTATAATAAAAATATCTATCTATGTAAGTATGTAATGTATTAAATAATTATATCAGTTATCTAGTACCCATAACACAAGCTTTGAGTAACTTACTTTGGGGCTAGATAGTGCTGTGTGGATTGTCCAGCATTAATTATATTTTATTTATTTATTTAACTATAATTGTCTGATCTGTTCTATAATTGTCTATTCCTACAAGCACCATGCATTAACACCCTAAATCGGAACAAATCCGCGGATCATATAGACAAACATTTGTTCCACCTCGAGAATCGAACTATAACATATGCTCTTGCGTCAGCCGATGAGAGGCTACACTATACCAATATAATTTATTTCATCATATTTTTATCAATATTTTAAGGTGTACATATAGTTTTTTATATGACATTTTCATATTTTTTCTAAAAATAATGCAAGATGTCCTTATTCCTGATGGAATATCTAAGATGTGCCCAAACCTATTTTTATTTTAATTTAAATGGGAAGATCTTACCCCTACCCACCATTCCTCCCCCGGTGAGCCGGAGTAATCAACAAGTTAACCGGCCGTTAAAGTGAAACTTCCATACCCATAATGAATGTTCGACGCAGCCCACCCGGAACACCTAGTGGTAGTGAAGATCCTCAAATGCCACCATACTTCCGTACTGGACATGATGGAATTCCAATTCCTGTACAGAAAAGGAAACAACCGGACGATCTCAGTACATTCAAAAATGAACTTGCCAATTTTCGCGCAGACATACTCTCCGTTCTTCGTGACTTCACAAGTGAGCAAAATAAATGTATATCCAAAATGGCAACAGATATTACATCAATTAAACAACAGATTCAAGGTATAGAGCAGAAAACTGACAGTATAGTACTTGAACAAAATAAGTTGAAAATGGAAATAGCGAGTATGAAAACATTATGTAACAGTACCGAATTGAAAATTTCATCAATAGAAGACGACATTGAAATACTGAAAGTGAAAACCAAGCAGATTCCATCAACTACTGCGCAGTGTGAAGAGTTCATCGCCGAATTACGAGAGAGATCTTCTAAAGAAAGAAATATAATTATTACTGGCATACCAGAGTTAAAATCCACCTCCCCCAACGAAAGAATAGCTCATGACATAAACGAAGCCATCAAAGTTATACGAATAGCATCTCCAGACTGTCCAGAGCCGACCAACTGCATCCGACTAGGAAAGTATAAGCCCGGAAGTTCCAGGTCACTGAAAGATTCTTTAGTATCTCCTGAGTGTGCAAAAGATGTTCTCCGTGATATAATGAAGGTAGATACTAAAAATGTCAATATCTTCTCAGACAAAACTCCGCAACAACAAAGGCACATGACTACTCTTAAAAAAGAGTTGCATGCTGGCCAAGGTCAAGGAGAAAAAAATATTGGTATAAAATATATAAAAGGAGTACCTAAAATAGTAGAACAAATTCATTTTTTACCAAGAGAAAACAGTGTACCTACCTAACAATGAATAAAACTTTATACAATTACTTAATCAGAACTGTAAACCCTAACACGTATTATAACCAAATATTAGAATTAGAAGGGGCGCGTAGATATCAAAGATTCAGAAATAATGAAATCGTTAAAAAACACCTAATATATTGGTAGGTACATATTATAACTCAAAATATTCCTTGCTAATTTGTATACATAACTAAACAAAATCGAATTACTAATCATTTTGTTATCAATAAGCATAACATAATTATCACATAATTAAAATATGAACAATTAAATGATTGTACCTACCTATACTTATCAACCTAAATCAAGAAAAAAAAACACTTCAATAAAATGAATAATTTAAATAAATCAATGAAACTGGTATAAAAAAATTATAAAAAAAAAAATATGTCTTGTCTTGCATGAATTATCAATAAGCATAAAATAATTATCACATAATTAATATATGAACAATTAAATTATTGTACCTACCTACTTATCAATCTAAATCAAGAAAAAATACTTTAATAAAATGAATAATTTAAATCAATAAATGAACATGGTATAAAAAAAAATGTTATGGTCTTGTCTTGCATAGAACATAAAAACTACATACTTGGTAAAAATATAATAAATACCTATATACCTATGTAATAAAATAATTCAACAATTTTACCCCATTTACCTATCTAATTGCTAACAGATATTTCGCACAACATCGCGTTGTTGGTGGAATCGGAATCATAATTTGTGATTGTTAGTGGGTAGAAATTTGCCAAAGCTACCCAAAAATTTTTGAATATGCTCAACTCAACACAAACAACTGTCTATAGTCTGAATCCATTACTTAGCATGACTAATTTATTTTAGTAAATACTTATTACCTGTGTATACACTTATTACTTATGTGCTATTGTGTGTGTTATATATACTTATTACTTATGTGCTCACTGCTACAAACAAAATGTAATTATTGGAACCAACAATGTTTCTCAGTAAGTGATTTATTGTAAATTTTATGAGAAATAAATATCTTAAACCATAAACCATTAATCTCAGTCTGTCACGATGAAGAATATTTGTTCATATCAGAATTTTCACAAAAATATTTATTTAGATAAAATATTTTATTCTTACCTTTGTGCTTGAGTAAAAAGCTAGATTTTTTATAAAGTGGCTTTTTGGCCGCAGTGCTGCGGACTTATGTAACATCTTTTTATATGCCTTTATTTATCACGTGTTTACACTTAATTCGGTCACTTAACACAATTCGTTTTGCCTCTCTGACAGTTGACAATTATCTAAGTATTTCATTCAAAATAATGAGGCACATTTGCTGCTACCACGGAATGCCGCTACATTACAATCGTATGACGCTTTATCGCTGTGGAGATTGTGAGTTGGTTTGCTATTATTTCAGATGTAAAATGTTCCATGTCTGTTGTGGGACGATCTCCTTCTTGACGTGTTAATAGTTTCTTTCCTTTCTTTGACGACCTCTGTGGCGCAGCGGGCGAAAGTCCACCTGCGACGCTAGAGGTTGTGGGTTCGATTCCCGCCTCGGAACAAATTTGTGTACGATCTGCAGAAATTTGTTCCGTGGGTCTGGGTGTTTTCTATGTTTATAATAAAAAATATCTATCTATGTAAGTATGTAATGTATTAAATATATCAGTCATCTAGTACCCATAACACAAGCTTTGAGTAGCTTACTTTGGGGCTAGATGGTGCTGTGTGGATTGTCCAGCATTATTTATTTATTTATTTATTTCGGTTTGTACTTTAATTTATATACCGAGACATTAATACATATATATATACCTATACACAATAGGTACATATATATACCTATATACAATAGGTACATTTTCTATTATGTTTGGAATTATCTATGAGAGGTTGAATTCAGGGTAGATAATATAAGCGCCATGACTACTTGATTTATGTGTTTGTAATAAGGGTCATTTTTGTTTGGCTGTAGTTCGATTTGAATTCGTGTGTATGCAGCCGATTGCACTTAGATGGGTACATAATTGTGTTATCACTCTTGTATTCACGTTCTAACATAGTTTTAAAAATAAGCTTTAACTTCCGTAGTACGATAATGTTTTGTGATAAAATAAAATTGTCATTACGCGCTGTTGTGTACTTGTTGATAAAATTAAATATTTTGTTCGCAAGAGAATCACGTTTTAGCGTTCAAAATAAAAATAATTAAAATAAATAAATATATAATTTCTTCTGATTAAGTACCTACTTAGGTACCTACCAATAATCATTATAATTTCATATTTTATTATAATCAATCAATAAAATATGACCATGACATAAAATCATCTGTGTTTTTTATGAATTATATTTATTTTTTCTGTATTCCAACTATAAAAGGTTCACATAATAACAAAAGATTACAAAATAGACCAGAAAATTCATTGTATTCCCTGAGTTTGAAGAGTTAGCTCGAACTTTATCTGATTTCGTGGTTTTTGTGTTTCGCTTATCGTGTTCATGTTCTCTACGAGTTTGACGGTCATCCAGAACGGCGCTCTCTTCTTTGCTTGTCCAGTAAATGGCACTTATTGTGGCGACGCACTGAAAATCATAGAAGCCCAAAGTAATAGAGTTGAAATTGAGTCTAGTCTAATAAACGTAAGCCCTTAACGCAATAATCGTCATTTTTCTTTGGCTTTCTGTAGCTTGATCTGAATCTGTAACGCCTAAAAAAAGATAATTATAGAAATAGTCACACCTCGTAAGATTCAAATGGATTTTGTATGGATGTCTTGATGTATCACGTCAGTAAATACAAAATAAATGTAATTTTTACATTACGAATTATAATAAAGTGGTAAGGTAAGTTATTATATAATATTCAAATAATATTATTATAATTTTCATGTTTATCATAGAGAGAAAGTATACATAAAGTCATATAAACTTAAATTTTTTACCAAGTACTAAGAAATAAAAATAATAATGATTTGAATTATAAAATATGTATAATAAAAAAGTATCTATCTATGTAAGTATATTAAGGTACCGATTAAATAGGTATATCAGTTATCTAGTACTCATAACACAAGCTTGAGTAGCTTACTTTGGGACTAGATGGTGCTGTGTGGATTGTCCAGCAGTAATTATTTATTTATTATTTTTTAGAGGTTTGATGGAGGACCTAGCTATACATTTATTTATTCATTATTTTTTAATGGTTTGATGGAAGCCTCCCCCCCCCCCAGCTATGAGCAAATTAAACATGGGTTCTACCCAACTCACCTTAACTTTGAGGACGTTATATCTAAAATGCACCGAATCAGCCAAAAAATCCAGAATCAGACTGGTGGTGACCATTCCATTCATAGACGAGTAAGTAGGAGCAAGATCCGGTACTGGTTCTCCATTTAAGTACCACGCCAGCTGTGTTGGTGGTCGGGACTTGCCGCTTGAACAGTTTACTTGAACTCTATCACCGGATCGGTACTTTAACCTGAGCCCTGACAGCGAGGGACCGAGCTCAGGTAGAACTGAAAATTAGAAAATAATCTTTTTTTAATAAAATCAGACGGTGGAACAAGCAGATGACCAACCTCATTGAACTGAAATACAGCGTTGCTGTTGGCGGCAGAAAAGGCATGGTTCTTGTATTTCACAGGACAAGCCCTCAAGCTTTACATACACTCAGGTTTAGGTGACCTACCCAAAACATATCTTTTTTAAGTTACCTACGGGAAACGCGATTAATTGATGAGTGGAGATATAGCACTTAAAGCGTTATATATTATATACTTATTGCCTAAGTGTTACTAAACAAATATTATTATTGCTGATGACTATCCTGAAAGAAAGCGTCACCGACTGCGTCCATCACTCTGTGATTCTCAAGTCACTGTAATTCAGTAGATCCTACTTCTTATCCTATCCTAGTTAGGAGACTGACTACAGTCAAATAAAATCTCGCTCATACATTTCAACATTTTTGAATATAATATAAATCTCAAACAGAAATTTTTTGAAGTATATATCACAAAGGTTCATCAAAAATAATCGATAACGAATATTATAAATGGGAAAGTTTTTTTTGGATGTCTGTGGCTCAATCACGTCCTAACCACTGAACCATTGAAACAAAACTTAGTAGGTGGATACCTATATATGGTTCGTAGCCTGAAGTAACACTAGGTTACATTTTATGGAGGGGTGCTAGGTCGGGTAACCTCCTCGTGGTGCACCCCGGTAACACCATGAAACACGCCCGCAGAGTACTGCGGACGTGTTTCATGGTGGCTAATAATCCGACAAGGTGGGCCTCTCCACGTGTCCCTCTGATTAGCAGAGGGCACAGTGTGATGAGGCAGGGTGGACCTTTTGGTCTGCCCAGGTGGGTCTGGGCTGTATAGGCAGCCCGGACGGACGAGGCGGTAGAGCGCGCGCGAGAGACGCCTTAACTTCTCGCGCCGCTACGTGGTGAATAGCGGGAGAAGACCTGGGGGCACCTTCTCCTGCATTGCACATATTCACTACTCCCGTCGGGCGGGAACGGCCGAGCACTCGCGGTCGTTCCCGGGCCCCTCCTTGCAAAGGGGGGGCGTGCGGGCCCCTCTGTAAAGGCGGGCGGTCGTCGGCGGGGGACTGGATGAAAAGGCTCTGCCAGTTTCCCAGTTCCCCTCCAACAAAGACGACGCGGGAGTGCCGCTGGGTTGTTTAGTGGGTATACCGGTAGCGGAAACCGGGGAGTCCCACATATCCCTCCCATCCTCCAATGGGGGTAATGCGTAACGCATTTTTCCCAGCGTCAAAAAAAAAAAAAAGGTTACATTTTATCACAAAAAAATAATATATGACAGGAACGGGTTAAAAAACAATTACGAGCCTAAGAAAGGATGTTAACAATAACCGTTACCACTCAAGCGAAGCCGCGGGCAGGAAAAAAACTGAAACAGCTTCACGACTTTGATCCCCAGGCACGGTAGATATCCCTTCAGATCTCCCAGTACCAAGTAGGTACTAATTCAAGATTCTTTGAGGATGTCTAAGGGGGGTAGTCAGAGGTACGTCCAAACATTACATTTGGCACATACCCACATTTTGCAGTAGTTAGCATTCCATACGTGACAGGTTGCAAGCCCATCGCCGCTGTTAGAATACTAACTGGTTTCCTCACGATGTTTTCCTTCACCGTTGCCGCGGGCAGGAGCTAGTTATAAATAATCCGTACAATTTTATTTGTTTATACTTTTTAGGTCGGGTTTTTGCGAATATCTTTTTAGAGTACCTAGTAGAGCTCTTTGTGAAGGGCTCGTCCGGGGAAGTACTACCACCACGCCTTTTTCTGCCGCCAAGCAGCAACGCTGTGTTTCGGTTTGAAGAGTGTGGTCGCCGGTGTAATTACAGGCACATGAGGCTTAACATCTGTATGCCTCAAGTTGATGGACGCAGGGCAGTGCATCGTAGGGCACGTTCCTATTGTGCGTGACCTACGGGGCAATGTTTTGTTTATAGGTGATGGTTACCACTTAACATCAGGTGGGCCATCTGCTTGTTCCATCAGCTAGTTGTATAAAAAAAAATCTTTCTAAATGTTTTTTAAGTATCTACTCAAAAAAACATTTAGAAAGTTATTCATTTACATAATTAGTACCGATTTAATTAAACAGGAATTTAATACAAAAAACCGGTTTCAGACATTTAATTTTGGGTGGAAGTGTAAGTATCAGTTAAGAATTTTTTTTAAATTAATATTTAAATTTTATTTATTGAGATGTCGCATACCTAAGTACCTACTAAAAATAAAAATTAATAGTTGAGTATAGTTATTTAGTTTATATTATTTAAAAGCCATCAGGTTGTTAGGTACTCACAAAACTAGTTATTCATAAAAGGAAAATCTAGGCACTTCTCATCTTATAAAATGCAAAATTTTGATATCTATAAATTAAAGTTGCAAAAGTCTTACTTTTGTGTAGGTAATTATATTAAAAAGGATGATTTAATGACTTGAGTAACGTTGCCAATTTTTTAAGGGCACATCGCCTGCTGGTGTCCGGGAATAAATACTACTAAAGTCTTATGCTTACCAAATAACTGATTATGGATTGGGTATTATTCGTGGTATTATCTATTGATAAAAAAATATAGTTAAGTACAGCATACATACACGTATCACAAAACATTTACAGTTCAGTTATTTTTTCTTAAGCAGTTAATCTCGTCCGGATGCCAGCGACCTAATATTACTTACCAGCAACAGTCATGTCAGCGTGTTTTGACACAGTATGAAACAGTGGGCCTTCTCCAGATACTTCACATCGGTACCTCCCGCCCGTTTCCAACTCTACCGGCATCAGAACTATCTGCGATCCAGAGGAATCGAACTCCTGCCGAACAAATATCACCAAATTAATTAATTAATAATACATACAAAGAAAAATAAAAGTAGGAAAATAAAGGTAGGTAATTTTGTTGAGACATGCCTAGGATATGACTAAGTAAAAAGCCAGCAAAACCGGTATCCGCGGTCATCATGGCGATGCTGGTTTTTGAATACCATTTTAATCTATAAGAGTGTAATGGACAATTTTGTTAAATTGCCCTTTACACTCCTAACTCCTCATCTTTGCTTGTATAAGGCTTCCTTCGATAAATTCATATCAAATAATAATATTATAATCAATAATGATTCATCAGAGCTTTTTACACTTCCCTTATACAGCTTTAAAGATTATTTTTTACGCTGTAATGAATATTAACTCGTACTACAAATTGACGGTAGGCATGCTTACCTCTACATCAACTCCTGGCAACGGGAACTTCCTCCGCGGCTCTACCCCTCGAGGAACGTACCGAAAGAACTCCTTGCCGTCCTTGTACCACTTGACGGAGTAAAGCACGTCGGCCGGGCCTAGCTGCCAGCGACACGACAGCGACGCGTGCGCTCCAAGTGGCACGTATGAGGGTATGAGCAAATTCTGTAGCTCCAATGGTATCGCGTATTCTGGAATGAGTATATTATTAGAGGAAGTTTGAAAGTAGTGCCTGTGACGGATGAGTTGCGGAGGAATAGGTTAGCAGTATGTGCATATATAGCCATGAGGAAGAAAGTTACATTACGAGACGAGTGTTGGAAATGGATGTCGATAGTCTTAGAAGGAGACGCAGGCCAAATAAAAGATGGATGGATTGTGTGAAAGATGATATGAGTAAGAAAATACTGAGCACTGAGATGACTAATGATAGAGGAGAGTGGAAGAAGAAAACCTGTAGTGCCGATCCCACAGCGTGGGATAAGGGCAGGAAGATGATAAAGATTTAACGCATTCGTTGAAGGAATTCTTAAGAGCCCTTCAGCCCTTCAGCCCGAGATAATTCGCAACATCTTTTTTTATCCACATTTTTAAAATAAAAAAATAGAATCAGCAACAACGGATCACTAACAAGAACTCACAAGCGGTATTGAACCTTTAAGTTTGAGGAGAGACTTCTCCTCTCTGTGTGTGTTCTACCGCTTGTATAATGGGTTGTGTTCTGAAGAATTGTTCGATATGATGCCTACAGCTTCGTTTTATTATCGAACTGCACGCCATAGGCAGGGGGTCCATCCACACACCTTGGAGCCAGGATGGTCGCGCACTGTTCGTTTTCAGAGGAACTTCCTCCCGCGCACTCTAAGGTTGTGGAATGCGCTCCCTGCGGATGTTTTCCCTGGAGAATACAGTATGGGGTTCTTTAAAAAAAGGCGTATTAAAATATTTAAAGGGTCAGCAACGCGAGTGTGACACATCTGGTGTTACAAACGTCCATAGGCTACGGTGACCGCTTCCCATCAGGTGGGCCGTATGCTTGTTTGCTACCTTGGTAGTATAAAAAAAAAAAAAAAAAACAAGAAGATTTATTAAAAAATAAAAAAACCCGAGTGCCCGAACTAAAAGTAGGTAACTAAGTGTAGGTAGGTAAATAAGATAATGTTTTAAATTTGGTACTTTTTAATATTGAAATCCTTTCTTCAGTCTTGACGAATGATAAAAAATTTAATGATCGCAGACAGTCGGAGGCTCGTGTACCTATGTCCTAGCAGTTTACTGACATCTGTGGTTTGGGATTACGAAAAGACCAGGAAGACCTAGGATAAGCTACATGAGCCAAATAAAAGCGAAGGTTGCCGTCATGTCTTATAAGGAGGTCAAGTAGGTTGCCCTAAAATAAACACCTGGAGAGAAATGCATCAATTACGCCGACAAGAGCATTGCTCTTAAATTAAAAGAAGGGGTTACCAGCAATCACATTTTTTTATTACAAAACTCTTAATATCTTCGAAACGGCTTTATCGATTTTGATGCGTTTTTTTCTAAACGATTTGTGTCATACAAACGGTTTTTTTTAATATTTTTATACATAGAGAAGGTTTTATGATATATTTTAGTATCACTCATGGTTCTGGTTTTGTCTTTGAAGGTTTACTTTAAATCAAAAACTAATACATTATTTGAAAACACTTTCATTTTCTTGATTTTGATACCCATATTGCTATGATAGCGAAAAGATTTTTTTTAATGTGAGAAAATATCGCTCCTGCTTTCCTTCCCACGTGACTTTTTGTTTTTTTTTATTCTAAGGACACTTGGGTAGTTGCGACGAATCTTTTAATACCAGAATCATCAAAATCCATCCAGCCGTTTGGTTGCTACGTGGTAATAAAGGAAATATCGAAGGAAGGATACATAAATACATGCATACATAAATACATAGATAGATACACGCCAAACACATAACCCTCGGCACTCGGGTAATAAAAAATGGGAAAACGATGATGACTGTGTCCTAGTTAGAATAGGAGTAACGTCAAGTGAAGAACCCCAAAAAAAACATCGACTTTTTATTACATAGAAAAATGCTGGACAATCCACACAGCACTATCTAGCCCCAAAGTAAGCTATTCAAAGCTTGTGTTAAGGGTACTAGATAACGGATATATTTAATACATTATATACTTACATAGATAGATATTTTATAATATACATAGAAAACACCCAGACCGACGGAACAAATTTCTGCAGATCGTACACAAATTTGTTCCGAGGCGGGAATCGAACCCGCAACCTCTGCGTCGCAGGCGGACTCTCGTCCGCTGCACGACTGAGGTCGTCATGGCGAGGTAATGCTTTGTTGTAGGTGTAGTGCAACTAAACTTCAGGCGATCTATCAATACGTAATAGTATAACAAGATGATTTATTAAAAAATAAAAAACCCGACTGCCCGAACTTTTTGATAGTTAAATCCATTCTTCAGTCTTGACGAATGGTAAAATGTAATGATCGCAGGCAGTCGGAGGCTCGTGTACGTATCTATGTCCTAGCATTTTACTGACGCCTGTCGTTGTTAACTCGTTTCGATCACTTTGGGGTTACCAACAATCACATTTTTTTTACAAAACTCTTAATATCTTCAAAACGGCTTCATCGATTTTGATGCGGTTTTTTTTAAACGATTTGTATGACCATAGAGAAGGTTTTATGATATATTTTAGTATCACTCATGGAGTTGTTCGCTAAAGTGACTTAACGAATTTTGCGTTCTAGTTTTGCCTTAATACATCATTTGAAAACACTGTATCACTCTCTTGATTTTGACATCCATATAGCTTTGATTGCAAAAAGATTTTTTTTAATGTGAGAGAATATCGCTCCTGCTTTCCTTCCCACATACTTTTTGGCTTTTTTTTATTCTAAGGACACTTGGGAAGTTGCAACGAATCTTTTGAAACCAGAATCATCAAAATCCATCCAGCCGTTTGGTTGCTACGTGGTAATAAAGGAAATATCGACGGATGGATACATACATATATGGATAGATACACGCCAAACACATAACCCTCGCGGCACTCGGGTAAAAAAGATGGCAAAGTCGAGCTATTTATTCAAACACCTAGTACCTAGGTCTCGAGCTAGAGAAATAATCTACTGCAGTGCAGTTTATAACGTAGTATCTAAATTACTTGGCCTATTATAATGTTATGAACTGACAAGGGAATTCATAAAAAAATTAACGTACGTTATGTCCATTTTTATTTTATAAACTGCTTTTAGGCTGCAGTAGAGTATTAGCAGAGTATAATTATAATTAAAAATACATTTAAATAACCACGTCTGTTATAAATAGGGATGGTAGGGGTAGACTTAAAAAACTCACCAAATATGATCACAAAGCTAAAAATTAAGAAAAACATTTGCGTGACAAAGAAGGACAAGGCCCAATCAAGTCATTATCAAAGGTAAAATCTCCGATGTAGTTCACCAATAAAATGAAAAACTTTTTGACTAGAACTTTTTTGTGAACATTTCAGTAGGTAACGTGCTGCTTCAATGCTAGCTTACGACAATATAACGTTGGGTTGGTCCCCAAATTTAATGAGCGGTAATGACGCATTCCTCTTACTTAACCGTTCAATAATTTCTTAATAAATGTCCTTTTCTTCCTATTGTTGTTTGTGTTTTTAGCAATGATAATTTATCTAGATAAATATTGGCAGAATAATCGCACTGTGCCCTAACTAAGCAAATGTATGTACCTTTGGAACAGCTACAGTAACTTCTTCTTGTTCGGATATTATACTTGTATCTAAATACCTATATAGTATACCCGGTACCTATATAGTATTTGATAATACCTAAGCAGCGACTATTCTCAGTGGGGGGGGGGGAGTCAAACCTACAACCTACTGTACAGGAGGCAGCAGCAGAGCTACTACCCGCTTGCCTGTTCGGCTAACATAAGGCCTCCGTTGTTGCGCGCCTTATATTTATTTATTTATTTATTTCTCTCACATAAGCTTACAAAATCTAAGATATCGATGATTGTTCTCCAAAGAAGGCATAGGAACTTACCACGGATGAAGGAAAGGAGTATAATATGTCTATGGAACTTACCTACAAATCATTACCGTAAGCACCTTAAGAGCGAAGTTGTAGCAAATTGACTTGGCATAATGCTAGCTTACCACATACTTAAGTCCTATATCAAAAAAGTACAAATATAAAATCATCTTCAATAAAATAGCATTAAGGTTACATACATATTACATAGTAAAAAACCACCTAACCATTTGATTGCGGTGTAGAAGCTTTATTTCTTCTGTTTTATTAGAGTATGTTACAACATGAAAGAAGTAAATAACTATATAGGTGTGTAATGTGTAATGGGGTTTTCAATCAGAGGGGTTATCATGAGTTTGGTGCCGACCGCGATCGATCGTGGATCGCAACGATCTACACCGAATTTCTAGGAAATTAAACAACGGCATCTAGGGTAGGTATTCTTTGAGAAGCTTAAGTGAAGCTTCTCAAAGAATGCGAAATAATATTTATAATAGGAATAATGATAAAAATAATAAGAATTTATTAGGAATATAAGAATAACATATAATATTGAATTTCCTTAAAATGCGGTATCTATTGGCGTGATCTACGATCGATCGCGGTCGGCACCGGAACTCGTGATAGGCCCTCAGAGCGAGTTGATGATAAAATGGAATAATAAAATTATGCTGTGTATGGGGTATTAACAAAATTCTTTTTATATTTTGAACGTCCATTTGTAATGTGCCATAATAAGGTGTGGAATATGACATTGTACAAAATACAAATACGGCGATAATTAAGAAAGTAACGAGATATAATTAATTTCGGAAGCACACAAACGGAACATGCCTGCGCTAAGTCAGGATAGGAACATTCAAAAGACATCAACGCGCTACAACACTTGCAAAAGTGTTGTAGGTGTGCGTTACAACACTTATCGGACAAAGGTAGTGTTTTTTTTTTAATTAGTGTTTACTACACTTAAGGAAATCACAAAGATTTTAAAATGTCCCAAAAGTTATTCTCTGAGCGTAATTTTTTCTACCCTAATCTTACAAAATTCTATTGTTATTAGTAGGTTGTTGTCAGCCAAAGCCGACGTAGTTTATTTTATTTAGATAAATCAACTAAGCTGCGGCCTCCACTTGGCCAATTTTATGAAAGGGCTTGCATTACCGTTGTCCGCAACTCAGCAATAAGTTACAAATGATACCAGAGGGCTGACCACGACTTTGGTGTGGTTGGCGCTTGCGTATATACGATCCACAGCCATTTTACACTACGATCTACGATCTACACCAGATTTTTAGATCAGTGTGGCTGACGTCTATCGTCTTTTGCGAACCTTCGCGGCCGCGATCGTTCGCAAAAGCCGGAAGTGATATTCAAATTTGACAGATAGGATTATTTTACAAGGACTAGAGTCGTTCCTACATGGAAACCATGGTTTTCGAGTGGTTTTGACAGACTCGTGGACATAACTTAGATGTGGCATGACATTTTAATGTTAATGTTAGTGTCATGTCATTGAAAACCTGTCCAAACAAGGAAGAAGTTGAATTACATTACTTGAGGTCTTTGCGCAAAGTGTAAGCATTTGGAATTAAAGTGTATTTATGTTATATAGTGATTTGACCGACAAATGTTTCGAATGTTTTGAAAACAGACACCATTTTCTTCGAAACAAATGACGTGACTTGACTAAGGACTGACTTGATTTAAAAGTATTTAAGGCGTTGACAACACCTAATATTTCTCTCGCTCGCACGATTCGACATTTCGAAAGATATAAAATCACTAAATACAATTTTGAAAAATCGCAAACAACCATTTTGTGTGCAATCACATTGCACACAATCAAGGAATTTGAATACAAGTACAATGTCTAGTGACACATTCAAATTCCTTGATAAGAATGCACCAGTGTTGCCTATGAACATTTTTAGGCGGCCATGTACATGAGGTAAAAAAGCCGTGTTTTTAAGGAATATTACCAACATGGGCCGTGGCACTGCCTAAAAAAAGGAAAACGTTTAAAATTACGTATTAAACATTAAAAGCCTATAAATAGCACCATTTGGGTAATGTTGGCAAACTATCTCTATTTGTTTGAACTAGCGACCCGCCCGCACGGGTGCATATATAACCAATATATACATATAAACCTTCTTGAATCACTATATCTATTAAAAAAAACCGCATCAAAATCCGTTGCGTAGTTTTAAAGATTTAAGCATACATAGGGACAGACAACGCGACTTTGTTTTATACTATGAAGTGATAAAAAAACAAATGTTTTCTTATTACCTCTTCATAAATATCAACCTGTAAATTGATTAATTACCGTAAGATTTGCAAAAAGCCGTAGAATCTGCTACGGCCTACAAGCTTAAGGCCGTAGGAATTCTTGATTCTTTGGCCTGAAAGCCGTAGAATACGGCAATTGCCGTAGCATTGGCAGCACTGGAATGCACTGAAAAGCCAGGAGTGATGTGCCAACTCGGGATAAACACCAACTCGAGTTAAATCGAGTTGAAATTGAGATAACTCGAGTAACACGACTCGAGTTTGCAGAAAGAAACTATCTGGTTTTTTTGAAACCCGTTCATCATTCTCGCGAAAACTCGATAAAAACACGATAAACGAGGTTCCACATTCTCTTTCTCGTATTTTTCTGGTGTTCTCGCAAGAATGTGGAGCGGGCGGGCTTTACAAATTAGTTTTTATTTATTTGTTTCTCCTTACAACTCTATGTTAGGACAAGTAACATTGCTAAACTTGACATTGGTGAAGCAAAAAAATGTCGATGCGATGGCGAGAGTAGGTAGGGGCAGCATACGGTCCGCAGCTATCTCGCTCGACACAACGTACAACCGTGCGCAATGTAATTGCACACAAAATAGTTGTTTGCGATTTTTCAAAAATGGATTTATTGAATTTAATCTTATATCATTTTGAATAGTTGCGAGCGAGAGTTACATTAGATGTTGTCATCACCTTAAGTCGAATCAACTTAACTGATGTCTAAGAAGATTAAACAAAACAAAAATTTTAACCCAATGAGAGCACCGGTGGTCTAGTGGAAGTGACCCCGCCTTCCGATCGTAAGGACGCAGGTTCGAATCCCGTCGTGCACCAATGGATTTTTCTATAGAAAAATTTATGTGCGCAATGCCAGTGCTCTTAAACGGTGAAGGAAAACATCGTGAGGAATTCTAACAGCGGCGATGGGCTTGCAACCTGTCACGTATGGAATACTAACTACTGCAAAATGTGGGTATGTGCTAAATGTAGTGTTTGGAGGTACCTCTGACTACCCCCCTTAGACATCCTCAAAGAATCTTGAGGTTAGTACTTGGTACTTGAGAGATCTGAGAGGATAATTATCTACCGTGATTGGGGATCAAAGTCATGAAGCTGTTTTAGTTTCAGTTTGAAAATTTGAACCAAGCAAGTTTTCACACGATTTAATCATGGGACTTTTTATTTTTCTAATTTCTATGTATGAAAACTTGTTTAGATCAAAATTTTACTTTATCTGAATCTTTGTAATGTCATGGACAACAATTTAATCGGATGCGATTTTACTACATTCAATGATTTTATACTTCAAAAATGTTCAATTGTGCGAGCGAGATAGCGGCGCGTGGTATGCTAGGGCGCACCTTGAACGAATCGCGCTGTCGCTCTCTCGCTTGATGCGACTCGTATTAGGAATAATTTAGCTCGAGTTATGTCCAACTCGAGTAACTCGAGTTAACACATCTCTAACCAGGTAGAAGAAGAAGAAGAAAAAAAAGTTTTGTTTACTAAATTAATTTTTATTGATTCTACACACTTTAATCAACCGGTCTATAGATACTTAGTAAACGTGCCTAAAATAATTAAATAGAGCGTAAGTACAAATTGTTCGTATATTCAGAGTAGGCATATAACCTTCTAGTTGCGCCCCGCGATTTCACCCCCCGCAGATTGAAATCCCGGTAATCCCACGGGATAAAAAGTAGCCTATGTGCTATCCAGACTAAGTATAAATCTATCTCTCTGCTAAGTTTCATCCAGATCCTACTTAGATGAACTTTTACATCCAAAACTAAATGAATTGGTTTGATAGGTACATAAACCTTAGTTTCACACCAGTGTAACCTGACCTGACGGACCATGCTTTTCTTGGTGGAAATTCTATGTATTCTACTTACTATGTATATGTATAACTGCCTAACTTTGGTTCATTTTGTTTTAGACATGAGATCTCTCTCTGAACAAGAACTACCAAGAAGTGGCTGGAGCGGAATGTAAAATCAACGGGGCCACCTCAATGTTTTTAAATTGAGGAAAAATTTGATGATTGAACAATTTAATAAAGTTATACATCTGCCTAAACTTCTTGTTTTAAATACCTACAAAAATTATAAGGGTTAGGGTTAAATAGGTAGTTTATTCACATACTAATATGACTTATTAGCTAAAGTAAATATGAAATTGTAGTTTTATGATGTACATTGTAAATTTTCTGCTTCGATAGGAGTATAATACTCAGTAGTTAACCTGTAACAATGTAAATACACAGATTAATCAAATGCATTCATATAATAAATGAATGCATAGGCTTGTATTGGACTCCAAGTGTGTGGTCTAATATAATGTCTAAAAAAGTGAAATGCCTAGCCATTCTAAAGATGCTAAGAATGCATTATAGACATGCAGCCGGTAACATTATGTACATATTTTAACTATGTATATATAATATGTAAACTTTCAATAACCAATAGGTACATTTATTGCTTTCACATTGTATATGTATACACATAGTTCTTAGGTGTAAATATCACATCCCTTCCGTCATATTATTATGGTATAGCAAAATGGAAGCATGCTGAGGTTTTGTATTGCCTTATTACAAGAGTGTTGAAAATAGATATGGATGGTTTTATAACAAGTGGCAGGCCTAAGAAAAGATGGATGCATTGAGTGAAAGATGGCATGAATAAGTAGTGAGCACTGAGACGATGAATGATAGCGGAGAGTGGAAGAAGAAAACTGAGTTTTTCTAGTTTATTATCAACTGCATAAGTACTAAACCTACCAACTTATTGCTAATTATTAAAAACTATTAACACCAAATGATCCACATCTCTCATTAACACCCCGAGTGTTTAGCGATTAAGCAAAAAATACTAACAAACATTTATAATAAAATGTTGTAATGTAGAAATAAAAAGCTATAAGTAATAAGAATATGAAGGTGTGTACCTGTTTCTTGCAGGGTCAAGAAACCCAAAATCTATTCTAATCTATTATTAGTGAAATTGTGCAAGCTTTATCAAGTCTGCTTCTCAATTACTACTCTGGTCCTGACATGTCTGCGGTTGAACACTCCTTGTGTGGATTCTGCATCACACATAAGTACATAAATTGATGATGCAATATGCACATCAGATGCTGGGTCATGGGTATCCAGATAAACCTGAAATCAAATAGTACAGTTTTAACCTAAAAATCACTTCCATAACATACCTAGGTAGATCTTTCTGCAGATTCTACAATAATTTAAACCTAATAGGTACATAACTCTAACTTCTGTAAAATGATGCTTACAAATATTTTTTAAAACAGCACCAAAAAGAATTTGTTTGTTTACAAATAATTATGTAGGTACTAGGTATCCTGCGTTAGGCATTATGCATGACTTGAGTACAAATGAAGGGAAAGGCAAATGTCTGTAGTCTGGAAGCAGAGAATACTTACGAGGTTGGCAGCTATCTATACCTATTTTATTGTGCTTTCATTTTTAAATAGAATGGTCAGTGATTCAAGGAGAAAAATAACAATCGATAGCCGGCAAGCTTTTTTCATTGTGACATGGCAAGCAAAAATAAACTTACCTTTAATTGTTTGGTAGTGAAACACTGCTTAACATAGATGCGTGACCTCTTGACAAAGGTTTCTGGCATTTCTGGAGAGCGGATAGCGCTGAATCCTCTATATTCATAGCCGAAAGATTATTCACACACAGGATCGAAAGCTCTTCGAGCTCTCAACTCTTCACTCCATCTTCAGGCGTGGTAGGTACCAAAGCACTTTTTTCAGAACTCTTCGCAAAAAATTACTTGAAGACTCGTGTTGCAATTTCACGCACTCATATTTCTCATCACACGACATCGATTATCTCACAGTTAGTATAGCCACACCAAGCCACACCACGGCCACACTCCGAAATTCATGGTGTAAGCGCGCTGTCGTAAAGGCGCCGTCGTAAAGGAGCTATTTGTCACTCGTGGTCGCAATTTTCATTGTAACGGTCAAAAACCGGTGTAGACTACGATTGACAGCGCTACAAATTAGAACCTACACGACCCAGATATGAACCCACACTACATAGATATGAACCTACACTACACTCATGGTCTACACTGCACTCGTAATCGCAATTGATGCTTCTCAAAGAATACGCTAGATGCCGTTGTCTAATTTTCATAGGAAATGCGAAGCTATCGCGGCGACAGGCGATCGGCACCGGTCGGCACCGAAACTCGTGATAGGCCCTCAGAAAGGGCAGTGCGAATATGGTCGTTCACAATACCTTTAATGCAGCGCCTGACGAATGGCTCTACCCAAAGTGGTTAATAAAATGAGTCATGAACTTCGTAAAGCGATTTACATACCAAGATTGCAGAACAAACATTTCATTGTAGGACAGTAGGATGCCCTAAAAATTATCAAACTTTTAATTTCCGTGCAAGCCGAAACATAGTTAAAATGACAGAAATAATAAATAAAAATAAATAGTGCTGGACGATCCACACAGCACCATATAGCCCCAAAGTAAGCTACTCAAAGCTTGTGTTATATAGGTACTAGATGACTGATATATTTAATACAGTATATACGTACATAGATAGATATTTTTTATTAAACATACCCAGACACAGGGAAACACATACATTACATACACAGACATAGGGAAATATCAATTTCCCTATTCTCTTTTGAAATGAAAGTGTTTTTATAAAGAATCAATAAAATGTTAAGAAGTATGGATAAAACACTCCGAATATAAATCCGCTAATTCTTTGACATCCTGTAGGTTGGTTCAAGATGTGATTTACTGAGATTGAAGATTGGACCGACAAATTCGTTTCAATTAGCATTAACTTTGTGTGTTAGGTCACACCGCGGTATCACTTCCACGAAAAGGAATAAATTTATCAAGAATGATCTTTCCAAGCCCGGTGATTTGTTCCCCGACACTGCTATTAATTACCGACATCTCGGTGATTCACAATCTGTTAGCCACTGCTGTATGTTTCTTTTTTTAATTCAAGTAGGGAAATGCACATTAATTCTCCCAAACTGGGCACCGTGGAGTGAAAGTAGGTATAATAATTCTAGTGTGCGTAACTGGGTATCTAGGTGCCTCCTGAGAAAATGCTAAATTAGACACAGAAATAGAGAAAATATTCAAATTATTCTCCAGAAGGTACTTTTTTCTATTTTTATCCGAGTATTAACGACGTGTTCACAAATGTAATGGTTTGTGTGCCATAATGAAATGAACTCAACTGGAAGCAATGTCTTGCTTGACGTACTTTTTATCTCCTTTATAAAAACAGTTTTTCTTCTCGAAATACCAGACAAGTTTGGGATGCGCTTCCAACAAGGTTAAGTCCTAGAGCGTTTATTCCAGTTTTTTTAATTTTTAAACATTAATTCTCCTAGATATATAACATACATCATTAGTATTTGTGATTATTTTCCTCTGTTTCAGTCTTCAAGAATGTGGAAACTGTATAAAATAACGGTGTCAGTGGCTTTAGTGATGATAATCTGGAGTGTGATTTGTGCAAGCGCATCTAACGGCAGCCGCTGCAAGTTGAAGCGTCAATCACATGAAGCGATGCAGACAGACAGTAACGGACGCCGCTGCTGGGATGTGGTGAAGATCATGACCTGTGGAGGATACTGTCATTCTTACGAGGTGTGAAACTGGCAATACCTACACTGGCAATACACATACTTTTCTGCATCCTACTATCCTATCCTTAAACGCGAGTTTGTAAGTATGGATGGATGTTTGTTACTCTTTCACGCCGGTACGGCTGAACGGATCTGGATTAAACTTGGCAGAGAAATATATTATAGTCTGGAATAGCACATAGGCTACTTTTTATCCCGTGGGAATACCGGGATTTCAAACTGCGCGGGTGAAACCGCGGGGCGTAACAGTCACATACGTAATTCACGTGCATTTCGTATGGTAACAATTCAGCGAGACCGCGAATGTGTTGTTTGTCAGCGACAAAAGACGTCATTTCTGCTCGGTAAGAACCAAGTAATTTGAAGTAAGAATCCAAGGAATTTGAAAGAACCCCGCGTCAACACTTTGACTAAGTACTGGGAATAAAAATTTCCACTGGGTCACAATGTTGACTAACGCTGTATTCTTACCGGCCAAACCCAATTGCAGGACAAACAGTTTGGCCTAGGGTAAACTAGTTAGGTTAGGTTTTTTTTAATTTACCTCACAGATCTAGGTACCTACCAAGTACGAACTCCAGGTCTTGAGGACATAAGTCCAAACATTAGATTGTCATATTGCACATATCCACATTTTGCAGTAGTTGGTATTCCATATGTGACAGAAAGTGTGACAGGTTGCAAACCCCCAGTAACTGGTTTCTTTATGATGTTTTCCTTACCGCTTAGGAGCACCGGCATTACACACATACATTTTTAGATTGGAAAAATCCATTGTTGCGTGACCGAATTCGAATTCCACATTGACTTCACCAGATATCCGACTGGCAGTTTCCCTACAAAGAGTCCCACCACCCAGTGTGCTTGCATGATGAGCGTCGGCACGCCTCTTTAAAACTGAAGAACTGCGATCCTAACGTCGAGCCTGGCACTGATGTCTACCACTATGTTGAAGCGGCATCTTGCAGCTGCCAGGTCAGTTAGAAACACATTTACCTAACCATTTACTATAATAGGTACCAACATGGATAAAGGGTCAATTTTTAACCCCCGGTTTCTGAAAGCTCGATTAACAAAGGAGGAAAGATCTCACTTTTTTTTAAATCTTTTCTTTTAGGAGGTTCTCTATTCGAATGTTTTTTTTTATGTTTGTTAGGTATCTCTAAGCCTAGACCGCACTACGGTTAAACCGCTGCGGTTTTTAATCGCGTGAATTTGTGCACCTAGAAAACTAAAACAAGCGGCCGCACCTGCGGTTCAATTTTTCTAGGGGCACAAATTCACGCGATTAAAAACCACAGCGGTTTAACCGTAGTGCGGCCTTAGCCTAAGTCGGTTTTTTTTCTTGAAAGTTATGCATAATTACTTATTTGTATACTAATCTATGACTAGGTAGGTACCTACCTTTAGAAACCTATATACCTATAAACCTTCAGCTATAGGTAGGTACATGCCTACTAGTAAATTTACCTATAGAAACTACTGGGTACTAAATAAATTAATAAATTTGTCAATAGGTTTGCTCGTCGGAAGATACAAGCTGCGAGTGGCTTCCCCCCGACACATCACTACTCGGAGGACTCATCCTGAAGGAAGAATTGGAGGAAGAGCTCGAGTAATAGAATTGTAATCGGTTTACCTACCATTATTGACCAATGAAATCCACCAAAGCACTATGTTTAACTGAGAACCTAAAAGTATTTAGGTAGGTACCTACTGACATTAGTTGCCTACCTATATGTTTCTTTATTTTACAAGTTACACTTTCAATCTAATTACTTATTAGGAATTATTGTGCCTTAGATCTATCAATTCCTTTAAGTTTAAAATGTAATTATAATGATGTACCTACCTATGTACCTATTTAGCATTGTAGGTTCTATCTATACTAAGTCTATTCTTTTGATACTCTAAGCTACAAAGTCTTTGAAGCGCCCTCATCCAGTACATTATTATGTAGATAATAAATTGTTAAAGAATACCAACATGCTTTTTAGTAGACATCTAGCGTGAAGTAGCAAAACTAAAAAACTATACTCCCGTCCCTATCCGTCATTTCAACAGTCATTTTTGCCAATGTCGAGTAAAATAGGTCTCGCCTTTACCTAATGTCACTACCAAATGACAGTTTGACAGTACGAACGGTGACACGCTGCTGACATGACAAATAAAAACTAAGAAGAAGACGAAAAGAAAAAATAAAAAGCAAAGCATTCGTCGATTGGAAATGGAAATTGGAATGGATAGATTCGTAAATTCGCTTTTGTACTACGCCTACGTTCAAGTTTCAAGTCAAAAATGAACTTCTTCTCTGAACATACGATATAATAATGCATCAACACTAACGTACGATCTTTATATTAGATTCATGTAGTGTGATGCTAAGGGAAGTGTTAGTCATGAAATGCACAATTGTAATCGTTTTGTGCATCTGTTTTTGTAAGTGTTTATCATTGAATGTGGATAAAAAAGACTACCAGCCCCCGTTGAAAGTTAATTCGTCATCGGAACAGAAGAGATGGAATATAAATTTAAATATTTACTTCTCGAAAACACTACCACCAGTCATCACCAAATCTTGCGGAGAAGATGTCCGCTTCAAGTGCGAAGCTATCATGAACTACACAAAAGTAGAGAAGTATACAAAAAATAAGGAAGGAATAGAGACCTCACTCAATGAATCACCTCCAGAGCACATTCAAGAGGCGCTTCTAAAAAACGTAAAAGTTTATTGGTCTAAAAACAACAAAACACTAATAGAATCGTCAAAAGTAAAAATTACAACTAAAATAGATAAAACAAATGGCACAATTGGTACTAACCTGAAATTAAAAGACCTGGATCCAACAGATGAAGGCAACTACACTTGTACTATAAAACAGAATTATGAAAAGAAACAAACAGCGAAACTGATAGTAGAAAATGAAGAAGCTATACAAAACTTTGAGATTCCAACATATACATCACTATTCCCTAGTACAGATATCAATAATGAGCTTGAAATGAGTGTAAAGACAACCCCTGATCTAATGTCTGAGAACATAAAAACCCAATATGCAGAAAAAAATAAAACCTTAACTACACCAAAAAAACTGGAGCCTATCTGCCAAGAATATGTGGGTAAGGTATGCTCCTTGCATCTTAAGGCTCATTTTGTTTACATTCCATATGACTCTTCACAGGCTGCCCTGGAAGAAAAACTAATGCAGGCTATACAAGTCACTAAGTACTCCAATGATATCAGCTCTCATTGTGAAGGGTTTGCTATACCTAGCCTGTGCTACTCAACTTTCCCCATCTGTAGAAATCCTTTTGAAACTAACAATCATTTCCTCAAGGAAGCAAGGAAAATATTTTCTCCAGACAAAAGCAGTATTGACTACAATGAAGAATTACCAGAAATTGTATTTGAAAATTTACCCAATGGAATTCTTCCACCAACCTATTCCAAAAACAACACTGATAAACTGTTTGATTACCGCCATAACTCAACCGTGTTGAGAAGGGTTTGTAAGCAAGATTGTGAGATCCTTGAAAATGAACTGTGCCAAAAAGAGTATGCTATAGCCAAGAGACATCCACAAATTGGACAACAACTGATATTGGAGGACTGTCAAGATCTTCCTGAAGATGATCTTGACTGCCTAAAGATAGATATTGGGGCAATGATGGTTTCAGATGATGAATGCTTCTGGGAAAATGGTAGTGGATATCTTGGCAGGGTCAGTTTGGCAGAAAATGGAATGCCATGTGTTGAATGGTCAAAACAGTGGCATGTCAAAGTATTTGACTTCCCTGAACTAGCTGGCAGGCACAGCTATTGCAGAAACCCTGGTGGCCTTAAATCACAACCTTGGTGTGTCACCGAGAAAGATGGAAAAACTGAGAAACAGCTATGTGACATACCAAAATGTGCCCACAAGATTTGGATCTATATTGTCATTGTGTTTCTACTAATAACACTTATTATTGTAGGGTTCACTATCTGCCTCTGCTACAAACATAGGCAGAAGAATAATGCATCTACAATTAGAGATATCAATTTGCCTAACGCTGATAAGAATATTTATGGGAATTCCAGATTGAACTCACCCATTGAGATGAGTGAGCTGCTAAATAATTCCAACAGCAACCAGCCTCATTTGGTTCAACAAAAAAGCACTCGCGGGAATGGAATTCTCCGCATACCTCAGTATTCACTGTCCCAAATCAAGTTCTTAGAGGAGTTAGGTGAAGGGGCTTTTGGGAAGGTTTACAAAGGAGCTTTGAAAAAGAATGGAGAGACATTATTTGTAGCTGTAAAAGCCTTAAAAGAGAATGCTTCTGCTAAGACCCAAGCTGATTTTAGAAGGGAAATAGACTTGATATCGGAACTGACTCATGATAATATAGTTTGTATTGTTGGTGTGGCTCTTAGGGAGGAGCCTCTGTGTATGTTGTTTGAGTTTATGGCTCGAGGGGATCTCCATGAGTTCTTGATGGGCAGAGCTCCTCCTTCAGGAAAGGGGCTGCCTCCAATGCGGCTTCTGAACATAGCACAGAATATTGCAGCTGGTATGCAGTATTTGTCATCACATCACTATGTACATAGAGATTTGGCAGCTAGAAATTGCTTGGTATCAGATGATTTCGTTGTAAAAATATCAGATTTTGGACTATCCAGAGATATTTATAGTTCAGATTATTACAGAGTAAGTATTGCCCCTGTTAAGATAAGGTTTCAACAAATTACAAAATATTCTTACTGTGTATTTGTTTCAGGTACAATCAAAAAGTTTACTCCCAGTGAGGTGGATGCCCCCAGAGTCAATCCTATATGGAAAATTCACTACTGAGAGTGATATTTGGTCTTATGGAGTAGTGCTATGGGAAATTTATAGTTATGGGCTGCAACCTTATTATGGGTAAGCATTACAATCACTAAGTGTAACTGGCTGCATCTGGCTGACACAAAAAAGATCCTGGTTTGATTCTTATGAAGGCTTCATGGTTCCTTGATCTGGACAGCACAGGGACACCTAGTGTGAGGTTTATAAAAACAGTAGTTTTTATTTCTACTTGTAGAGTTTCTACTAGTTGGGCTACAGTGCATTGTTTTCCTTTGATAATTAATTATTAGACTTTCACTCATTTGGCTGTCAAGCCATGCATTCTACAGATTTCCACACACGCAAGCCATCAGCGTTGTTTAGCGTTATGATAATCTCTTTGTAGTGTAAAATTTAACGCCTTATGCACACACGCGAGACGTGACCATCCGTTGAAATATTGGTACTGAACTAAGTGCATTTTGAATTATACGTTGATAATTTTTATTAGTATTAGGTAGATATGTTCTGTTTGATTTTTACGCTCGATATCCTCAAACTTATTGTCAGTTACACTGAAATCGAGCATAACGTGCTATTTGCAGTGCGCTACCGCTCGTAGGTATACAACGGCCGGTAGCGACGACCTCAAGTTAGCCGCAGTGAACATTGTTCAACAAAGTTCATCTGTTAAGGCGTTGACAACACCTAATATTTTTCTCGCTCGCACGATTCGGCATTTTGAAAGATATAAAATCACTAAGTACAATTTTGAAAAATCATAAACAACCATTTTGTGTGCAATCACATTGCACTCAGTTTAGTAAAAATTTGACTTTGATTGATGCAAGTTTTCCTACCCAAAAGTTTGCTTATGTACGAAAACTAGAAAAGCAAACTTTTATGTAGGAAAACTTGTACCAATAAAAAATATTTTTTTACTGAACTGTGCGCAATGTGATTGCACACAAAATGGTTGTTTGCGATTTTTCGAAAATGGGTTTAGTGATTTTATATCCTTCAACAAGTCAAAACGTGCGAGCGAGTCACATTAGCTCTTGTCTTCACCTTAAGGCCTTTACACACCAAACCCGCCGGCTTTTCCCGGCGGGTTAGTTAGGCAGCCGGGCTTGTTTTGTAAAGCCGGCAGGTTCGGCGTGTAGTGGCCATTAGGAACTATCAACTAAGTAGACATAGACTCTTCGACATAGTTATTAGATTATTACGGAATAGTTAACTCGTCATGATTTTCTTTGAACATTTTTTCCCTTGACAAATATCACCACACACCTATATAAAGTGACAAAATACTATCACTGGTATTATTTTGAAAAAAGAATTTTACAAAAAAGCCCCAAAGCTTGTTCCTGTTCATCTAGGCTTGTTCATGTGTAACTGGCTTAGATTCCTCTGTCATAGTTAAAGTGTAATGATAAAAGTTATCCTTGTTATTCTGACTATGATTTTCATTATAGGTTTAGCAATCAGGAGGTGATATCGATGGTGCGTGGAGGAGAGTTGCTGGCCTGTCCGGCTGGCTGCCCCGCCTCTCTCTACACACTGATGCGAGACTGCTGGAAGCATACTCCGCAGCGTAGGCCTACCTTCGAGGCCACAGTCAACAGGTACAAACAATTAAAGCAGCAAGACAATGCTTACGATGAAGTAAAAAAAAACATCAGATCTTCAAGTCGTCGGAATTCAAGGTTCTTGAAAAATTTAATAGTAGGGCTGTCAGAAGCAAATACTACACATAGCGGCATTTACACCTTGTTACAAGCATTGGCACAGCTATTAACTGGTTTCGTCAAAATATTACCATAAAAACCTTTATCTTTACTATAAATACCTAAAATCCTTTGGAGAGCACGGCATGGCACGCATACTTTTTGTCAGGGGAAAATTTGATTAGTCTACGGCTTTCTTGGCGAAGAAGTCGTCGCGGTAAGATAGGTAAACTCGCCTATCATTTTCCGATTTAACCATTACAGTACAACTTACTTCCAGGATCTCTGAATGGATCCAGAACGGCGGTTGTCCAGACATGACGGCGCCTTCAGAATCGAGCAGTAGCGGCTGCATGCATCGACCCACGGGTTCCACGAGAGACTTGCAGGAAAGGGCACCCCTCTTGCCCCCTCATTGCTCGTCCTCCAACGGATCTCTTACCACAGGCAGCTTAAAGAAATTCAGTGTAGCGGGTTCCAGCTCAAAAGTATTACTAGATGATAACCGTTCCACGTGCAGCGAGGTACCTCCTCTCGCGCCGAAATCGAAAAAGCACAGCTCGGCTTCGTTGATTGATGAGAGAATCGGCACGAGGGAAACAGTAGTCAGAATACCTAACACACAATACGGCAATGAGATATAGCAGCTTGAACAAGGCATGTAGACCGTTCATGCGATGAGTTAAAACACTTACTCAAAACACTACCCAAACTATGACGATCACAGCTAACTTCCGCCAGGACTATTTGTCTAGGATATACCTACATACGTGTAGTAGATAGATGAATAATTATGCACACATGTATTTGTTTGGGCATAACGTGCTGGGGTATATTAAATACAGGTTTTTGTTATGGGTTAAATGCAGGAGGTCGCGATGTAGTGCAGTTTGACTAGCGATGGTCACTCAACAGCACTTTCACTCACTGCTACCGAAATCTATCAAATAAACGATATCTCAGCAGCATTTGTTACAACTTGTAAGAAGAATAGGATGTGTGTGTCGTATGATTCTATTGTCTAGAATATTTTGTAGAATAAGGTTCAATTGATTAATGCTTGCCCTTTATTTATATTTAATTCATCGGTATTCTATTTTCGACCAAGTACCTAGATAATGTTTTTTGTAATCATTTTTGTCGTATATTTGCCTCTTCAATTTAGTTGTAATTTTATTATGAACTAGCTGGTACCCGCGACTTCGTCTGCGTACTTTTAATTTGAATATTATGCAATAAAAGGTAGCCTATGTTCTTTCTCAGGGTCTAAAGATTGTACCAAATTTCATCAAAATCGGTTGCGAGGTTTAAGCGGGAAAGCGTAACAGACAGACAGACAGACAGACAGAGTTACTTTCGCATTTATAATATTAGTTGGGATTAACTGGCACGTTTGTCTCAGTTTCTTTAGAAAACTTAGTTCCTTCCATTTTAGTATTAGGTAATAGTATTTAATGATTAATTATTATTGTACTTAGTTGGTCTGTTTACATTTATTTTGTACTTAACAAATATTTATAATTATATTTTAAAATATCTATCTATGTAAGTATATAATGTATTAAATATATCAGTTATCTAGTACCCATAACACAAGCTTTGAATAGGTTACTTTGGGGCTAGATAGTGCTGTGTGGATTGTCCAGCATTATTTATTTATTTATTTTTATCCGTTAGGTACTTAACTAAATTACGGTACTTAACCCCCGCTTTCTGAAAGCACGATCAACACTAATCGGCTGTCAAGTCACTTTTTTTTACTTCAAAATAGATAGAGAGCAAGTGACTTGACATCCGATTAATGTTGATCGCGCTTTCAGTAACCGGAGGTAAGTCTATCAATTCCCATAGTTATTTTTAAGTGAAGATGTACCTATGTATGTTTAAGATAAACTATTTATTTAATCGATCGAACAAATCGGTCGTTTATTAGGCTATGAGTAAGAAACCCTTTAAATTGAGAAACTTAGAAATTATCATGTTTATGAACAAAATTACTATAAGCGAGAATGGTTATGTATGTGGTACATATCCCGTGTTCCTCCGTATTCTCACGCGGATGTGGCGAACTGGAGAACACACGATATTCATACTTTGTAAATAATGTGTTCATTTAAAAACAGATCATTCCGGATATTTAATATTATGTAAAAACAAAAAACATAAACAAATAACGATATAGATCGATCGGTGTGTGTAGCAAAGCATGAATATTATTTATTATGTTTTGTCTGAATGCAAAATATTTTCTAATGCATTGTTTTTTTTTGCACTGTTGTGATTGTCTAGCTAGTTTCTATCTATATACAAACGACATGAACTGCCTAGAAGTCTTAATTAAGTTTGTACAATTTATACCTACTTACTTCTTACGTTTACAACTTTACTGAATTTGTACTTTTCTGTACTTGCCAAAGACTTTTTTGTATGTGATACATTTAGTTTTTTACCTAGTGAGTAAATTGTAGGTACTTTTAAAATAAATGATTTTTTGAAGTTTCGTTTGGTATCATTTTTTTATTGCTATACATATGTGGGTACGCAATTTCGGACAATTCACAGATTTTTTTATACAACCAGCTGATGGAACAAGCAGATGACCCACCTGATGTTAAGCGGTAACCATCAAGTATAACAGAGCATAAGACACGCACGATAGTAACCTGCCCTGCGTCCATTAACTTGAGGCATACTGATGTTAAAAAAGATTGTTAGTGAAGTATGTTAGAAGCGGCGACAGTACTTCCAGTCTTGGAGGATAGGTATAGAGGCGTTTTTATCTACCTCTGCATACTTTTAATGCATGCAATAGTTGATTGAGCGAAGCGAACGAAAATCTTACAATCAACTTGGGCGATTTGGCATTTTATGTGTATGTATGTTTGTTCGACGATAACTTGAGAACCGTTTATCCGATCTGCTTGAAATTTGGTAAGTCGATAGCTTGTACTTGATAAATTTACTGGTAAGTATATAAGTCAAATCCGATGAGGGGTTATTAAATTATGGGGGTTTTTAAGGTGGCAAAAATTAAAAAAATTAAGCAAAAAAATAAAATTACATGTCATGTGAAAGGGCTTGGTTTGGACATTCCAAAAACATTTTTTTTTCTAGGATGCCCGCTTTTCAGGATATAACAAAACACTGAAATAAATATAACCAACGACCCAAGAGCTCCCATTTATAAGTTTCGTTGGCATCAAGGTTTTTCTACTGGTCGGCCAGTTTCTTTGCTTTTTCAATTATATTTTTTCTTGAAATAAATTAAGAAGCTACTTGGCTCTCATTAAATGGTGATAGCGACCTGTTCTGATGATGGAGCCAAGGTCTGTTTATCGGAACTCTTCAATAAATAGGCCAATTTAGTTGAAACTTGGTTACCATACTTAGTAGGTGGCAGCCAGAGACAAGTCCAAACACAATGTTTGCTTGGACTTGCCTCTGACTACTACTTACTTATATTTTCGGAGCGTTCGCGTCGCGTCACTAAATCTCAGTTCGGGGCGAACTACTAGTAATAAACAAGGCGCTATGCCCCACGGTTCGGTTACCAAAACGTGTAAAAATAGGCTTCGCTTGGGAAATTAGACACAATATACGAAGAATTTTACCTTCAGCTTCAAGCGATACAGGCTAGCCCTCGCGTGGAGCAAAACTCAAGCATGAATTTTCTGTTGACTAATAAATTAATTCGTAAATGACAATTCACGAATTTAAAGTCAAGAGTCAAAATATATTTATTCAATAAAATCACAAGGATCACTTTGGAACGTCTTACAACTAGGTGACTCTAGGTGCCAGTTCCACGCGACCAAAGCCTAGAAGAACAGGCAACAAACTCGGTATGGTATGGTCACCTAGATACATCTCGTCAATACGAGTAGATATAACCAAGAAACCTACTAAGGTACTAACTTACTATTCTTATTATTTTAATTCAAAACAGCCGAGTATAACATATAAAACATTTTTTATTAGTCTTCTTTAGTATCCCTTTTTATAATCAAATTCATCCCATGGACTTTCATATGCACTTTCAGGTTATGATTCCCTGTGAAGCCTTTGTTGCAGATTGAGCAAACGTAAGGTTTTGCGCCTAAAATAAAAAAAAAATACAGAGTAAGTACAGTGTCTGGACGACACACGACGACCGGACAAGATGTTTGCATGATCATTTTCACAATAGTTATGTAAAGGTAGGTATAGGTCGCGTCACGCAAAAAGAACCCGTAAGGAGGGGGAGGGAGGGGGTGTGATGGCGCGCGCGAGTGTTTTGCATGCGCAAACACATCCCCTCCACTGTTTTCCAGCGTTATTTTTTGTTGACGCGACCTATACGGGGATAAATAAAACAAGGGGCGTTATTCACTACGACCAATCCAATCGCGTTTGCGTTGAGATCACGTTGTGACGTCACACGGTTAGTGAAAAGTATCTCCTATGTAAGAAAGAATAAAGTCCAAGATCACGTTGTGACTACACGGTTTGGGGCAAGGAATCTCGTAGGTATGTCATACAGAATAATGCCCCTGAAGGTTAGTCTTATCAATTCATTAAACCCGCGAAAATAAAAAATATTCACTTTTTATTTAGATAAGTAACAATAATTTGAAGTAGGTTAAAATTTACTTTTAAGATCTTATAACATTGTAAGTTGTAAGTGTGCGATAATGGCGCGGGGCGGGCAGCGGGAGCAGGTGGCACCCACTCGTCCCGCTGCGTTTCCCGCTCACCCGCCCCGCCCGCACTTTGTGCACCTTAGTCAAAACCCTTATGTTTGGTTACCCGCCAGCGGATTCCGCTACCCGCCCCGCTGCCACTGTAATTTCACACTAAGTGATAGAGTTGAGGGACCATTGCTAACTGAAACCTACCAGTATGAGTTCTTCGATGCTTGATCAACACATTTAGTGAATAAAAACTGCGTTGACAGTATTCACAACAGTGTTTTGGTGTGCCCGCGTGTTTATCCATATGAGTCTTGTAATTTTGTGAATTCTTAAACTTGGCTGGACACATCTCGCATTTAAACATGCAAACAGCATCATGTATCTTCATGTGTTGCTTTAACTAAAATGAAAACAAATGTTTATAGTTTTTTACAAATAATTAATATTGGCGCCGGTTTCTGAAAGCTCGATCAAGTCACTTGCTATTTATTTTCAGCATTTACTTTAAATTAAAAAGAGATGGCAAGTGACTTGACAGCCGATTAGCTTTGATCGAGCGTTCAGAAACCGGGGCGGTTGACGTATAGTAGGTAAAGTTTATTTTCACATACAGAACAGTGTACAGTACCCCGCAATAAATATTGCTCATAGACCTTTGAATTTGTATTCATATAAAGAATAAAAAGAAATATCAAAAGAGGCAAATCATAATTAATAGCTCCATAACAGATAGGTACCAGTCTGTTTGAATTTCGTTCTACGAAGTCGAAATTAGCCGATTCTCTTTCCAAAAGTACAAAATTTGTACCTACCTACCTAAAAAGAAGAGGTAGTTACCTGAATAGTTGTTTTACAAAACAGTTTTAAATATAATTAAATGAAATTAGGTATACAACGAATTAACTTACTGTATTTGACCTTCTGATTTTTATATTTAATCCACATATAGGACAGATTTGAGCAGCCGAAGCATTTTTACAGATATGCTTTTCGAGTACAGATTGGGACATAAAAACTCTGGAACAAGTTTTGCAATACACCCTTCCCTCTGTATGTTTTCCTGTAATGTGAGTCTGAAAACAAAGAATAAAACAGGCTCATAACTTCCAGGCACAATAATCATCTCCAATCAACAGTTAGGTATACCTACTATTAGTTCAAGGCAATTTTTCAATATATAAATTACTAGCTGGTACCCGCGACTTCGTCTGCGTACTTTTAATCTCTTCATCTCTTTTTTTCGCAATAAAAGGTAGCCTATGTTCTTTCTCAGGGTCTAAAGATTGTCTGTGCCAAATTTCATCAAAATCGGTTGAGAGGTTTAAGCGGGAAAGCGTAACAGACAGACAGACAGACAGACAGACAGACAGACAGACAGATAGACAGAGTTACTTTCGCATTTATAATATTAAGTTGGGAAGTTGGGATTGGAACTGTAACTTGGTTAACGAACTAAGTTTGTAAAGGTTGAATAAGTCGCAAGTCTAACCGCCGGCTTTCTGAAAGCTCGATCAAAGTTAATCGGCTGTCAATTCACTTGCTATTTCAGTTTTTACTTCAAATTAGATAAGAGATAACAAGTGACTTGTTACCCGAGTGCCGAGTGTTATGTGTTTGACGTGTATATATCCATGTATGTATGTATCCATCCTTCGATATTTCCGTTAGTACTACGTAGCAACCAAACGGCTGGATGGATTTTGATGATTCTGGTATCAAAAGATTCGTCGCAACTTCCCAAGTGTCAAGTGTGTAAGTTAGAATAAAAAAAGAAAAGTCACTTGGGAAGGAAAGCAGGAGCGATATTGTAGATTGTATACCAAGGGAGCAAACAACTATTTTGACGGCGAGTGTTTTTTGAATCCAGAGCGGAGCGAAGGATTCTAGAGTAGAATCCTAAGCGTAGCGAGGGATTCAAAGTAATTCACTCGAGCTTTAAAATAGTTTTGTTCCCGAGGTGAACACTCTACTTTTTATCACCCTCAATGAGAAAATAAGTAATTGCTACTTCTACAGTAACGGTAACGGTCACGGTCACGGTCACGGTCACGGTCACGGTCACGGTCACAGTCACAGTAACGGTCACGGTCACAGTCAAGAATTCACGAGGTCACGCAGTCATGAAGTCACGAAGTCACGAAGCCATGAAGTTAAGAAGTCAAGTAATCACATGGCCACATGGCCCCTTTCACGTAGTCATAACCATAACCATTTGTATTCATTGTACTTTTTTTATAAAACTAAGTAAAATCTGAAGTAAATAACAGGATTGAGCAAAGGTAGTATGCACGTTTTGCATGTATTTAATTTTTTTTATCATACTCGTACATACAACCTGCTTGTTCATTGTTCATATAGTGTTCGTGCGTGATCTCTTTGGTGATAGGAACTTTTTACGGAACATCGAACGTTTTACTCAAGCACATTCCAAATTAAAAACGGCTAAGTTTGAAAAAAAGTTCGAAAATATTTTTTTATCACATCTTACTTCTCATCATACTTTTCCTCCCTAGGGAGGAAAAGTACGTACTTACATTGAAAGTGAGCAAAATACTACTTTGCTGCCTGTTTTTAGGGCGCAAACGAAGTCTTTTCGAATTGATATGATAAAAAAATATTTTCGCTATCTTAGCAATATGGGTATCAAAATCTAGAGTGTTACAGTGTTTTCAAATAATGTATTAGTTTTTGATTTAAAGGAAACCCTCAAAGATAAAACCTAAACGCAAAATTCGTTAAGTCACTTATGCGAACTAGGCCATGAGTAATACTAAAATATATCATAAAACCTTCTCTATGGTCATACAAATCGTTTAGAAAAAACCTCATCAAAATCGATGAAGCCGTTTCGAAGATAATAAGAGTATTGTTATAAAAAAATGTGATTGTTGGTAACCCCAAAGTGATCAAAACGAGAGGTATCTTGTTTACCCACATACTTTTAGTTCGGGCAGTCGGGTTTTTTAATCTTTTAATAAATATGTTCTTGTTAGTAAACAACTAACTGAAGTACCTACCTAAGTATTAACTAAAAAAGGATTTCGAATGAGGAAGTAGTCGCCATTGGTTACCTACATTGATTCAAACTCACCGTAAGTCCACTTCTATATTTAGAAGTATAATCACACAAGTCACATTCGTAGATTTTTGTCTGGCCATGTTTGATCATGTGAAATTGTAGGTTACTTCTTTTCGTAAAACTGAAACAATAACTTAATTTAGTAGGTGCCTACTGTGCTATTATTTATAATGACCCAAGTTTTAATTTACTTAGGTATTATCGTGAGCTGTTTTCAATGAAAACAATGTAGTTGTACCTAATTTGGAGGGTTTTCCTAATTTATTTTACTAATAAATGCATTGCTGGGGTCTATTCTATTTTTATTTTCTGCGTAAATTCAAAATATATTAAAAATGCATTTCTTAACGATCTCAGTGGCATTTGAGCTCAGTAGCGCAGCGGGCGAGAGTCCGCCTGCGAGCAAGAGGTTGCTGGTTCGATTTCCGCCTCGGAACAAATTTGTGTACGATCTGCAGAAAGTTCCGTTGGTCTGGGTGTTTTCTATGTATAATAAAAAATACCTATGTAAGTACGTCTAAGATGTTTTAAATATATCAGTTATCTTGTACCAGTAACACAAGCTTTGAGTAGCTTTGAGAGCCGATCCACACGGCGCGTTTCGTCAGCGTTGCGTCGACGCAGCGCTACCGTCGTGTTGTTTTACATACATGCAAATAACCAAGGTGTTCACGCGGCGCGCTGGGTCGTCGCAACCTTAATGACGGACAGCAGCCCCCGAGACGAAGCGGGAGGCGATGTACTCATTGCGACGTCGGAGCGGCAGCGCTCAGTTCACAGAACATAATATTGCTTGTGCGTTGATATTAGGGAGGATACACGTAAGCTCATTTCATTTTCTACGTACTTTTGTATTCAGTTTTATTTGCAGGGTAAAATGAGTACCTACCATTGAAGAAATTGACTTGGATTACTTCCTTACATTGATTCAGGAAAGGGAAATTATATGGGACAAGTCGCACGTAAGTAATAGGAGCAATGCTAGACGTCTTTTCCAATCCATGCTTTCCTATAGACTGACTGCGATGTTTTTTACAAAATGCTTGCCGCATCTGTGCGTCGTCGCTGCGATGGCGCAGCGCCTGTGTGGCCGGCTATGCGTCAAAATATTTGCGTTGCGACGACGCAACGCAACGCAACGCGCCGTGTGGACTGGCTCTTACTTTGGGGCTAGATGTTGCTGTGGATTGTCCATCATTATTATTATAATGCTTACTATTTCTACCTAATTTGAAGTAAAAGCTGAAAAAGCAAGTGACATGACAGCCGATTAGCTTTGTGCGAGCTGTCTTTTTTTTAGATTACCTATTTTAACCTAAGTAGTAATTTTAATTTGACTTACATAGTGGCACAGATCTCACACGTGTACTTGATATTCGAATGTAACTCTCTATTATGACTTCGTAATCTCTTGCTATTTTCAAATGATTTAGGGCATTTCTTGCAACGAATAGGTGTATTCTGTAAAACGATATTACCTACTATAGTTGCGCCCCGCGGTATCACCCGCGCAGATTTAAATCTAGGTATTCCCACGGGATAAAAAGTAGCATATGTGTTATTCCAGACTATAATCTATCCCCCTGCCAAGTTTCATACAGATTCGTTCACATTTCCGGCGTGAAAGAGTAACAAACATGCATCCATCCATACTTACAAACTTTCGCGTTTATAATATTAGTAGGATAGTAGGATCTGTTGTAGTATAAACTCAGCTCATGTCCGTGGCAATGCGAACGTCAACGCTCTCTCTATCTCTTTCTCTCTCGCGTTACCGCACGCGTTGCCTTTCGCGCATTTCCCATGTCGCTGGCCATGCATGTCTCTGCGCATTTAAGCTAAGTGTAAACGATGTATTTTTTATCCAACTAGCTGATGGAACAAACAGATGGCCCTAGAGATGGGCGCTTACCCGGTAAAAACCCGAACTTTGGGTTTTTACCCGTTTATACCCATTTTTACCTACCCATTTTGAATTAATACCGGGTAAAAATTCAAAACATCTTTTTTTGGTCATTTATGATTTTATTTGTTAGTATTTATTCTGATTTAAAAGATCTAATCTTAATATTCTGATTATCTGATAAAAAAGTATCATTCTAGCTTATTTTATTACTTTGGATTCACACAAAGATAATAAATGAAAGATATTATATTATTATATATTTTGACAGCCTACGTAGCTGTTGGTGGTAGCTCTGCCTTCTGCGCCGTAGGTCGTGGGTTCGATTCCCACCGTGAACAAACGTTTGTGTGATGAACACAGATGTTTGTTCTCTGTCTGGGTGTTATATAATATTATAAGTATATATTTACAAAAAAAAAAGTATATAAGTAGTATATCAGCTATCTGGTTCCCAAATCACAAGCATAAGCTTAGTTTGGGGCTAGATAGTGCTGTGTGGAAAGTCCACCAATATTTATTTATTTATTTATTTATATGTTTTATAAGTAACTATTCTGGGGAAAGCTGGAAAATGGGTGGTCACCGCACCACAATTTGACTTTGATAGTGACATTTGTTTGCTTACCTTTTTTAACATAATAGAAAAACGGAGTATAGACTAGAGATAAGTTAAACGGGGCGGTGAAACGGGTGGGGGTTGCATCGCTATGTTGCGCCGCCATTTTGTTTAGTCAGTTCACGATCGTGCGCGCGCGCTTTACTTGTGCTACGGTGTTCTTTAGTGAAAAAAGTACAATTATCGGGTTATTTTGGTTGAATTGAAATTGTGTGTTTATTTGTTACAAAAGGTGAGTGAAAACATTTTAATTATAATGTAGTTAAGTAGGTTAGATACAGTGCAGGTCCAATTGCATTGTATTTGGTCTCTTAAACTAGAGGAGCTGATTTAGGTGATGTGATAAGCCCTGTTGCGTTTCTTTTTGTCTCTTTTCTTGCTTTTCACAATAACCCTGTCACTCTGAATGTATGCGAAGGTCCCATTTCACGTTTGTTTTTTCAGTTCCATTTGTAGATAATGTGTACAAATTATGGGTAGGTATAAATTTAAAAGAGATCACATGAAAAAAACATTATTATAATCAATTTTATTGTTTTGTTTAGATGATGAGAAGAGGAAGAAAGAAACGAGAAGACATTTGGATAAACTATCGCCAAGCCAACAACAGATATTTCAGTGGACAATTAATACTCTATTTGCCCATAAATGGTAAGAGTAATTTGTATGGGAATCGTACCCCCTTAATATATTATTATGTTAGGTTTTAGTCAGTTTGATCATGTTGTGCAAAATTTTGGTTGATCTTATGGTATGTCTTTTTGAAAATTTTACTGCGATTAGTATTATGTATGAGTATTTAACAGAAAGGATTATTAGTGTGCTATTTATAACCCAATATATGTTTTCAAAATCATTATTCATTAGTTTTATTTGTCAAAGCATATTTAATTAAGGTTTAATTAGATCGTGTTACCTCTAAAATACATAGCCACTACTTTTTTAAGTAATTAGGTTTTTTAGGATAATAAAAATGCAGGTCGTATTTTATACCCGGTATAAATAAAATATACCCGGTATAAATGGGTATTTTTTAATTTTTACCTATTTTACCCTTCCCTTTCTTTTTTTACCCTTCCAATTTTTACCCACCCGCCCATCTCTAGATGGCCCACCTGATTATTCAAGTTTTTAATACACAGATACCTATTTATCGCGTTTAACTTTTTTTAACACACATTGCCTTCACAGCCCAGTTTGTACTAAACTACAAACACACAGAGACAGAGCTATTCTATAATAGCTCTCTGCCTTCTGCGCAGTAGGCCGTGGGATCGATTTCCACCGAGAAAAAACATTTGTGTGATGAACATAGATGGTTGTTGTCTGTCTGGGTGTAATTTTTTTTATAAGTACCTACCTATATATTTACAAAAAAAATATTTAAGCATTATATCAGCTATCTGGTTCCCATATCACAAGCTTTGCTCAGTTTGGGGCTAAATAGTGCTGTGTAGAAAGTCCACTAATATTTATTTGTATAATTTCCCAACATTTCGGCTAAATTGTAATAGCCGTGGTCGCGCTTCAATAATGTGTTACGATCGCGAAAGTTTAAAAAAAGACCCACTTCATGTTACAAGTGGTAGGTAACCATCGCCTTTACCTGCCAAACCCACCTCAAGCAAGTCGGAAAAAAATGCATATGTCTATCTAACTTTTCTGAACACCTACCTTTTCTGAAAACTCATGAACTCTCATGTAGTGGAACTCCAAGCCTATATCTGTGAGGAATTTTTTGTGACAGATATGACATGACATTTGGTCCTTTGGCATGTGTACTATTCGGTGACCAAGCAAATGTGGCAAGTTTACAAACTCCTCGCCACATAGGCAGCACGGAACATTAAATTCATGGTTTTTCAAGTGTTCAGTAAGACCATTTTCGTCTGCAAATTTATCTGGGCATATTTCTGTAATTTTAAGAAACAACAACTTAAGTAAATTATACTTAAAGTTATAGTGAACTTCATAGTAAATCTGCAAAATTAAAGGTCTTTTGACCTACTTGACACATGAATTCAACTGAAAAACAGGAAGGTTAATATTATTAAATAAACTCACTGCAATAGACCAAGTCTCTTAGCTTTATCTTTTTGCTCTTTTGCAAATGAATATTCTTTTTACATTTTCGTTTTACATTTATTTTCGTTTTATTATCTGCTATAAAATCAATATGAGTATATTCTTTTTCTTCTTTTTCATCAATATGATTATCTTCTGTTTCATTTCTTTTATTTAAATAATAATTATCAGAGTTATCAATTGTTTCAGTTTTAAGCTCTTCTACAAAATCAATGTGACCAACTTTTTCTTCTTTCTTGTTTAGATCTGAATAATCATTAAAAGTCTCATCAATTGTTTTAGATTTGAGCTCTACTAGCAAATAACTATCATCATCTTCTTCGTCTTTCTTATCTGAATAATAACCAGGAGAGTCATCAATGTTACCAGTGTATTGTGTCTCATCCTTTTTTTGTATGTTTTGATTATTATCTTGTGATAAATGTTTTTTGCCCTGAAACAGTTGTATAGAGATTTGTTCCGCATTCGCCCCGCAGAGTTTCGCCCCACATGTAAAATTCCGCATTCGTCCCACATTATATTCCTTGTTCGCCCCGAAATTAATTTATGGATATTTTAATACTAGTTGCTCTGGGAGCTGTAGACCTCGCGAGCATACTAAAAGTGAGCTATTTGAGGAATGTAATGTGCATGTGCATTTTCCGTTTTGTGATTTTTTTGATTTTTTTTGCATCATCTTGTGTAGAATGAGGTCCTTTGTGTTTCTCTCAAATTTGATTGAAAACCATCGATTGTTTGATGAGCTATCCTGTTCATCATGCTGAAGATCCTTATCAGATCTTCGCCAAACTTTTATGAGACCAACTTATAGTTACTACCTTTCAAATAAAAAAGAATAATCGAAATCGGATCTCATTTGGTGGAGATATCTAGTATATCAAATAGCCCCCTATTTGCCCTTTTTTTGGGGGAAGTACCCCTCCAATCAAAAATCCCCGACAACAAAAAAAATCTAATAAGTCATATAACCTGTGTACCAAGTTTCGTCCAGATCGGTTGAAAAATGCGACCTGTAGAGGAGAACAGACAGACAGACAGACAGACAGACAGACAGACAGACAGACAGACAGACATCCGGACAAACGCATTTTGGGCCAATGTGGAAACTGAGACGCTTCACTCGCTCTTTCACGCCGGCATGGTTGAACAGATCTGGATGAAACTTGGCAGAGATATATTATAGTTTGGAATAGCACATAGGCTACTTTTTATCCCATGGGAATACCGGGATTTAAATCTGCGCGGGTGAAACCATGGGGCGCAAACAGCAGTATATCAGCTATCTGGTTCCCATATTACAAACTTTGGCTTAGTTTAGGGCTAGATAGTGCTGTGTGGAAAGTCCACTTATATTTATTTGTGTGGAAGGTTCAGCTCACAGAACATATAGTTTTGTGGTTCAGCTAACAGTTATACTGGACTGGAACATTACCTGATTAATCTCTTGTAGTGACAAGTCAGATGCTATGCATCTGTTTCGAAATTCTGTGCAGAAATTAGTCCCATCAAAACATGCTTTGCAAGTATATAGTTTCTTTTTTTTTGTGAACTTTAACTGAAAATAAAAACAATATAAGTAAGTAAAGGTAATGGCTGGTTTGTAATGGCCTTACTCTAAAATGGTTGTTGCAATTTCAGTATTACAATTAATAACACCAATGGAATACCTACCTAGTCACAAACAAAAAATTTATTAAATCCAATTTCCCAATGTCAAGGCTTAAAAAATGCTATAAACATCTTATTATTAGTACACCAATGGTGGAGAATTTAGATTATTTTAGCAAAATAATAAAAAATCTTATTATTAGTACACCAATGGTGGAGAATTAAGATTATTTTTGCAAAATAAAGAAAAATAAAAAAAAAACAAACACAATATTCTAAAAAGATTAGGTAAAATACTAGTTTTAGAGTTTTATTTTATTTTTTATTTTATTTTTCTGACGACCGCTGTGGCGCAGCGGGCGAGAGTCCGCCTGCGCCGCAAGAGGTTGCGGGTTCGATTCCTGCCTCGCGGAACAAATTTGTGTATGATCTGCAGAAATTTGTTCCGTAGGTCTGGGTGTTTTCTATGTATAATAAAAAAAAACTATCTATGTAAGTTTATTAATGTATTAAATATATCAGTCATCTAGTACCCATAACACAAGCTTTGAAGCTTACTTTGGGGCTAGATGATGCTGTGTGGATTGTCCAGCATTATTTATATTTATTTTTATTATTTTATATCTACTGATATAATTTACAAAAAGGGTAGGTAAGTTATTAAGTCTGCAATATTAATTTAAAATGGTCTTAACCTTAATAGTCCGAAGAAATTGTAGACATCTTTATCTTATCTTTTAGATATCTTATTCTAGTATCTACTTTGATGATGCAATACACCTACATAACATAAACATCCTATCATACCTAATTATTATCATAAATTGAAACAAAAATAAATTGTTGCTTCTTCTAGAAGTACACTAAACCTGGTAGTGTTAGAAGATTGTTGATTTTTCTATGCAAGTGCATAACTATCCATTTTTTAAGTCAGTTAAAAAACCAAATCTACTTACACATAGACCAGTCAAAATGTTGTAATTGTTTGTGAAATTTTTGTCCATTTGAACCATTTCTGTTCCAGTGCCTAGACAGGCTCTGCATATTTCCATGTCGAATGAAACTGAGGATAATTAGAGCACTTGTTTATTACAGATCAGTGTAATAATAAAGACAACCGTTTATTTATCTCTACAAATAGGTACAATCAAGTGAATGGATGGTCCATAGTACGAGATCCGACTGCAGGATTAGTGCGTTCATCGGTTTTTTGCTGAAAACCGAATTTTTATGTATATTTATAATTAGGAGAATATATATTTATCAAGTTGCCTATCAAAATTTGGCCGCCAGTATTTTTAATTAAGTGGGACGTGGAAGTCGGGGCCCTCAGTGTCGGTTTTGTTTTCCACATACTTATTTTACTCTTTGGTTCTGTCTGTCACACATTTCGAACCTAATCTACTGGGTGCTCGCTCTGTCTGTGTCGGTTCTGTGTCCGTTAGGATATTATGTTCTGTGGTTCTGTGTGTGACTCATTATGAACTGTCAGATTACAAAAATCCCGTAATTTTGTGGAAACATAATGTCAAATATCATGCCAGATGAGCCAAAATCTCGTGTTTTGCATTTTATAGGAAAAATAGAATAAAAAAAAACATTGACATTTGACGACCTCTGTGGCGCAGCGGGCGAGAGTCCGCCTGCGACGCTAGAGGTTGCGGGTTCGATTCCCGCCTCGGAACAAATTTGTGTACGATCTATATATATATATATTATTTATTTATTTATTTCTCTAAAACTAGCTGTTTCCGTGTAAAACGATTTCAGTTAGATGTGGGCTTCGTGTGAGAAAAATTTCAGCCTCCTAGCTGATCTCGCATTTTAGAAACATGAATGAACATGGAATATATGCAATGCTTATCGGGGCGCCTATGTCCACCGACTTTTTTCAACTTTCATTCGGTCGTTTTTCACATTTTAAACATTCTGATTCGTAAAACAAAAATGTGAGCATAATTTCATAACTAATTGATATCTAAATAATGTTTATGCATGCATTGTCAAGAAATTATTATAAAATGATGACATTTTATTTAATGCACTTTAGCAAACATTTATTATGGTGGTATAAATCTTTACTGCATTAGCTTTGAGAGATACATAGAATTCATCATAGTTAGTATGTAGAAATGATGATGATGATCTAGAAAGTCGGTAGGAATAATATTATGATGAGTTACAGAATACCAGATAGTTCAATTTCGACCAGCCTTCAGTTGATAGTAGCTCTATCTCTGTCACTACAGCGAATGCGTCACACTCGTACCTACTGATGCAATGACCGCCGCGCCGTTCTGCAACCATACCTAGGTACCTACCTACGCAATTCTCCCTGCCCCGCGACCTGATTTTAGATAACTACCTACCTATCTAGATATTTATGGGTTTTCTCTGTTCCGTGATATTTAGGTACTTTTTACTAGCTACGAAATTTCAGTAGGTAGGTACCTATACCACCAGGTAGGTTCGCAATGAATGTTTGTACATGTATAATGCTACTTAGATATTTTCTGAAGCTTGTTACCTACTTATTGACGACCTCTGTGGCTCAGCGGGCGAGAGCCTGCCTGCGACGCAAGAGGTTGCGGGTTCGATTCCCGCCTTGGAACAAATTTGTGTACAATCTGCAGAAATTTGTTCCGATGGTCTGGGTGTTTTCTATGTATAATAAAAAAATATCTATCTATGTAAGTATATAATGTATTAAATATATCAGTTATATAGTACCCATAACACAAGCTTTGAATAGCTTACTTTGGGGCTAGATAGTGCTGTGTGAATTGTCCAGCATTTTTTTTTTTTTTTTTTTTTTTTTTTTTTATGTTTTAGATTTTGCTTAACTTGTTGATGGGCGAAGAAATACCTAGGTAGGTACCTACCTATCTACATCAGGGGTAGATCATCATTTAGTCTCGGACGCAGTGGCGGATTTACCACCAGGCTGAGCAGCCCTAGAAATCCTAGGACGGCAAACTAGGCATAAGGCCCATTTACACGATGCAAGTTTATTGCCTGTTGCATACAACAATATTATAGCAATAATTGGCTGGCATCATCTGTACAGCATGTCACATTCTTGCTATAGTAGGCAATTATTGCATTCAAAACTGTCCCTGGTATAATCAGCAAGTACGATAATTTATTAGGTATGCAATTTTTGTATTCAATTGGATGCTAAATTTGTTTATTTTTGTTTGGTATTTCCATGTGTTCGAAACCTTTAAACTCCGAATTCCTTTCCAAATGCTGCTAGTGCAGCATTACGTGCATCAAGGTTCTTGTAATTAAAATTTTCATTGTGTAGGTATCCGATAAATCTCAATAAACTTTATTAAATCAGCAGAACCGAATTCTAAAATATGAATGAAAAAAAAATCTAAAACGTTCAACACTCGAATGAAAAATTCGCCAACGCAAATACGAGCAATACTTGAACGAACGCACCGAAAAAGTATACGCGCACGTACAAGTCTGTGTTTAGACAAAGCAAGACTTGAAAGCAATAATCTTTATCGTATTGGTGCAAACAAAAGACAGCTGCAATTATTTCTTGTCAAGATTTGCATTCAATAATTGCATTCAACTTTTTTACTAGTATCCGCGTGTAAACAGTTGCTTGCAATTCTCGAAGGTCATTATTGCGCTTCATTTATTGCATTCAATTATTGCTCTTGTACGTACAAGAAAATGGCATCATGTAAATGGGCCTTTATGCTGCCGATTGGAATGGAGGGAGGACTCGGGAGAGGAGGGAGGGAGCTCGCTCGACAAATAACTTCCTAGCAATCAAAAGCAAGCAGTTTGTTATTTGACAATATGAAATGTCAGTTTTGACAGTAAATACCGGATTTGTGTACCACAGATTTATAAATATAGTTTGTGTACATATAATTCCAATGCTTATCGATCACGCACATTCACATCACTTAGATTAGATTTAAAGAAATCGATTGTGCAATGCGAGGCAGCGGAACGGAATTGTGTTGTGATTGTATTGTGACCGAGTTGTTCGAACACTTCGAACTAAGAACTTAGATTGTATTTATTTTTGAATCTAACTATGACGACTGCAAACCTGCCGTAGACCAAACTATTATGTAAAATATAGGTAGGTATCTACTTATTGATTGAAGTGTTCTGTTTTGCCGTCGTGCTTTTACAATCTTCTCTAATTGTGTTCCACTCCATTCAATCTTGAGCATCCATTTGATTTAATCTAGATAAAACAAAGTGAAATGGTGGAAAACGGCGCATCCAGCGGGGGCAGCGATAGCCCCAACGCGACATGCTCGCGTTCCGGTCTACTGGAGACTTTAGTGCGTGGTGTTTGGTACCGAGTTCATTGCACCCTTGAAGAGGATTATATGAGCGTGTGTCTGGACGATGGTTACGACGCTACTACGACCCTCAACGGCTCTCTTAACAATAACAATGTTGAGACCCCCAACAGTGACTTTACAGAAGTGCCAGAAGCTATTGCAAATCAGAAACGTTTAGTGCAAGTAGTGAAATCAGACAATAATGGCTTAGGTATATCTATAAAAGGTGGAATAGAGAATAATATGCCAATACTGATATCGAAAATATTCAAGGGAATGGCTGCTGATCTCACAGAACAATTGTATGTTGGTGATGCTATTCTGTCGGTGAATGGGGAAGATCTAAAAGATGCAACACATGAAGAAGCTGTGAAGGCTTTGAAGCGGGCGGGGAAAATGGTACAGTTAGAAGGTATGTTTCAATCAATATGCATTGCTATTTTTAAAGTTTCATTTAAATTTTGGAAATTTCATTAGGCCGAGTTTCTCACAAAATTTACCTAGCCCCATTGCATTGGCTTAAAACTGGTCAGTTCAATTAGTTAAACAGAATTCAGCTAGCATTCTTAATTGATCCTAATTGTGACTAATAACTCACTGGTGCAGTGAAGCCGAAATAGCTACCACTTGACTGTTTCATTTTGTTGCAACATTGCATGTACATAGTTGATATGCAATAAAAAAATGTTGCTATGGAAAGTTGTTGAAAAACTACTTGACTAACTATCTATCTAATCTTAAAAATATTAGATGGGCACTGTGTACCAGTTGAAGTCGACCCCATCATCACTTAACATCAGGTGAGATTGCGATCAAATGTTTTTACCTATAAGTTGTAAAAAAAAATAATATGAATAAATAACACACCTGACTCATGGGGTGCCCTACTAACAATGAACTTTCATACATACCTAAGTAAAGATCATCCATTCTAATAATGCACGCCCCTCTACCTGCTTTCACCCACACAAGCAAATGAGGTGTATATATGCAATACATGACACCTGATAATTTTATTCGTCATTCAGTTTCCTGCGGAATATGAAAGTGACACTTTCATGTCTGGCGGGAAACTGAATAACGAATGAAATTGCTTGGTGGCATGTATTGCGTATATACACCTCATTTGCTTGTGTGGGTGAAGGCAGGTAGAAGGGCGTGCATTTTTAGAGTGGATGATCTCTACTAGATAATAGATATTAACAATCCATACCGTAATATTGTAATTACCTGCTTAATCTGTATTGTATTAGTATGCTATATGTACAGTACAACATCTTGCAAAGCAAGGCTAATTGAAATCTAAATTGACAATAATGATTTGAAGGGAAAATCAATTTTATTTGTGGTTCATTAGAGGACCACTAGGTAGCTTGTTGTCAACTGGACACATTCTAATTTCCAGCATGGAGCATGGATGGATAACACTCCTGTTTTATTAAGACTAGATTTCTAATGTCCATGATAAAAAAAAAACTGTTTGACCAAGCTTTGCTTGGTTGCTGAATCTGTATTGCCCCCAAAACCCTTGCATACCTGCATACCTTGCATTCTAATTTCATGAGAATCATTGCAGCCGTTTCTGAGATTCAGATTTTTCTATATTATTCAAGAATTGCTCATTTTAAGGCAACATTTCAAGTATTATCATTCAATTTTTTTTTCTATTATTATCATATAGTGGGTGCATACAGGCTGAATGGATGGATAGAATATCATCATTATCATTGCAGCTATAAAATTATTTGTTTGACTGGTTTCTATAGTGTGGTGCTGTTGCCTTGCCCAGTCCTTTGCACCCCTTTGCATCTACAAAAAACATAAATCTAAATATATATAACTCAAAGGTGACTGACTGACTGACTGACTGACATAGTGATCTATCAATGCACAGCCCAAACCACTGGACGGATCAAGCTGAAATTTGGCATGCAGGTAGATGTTATGACGTAGGCATCCGTTTATTTCTTAGGAAAGGATTTTGATCAATTCTACCCCCAAGGGGATAAAATAGGGGATGAAAGTTTGTATGAGATTTTCAAAGTAAACGAGCGCGAGCAAAGCCGCGGGATCAGCTAGTCTAATATGAATATATAATAGTTTTTTCTAAAATTAAGCTATATTGGCGACCTCAGTGGCGCAGCGGGCGAGAGTCCACCTGCGACGCAGAGGTTGTGGGTTCGATTCCCGCCTCAACAAATTTGTGTACGATCTGCAGAAATTTGTTCCGTCAGTCTGGGTGTTTCCTATGTATAATAAAAAATATCTATCTATGTAAGTATATAATGTATTAAATATATCAGTTATCTAGATACCCATAACACAAGCTTTGAGTAGCTTACTTTGGGGCTAGATTGTGCTGTGTGGATTGTACAGCATTATTTTTTTATTTATTTTTTTATATTTGCAGTAAAGTACTTGCGTGAGGTGACGCCTTACTTCCGCAAGGCGTCGATAATCAGCGAGGTGGGTTGGGAGCTGCAGCGTGGCTACATGGCGGAGGCGCCGCCGTCGCCGCCGTCGCCGCGCCACCGCCGCGCCGACACTCGCTACGTGCCGCTGCTGATGGCTTGCATAGCCAAGAACCTGCGCCATCACGACCCAGGTGAACTATCAACCTGGGGCATTATTCTCTATGACATAGGAGATTCCTTGCCCCAAACCGTGAAACGTCAAAACTTAATGTTGGGCTTTATTCTTTATGACAAGGGAGGTACTTTGCCCTGACCTTCCTGACCTGACTACACAACGTGATCTAAACGCAACCGCGATTGGTTTGGTCATAGTGAATAACGCCCCTGTTTCTTTTATTGTCGTATTAGTTGCGCCCCGCGGTTTCACCCGCGCAGATTTAAATCCCGGTATTCCCACGGGATAAGTAGTAGCCTATGTGTTATTTCAGACTGTAATCTCTGCCAAGTTTCATCCAGATCCGTTCAGTCGTTCCGGCGTGAAAGAGTAACAAACATCCATCCATACTCACAAACTTTCGCGCTTATAATATTAGTAGGATTGGAAATCGCTGTCATTGCTGCCACCAACCAAAAGTCCCGCTCCGCTGCTTTAAGGCACCGCGGCATGTCTGACTATCGAGATGGCTCTCAGTTTGATATTTGATTCCCATCCATCCGGTAAGTTGCTATTACACTATGGGAATCAAATGTCAAACTGAAAGCCATCTCGATAGCCAGGCATTAGCGTAATCGGGCCGCTAGGCTGGCTGGTGTGAGGTTAGCAGAGGGATAATGCACAATACACTCCACTGTGGGACGTCAGTGCAGATTTTACCCCCATGAATTAGAATTAGAAACGCTGTCGTATTTTTGTTGCGTACGTAATTGCCGAATTGTCTTTTTAATAATGAAACAATTTTTGTATCGACACATCAACTCTAAAGACACTTTAGTAGATGGCGTTGTTAAGAAACCGAGCAAAGCTTGGTCACCCAGATATTTATGATTATGAATAAGCCCTGGTATAGGTTGCGTCAACCAAAAAGAACGCTGGAAAACAGTGAAGGGGAAGAGTTTGCGCAAACAAAACACTTGCGCCATCACACCCCCTCCCCATCATTCCGGTTTTTGCGTGACGCGCACTATAACTAGTTTTTTTTATTGACATCTCGAAATGCCAATAACTTAATATAAAATTAATCTGTTGCTATGATTTTGTAACAACCATAATATATCTTTCACTATTGGTGTTGTTTGTGGTTACCCAGAGGAGCGTACCATAGAGATCTACTCTCCGGACGCGGTGCACGCGCTGGCCCTGCGCGCGGCGACGGCGGGTGCGGCCGGCGGCTGGCACCGCGCGCTGCACGCGTGCGCACGTCGCGCTGCGCGCGCTGCGCTCGCCCGCGCACGCCCGCGTCTGCGTCCGCTGCTCGGGGACGTGCGCTTCGCCGGCTGGCTGGCACGCCGTCCGCCGCAAGATCATGTAACTATACACTGTGACCGGCTTATGAAAAACGTTTTATGAGAATTAACGAATTTTAATTCTTTCTCTTGTCGGGTCGAAGGTCATGTTAATATTAGCTTTTATTGGAAATAAATAGATTTTATTTTATTTTAATATACACAGTTGACCGCTGATAAAAATGAGAATGAACGAATTTTATTTTTTCTTCGGTTCAAAAGTCGGCGGTTCAAAAGTCATATAAATTATAGGTTACATTGTTAACGGCTGATGAAAATTTTTTTATGAGAATTAACATATTTTAATTCTTATTGTCGGGTCATAGGTCTATATCAAACACGGCCTTTTTATTTGTTTTGTGCCGATGGTTTTGCTACAATTAGCAAACATATTTATAAATAAAAATGTTTACATGTTGTACAGATTAGCGCTTCAGGAGGATCTGATAGCTCGGACGACAGCGAAGGATGGCAGCCGACCTTTGTTGCAATTACGGATCGCGAACTTAGGTAAATCAAAAATATTTTTAGATGATTCAAATACATTTATTAAAAGTTTTAAGAACGTGTGCGTGAAAGTGAAGTAGGCATCTCCATATCAGGAGAGAGAGGCATCCCTATTGACGGGATTGAAGAAGCAAGATGGCTTCAACGTAAGAAAGCTATGAATCTCTGTAGTAAACTATTGTTCTGCAAAGAGTATTATTGTTCTGTTTTAAGTTAATATGTGTGCTCACTGCTCACAAAATGTAAATATTGAAAAATAATGTTTCTCAGTCAGTAATTTTGTGTAAATTTTATAAGAAATAAATGTTTTAAACCATAAAATATCTGTAAATTTTTATTTTATTTTATTTTATTTTATTTGGAAAACAAACAGTATGTAAACTGAATGTAACAACTTAAAAAAACTTAATACCAATTATATGTTTTCGCATATACAAATCTAAAAAGAAAGGTCCTTATTGACAAAACACACAGTTAAAATTTAAAATTAAACGTAAAAAAGTAGGTAAATAATAATAACAGCAAGCTATGACAAAACTGCAGCATTTTACATTTGTAAGTTCTAAAAAGGTTGATACACAGCCATACCAAGCAAAAAAATGGATAATAATTCGGCTCTAACAATACTTACATAAAATATTTCAGATTATATGAAGCAGCTCCGTGGTCGGGCGAGGCTTGGTGCGCGGCTTCCGAGTGCTTCAGCTTGGCGGCGACGCGGCTCGCGTGGTGGCGGCGCGCTGGCGGCGGGGGAGGTAGCGGGGGTGGCGGCGGCGGCGGAGGGGGGGCCGCGGCGCTAGGCGTGCGCGCCGGCACGCCCGCCGGGCTCGCAGTGCGCGCGCTGCGGGCGGACACGCCGCACGACCTGGCCGCCGTCGCGGGCGCCTTGGTGGACGGCGCGCATCACGCAGTGCGCTCGCAACCAGAGTTCACCTTCAGTAAGTATGCGGTGCTTGGCAGCTGGCCGGTAATACTTCCGCCAATCCCTCGTCATCTCACGAATAGCGCTTTAGTTTACCACAAGAGTAGAGTATAATATTCTCTTTCCTGGTGCGTTATTCAGTATGACTAATCCAAATTTTACTTTTTAGTCTATATATTTTTTTGTGTAACCTTGTGCCACATAAATAAATTATTATTATTAATTAATCGCGTTTGCCTTTAGATCTCGTTGTATCACACGAATAGGGCAAATTATCTCCTATGTCATAAATAATAAAGACCAAGATCACGTTTTGACGTTACTCGGTTTGGAGCAAAGAATCTCCTATGTCATAAAGAATAATGCCTCTGCTTCTCTTATAGTTATGTGTGTTTGCAGGATGTCGTTTCCGCGGCGGGTGCGCGCGGCTGGCGCTGGGCGCGGGCGGCGTGTGCGTGTGGGAGGGCGCGGGCTCGCTCGGACGCGGCGGCGCGCGCGCGCTCTACCGCCGGCCGCTGCACGCGCTGCGAGCCTCCGCCGACGACGACACCTGCGCGCTGTGGCTACACTTCGCGGACGACGACACCGTGGTGAGTGCCGCCCGACTGTCTCTAGCTGCTGTATCAGTAACGTACGGCAGCGCTATCTGGAAACATTGGGAAACGTTTCTGATTAGAAACATCAGAGTCGGTCTTTTTAGTTTTTATGCAAACAAAACAAGATCAATAGACTATACTGACGTTTCCGTTTGTTCAGATTCAAAACATTCAAAAACGGTTAAACTGTATGTTTGAGAGTTGGCGCAGCCGGAAGGATAAAATTTGCAGGCTCGTCGTCGTTTTGCAGAGTTAACCAGTGAAATTTATAGAAATCAATTTCGATCACAATCATACTCAACAAGTCCGTTTTTATTATTATTATTTTTTATTATTTTTATTATTAACACACACACATTATAGAAACACAGAACAGGGAAGTTAAAAAAGAAAATGAAAATAAAACAATGAAAAAAGGATGAGGTAACAAAAATAAACTAAATAAGTCATATTGGTCCTGCTCTGTGCCTGGTGAGGTTAAGTTGGTACTATCTCAGCATAATGCTACCCCTTGCATGAACCATGAAAGAGGTAGCGCTGGTTTTCAGACAGAACCATTAAAAGGAGGAGAAACTTGGGCGGATCTAACTAAGCTAGGCAGGTATAACATAAATGAAATATACAAGTACACTGGCACATTACATACAAGGCTAATTAGAAAAAGTTAACAATAAAATAAGAAAATAGTGGATATTCTGCAGTTACATATAAACCTACAAATTTAAAACAATATCCAGGTTAACAACCATTAAATAAAAATATAATAAATACAGTTTATGATAAATTACACATTAAAACAGTTGATGGTAAGAAACAAAATAATCAGAATGATTGAGGAAGAGAAAACAAACAAACCAGCAGGGAAGAGCGGAAAAAATGAGTGCACGCAGCGAAGGGTGAGATATACTACGGAGATTCCTTCTGAACGGATAAAAGATGTTTTTTGAGTGTTAACTTAAAAGTGTTTACTGTGAGCTTAGCACGCATTGGTGGAGGCAAATCATTCCAGCACCGAGACGCTGCAAATCTGAATGATCCACGAAAGGCAACAGATTTGTGTCTCGGTGTAAGAAACACGTGAGTACCTGCTCTTCTTGCATTATGACAGTGATCATGCGCCCACTGAAACTTATCAAACAGATAAGCCGGAACTCCACCACCAATGACACCAAATAGTAGGGTGGCGAGATGAAGCTGTCTACGAGATTTCATTTTCAGTAAGTTTGAAGAATTGAGATAGGGAGTGACGTGTGCACGGGGAGGAATATTAAAACAAAATCTTGCAACAGTCCGTCCACTCGTACTCCACAATGAATATCGAGACTTCACAATCATCCTACCTCATACGTTCGTTATCCATGCAATTTTACCTGGCGTAGCCGACAAGGCATTTTGCACGGCATGACATTAGATGTTTTTGTAAATCTGTTCTATTTGGCTACTTCAACGTTTTCACTACATCTTTACTCTCATCTTATACAGGAGCTGGAAATGGAAGGCAGCCCGAAGCCGGCAGTTTTCATTCTGCACAATCTCCTGTCAGCGCGCGTTCACTCGCTACCGGGAGAGCCGGCTACGAATCCCCTATAACCATTAGAATAGATGAGAATCGCTAGTTTCATGGTAGGAAATACGTACTAAAGGAATCGTAAACTTTTACTCGTATAAAAGTCCGGCCTAATATTAGTATCTTTAGACACGGTTTTGCATGCCTTTTTCTATCTTCTGAGAATAAAATAAAAGGAGAAACCGAACTGAGGTTAAGCTGGACTTTTGAAGAAGTATATTGTGGAAGTGAAATGGGCAGCTGTAATGCTGTAGATTTTTATTGTATGGTGGAAACTTGAGCTTTAGTCAATGTTGCATAAAGCTGAAAAAGCTGCTTGTTATCTACCGACAGTGTATGGCAGCGCTGGAAAGAATACAACTAGTTTCAAGTGTATACTTAACCTTACGAAAACTCGAAAATGTTCATCGTTTTTCTGGTTGTGGAAGAAGCTTTTTGAAGTAGTCCTTTTTAATTAAGTAGGTACATTGATCTAGGTAGATACAATAATCGGTTGATATTTTAATCGATTTGAACTTTAAACTTTACGAATTCATCTCGAACTAATAATATATTGAAATGTGTTCTTTACAGCAATCGAATAAACTATACATAATTTAAACTATATTTCCCTCATACATAGGTTAAGTTTAAAACAAGTTTTCATGGCCTAAATATTTGAGTATAGCTGCGAGTAATGTCTATTTCAGTCTTTGTTTAGCGTGACAACATTAATTAGTTATTTTACCTACGATAACTTTAGCTTTGGAAATATAACGATCTAAGAAAATTATAATATAAACTACCTTTGTTCTAGAACTAAACTGAATTGTGACAAAAAAAAATTGGTCATTAGATGGTTACCACATAACGTCGTGGGCCATCTGCTTATTCCATAAGCTAGTTGTATAAAAATATGTTCATAATCATATACAAAAAACACTGAACAAAAACTATATAGAATGTTATAAAGATGTTTTCCCAATACATCCAATAATCGGGATATTATTGTCATTGTCCTGTAAAATTTTATGTTTAACGACATTAACTTTCAGATTAGCTATCAGAGCAAAAAATCATTATTATTATGTATATCAAAAATTACTTTTACATTACTGCAGATACAAGTTTGAGTAAATGATTTCTCAATTCTCAACAAAACCATATCACGCTCGAAAAGCAATATCAATGAACGAATCAAATGAATTTACCTACACTTTAATACTTTACATTCCAAACGAAAAGTACCAATAGGGTAAAAAGGACAAAAATATGCAAAAAAATGTTTTGCTAAGCGCCATTGCGTAATATTTAATATAATAATCTATTACGCACCTCGCGATTTGCAGCTTATAATAGCTTAGCGAAGCAGGTTAATTATAGCTGGTAATTATAATTATGACTTAGGTAATTCCTGATATGTTGTTTTATATGGTATACCTAACAAATTAAATCCTTAGTCGTTTTTTTGAAATTCAGCGTGTTATATTCAATCAAGCAAAAAAAGAAAAAGACATCTAAAAAGTTTTTCCGATAATCACTAAAGAAAAAAATATTAGTTCCACGAAACTTTCGTCTCCAGGCGTGCTGGGGATGTCCAGCTTAGTGCAATATGCTTTCTTAGTTTCCAAGATTCTGAAGGATGTCTAAGAAGGATTTTCGGAGGCACACTTAAAAACATATAACATTTGGGTCATGTTAAAACCATACATATGTATTATTTAATTATTATTGATTAGTTTTTATTTTTCAAAAACAATGCTAAGTATATTTAATTGACATAAAAATGTTTGAAATATTACTTTCTTATGACTTTATCGATAGGTAGGTACGGAAGAGGTCGAAAAGAAAGGACAAGTTTTAAGATGCGTGTTTTATTTGTATAGTAGGTTTTTAGGTAGTGTTTAAAATGTGAAAGTGTCAACGATCTTCCAAAGAATCTCCGTTATTTGAACAAGTTGATAGATGGAATAGCTTTATACAGTAATTATTGTATAGTAAAATAATGTTATAGTATTGGATAAATTCTTTCTACCAATCGCAGTTATTTATGTTAGTAGTGCCTGTTTCACTAATTTTGAGTTACGCTATTTGTTTGATAAAAATATTTTTGTCGCTACTTTAAAATCGGTTAAAACAAAAAACAATATTTTTATTTGATGAATAAAGTTACTTGGACTGTCATAGTTACTACATAAAGTTATTTAGCTTAATAATGTATGTAGTAAATAACAGACTTGCTTTATTAGCCGTCTCATTCATAAACGGCTATTTAGCTAAAATTATGCACTCGTTCTGTCATTTTGGAACTGTTCGGGTAAATAAAAAAACCAATGAATTTAATTAATGAGTCGTTTATGAAGAGAACTGTAATATATATATTATGAGAATATCTGTTATTATATATTATGTAAAGACTTTCTCAGACTGTATGTTTAATGTTTTGTTTTAATTTGCATTAAATTTAATATAAAACAATATTAAAATAAATAGGTCTAAGTTTCCCATAACATTGTGAATACGTAGCTTTAGTGCGAATGAGTGGCAATATGCAAAGTGATATCAATTTTACAGTAAAATATTTATTTTAATACCAATTTCATACAACTTTGTAGATGACAATGTTTATACTTGGTGTAGGTGACGTATTGTTAGTTTTATTATCTTTTAACATACAAATGACTGAATAACACTCAATTTACATTATATTCATTATATTAGTTTTATGATAGCACTTCTATTAATACCAAGTAATATTTTATTGCCTTCGGATGCTTTCACCAGTATTTCGTATTTTGATATTCTTTAGATATTTTCTAGACCTCTTATTGAATCTGAAATAAAGTTTTGAAGTTTTTGAAATATCTGCAATCCATTCTTGGAACTTACTGTAAATTTTTGGTAATAATTAATTCTTAAAGGTTGCCATATCAATTTATTGTAAGACTAACTCTAAGATATATTATCTTGTAATCTCTTAGAATTTCTACTGATGACTACATTCTTTTATATAAATCAGTTGTAAGTACTAATACTAACATTTCACTATACATACTTTTCTCGAATCTAAGTAGTGAATACTCATATTTTTACATAGTTCAAGGTTAACTCATCGAAATGATCTATTAACTTTACTTTCCTTCGATCTTATTTGTAGGGGTTTTCTGTCTTCTGTGCCTGTAGTTTGTTTTTTGTCTTTTGTTTTATTTGTCGTCAGGCCGAATTTCGTAAAGAGCAACAAGAGTTCTCAGGAGTCATTCCCGTTCGGTAACAACCCGTCGACGACTGGGAATAAAAAGTTTCCATCGTTCATGACGAACGCTAATGACAGTTTTTTTGATTACGTAAGAGGAATAACGTTGTGCCATTTCTAGATAAAAAAATCTAACCCAACTAATTTAGCCCAGACCAAGAGTAGCGTTCGTCAACACTGAACGAGTGGAACTTTTTATTCCCAGTAGTCAACAGTGTTGACGACGGTTTGTTACCGAGCGGGAATGACGCGTTCTCAGCACACTCTAGTCTCCATACAAATCCGGCTTGATGATACAGAAACAAAAAAAACAAAACTCGAGACATCGGGTACTGATCGGATCACGGTTTTAAAGTATCGTATGGCTTAGTATCAAATTAACGCAACACGTTCTTGAAAACAAGACGTTTCTCTATTCAATTATAATTCTATATAGATGACAAAATTTTGTTACATTCCATTCTCGTGTTATAATTGTATATTTGATTTTATAAATAAGTAATTTTTATTTAATTCTAGATTCGATACAGAATCTTCTCACGCTACTAACCAAATATGTTACCTATTGTGGAAGCCGTTGCTACAATATTTGACTAAACTGTGTGTCTGACTAAAATTGTTCGAGTAGATTTGCTTGTTTGTAGTTATAGTGGAGACAGCTTATAACGATAACTTATTGGTTGCAAAACACACGAATACACTAAGATAAAAATACATTCCATCATTTTGGTGTAGATGGATGTACCTAGTGATATTCTGTAAGCAAACTTACGAAGAGCTTCATCTAGTGGTTCCGTGCTCGCTTCAATCACGAGCTTCAAACTTTTCTTTTTTTTCTGTAAGGTCAATGGGGTCAAGTCAAAGGCATTAAAAAGGTATAGTGTGAACTAAATATCTGCCTTACAAAATTCTCGACACAAATTTTCCGTTACATATATTATCTTTACCTTGTATATACATTTACTGGTTGATACAGGTGACACAGTAAGTTATTAATATGTATATCTGTTTGTACGAAATTTTGAAACTGAAAACTAAATTCTTCAGAATTCTACTCAATACCTTTATTGCTTACACATGGTTTAGTTCACGTACAATGTTGGGTCTACTAAATTGTAGCAACGTTTCCGACACTTCAGGAGTATATCTTTGTATGTTTTATATTATATAGTGCTTAGCAGTTTCGTTGAAATTTGTAGTCAATCACATTGTTATCATCAGTCAGTAGCTGGAAAATGTCGTAATCAACATTAAGATGCATTAAACAACGAAGAAAGTTATTTCTGTTTTATTTATCGTACCCAATGTATTTCAAGACGTTTAAATTGTTGCGACACCAGACAGGTAATCATTTTTATTTTATATGTTTCGTTTAGTTTGGTCCTTTAAAAGCCTTTTAAGGTTTTCCGTACGAAGTCCGCTATTTCGAGAAGTAAGTTAGGACTCAATGCATCCGACATATAAATACCGTAATTAGGTAGGTATACCTCTACTAGAGCTAAACTATCTATAACAACCTTTAATTAATTCAAACTTGCTGAGTACACTAAAACGAGTCTATTCCAACAAAAACTAGTAATTTTCTTAGCAATCAAATGATATGAATAAAAAATAAGAGGATGAAGTTAACAACGAACTAAACCTAACTAACTCGTCGATTCATTAGGTCGAGTGACTGGATCGCTGACCGGTGGAGAGCCCCTTCATTCTTCTTCATAGGCTTATCAAAACCCTGCAGTAGTGCACCCAAGCTAATTGGTACCTTATAGCGTGGTGTTAAGGTTCAATTTCTAGCCGAGCCTATATCAATAGCCATGTCTGAGCTATTGTCTCGCCTTCCTATTGAAAAGTTGACATAGAACGAAGCTCTCCTATTACCTACCTACGTAGCATAGATATAGATCTACATATTTGTCCAGGCAGTCAGAATAAACATGCAGTTTAATTGGAATTGGCTGAATCCGTTTCGACTAGATTTCCAAGTCGATTCAAAGCTTAAAAACACTAGCCGATAGCCATTATTTTATCGATTAAACTATATTAACGCTAGCAATCCGCCTGCGCGCCCCTGCTTCGCACGGGTGCACATATCATGCATGTATTATACATATAAACCTTCTTGAATCACTCTATCTATTTAAAAAAAACCGCGTCAAAATCCGTTGCGTAGTTTTTAAGATTTAAGCATACATGGGGATATGGGACAGAGAAAGCGACTTTGTTATACGAAACAGCCGATTGGGAGGTCTACAATAAAGTTCTCGAGTTCGTAAGTAGCCAAGATCTGTCGATCTGTCTGCATCGAGATCTCGATAGTTCAAAGAGTTTTACGTGTTGAGTTACTGAAATGTGACTGCTACGAGTATGTGCTACGCCGTAGGAGCTCTACGAGGCCTCAATGTTGTTTGCGTTTTATTTGTATTTTTGGTTTTGTTGCTATTTTTATTGAAATTCACAAATATTTTTGTTTATCCAGGAATAAATGAATATGAATATTTTATAAAATTACGTAGATTTCTTTAATATCCCGATAGTCCACCCTATTAAAGAAATAAATTTTAAACGGTAACGCTAATCATGACCTCTCGCTGTATTTGAGTTGTATACAATTCTTCATCTCTTCTCTCTTATATTTAAGGTCCTATACGAAATGTTAATATCATATTTAACATTTCGTATAAGACCCAGTAAACACATCCCCTCCACTGTTTTCTAGCGTTATTTTTGGTTGACACGCCCTATACTGTAACAAGCACAGCATTTTAGAGAGCTGAATCTGAAATCTTATTAAAATTTTTAAGTATATTGTCTACTGCCGTATTTTTACAGCCTTCACTGCGCACACCGTTGTACAATACCTGCATTATATAGCTTGTTACATTTAATATGCAAAACAAAATACAATAAATCTTCCTACGCGTCGTGGAGATGCATGGAGTCTGTCCTCTGAACTAGAGCCAGCCGAGCGAAAAATTGCAGTGGCTTCGGCTACCTAACAATGTAGGTAAGTAGGTACGCCTTCATAAGGCAGGCAATATACAAAAACAAAATATGGATGGATTCTTCACACTTAAAAATCCGAAAATAGTTTTTTTATAAAGTAGGTACCTTCATAGGTAGCTTTAAAAGTAGATGGTGTCCTGGAAGTCCTTGAGCGCAAGAACCGCTGACTAGCTCGGTTTCTGAAAGCACGATCAACACTAATCGACTGTCAAGTCACTTGCTATTTCAGTTTTTACTTCAAATTAGATAGAGATACCAAGTGACTTGACAGCCGATTAGTGTTGATCGCGCTTTCAGAAACCGGGGGTTAGTCTTCAGTCTGAATTTATGACATTACACTTTTTGACCCGGTATTCCCACGGGAAAAGTAGCCTAAGTGTTATTCCAGACTAGGATGTATCTCTCTGCCAAGTTTCATCCAGATCTGTTCAGCCGTTCCGGCGTGAAAGAGTAACAAACATCCATCCATCCATCCATCCATACTTACAAACTTTCGCGTTTATAATATTAGTAGGATTTGTAAAAGATGCCTTAATCTAAGCTTTATTTAACCAAAATGTAACTGACAGTAAAAGCCTTCGCGTCTAATGTTATGAAATTAAGCAGCATAATTATTAATGAAATTAAGCCCTTAACTTCGGTCTGCTTCGAACCCGTCTCGGTGGGGCAAAGGTAAAGGTGACGTCGGTACCTTCGCAACCTTTTGTCTGTGGTTTTCACGATTATTGTGGCTTTCGTTTTAAAAAAATATTTATTTATTATTTATAAATAAATATATAAATAAATAATGCTGGACAATCCACACAGCACCATCTAGCCCCAAAGTAAGCTACTCAAAGCTTGTGTTATGGGTACTAGATAACGAGATATTTAATACATTATATACATACATAGATAGATGTTTTTTATTATACATAGAAAACACCCAGACCAACGGAACAAATTTCTGCAGATCGTACACAAATTTGTTCCGAGGCGGGAATCGAACCCGCAACCTCTGCGTCGCAGGCGGACTCTCGCCCGCTGCGCCACTGAGGTCGTCATGTTCCAAGGCGGGAATCGGAATATGACTGAAAACCAGCGCTGCTTGGCAAGGTAGAGAATATCTACTTTGTTAATTATCGAAAGCTGAGTCAGGGCCTTTTTTGCGGAGGATGGCTCACAGGGGGGTTTTTAGTGGGTTCGAGCCCCACATACCCCTTCCGTCACCCCCATGGCGGAAGGCATTTTCCCCTTCAATAAAAAAAAAAGGCCTTTTTGGTACGCTCTCTCTCCCTCGTTACCACACGTTTTGCCTTTCGCGTTAGCGTTCGCGTTGCCACGATAAGCTGAGTGTAAATGCAGCATAAGAGAAAACAAGGCCAAAAATAGCGGTGTTAACTTTTCATCCTCCCCTCTGATTGCTTAGTACCATGTGCTAACTCCAGATTCTTTGACGACGTCTAAGAGGGATAGTCAGAGGTACGTCCAAATATTACATTACATTTGGCAGCCAAATGTAATATTTGGACGTACCACACACACACATTTTGATTTCACGATGTTTTCCTTCACCGAGCACGCTGGCACTATTTTTCGATAGGAAAATCTATTGGTGCACGAACGGATTCGAACCTGCAATTTTACGATCGAAAGAATCACTCCCACTAGACCAACGTTGGCACCAGGTGCATTTTACTAGCTTCAGAATAAAAATATATGTACAATTTGGATCATTCCCGAAATCCCCACTAAGAAATCCCCACTGGTGGGGATTTCAATATTTTTTTCCTTTAATCCCCACTGACTACGTCGTAGCATGCTACGGCGTAGCAGTGGGGATTTGAGGAACTTATTTTCCTCTAATCCCCACCAAGTCATGAAGTCGCTATTATATCACTTTTTTAACATTAATATTATTATAATGAAAGTCTAAGTTTAGTTCTTATTATCTTTTATTAAGTCTTTCTATATAATAATAACCTATAAATCCAATAGTCTCATTTCTTGCCTAATACAACATAATTTAATAACCATGAGTATTGAATACTTATTTTATTATACGTCTATTCCTGGCTCGCTTCCTTTCAAGATAATGAATGCAGTACTTACCTAAGGGGTAAATTTTGATGAGAAAAAATAAAAGAATAAAATTGTATCAATAATAAACTCTTTTAATTATCATTCACTGAGGATAAAATATTAAATGTTTTTTACAATTTTTAACAAGACAAATAAACAATTACGAGAAAATGTGTTTGTTTATTTATTAATGAATCTTGAATTAGTACCTACTTGGTACTGGGAGATCTGAAGGGATATCTACCGTGCCTGGGGATCAAAGTCGTGAAGCTGTTTCAGTTTCAGTTTCAGTTTATTTATTAAAATAGCAGACTCTAAATTGTTACAAATAAAAATCACATCATATTGTACAATAATTAACAAGATTACCTATAAAAAACTTCAACAATCGGTGATCATATTTTTTTATAAAAGTATTAGACTCTTAAACTTACAAACATTAAAAACTAAAAATCACACCATATTTTACAATAATTAACAAGTATAAAAATCGCAAATTCAACAATCGGTAATTATATGTTTTTTTTTTTAATAAAAATGTTAGACTCATACACTTATATTAAAAATACACATAATATATTAAAAAGTAAAAATCACATCATATTTTACAATAATTAACTATATTACAGTTCTCGCAACAGATCTAGGCATTCGTGAAGTTAGATGTTAGCTGTCAAAAATGGCTTTAGTGTCACTACTTAAGGTTGTAAATTGTCTGCCGCGCAGCCAAACGGCTAATTTCACGAATGCCTAAATCCGTTGCGAGAACTGTACAAATATTAGAAACTAAAAATCACGTCATATTTTACAATAATTAACAATATTAAAAAAATATTAACAATTATTGCATTGATTTATTGCAACAAAATATACTTACGTTTATGGTTACAGATCCACGGCACTATTCTTTTTTTCGAAGCACACACTCCCAGATACTAGCACCACTTTTGTATTGTTTTTTTAGGCAATATTGATGTCCTGCTCTCACCAATATAGTAGCACTCAACTTTTTTATAAACTTTAGCTCGTCACCGCTACCAGACGAACTAGTTGCCATTTTAGTCTAACACATACGAAGATTTAAACCAAACTGATAAGAAATTCGGGGATAACTATCTGCCTAAACAGGACTAGACAATGCAGTAAACTTTAGGTACGTTTCGGCCAATCACAAGCCAGTATTGTCATTGTCAGGTTGTCCCATAGAAGGTTTTAAGCAATAAACCCTTTTGTCTAATTGACCAATAATGAGGTCAAGTGTCAAGTGTCAACGGCTGTCAAGTGTTATCAATAGATAAGCTGTCTGGTATGTTCTATTGTTATGCGGTGTCTTTCATTGATGTATTTTGGTTCGATGGAAACCAGTTTTTAAACTGCAGCTGCAAATATTTTTAGACTTTTAAAACAATGGCATGCATAGTGTGCTTTCGAATATTTTCTTATGTGCCTATAGAAAGACTCGATGAAACTTAATCAGAACTAAACTTGGACTGTCATTATAATAATATTATAATGTTACAAAAGTGATATAAAAGCGACTTCATGACTTGGTGGGGATTAGAGGAAAATAAATTCCTCAAATCCCCACTGCTACGCCGTAGCATGCTACGACGTAGTCAGTGGGGATTAAAGGAAAAAAATATTGAAATCCCCACCAGTGGGGATTTCTTAGTGGGGATTTCGGGAATGATTCTACAATTTCAACAGCGCGCTATCAAGACTTTTGCTACTAAGCAAAACTTTTGTAATAAGAACCTTAATAATAGATAGATAGAAAACGTAATTGTATATTTTCTTAAATAGGTACCTATATATTTATAATACGCAATATAACTCAGAGGATTAGGGTTCACAGAATGGATACTGTAGGTATCCATTCTGTGAACCCTGTGAGGGTAGAAGATGTCGCGGCCACCGAAGGAAGCGCTGGTAAGACGGATTGGACCCTTTTACAGCGAGTGGGTGGAATGCATGAATGATCGAGGGGAGTCCCCATATCTTTAACCTACTGCGGTTAAAAAACACACTTCACTATTACACTACACTACATAGTACAAATATTAATGTATAACACACCAAATGCTTGTTTTCCGTCGGTGTTGAACCCACGTTGAACCCACCATGTACAGTGCATTAAGTCGAGTTACTACTACAGTTTGGCAATTCAAATATTCAGTCAGAAATGTATCAACTTGCATTTATTCAGGCTACTTTAGTCAGAAAATTATTACGTTAGTATGATGTTACATTACAATACGTTTGAAGTGTATAAAACTTGTCTGCTACGACTACGCCCTACGGCGTAGCAGCTCTACGAGTTTTCGCTGTTCGTTACTTCGTTCTACTTTTCGATCAAGAATTAGAAGTTTCTACTGCTGTTTTATAAAATTATTAGGTTCTACCTGCGGCTTTGCTTGCGTATCAATAGAATCTCTATTAATCGGTAGTAGATTTGTTTTCTGTGCTGATAGTTGAGAGTTCCATACCAACTAAGGGCAATGTGTCATGAATGTAGGTTGGTGGTTGTCCTGTGTCTTGTTTGATAGTTTTCACACATAATACAATAAGTTTATAATAAACAAATATAAATTGGTTATGTAAGTAATTTAACTGTAAAATACCTAATATTTTCCCAAAACTTATTCATTATCAAAACTCCGAGAAACCATAGTTAATTCGAATAATACCAAACGTCCAAAGCAGATTTCCGCTAATCATTCTAAAACAGAAGCCGAGGACGTTTTAAAGTAGATTTATAGACCGGATGGAGTTCCGTGAAACCCATGAATACCTACTATAGTACTTACATAATAGAGCGACGAAATATAAGGAATAATTCATACGATACAACCGTTAGTGCTGAAGATTCTTAGGTGTAAAGTCAAGCCAACTTGACTTAGTTTGTCTGACCGACTAAAACAAGATTAATTTGTTTTGCCCCACTTCTTGGCAAAACTGAGCAGTATATAGATGATCCCAGAAACAAAATTAGGTTAGATATGTAGTAAAAATTATCAATGTGGTTTGACTGGTTTATTTGTTCTGTATTCGATTTTTGACATGTTGAAATATGTCTCAACTGTGGTTGCGGTAGAGTAAATATAGATTGCAATTATCTAAAAAGGCTCGGTTAATCCAGGTACTCCAGTCCATTCAGTCTAGTCCAGTCTACCAAACCAAGTCCAAAAAAATGAAGAAACATACGGCGTTATTGTTATCGTTTTTGTAAGTCTATTTTTACAATAAAACTTCAGCGTCCATTTTACAATAAAACTACAGCGTGGGGCCAATCCGATGTAGTGGTATAAAAATTGTTCCTGCAAACTCAGGTAGCAGTACTCAGCTCAGGTAGCTATTGTTACCCTTGCAAAAAATATTTGGTCCAGAACAAAATCACCTAATTTCAATTGCTCAGTGTATCGGCCTGTTTTAATAGCCGTGCTGTACTTATACCTATAGTAGAAGTTTAATTTACTAAGAAGTAAAGATAGAGAAAGCGGACAGGACATCATACTAAGTAGAACTTAACTACATTTCGTTTGCTCTAGTTTTTCATATGGGTAGGGTACCCATGATCTGATATGAAATGTCCATTATTATTTTTATCCTGCCTTTATGCCACTTTACCATGCTTGGTGATTATACTGTTTCTTACAACTGTCGTTTAACCTGTGTAAACTTACCTTGCTATTTTATCACTTAACATAAAGAATATGTAACAAAAATTCTCTATTTTCTAGTTGCAAGTTTCAAAGAAGAGCAAAAAATATTTTTTCGACTATAGAGAAGAATTCCAGTAAAATGGCAACTGACTCGCGTGTGCTCATGCTTGCAATATATTATTTTATTTGAACATGACTGTGGTTGATGTATTTCCAAAATAACTTGCGATTCTACAAGAAAGTAAAATGATTCAGTTCTCAATAAGCATAGTTGGAGCCTTCAATTGGAACGTGCTCAAGTAAGGTCGTTAGCAATCCGGCATAAGAGTCCTACTCGAGTTTTGAAATTCCTTTCCGATCGTGATTACCTGGTGCTAAAGAAACGGGCAAGAAGCCACTGCGTCACAGATAGTGTTAGCAATTACCTTTACAAAAGTCTCACTGAAATTTAAGTCAGTATAATACAAAGCCTGAAAAAAACTGAAGAAGTTGGTATCGAAAATCAGGTAGGTATATATCAATTATATAGAGTAACAAGTGTATATAAAATGGATAACCCCACCATTATTATATTAGTTGGCAGAATTAGGGTTTATTATGTAGATAAGTTTTATAATTATGTAGTTTATGATGTAGATTAGTTTTGATATGAGAGAGTTGTATTGTTTTATATGAGGACTGTGTGATCATTTTTCAATTAAACATTCAGCGACAAAGCCCTTAAAAAAATGAAAAAAAAAGGTGCGGAACAAACATGTGGAACAATGTCACAGTTCGATTTGTTTTTTTATGAATTCTATTAATGCAGGGTCCCATCACGATTCAGCCTATTTCATATTGCTAGTAGATCTAAAGTGACACACTCCTGGGCTGTGTGACGTTCGTGACTTAATTAAACGCAGACAAGAATGGTCCATCATTTGGCTCTCGACCGAATTGGGCTTTGTGAGAAAAGTGCTTGAGATGCGTCTCTTCTAACGGCTTTTGCAACCTCCTCAAACCAAAAGAATGTTTTTTGACTCACTTGAAAATTTACTTATTTGGATGTTTTGTTTATTATTTGGGAAATATATTACATTTTTGTTCAAATAGATGTTTGGTTATGGACGAGACTTATGTATTTAAATTGTACCTTATCCGTGGGTAAAATGCAAGTTCAAAATGTTTTTTCTCTGAGTGTCTGTCTTATTAGATCTGATCTATTAGTAACTTATAAATCGTAAATGTAACGATATTTTGTTAAAGTAAAATCAGATTTTACAAGCGTTTTCAACTCAGAGGTATTATAAATATCCTGGCTGTCACGTCGGCTTTCCTTTGGTTTAGAATCGCGCCTGGATGAGGGAAAAGGCACATCTAAGATTTGTATCGAAAACCCTCTGTCAGGACGCCATCGTGTCGGTGTGAAACTACCTTGAAAAAAGTTTATCTCATTTTCGTTATTGTGCAAAAAAATTACATTTGTGATGCAGATATATTGTTTATGGTACCAGGTACATATTTTGGTGTTGAGGTTTGTTTAGTTCAGTCAGACAAAAAACAATGAAACAATTTAAAATAATAACACGAAGACTAAAAATGTGACTTGTATTTCAAAGTGAAAAGGTTTTATTTAATTGAATCACAAGTATCACGTTTGCTATATTTTACAAATTGCATAATTTAAAAACATCACACTCAAAAGTTTCATCAATGCCTCAAAACTATTTACCTCAATTATTGCTTTTTGCTACAGCAACTTACTTGTAATGTCAATAAATATAAGTTGTTTTAGTTATGATCTAGACTGTTTATTTATTTTTATTTTTTTGGTCAATAGTTTTTAATTTTTATACCAAAAAAATAAATAGCGGCCTTTTTACTTTGAGTGATTGCAGTGTAGGACGCGCAAACTGGTACTTAAAACTAACTAGCGACCCGCCCGCACGCCCCGCTGCTTCGCACGGGTGCACATATCATGCATGTATTATACATATAAACCTTCCTCTTGAATCACTTTATCTATTAAAAAAAACCGCATCAAAATCCGTTGCGTAGCTTTAAAGATTTAAGCATACAAAGGGACAAGGGGACATAGGGACAGAGAAAGCGACTTTGTTTTATACTACTTAGTGAAGTAAACAGGTTAATAAAAACTAAAGAAAACTCATTTAGACTTACTCAGTGAATTCATGAAGTCGACCAATTTGGAACAATATAAGAAACGAACCTAACTTAATTAGGTCACGAACGAGACGGTGTCGAACATGACCACCATTATAGAGCCACTTATTCCTTTACAGATCTCAGCTCTTGCCATTGCACATGACGCGTTGACAAGAACGAGCTCAGTAACGACGACTAACTTAAGAATTCTAGGAATCAGGCGTTCAGAAAGTTCTTAATTAGATCGCTGTTCTTACAGTACCTAACAACTCGGCATGGAAAGCTTTGCGCCCTCGTTAGCGATCCATTTTTATATCAGGTACCTACTTTATTATACCATTATTAATTGTATCATCACGGGTGAGTAGGTATATGGATTGGCGCATTAGCATTGCTATTTGCCATTGGCGTGACATTGCCCATGATTGACATTGCATTGTCTTGGGTAACATGGGGAAGCTTCCGATCGGCACGGATTTGGATCAGTTTAGCTATCTAGATCATTCGCAACGGTCTGTATTTTCTACATTTTGTAAATATGTACTTGTATTCATTGTAAATAAATTGTAACGTTTATTTAGATATTGTTTTTTTACCATATTGTTTTATTATGTAATAGTTATTTCGTAGTTAGGTTACAAGAAAAAGTTACCTGACATCGACTTTTAAAATAAATATACTATTGCAGTTGCCGTTAACTGCCAAGAACTGTCCATTATAACATGCCAAAGACTCAGATTCAAAATAATTACTTGTCATTTTGTTCACGAAATGTTGATTTAATTTTTATGCTAATTTCGGGAAGTTTACCTTGGCCGACGAAATTGCAGAACTTTTTTATTGTAATTGCTGTACGTTAGATCAATATTCTTGACGAGCGTTGAACTAAAAATGTGTAACCAAGTAGGTACCTATCGGTATCAAGAGATCTGAGGAGATATCTATCATGCCTGATGATTATACTCGGGATGATTTTTTTAATTACAATTATAAAAAATTGAATAAGACAAGGCACAATAGCGTATACGTATATAAGTATATCTGTTGCTTAGTTTTGTCACATTAAGAATCGCCACAGACTAGATAAATTAATAGTAATCTTGAGGTGAAAAAATTTACCTTTAACGTTTAAGTTACACCATCATAGCGAGCATAATTTCTTTTCACGGCTTCTGATTAAAAAATCTTTGTAACTTTATGAACGTTTCGTAGAACTTGCAATTGAATAAGAGTGTAAGCGTTGAATGAGACTTAATTTTATTTTAAAAGACATTAAAACTTGCTGTCAGGAGTGAAAAATAATCTGAAGTAGAATTATTGCTCACAAGATGATCCGCGAGATAGGCTCTGTGGATTACAGCCTAGGGGAGAGGCACGCTTCTACTGAGATTTTTATGAGATAAATTGTGCTTCGTGTTAAAATTATGAAATTTCTGTACTTTTCTTGTATTTTGAAAAACCTCAAAAGGGTTCTTAGTCTAGGCATTTTTTAAAAGCCTACTCTAATTAGTACTGAACTAACTCAATCTTTTAAACGTTAGTATTTTTTATAGAATTCTTGTAATGTGTAATGATTAATGAGGCAACATATTTTATAATATAGTAGCAATTCTTCTCTGTAAGTAGAATATAGATAGCACTTTATTGATTACCACAACAAAATAAAGATAACATTTTAACTTAAAAACTAAAAATTGAAGAAGCGTAAACTAATCGAATGTGATTGGAGTTTCTAATTTATGTTTTGTTTACAACTACGGAAATTGGCTCTTTGAGAGAGTAAAAGTTACTCAGGTAACATTCCGATTCCGAAAACCGCTTTATAAGCTAAAACCAACACCGCAATCGCTTAATTAGAAGCGTTGTCGGTACCTACGCAAACTAGTTGGCTTTCTCACGTTGTAGGTGGAAACTTATCGCAAAAGCGTGCCCTCTATCCTTTCCATTTGGAAAATATTTATTTAGCATCCTTTCCTTAAGCCCCGCGCTCAGGTGCGAGGTAGCCCTAACTCAAATAAGGGGCCAACCATTTAAATAAAGCACTTGTTTTCATTACTTCTCGGCTTTTAGAAACATTTATTGTTTACCGCAAAAACTAATTTCTCGCGTTATATTACTTGTGTTTTCTGTTTAATTACAATTAATATACCATACTTGAAGGGAGATGAGTGAAGCTTGCATCGTATTTCAGGAAATACAAACGATAGGAATGTACTGTGAATCCAGCCACAGCACATCGAGCGGGGTGATTTGAGTTGTATACGAAAAATCTGTTACTAAATGTGATCGAAGCGAGGTTATACCACAGAATAAATAATGAATTATACCAAAATATTTTTAACGATATTGTTCATATTGCATTTGTGAGAGAATTGATAATTTTATAATATAACTAGCTGACCCGGCAAACGTTGTTTTGCCATATAAATTAAATTACTAAAATGGCTATTAAAAAATAAGGGTTGATCGTAGAAGGGTGAAAATTGAGGATTGTATGTATTTTTGTATGTTGTATCATAAAAAAATAGAAATTAAAAAATTTGTCTAAAAAATAAAAAATAAAATTTAGGGGTGGACTACCCCTAACATTTAGGGGGATGAAAAATAGATGTTGGCCGATTCTCATAGATACCGGATAAGCACAAAAAATTTCATCAAAATCGGTCAAGCCGTTTCGGAGGAGTATGGCAACGAAAACTGTGACGCGAGAATTTTATATATTAGAGATTATATAACATCGAAAAAATTTAAACTCATATAAATTTAAAATAACGATACTCTCGTGAAATTACAGATATTAGGTATGTTTTGCACGGATTATGAACATTATGAGGCTTCATATTTTTAATTTCCACCAAATGAAATAGGATAATAATGAAAAATTATTAACTTGATTATAAAACTTTTAATTTCATGTACTTAATTATAACAATTGATGCGTGTCGAGTCAGATGTCTGTAAAATCATAACAGATCAACGAACGATAGAAAACAACACTCCGATAGACTCATTAATTATGACGGTCAAGTAAAATATAGAGAGATAGAAATTAAATTCAGAAAGCAAGCTCGATAAATGGAACAAATCTCACCTTCCAGTGCACCCAGGTTATTGAGAGTTCGTTGGATTGGCGAAATGAAAAAGTTTATGGCTAAAAGACAATGCATTATTAAAGCAGTAGTTTCATCCAGTAAAAGGAGATTATCTATATATAATTAAATTCTCTTATATATTGATTGACATCAGTACCTAATAGAGCTGACGCCATGACCACTTGGTGTGTGGACGGTTACTGGGATTTTTACGCTATACCAACATCCAAAAAGCATACATAATAGAAAGAAGGTAGCTAAATAATTTGGTGTAAAAGCTCTCTGGCAAATTATTTTGTCTTATAAATACCCACCTAGTTTAAGACCGTTTGGTTGACTAGAGACGCATTACTTTTACCTTCAAGAAATCATGCCGCATATTAACGAATTATGCTTATATTTTTTGTACAGTAAGACCAATGTAAACCTAAACTTACATTCCGCAAATAAATATTTCTGATCTCTGAACGAAGTGATTATTTTTACATAGCTACTCGAATTTAGTCTAAATATTGGCTAAATTACAAATAATGGGGATTCAATAAAGCTAAATAATCACCTTCTGACTGATGAAAAACATACAGCACGTTTTATTTTGAGAGGCATAAAATGTATTGGAATTCATCTAGTTGTTTGGGTGTTAGGATCCCCAAATGGGGGAGATATTTCACTTAAAGTGCGCTAGCCAGAATAGTACATTGAAATTTATGAGTGACCCCGGCGGACAACATATGAGAGTGTAGGTACGCTCTTGAATACGAGTGCTCTAAGAATATAATATGCATTAGGATTATTTCTTTGGTATACTTTTCTCTTAATAAAGTCAGTATTCAAAAAATGTGTAGGCACTTCAGTACAAACTTAATTTTTCGTCTTTTATGCACGGTACTATGTACTTCCGCTGGTGCACGTTACTAAATATTAATTTAATCTTTAAAGAAATCAGAATAATTGAACTTATTAGTTATTGGACCACATCCACCGAATAAATAATAATAGTTAGGTCTTAAAATATACCTACAGCTACCTACTTGCTATATTTTTCATACGGTTATTTGGGGGTGTAGATTAAAATTGCTTTGTTTTGTTTTCTCTCACTAACAAATTCAAAAGCGGAATAAGCAAAAAAAACAAGGTACTTACATGTCTCTTGGCAAGTCCATTTACTCACTCCACCTGGCGTGAAATAATTGCCTATTTAATCTAGATTATGTGGTTGAGCACGTAGGAGACAACGTTGAAACTCCAATTTCACAGTTCTTACGTTAAGGCGATTTCGTGAGCTTGTTACATTCTATTATTTTAAAGCTCTTTTTACTTGCTTGTGGTTCATAGAAAAGCTAAGCAGGAATCCTATTAGGTATAAGTTCTTAGAAAATCATTAAGTTTTGGGTTTTTTTGCCAAAAATAGTGCAGAAACGCGTATATAGGTATACAATAGGTTATATCTTCATCTAGAACATTCATAGTTTTGGAAGCTTGGTTGCTTTGTTAGTGCTAGAGTTGGCAACTCCTTATCTCCTCTGTTCAAATTAACGAGGTGATGTAATATGGCGAGATTAAAATAAAACTTTAGCTAAACAATGCGATTTAGCTATAGCTCCCAGCATTATGATTGTACCGAATTGTTCGAGATTGAGAAGGGTAAACGTCCCAGGCGTCGGCGCCGCGACACCGACTTTGTTAGCACACACTTGCGAATGAAGAAAAATGTCTTTGCTTAAGCCTTCCACTCGGCGAGCGCGGAATTGTAAATAGAGATTTATTAAAACGGGACATAGCGAAATTCGCAGTTACACCCTTTTGTGGGGATGTTTAGATGGGTTAGAACTAAAGTTTCTCTATTTGGGTCGCTGTCATGGATGATGCTAGCTGGAACTTTATTGGGCATATTTTTAGGTCTGCCAGAATTTTAGGGGTATGTATAAAAACTGTATTATATATAATATGTATATATAAAATATGTATAAAACGGTAAAGAGTAATAAGTTCACTTTTCATTTCCAAATTGAGATTTTGTGTATTTCGTAGACGCGACTGTTCGCGTCTACGAAATACACATTTAGATGCTGCAAGCCTGTGCTTGCAGCATCAATAAGATGAGTCGATTATTTATGAATATGAGTGAATATTTTAATGAGCGTGACATTTCTGCTCGTGCCTGGAGTCATCAGCTCTGGAAGTGGGAAAAATACATAATTTATTTACCTTCTTTCACTTTAAGCTGAGCTATTCCAGATCGCTCGCAGTGGTATATTTTTTCATAAATATCACGAAATCAATTAGCACGAAAACGTGTAAATGGCCAACAGCTATTTTTATGAATTACTAATTAGACTACAAGTAGTGTTTGTTTTCTTAAGACATAAAATTAAAATAAATAAATAAAGTGCCAACAGTTACACTGCAATAATACCTAACAAACCTTTTTATTTTCTTATAAACTCACACACATTTTTAGATTAGATTTTGATTATAATTAAAAATATATTTACATTATTATTATTGAAATTTCCTTACTTCAGTTAAGATCAATTTATTGATTAGACTTTGATTATAATTACAAAAAATATATTTACATTATTGTTAAAATTTCCTTATGTAAAACATGCATTTAATAATTAACCTGAACTATAATAGGTACCTAATATTTTAATTAATATAAGGACCACTCAACGTCCTCAAAGTAAAGGCCTCCTCCATTTTACTCCAAGCGTCTCTATTTTTTGCCTTTTTCATCCAATCCTCGCCAACCTCTTTGTTTATTAATATCTCTAGCTCTCTCAGTAACACTATAGGTATGCTTACTAAAACTCAAAAAAGGGCTAATTAATATCGTAAGCTTTTGTGCATGCCTCCTCCTCGCGTCGTACTCCTCACTACTGAGGGTTGTGACCCCCTCCATGGATCACTTTATCATTCACAACTCTTCGCCATCTGGATCTGTTGCCGGCAACATGAATAACTTCATGGACCTTCACATCGAGAGTAGTGCGAATTTGATCGGACCAACGTATCGGGCTTCGGCCTCTGTCTGTTGCCTTCAATTTTGCCAGCGATGACGAGTTTTTCCAAGTATGTATACATATTATCTTTAAATACATTGGCCTACAAATACTGATGCTTTCACCAAATAAATACAACAAACTGTTTCATTTTCAATCGCAATTAATTAATTGATATCGGTCCATTTAATAATTAGAGAATAGGTATTATGGTAGATACAAAATGTTAAGTTAATGTATTAAAACCTTAGGTTAGGTAACCTAGTATTTGTGTGGAATATTTTTAAAGAGACTTTGTTTCGTATTTATTAATAAACCAAACCTTTTAATGGTCAATAAATATACGTCTATGAATTGTTAGAATTGTTTTTAATTTAAATTATTGTTTTTGACGACTTGTTTTTGATAATACACTCGTTGTCCAGAATAAACCTTTCGTAGACAGCAAGTTTGCTTAGGAATCTAAAAAGACTGCTTTCAGACTCCATAATAGTTACTACATAATATCTAGCTATTTATGTCTATAATTCAATAAATATTATTTTTACAGTAAAATTATAAGAATAGATTTTAATTATAATTACAAAAATAATAAAACATTTATTCGGAGGTAAAATATGTATAGTTTTTTTTTTAATAATACCACCGGCACCGGTTCCACCGCCAACAGACAGCCATACATGCATTATACGACAAAAACTTTCAAGTTCGTCACACCAATAATGTTATGTCTGGAAGTTCAGTTTTCAGGCTGAAACTACGGCAGAAATGATGCCTATTTTGCCACAGACAATCAAAGCCGAAGTCATCGTCTAAATCCCTTCGGATGTGAAATGACAACGAAACGACGCAATATTGCATTCACGGTTAAAGGTCATGCCACAATGTTGAGCTAAGCAAATGTAGTACAAACAGATAGAAGCTAGTATACCTACCTTCGTAAATTTGAATCTTATTTTGTAGCAAGGATCATACAAAACAACGGTAGAACCTTGACGTACTTATAAATGCTTGTTACCTGTTAGCACTTAGGGCTATATATAGGCTTGTCACGTGGACCTGGCACCCAGGCTCTCCTAGCTTTAGGACGTCTCAAAGGGATACTTGTGATTCAATTGAATAAATAGCTTGAGACTATTAGATTTTCCGCTGGTTTCTGAAAGCTCTTGTTCACCGGATTTAGATCGGCTTACAACACGGACAAAAAAGGGAGCATTATAATGTAGTGTACGCGCATCTGTATTGATTAATTAAAAAAAAAGTGTATATAATATAATAGTATTGTTGATTTGGCTAAATACTATGGAATTTGGGTTTGAATTTAAAAAGAGGAAAGAAGAGGTGGTAAGCGAATATAATGTGAAATAGCCTTTATAAACGTATCGTAATGTGTGTAGCCAGTACGGTTGGTTTGCAATATGCTTGGCTCTTTTGTTTTTGAGCCTTTTCGCATAGCTTGCTGTCGCTTTAATAACGGTAAAACTTTCCGTAGTTTTGTAATAGGTACAAACAAAAATGCTGGACAATCCACACAGCACCATCTAGCCCCAAAGTAAGCTACTCAATGCTTTTGTTATGGGTACTAGATATCGATATATTTAATACATTATATACATACATAGATAGATGTTTTTTATTATACATAGAAAACACCCAGACCAACGGAACAAATTTCTGCAGATCGTACACAAATTTGTTCCGAGGCGGGAATCGAACCCGCAACCTCTTGCGTCGCAGGTGGACTCTCGCCCGCTGCATCCCTGAGGTCGTCCATAATTCATTAGAACCGATATCTGATAAAAAAAATTACCTCCAGACCGTGAAATATACGATTGAGTAAATATGATTGAATGATCAAGCGAGCTTACCTGAAGCGAAGCTCGATCTTAATTATGTCATCTTCACCGAAGAGAAGCTTTTTGTTTACAAATGTAGTATCTATGCTGATACGACCCAACATTCGCACAAATGTTTAGAGGTAGACAGAGAAAGCAAAACACTTCCATGTACTGTCTCACCTCTCGCCTGACTCATTATCTTCAGAGTAGTGTTACAGCAACATTGATCTTCAGGGGAACTTTTCTAGGGAAGGGAGGGACCTTGCTTCTCTTCGGTGAAGATGACATAATTAAGATCGAGCTTCGCTTCAGGTAAGCTCGCTTGATCATTCAATTATGTCATCTTCACTCTCAGAGAAGCTTTTTGTTTACAAATGTAGATGTTTAGAGAACAAGATCAATGATGCACCAAGATATTCTTTGATTATCTATGGGTAGAGAAAAAAAAAATATTGATGAAATAAATGAAGCAATAGGTTTAATAACTTTACAAAAAAATAATCGTAAAAGCTTGCTTGAGTAGGTGCTTATTAAAATTATTAACGAATAATTACATTAGACTAAAGCATTATTAAATAACGCAAAATTAAATAAATAGTACTTTAAAAAAAAAAACATGAAACAAAATACTCAAAATTAAAAATTGAATGCGAAAAAACTTTGATCACCAGAACCATAATCGTAAAAGTTAAAAGGTGGTAGAACTCAAATAATATTATGTTGACACAAAAAATCAGCCTAAAAAAAACCAACTCATGAAATGACGTCGAAACTGAATCTAGCCCGAGAAGTGGTTAAAGTAGAGGCTGTGAGTTACCAGCAGAAATATCGATGCCACTATCAGCAAGCGTTTGTTGAATCCAGTGTTCAATGGATTGTTCGGTCAGAACAAGACGTCAATTATCATCTTCCTAATTATGGATGTTGCTGATTAAAGAAGGTTTCATTCTGTCAGTCAACCCCGGAAGCTTGATCGAAAGATTTGATATTATCTGAATCTGAATCAAACAAAATGTTTGTTTTCTACGGCTGGTTGATAGCACGAACAGCATGACAAATTTTCGATAAAATTCGAAATTAAATGAACCAATCTGTAGTTTTTCTAAAAGTACAAAATCTAATATAAACCGTAATATACTCGGATTTCAATAATAAAATAACAAGGGAATGTTATCTTTGTAAAAAAAAAAAATGTTTTTGAAGGAAAGTTATCTTTTACTTTCATATCTAAACGTATTTTTATTTTTTAATGATATCAAAGAAATATGTATGATTATTCAAAAAATATACTAGAGATGATAATACTTGAAACAAGTTGTAAGAAACTGTAATAAAGGTGATCTTTTTTTTTTTTTTTTTATTCAAGAGAAACATTATTATTTTGTAGATACCTACACAAAACTTCCACCAAAGCATAACACATTGTATTGTGATCTAGCATCCTGTGAAAAAACAGAAATAGTTGGAAACACCAAATGCTAATTCCAGGACAGATTGGCTGTGGAAAGCCTTTTTGATGAGACACATTACCAGGGAGATTTTTTGATGAAACGGGTTATTGATATGCAAGGAGAAAGAAGAAGATATTTACTCGGAGAGAGAACCAATATCTCTTCAATACCAAGGGAACGGTTGAGACGTTCAGAACTTATACCAACAAAAACCAACTGGTACAAAGAATACCAGTTGACTGATAAGAAACTTTATTTTTATTATTATTGTTATTTCAAACGCTAGGAACGCATGGAAATTAAATTAATTTTGAAAACATCAAAACAAGCATTTTTTTTTTTTTTAAATGTCTCGTAGATACGTGACGCAAATAAATCAATATTTGGTTTATGAAAATGTTTTAACTCATAAAAATCTAATTCGTACTCCTTATCAATATGAAGCGTCCTAGATTATGCGTCTGCTTATATATTTTCAGAAAAAAGATTACGACTTGAACACTAAATTGTCGACACGTGTGACTCACTCCATTTCCAAATCGTGTTAATTACTGCTTTAGGTAAGACGTGGATACTGGGCAGTAGCAAGATGTTATACCTAGTAATTGTAGGTAACTATTGTTTACGCGTAGGATATCACAATCTCTTTTATCTTCTGCAACTCCTTTTTTCCCAAAAATAATTTGCACCAGTTCCAGGTAGGTAAATTATTATAATTGGATTGCTCCGTGGTGGACCCACATCCCCCAACTCGTTCAGAGCCACAGAACACACCCCCAATTGTTATTAGTGTTTGAAGCATAAACTTCCCAATCATATCAGATCATGTTGGGAATAGAACTGCTGTAGCAGAAAGGAAATGCTTTTGTGTCTCCAAATCAGATCATCACGCAGGATAACAGTTACGGAAATGTTTCATAGCTAACGTTATTTTTAAGTAGGGCTAACGTAACCCTTTAGAAGGATTTCGTAAACCACTAGCTATATAGCTGGACATGCCGTAGTTAGATATTCTAAATACCAATCACGGAAATGCTCTTACCTGAATTATTTTTAAGCTCATTAGAATAATTTCAAGACTTTTCGAGTTAAGTAGGTGTAAAATCATTAGGTATTATAATCTCAGTATCAAATTAGGATGCTTAAAAATTAGCAAGTAGCTTTTATTAAGCACTATTATTCAATTAATTAATAAGCAATTAATTTTCCAATATCTGGTTCCCAGTTTGGCGCTAGAAAGTGCTTTGTAGAAAATTCACAAATTTTAATGTTAACGGCACATTGCGCTTACGAAAATATTTCGCCTTTACCCGCTATAAGCCCTTGAAAATATACCTTTTTTCTTTTATTTTATTTATTGAATAAGACATACGGGTAAGTAAAATGTGTTTAACTAATTATGTTGTGGTAATCAATAAAGAGTTATCTATCTATCTATCTATCTATCTACGGGATCCTTGAGTACGAGTTTAGAAGCATTTATGTGCCTCTCATCTTAAAATGTTCCGTTTAATATACGTACTTTTTAAATTGTTTTAAAATAGGTATAAAATAAATTGACACCAGTTTTTTTTTTTTTTTTTTTTTAGATTGTTCTGCAATTGGATTGCACCTTCCAATAGTCTGAGTATAGGTATTATAAAAATACTTTACTCCTTTTTGTATCGCTGCAATTGCAAATACGGAATACTTATGCCGCTATTCATAAAAAGTATCATAAAACAAAGCACTTAGTGGTAGGTGCGATCATTCGTTCAAAAGAACTTCAGACGACTTGCGTGTACTTGCAGTGGCGGCGAGGCGAGTCTAAGATAGTGTATCGGTAGGTAGGTAGGTACCTACGCGTAGCTAGCTGTCCAGGTGGCGCCGCACAGGCGGCTCGGAGTGCACAGCTATCTGTGGCAGGTACGCCTAAGGTTCGTCAGGTATTACTATGACGCCGTCCGACTCTGCCTACCGGCATCAGCGCGGTTGAACGTGCTGGATGTCGGCGCCGTCCACGCTGGTTCCTCGCACCACTAGACGATGAGCTTCTCACATATAAATTTCTATAAGGAGAAACAGCTGCTTGAATCAGCTGTATTACTTAGTACTTTTTTTTTTTTTTTTCTTTCTATCTTTGAATGGTTTTAACAAAGATATATCGACAAGTGGCATAATCAGGGATTATCAAGTGTCCATTAATACGTCATCAGAATCAGCTACTATCCTAGCCGCATCACTTAGCGTGCGGATCACATCCGGAATATCAAAATTATTTTCAATACATATTATGACATTGCCTCGGGCTCGGTACAACTTTGCCAAGCTGACCTTGTTTTGTATTTGCTTATCTATTAAAAAATCTGCAGTTATCGACCAGCATAGTGCCAATTTCCAGGTTTAGAGTAGACTCTTAGCAAGTGATAACATTTTAGGATTCAGATTATTTCTTAAATTTAACATTCGTTTCTTTTTGAAGGAAAGCAGTTCTAGTAGAATATACAGGCCAAATTGGCTTGAAAAATTATCACCATACTCCACAACGTGAGCTTTTTGAAGCTTCTGCTGGCTTAGGCTTTTACCAGCTTGAAACCAATAATGGCCATTATTCGGCAAATATAAACTTCTAATATCGCAAGACCGTCGGGAGCTGTGCTTTAGATCAGCTCCAGTATATAATATACCATCCAGCGCTGGAAATAGCAACAATATCATAGGTATAATATATACCAGTGGTATTCCTTCAGACCTTTCTTCGATATCCGTAGGAAATGAACAGTCAACTAATGCATCGAAATGGTCTGTTAAACAAAATAAATATACTTAAAAGATAAAATGTACAGCTGCAGTAGAAGAGTTAAACCAAACGGGCGCTGCTGCTAGCCAAATATATTTTTAATAGTACAGAACATGTTTCTCACAAAATTCGGTTATTTGAAGAATACAACGAAATAACCATTAATTTGATACATCCCAAGAATTCAAGAGGCTGATAGGCACATAGCATAGTATATGTGGGTAGGTGCATAAGTAAAGATAAAAATATATTGTGTTATCGTTGAATGCACGAAACACTAGGTACCCACTAGGTACAAAATATGTATTATAGTGCACGCCACCGCTCGATGAATGCATCGAGGATTATCCGAAAAATACAACGGATATGTAAAAAAAAAAAAAAAACTATAAAAGTAAAAAGGTCGGTAGTTGCATGTTAGTTGCAAATAGTGCACCGCTCGATGAATGCATCGAGATATCCGAAGAATACAGCGGATATGTAAAAAAAAACTATAAAAGTAAAAGGCCGGTACATGCATGGTAGTTGCAAATAGTGCACAGCTCGATGAATGCATCAAGGATATCCGAAGAATACAACGGATAATATAAAAGAAAAGAGGTCAATGGTTGCACGAAACTTCTTCCAATAATTTTCCTCCCATCCATCTATCTTCTTTGGTTCTTTCACGTCTTTGTTTCGGAATTTTTTCGCCATCGCTCGATCGAAGTAAAAAACAATGATACACCTGTGCGAACGCCGTGCGCGCACGAACAAGAATGAGTCAGGCGAGAGGTGAGACAGTACATGGAAGTGTTTTGCTTTCTCTGTCTACCTCTAAACATTTGTGCGAATGTTGGGTCGTATCAGCATAGATACTACATTTGTAAACAAAAAGCTTCTCTGAGAGTGAAGATGACATAATTATAGGTACATTTAACTACTAGATCAATAAATAAAAATTGGTGACAATTTTATAGCCCAGGCAATTTCTACGATCACATCAAAGCGAGGAGTGTAGGAATAGTCTAATGCGTATCCATGTGTAATATGCTAACGTACCGTGTGTACTCTGTTAGATATTTTAATGCACAATTATTTACACATAACGACACCTAGACTACATTTGTTAATAACTACCTAACCTTCTAAAATAAAGTCAAACAATAATAGTATTCCAAATTGATGGGTTTCAAGAAACACCGTCTCCAGTGTGCCTATCCCAAATCATGAAACCTATATCAGTGCGGTAAAAGAACTGATGAATGAATTTCGGTAATAATTTAAATTTAAGTAATCAAAGTAACAAAAATGGCCTTGCTTTCCATAATTTCTGGGAAAAGGAGATCAACTAATGATGATCAATTGTAGCGGGTTCTTTGGCTTTGATGTCTCGGTATTTGTCATTATAAGCACAATCATTAAACTAATTGGTTTAATCTCGTGCCGTCTTTTAACTCTTTAGAAAAATACCTACTTTTTGTGTAATGACTACTTCGCAAAGCTTTAATTTTCAGGATTAGGTTAGGATTAATATCATATCGGATCTTTGTGTTCTATAATTACCTACCGTCGCGTCGTAATGTTATAATTATAATGCTTTAATGCAACAACAATACGATCCTATACCGTTTTTAAGATGATTTATGTATCTATCGGAAGATTAAGAGGCTGACAGCTGTCAAACAACTTATCGCTACGGTTCTCTGTACCTCAATACCTCACAATCTAGTGTGCGTTATTGCGTGGATAATAACAAATGGGTTTTTGTATAATTGCGTTCGTTTTCCGTGAATTGTTGAAGGAAAACATCGTGAAAGAACCAGTTAGTATTCTAACAACAAAGGGCTTTAATCTGTCACTTTAGGAAAACCAACTACTGCAAAATGTGGGTAAAGGCTAAATGTAATATTTGGCCGTACGTTGGATTACCACATTTTGACAAATAATCTTGATTTGGCAATTGGTAGGTAATTCAATGATCTGAGAGAGTACTACCGCACCCAGGGATCAAAGACGTGAGCATTTTTTGTTTTCTTATTATCATAGACGCAGTGTGGCAAGTTTTCAAAATATATAAGAAATAAAATATACTGCTGTATTTTTATATTATACTGCAGTCTCTAATCTACTTCTTCCTTTCGTGTCACTAGTTTTTTCTTTCGAGAACAGTGTGGTAAAAAGATTTTAAGTGCGCCTCAAAAAGGCTCCTTTTGAGCACTTGACACTGTTTTTAGAAATTCTAAAAATACGTACCTACGGAAGAAGTTAAGTAACCGATTAAAATATGTTTACATGTTAATACGTAGGTATTTAAGCTATCGATCAGCCTCTTGAGGCGCACTTAAAATCCTTTCACCACACTGTTTCGAAAGAAACTAGTGACACGATAAGAAGAAGAAGACCGATGATTAAGCCGTGTTAATAGTAACCACAGCTCAATGTGTTGGTTACCACCCCTTTAACTCGTTGTTGCTTTAATGCATGAAGTTGGAAGTTCAGTTTCAAATTAACATCCAACACTGTTGGTTTAATGATGCAAAGTTTAGATCGAGAAGGCTTGCTTGATTGTTTAAGCTGAATCGAAACGTAAGATAATATACTACTGAGATACAAGTGTTCAAGAAAAATACGACATAGCTGTGTTAGTGGCTCTTCATTTGAGTTTCCATCATTAAAAAATATTGAAGATGGTTCAAGGCACAAACCTCGCACTAAAATGAAGTTATTTCTGTAGTCTGTTGTAGTCGGTATAATTGATTCTATCGATATTCGAATAACCACTTCAAACTACAGACGTGAAACAAAAATCATAGCAGATTGAAACTTGTAAAATATTTGCGTAGTGTGTTCTGCTGATTGTGCCTAGATAATATATTTGGAAATACAAAATTTTATTATCCAGAGAAATGGCAAAACATGCAACAAATTAACAATTATAAAAGGGTTTGCCAATTTTTTATTCGAGCGAATAACTTTCGAATCGTGCTTCATGCGGGTATCCCGCCCGGCTAGGGAATATACCCGGACTGGGTAGATACACCCGGTATGTTAATTCACGACGGCAGAATAATGTAAATAGGCTGTGGCAATTTATGTCGCTGAAACACTCCTAGGGATAACTTGGGAGGGGCTGGCCATACTGCGTCTATAGTTGCTGAATACCGATCCGGGGAATCGAAAACTGATTATTCATTCATTCCCACGTCAATAGTGATGGGCCTACGATCCAAATTGTGTGTTGGTTTAGTTTGTGCACATCTCACATATATTTTTTGTATTCTTTGTGTGAATCAAGGAACTGTATTCTCTTATTTGTGGTAGGTTTCAAATCACGGAAGAAACCTTTTTTCATTAAAACATGGTATACCTATATAGATATCTCTGGCAGATTACCTTGCAGACGTATTTGTTCGGGATTTAAACGTTGTTCCGTGAACATCTATTATTATTCATGACATAAATTTTCCTGGCAAGCAAAGGCATTAGACGAAAACTCATTAAAACGGCGACGCGATCTGACTTTTCAAAGCAGACACGCTAAGTCCACGCGTGACACAAGATGGGACTAATTGCTATTCGCAGCAAGTAAACCGGTTGCTTATTAAAATCCGCTATAGTGAACATTAATTTATACTTTGCGTGAAGTTACAGTGGGTCGGGCAGGTACTGCGAATGAGCCGCGGTACTGTTTTGTAACAAACTTTGCTGTAGTACTTCAGGATCCCTTCATACGAGCACGCGTGGGTCGCTGCGCGCACTCAGGACTTGTTTGTTTGTGACTGTGTGGATGAGTGAAATGAGTGAAATGAGCTCCACTCTCTCACTCGGCCGCCAAACAGTAATTGTAGGCCGGCACTTTCGATTATATCATAAAAACTTTGGTTTACCTGCCACATACTTAACTATAAAATGAAGTAATTAATATTATGCCTACATATGGGTCTATGTAGGCATAATATTAATTACTTCATTGTGTACTTCAGTGCAGCGTTTTATTAAAAATAAAATGCGTCATCCAGCGTAAGGCGATACCTTATTGTTTGCATCTCAACCACACCACGCTTGCTTCCATATAAACTTTCCGTTCATATAAAGTTCGTGTTGGAAACTAGATTGAAAAATGATCTTGTTTGAGCTTGGTTGTACTGCACACGCCTTTTTAAAGATTTCAGTAAAAACGGTCTATACGACCTCTGTGGCGCAGTGGGCGAGAGTCCGCCTGCGACGCAAGGTTGCGGGTTCCATTTCCAGCCTCAGAACAAATTTGCGTACGATCTGCAGATTTTTTTCCCGTAGGTCTGGGTGTTTTCTATGTATAATAAATAATATCTATCTATGTAAGTATATAATGTATTAAATATATCAGTTATCATCTAGTGTACCCATAACACAAGCTTAGAGTAGCTTACTTTGGGGCTAGATGGTGCTGTGTGGATTGTCCAGCATTATTTATTTATTATACATTCTTGAAAAAAGATGAAGTTGATGATGAATGTAATTAAACTGAGATTAATTTAAGGATATGAGGGGGGATGTATGAGGCTCACGTTTTTTGGGTGTGACCTTCTGTATACAGTAACATGTAACCAATTTAATTTGGTTCTCGATAACCTTATAGGCAATTGGGAAAGCTTGTTTGTGCGGCAGATTAGATGTTCACCCTGAGCTGCGATGTCCCGCCGATAACGGGGGGTCGAGACGTGCCGTTAGGGACCCAATGTAGGCCGTTACATTGACGACTCCATTGGCGCACGTCTTATCTTTATCCACTTATTTGCTTACAGATTTCTTAGAATAAGAGATTTATTATTAACTTGTCACTATCACTATCACTACATAGTATAAAACAAAGTCGCTTTATTTGTCCCTAAATCCCTATGTATGCTTAAATCTTTAAAACTACGCAACGGATTTTGATGCGGTTTTTTTTAATAGTGATTCAAGAGGAAGGTTTATATGTATAACACATGCATAATATAGCAGAGAAACACTTTGCACCCGTGCGAAGCCGTGGTGGGTCGCTAGTTAGTAATAAATTTGAATAATCTCTTTAGATAAGACTCAACTAAAGGAAAATAAAATTTCTTCTGTATATCAGCGCGTTTTATTCCATCTAAGTAATTCATGCTGATTTCGTCAGTAGGCAGTTGAGTAAAATTTGCCCGCTTAAGAAGTTCTAAAAGCACAAAGTGAAAGCGGGGACGTAGCGGCGTCTGCTCTACATGACGTTGACACCTCGGTAATTTAGATTGACTTGTTCGGAGGCTCGCGAAATTGTTTCCAGGTTGTTTCGGAGCATCCAAAACAACCACTCCAACCTCCAACACATTGTTGAAGCCCTCAATTTATTATTCACAAATATACCAGGGAAATTGAGTTTTAACGAAGACAAATTGAACTAAAGCGGAATCAATTACGGAAGATTTATTTTCACTGCGAGAAAGAATTAAGTAACTGCGAGGCAAGATGTAAATTGAATTTTTGTCGTAACCCCCAAAGAGGAACAAATTCCAGCGGCTCGCGATACATTAAAAACTTTACCATTTCAATTTTGCTCAAACTTTCTATCTATTTGCGTTTATTAGTCGTTTGAATCGCCGGAACTTTTACATAAAACATGATTGCTTACTTTGAGAGCTATTTCTTGTTTTTTGAGAAAATGAGCTGAAAGTAGATGCTGAAACACTGCCGATGTCTCTCTACAAAAGAATCCGTAGGTATATTATATATCAACCGTGTAAAAATATAATAAACGGATTACGGCTCTCACGCCCCGCCCTGCCCCGCATGTAATCGAAAAGTTATCGCGAATCTGAACTATGTATTATCTAAGAAGGTCATAAGCAGTATGCTCAGCAATATTATTTTTCGAGCAGTGTAATGACCACCACTTGGCAAAATCAAGATCCATCCGTAGGGTTGGGTACCCTAGTAGGGTTACTGACACAATTTCAAATACAATCTAAATTTGATTGGTATTTTGATTCCGATATATCAAAAGTCTCTTTTCGTTTACAAAATTATAATATACAGAATCAAAAACCGGAACATACCTAAATAGAATCTAGTGTTGTACAAATAAGATAATTTTAATTCGATTAGACCCTTCAATAATGTTTCACCGCTTTGCAATGCTTTGTTATGGGTGATGGTTTTATACCACTAAACATCAGGTGGGCCATCTGCTTATCCCATCAATAAGTTTAATAAAAAAAACATCTCGTCTCATTTAGATCTTAGAAGTTCCATCCACCAGTTGGCATTGTAGTGGTGGTAGACCGTATGTATGTCTACCAGCTGATCATAATGATGACACCAAATAAAAACAAAAGTCGGCAATATGGAGGCCGGTCACGGCTGGCGCTTGCCGCGACAGATGCGATCCGTATCACCTGGCCCTGCGCACGCGACTCACCGCCGACCGCTGCCGCCGCGCATGCGCCACCCTCGCTCGCAAGCCATAAATCGATATCACCTTTATTTATCAGTGTTTACCATGGACGAGTTAGCCGTGTTTATTCACGCAACGAAGCGATTACACGATCATTTGATGATACAATATTCATTTTACTCACTTTAGTTTTTACTTACGAACGATATAAAAATCTTCTATAGCCATGTGTGTGAATAATGTTAACCAGATTTAACCTATTTCGTGTCTGTGTTTTTAGTGATCTGAAAATTAGGTGGACTAGGTCTCTCAGCACGAAGTAACGAAACCTTGTACCTACGATAATGTGCGAGGCCTTAAATCTGAATAAAATAATTTAGGGGTAGGTAATTTAGGGCACGCACGAACTACATTTATTAAGCCAGCTTTAATTAAATTTAATTGATTTTGTAGATTAGCAAAAAAATTGAGCTCACAGCTTTGTTCAAATACGTATGACAACACGATAGATATGCCCTAAAGATAGGTACCTATCAAGTGGCAGTTGGAGCGGCCGTGATATCAATAAGCTCACCTGGAAGTTATAAACATCTGTCCCGTAATTCCTAAATAAAGTCGTCCTATTTGATTGGTTTTATTACCAACCAAAGTTTTTATCAAGAAGACCAACATACTGTTACTTGTCAACAGATTTTGCAGAACGCCGGCCGTACTCCATAATGTCAAGATAATACAAACTACTTTCCAGTTTAATTAAGAAATGGTACAAACCGAGTTCAAAATATCTGAAATATGACGCCTCTGGTTTTTCTGCAATTACATACTTACGTACAACCTATATATATAGATACAGTTCTCGGCTGGCTACTTTCTTATCATGTTTTTCAAAAACTATCGAGGTACAAATTTTTCTAATTGAGGTACTAAACAGTACAAAAGGTATTGAATAGGATAATTTAAAAAAAAAATCGAACATCGTCCAGTGGTTCTGACGCTTACCGTACTGCCTTTTCATATTTTGAAGACTATCTTAGCTATTTGTTTGAAAGCTGCAGTACCTGCACTTATATAAGTAGTAGGAAAACTCAAAAGTAAAGCTCGGAGCGAGCAATCCGTGCATGTTGATGGGCATGCCTTTGTGATTACAAAAACTGGCCGACCGGACGGGAGCGCGAAAGGAAATTACTTCATACATTTTATTCCGACAATCGATTTTGTTTGATTCATTTTTATGACAATACAGGCGGCAAATGAGAGAGATTTATTGTCCGTTTAATAGCAAATACTTAAATTATATGTTTCTGTTGCGTGATTGTGCTGAATTCGGAAATTTTGGTTCACCGTATTATTTCTACTCATTCACAAACAAATATTCATAATTGATGACCTCTGTGGCGCAGCGGGCGAGAGCCTGCCTGCGACGCAAGAGGTTGCGGGTTCGATTCCCGCCTTGGGACAAATTTGTGTACGATCTGCAGAAATTTGTTCCGATGGTCTGGGTGTTTTCTATGTATAATAAAAAATATCTATCTATGTAAGTATATAATGTATTAAATATATCAGTTATCTAGTACCCATAACACAAGCTTTGAATAGCTTACTTTGGGGCTAGATAGTGCTGTGTGGATTGTCCAGCATTATTTATTTTATTTATTTAATAATGATGAATAATATTAAATGATAGGATGATAGCTGCGGCACCAACAGACATAATTTTTTTAGCCAAAGAACATTTTATCATAATATTATATTTCACAAGCCAGAAAGCGTAACAATTACCTACACTATCAAATTAAAACCAAAAGACTGAGAAAAATGCATTTGCGCTACCCAAGACTTGTCTACCAGTTAAAATACATTCGTATTATACAAGGTGGTCGGTATACTTTTCTTAAATATAACTCTTATTTCCTAATAAAATCTGTTAATGAAAATTTGCAGAACATTTACATTATACATAATAATAGGTACCTAGTTTGTTAGTTTCTTAATTCTTTTTCCGCAGGCCGAAATGGTTATAATTTTCCACAAGGTAGATACACTTGAACATTAACATACATGTTCGCATATAAATAAGCTTAAAATAAAGTTTTGGTCCCTCGGGTCTGGACGTCAGAGATCCCAAATAAACTAAAGCTTCGTTTACGAATGCTAATAAACGGTTAACAAATTGTAACTAGCTAATTGGCAATATTATGTTGGTTGGTTGGTAGGTACGGTCGTTAGATCGTTTGCTAAATTTTATACAGATGAAAGAAATATTGGTGGACTTTCTACACAGCACTATCTAGCCCCAAACTAAGCTTATGCTTGTGATATGAGAACCAGATAGCTGATATACTACTTATATACTTTTTTTTTGTAAATACATACTTATTATATTATATTATATAGATGGTTTTATATATATCATCATCATCAATCAAGAAATTTTATCAGTTGAAAACCAGTTTATTAGTGTAATATTCGTTATAATACAATACCTATAGTTTATTAAACCGAAAAATTATACATTACTAAAGGACTAGACAATTGAATAACTAACCAGTTACTTACTGTTTCATGTTGTTTTCTCATACATTTTATATGACCCTTGACGAGTGGGTACGCAAACGTACAATTAGTAAGAGTCCTGTATGTTTCCATCGGAATACTGCTAATGTATTTATCGCTCGCACATTCAATATATTTAAATATTGTATAAAATAACTATTTTTTTAATGCTTATATCTGGTTGTAATTTTAATTATTAGTTGAACAGACTTGATGACTATGTATATATATAATCACTAAAGCCATTTATGAAATATCGCAATTAATTGCGAGTTTTCATTAATGAGTTCAGTAATTTCAAAATCTAGAAGACATTTGACGGGTGTTAGCCCTCTAAGCATTCAAAAAGGTTTACTAAAAGATGCCCTCTTTCTGGGTGATTATTTCGGTTATATCAAGCATTCGGTATTTCGACCACTCAAGTTATTAATTTCCCGTTTTCTAATAACAAAAGTTTGTAGTAACTTTTGTTATTAAAGCGTTAAAAGTTCCAAGAAGTATAAGAGTTGTACTTCAGTATATTGTAATTAAAATTACCGCCTAAAAGTCATAATGTAAAAAACCCCGCAGCCTGCGACTTGACAAAATGTTGCATGATGATCTATTAGATGGATTGATGAGTACCTAGCATAACTTTAATGTTATGGCACTATGGTACATAATCGTAGCAGTTTACCACTCTGACGAGATTGTATAGGATCGAAGGTTTAATTTCAACGGACTTAAACAAAGGAGTAAGTAAGATTTGGTGTTTAACTTTATTTTGGCAGTATGCCTGAATACGTTTTGTACTCAAAAAGTCCCGTAAATTTCACAACTACTTTCATTTTTGGTAGCACCATTGTAAAACTTCAACATTTCGGCTTCTCTTAAAAGTAACTTTGCATTGGTATGTTGAAACAATATACATTGTGATTATTACAAGTTTTTGAAGGTCTGCATTTTTTTCCTGCATTATCAAAATGTATGAAATGCTGTGTTCCAAAGAGGGCGGACCGCTTCCATTCAGCCAATCGACTCCGGACTTGTCCTGACTCCGGTACTCCCATTCCCGGCGAGTCGCTCGAGGAGTGCGCACGGGTGCCGTGCGTCCCGGCAAAACTTTCCCGAAGTCGGTAGTCGTCGCGAACCGAGACTTTATTTGTGTTGTGTTGTTCGGAAGTCGGAACTTGCAATTTGTGCTGTGTGCTGTGTACTTGTGCGTTACTTGCACCGGAACTTTTAGTTGGATTGACGAGAAATGGCCTGAATAAAGTTGGTTGGTATACTTCTTTATATTCGCTTGTTTTAGGCTATGTGTGTTTACAAAGATTTTTTATAATGTCCCAAAAGTTATTATCCTTGCGGGATTTGAACCCGCGAACTTCCCCTTGATACGGGGCTGCGCTACCACCTGCGTCACCGCATAAGTGTGTTTATTTCAGACAACCTCACGTAGTTATTCTTTTACCTAGTAATCAACCCTTTAATAGGTTGGCTTAATAATTAGAGCTTGATTATCAAATGTAACAATAGTACCTGTACCTCGGTACCTACTGTTTTTTGTAAAAAAGAATAGAATAGAATAATCTTGTTATTTCAGTTTGTGTTTTTAGTTTCTAGTCTGAAACATTTCTGAAATCAATGGGTACCGGTGGTTTATTAATTTTGAATGTCATTTTGGAATATTCCAAAAGAAGCGTGTTCTAACCAGTTTTGTTTACGGGAGTAATCCTAGTAAAAATTTAAAAACAGTTTTAATGTAAAATTCCCAAACCTCTTGTATTGCTTCATTAGGTAATCCTAACAGTGGTCTAGAGTAGTAGTTGTAGAGTAGTATGTAATGCTAAGTATGCTATGTATATATATATGTTTTTTTTTTGGATAAGTTAATATGCAACTTATTCATACCCTGTGTGTAATGACAAGAATTTTCTTATTTCAGAGCCTAATAACTCTTTCAAGAAAAAAGCGGACTTCAAATACACTGGAAAATACACTTATACTACTATAACTCCAAAACTACTCGTCAGATCAGAATCAAGTTTAAATGGGGTCACATGACGAGCACCAGCTTTTGATTAAAAAAGAAGCATCAAAATCGATACACCCAGTAAAAAGTTATGAGGTTAAAAACATAACAAAAATGGAAAGTCGAATGGAGTAACTTCTCCTTTTTTACCGACTTCAAAAAAAGAAGGAATAGTTAATTCGAGGTTTTTTTTTAATAATAATAATAAGCTTTTATTCAGTACGGTCTTACAACATTTGTTTAATAACAATTGGTAATCTAAATATATATAACTCAAAGGTGACTGACTGACTGACATAGTGATCTATCAACGCTCTAAATATATATAACTCAAAGGTGACTGACTGACTGTTTGACTGACATAGTGATCTATCAACGCACAGCCCAAACCACTGGACGGATCGGGCTGAAATTTGGCATGCAGGTAGATGTTATGACGTAGGCATCCGCTAAGAAAGGATTTTGATCAATTCTACCCCCAAGGGGATAAAATAGGGGATGAAAGTTTGTATTTGATTTTCAAAGTAAACGAGCGCGAGCAAAGCCGCGGGATCAGCTAGTCTAATATAAATATATAATAGTTTTTTCTAAAATTAAGCTAAAATTAAGCTTAATTGGCGACCTCAGTGGCGCAGCGGGCGAGAGTCCACCGAGTCCAGCGCGAGCAAAGCCGCGGGATCAGCTAGTATACTATATATACGCTTTCCCGCTTAAACCTCTCAACCGATTTTGATGAAATTTGGCACAGACAATCTTTAGACCCTGAGAAAGGACATAGGCTACCTTTTGCTGCGGAAAAAAGAGATGAAGAGATTAAAAGTACGCAGACGAAGTCGCGGGTACCAGCTGGTTAAATATATATGTCTAAATTACTAAATTTCATGTTTGTTACCTCATAGCTTTTTACTGAGTGATTTTGATGTTTATTTTATCGAAAGCTGGTGCTTGTCATGTGGTCCCATTTAAATTTGAGTTAGATCTGACGAATAGTTTTTGAATTATCTGACGAGTAGTATGAGTATATTTTCCAGTGCATTAAAGTCGGGGTTTTCTCAAAAGAGTTATTTGAAGTCGGTAAAAAAGAACATTGTGTTAGTAGCCGGAGTTTACTGTTTTTCCAATGAAAATAGGTGTAAAGGAAACCTATAGGGAACTCGAGAGCTCTCTTAAAACTTATTAAGACAAACATCGATAATGGAAATTAATTATTGATACACGAAGTAGGCCTCTGCCCATTTACAGCGATACCTCCCTACTCTAGTTGTTGGTACATTTAATTTTATGTACTTACTAGTTGGGCCCCGCGGTTTCACCCGCGCAGATTTAAATCCCGGTATTTCCACGGGATAATAATCTATCTCTCTGCTAAGTGTCATCCAGATCTGTTCAGCCGTTCCGGCGTGAAAGAGTTACAAACATCCATCCATCCATACTTAAAAACTTTCGCGTTTATAATATTAGTAGGATAGGATAGAGGATTCATAGCTAGATTCCCTCAGATATCTGTGTACCTATTAATATTTTTTAGGACGTCTTAGGAGGGGTCTGAGGTAAGTCAAAACATAATATTCGGCACATACCTAGCTGGCAGTAGTTGTTATTTTATGCGTGACAGATTGCAAGTCTGCTACCGCTGAATACTCGTACTATAAATGGGTTTCCTCACAATGTTTTCCTTCGCCGTTTTAGAGGATCGGCATTGCGTACATTTATTTTTCGATAGGAAAAATACATTGGTGCACGACCGGATTCAAGCCTACGACCCTACGATCGGAAGGTAAAGTCACACCGGTGCTCTATCATATCTCTACAAGAAGTCTCCACTTGTAATCGCATTTCGCTATACGTATCACTGCAGATTTGATCTTGACTGGGGCATTATTCTCTATAACATAGGAGATTCCGTGCCCCAAACCATGTGATGTCACAACGTGATCTTGGGATTTATTATTTATGACTATAGAAGATACTTTGGCCAAACCGTGTGACGTCAAAACGTGATCTAAACGCAAACACGATTGGATTGGTCATAGTGAATAGCGCCCCTGTACTGTATTATAACAGTATTTGTTTTCGGCAGTGTAAGCATCTACCTTCAAAGTTCAGTAATAGGTTCATGTTTTATGCTACTTTATGATGCGTATCGATGTAAAGCGTACCGTTAAATACCCGTATCATAATTTGTGATCAGATTACATACTCTCGCAAAGTTGGTGTCAAACTTTGTTGGGCAAACGTTTATTTTGTCGAACAAAAACTAGGCGAAATAAAATAACAATTTTGGCTAGAAGAGCAAAATCGGTCGTGTATTGTATATAAGTGTGGCATAAATAAATGATTTTGTATTGTATACATAAGAGTTCTATCCAGATCGGAATGTTTTTATATTTTTTAACATTTTTTTACATTATCTTAATATTATCTTTTATGCTATTATGATTTTTCAATCTTTAAGCGAGACTTTGTTTTATAAGGTAGGTATCTAGTAAATATTACCTAATGTACCTAATGCATAAAAATTTACTAAAACCTCCAAAGAAATGATTCCTCTTTCAATTAAATAACCATTTGGGCAAAACCCCAACAAATATGGAAAACATTGAAGAATTACGTGTTTCAACTTTTTTTAGTTCAATGTTTATTTTTGGGTGAGGTACGGAACCTTTTATGCTCCAGTCTAATTCGCACTTGGTCGGGTTTTTCACCCTGTTATACAACATAGCGTTATTCTATTTAATTTACTGTTTGTTCTAAGACGATAAAGTTAAAAGTTGTGTCGGAAAAGTTACGGGCGGCTCGCCCTACAGTTCGTATTTAATAACTTTCCTAACGTTATTAAATAAATTGTTAGGCAGAACTGTGGCATGAACAAATGATTTTTGGTGTAAGGATGTAGCCAATTGGTCCTCCATTTTAGTTAAAAGAGGGGTTAAGTTGTTGTGTCTTTCTTTTAATTTTTTATTGTGAATCTTGCAAATCAATATAATATTTTCAATCACATTTTTCTAGGTGAATAGACTGTAATACCTGCATACACAGAAACGAAGTCTAATATAATCTCTCTATATTTCGCTCGAATTTCTAATAAAGCTGAGCCTATGTTTGTGATGTTTATCACAAACATAGGCTCAGCTTATATTATATCTATCAGTAGCTAGGTATGTGGAATAAGGATAGACAGCTGTGCAATAACCAAATAGAGCCGCGTTGATGCCTCGACATCTGGACCGCTGCCTTTGTTTCGTAACTTTATTACATAAGATACCTCTAGAAATCTTCGTATTACAAGGGATTTGTAACCCACCTCGACATAAAATGTGATTTACTTATAAATAACTAGCGACCCGCCCGCGCGCCCCTGCTTCGCACGGGTGCACATATCATACATGTATTATACATTTAAACCTTTGTCTTGAATTACTCTATCTATTAAAAAAACCGTATCAAAATCCGTTGCGTAATTAAAGATTTAAGCATACATAGGGATATAGGAACAGAGAAAGCGACTTTGTTTTATACTATGTAGTGATAGTGATATGGATGCAAATGACTTTAGATGTTTGTTAATCAACGACATCGCAAACCACTGGATGGATTCTATCGAGCTTTTGAATGTCTACTGAGTGTAAAATAACCGAGTAGATTATAGATTAAATTTTTGTTTTTATAGACATGATAGTTCCAAAGAAACTGTTTGTTGACCACTACAACAAAAATGAACATAGAATAGTGTTCCACATGACACCATCAAGCCCCAAACTATGCAACATTTGTACTATAACTATGGGAACTAGATATAGCAGATTTAATACGAAGTGTAAGTAAATCGCAGAATTTGCTTCATACAAAAAAAGTTGTGAGTCGCGTAATTTTGTATGAAATCCTGCATTCTGCGACCGAATTTCTGCTGCAGAATTTCGGCCTGTGTGGCCTCACACTTAATTACATCCAGACTAAGTACAAAATTCTATGTTCATAGCACAAAATTAAATGTTTTTTTCTTGGTGGGGGGGATCGAACCCACGGCCTACAAAAAACATAATGATGTTCATTTTTGTATTTTTATACTTAGACATGGAATGACGATCCCAGTTATAACTACAATGGAGGGCCTCTTTGCTAATAGAAAATACCCTTTTTTATCAAACTGAACAGGCCTGAACCTAAAATAAAAAGAAAATCGGCTGTAGGGTTTGATTGTATAAAAATGTTCTGTTACCTATGAGGCTTACCTGACAGACATAAATAGAGTTGTTACTTATTTACTGTGATATGACGAATATCTTAAAAAAGATATCTACAAAAATTTTATTTAAATTGCAAACGATTTAATTGCATTTTTTTGTTGAAACAAATGAGATTTTAGATCTGGGCCCTATCAGAGCAGGTAAAAGCTACATACCCTAGTCTCTGAAGGCGCCGGATAGTTTACTATCTCCTTACTTAATATGATGGAGCTAAGCTGCTCGTAATAATGCTATCTAAAATTTGAATTCTAAAACCGTAGGCAAGTTTTGTAGACTCTCCCGAGTTTTGCGGTATCATTTTACGTAGCTAGAAGGGAATAAAGTTTTCATACTGTAAATGCGGTTTATTTGATTTAAATGGCTCTGGGTTCACGGGAGCTTCTACCCTTCTAAATTTAATCAGTCGTTATAACCCAGCCAAAATGTTACAGTTTCATGTTAAATATTTTTGTTAGCTGGCTCTAAAAAGGGACAAAGTAGTAAATAGCCAATTAGACGGGATTCGAGGAAGATTTCAAACCGAGGTGTAGTTTAGGAACGTTGCAGCAGTTGATAAAACATAGGTAATGCTAAATATCTTGACGAAGTTTGATTTAGTCGTAGTCGTGCTTTTGTTTGTCCACTCATCCCAAAAGATTGTCTAATGAAATTGTCCTCTAACTGGAGGATTTATCATCTAGTTTACCAATAACTCAGTTGCGTCAGTGGGGCCTGCGTTTCTCAAGCGGTCAATTGATTAAACGAAGCAATTAAGCAATCAGTCCTCAATGGCGGCGGACATTGTCGCAAATGAGTGCGGGTTCGACATCTGCTAGTAGGGCTAAGCTGGGTTGTAATCCGGCTTCTTGTAGCTTTGTCCGGACTTAACGCGTCAACATGATGTGAGGCTTTTCCTGTTTCTGTCTAGTCAATTACCAACCAGAAGTCCTCGCCAATTTGTCCCTTAGTTCGAGGAAGGGTTAATTCTGGGACACAGAGCCAGGCATTGGCTCTCATTTAATTACTTCTTCATTCGTAAGTTTTTTGATTTAGATAGATGACAATTCCGACTTTTTTACAGCCCTCACCCACCATGAGTCGTTGGCGAAGCCAGCGTGTAGAGATAAACAATTTGTTTTTACTTTCGAGTTGACGAGTTGGCAGAACGCGCACATCCCATATGACCAATGTGACCGGAGCTTTGTTTGGTTTCTGAAATGCGGAACGGTAGGTAAACCGAATATTTGTTCAATTCTATATGAAATAATGTCGGTGAGTGTGTTGTCATACCAACAAAAAAACTACCTACTCTACCTACTTTTTACCCGAGTGCCGAAGGTTATGTGTTTGGCGTGTATCTATCCATGTATATATGTATCCTTCCTTCGATATTTCCTTTATTACCACGTATAGTAACCAAACGGCTGGATGGATTTTGATGATTCTAGTATCAAAAGATTCGTCGCAACTTTCCAAGTGTCCTTAGAAATAAAAAAAAAACAAAAAATCACGTGGGAAGGAAAAGAGGAGCGATATTCTCTCACATGAAAAAAAATTTTTCGCAATCAAAGCAATATGGGTGTCAAAATCAAGAAAATGATAGAGTGTTTTCAAATAATGTATTAGTTTTTGATTTAAAGTAAACTCTCAAAGACAAAACCAGAACGCAAAATTCGTTAAGTCACTTTAGCGAACTAGGCCATGAGTGATACTAAAATATATCATAAAACCTTCTCTATGGTCTTACAAATCGTTTAGAAAAAACCGCATCAAAATCGATAAAGCCGTTTCGAAGATATTAAGAGTTTTGTAATAAAAAAAATGTGATTGTAACCCCTTCTTTTAATACCTATATGAGCAATGCTCTTGTCGGCGTAATTGATGCATTTCTCTCCAGGTGTTTCTTTTTACGGCAACCTCCTTGACCTTCTTATAAGACATGATGATGATATGGTTGACGGCAACCCTCGCTTTTATTTGGCTCATGTAGCTTATCCTAGGTCTTCCTGGTCTTTTGGTAACCCCAAAGTGATCAAAATGAGTAATGATACAACCACAGGCGTCACTAAACTGCTAGGACATAGGTACACGAGCCTCCGACTGTCTGCGATCATTACATTTTTATCATTCGTCAAGACTGAAGAAAGGATTTCAATATTAAAAAGTACCAAATTTAAAACATAATCTTATTTACCTACCTACATACTTTTAGTTTGGGCACTCGGGTTTTTTAATTTTTCAATAAATCTTCTTGTTTATTGATTGACATACTGTGGCTTGGTTTTCGTATGTATAGAGGTATGACAATTTTAATGTAAAATAGCTTATAAGAAAAAACTGATATTATTTTTTCATATAACTTTAATTCATTTTTGGTTAATGTGTTTTACGTTCGTTTCATTTATTATTTTTTGTATTCTTTAGAGCAGGCGTGCCCTACTTAATTAGACCCAAGATCTCGGTTTACTGACGAAACCCTGTGCAATCTTTCATTTTGAAACATCATGTGGTCCGTTTGGTTGAACGGCTATTAAAAAACGATCTAAGGTACTTGACGTACTAAATGTTTTTTTTTTTATTTTAAAACGATCGACTGGACTAATAGCTGCGAACGACCGGTTGGCCATACCTGCTTTAGAGGGTTATCTATGACGTTTAACTACGTACTTCAAACGGATTCTTTTGTATTTACAAGGTATCGACATCACTCTTATTAGCTATGCAGTATCCCCAGTAACGTTTTCCTCGTATTCCTGCTCGAAAGCAGAAGGGAAAGCGATTACACTTAACAACTCTATTCTCATGTCTTCAAAGAAGAAGGTCGTGTGTGGAAGCTAGTAATTCATAAAACACAATGCAAAATCAAATGACTATGCAAAACTTGCCACTCTCTCGTGTCCAAATACCTGATGAGACGACGAGATCAAACCCCAATGCGGCTACAGATGGCTGTTCAAGTGGCCACTTACTTCTGCAACATAATCACTATCACTACATCGTATAAAACAAAGTCGCTTTCTCTGTCCCTATATCCCTATGTCCCTATGTATGCTTAAATCTTTAAAACTACGCAACGGATTTTGATGCGGTTTTTTTAATAGATAGAGTGATTCAAGAGGAAGGTTTATATGTATAATACATGCATGATATGTGCACCCGTGCGAAGCAGGGGCGCGCGGGCGGGTCGCTAGTTGTAAATATAACTAAGCATCAATACTATGTGAAGTAAAATATTTATATTTAATTCGATTTTTTACAACTTTTAATTGACATTTACGCTCGATGTTAATCGGCAGTGAAACAAAGTTACGATGCCCGTGACGCCAAACGCAATTTCGATCTAATAATGTTTTATTTTAGTCGAAAACATCCCTTTATGGCTTATAGCGTTCACATTACATTGTGGATGCAATAAACAAGCCACTGGATAACTTTATTGAGCCATGAATCGAGGTCCCTGCTGGCAGATCTGTTGCGAATTATTCTAAAATTAAACTATATTTTATTAGTCCCAACACTGGTGAACCTAGCAAACGACTACGACATCCGCCCGATCAAAGTGATCGGGAACGATCGTTGACGACTCCAGCCGTTTTACGTACTATTTTAGGGTTGCGAATTTAATTAAACAGTGGTTTTTCATGGAGCAGATATCGTATGCGCTTGTGCCATATTGCTTTGATGTGCATTTTATTATCATATCGTCCATCAGTCTCGGTTTACCGTTATTATGTTTATTATTATTAAGTATGAGCTACGATACTAAGCCGAATGCAAAATTGTGGACGAAATAAACAAGAAGCTTGACCAAGCTATTTGGGTCTTATCAAGAATTCTGACTCAACCGTCAAAAGTTCTATGAGAGCCAATTAAATTCCAAAAAATCTGCAAACTCTAAAACTCTGCAGTCTGTTGTAGCAAAATGAGCCTTCAGTCTTTAGTGGAAATGCAGAAATAGGTATCTTTAGCACAAAGGTTTTAAAATGTCGATCTCTAACTCGAAGACGAAGCGTGAACGTCATCATAATCATGGGCTAACGTTGTGAGGATCGCAGGAAGTCGGTAGATGACGAAGGCTCAGAATCTTTATTCCTGGAAGTGTGCAGGGGAGGTGTATGTCCAGCAGTAGACTTCTTCAGGATAATGACAGTTTTGAAAGTATTAGCAAGAGATAATTAAGTCTATGATGGGCAAGGTTAGTCAACGAAATTGAAGACGAAAGGCGACCGAAGTTCTGCTGTCACTTGCTCGGATAAATGTTAGGTACCTACTTATACCTTACACACCCCATCGCACTATCACAAAAAGAGCTTTCAATATATTGTTCCTCCAGACAACTAGTTACGATTACTACAACCCAAAATTTAACAGGGTTTGCACACAGTGACACATAATCAAAACTTTAATAGCTTTGCCTTCACAGCAGGGTTCCGCCAAAAGGCAATGTTGTTCTGCCCCATATGTCTTTTTCGGAACCGGCAGTTAATTCCCTTGTTGTTCACGTGTGCAGACGCGTTACTCCCTTATTACGTCACTCTCGATCCAACAGGGGTAAATAGGCAATCGCTGACGGCAAACTTCATTTTTTAATAAAGTCACATTTACATCAGAGACATTTACACATTTACACGAGATTGCTCATTTGCTCTTCGAAAACTGTCATGAGTACCTACGTAAAATAAGGTTTAAGGTAGCGCATGAACGCGTATAAATTATCACTGCACCGCGTGTGATTAAAAGTCAAAAACACTAGTTTAGACAAATATGTGAAAGCAATCACTTTGAAAACATTTGCTACTCTAGCCCCCGGTTTCTAAAAGCCCGATCAAAGCTAATCGGCTGTCAAGTCACTTGCACTTGTTACAGCTTTCACTTCAAATTAGATAGGTGAATTGACAGCCGATTAGCATTGATCGGGATTTCAGAAACCGGGGGTAGGTAAGTGGCTTTATGCCAGATCCACGTGGATGGATAAACAACCATATTCTCTGGCAAAAGAATGCTGTAAACGATGGCCGACCGCTGATTTGCCCCTGTTTGATATAAAACGACCGCATTGCCAGTCGCCACCGACGTGGAATCAAGAGTTAGTTTCATGTGTAAATGAACCAGGATTTTAATACAATATTCATCACAAAAGAGCCTTATGTACCCCGACTAGTAATATGCTTGGTGTGCTTTTCTGTTTTGATGCCTATTAGAATACGTTTCTTTAGCTACCTTACAAAAAAAAACATTTCGATTGGGTATTTTCTCATCTACATAACTAATGAGTATTATTTAATTATGTAGCGGTCAATATGTTGTATGTCGTGTGATGCACCTACAATGCAGGTACATGTGTGTGCGAGTTCTTTTGAAAATGTATTAGTGTACTAATATTATTTAGCGCTGTTTCTGTAAAACAAAATTATCATAATTGAAAAAACTAAAACTGAAACAACTTCATGACTTTGATCCCCAGGCACGGTTTCCCCCTTCTGACTAAGTATCTTATAATGGTACAAATAATCTTTGGGTCTGTCTTTGGGTTCTCAGAGGTACCTACGTACAAATATTACATTTTTACAGATTCTACCACATTTTACCTGCTCTTACCTCTTCTACGAAAAATAATTTATTTAAAAATAATTTACAAAATGTACAAAATACCCATGAAACAGTTGGGCTACCTGAAGGCCATTGCGAAATATACAATATTAAATGAAAAATGTCGGAGTATTGCACTATCCGAAACCTCACTCTTAATTAATTTGTAAATAGTAGAGCTGGCTCAATTTCCAATTAAGTAAATACAATTAAATTAATTCTAAAGCAATTTCAAAGGCATTGTTCATAGTAGATAAGTTAGCTATTTGATCATAAGACATTTAAATGACCCTTTTAACACTAGTTTGCTTACAACTTATTGTTCCTATCTATCATCCTACGGAGTACCTTCATCGAAAACGAGTAACGGTAACAAGGACTTGAAACGACGAAATTCACAGAAAAATTCTATAATATAGTTCTGTAAAGTCATAAACGAAGTGGTGGTCTAGTATATAGAAACGAAAACCGCTTGGGGATAAAGGTTCTCAAATGGCACTCACATACTGGAAGACATATAGACATGCAACATTGTAGAGAAGACGGGAAGTCGGTGGATGAAGAAATGCTCAAAATGTTACTTCCTGAAAATGTATGGGGAGATCAAAAGCCCAACAGTTGAACTTTTCAACATAAAACTATGTATATGACGAGTTCGACGCATAATTGATGATTTTATTGTAAGTTGGTGTGGCCGCTACATTCCTTGTATGTAACACAGTAGAGCTAAATAATCAATGCTAACCCTATTTCTGTGTATTTTTATTTCTGTGCAAATTGCAAACTGAATGCGACAGCCCTTTTCGTTTTGGAACGAGCACGCCATATTGTATAATTGAGATTGATCCGGCATCGTTCTGAAGCTAAATACTTCAGCGAGTGTATATATTCATATGAAAATAAAATTGACTGGGCAAGTTTGCAAGACTTTAGTTTAGGCCATACAGTACACATACCAATTGAAACTACATTAAATTCTAAGTTGAACAGAAAGCTGTTTTTATTTAAAATATGTTTATTCAATAAAAACACAAGGACCATCTTGAAACGTCTTAAAACTAGGTGACTCTAGTGCCAGTTCCACGTGACCAAAATAAGAAGAATCAGTTTAGAGAAGAAGATTAGTTTATTTAGAGGATGTACTATCAATGTGAGTTTCACATCAGACTACTCCTCCCCATCTCTTTTTATGTTCAGTCCAGTCTATCCAAACGTTGCCTGGAAGAAATTGCTGAAACGCTGTTAGAGATACGGCCGCCAGTTGTATAAATATATTACTACGATTGTTAGTTTTTTAAGTAGAATGTGTATCTTTTTATTATGTTGTGGCTATGTATGTATAAACAGTTGAGGTTAAGTTGGACGCAAAATAATATAATTCAGTAAACTTTGTAGTGAGAAAATGCTTTATGCTTTATTGTAATGAGTTTTTAATCAGCGAGATTTGCATAAAGACTTAGGAAAAAAAACTGAAACAGCTTCTCGACTTTGATCCCCAGGCACGGTAGATATCCCTTCAGATCTCTCAGTACCGAGTACTTACTCAAGATTCTTTGAGGATGTCTAAGGGGGGTAGTCAGAGGTACGTCCAAACATTACATTTGGCTCATACCCACATTTTGCAGTAGTTAGTATTCCATACGTGACAGGTTGCAAGCCCATCGCCGCTGCTAGAATACTATAACTGGTTTCCTCACGATGTTTCCCTTCACCGTTTGAGAGCACTGGCATTGCGCACATAAATTTCGATACAAAAATCCATTGGTGCACGACTGGATTCGAACCTGCGACCTTACGATCGGAAGGCGGGGTCACTTCCACTAGACCACCGGTGCTCTTAGGAAAGGCTTAGGATATATTTAAAAAGCTTACATTATAAAAAAAAAACTTCCTTATCGTAATAAATAAAACAAATTTACGGTGTTTGGATGTTAGGATGTTTGTGCCTTATTCACGGCTCCACCACTAAAACGATCGGGATGAAACATAAAACAAATATTTTATTTTTTATTATTCGTCATGTATGAGCACATGAGCTACTTTTTATCTAATTAATCTTTTTAGCTAATTCTTGAAATGATAATTTAATTAGTAAGTCTACAAATACGCGAACGCAAAAAAAGGCAGTAACAACATTTGTTCGTCCATCAAACAATATTGTATTTTGGTACGAAAATTAAGACAAAATGAACGAGACAAAAATAGCAAGTTCATGGCCGCATAATAAAATAATACTATTACGACAACCAAGAAGGGCAAAATCATAAATAGCATGCACAAAATTTCAGTAAAAAAGGATCAACACGAAGCTATCAAAGTCAACAAAAGTCAGTCAGCTGTCATAGCTGGTCTGAAAAGAAATTCATATGGCCATATTATACTTTAAAAAAATAATATTGTTTGGTAATAAAACATTGCGCTACCCTGCACTACCTATACCTACTTTGTATCATACAGTTTTAGTTTTAAAGAAATGTTCTATCTTTGAATAGTTATTTAAATTTGGGAAATACCTAGTCCATTATAGAATAAAAAAATCGTAGGTATTACATACTTATCTACCTTATAGGTATAGCCAAGGGTATAGCAATTAATCCGTCAGTCTGTAAGCCTTGCCATTACGTAGTTTCACTAAATGCGTTCATAAAAACGATGTTTTTTGTTACCATGACAAAATACTTCACATGAAAGACGTGCTTTCAAGGATTTGATTAAGTAAAAACGTCAGCTGATATTGATTTGTCATACATTACATTAATACTTTCGATCATTTTGATTAAATATTGTTCAAGGTTTAGGCATTTCTGTACGTAACCTGCACGCTAGTTGTAGAATCCCGCATAGTGACGTGGAATAGAAGAGTCAATGCCCAGCAGTTGTTTGATACGCTGCGCTGACGATGATAATGAAATGCCAGCCTTTAAGGAACATTTCATCATTTTCAAAGATATACAAAATCATTGAAGTTAAATAAGATAAATCTCAATTAATCAAGAGTAAGAATTAATTATTGTTAAACTGTGTAAATAGATTTTACAGTGGGTAATTTTGTTTCAACAGTCTACCCATTTCGGGTGAAATGTGAATTCACTCCCATTTAATTACATCAGCCTCACTTATAGCATTATTGAGGTGGGCTAGGTGCTATTGTTAAAATTGTGGTAGTCACATAAAATTATTAGCTTGAGTTTTATACAAGGCTATTAGGGCTAGACTCAACGAATTATGCTTATTTATATAAAAACTAGATAACGATAAAATAGAACCCATTTTCATGCCATTAATATATTTTTATTATTTCGTGTCACAAAAACATTGGTGAATTAATACATACACAGAACAATATTGGTCAGGACAAAAATCAATCATCAGGTGCTATTCATAATATAAATAATAGATATTATGTATTACATAAATCTCTATATAATTTAGAAATATATATCTAAGCTACATTTTTAATAATATCACCTGTAGAAATGTACCTTTTTAATAAAATTAATAATGCAATGCAAATATACTCTCGTTTTATAAAACTTAAAAACGTTTTTAGTAAAACATAATAAGGATGCTCTCGTAATGCATGCTAAAGTACAAGTCCAAACGAGTTGGTTGTTCGACCAAAGCCTACTGTGTCGATACAAAGGTCACGTGGTCAAGTTTCCATATGGTTGAACGGGTTACCAGTTAATCCTTCGGCCCCTGCGTCTGTTACATGTAACACAGCGTCTGTATTTATCCAGTATTTCATCTTCAAATATCCATTGACCCACACGTTTGTTATTACTTCTAAGTTATAACTTTTTTTTATTGAGTTATTATTTACTACTTCTAAGTTAACACTGCCTTAGTCTTTGTAGTCCTACTGCTCTTGTTTATCTGATAACACTTTTTTTATTATTTTGATAAGTAGAGTTATATTTTTACCTTTATAGTGGTCTTAAAACCGGAACGTCAGAGTACGCCCTCCAGATAAGAAGGTGGGAAGTTCACAATCATAAATGCGTAAGCCGCATTTTTCGGGCTTCTTTATTTACCACGGCAACATTTTACATTTTTAGTAATTGTAAAATATGTATAGCTATTGAGATACTTGGGTCTTGCTCTACAGTGGGATGCCCGCCGGCCCGCGGCCACATGTCGGAGCTCCATTAAATTCTACACCCCTACAAAAAATAATGACTTCACCATACTCCGTTTGTAACTCGTTCAATTTGCCTTGAAGTTTCGAATTGTTAATTAAACCATATTTGTGATTGCATAACCATAGATAGCTTGTCACAATATTAAGGCGAATTTACGATCGGAAGATAGGAAGTGCTTGGTTCACATGCTTTTTGAATTAATGGACTCCGGTTTAACCTTGAAATCGTTACAGTGGTTCACATGCTTTTTGAACTAATGGAGTCCGGGATAACCTTGAAACAGCTACTGAGTGGAAATGGTAGCAGTTCTATTCCCAATATAACTTTTCTTTTTCTTCTGTCTTTGAGATATGATGCTATTGTATCCCTCTGACATGACCAGAGATTTAGAAAATGCAAATTTTATTAGGTATAATTTTATATAGACCTAATAAAAATATCAAAAAAATATTATTATGCTGAAGGTTAATATATAGTTTCGCGCCCTACTACTGAACCGAAGTGGATAAAACCTGAAATATAATTGCAAAAACATATTATTATTATCATCGGTGTATTTGTTTTTATCTTGGTACAGTCTGCATCAGAAGTGGTAAAATTAAAAAAAAAATGATTATATTGTGCTAATGGCATAAACAATTTTTCGGTCTGAGTTTTTATTTTAATTCGAAGTTTCATGTACAATATAAAAAATTATTCGACAGCTTCACGACCTTGATCCTCACGCACGGTAGATCCATTCGGATCTCTTGGTGCCAAGTTCGAACTCCAGGTTATTTGAGGACGTCTGAGGAGGTAGTCAGATGTACGTCCAAACATTACATTTGAAATTAGGCACATACCCACATTTTGCTAAGTTTGTAGTTGGTAAAAATACTTGTTGTTGACAAACCCTTGTGAAATCTGGGGCATTATTCTCTATGACATAGGAGATTTCTTGCCCCATACCGTGTGACGTCACAAGTGGTTTTGCATTCTTCTTTATGATATAGGAGATACTTTGCCCCAAGCTTGGCCTTAACCGTGTGACGTCACAACGGCTTTTGCAAAGCCGCGATGGAAGTTATGTAACACAGGAGCTAAGTTGAAAAGGCCGAGCAAGATTATGAAGTAGATGTTTGAGTTAATAACTGTAAACAGCGCAGCATTTATAGCCAACCTGGCAGCACCAGATTCAGATGGTGCCGACTCGCGCGGGCGGCGCGGCCGACTTGCGGTCGTTCTCAGCTGCTTCGTGTAAAGCTGCGTCTGCATGTACAACGCAAACAACCGCACGGTCCACAATTCTTGTGAATTCATGTCAAAAATTGAACTAAATCGCTGTAGAGCTGACAATACTTTTTTCTATTCGTGAAAACTAAATGTACTTAGCTGATTCATTATTATTATTTGCGTCAGCGCCACATAGATCTTTGTCGTCGCGTTCCGACGTCAGAACACAACTTCGGAATTTTGTGATAAATATTATTTATGTTTATTTTCATTTATTCAAAAAACATTTTATAATTTTCTATGTATTTTTGGTGTTTATGTACAGTTGTAAAAAGTAGTAGTTTTTTTTGTATTTGTTAATTTAATGTAAACTAGGTGTGTTTGCAATGGTTTTTCTTTCATAATGCTGCATTTAATGCAGACGACTGTACCTAGCCCGAGTTTTGGACGGACGACGACGGTCGAACGTAGCAAATGTTTTTGTATGTAGACGCAGCTTAAGCCAGGGGAACGAACAAAAATAACATAACGAGTCGGGCTTGTAATAACATTTGTCCTAATATATTACTATTGTGACGTCTCACAGGGCGCTGGATTTATCTACCGACGTGCGAACCGTCGCTTTAATATTTATTATTATTAATGCACGCCGTCGTCATCAAAATTATTTTTCATTAGGTATCCGGATTTTACCCTGATATACCTTATATCAAGGTAAAATCTGTCTAAGACGATATTACCTGCAAGCAAATCCTTTGATGCAAACATTTATCCTCATTTCGCCGGTGTTGATGTTTCGCGTCTTTATTAACGCGGTTGGGCTATGCAATAAGTGTTGCTTTGGAGACATTGTGTTAAGGCAGCCTACTCAATTAATATAGAGACAAAAATTCAAGTAATACCTATGTCATTCTACGTACCTAATCCTACTAATAAATCTAATATTATAAACGCGAATGTTTGAGGATGGATGGATGGATGTTTGTTACTCTTTCACGCCGGAACGGCTAAACAGATCCGCGTGAAACTTGGCAGAGAGATTGATTATAGTCTCGAATAACACATAGTCTACTTTTTATCCCGTGGGAATACCGGGATTTATATCTGCGCGGGTGAAACCACGGGGCGCAACTAGTTAGATTAATACATCCATTCAGTAACTATAATACTGTAAACCAAGGGAAGGTATGATTCTTGTTTTATTTTATATCAATTTTAGTTATTTTGTTTATCAATTTAGGTATTATAATAATTATACACATTTATAATGGTCTAAAATAAATTAATTGGGTCATTATTTGCTAACCCGGTCGGATATTACCTATAATCAATTGGAGATCCACGTTAATCAGTTTATAGGTTTAATTTTTTTACAACTAACTGATGGAACAAGCAGATGTCCCACCTGAAGTTAAGTGGTAACCATCACCTATAAAAAAGCATTGCCTCGTAAGTCAACCACGATAGACTTACAAATATTCGCGTTAATAATAGTAGTAGGATGTGTTTCCTTCCTTCCTTACGAAATAACTATCTGGTTCAAAAAAGCCTACAATAAAATTAATTCAAGTCTGTAGCTAGTACAGGTACAAAGCCTACATCAAAGAAAATGACAAACTGCTCTAAAATAACTACCAATCTTTACATTATTTAGGTATGCATTTATAATTAAAAAATAAAATAATCCTCATTTAAGCTCATGGGGTGATTCTAGCAAAAAATGATATAAAACAGCACACGAAGCAGTGAGTTTATAGTGATCTGATATCGTCGGAAGTCGTACGGACGCTCTGTTTACATAGATAACCGCAACATGCGCACGCGCCGTTATTATTGTTTATTTTTATAGGCGGGGTATTCGTCAGCTCCGATTTTTGTAGACCACCCGAGTGGCGATGTACTATGTGACAAAATAAACAGTCACTTAACTTAGGACGGGTTTTACCATCACAAAGTAACTCAAACTGCCAAATAAATTTATTTATTGAAGAACTTTTGACATTTGGATTTAGAGAACAAATAGAGAAAAGTCTATAAAGACATGCGGAAACATTTTTATCTAACTGCTTTTCTATGCTATCAAGGGGGTAGCGAATCATGAGGCCTTGGGGCGTCTGCTTATACCGATAACGAAGATTCCCATTTGCATTTTGAGTGAAATTACATGATATAGGTATGCAATTTAAATTTAAAATCATGTACAACCTACAACTTTAAAAATTGAATAAAATAATAATAAATAATGCTGGACAATCCACACAGCACTATCTAGTCCCAAAGTAAGCTATTCAAAGCTTGTGTTATGGGTACTAGATAACTGATATATTTAATACATTATATACTTACATAGATAGAGGTTTTTATTATACATAGAAACCACCCAGACCATCGGAACCAATTTCTGCAGATCGTACACAAATTTGTTCCAAGGCGAGAATCGAACCCGCAACCTCTTGCGTCGCAGGTAGGCTCTCGCCCGCTGCGCCACAGAGGTCGTCATGCAGATCGGATCAACGCGGTAACGTTCGGAAATTATGCTCGGACAAACACATACAATGCTAACCACCGGTTTCTGAAAGTTCGATCAAAACTAATCGGCTGTCAAATCATGCAAAAAATGCAAATATTTCATTTCAAGTAAAAAAATCTATCTGTTTTAGTATTAATCAAATAATAACACAACACTTTCGCACTTGTTAAATAAGTGCGGATAAAGCTGGTTTGCTGGGTGTGGCTTGGCTAAGCGCAGTGATGAATACAATCGTCTCGCGACCCTACGCCTCTCGTCATCTGTCACGGGTATCCGTCTTTCCGACATAAAAATTCTCCCTCAGGCGACGCGACCGACGTAGCCCTTGATTAATGTTTCAAAAAAGCCCAATTAACCCAAGTGTGCAGTGGAACTTTATGCCCGCAGATGACTGTCGCTTACTCATTGGGTATTGATTGGGACAATCCTAGCGGAGTTTTAACTGTAATTTATAGTTTCCACGATCTATGGTAACCTTTTAATATGTTCTGGTAATTATTTGACATTTTGTTCATATACGGGTTTGGGTAATGACACGATAGGTAACCTCATATCATAAGAAATCGTTATTTTTAATACTACAATTACTCTAAAATACGGCAAATACTGGATGAGAAGATTAAATGATTTCATATTTCCATTATGGATGAGAAGAGCCGAAGACTGGCCTCAATGGCGCGTCGTGAGAGACTTACGTCCAGTAGTTCTAACATCGCTTGATGATGATGATGATGACGATGATAATTATGAGACATCGCGCCAGGGTTTCCTATGTTTTGACGATTTCCTATGTTTTTTCATCAATAAAAATGTCACAAACACAACATGAACAAAATGTCTCTACTTATCAAACAGATTTTTCGTGATCAATGTACGTGTATATACATATAATGACTGCTCCTAGTAAATGTTTGTTTGTTTCAGCTAGTAATACGATGAGAAGCTACCCTGGTGGCACGCGTTGGGACCGGACAAGCACGCAGTGAGCCTCGAGCAACATGGCGCTAGCATTGGTGCAGTCTCGGTTACTAGTGTTCATGGCTCTGCTGCTGTTGAGGGGTAAGCTTACTTCAAAAACTCCTGCATCTTTTTTTTAAACTACTAAGTAAGCAAACAAGCGAAGCAAACAGGCGTACGAGGTTCCCTTAGCCTATATGGATTGCCACGAGACTACGTGAGTAAAGGTTTGGGTCCGAAATCGAATGATTTAATCAGCATTCCAATTAGATAGATAGAGAATTCTTTATTTCATAAAAACTACGTCTGACATTGCGTGAATCGCAAGCTTGTTCTAAGCAAAAGCTCGGACAGCAAAATAATCCAATTTATTAGACTTTAATAGCCTTTGTAGCTTAAATTAGTTTGCTTTGCAATCAAACACCGTATAGTTGGATGTATTGAGTCGTTGCCTCAGCATAGAACATTGATGCCTGGAGCGTGCCAGCCCTCCTAGTCAAAGAGGTGAATAGTGTTTTAAAAAATACCCATCGCCATTTGGATGGAAACTGGCATAAAAGAAGAAAACATTTCTCATGTTGGTCATGTTTGACCAACATGGGACATCCAAGAGCCGTGAGATAGATTTAAAATAATAAAATAATAATAGTAGTATTAAATAGGTTTTTTTTAATTAGGTCTTTCAATATAATTTAGGATTAGGTTTTATCTCTTAAAAACCTAGTGATTGAACTTTTAATCCACGCAAACACATAATAATTAAAAACAACCAACATTTAAACCTCACGGGGATGGTGCGGCTAATAATGTATGTTTTGAAATAGCACACGTTTACGATGTTCAACTCTGACTGCACGAGCCACCACAAGAAAGTATCATAGCTTATGTTAGCCCTCAAAGCATGAAATTTGAAATAACTTCCAAAAAACATACTACACGCTTACGCCACAAGCTTATCGAAATAAAAAAACGGTTTCATAGCAATCGCTTTCAATAAAACATAGCTAAAAATATTTTCTACTTGTCACAGTATAAATCGTCCTAACAAATATCTTTCTTCATTTATTTGCTTTAAGTTCAAAGTCGTGTTTTTTGGAATCAAAGATAAATAAGGAATAATTTTATTTAACAAATAGTTTATAGAACAGATTTCTAAGTAGGTACTCTAACTAGTAATAGGTGTTACATAGACTGTTGCATATTCTAGTTTTAGATTTTGTGGGCGCGACCACATAAAGTACACACAATAAAGTGCTATTTTAGCAGAAAAATGTACTAGTGGTTCTTTATTAGAAATCAATATAATTAACAGCTGATGCGATGACAGAACGTCCATCGCTTGTTGGACACTGTTCGTGTATGAGGGCTTATTAGGCCTAAACGTAAATGTAGGTGGCATTTACGCTAAAAATAGATCTACTTTTAGCTAGCTGCTTTTTGAGCAAAAATTATTTGCTTAACGTTCTATAGTAGACAACTACGGACCTTCCTAATAACAGTAAATTAGTTCGCTCGGCCCAGTCAGCCTAAAAATGCCTGCCTGAACAAGCGACATAAAATCGCACTTTACTTTCTAATTTGCTATTCAAGTGGCTTTCACACTTTTCCGTGTACTGTCTTTTTCGGTAGAGGCTAAAATATCTATTGACTTTGCTTTATTGAAATTACCCACTTCGTCGCGGAAGAACGAATTAAAATCGCATTAGGGAATCCCGTTCCCGCTTAACTTTTCCAGTCTGTGCACAAAGTCCGGGTGTATCGGAATAAATGGCCCAAACTTTGTTTATTTATACAGTTTTACTGAATATTTAATGTTTGTGAGCTTAATTTTATATTCTTGTCACTTAAGTATAATATAACTTTATACGAAGTGGAAAAGTAAAATATGATGTTTGGTGTTTGAAAAACAACCTATCCTATACCTACCTGAACTAATAGCTTCTTAATATGGATTTAACAAAAAAAACTGTTTTTTTAAGTTGTTTTGTAAGTAAGAGTTAGCTTGGAGTCTTAAGGCGTTGACAGCACCAAATTTACCTCTCGCTCGCACGATTCGACATTTTGAAAGATATAAAATCACTAAACTAAATTTTGAAAAATCGCAAACAACCATTTTGTGTGCAATCACATTGCACACAGTTATGTAAAAATTTGAATTTGATTGATGCAAGTTTTCCTACTCAAAAGTTTTCTTATGTACGAAAACTAGAAAAGCAATCTTTTAAGTAGGAAAACATGTATCAATCAAAATGAAATTTTTACTAAACTGTTCGCAATGTGATTGCACACAAAATGGTTGTTTGCGATTTTTCAAAAATGGATTTAGTGATTTTATATCCTCCAACATGTCAAAACGTACGAGCGAGAGTCACATTAGCTCTTGTCTTCACCTTAAGTAGGTATTTAGGGTTTTATTAACCTAGCCGTTTCCTGGAGTATTACGACTTTCAAATAGGTTTATAAAATCAAAACATCATCTTATTTGCTTACAATAATGCTGTTTCAATGCACAATTTGTTATAAAAATAAATCCAAGCAATGTTGTTTTCATTATCCACAATCGCAACTGACTTGCGAGAATAAGGGTCTATTTAGGTAATTCCACTAACTTGGATAAAACGTATAAAAAATGCGAATCGGAGTCACGCCTGTTCGCTGTTGCTCATGCACCCAAATAGGATAATCGCGTAGTTATTGCCTGTGTCTGAATAGACACTAGCCACGCCAACCGCTCGTTTATTTACGTGCCATAATCCATGGCATAACTCCATAACTCGTTTATGTGGAAATGTCTTACTACTGCCACGCGTGATAGATGCTTGCCACATGCTGTTTCGATTGATGAATAAATTCATGTCCGTTTTCCTTCAAAGGTCGGGTCTAGTCACATCGAGCATGTGTCAAACATGACTTGTGGCGTGTTCAGAACTCGATGGGACTAAAGAGTGTACCGTATTAGACTCGCATTTAAAGGAAGAAATAATTAGTATAGATTTCATAATACAGACAGTTTGAGTTTTTCTTTTTTAATGTAGTTTAAGCGTTTTTAAGTTACATCACTTATCGACCATAATAAGTATACTTCAATAAATTACATAAAATCATACATATTAAATTAATAATGCTTTTTAATTTTATTAAATTACGAAATAACAAACTAGTTGAGTCTAAAATAAATACGTGCTAAATGAAAAAAAGTCCTGTCCAGACTACCGTGATACGTAGGTAAATCGGTGAACTCCAGGCATTTTTTCTAGGCCGTTATCCAGAGGTCGTACTTCATCTTTCAGTTCAAAAGGCGTGCTTTAAAATATGATGTTTGTAACTTTAGATGTGCTTTAGATAAAAACGTAGATATATCTATGGAGAACTCAGATGTAGATAGGTATATTATGTATGCTTCGAATTTCAAAATGACTTTTTCGAAACAAAAGCCTTTGACAAGCAAAGCAACCAATATGCAAATGTCGATAGAATCGTTAAAAACTATAACGGAAATTGTTTGTAGACGAAGCGAGGCGAATTTATTTTTTGTTATTGTTTGTTTGTAGACAATCAGGCAGGGTGGAAGACATGTTGCGGTTAAGCCGGACGAGGTGGCTTTGAATACCGATGACGGCGCAACTACGACCCGTTTCAATCTGTACTCTATGCATAAGTAATGTGAAAAGTATGGCGATGCGGCTCGGAAGCGGAATACACGCTCTTCTAAAATATCGCCGCATATTTTTATGGTAACTACATCGGTTATTTGTTCTTAGTACGCAGTCGCTACCACGGAGTTTTATAAAGTGGGTAACTTGTTCGTTTGAATATTTGATTCAAATGTTTTTGTTTTGTTTTCTTACATCGTTTTTCTGTCAAGTTAAGCTATGTTTTTTTATCCCTCACATAGATACTATTCGTCTATACATACAAGCCAATTACACTATGGCATCGACGTTCTCATCTAATACAAAAGGTAGGTAAGTCCCCAATTTTTCAGCTGAATGAAACAGCTGACGTCGCACATTAGTCATGAACATCAAAAAGGCTTTAAAATCCCAGCAGGGGAAGACCGATGATAGGACAAAAAGGACTGTAACTTTTAACAGATGAACGAACAGTCTTTTACAGCTTCCTTATTTTTTATGACCGTTGAAAATTACATTAAAGGAGCATTACACTTTGTTTTTTAAATGCTAATTAGGGTTTAATAATGTAGTACTTAATGCCTACCCAATTAGACTTGCTGCTATTATATAGCAATCATCAGGTATAAAGGAGTAGGTAGATAATGGAAGAATCAATTCAAGAGTAGTAGAGCTCTTTGTGAAGGGCTCGTCCGGGGAAGTACTACCACCACGCCTTTTTCTGCCGCCAAGCAGCAACGCTGTGTTTCGGTTTGAAGAGTGTGGTCGCCGGTGTAATTACAGGCACATGAGGCTTAACATCCGTATGCCTCAAGTTGATGGACGCAGGGTAGTGCATCGTAGGGCACGTTCCTATTGTGCGTGACCTACGGGGCAATGTTTTGTTTATAGGTGATGGTTACCACTTAACATCAGGTGGGCCATCTGCTTGTTCCATCAGCTAGTTGTATAAAAAAAAAAGCGGCAAAACATCGCTGTTGTGTGGGTTTAGCGAATCAATTCAGAGACCCCAACTAAAGAGATAATTTTGGTAAGTTCCTTGTTGTAAACATTGAAAAATTTAAAGAATAAATACATGTATTAAAATGTATAATTTTCAATATCATTAAAAGTGCTGGTACCCAGCGAATCTTGTACTTTGGTAACCAGAAAGCTGAAATATTTATCTCCTTTGAAAATTTATATTATAAACAACAATCCCTCCAAAATATTTCCCTATCCTTCCTTTTAACACATAATATATTGGTTTAAGTAAAATTGTAAGTATGTAGTCGTAGAACATAGCATGAATAGATTTATTTCAGCCATCAGCATAGCTTTACGTTATGGGTGAACGCGTGATTGATTTTATATTAGTATGGGGTAGTTTTGGTGCTCGTACCCTCGTACCCGAGTCGTTGGAGCACCCCTCCGTTGCCAGGGTAATCGCTGTCTAAAATAATTTATGAATTATGCCATAATAACCTTTGTAATAAAGGCCAAAGCGAGGATAAAACACTTTCGCTCCAAAATTGCTATTGGAAATAATTTTGGTTTTGTCTTTTGAAGCAATGTTGGTCATAAATTAATTCAAATCCTATAGACGATGCTATATAAGCTATATTCATTGATGTTATTTATAAGATTTTGACCTTGATATTTAATGTATTGATATTTTATTTTAAATTGTTTTTAAAATAAGTTAACGCCATCATCATTTTTGTAAACATGTTTTAGTTATAGTAAAACAAAATAGCCTAGATACCCAGTACCTACCTATATTGTTACATACCTATAAAATTTTAATGCTCATCATAGAAGCGCCGAATTAAACCTTACTTTCTTGTAGACATTCTAATTAAGTCGATATACTTCAAAGGGGTAGGAAAACAATATTTTTCGTATTCTGATTGAAACCTCTTAATTACCTTACTGTCGCAATATTTTATTCATAGTGTAATCCATCACATTGGGTCATATAAGTTACTTAACATGTCTTAAGGGGCAGCATACGGCACGCCACTATCTCCTCGCACAATTGAACACTTCAAGATATAAAATCACAGAATGTAGTTATGTAAAATGGCAATCGGTTAAGTTGCTGTCAATGGCATTACAAAGATTTAGCACAAATAAAACGTTTGATCCTGCAAGTCTTCACACTTAAAAATGGGATTTTATATCTTTCTAATTTTTATGTATGAAAACTTGCTTGGATCAAAATTTTATTTTCGCAAAATCTTTGTAATGCAACTAAGCTCTACCGTGCCTATCACGGTCAAGGTTATGAAAAAGGAGTTTCAATTTTTCAAAACAGTCAAGTCTAGTCATGGCTGGCATACTGTTCTACCGACCCTCTGTGTACCAACCTATAGGTTTTAAAACTAAAATTCTAATTCAAATTTATTGTGCAAAAAAATAATATACATTGAGTCATATAACCTTATAAGTAAATACAATTAGATTCTAATAATAGATGTTATAATAATGGAAGGTATTACTCACTCAACATAACGATTAGGAAAAGTAACACACTTGGACGGGAGGAGGATCGGACGAGAGATTCTGTTTATCATCGGGGTACCTATAAGATCCGATTGAAAAACAAGAAGATTTATTAAAAAATAAAAAAACCCGACTGCCCGGGATAGGTAAATTAGATAATGTTTTAAATTACTTATAGATAGTTAAATGAAAGGTACTTTTTGATAGTAAAATCCATTCTTCAGTCTTGACGAATGATAAGATGTAATAATCGCAGGCAGTCGGAGGCTCGTGTACCTACCTATTTCCTAGCAGTTTACTGACGCCTGAGGTTGTTTAACTCATTTTGATCACTTTGGGGTTACCAACAATCACATTTTTTTAAAACAAAACTCTTAATATCTTCAAAACGGCTTCATCGATTTTGATGCGGTTTTTTCTAAACGATTTGTATGACCTTAGAGAAGGTTTTATGATATATTTTAGTATCACTCATGGCCTAGTTCGTTAAATTGACTTAACGAATTTTGCGGTCTGGTTTGATCTTTGAGGGTTTACTTTAAATCAAAAACTAATACATTATTTGAAAACACTCTATCACTCTCTTGATTTTGATACCCATATTGCTATGATTGCGAAATTTTTTTTTTTAATGTGAGAGAATATCGCTCCCGCTTTCCTTCCCACGTGACTTTTTGGTTTTTTTCTTCTTCTAAGGACACTTGAGAAGTTGCGACGACGGTGTAATGTAGATATAAGGCAATAATAAACTCAGCTCGTAAGTAACCCACGTGTGTCTAATGCTCGGCAATAATTCGATTTTTTTGCTCGAGTGCGTGGCACGCGTGGCAGACCCCGGTTGAGATCTAGCCATAGCCGGGATAAACAGCCAGCCAACTTAAACATTTTTTATAATACAATTAGTATAAAAAACCAGCCAAGTGCTAGTCGGACTCGCGCACGAAGGGTTCCGTACCATTATCTATAAAAACGGCAAAAAATCACGTTTGTTTACTGGAGTCCTCCATAAATATTAATTTTATTTTAATTTTGTTATATATTTGTTGTTATAGCGACAACAGAAATACATTATCTCTGAACATTTTAACTGTTAACCATCACGGTTCATGAGATACAGCCTGGTGACAGACGGACAGCAGCGGAGACTAGCAGTGTTCCTGTTTTACCTTTTGGGTACGGAACCCTAAAAAATTTTGAGTCAAATCAAATCGTTTATTTCAGTAACTTAATCTATGTTTACATTTTATGGGTTTGAGATCTCCTTTTAAGTAAATGTATACCTGTGTTAGGAGATCCCGCTCTTCCCTCTCTTCCCCTTCTTCTTAATATTATATTTTATAAAAACATATTTTTTTGTAATAATATTACCAACAAGCCGAAGTAATCAACTGATGCTGCAAATGTTTGATTTTCTTGCGATGTGTTTTTTCTATTTAACTATCTAACATCTGAACTCTAAAATATGGGTAAAATTCTAAAGTAATGAGTGCACCAGCTATTTATTGTGAACTGTATGTATTTCAGTTGTGGCGCCACAGGCGACGAACGGGCGCGCAGGTTGGTGAACATGTGAAACAATTTTCCCCTTATGAATAAAATTTTAAGGTGCGTATGCAAATTTCCATTACCGAGGGCCGTCTCCGGTAATGGTGTCATATGTGCAGACATTCACTTTTCATATAGACTCCGTAAAAGGGTAATTTCAAACGACATCCCGTGAACTTAAGGTTACCTTCAGCAATCGAGAGTTTTACGTGCGTCTTATATTAGGGCACGCACACTTTTATTTAATATACAGATGAACACCTTTTTACTCAAACAAAAAGGGACGATGTAGCCTTATTCTTTAAAAACACAACGGAAAATTTGTATAAGTACATTAAGTACATACCTCAATTCAAACAAACACTCCACCCAAGTTTAAAATTACCCACATTTGTACTTGAGTTCCGACCTGAATACAATACATATGGCAAAAAGCTTGCTCTACCTCTCGCTTTAACTCAATAAAAAGTCCTTTTAGGGGTCTACGCAATCACATCATAAAACGTTTGTACAATATTATCTTAGGACTATTTTAATTAAACTTTTAAATGGGTTAGCCAGCTAATAGAGGTAAGCCCTGCTCTCAAAACTTATTTTACAATGAACATGTACGAAAAAGTAAACTAATTATGTAGATATTTCCTACTGACATAATAATATACTGAAAGCAATTGTACTAATGATTAAAATTTTTAACAAAACCTCTGATTTAACGAACGATTTGACGATAAGGTTAAATAGTGCATCTCTCTAAGTAACTTAGGTACCTACGCAACGATCAGTCATTAAAAACCAAACAGTAAATACTTGCGCTACAGTGTAGTTATTACATCTAAATCAATTTCAATATTATGATGAAAAACACTCAGCAAATGAATGATAACAGACATACCATACAGAAAGTAAATCAAATGTGCCGCTGTAAATGTCACGTCACCACCATGAAAATGACATCACTTAGGTACTCTACCTACCCGCCAAATCTAAATTCATTTGACAATAGAACGTGTAAACGACGTCTCACGTCAATATTTATCGTACCCTCGAATCTAGGTTCCATATTTTCTTCATTACTTATGCATAGAGTATAGATTGGCTACAGCAAGACGCGGCATCAATATTCAGTCAGCGATTGCAGTGACGCTGAGACGCCTTAACTATATTCCGAAAGGTATTCTTTGATACCTATCTCGGCGATATAACTACAAGTGAAATAGTTATTTCTATTAGAAGGGCATGCTAAAATCAACAAAAATATAAATGCCTAAACATTCTATGTAACAGTCATTTATTTTAATTTATGAGCCACTTCTGACCGGACACTAAGTTTTCCTTATATTTTGATTGTATTTTAGATAAATGATTTTATTTTTTATGTTGTATTAGGTACTAGTTTTTTTTTATGTAGGCACTACTAAATTGTTAATAAATATTAAATTTATGTCGATCTACATTCTGCTTTGTCTTTTGTCGGCTGTTTGTTTCATTTGCTTCGTGTTTTTATAGGTATGAAATTTACATTTTTCTCCGCCAAATATTATAGTAATTGTTACAATTTAATTATGTACATTAATTATAAAAAATAATGGTTGTTGAACCCCATGCTTTATTTTCGCTGGTAAATTCGACTGCTTCTTTTGTAAAAACTGCGGAATCCTGCTATAATGATAATGAAACTCTGAAGCGCCTCTTCTGTAGGTACTATCTGTAATGCAATCGCATCCAATAAGAACTGTTGATGTGGGTTCGATACCCATTTGCTTATTTGCATAATAATATCCTTTGTGCTCGATACTATCAGATTCCATAATAGATCGAATAATTCCAGTTATAAATATGTGCTTTTTTATAAGAAAAAGTGACGGAACAGGCAGATAAGCAGAATAGATGTTAAGTGCTATGGAGTGTATAATCCCACTGATATCAGAAATATGAAAGTTTGGATGTTTGATGTTTGTTACTTAATAACGCCAGAACGGCTGAACGGATCTGGATAAAATTTGGCACAGAGATAGATTAAAGTCTGTAAAATGTATGGTTCCCATGGGTTTTTTAATCAATTCCCGTGGTATATATTGCAGGGGTCGGGGGGGGGGGGGGAGAAGGGGGGAGGGACAAGCAAAATTATTAGAGCCCTCTCCACCAAGTGTATACCTCTCCACCAAGTCACCATATAATAGCAAAAAACACTTTTCATACCAGTGCATCCCTATTCTAGGCATCTTACGTGACACAATTTTGAAAAAAATAAGCCAAACGGAATAATAACTCCACGGGCGCCCTGGTTTTCAGAATTAGAATTGCACACTTTCGAGCTGCATCGAATCTACATTCAACTCGATAAAGCTAATTTTATATCTGAAAAGCTATTTACATCGGAATCCAAAGCCCGGAATATTCATGAATAAGAAATATTCCTTTTAGTATGTTTAATTAGCTATTTAATAGTTTTGTATCTAAAATGAATATACATAATAGGTATGTGACGTAATGCCCGGTTATAGGCAGAGGTAGGTAACTGCTTATCATCAGGCAGGATTATCATTTGTTTGTTCCGTCGCTTGATTTCATTAAAAATAACGCTCTGTAGTACGAATAACTAGAATAACTGTTGTACTTCTTATAATACCCGTTCCTTGCTATCAGAAACGACGTGTTACTAAAATACCGCACAGTCCAAATCAATAATTGACCGCCAGTTCCTGATAGATCCAAGATAATCGGCTACCAAGTCACTTTCTATTTCAGTTTTTTCTTCAAATAAAATAGAGTTAGCAAGTGACTTGACAGCCGGTTAGCTTTGATCGAGTTTTCACAAACTGACGGTTAATGTCTCAAAAATATCCGTAGACAGATTTCAGAATCAGAAGCAATTTTAAAAACTTTTGGCACATGCCCACACTTTCCCTCTTCAACATATATAACAGTTCAACATATTCAACATACATAATATTATTTTAAATTATAAACACGATTTCTCATTTGATGTGAGAACAACTTGTCAACACGATAAATATTCCCTAAAGTTGAGCTAGTGACTAAGGATACCGGTGTGGTATGAGAGTGACACAAATGGTTACCCACCTATAGGGCTGCACAGAGCGGCGACGGTGGCAGCTCCGCACTAAAGGATAAGGTATTGTACTTTTGTTCTGCTTGTTTTGGCTATGACTATGAATGCAATGAAACAATTTGTATACCATATTGCAGCGATTAGGGTACTGTTACCTATGTCATAGTAAAACATGCAGTGAATAATAAGTAGTGCGGTTTCAAACCTGTGGATAAAATTGTTTCAGATTCCTTCCTCTATGATATTATCTCGTTTCTATAATGGAATAATATTCCTCTCAACTTCCGACGATTGTGGTATTTTTTACATCATTTATGAAATCGAACAATATTAGCAATTAGCTCATAATATCTGTGCAAAATTGATGTACGTACGCACTTGCTCAAACCTAGGAAACCACAATCTGAAAAGCTGTTCGGTAAAAGATAATACTCATTTATTGTGTTGAAAACGAATTGTTCAGATATCTTTAGGGGTTGCGGCTTGCGGCAAAGATTTTTCTAAGCAAATATCGGAAAATCACATCACGTAATCGTTTTAACCTCCCATGTGCTAAAACGGAAAACAGTATTGTTTTATTAAAATAAAAACCGTGCAGCGGCTTTTCGATTAGAAAATCCAGAAATCCTATTTGGTGATGGAACCTTAGTTGTAAAAGAATGTTGGATGTAAACCATAATTTTACAGTTTCCTGTTTCAAAAGCAGCAAAAAAGAGCACCGGTGGTCTAGTAGGAGTGACCCCGCCTTCCGATCGTAAGGTCGCAGGTTCGAATCCGGTCGTGCACCAATGGATTTTTCTATCGAAAAATTTATGTGCGCAATGCCAGTGCTCTTAAACGGTGAAGGAAAACATCGTGAGGAAACCAGTTAGTATTCTAACAGCGGCGATGGGCTTGCAACCTGTCACGTATGGAATACTAACTACTGCAAAATGTGGGTATGTGCCAAATGTAATGTTTGGACGTACCTCTGACTACCCCCCTTAGACATCCTCAAAGAATCTTGAATTAGTACCTGCTTGATACTGGGAGATCTGAAGGGATATCTACCGTGCCTGGGGATCAAAGTCGTGAAGCTGTTTCAGTTTCAGTTTCCTGTTTCAAAATACACCGTTTACTAGGAGCAGTTTTGCCATTTCTGGGAAATGCTATGCGTCAGTTATAAATATTTCCATCTCTACTTTAGATGATTGTCAAAATAAAAAAAAACCATCTCTAGTCAGTTATCGAAATAAAATTACAAAGACTATCACAGATAATACAATTATTTAAAAAATGCCCACGAAAAATTTAGCTAACTGTGAAAGTATAAAATTAGAAGATTTAGAAATCTATCTTGTACGATCTGAAAGATGCTGAAGGCTCCATTGTTCTGCTAAGTAGCAATCATTATTATTAAAGTAAGATTTTACAATTTTAAATTTTGGGTCTTCTTTCGTAGAACAATATTCGTATTTCAATATTCGTCGTAACATAATTATAACGAGCTTAAAGTGCTATCGAACCAACAACCTACAATGCCAAAATTACAGTATGGATACGGGAGAAGAGGCTATTAGCATATGCATTAGGCACTACACAAAAGTAGCCACAGCCATACGCTGACCATATTTTCCTATTTCACGAAGGTATTTCGAATTTTCAGCCAGTCTACCTTGCTTATCTCCAAATAGGTGGTAGGCAGATTTAAATGACTTTATTTAGTTTCTTGAAATTGGTATCATTTTATATTTATAGACTTTCATAATATATTAACATACTGAAATAAGACACCCTCTTAACCATATAATTAATTAATTAATTTATATAAAATGTCTCTTGTTTCCAATTGGTAGTTCCAATTGGTCGATTTAAATCTGGGAACTGGGGTTTATTTATTTCTTTCATACTTGTCTGATTCAAAGTTTATATTGTTATAATAAGTTAGTAATTAATTAAGACATTTTAATAGTCTTAAAAATATTTTGCATACGGTATTGTGAATTACGGATCGAACCAACTAAACGCCAAATAATGTTACTGTAATTTTGTGTCAAACAAAGCAAGGAGAAAATACTGTGTGGTAGATAATATAGATATAAATACCAACTTAGTCCTATAACGCGAAGCCCTGGCACGAAATTACGCGACGGACGCTTGCCTTTCCAGTACCGAGTACATTAACATTATGCTAATTTGACACAAAGCTGTTGCGCAAAGTTACGCAATTTATAGAAATGGAATACTGAATCTGTGATGTAAATTATTGTAATTCGTAGCCATGATTAACCCAGTGTCTTATAGGAAAGTGAGGCTATACCTATAATCAACAAGCCTACTACAACAATCTACTTCGATAATTCAAACTTTTTTTCAGATTGAAAGCGTCCGTACTCGGCACAAAATTCGTTCTTGCAAATCGACTCTATGTATTTACAAACCGAAGGGACGTATATTTTTGAGTAGGTAACTCTTTTTTTATACCCTAAAACTTTATGTTTATTATTTGAACGAGAGAGCTAATAGTTTGATGCAATCACATCGAAAGCCCCCTCGTTAACCCACCTAATAGTCAATTGTGATAAATATTTTGTAGTCGGCCAATGGGAGCCGTAATTAAATGAGCTTGTACGCCTCATTGATTCGCGGAAGTCAGATTAATCAACAGAAAATCTTCTTTTGCAAGCCGAGCAACCTACGTGCTCGACTGATTGGAGGATTTATACAATTATGACTACCTACTTTTACTGGAAGTTATGTTGAGTATTGTGTTATGTGTATTGGCCCTGTTTAAATATGATAGTTTATATGTTTTTACGTCACGTAACGTGACGGCGTTCATCATTTGATTTTTAAAGTGTAGCAGATTTTACTGTAAATATAAATTATATAGAATAATAAACTAGCAATTTGTGTAATCATTTTATTTATATTCAAACATGATATTTGCGAAATTTGATGTTTAAATGAGTGTGTGAGTTACCTGGAATATCACATAGGCTACGTTTTGCGAGCAAAACCGTGAACAGAAGCTAGTTGTCAACATAATTAATTCAAATGAAAGCTACATTAGTCAAAACAAAAATAAAAGTTCGAGAAAATTGCAAAATTAAAGCTGTGTCCGCTTTTGAACGAATAACTTAAAACTTTGCAGCCTTACCGATTGAATTAACATTTGGAATGAAAGTGAAAAATAAAACAGATAGGTACTTAAAATATACAGAAATGTACCTACTTAATCCACTTATATTTGGTTAAGTAGTTAGTGAGGACTGGCATAGAGCCAGCCTAATGCTGAGCCGAGATATGCCATACAATACAACTAGAACTTTTCCTCGTATTTATAACATAGAGTTCTATTATGTAGTTACGTTTTAAATCAAAATAAATATTTACCCATCTAGAAACATGCAATATTTTAAAGTTGGCTTCAAAAATTTAATTTCATCTTAATCTATGATCATATTCCAGTAAACTGCCCTGCGTTTATCAACTTGGAGCATAAACAAAATTAAATGTAATGTAATTTCACCAGTGGAGACACAATTTTGATGTTATAAACCAGAAATGAGAGCAGGATTCTCCTTTAAAACAACATATTTAGTGGCAGTGTAGAATCATCAGAAAACCTGATATAAAATCTATGAGAACTTACAAAGTAAAAGTCCGCTCAATCATCTTAACATTTTCGAAACAACATGGCATAAAAGTTTCGTTATAAGGTGGGTACCTATCAATGAATAAAAATTGACTGTCTCTCTGAAAATAGTTTGTCATAGGCGATGGCACAAATACCTAAGCCTCTCGATCATTACTTTTATCGAGAACGTTGAGACTAATTAAACTAACGTACCGTCTAATAAAAATGGAACGTTTTTGAAGACACAATGTAAATGATAATTGACCAACCCCCGGTTTCTGAAAGCTCAATCAACACTAATCGGCTGTCAAGCCACTTGCTATTTCAGCTTTTACTTCAAATGAGATAGAGATAGCAAGTGACTTAACAGCCGATTAATGTTGATTGAGCTTTCAGAAACGGTAGTTATGACTCTTTAAATATGTACTTAGTAGCGTGTTTTTGATAAACATTATTTTTGCTATTACTAGAACTAATTATATTGAAATATTTGAACATGCTTTGTTATTTAGTAAATTTATGACATTCCTGTCCCGATATAAATAAAATTAATCAACGTTTCCCAATAACTTCCCATTTCGGTTATTTCCCAACTCCTTTTTTGTTGTCCCAGGCTTAGTTGGCCATAATAGCAAGCTTTCTACAAGAGGGTTGAATGAAGGTGTACACTTTTCTAAGTGAAACAACAAAATTCCTCTAAAATTTAATTTCCTGTAAATGGGTCACGTCCAATTTATTTTCTAATTTTGATTATTACAAAATTTCAACAGCGCAAATATTGGTTATATCACAAAATATTGAGATCGGAATTACAGCTTCGAGTCATTGCTTTTCATCCTTAGAGAAATTCCAGTGTTCCTGCCTTTTTGTAATCTAACTAACTTTGTCTCTTGAACATGGGATTCGCAATTAAAGTTCCTGTAATTTCTTGCCCACCCAACGTTTCCTACAATTGAGTCTCAGTAACTGAAGACGGGCAAGTAATGAGTATAAAAGGGTAGCAGCGCCCAGTTGTTATATTGCTCATAAAATTATGCACTTCGCCAACTGAGTCAACAATTGACATTTTGTATTCCTCTATAATTGTTTCTGTGATGGCATCTTGCTAAGTGAGAGTGCGTCTGCCGGCGGCGCCACGTCAAACAATGCAAGTAATTGAAAGTGTCCCGACCGTGTCCCGTCGTACTCGGTGCACACTAAACAATAATCCATTACAGTTTTATAATCCGACAGTAATTTTGAGACAATGCTCTTTATGACTCACTTCGCAAGGGGCCTCTTTGTTCGGTCCCACTGCTGAGAGTTGACTCTATACTACTCTGATATGGTATGATTTAAAAGCTCGAGGTAAGCCGATCATGCCCGCAACCTCGGCCCTACCAAGTTGTGTGTCAATACAAAACTTCAATTCGTCAGCTACTTGTCCCTTATAAGTTTGAGACCATGCATCAGTTCTCTCTTTCGTCTGTCTGAATGTTTGTCTCACTATTATTTTTCGTCGCGTATCTTCAAAAGTTACAAGTTCTAACTAAAGTTTCAAAGTAAGATTTCAGAAATACTTTTTGTTTAGTATGGTGCACTTTATGAGGCGCCTAAATTGGCAATCGCCATTGCATGGCAAGTACCGTTCTACAGTTTTTATATAGCTTGAGTCTATCGCCAAATGCCTAAACATGGACAAGTGTCGTTATTAATATTTAACATTGGCTCAAAACTTTACCGTTAAGAAAGATTTCTACATTACCACTTGTCAATAACTCGTCTTCATAAACGTTGTAGACAAATCAAAAATCCCAATTTGACAGTATCCAGTGTGTTCGCCGTCCGAGGGAGGACCATAAACTTGGCGCCACTCCATAAAAGTTGCAAAAAATCTAGTGGACAAATAAATGTACGTCGTCTGTTTTGTCAAATCTGTGCAGTACGTGCCTCCGCCGGCGAACGGACCGGGACACACGCCCGCGAACTGATTTTATAGCACCATAAAATCTCGTGGAACGCGTCCTTAAATCACAACGATACGTCGTATTTCATCGTTTGGTTGTCAATGTTTATTTTATATCATATTTTACAGGACCCTCGTGTATAAATCACGCCAGGATTGATATACATTAAGGTCACGTAGATTTGGCAGATCGCTTAGTTTCCCATTGCTCCACCCACCAGCCATCCTGTGCCGACTCCGACGTCGTGTTGACAAGTGGTCGATGCCGGCGCTTTGCTTTCTGCTGCGCTACGAATTGTTTCTGTTCTCGACATAGAAATCTTTTCAAGTAACTTACCTTTAAAGTTACTTGACCTTTAATAAAATATAAAAAAGTTATTTTTATAACAAAGTTTTAAAGCATTTCACATAACTGTTAGCGGCACAACCACTTAGTTTCAGGAAAAGTCGACTAAAAATAATTCTTGAAAAGCTTTGTGATGAGTTAATACGGTAGGTTGGAGATTTAGGTCTGATTACGAGTGACACGCCATGAATGGAGCACAATCCAATGAATAGCTTCGCGGCCGATGTAAGTGGCCAATCTTTTCTAAGATTACGCCGCGTTAAAGTCTCTTTCTAGTCTGGGAATGAGACGAATTCCTTTTCATTATGACAAGGTACCACTTACTTTTGAAATGGCACACATATCACTATGTTGCATTAACTACATCACTGTAGCTAAAGGCAATCAATATTTTTTCAGTGATGAAATTTTGAAACGCTTATTTAATTTGAAGGTTCTTTGTTCATGATGTATTGAATATGTACCGTTGCTGAAACCATTATAGGCTTAATAAAGTAAACATTATAATCGCTAAACTAATTTACCATATTTTGGTTTAGAACAAATTCATACATATTAATTAGGTATTTGCCTACATTCACTAGACCTTTATTGAGCCATTGATTTACTGAAATAATGATGTTTACTTTTGTAGAAATACCTACGTACCTTCAAGATGAATTAGTTAGAGACTCAACAGCACTTAGTGAATTCGAATCCAATCAAATAAACATGTGATCAGCTAACTATCCACGTATCTCATTGGCTCACTCTGACCCGAATAATCCACTTAGGATTAGTCCAAACAAAGAATGACTTTGACGTGACGTGGAGTGATCTGTTAGCGTCTAAAGTGTAACTAATAAAGGACATCAACGCTATTGTTCGAAGGCATTAGGCTTTAATCCGTTGTCGCGCGCGCGACGCGGCTCGTTAGTGTGGATTGTTCGCGCCGGCCGTCGGCAGATGGCTGCCGTAATCCGACCCGCACTACCTCTGGCCAAGGGCAACAGAGGAAAATATAGCCTCTTTGTGTTGTTGCATCTGCAGGTAAATTGTGCGCTAAAATTGGACCGTACGTCAGTGCACGTGCCCGGGCCCCTCCTGCCTCCGAATGCAGCCGCTGCGAATTTCATTATTGTTGAAGACTTATTGTTATGCGCACCTTTCTTGTTATTTTATAGTTTGCTTATTCGCTTTTATAAATCACTTTCATGCCATTTTAAATAACATTTTACAATATGATACGCACATATAGGTATGCATAATAAATCATCTGAGATACTGAAGTACATACTGATTATTTATACGTCAACGGATTTAGTCAACTTGTATGAATAAAACAAACAAGTAAATGCAATCAAGTCTACTTAAAGTTTTTTGATCGAGTGAGCGAAGCAAACGGTGATCTTAGTTTTAACTTGGGTGATTTTGTATGTATGTATGATTGGATGTTTGTCCGAGATCTGTGCATGAACTTTCGCAGGTCGAGCGAATTGAAAGAATAATAATTACAGATATTTAACAGAAATATAAGGTAGGTGCCACAAGAAAATGAAAGGACTGTTTTGTACATACCAAACTGAGTTCTTTTTTCTATTCAGTATTAGAATCTAGTCAATAATGTTTTTTAATAAGTTCAACAATAAAATTTCAAAAACCATCAGGCCTTTGCCTTGCAGTGAGATGATGCAGACTGAAAATATCAATATACCAACAAAATTTGGATAACCATTGATGTAACTATGTAAATATAAAATGGTTACAGCGAGCTGATTTGATGACGGAGGCAATCTGTTCAACGGAATTCTTCAACAAGTTCAACAAATAGGCAAATTGAACTTAAATTTGGTACCACACAAAATACCGAATAAGGTGCGAGAATTCCGAAATCAGTTCATACATTGTGTTTGGCATCAATGTAAGACTGGAGCAGACATCACGAAGTTTCAGCTCGGGGCGAACAAATCAACCTACTTAGCTTATAATTTCAGTAGGTATTTAGGTTACCTACCAAATACACGTACTTAGCTAGTAAGAGAATTCAAAGCACAAACACTGGCTTTCCAACATCACGCTCCGAGTGAAGCACATTGTTTATTCAGAAAGCTTGTGCAAGCCTTGTCTTGGTAAACCACTCAATGATACAGTGCTCCGATGACCAACAGGGCTGCGAGGCAGCGCGGCAACGCCCAATGATCCAGTTCGAGGTGAGTAGAGCTAACACGGGCAGCGCGCGGCGAGAGTCATTACCATCTCATTAGCATACACAAACATTGGTCACACATCGGAAAGGCTTAGAGAGCGAGCTGGCTGTGCCAACAAGGTACGTCCACTTCGGGCACAATTATTGTACTTAGCTATTGTCTGCACAAACAGTGCTGCATGTTTGTTGAACAAACTTAACGGGAACGAACTAGATTAGCGCGTGTTTACACTCATTACTTTACCCGCCTTCACTCCGAGCTAGTCGAGATTAGGGCACTTTGATCTGTATGTAACAGGAAGGAACGAGGAGATATTTGAGCATGTTCATGAATTGTAATTTGAGAGTAACTATGTTAACAATCGACATACTCTGGGGTATATGTACCTAAGGTTATAAAACATTCATAAATTTATGTCGATTCTATAAAAAAATAATTATCAAGTTAACTATAAAGAAAGAAAGAAAAGAATGAAAACATATTTATTATAAGTAATCGCGATTTAAATAGTGTTTGTAAAAGTATGAATCGAATTAATTCTTAGATAGATTTGACGGTTTTTTATATTGTGCAGATGTTAAAACTATGGATTTATGACATCTGAATGAAATAAGTTTCAATTTTTTTTCTCATTTTGCTCATTTGAACTTAGCACAAAGTAGGTATTTTAGCTTGTATATTATAAGAGACAAAAATATTACACACCTAATTCGGACAAAAATTGTAATTAGCAATTATTTTTTTTACTTTGAACTGTTCATTGAATAACAATCGAAAAAAACGTTTCTTGTTAAATAAAGGCTCGTTTCAGTTTTCTTTTTTCCGTTTCTGTTTGTTTCTAATGGTATAATTCGTTCACGGCCTACTGATGATAATAGAACTTGTACCTATTAGTTATATATATATTTTTTCAACACAGTTGCTCATAAAGTGGCTCTACGGTCACCGCAATTAGGCACAGAATGACACCCATTATTCAAACTGTGACTTTTTCATTGCTATAACCCACTAGTGAGTTAAATTTTTTTTTAAATTTTATTGGATGAGTTGTTTTGTTCCTAAAAAAGTTTTTATTCAAAAAAAAGATCGTGTTCAATAGAACAAATAAATTAATGTTCCTATTACTTGCTCATTTCATGCAACTTCTTATATTATAGATAACTTTAACTCGTACGTGTTTAATAAGTAAAACATTCACTCAAATATAACTTTTGTTTTCTCTGTAATAAAAGAAAAATTAAATTCCTCATTTTTTACGCGGCAGAATAGTCGCAATACGCGTGGAAAATAAAAAAAAACCTCATCCTTTTAGTCTGTGGCCGATCGCAATGCGCGCGCTTATGAAAACTGATTAATTTTTCCTACCGAAGCGAAACATTTTTCACAACTCGTTTACAGTGTTAAAATTATAGTTATTTATTAATTAAAATGTCTTCAAGTACTAGTTACGAAGAAAATGATTTATGTTGTACACCACCCGATTTATGATGTGAAGCCCTTAACGTATGCAAACTTTACTACCTGAAAACTCCAAGGAAAAATATCTGTTCTGTGAGTTTTTATTATTATTTTATTCACAAATGTGTTGAAACACGTCGTATGATACACGTGTGGATTGATGATTACCGTCCTCGGCTCTCTTAAGACCCTCGCCTACGGCTCGGGTCTCAATGGCGCCTCAGCGGCAATCACCAATGTTCCACACTTGTACCATAATGTACTATTATAATTAATTAGCTACGTAGTAAAAGCTTCTGAAATATTATCTTCTTGTCGTATCAATACCTAGTTTTTTCGAAACATTGGAGGAAGGATTTTGAGTGCTCTTCAAAGAGGCTCGTTTCGAGCACTCGACACATGCTTTTAGGTGAACTTTTTAAGTTCTACAACATGCCAGTTCCTCACGATCTGTTATTAAATACCTGACTAAACCAAATAAATAAAAAAAACAAAAATTATTAAGTACCTAAACAAATAATATTCAAAAACACAATAAAAATTTGTATTTTTTTGAAAATGCGTCTTCTTTCTACATAACCATACATTTCGGAGGTAACTTCATACGTGGTAGCCGATTCTTGTTGCAGGCTAAATATTGGAAAGTAAAAAATTGCATGTTACTTTATAGGTATTTTTCTCATTCATATGGCCAACTAATGTTACATAAGTGGACCTAGTGTATAACCATCACCTGCAACAAAATTTCCGCGTAAGTCATATCAAATATTTATTATGAAAACAAATAGCAAAATAGAATTAATTATTTGTAGTTCCGATTTCCTAGGTATTTCATAGGTGTATACCGTCATCATGCTTCTTATTGAAAGCCTTGTTTATAAGTGCTAAAATAACATAAAATTGCTGTGTTAAGATCGCGCAGTCTCATAGATCAAATTGTGGGCTTGTAAATATTAATGAATTCAACACGGAGGGCACAGATGGGGCAAGTTTCTGAAAACAACGTTAAATACAACAAAATCATTTTGTTATTAACGTCGCCGCGTAAATTATTCATGATATTGAAGTTGGGAAGTGCAAAACCACGAATTTCGGCTATAATAGGTAATTGAAAACGGACCGAGTTAGATATTCTTTACGGGGTTATTCTTATGAATTATCACTTGAGACGAGGTTGCAGAAACGACGACGCGTTCGTTGTTCAGATAAAGTTTATTTTATGACTTAAGCGAGAACATTAATATTCATTACTGAAGCGTAATGAACTAACTTTATTATTCTAATAAAGATCACAATTCCCATTCTGTGGTGGTATGTTTTCAAACTTATTTCCAAAACGTCGCGCATGCAACTCAGTTTTGCTAATCATACTAGAGCTCAATTTTCCAGAGAGACTTCTTAATCCCATTTATTTGTTAGTGTCTTACGTCTTGCCAATTGTTTTAATATACATAACGAAGATACCTCCCTTTAGCTTTAAATTTGCCGAAGAATGGACTCGTTTGCAGTTTTCTAGCGCATAAAACTGGTGCTTACAAAAATGTCTTTCTAAAAACCTCTTGCGTAAGGTTTTTAGAACACAAACAAAATGAGCACGCTCACTATTTGCTAGCTCACAGCTGACTCGCTATTGCATTTTGTTTGATAGCCAAAAGCCTCGAAAGGCAATAGGCTTACGATCAAGCCGTTTGAGGCCATCACGAACTGAAAGCTTGTCTGAAGCTTACCGTGTTCGTTTGTAATGTTAGACTCTCGACTGAAACGCATTCGGAACCAAACACGACTCGACAAAATCTTCGTTGTTTGTAGTTAGGGTAAGTCTTCTGTTTCAAATCAAACAATACCAATCTCACCTTAGCATAGCCTGGTGGGGGAGAGAGGCATAAATACAATAGGTTTTCCCCCAACAATACTAATTTAACAGTTACTTTTTATAATGCCAATTTTTTATTTGCGTTAACGTAATTTACTGTACTTTTATTTTGTAATTCAGAAGTGTATTATTTCCTGGGCTCACATGTAGTTAAATAAAATTGAATTGTAACAAAAAGGTCCTTATAAAACACAAATTACATATTTATCAAATGCAAAGACTGCTTGTTTATTGTATGTATTGTATGTTGTATGTTAATTATACACACGTAAATAAATACACACAGGTAAATAGGTCGTCCCAAACTTTAAAAACAAATTGTACAATATAATATTATGTTCACTTGGTTTTCAAAATATGGTTGATTTAAATAACATACACACATTACAAAATAGCTTAGTACTTCGTGAAAAATAACCATAAAACCTCATAAAACTTAAGAAAAATCAAATAAAATAAGTGACAAGTTCCAGAAGGTTGTTAGTTGTGCACTACTAGCACTACGGAATTTGCTTCTTCAGCTTTATCAAGCTAAGATAAAGTAACAAACTATATACTAACCGTCTTGTTGCATAAGCAAATACCTAACTACAACGAGCTTAGAGGCATTCTCGCAACTTGTAAGGGTTGGCACTATAGAGTTTAAACAGATTCGTACAGAAAGTAAAATTTGCTTTATTTGTGTTTTAAGTAAAAAAAATCAGTGTGGTGTAAGGCATTTTTAGACGGACTTGAAAGTTCAGTTAGTAATTGCTCTGCTTTTTGGGCTTTAGGCCGTGACTAATATCTAACAAAATTCCGTGTTTTGAGCGTTAAGCGGTTTTTACAAAAAATATAAATAATTATAGCATTTGTCATTGAACATTTTTAGGCCAGATAGTGTGAATTGTCTTCCAATTTTTTATTTAGTGTCATCCATCATACTTAGCCTCTCAACCCTAAACTAAGAAAAAATGTCTTACCTTTGTAACAAAAACCGGCGTAACTCAGCAGCAAGTTGTCGTAGTATGCAATTCTTCATGCGCCCTATCTAAACGAGCATCGTAACGACACGAGACGACTGTAATCTCGCAATGGTGGACTGCCAAAGACATCCTAGCACTCGAAAATGAACTTTAAACAACTTTAATAGGGTTCAGTATCCTAAGCAAAATATTCGCAAAGATGAATGATTTAAAATAAATATTTACCGTATCTACCTACTCAATTTGAATTTAAATGTGTGTGCTTTGTTGATTGAAATGGGAATCGAAGTAATTTGAATGACGAGTTTATACTATCTCTGCTAATTAAACTTACATAATTTTTAGGATGCTTAGGTACATAGCCTTAGATACTTATTTATTAGTTTTACGTAATTGATGTTTCTCTGTCTGGGTGTATTTATGTATTACGAGTATAAGTATATATTAACAAAAAAAAACAGTATTTATGTATTATATCAGCCATCATTATATCAGCATCTGGTTTGGGGCGAGATAGTACTGTTTGGACAGACCTATATTTATTTAATAATACTAATTGCTTCTTCTTAAAGTCTGTGCTGTAGGTTGTATGTAAAATGACAAGAGGACAAGGACCAAGACGAGAGATTTGTGTGATGGACATAGATGTTGGTTCTTTGACTGGGTCTTATATTGTTCTCAAAGAATGTATAGAAAATTATTTAAAGTTTACTCCAGCTATCTGGGTTCCCTGAGGCTGAGAATACACTAGCTCCAACACACAAGCTACAAGCTTTGCTAATGAAGAGGGTAAAATATCTAGTTGCTTGAAAACGCCATCTACCGTAGCTTAAAAACAATAGTATTATTAAGCACCGGATACACTAGGGAACATTTTGTCCCGCAACATGACTCGCAACACTTAATTTACGTGATGCTGCAACGTTGCATATTGTCCCGCAACATTTTACGTGACGCGGGGCATGTTGCTTGCTCCCGCCTCGAGAGCGAGCGCACGTGTCCCGCGTCAGTGTCGCGCCATTTTCTTTAGAATTTTAGAATATTAACTCTTCTTTCTCATTGAAGTATTCCGCATCCACCACCTTCTCTTTCTCACACTCGATGTAATTACTATGTACGCAGCACAAATAGCCACAACCTCATCGCGCGACATTTCTATAAACACTGACTAGTGTGGCCAACACAATGTTCCGCGACATTTACTTCGGAATGTTCTACGTTGTTGCTAAGGAACATGTTCCGCAACATGTTGCTCCATTTGCCCCCTAGTGTATCCTTGGCTTTACTCGCCTATAGATGTCAGGAAGTCATATTTTTATTTATTTCAAGTTGAGTTTTCCATTGCCTGAAAACACGGATAAAACGACTTTTCTATGAATGAATCCTAGCTAGATCGATTTATCGCCCCCGAAACCATCTGCATACTAAATTTCTTGAAAATCGTTGAAGCCGTTTCCGAGATTCAAATTATAAATAAAGATATTTACAAGAATAGCTTGTTTAAAGGTAGGAATATAAAGGCTCGGATAAAGTATGAAATGCATTTCTATTCACTATGTCAATCTTTAAATACAAGACGCAGATGACCCATAAATTTATACCACAGATAATAATGATAGCTGAAGAATATAAAGGTCGCTGGAAACGAGACGCAAAGGACAGTGGAGGCTGGAAAAAAATGAAGGAGGCCTATACCCATCAGTGGGTGATACCGGGCTCAGATGATGATGATGATGAAGAATATGAATTAGAGCTCTAATGTTACAAGCATTGCGGTGTCGTGGCGTAAATTACGCTCACTTAGTTACCACTCTAGCGCTTAATTTCACATAATCCATTTAAGTGTCGCGTATCCCACATAATTGTGGAGTAGAATTCACCATACGTCACACATGGCGCCTGTCGTGAAACGCACGAAATATCACAGCTCATTGTAAATACAATTATTCTTGCCATAATGAATGCTTGATCTTCTTACGAGACGGTTCACGCGATCTCATAATGGAGGTTGTTAAAATAAGTATAGAAATACGAGAGGAAAGAGGAAAGTTACACCTAAGATTTGTATTAAAAATGCTGTACGAATAACGATCTCCAATAAAGCAAATATTGTTGATGATAACTATGTGCATAGGCGTGGAGGCGTGGAGGTACCTGGCATTTGTTTTTTACTGAAATTTAATGTCATGTAACGGAGTTAATAGCTGTCAAAAACAAAACGGTTGCCTCTCATCATGATAAAATTTCTTATTAAGTATGTGACTAATTGAAAAGCTCTACAATGTCATATACAACAAACTTGTATAACTTCAGGTCTTAACATCAGGTGGGTCATCTGCTTGTTCCATCAGCTAGTTGTATAAAAATAAACTTTAAATTGTTAAATAAACAAGTAATGTAGCTGACTGTACGCGCGGTTAATATTCGTATTAAATGAAAATGCGGTAGCTGAACAACCGTAGAACGTGGCGTGATCTTGCACTGAGTTGCGAATAATCAGTGCTGTCAACTTAGCACGTTTCCTGACAGATTTAAACATCAAAATTCTACAAATATCCTATATTAACTAGCTAATAAGGAGTTAAAGCGGTCGGTGAACTAATATTTAGCGCGTTTTGACTTTTCTTTTAACTTAATTATTTCTAGGAAAATTAGCTTTTTTTAAACGACGCTTGACGACTTTGTTACTTGAAGCATCACAATAGTTATATACATAACTAGATAATTTATACGTAAATAATTAAACAGAGGTGTGTCAATCTTCCATATCACTCAAATCTAGCTGCTTTTCTAAAAAGGCAAGATGAAAGAAAATTCCCAATCCAACTTCTAAGTAGGTACCTTCACAACTAGGGTGGCATTATGGAGTCTGATTCAATTCCCTGATCTTTCTGTCTGACAGATTCATAGATAGACTTTATTACCATTGTTGATACAGTCCATTTGAGACATACATCTATAGTAGGTAGCTAAGCTAGTTAAGGCCCAAGTAGTAAAGGACTTATTTCTACTCTGTGATAAAGGTTACATTTATATTTAATTTCCTTTACTGCGGAGCTTTTATAAACCTACGTTGTGTGAAAAAATAAGATTTTGGTATTAATATTTATATTTAAGAGAGAATAATGACCCTTTGATTTTTTTGTCTATTAGTTACAAATTGTGTACTAATAACCAATAGTTAATTTGTTATGTTTACTTTACCATATTTACAGTTTGGTTTATTTACTTTCCCGTAACGTTTTCATCACTTAAAGTTCGAAGCATTGCGTAGCACCCTCACTTGGCGTGCTACACACAGTCGCGTTAGTCAGTTACGCGTGAGGTTCCGGCAGACAACCATATCTTTTCTCAATTTTCTTTACAATCTTATTTAGCTTTATAGAAAACCTTGAGGCTTTTCTATAAAACACAATGATAGTTTATAGCTATTCAGGGTTACTGGTAACTAGACGTATTCCTTCCAGGGCTGGTGCCCTGCAGGGTTAAAATGTAGTAGGGTTAAAATGCAATGAATCAAGCTACCAAATGTTCTACAGAAGTTAAGTAGTTTTTTGAGATATGTAGTTAGATTTTTAGTTTTTTGAAAAATATCAGATTAAATAATTTGAAACCAATTTAAATTTATTAATAATTAAAAGTTCTTCATTTGTTAATAATTAAAAGTTCCAAACTTTGGCAAATATGTATCACTATTCAAACATTATTTTTTTTGTAATTATTGTTATTAAATTTTGCAAATTTTTTAGCAATTTAACTACTATGACGTCTTGTAAGGAATACGTCATCGAGTTACCAGTAACCCTGGTAGAGCTATAAAAATGCTGAAGTTGCTATCACACTATTTCGTCCTGAGATGACTGGCTGTTTCAAATCAAACGATAAACTTCACAAAAAAATCTAAAATTAACATCCTTTGTACTTCCACAAAGATCTCTCATTTACGGGGTATTTCTTAGATTTATGAAGATTTTTAGCATTTTTTAAGTCACCTATAAAATATTCAGAAATTAGGTTGAGGTGAAAAGGTTTCAAACATTCTATGCAGGTTCCGACTGCCGGTGTTTTGGAATACGAGCCAAATTATTGGAGGAAAAACGCGGAGCTTAGAGTAACAATCAGTATGGCAGTAGGTTTATTTGCGACGCCTTATTTTCACAAATCCACAAACACGTTGGCTTGCTCTATAAATGTAAATACTTACTTTTGTCTTTTTCTGTCTGGAATAGCAGAAAATTTATTTTAGAATTCCAAATAGAGGTAATAAATTGAACGCGTTTCTTTTTTATATATTTTTCAGAAAACTCTTGGTTGGAGGGTCCTTAAAAAGTTTTTTTAATAGACTGATTGAACAATGTATGATAAACCTAATGATTAGCAATTCTATGATATACAGTAGCCTCTTTAAGGCGCATTAAAATCATTTATTTATTTTATATTGGAATTTTAGGGAAAGACAGATTATTGCTTGAAAAATAAATAACAAAATCTTAAAAAATTGAATATGTTAATTATAGGCCAATTAAGATTTAGAATTCTATAAATATTTTTCGTGGACCCGCTGGGCACTCGAGAACAAAGAACCTTTGAGAATAAGCTATTACTAGGGATAGTTCAAAAATGTGTAAGATTACGTCATCTCTTGACATCATGTTATGACTCTAAATAACTTTTTTTTCAAATCAACTTATTTAGATGCGAAAAAACGACGACGAACACTTTTGATACGTAACATAATGCAAAAAACTGAATTAACGGTTGAATAAAAACAAATTAGTTCTTTACATAATGTAAAATAGCCTTAATAATGTATGTTACATAATATAAATTAGCCTTGAATGTACCAAACTTGTATTAACCATCTCAGAGCGGTGTTACCATCTCGATTCATAAAAATAAATAAATTAATTAATTAAATATTGGTGGACTTTCCACACACCACTATCTAGCGCAAAACTAAGCTTATGCTTGTGATATGGGAACCAGATAGCTGATATACTACTTATATACTTTTTTTTTGTAAATACATACTTATAATATTATATAACACCCAGACAGAGAACAAACATCTGTGTTCATCACACAAACGTTTGTTCACGGTGGGAATCGAACCCACGACCTACGGCGCAGAAGGCAGAACTACACCAACTGAGCTACGTAGGCTGTCAAAACCTCCTTAATTGAGTCGTAAGTATGATGTTTCTAAGATGCCGGCTTGCAATCGTTTGCATCCGTCTGCTTACTAAGTAATATTCCGACGTCAAGTTATCACATTACTGCAATATTTAAGTTTTAAATAGTGTATGACTGTAGAAATGTATGAATTCATATTTAGTTGTCTCTATAAGAGCGCACGATCTAAATTAATCTACATATTCAATGTTCAACGTAGTTTTTTGGATGTTTGGTAGTAGTGACTCCTAATCCCGATGTAACAGTAGCCCGGAAGACCCACAGTGCCACGGCTTCGGCTTCACTTGCAGGATTAAGGAATTCGTTCCTTAATTTATTCGCGCAGGCATGTGTGCCTCCCGTATAGCTAGCTATCTTGCGCGCAAACGCCAAACTTGCCCTATCGAAACTTCCAATGAGACACTTTATGCCGTACGGTATTTTTATGAGATATTATAGGAACAATAGAGGCGTACATCCTAGTATATTAGAAACTTTAGCAATTGTATGTGAACCCCTTATGTTTCGCCGGAGCTATTTCAACACAAAGTTTCGACTTTTACGATAATGTCAGCCATTGCCATTCAAACGCGCTAAAACTTTATCAATGTGTGCGAACGGATAAGCGTTCGACTTTATTCTTCGTTTGTCTGTGTTTAACAGTTCTACTCATACATTTACCTATAACAATACACGAATACATACAGGCAGCTACGGCGCAGAGGACATTATCCTTCATGATCTCTTTCTTAGTAACCAAGGTCTGGTAATGAAAATACATTTCTGATATAAATTTTGACATTGAGATAGACAATGATTTTGAAATGTAAACTTCGAACAGTTTCTTTTATTTTTCGATATTTTAACTGATAATGATAATAATGTAGTTCTAGCGCCAGTTTATGTCGCTGTTAACCAAGTCACCAAGAAGTTTGTTGCGAATGCCGTCTAAAATTTAAAGCTTAAAAGCTCAATAAATAAACCCTGAAACAAAAACAATTAAACAGAAATCACTTTACATTTTGCAATCAGTTGGCTGGCTCGGTGATTTAGATTTTTCTTGGTTATTTATATCAACAAAGTTGAAATGGACTTCATTCATACGTAATCCGAGAATTACAGAGCAATGGCCAGGTTGAAATAAATCCTACTAATATTTATAATAATATCTAGTAGGATTAATTTACCCTGTCACTTTTTATCAGTTCCAATTATTAGTAAGTAGTGGCAATCGTTAGTAATGATATGCCATCTCATGTGCTTCTCCAACTTTTCTAAATCTGGCGAATACCTGGCTCAGCGTATCAGCATTGCCATTCAGCGTGGCAATGCAGCCAGTGTCTTGGATACGCTTCCGACTAGAACTGATTTGGATCAGTTGAGCTATCTATAGATCGTTTGCAACGGTCTGCAGATAGCTCAACTGTTTCATATGTATTTTGTATATTACAACTAAAAGTTACAATTATTTACAAAATGTACAAAATATATTTTGTACATTTTGTAAATAATTGTAACTATTAGTTGTAATTTTCTTTCTAAAACCATTTTCTAATTTCATATAATTACCATCACTTAGTACAAGAGGACTTACAAAACCTAATGTAGTTTATTAATGCCAAATAAAAAAAAGCTTCTTTGGCGAGAAATGGCTCTAAAAAGAGAGCTTCCACAAATATTTTTCGTTCAACTTCATGTAGAAACATTTACTGGCATTTCATCTATTTCTCATGACAAAATGTACTTAAATAAACACTGTCAGCTATTGAGGCAACAGTGTCATATTCAGAGTTTTCACATTTATTTGGGGCAAGTCGAGGGGGCTTAGCTGTGAACGCACCGGCAGATCGACTTTTTTCAAATAATTGGTGACAGCAACACATTTAAAAACTATTCTATAGCGAATTATATGTATGAATAGTAATAGTAAGCAATATAATTTAAATATCTCTACGAAAAAAGATGACAGTCACAACTCAGGTAGTAGTAATCCCCAGAAAACAGTGTCGGGGACTCAACCCTAAAAATCTATATACATACTCGTAATAAGATTTACCCAGACAGTTACTTTGTATCCTCTAAAAAATGTGTGATATAATTGTTATCCCCTGTTAAAATGTAACTACGCCCTGCTCTGACTACGTTACGAGTATTGAGTACTGAGAGAATAAACACAGAGCATTATGTACACAACATTTCTCTCAGCGTATGTCTGCCAGTCGTTTAATTACACATAAAATGCCCAAGTGTTTGTTTACTATCCGAGACACTTATCGAGCAGTAACAAAACTTTATTGACACGTTCAATTGCCTCAGGGCTGCCAATTTGTATTTAAAGCATTATTCATGTGTAGCGTAGTATAAATAATGTAGTGGTGCCTACAGTTAGCAGTACACAAATACCAAGTGAAGAGTCTTTGATAAACTGAAAGGGTTTTGATGTTTATGTCTTACTAGAAACGCCAAATTACAAGTTTAGTCACATAGACATCTTCTATTTGCATCGAAATTATATAATTTAGATAAAGCTTGACTTATGTATTTTATGATTTATTTTATGTCATTTATGACTGTATGTCGAAATGACAGCCAGGAGTCATAAATGAACAAAGATGAAATACCGTTTACAAGCACGAGGGTTTTATAAGGATGTGCTAGCCCTACAATATGATTTAACAACTACTCGAACTGTGTAGTTTGCGTTACACATTAGGAAGCACACATACCGTAGCATACTAATTACTTTGCGTTGTGGCCTTTGTGAAATGGCGTAGGCAGGAATGTATCATTAGGACTATGTCACACGGGACGGTGCGGAACTCTGCTATTGGTACTAATGGTGAAACAGGAGATTTATGCGGGTTCTATTCGAGATAGCCAGCTTGAACATTTGTTTCAAAATCGATAAGACAAATATTCTAGTTATTATGTCTGGCTAGCTCTTGGCTCTTCGTATTGTCGCATGCATTATGAAGGTCTTATTTACAAAATTATGTAGTATGGCCGCAGAAGAATAAATGTACGGCGCACACGAGAACGAAATTTTGAAACTTTGCATCCCATGGGGTCCAAAATTGCATTTTCAGTACCAACTGCGGTAACTTTGTGTACCACGAGAAAACAAAGTCCCGCTGACGACGAAACACATACATTTTATCAAGTTGAGTACCTACTCGTTATCTGTAGTTCTTTATACCCGAGTGCCGAACGAGGAAGGTTCATGTTTACTGTTCCTGAGCACCAAGCGCGATCTCTTAAAGCATTCTTATTTCAATCTCATTTTATTTTTTGATCATAAGGCAGACTCTAAGCAGTTGACATAAGACATTGACATAAAAGTAATATTGAAATAAGAATGCTTCAAGAGATCGCGGTTCTCCCTCTGGTCAATCGCAGCAGTTTTGTTTTGCAAAATTACAATTAGTTTTTAATATCCCAAGGATCTCAACTCTATACCATTTCCCCTTTAAAATTTGCCAAGAAATTTAATATTAAATGTAATAATTGCAAGGTATCCGGTAATGAGCATTTAATTTTATTTCACCCTACCTTTATTTATTTTATACACAGCACCATATTTTTAAACGTTAGGGTACCTATACATTTTAATTAGCGTAATTAAAACGAGTAAGTATACTACCGTTCTTTTAATGTATACAAACATAATTCCCCTTTTCATACTAAGTGCACAAAGATTTTCAATGAAGGTAATTCTTAGATCGAAATCAAAGAGCTCTCGCTGCAAGAGCACTTTCTTAACATACCTAATTGAAAATAATTTCAACAAAATAATATGGTGAATGAAAAAGTTTCTTCATAAATAAATGTGTGTGGTTCAATATAGGTTTATAGAAAACTTCATCAGAAACTCACATTAAAAACCATGGATATTAAGTAAATATACATCAGTTAGTCGACTTGGTGCTCATCTCATGCCAAACTTAATTCTTACCAACTCGCAGATGACCAAAAGAGCTTGCAAAACAAAAATATTAAAAGTGCGGATTGTTTGAGCACCAGTACTGCTTTCCGCCCAATTATCAAATGTAGTAAGACTAGTAAGTAGGATATCTTTGATTTACAACGGAATATTTACCATGATTTGTGAGATTGATTGTTTCCCGATATTTCGGCACAGTTGCATGGACCATGATCACAGGTCGAACTCAAACTTATGTTCGTAACCATGATAGTTTCAAAAATTATAGTAAGTAGTAGTAAGTAAATAACTCACTCATTCAATAATTTCTTTATGTATTTTAACTGTCGCATTAGCAATAAACCTAACCACTATTACTAGCTACATCAAAATTGTTTCAAATGAGAGAGTTCAAAAGATCGATTGATCAAAATAATTCAGTTCTTCAGTTGTTGCTTTACTATTCAGTACTATTCAGTACTATTTTTTCCCTAAAAAGTGGGAGAAAACTGCATACCTACCAATTTAAACCATTCAATCCTATGATGAAAGAATTATTCAATTAATATTGAATTGTTGACGTAAAACTCGAGAGTAGACTGAAAAGGCTGCCTATTTTTATAATTAGTGTTTTAACCTATTTTATTAAGGTGTACCTACAATGGAGTATAATTGTATTCCATTCTAAAAGTACAACCAGTTGAAATGGCACAATATAGCACCTTAATACAAATTTCAAGTTCGATCAAATGTGATCTAAGTAAGTGGATAGAGTGCGATTAAAAGGCACTCGATAGAGGAGCATGTGCGAACAGAGTTGATACCAATATGTTAAGCGTTTGTGTCCGACATAAACCAGATGCCTCTGACCCTTGAAACAGTGCAATATTTTGTACTTCTGTGACCCCAACTCAACATTGTTCATCTAAAATTAATTAAGGGAATTGTGTCGACAGCTTTGCCATATATAGTCCGATATTTTGTTGAGAGCTAGTTTTGTGCTCGAAGAATAATATAAAATGCAATTCTGTTGTAAAGGGACATTTGTTTCCTAAGACACCTTTCTGACGTTATTGTGAAAAAATTGAAATGCATAATAGACATGTAGATGCAATCAAAAGGTACTTTAACGTCCCAGTATTTTCACAAATGTTTTAACTTCTCCGAAATCAGTTAGGCTAGCTGGCTTCATGACATAACCACGTTTCCACAAAAAAATATTGAAATGAAACATTGCCAATTTGGAATTGCGGTTGAGAGCCGGTACACCTGATGTCGGGATTGCTCCTCATAACGTATTCTGGATAAACGTTGCATTTTACCACTCACCTACAGCATAGTAAAATTACAGCAGAGTAGCGCAACTCTGAGAACGGAATAAATAATTGTGATGTTCATAATTATATTAATTATGGTACAGGTTTTCTTTCGTTTTTGAAAAGCACTGCTGTTTTGCCTAGTAATAAAATTTTGGGAATATCCTTTTCTTACATACAAGGTGTAAAAATACTGCTCACCAATATTAAAAGGTACGTATTACACAACACTGGCATTTTGCGATATTTAATTTATTGCTATTACCAACTAAAGTAAGTAATGCTTTTATATCTCCTTAATACATATTTTACGACAAATTGATCAAATGCCTACATTGATCCTTTACGGAACTATCCTAACATGTACGTACCAACTTCTTGTATATCCATTCTATCATTCAATTATTCTACTGCCTTGCATTATGACATTTTATCTAATATTTTCCATATCCAGAGAAATGAAGCGCCCAAAGTGAAAAAATACTCACGATATGTAGATTAACTAAATAGGTATGATGACTAAATTCTTATTTTATTACACTGATTCTTTAATTTTGCTCTATTTAAGCTTTGACTGCTATAAAATTAAAAGAAAGCTTCACGGCTTTTACCCTCTCAATTGTATTTACCTAGTATCTTAGTAAAAATCTTTCAGGATAAAACGTCTGTATTAATTTGTAATAGTTTTGTATTTCTAGGCGCGTAAGCTATTTAAAGTAGTTGTACGCCTACGCCTCTAAATTGATTGCCTACAAAAGCACTCTACATAAATAAAAAACCCAGAATTCTATAATAATAAGAAAGAAGAATAAAAGTTGCAGTACGTAGTTTTGCTTTACTATTTCCACTCACTCTCGCCGCAGTTTCCATTCATAAAATTGGTCACTCAGTATTGAAAATTCCGTAGTCAATAAGCGGAAAGTGCCCATCTAGGTAAAACTGCGTCAAACTACACTTCAGCGGTATCTCTGCCATGTATATTACATTAGAAACATCGATAAAATTATTTTCCTGAACTACGTAGCTAAGTTTAATAATCAAATGATTTTATCCTGAATAATATAATACGGCAGGAGCGTATTGCACACATCTATACAACTCCATTAGTAAATTAGTAGACCACCAAACCACCTAATAAATGTTGAAACAATGTACAATATTAATGAAATTAATTAAATTAAACGCATTTTGTCTATCGTATGCATAATTTGAGGATCTCGTTTTTTTAGAATTAGCCAACTTTCCGAATAGAATTGAATAAGATTGAGCGGGATAGCGGAATTTATTGAAGCGCGCTATTGGATTCGAAATACGAATAGAACCGAGTAGAAATACCTACCTACCTACGTTTCGCGATATCGATGATAAGTTTTTGAGGACTCAAACCATTCGCAAAAATTAAGAAACTAATAATAATAAGAAGATAACTGATAATTCAATATTTATATACTCACATAGATGGATATTTTTTATTATACATAGAAAACACCCAGACCAACGGAACAAACTTCTGCAGATCGTACACAATATTTTTCCGAGGCGGGAGTCGAACCCGCAACCTCTTGCGTCGCAGGCGTAACCCTCGCCCGCTGCGCCACTGAGGTCAAACTTTCTAAAAAGCTTGAGTCAAGCACTGCGATCTTCGATACACGGTGCCGAAAGGGCGATTGGCAGTGGCATTTGAGCTGAGAAGAGCAATAGAACTGGCTAGTACGTGCACAATCTCGATGGCACTCGGCGGTCGATCGCAGCAGACGCCCCGCATGCTGACACCTCACTTAGCTCCATTTCCGTCTTCACAAGAGAGCTCACTCACACCAGCTTGCGGTTTCTACACGCAACAGAATAACCAAGTTCACACACGCTAAATTGTGCTTCCTAATTTGAACGTGGTAGCACCCGTACCGCAGAGCTTTAGCGGTTTGTTTTTCACCCTACTTTGATGCTTCATTAATGCGATGGCATGAATTGAATAATTATGTACTTAGGTACTTTTTGATCTAAAAACTCCAGTTAGATCGAATGTTTTATTTCTAGTGTTTCTTTGGTAGCTATGGTAGGTGTTTGCGCTCGTTGTCTTTATTCACCAATTTAGTTACATTTGAGCTCCACCCCACGGGTCGTAAAGTAATATTATCCACCGCTGGGCGAGGGCAATAGTGCCTCTTTTACGGGCCGCGAGCGAGCGTCACATGGGAAATTATTTGACGTGACGTTTAATGGATTTTTGCCTTCATAACACGGTACCTACGGCCAAATAAAAACATTCAGTAATACCTATCTACCTAAAACTACATACGTTTATGTGGAACATTTGAAATGTTTTAATTTGCAGATACACGGTACCGTTTATGATAATTCTGAAGAAATTGTGGGTCGTAAGCGTATTTTGTGTCGCACCCTCGATATTTTTATAAGGCCCTAAACGGTTCTCGCGTTTGCCTTTGTTATTTTGGGTTGGCTGAATAAAAACAATTCATTTTCTATATTTTATTGACTTTGTTACAGATCACGGAGTAACAACTCTGGAGTTGCTGGAGCTGCGAGTGCCAGCGCACGTGCCGCTGGGCACGCGCGCGTCGCTGTCGTGTCGCTGGCAGCTAGGCCCGGCTGACGTGCTTTACTCCGTTAAGTGGTACAAGGACGGCAAGGAGTTCTTCCGACACGTGCCACGGGACCTTGAGCCCCGGAGGAAGTTCCCGCTACCGGGAGTTGATGTTGAGGTTAGCAGAGAAAAAACAGTGTCATGGCCCATATATAGTTTTGTGCCCTCCTCAGTAGCACAAAACTTTACATACCATACCATGACAGTAATTACTTATTACCTACAACAGAAAAAAACGTCAAGTTTGCCCTACTAAAAAGCTTTAAGTGTTTTTTGTATTACAAAAAAATTGTATCTGTAATGCAAAAACTCTACAAATATATGTTCATAATTATGTGTTATGCCGGTGAGGTTATTCAGTGGCGCCCAGACCAAAACAAACTATTCCGGAGACCACTTGGCAGACTCATTTAAATGAAAGTAAAGTGCATCATTTATTATGTATACCTGTGGCAAAGGGATTTTATTCTCAACTTTTAACTCTGTAAATGTTCAAAAACCTATACTCTAAAGCAATTGCTTTAAAATATTATACAACTAGCGGAGGTTAGGCAAGGGTTATCTTTTAGTGTAGACCGTTTAATTGGATTAATCCGGCTGTGAGACGAGTTTGCTTAGGTCTCCCGAGTGGAAACAATATAAAACTGGACCGGATATTACGTTGTGAAGAGGCGCAGGTGTATACAGAACCACCTCTCGTATGAACCCCTTTCCACTTTCTTCATTTGATCAGGCTACTGCGGCTAAGCAGGAAGGAGCTCAGCCGCTATTATGGTTTTGATAGTGTTAGATAAATAGATTTAATATTTATGCAGAGTACCTATACTATCCTACTACTATTATAAACGCGAAAGTTTGTAATTTTGGATGGATGGATGGATGGATGTTTGTTACTCTTTCACGCCAGAACGGCTGAACGGATCTGGATGAACTTGGCAGAGAGATAGATTACAGTCTGGATTAGCACATATGCTACTTTTTATCCCGTGGAAATACCTGGACTTAAATCTGCGCGGGTGAAACCGCGGGGCGCAACTAGTATAATATATACAGTCGTGAAAAGTGGCGTGAGATTGTCGTAGTGAATTTTTCAGGCGTATTTTTGTGTAATTCGTTTTTTTAGTAGGTAAATTAGCTACATAGAAAAAATATAAATATACTTGTTATTGATTACGCACTCTACCAACTAAAAAGCAAGAAAGAGTTTCTTTCTTCTTTTAATGAAATGATATGAAAATTATTTAGTCGTATTCTATGATTGTAATCTCATTCCCTCTGCTCTACTCTCTTTAAATTGGTGCTATCCTAGTGATTTTACAGGGAGTTTCCAACCGTTGCGATATCCTATAAAGTTTTATTTTTATTTTTTTAGAAATCGAGTACGAACGGTGCAAACATCACGTTATGCCCGGCGATACTGGAAACGGGCGGGAGATACCGGTGCGAGGTGTCTGGGGAACGGCCATTGTTCCCCACTGTATCTGACCATGTTGATATGGTCATTGTAGGTGAGTACTCATTAATTTTCAATAAACTCAACATTCGCTATCTATAGTGGATTAATCAAGAGCCCTATACTACACATGGCTACGTGACGCTGTCAAACGATTCACATAAAGTATGCTGGCATAACTAATTAGGTATATCTTCTTAGCAGTTAGTGGCACAGCAAAATATTATACAATTTGGGAAATCATCTATGTCTATGTATTCACAGAAATAAGCGAAATGTCAAAATATATTATTATTCCTGAATATTTCATTTAGCAAGCCGTCGCCATATTTATTAAATCCTCCTAGAGTTTAACATCAACTATCAGTTTTAGTGCAGTTTTATGTTTACTTTAGTTAATTGGATATAAAATATAAATTTATATCTATACTCGCAAGAGGTTCAAAGGCATTCAAGCTATACCTACCTACATTGTTGGAATAACATTTTTCAATTTCTCTTTCCAACTTCTGCGGTTTTGAAACTTGTAACATAGTTGATTCATAATTGAGTTTACTTGTTCATCTCCGGATGGTGCATTACTATATTGCATCGGAACAAGGTTTGAGCACGCGCTGTTAAGTAATCACACTTTTTAATAGTACTCCGCTGTAACAAATCCACCTCAGTGTAGGTATTTTTATGTTCATAACTAGTTAAGTACTTTTAGTGCGTTTCGTTTACTTTTAGGTTTATAAAGTGTCGGTAAAGATTTGCGCATTCATGCCATTGCAATCACGTGCTGACTTCGTTTGGCATATTAAAATCCAGTGATCATTAAATACAATTTATATTTTTGGTAATTGTTTTAGGATGACTTGAAAAGAAAACTACACGGGTTAACTTTATCTTTCACTATTTATATTTATAAAATGGTTATCTAATAATCTCTCATTAACGATATTAATAACTAAACAAAAACACAATTTACTTAAAAATTATTCATTCTAAAAGTGATTCATGATGGCGAGTTCATTACCTGCGTAATTTTGTAAATGGTTTTAACACAATGAACCATAAATACCTACTTAAGTTTTGACCTATTTAAAGTATTTTACGTGATAAACGCTAACGTTTTAAAATTGGGTGTATGAATATAAAACGTAAGAGATGTAAATAAAATAATGTTACTGTGAAAGCAAGGCAACCAACTCGAAGTACCTATAGTCGTATTCAATGGACCCTTCTAGGATTGCCTTAAATCTAAACAATACTCACAGGCACTGAGCTTTGCGTGTTTTCAAAACGCATAGTCAGAAGATTGAAAAGGAGCTGTGGTCAGGTCAGAGTGCAAAACATGAATGGGGTATCCCTTAGTGTTCGCCATGTGTGGAAATACAACATCTGGTGAAATCTTTTTTAAATAGTAGTCCCAAAAACTATAAAGTAAGTTCGTATGATTACAGCTGAAATGTGAATACCATACGACCTCTTTGGCGCAGCGGGCGAGAGTCCGCCTGCGACACTAGAGGTTGCGGGTTCGATTCCCGCCTCGGAACAAATTTGTGTACGATCTGCAGAAATTTGTTCCGTTGGTCTGGGTGTTTTCTATGTATATAATAAAAAATATATATCTATGTAAGTATATAATGTATTAAATATATCAGTCATCTAGTACCCATAACACAAGCTTTGAGTAGCTTACTTTGGGGCTAGATGATGCTGTGTGGATTGTCCAGCATTATTTATTATTTTTATTTATTTATACACCGTGAGTATTTCACAGATTCAAGCTTAGGTGTCGTTGTCGGAATGCCACCAGTACTGCAGTGCAGGTGACGCTCACATAGGGTATAGTTTACTAATGAATTGTAACAAAAGCTACTGTTTGTCTGGTCGTTTCTTGTTCTAAGCGTTAGTAATCATTGCTTTCATAATCTATTTGTATTGGTAATTTCACAGCACTACCGGACCAAGGGCCTACGATCACTGGCTCGCGGCTCCGGTACCAGATTGGAGATCGGGTTCAAGTGACCTGTACATCGGGAAAGTCCCGACCCGCCACGCGTCTTGCCTGGTATATAAATGGAGAGCCTGCGCCCACACAAGCACTCCTCACTCCCACGCAGGAGGCTACAGACGACGGCTTAGAAACCACGAGTCTGTCGCTCGACTTCAAAGTCAAACCAAAACATTTCAGGAAAGGCGATTTAAAATTGAAGGTGCGTCATTCTAATCAGCCAGAAAGGATAGTGTAAATTTGGATGAATAAGTTTTTCTATCAATAGATTTTTACGTTACAGTGTCTAGCTACAATAGCCACTGTCTATTGGAGGAGCAATGAAGAGAGTGTTCAGGGGGAGCGGCAGAAAGGCTACTCCCGGTCTCGAGAGTTCGGAGAAGGCTCGCGCGCAGACCGGGTGCAAGCCGCCAACAAGCCTAGCGGAGCCTACCATACGCCAACTCTGCTACTATTATACATCACTCCCTTCCTTCTTACGACGAACTTTCTATAAATGACTTGGACGCTTACGTGATTGTGTAAACGCTGTGAAAGACTTTGGTATAAAATACTAGTTATTTGTTGTAAATTTGAGAGATTCTTCTAACCAAACCAGTCTTATTCCATCTTCGTGATGAGCTAGTATATATGCATATTACAAACAAACAAAGTGGTAACCGCTTAAAAATGCGGTTCGGATTGTACGGAAAACGAGAATATGCTTTCAAAGTTAGTATTTACCTACAGTGAGTAGTATATGCCATATATAGAGCCAAATTTGAACTAGATTGGTCTAAGGATAAGTAATAAACTTGCAGCCAAAGCAATGTTGATGACTAGGGAAAATGTAGATATAAGAAAAGCTTGCATATCTGAAATTAGCTTTTTCATACGCTAGACTAAAATGCCATATTAGGTATAAACACCTCCAAAGATGGATTCTTTGACCAAAGTAAGGCGATGCCACTACATAGAGACAGCAACTGTGAAATTCCGTAAGTAAAAACTTGGCAGAGAAGATGTACCTACTTCTTATCCTAAAATAAAACAATCAATATCGTATGAGCTTAGTAAGTATACCACACCTTCTTGTAGCAATGACTTTGAGTAAGATACATAAATTGAATACTTAATTAATATTGATCAGCAAGTTCTACATATCATTACGTTGTTGTAATTAATGTAAATCGTATTAGTATGTAGACCATAATTTAAAGTTTTTAAATGTTTTTCTTCAAAATAAGTATTGTAATGGGCTATAAGTACTAATTATAGTGTACACTGCTGATAAATGTATGATATGTGTCCACTAACTAACATAACGATTTTATTATTCATCAGCTTTCTATTCATATGCCAAAAAGTTTGCAGAGTGAATTCTCTACTTTCTGTATAAACTGATTGATATACTAAAAAAGTAATACATTTTAGAAGCCAAAACATTTTGTATCACAGATAAACAAGTACAATATCTGTTATATTCATATCAGTGTAACATTTTATAAACTATAAATATAGCTACTAATACATTTATATAAAAAAATACTAACGTTAAGATGTTTCCCTAGTCACTGAATTAGTAATCCACTTGACCAATAGCGTATAGCAGCCTGATTTATTCCACGTGTAATTTGAATCAACGTTAGATTATATCGTCATACACAGTAAGAAATGATTATATCTCTGATTTAACTGATTCAACAGTCTAAAAAATGTAATCACTGATTTAACATTTAACATCAAGAACTAATCGATTCCTTTTAAACGAAAAACCCTATCCAGGGGCATTATTCTCTATGACATAGGAGATTCCTTGCTCCAAACCGTGTAACGTCAAAACGTGATCTTGGGCGTTATTCTTTATGACATAGGAGATACTTTGCCCAAGCCGTGTGAAGTCACAACGTTGTCTAAACGCAAACGCGATTAGATTGGCCATAGTGAATAACCCAGTAGGTACCTACCTACACTATCAAGGTATGAAAATGAATTTTTTAACACATACTTACCTCATATGACAGTTGATAAACAAGGGGAGGACAAAATTGTGTTATTATGATCACCGCCAACGCAAAAGACTCAGTGATGGCAGTACACGATATGTAATATATTTTACATTGGAGCATAAATTTTTAACATTATGTTCCATACAATTCAATGTTCATGTTAATATTATTATACTAAGTTATTTTAGCAGTTCGAGTGTCATATATGCATACGAGAAGTTAATTGTTTGGCTAGGCGACAAACAATTTACTACCTTAAGCAGTGACACAAAACCATATTTGAGATCTCACGGTTAAATTCCCGATTGCCAGATCCTACGATAATACGTCACTAAGTAATAATATATAATATATGTTGTATAATATGTGTTTATTCGTCGTGTGTGATCTTTCACGCTCCGCATTGACCACTCAGTGAAACGGTAAGTCAGGAATATCAATTATTAATAAAACCGTTCGTTTATTTTCGTTGCCAGAGTTTACACCCTCGTACAATAATACTACACACCAAAATATTGTTTAAACAGATATTCAGTTCAATATTTTAACTTTGGGAGACTGAATATATCAGCTGTGATCTATGGAGGAAATCCTTAACTGAAGGGGTGGTCGTACACACAATGCCTGCTTTAATTTATAAAAAGCGTGAGCTATATCGTCTCTGTGTCACCAACACGCCGCTGTTCTCTCAAAGTCACCATATACATATTTTGTTTGCCAAATATGCAGTCGTACTGTCGCTCCCCTCTATCAGCCACACCAGCCATATTTTTTTGCTAACAACAGACGCTGCTTAAATCATCTTTTACAGATGCAAAAGGTCTGTGATGATGATGATAAGCTATAAATGGTCATTTACTCTTCCAGCATTCGTTTACCAGATTTGGCCACCAGATCAAATTTACGGACATATCATTTATTGGTGAGGTTTTGTTAGGTGCACTCAAATAATTAATTTGTAATTGTAAATTATGTACCTACCTACTGCTGATGAGGTAAAGTGTACTTTATTTGGCCGGTTCAACAGACAGCCCGCAGAACAAACACAGAACAAGTTGCCATGCTTAAAAGTGGTCCGAACACTAATCTCCCAGCAGTAATTATTCCGTGTTCAAACTTTAACCAGAGTTGTTATTTTAAATTGTTTTCCAGATTATTTTTAGTAGTCAGAGATGTAGTGTTAATATTCCAAAACCAAACAGTTAGTTAACCAATGGACCCCTATTCGACATACTAACAAGTATTACCCAATGTTATTTTATTACAGCTGTAAAAGCTATACCCAATTAATTTTGTCGAGTCAATTGTTTAAGTACTTACAAAATAATTATTATCATTAATGTGAACTTGAAACGATATAGATAAATTGTTTTACAAGTACCTACCATGGTTTTCATCATCTCGGAGTAGCGCTTTTATTTAAATTAAAATATTTCAGTTTTTTATTTGGAAAACTCAAAAAGAGAACGAAATAATTTTATTTGACGGACTGACGGACAAAGCTACTCTGGGATTGTAAAACACGCTTCAAATCTTTTGTTTTGGTTGCCGAATGTAATTATGTACGGCAACAATGTTGCAACGTTTTCAATAAAAAGTTTTGCTTCGGAATTTTATATTCCTTTATTTTTGTGTACATACTATGTAACTATGTGGTTAAACTAAATATTTTTTTTAGCAAAAATATTTTTTTTTTATTTTTTTTTTTTAGCTACACCTACATTTTATTATATGATTAATAACTACCAGCATAGTTTTTACCAAATATCTGAATTATCTGATAATTAGAATGGTTTGTGTTCGCTAAGAATATTGTTGCTTATAAAATTGTTATAGTTATATAAATTTTAGATAAATAAATTTGTACATAATGAGAACATGTAGCTCAAAATTCCATCAATAAAATAAAATGTGATTTATATCTGAAGTTTTATTAAACCTAAAATTGCAGGAAAATAAATTGGAGCGATCAATTGAGAAGAAATCCATTTTCAATTCGATTCCGATTCATTATTTCAATTAGTAGGTAACTTCATATCCTAGTAGTTACTTGTAACATGACCTAGTACCTGGGTGACCGAGATAAGTGTATAAATAAGAATTAGATAGTGACATAAATTGCCATCAACTTGGGGCCAAGGTAAGTCTGGAATGAAATTTAAAAATCTAGCCCCAATTTAATAGAGTGGAAGTCACGGCAATCTACTATGTAGATGGGTGAATCAACTTTTAAGGCACTCCTTTTGTGTCCCTGTCATGCAAATAGCAATAAAATCTGTATTTCTTTTTAAAATGCGGTTATTTTGATGTTAACGTAAACTTAGATCCTTTGCTAACATGCTAGTTTTCTTTTTTTACAGTTTATAGAAAAAAAAATAGGTTTTATTATGGTAACTTAGTAGAGAATAAGCAATATCCATACAAAAAACATGTGTCCCCAGGCCTAGGTGACGAAACAATATAAGACGTTTCTCAAAAACAATGTATGAAAGCACAGCATTTTCACCGAATATTATGATTTAGAAAAGGATAAGCTTACGTTAAATGTTAACATTTATAAAAGTTTCACATAAATTATATATTATTCATGCATCTAAACTTTTGTCCTAAACTTTGTTCAAAACAGCAGCTCTACAGAGTTACCGATAAAAATTCATGACCGTTATCAAGAGATGGTGCCTAGATTGGTGTCATCTAAGGCGATTATTGTCTAATATTTTGTTGGTATGATCCGACAAACCCTACCTTGATTTACCCGGCCCTCAGCCTGCAGTAAGATCTCAGCGGGTGCGCGTGGGTTTATTGTCGCTCTACAGCGTTGCCGTGGGAATCTTGGTAAGTTTTTAAGAGATTTGAATTTTATTAGGTCAGTATGATGCTTATGATGTCTGATTTCAAGGTCATGACAAAATATTTGGTGATTTTAAGCTGTGGAATTAATTATGATTTTTTTTATTGAAATTTTCCCCATCGTTACCGATAACGCTGGATAAATTTTCTCTAGAGTTACTGATAACGCCAGAGAATGTAAGGAAAATAGACATTGCAAGTTGGCATTAATGGATTGTGTGGATGATATTCTGCGTCTTACTTAGGTTTCTAAGATATCAATAGGTATAGTTAATTTTTTTAATGGTTTGTGCAACATTAAAAATGCCACTTAATGCAGCAGAAAAACCTAAGTGCTTTTAAAAAAGACTCAAAACTAAGTAATATAGAAAAGAACCGATGAAGAAACGAAGAAAAAACACTGAGCTCTATACCACAAAACAAAAAGATTAGCAAAAGATCTAAAGAAAAACATAACGCGAACGTGATATGGAAGGTACGAAAACGACACTCCAAAGAACTAAACCAGGCTATTCGTTGAGTGTGATCGGACTCCGATGGCGCAGTTAGTAGCGTAGATCCGTATCAAGGGGAAGGTCGCAGGTTTAAGTCCCGCTCGGAGAATAACTTTTGGGACATTATATTTGACTGTTAAGAGATAGTCACCACAGGCACCTAGAATGATACGCCTAGAACCGACACCAGATTAGACAATTTGGAAGAATTTAATGAAACTCTGGTTAGTGTGAGTCTGCTTTATGGATACGTCACTGCAATTGAGATACCCACCACTGCGATCAAGAAACCTAACGTTGGTTTGGATTTTGGTGTTGGATCTCTTGACCCACGAACCAACCCACAAACCAATATTAAGCGGCCAACCACCACGATTAAGGACCTTACCACCGCGATCAAGAGACCGACAAAGAACAGATACAGAACCACGAGCACTAGCTATCCCACTAAATCAAAGTTACAAAGTTCTAAGCGTTGCTATAAAGGAAACCTATAAAAGTCTAGGAAAGAACGAGAGGTAACAAATAAGATTTTCTCAACTGTAGAAGTACTTACAGGATTCACGAATGAAAAAAAAGATAGTTAAGGAGACATTAGGTATTGACAAAATTGTTAAAAGAAAGGACTGTACAAATAAAAACACTAGTTAGAAGAAGAAAATAAAAGATTTTTATCTAAGATATTATGTATCACGTGCTAGGCAACAAAGAAACGCTGACAAAAGCAGGAGTAAAGAAACGAAAAAGATCAATGCTGGATTCGATGAAAAATCTATTCAAAACTTTTGTAAAAGAGAATGCTGGTCTGATCACCGTTGGGTTGTTCGAGCAGTGACACCAACACAGTAATTAAAACTATTGTTGTTGAAATACTGATATATTTAAGATACTGGTCGACAACATTGTTCCTGATTATGGAAGCTTTGATGATTCAAAATTCTCAGGCGTTACTATTTTTATCTGGCGTTACTCGAATGTCCCTCAACTTTTATTATGTCTTTTGAAGATAACTATCATAGTCATTAAATTTGTTTATAAAAAAGGTTTAGATGGAAGTCTCCAAGACTCATGTCTATTGTAGAAATAAGAAATGTATGTCTGATTGTGCTATGTTGTGATTTATTCTAAAGTTAAGCATTGAAAAATTTGCAAAGTAACGCAGTGGACCTAGAATTGTCTCTATTTCATAGGTTAGCTATAAAAAAACATAATGAACAAGTTAGAAAGACTGAATTATAGTATGAATAAATGATTTAAATGATTATTTTTCTAATTTTTTCGTTTAAATTAATGTTTTGGCATTTACAAAGAAGTAACGCAATGGATATTTATGAGGCACACTCCTCAGTTTTTCTAAAAAAACTCGTTTAAATTAGCTTAAATGTCGTGCCCCGCTGCAAAACCTAAAAATAGATAAACTTGAGCAAATGTTAACATTATAGTTTCATAATTATTCGATAATTTATTTTTTATTTTTTGTTGTTCAAAATGTCGTCAAAGGAGTGCCTTAAAAGTTGATTCACCCAGATAGCACATAAGCTAATTTATTACACAGTCCGCATGAAGTACCTACCGGTCAGTTCATATATACGGATAATATTAATTACCTAATTAAATTAATAATTCGCGCAAGTTTGTACTCAACGTGGCCATGGTGTGCTGTGTACGACTGTACGTGCCTGTTACTAAATAACCGGGATTATAATCACCGCTCCAAGCACTTGTTCCTGAAAATGTTTTACATTGGAGTGCTCTCTGGCCTTAGAAAATATTTTCCAACAATGTTTTGCGAGGTCGGCCGATACTAAATAAATGCCGATGTGTTTCTATGTTATGATAAAATTACTATGTAGCTGTAAAATAATTAAAGCTAAATAAGATTGTGTATCTAGCAGTATATGGAAGCTATTATATTCTGTAATATTAACAATAGATCTGAAGCTGACATATATAAAATGTATATAAATTAAAGACAGTTGTCTGTAATTTTTTTTCAACGTTAAAGTCAAAATATTCAATAAAATCACAAAGATCACTTCTTAAAACTAGATGAATCTATACTATGTTCAAACTCAAGATGTAATTTTAGTAAACAAACTACATTAAAAAATCTGAAATTCTCGTTTTAGTGTTGAGTTAAAAAAATATTTGTGATCATTAAATATTGTTGACAAGATCGCAAATCGAACAAAAATTCAAAACCTGTAAAATAATCAAGTTCAAAAAAAGTGAGTTTTAGATAGCTACTATATGTGTCTGTTTACAAATATTGCATCTTGAGTTTGGACAGAGTATAGAAGCGAATTTCACATGTAACTAGGAGAACAGTCACTGTCAACAAACTTACTTGGCTTGGGTCTTGGCAAGTCTTACGTAGTTATTGTATACTCTTTGTTGGCAAGGAATTTATCTATATTCCTTGTTTTTATGAATTCCTTGTTCATTCGACAGACAATCTTACCAGTCGCAAGTGGTATGGAAAACATGTTATAGTCCAGTCAAGTCAACCGTCATTCATTTTGAAGAAAATGGTGGTTCCATGATATTGCCTTCAAAACTCAAACGTAGCAGACAAGCAGAAAGTCTCATGACGCGTCAGTAATTTCACTGGAACGTAGCAATGTGTCATAGCCGTGTACAGCAAGGTTCCGGCTTGAAGGCATTGCGGTTGTAGTCTGAGCACCTGAACCACGAAGAAAATGTACCTAGCTTTTTGGTTTTGTACCATTGTGAACAGCCGATAAAAGTCTAGGAAAATGGAAAACATTAGAAACTATTATTAAGTTCACTTGCTCGCTTGTCATTGGCATTTATAAGCCACTATTTATTATAACGAAAAAATAACGAAAGAATGTATAGGACTTAGGTATTCATTTTATCAAGACGGGACATTAGAGGAGGCGATTATACAATACACCTCCATAATTATGTTTATACAGTACAGTCTACGAACGTGAACCAGCACTTTTTTGACGTTTTGTAAGTATTTCAAATGTTATAAAATTTAAACAGTACCGAAGAAGTACAAAATTAAAAACTGCTCCCAAAGCAGTATAGTTAGTAGGAAATAAAAAAATAATACAAGAATACGACTGGCAGTTGCAAAAACGCCTGAATCAGAGGGTTCATCACATGGCGTGCCCCACAGCCGTTTGCTGCCTGCATTCAGTTTGCATAATGCACTTACTGACGGACGCTCGGTGGCACCCCCTGCCTCTCTTACCCCTACCATACCCCCTCACCCACCACTCGCCCCAATCGCATTATCCCAAACAGGGCAAACATATTCATTATTCTTAATTGTTTGTCGTACAATTTACAAAACTGTATTAAAAACGATTATGATGAATCACGTTATTGGCGCGGCGGCCCTTTTTATTGGACATTTTAATTATCTTTTGTTTTTGCCATATTATTAGTAAAACGGTCCGGAATTATGATTAATACTTACGCTTTTACGTATTACGGCTTCGGCGAAAGTTTACGCACCAAAGACGTGATTTGGAAAATCAGCCATCAGAATCGAAAGTATAAACTGTTCCTTAGCTAAGTTTAAATTACAGCTGAGATGAAAAAAGATATAAGTGTAAAAATATAACAAGATTTCTATTATCTTGGGTTCGCGGTAATTCAGCAATATTAGACTTCCACCACATTACAAAGATTATAATTTCTAATAACTTTATTCCCATCCACTCTGGCACGATCACAACACTTCATTACCAATTAATCCATCCAACTTGAAAAATTATAATTTTCATTTTCGCCGGGTGATTGTCTGGTTATTAAATTTAAATCACAAACAAACCGAACGGAAAATCTACAACGATTTTAATATTTTTGTTACAAACAAAATATAGCGCTTTTAAATTTTTTGTATCCAGTCGCCTGTTGGTCCCATAGGAGGCTGTTGCTTTTATTGCATCGTGGTACGCTAACATTATAGTTTCAAGCGTACAACTATCTTTTTTGCACAGAATTGAACAGCAAAATTTGCGAATAAATACTTTTAATTCTAAAGAAAGCAGCGAGTACAATTATTGATATCAGTAAACAATGTTTATCTGTAAAACACAATAGCATAATTCATTTCTGTTAACACTACTTATTACATTTAGGATATTCTAATTCGTAGTCCTCGAATAAAATTTATGCTGATGTCCCGCAATGGAGTGTATTATTCATTAATTCAGGATATTTCAATTTAGTAAAATGTTTACTAAATAGCTCTGGGATGTAGCGTAAATGATAAAACAATAGAACATTGAAAACATCGATGCTGATGAAACATGCCTATAACCAACCTAATGATAAGTGGTCGCCAAATAACAATGCATTGACTCGCAAGCTACCCACGATAAGAACGTGTCCTATGACTTACTGCTATGAATCCTTAAATTTGAGGCATACAAATTTATAGCCTCTCTCGTGCTTGTTACGGTCAGGTGAGGTTGCGATCAAACGTTTTAACTATAAATTGTAAAAAAAAGGTCAACTCTTTTGCCCGATAGTGAAACTACCAAGAGTATTTTAGGTATCGCAACAAGTCTTAATCAATACCAAGAAGCGTCCCCAAGACGCGGGCAAGACGCTTTATAGTTAAGTTGTGTGCAGATGAGGAATATTATGAAAGTCGAAACCAAACATGACCCAAAAACTAAGCGAGGATTAGCTTTGAGCTCGTGTTGCGGACATTATTTGTCAGATTTGTTCCAGGCATCGCCATGAGTCATCCTGTATCCCCTGTCCCTATGCACAGCTCGATGCATTCACCGGCCCCCTGCCGATAAGGAAGCCAAGGGAACAAATTTAAATGGGAAATGCCTGGAAATGGCTCACGCTATTGTCCCAATATCCGAAGGGGAGATATCGAAGCCCCAATATCTTTTCAACGATTAGCCGATATTTATTCTGTGTGAGAATTCAAAACAGACCGTCCGCCCTTAAAGTTGGATAAACGAGGGAGTTGTTACTGATAAATTTCCTGTCGTTTGATTACAACTGCGGATACCCTTGCTATAATTTAGAAGCCCAAAAGAGCCATCAACGGTGTTTTGGTTCAAGCAATTGATTCTATTAATTCGAAATAATATTGCTACGCTCTAGCAGTTTGCTACGATCAACATTAGTAGGTACTCGTAGCACTTTGGAGAGTGAAAAATAATCTAAATATGGCTGGATATTAAAAGCATTTGGGAATCAGGCTAACTCGTTGAAATTAAGTAACTAATAAAACGTTCGAGTGCACAGTGCTATTTTAAGTTCTTATAGCTATTTCTCTGACCCAAAAATGCAAAGCGCAGTCGTGTAATTTTATTCTCGTCTCATTGTGAAAAGTTACTATTGCTCGCCTGTTAACTCCCCCGACACAGTATAAATGCACGTAGAAGTTTTATTAAAACGCAGCGGTAAGTAGGAAGTTTATAATTTAACTTATTACTGGGACAGAGTCCGTTTTATGAAGAAAACTTTGAAAGAAATGGTTCGTGGCCTAATGAAAATGCTTCAAGCTGAAAATATTTTTTATGCTACGAACTGCATTCCGTCTCAATCTCCCATCCTCCCTGGTCTCAATTTCATATTTTTTTTAGGTTTACGTATGTAGTTAAAAAAACTACATAAAAAAGTAAGTAAAAAAGTAGTTATCAAATCAAAGAGGAAATCAAAATGGTCTTTATTCAGTACAATCACAGGGCTCACTTTGCAGAGCAGCTGCATACATATTATTCTGAACAAAACACATAGTAGTAAAATTTAAACTAGCATTCTTGCTTGCCAGCACCTTTGTTCTTTAAAGATAACATGCGCCAAAAAAATTGGTATTTAAAATCCAAAACTATAATATTGTATGCATATATTTTTTTTATTCTCGGACACAATTTTGTGTGGAGTTGATTTTATATACCAAAATGTGATCAGAATTAGCACTGCATGAGACAAGGCAACTGGCCGGATGCCTAAAGAGTGTCCTAAGTCGCTTTCTCGAAGTTCATAGAAACGCAAGCTCGCCTGCAAAGTTGACCATCTGCACAGATAATGGATATCTACGGTTGTTGTTGTATTGTTTTATTGCTTCTTGCTCAGCTCCAGAAAATATTCTCAGGCAAACTTTTATAAATTAGAACTGCTTTTTTTTCTATGATTTCGCTAAAAACTTTTGTAATTATAAATTACAAAAGTTGTAATTATTAATTACAAAACTAAATTGAGCTATCTATAGATCGTTTGCAACGGTCTGCAGATAGCTCAACTGTTTCATATGTATTTTGTATATTTTGTACATTTTGTAAATAATTGTAACTATTAGTTGTAATTTTCTTTGTAAATAAAGTCTTATTATACACCGCTGGTGAATTAAGGTTCTCGAATGGCAACTACGAACTGGAAGACGCAGGAAGCGTGAAACGCCTTTCTTTCCCATGGACCGACGACATCGTAGATCAGAATCTGTATGTTCATGGAATTGTATAGGGGAGGCCTATGTTCAGCAGTTGACTCCAGGGTGATGGTGATGACGAAAAACATTTAAAATACTTAATTATATATGCATAGAATATTTTGTAGCCTTTCGAAGCAAATTGCTACACTATACAAATAAAACACCACAAAAGTTGCCACTGACCGTTTTTATTTATAACAATGACTATTAAGTAAGTATTACTTACTTACTACTAGACTACAGACTATAGTCTGTATATTAGCAAGTTGGTATTACATATTAGCAAAGCGCTTACTTTGAGCACACCATAGACAATTTCAAGCTAAATCCCGCTGTGTAAAAAATTGTAATCTATAAATCCGAAATATAAAATCCGGGCCAATGTTTAATTGTAATTGGATCTCAAACATTCAGTCAAAAACATTCGGGATTTTAAAATCAGAATTTCTATATTCCTAAGGAATATTCAGACAAATTTATTGCTGAATCGATTGAGATTACAATGATGCGAATTCGAGTAATTACGAGTTCATATTATGTTGGCAACAGTAATTAGAATAGCTACATAATAGGCGGGAGTGCTACTCCATAGTCCGTACACACGCTTACAGTACGCCGCCTAATTTGTTTAATGGCTGGATGCTCGTATGTCTAATCCTTTGGGACTAATTAGCGTCTCATTTCTTTATTTTACGCGGCTAATCTACTTATTTACAGCGTTATAATCGGTTATTACTATTAACATTTTAAAATGCTGTAATAAACCCCCATACTAAAGTGTTACTTAAATTTAAACATCGTTTAGATTTTCCCGTCCCACTTTTTGTATTTTCTTCTTGTCGTGTCATTACTTATTCTAGAAACAGTGTGGTGTGAGTTTGAGTTCGCTTGAGGCTCCTTTTGAGCATTCATTGTCCTTTAATAGTTTAAGCATTGTTTTATCTTTTGACTGGCTTTAATGAGCTTATAATAATTATATAGATTTAATGACGAAGATTTAAGTCTTTACGCCCTTTGGCTCCACTTGACAGCCCTCACGGCTCAGTTATTAGAGCTCTGCTTTCTGGGCTCGATACACAGCGAGAACAAACATTTGTGTGATGAACATAGATGTTTGTTCTCTGTCTGAGTTTTATATATTATAAGTATATATCAACTATCTGGTTCCCATAGAATAGTCTAGCTTAGTTTGGGCTAATGTAGAAAATGTAAGATAGTGATGTGTAGTATGTCCACCAATTATTTCTAATTAATTTTATAAAGTACCTTAAACTGAGATAGCTGAAAATCAAAAATATGTCGGATAAGGAGATTAAATCCTATAGCACATTTTAACATAATGAAATTGTGTCACAACGAGGAACGTAGCACACGTAGTTTCGTAAAATAAACGGTCAATTAACCTATGCAAATTGAATAATTTTAATATTCCCTTTTAGGACCAAGCGGCGCCGTGTGCCGGGGGATAACCGAGGTTAAAACTGAAAACTAAACTATAAGTACCTAGGTACCCTACGGGGCTGCCACCATGAAGCATCAGACTGCCTAAAACTTTTTTGTTTTAACTTCATACTGCGTTATATCAAAAGCGGCTTGTAAACATGGTAGCCGGATACCCGGCTATTGACGTGTCACCTGTGGTTTCTAAAGTCATAGTACGGTCGCAATGCATGCGATCAATATGTACTTTGACCCTAATTCCACTCCAAAGTTTCATTTCATAAACTAGCTTCAAGTTTTGTTTATCGAACTCTCAACTCCCGTTATATAACTTAAAAGCCGAGCTGGAGTTAATTAGAAACAAGTGAAAATTAAGCGCTACAAATAATGGGGAATACCCTATAAACTAGGGAGATATAGGATATACAAGACTTTACCAATTTATCTTAATTTGCCCGCAGTGCCGTGGCAGTTTGAAAACGAAGAAAGGGTATTTTTTGTAGTTCTTGGTAGGTAAGTATTTAATTTATGAAATGGAAATTTAATCCTCAGGTAGGTACAGCTAAACATCACGATGTAAAGTAGGAGGGGCGTATGTAACGGAAAGGTACATATCAAACGTGTGAAAAAAATCTGTCTTTTCTTTTCTTTCAAACGTGTAAAATAAGTTATCGATAAAGTTAGTTAGTCTATCGAACCTTTTCCATATAATTCCAAAAACAAACTGCACTTGGTAAATACCAACTCAAGTTTCATTGAAAAAGCTTTAATTCCTTCGACCGGTTTTTTACCTTGCTAGATAATATTATATTGTTATGTGGTGTGAGTAACAAAAGGTATTCACGTCGCAAATTTTGTCTGCGACGTAAATTGGGCATGCTAAGTCTAGCCACATCCAGAGTGATGGGGCTTTATATGCTTCCTTAGGGATTAATGCTGACTTTTATAGAGACAGACTATCCATTGAAAAACTTTTAACTTATAGCTAGAACCGAACCAGAAAATGATACAACAATCACAGCTTCAAAAGTAGTTTAAGATTATCAGCAGTTTCAAAATTAAGTTTAGAATTGATCACTATCGAGTCTTCATTGTCTGACTAACAAACCTCCAACCTCCCGTGCCACGGCACGGCACGGTTTTTGAACAGCTTTAAATCTACTAAAATGTAAAAAAATACATGAAAAAAAATTAACATGTACTAGAGCGCTGTGTAAAGATAGAAAGGTAAATAATGATAATTTTCTCGATAAAAAAAATCATAAAGATGACACTATATCGATATTTCAAACATCCATTATTAACAGAGTTTTTCTTCAAATCATGTCAAAGTTAGGGATTACTAGCACTGTGTAAAAAAATAAATTAAAATTTCATTATTATTAATCACTGAGAAGAAAATCTAACGAAATCTAGCTGTTCAAGTGCTGCAAGTCTTGGAGGTTGGAGGTTCTGGGATATCCTCGCCTTAACTTCTTCATTTCAACACGGGGTTAATAATGAATCATAAATTCTAACAAACTACTTTTAACAATAGGTATAAAGTTTCAAATCAAAACTTCTTAAATTTCCAAAAAGTTTCTACAAATATGCTATCGCGTTTCATATTCATGAATTATAATGAGTAGCCTTGTAAATAAATCCTGAACAAAGCTGTTTAGCTTTGTTTCCGATCGAGACTAGCTGATGAAGTTGGAAGAAACTGTAAGAAAGTAAGAGAGCCATTACTCGTCCGTCTAGTTTGAATTAAGTTGAATGTTTTATAAAGACAAGGCGTGTCCCGTACCCGCGCCGCGCCGCGTCGCTCTCGCGGTCCCACCTAATGATGATTTACTTGTGTAAGTTCCCACGGGCGGTGTAATTTTCCTTTAGTAAGGCACACTACACGCCGTATCCTGACCTAAAGTGAAAACAAATGAAGGAACGTCTCCGTTTAATCATTCATTCGCGCGCCACAGTGAGCACCTTCATTGAGATTTATCTTGCCTTTTATCGGTCAAGCGCTGGACGTGAGAATGTTTTATGCGCCTCAGAACTTGGACCTTTGTAGAGATTAGTAGGTTTATTATTTATAGCTTAACGCAAGGTGTCCCACCTTGGACTTTTCTTCTTTATGAATGTATTATTTCATTTTATTTTATTGCATTCGATTTACCTACGAATCAACTTTGACCGACAAAATATTTTTTCACTTGATATTAAAATAGTAGATTATTCAGGTAGCTGCACATTTCTTCCCATAATTATATCTTCTATCCATAATACCTCGATAAATAACCCAGAAGATAATATTTTGCTCGGAACAATTTGGAAATATTTAAAGATATGTACCGCACAGAATATAATATTTTAAAATAGTAGGTACTACTTTATGGTTAAAATATGCTAAAACGATACCATCTTATCACTGTGAAATTCAAATGTTACGTTTGACCTTGGGCGAGCTAGCTGTTTTCAAACTCTGTCACTGAACTCCAAAGGAACCGAGATATTTTTTTTTTCATATATTCGACGTATTTTAGCTGAAACATGTCGGGTACCCTGCCTAAAACATTACCTCAATGTATGTATTAGGCACCTGTAACATAACATAATCCACCACCACACTTACCCACCCAACACCCACCCATCCACAAACACACGCACACACACGCACACAGGCATACACGCACACACACACACACTCATCCACACACAAATTCACAAGATACTTTCTTTGATAATGCGCACCACTACTATAGCTCGCACAATTGAACATTTTTGAAAATATTAAAATCAAGCATGTTTTCATGCATAAAACATAGAAAAATATAAAGTCCCATGGTTATTTTTACTGATGTGCTTGGGTAAAATAATAATTTTGTTTTTTTACTGTTTCAGCTGAAACTTATACGAACTGACAACTATAAGGCTGTATGTGAGGGTTCTACCAATAAAACTGGTCACACGAGTGCTAGGTCCACTAACTTCCAAAAGACAAACGCAAAGTTCAAACACAGTGACATTCTGCAGAACAAAGACAAACTACGAACCCCGTCTTCGGTATGTAAAACTTCAGGAAAGTAAGCTTTAAAACATATTTACAGGTATTGCTTGCAACAAAGCTTATGAAATTAGGAATCAATATTCAGTTATAACCAACCTTATTGAATTTTAAAATGAACTGGCCTCATAGACAGTTGTAAGAAAGAACTTACATGCCCAATTTTGGATAGTCGTTTATGGTTCTATATTTTTTTTTATATTTTAGAGTATATAGAGAAATTATTTGTTTGTTTATTACAAGAAGGCACTCCCAGCTTGCGCATAATAGTAATGACTGCTTTACTTTTAAATAAGGCGTTTTCATTTTATTGGGTTCAGTCACATTTTCTACCCTCTATTGATAAATATAATATATATAGGCCTTTGCTAAACCAGCCTGTATTTGTTAAAATTTTCATCGAAGTCGGTTTACTGGTTAGAGCTTGATTGAGCTACAAACAGTCAAACTTTTGCATTTATATAGGTATTAAGTAATTAGGATTCTTTGATTTTTTTGAATTCGTTTTTAGCTCCGTTTGAGTCATTCGCGTGTGTCGTATGGCGTGTAGGTATCTATTATCTGAATGTTCATCGACATTTAGTAAGTACGGTACAAGTAAGCACCCCAGTTACAGTCACCATATAAGCCTCTAATTCATAAAAGTTCCCGGGAACTGAATAATTTTGTTTGTATTTAAAAAATTGCATTAATTACGGATAACACGCAACATTTTTGACATTGGCAGTGAGTCGCATCGCGCCGGCGCATGCGTGAGACACCCGTTTCTTGTTTAAATTTAGAATCGTCGCCGGTATTTCGCTGGCCTATTTCGATGCTACCGCAATCGCCGTATTTCACAGTGCAAAGGATCCACTAATTGATAAACTGATCGACTTGAATCGTGATAATGTCAGTGATTTAGATTTCTATAGAATTCGTTGTGAATCTGTCAAATTGGTGCTGTTGTGAACGTGGGTAGTGCTCTGAAGTGTGTGGTGCATCGAACTGTGTAGTACTACTACCTGCATTCATGCATTCAAGTTGTACGTAAAGTGAAACCGTGGTAAAAAAACAGTGAAGATGTTGCGTAGTGCTCTCATAGTATTTTTTCTTCTGTGGAGACAAGGTAATTTTGTAAAACATCTACTCTGCGCTCTCATTCGTCACGTGGCGTGGTGAATTCCGAATTCTATGTTTATTCTGTTTTTAATAGAAATTATTGAAAATTTCATTCAAAATTATCTAGCTAACTTAATGTACATTATCTACTAAATAATGCTAAACGAAATTCTGTCGTGTAGAATATCTTAGTAAAAAAATATTAGAATGTGTAGGAAGTTTTTATGTTCTGTAGGGTAAGATAAATATTTATTATTATTCTTAGTACATATGTACATATTACTATTTATACCTATTTATCTTACACCATAGAACATAAAAATACAGAAAACACATATAATTTTACAATAAACTGACGAATGAAAGCCTTCGTTCGCCAGACTATCAGCACATGGAATTTTGTTAGTTTTATTTGTTTTTCCTAGACTCGGTATGGAGCGTGAGGCTGGTGGAACTACGAGTGCCGGCCCACGAGCGCGAGGGTGGAAGGGCTCTCCTCGGCTGTCAGTACGACATGGAAGGCGAGGCTCTGTACTCCGTGAAGTGGTACAAAGACGAGCTGGAATTCTTCCGCTACGTGCCGAAGAACTCACCGCGGATGTATTCTTTCAAACGGCCCGGTGTTTACGTTGATGTGAGTACCTATGCTAACACATTATGATAATCTGATATTGGTTTTAATTCCAATGGGCAGCACAATGAGCCAGAATGTTCTAGAGTCTAGACTATAACGAAATAAAAAAATGACGGATAACGATAGGGAGTCCTGCCAGCAGTGCAAGTATATACCGTTCTTATCAATCGCTTAATTTGACATTTAGAATCGTCAAAATTCGTTAAAACTGGTTTTATCCATTGTTGAAAACATTTTTTACCGAATTTTGACGATTCTAAATGTCATATTAAGCGATCAATAAGAACGGTATATACTTGCACTGCAGTATCGGTATTTTTTAAATATTATATCGGTGTCACATAATACAACAAATTAATCCCATAGGGCATTTTTACTCATACTAATATAATTTATACGCATCAGGGGTAACTTTCACTTAATGCCCCTATTTACGGAATAATTTATCTGTACAATTTTCATAAATCACCGGACCAAACATTTTCTATCTCTACGAGTATCTTTGCCATAGTATTATGCACCCCACTAATACCATCTAGAGTTACTCCTACTTCTTTTGTACCCCCGCCGCGCCGTGATCGCCCCTGCCTGGTAAGTGTAAATTTTTATCTAATTTGACTCACAAATCAGAATGTTTTTTCCTTGCTGTAAGTTACGATAAAATATCTGTAGAAGCCAAATAGAATTTGCACGAGTTCCAAAGTTACCTACTTCCGTTAGGGTAATGGATAACCATTAGATAAAATGCCTACAAGATCAATTTAATGTGAATTTTCTATACATACAGAAATGCTGGCATTTAATTATTCGTATTATTTTTCTGAGCTTCTAAAATATAAATATGTTCTTACGTCAGGCAGAAAACAAGACCTTCTAAATATAAGCCTGAGATACCTGGGCCCGTGCCACCATCTCATGAAGCATTCTTATTTCAATATTACTTTACTTTTTGATCAAAAAGTGACTCGATGCAGTTGATATAAGACATTGACAGAAAGGTAATATTGAAATTAGAATGCTTCAAGAGATGGTGGTCATAAAATGTCATCGGCAATTTAACTCATAACGTCAGAGTGATAACTAGCCTGCAAAGTATAAAATCATGTGATCATTATCAGCCTGAAGAAGTCCACTACTGAACTTAGGCTTCCTCTACATATTTCCAGAAAGTACGATTTTGAGCCCTCCCCATCCACCAACTTCCCGCGATCCTCACAATGTCGGGCCGTCCTGTAGCGGGCGTCCAAACACTTCGTTTTTCAGTTCGTTGGCACCATTTTAGAACCTTTATTCCTCAGCAATTGTCAGTTCTTCGGGCTATTTAATCTGTCCATTTAATTATTTTATTTTTATTTTATAGGACTACTTATAGTCTAATAAGTAAATTATAAAAAAAACAACTATTGACTAATAACACGTTATTGCATAGTGACCATTGTTATAACTTGCTATAATTCTGCGAACTATGTCGGTACAGAGATTGTCCTAGTCATAACGTAATGAAGTTGACTATTTTAATGGAAAAAGCCGATAAAGCCCCTCCGTATATAAGGCACGCATACCACACAAAGCAATTTGTGGGAAATTGAATGATAGGAATCATAAAGCAATCGGGATTTATATCACTGGAAAAGTTGCCAAATATTTTATTCGAAATTTTACACTAACGTACGCCCTGTTAAAAAGTATGATAAAGAGTAGGTACAAAAACTCAAATAATCCAACTATGCAAAATTTCTAAAAACTCTTTTCCGGACTGAATGACGTTATTTTATTCATTATTATCGTACACAATAAATCATATTATGATTAGAACTAATAGTAGATATAGGTCACGTCACGTAAAAAGAACGCTGAAAGGAGGGGAAGGGGGTGTGATGGCGCGAGTGTTTTGTATGCGCAAAGCGCAAACACATCCCCTGCGCTGTTTTCCAGCGTTCTTTTTAAATGACGTGACATCTACTACGGTCTATTATTTCTTCAGTGCTGATAGGCGAGATTAATCCGTAAGAGAACTCCTTCTAGTTGTAATAGTTTGCCATTACAATGAGAATAATATGATGTGATCGTTTAACTGAGTGACCGAAGAACTGTTCGGGAGTAAAGGTTTTCGAATGGCGACACTAGAAATGTATAGGTGATTCCTACATACCAGTAGACTCCTTGATAGTTGATTGATTGAAAATACCTTATTGTACATTAAAATGGCAGTACCTACAAAGGAAAACAAGCATTATCTTACAGATAACATTTGTAATGTGGAATAAATATAAGAGGAAATAAAGTAGAAAATTCAGTAAGGTATAGTGGAATTAAATACAAATATAATTATACAAAAGATATAGGTATTTAAGTCACATTTACGCGTCTGATGGTCTTTAACCAAAATATGTCACTCCTTACGCGTTTTATGTTTCAGAAATTGCGCTCTTCAAGCACTGCGGTGGCCTTGGAGAATCTGACGCGCGAGTCAGAAGGCACGTACAGCTGCGAGGTCTCCGGGGAAAGTCCTAGCTTCAACACGACCAGAGGCGAAAAGAAGATTGCGATACATCGTAAGTGGATCACTAAAACGTGCCTTTACTAGCATAAACAAAAGGGAAAGCATAGCGAGTAAAATCTCTAGGTATGAGCAACTAGAAATTTTTCTTTTCTTTTTTTGTACTCAGACCGGCCGCTGTAAAACATGGTTTACTGCAATTTTTTCAGTGTACGGCCTACTTTAAGGGCCTCGCAGTTTCAAGGTGCGATTGGCTATTATTTCATTATATTTTATTTCGGGGAGGTTGTTTGAAAGAATAACTATCAAGTGACACGCATAAATACTGTTCGAACACAAATAACACAATAATATAAGGGAAACATGCCCGAATCAGAAATCATTTTGGTATTAGTATGTTTGGCCTTACGTTTACCTATTACCAAAATGATTTCTGACTCAAGCACATTTCCCTTATATTATTTGTATTCGAACAGTATTTATGCGTGTCACTGGATAGTTATTCTTTCAAACAACCTCCCCGAAATGAAATAATAGCCAATCGCACCTCGAAACTGCGAGCCGCTGTCGCCGGGCCCTTAATAATGTACACATAGTGATCACTGCACACACTTTTTAAATACCTAAATATAAAACTGATGGCCGACCTGATATCAAGCGGTAACTTACCTATACCAAATCAAATAAATATCTGTTCAAAAAAATTATGTGCACAATGCCGTACTCTCAAATGGTGAAGAAAAACATAACGAGGAAACCGGCATGTTGTAGAACCTAACAAGTTCTTCATGTGTAGTGCTCGAAAAGAGCCTATTTGAGGCCCACTCAAAATCCTTTCACCACACTGTTTCGAAAGAAAATAGTGACTCTACAAGAAGAAGAACCAAAGCTTGCCTCGTAAGTCACTCACGGTATAGTATGAACGTCGCCCTACGTCCATAAACTTAAGGCATAAAGATAGGTATATACATAGATTTTAAGCCTGTTTGTTTTATTTCAAGCAAATTTTTAAAAATAAAGTTGTAGGTAAGTACGTTACTTTAAAAAGTACCTACTGTAACTTTTATTTTTAAAAGTAGATCAGTATTTTACTCTAATTTTGTACTTTCAGGTACAAAGTTAACCCACCAAAAGCAGAAATAAAAAATATTCAGTAAATTCATTTCCAAAATTCCAGTTTACTCATAAATTTATTTCTTCCTCAGTTCTTCCAGAAAGCGGTCCGTACATAACCGGCGTTCAAGAGTCGTATTTCCTCGACGAGACGGCCGTTATAAACTGCTCGTCATCAGCGTCCCGTCCCACCACCCACCTGAAGTGGCTGTTGAACGGCCAACAGGTCCCTCAGACCTACCTGCAGGGCCCGTGGTACAGGATATCTTCGGTGAGGCCTGATGCCGTCGAGACCATCCTTCAGCTGAGATTCATGGTGGCGCCGCAGCATTTCGTCGATGGAGCTATGCGGATAAAGGTAGGTACACTTATGATTTAGTGCTACTTCTTAAAAAAATGTCGTGACCAGCACCCTAATCGTAATCAGCACAGATGAGGGAATATGTACTATCGTAATGGCACGGATGAACTTGATACAGATAAGACACTATTTTATACCCTGCACCCGAGGTTTTCTGTACTCGATAAGCGCCTCTATCGAGCGTGCTAAAAACTGACGAGTATTCATACTCAAATGGCCGCCGCGACGACTAAGAATATAAAAAACGAAAAACTAAACTCAGACTTCAACCCCAAGTAATTGTATCAATCTTTTCTATAGATATAATTCAAGATTTCTTGCTAGACATAGGTGGAAAAATAGGTCGAAAAATGTCGTAGTAGACCAAAGCGTAACAATACGGATTCTAATCCCTACCTACACAGATTCTAGTTGGCGAATAGACAATCACTACATAGTATAAAACTTAAGTCGCTTCCCGCTGTCTGTCTGTCCCTAATGTATGCTTAGATCTTTAAAACTACGCAACGGATTTTGATACGGTTTTTTTTATAGATTGATATATTTATTTTATAGATTGAAGGAAGGTTTATAATATGTATAATACATGCATAATAATTATTGTAGAGGAACACTGTGACTGTGCACTCATGCGAAGTCAGGGCGAGTCGCTAGTAAACAGTAATAAAATTGATGTCTGCGTGAAAAATATAAATTTCAGTATTGATGGGCATGTGGGCTTGATATGAAAATATCATGTGTTATGATGAAGGTTATTTGTTATATGGATCAACTAGGAATAGACACATTGAAACCAATGACGTCACATACATAATATGTATGTGAGTTTTATTGTTTATTTGAAACTTATTTCTGTTTTTCAGTGCCAAGCCACAATAGCGCCTCTCTACCAGCGTGAAACCAAGTCGACACAGTTCATACGGCTGCCTGAATTGATGTCTGAAAAACATGGGCTTTTAGTAGGAGAACCATTCAGTAAGTGACGCCTATCATAAAATATTTATTACCTAGCTTTTAAAAGGTTTTATTTTATTATTTTATTTTTATAATTCAATTCCAACGCCTATTCCCTCAATAAAAGGCAGAACCAAGCCTTTCCAAATAATACCTAATAATACCTTTAAAAATTCTATACGAAAACTCTATTCATTTTATTCGTTAATTAAAAAATTTTTTGTTTTTTTTTTCAGATCATGCGTCAGATCCTTCAAAATATTCGTCAATGTTTTATTTATTTAGCTTTGCATTTATTTTGAATATTCTATAAATTAGTTTACCTTAAATAGTTTTCCTATTATTTAGATTAAGTTTAGTGTAGAAATAGTTTTAATAACAAATTTTTGGCTTATTGTGATATTATAGTATTACTTACCTATTCTTAAAAATCGTAACCCAACGCCCTAGTCTCGAAAGACACTAAAGCTTTGTTTAGCAATTTCAAGCGGTTCATTTGCCGACTATTTTGTAGGCAAAACGTGGCAAATGCGTCGCGGTCCGCTTTAGCCACGGATTAATATTCAAGGAACTCAAATATTATTAGTTCATTAGACTGCTCCAGTCACTTGATATAGTATTTAATCCAGTTGTAACCAGTTTGGGCTTTGCTGATAAGCTAAAACTAGGGTTCAGCTAATCGCAAATTTTATTATATGTAATTTAGGTGTGTAATTTGTCGAACATTTAAAGGCCCACTTAAAAAAGCATTTATTTGACCTTTATATATTTTTGTATAATTTTTACACGTAAGTTCGTTAGTTATGGTTATGGCCATCGTCAAAATGACATTCAGAGCAATGTTAGGTACCTACTACAGTTGTATCAACAAGCTTTTGCTTTATAAAACTAAACTCACGCGCGCTTTTATAGTTTAGAATATTGCTTTCACTTGTGTAATTTCTATGTGACAGTACCTACTGTACAGTGTGATTGAACGGAGAACTTTCGAAATAAAGAAAACATTAATATTTTACTATTTATTTATTTATCTACATCCATTGACCACAAAATGATTATCGCAGATTTAATAACAGATTCCAGTCGTTTTTAATAGCCATCATTGAAAAAATTAAAAAAAAAAAATCCTTTTAGTATCCGGAGCCTCTTGGCCCATTAGGGCCTCCACTCGGATAGCCCTCGTCACCATTTACACCACCGCCGCTGCTGCCGCTGACAGACTGAGAACCTCCCGGATATACCCTACCACCACCTTGCGAATTTCTGCCGCCGCCTTGATTGCCTCTGCCTTGTGGGCCTTCTCTAGGATATCCTGAACCCCCTGGCTGGTTTCCATTTCCATTATTTCCCTGACCGGATGGGTTTGAACCAAATCTGTCTTGGCTAGGTCTTCCACCCGGATATCCTTGGGACCCCTGGTTTCCTTGGTTTCCAGGTCCGCCGCTTGGATATCCCTGGTCTCTTTGACCACCGTCACTACCGGGCCGGCCACTAGGGTATCCATCATTGCCTCCCTCTTGCCCGTTGCCCCCGCCTTGGCTGAAACTGTCATCTTGTTGGTATCTGTCAGGTTGGTTGCTTTGAGACCCAGGGAAGCCACTTCCAGAATTAGCACCAGGTCTTCCTTGTGGGTATCCTTGTCCACCCCGTTGATTACCACCTGCAACCAAAAATATGTTATTATTATTTTCATTCTACAATAATATGATAAATGATCAAGGTTCATTTATTATTCATTACCTGAACCACCAAATGAACCAGATCCTCCTTGACCACCTGTAAAATATAAAAATTAGTAAAATATTTAAAAGTTTCAGTCTCACTCTATCTCTATAGCAGCCTCTTATCGCCATATAAGTATGATTGAGATTTATCTTGGAACTAATATAGTTCGAAACCTAGATTTTTACTTAGGCTTCGTTTTGAAAAAAAAAACACTGGGAATGATGATGAAAACATGAACAAACCCAATAAAGGAATGCCCATTAAATGTTAATGTTAGCAATGACTACTAATACTTGAGCGAAGCCGCAGGCGGCAACTAGTAATTCATAAGCAGCAGATGTGATGGTTCTCCTACCGTTAATGTAAAAACAAACCCTCGTATCGTATCATAGGCTTGTATCCATCCAGCCCAGCCTCGTACTCCACCACCTGTTTCCTGCCATCGGGCAGCACCACGTTATACTCGCCAGTGGCCAGGTCGCCATCGCGTTGTTCTGAATGACCAAATTTAGTACCTGTCTGCTCGTCGTCCACGTCATAGCTAAACTCGTATTTCGCTGGCTCCTGCAAGTCGAACAAACACATAAATTATTGTTCTGAAAAAATTACCGTAGGTATTAAGTATTTACCAGGACAATAATGCTAATTTACATCGTTATCGCTTCCATCAAAGCCTCCTAGACCGCCAGAGCCTCTGGAACTAGATCCTCTACCACCGGAACCACCAGATCCTCCAAAACCAGGAGCACCATATGAAGTCGAAGGCGGACCACCACTGGAACCTCGGCCATCACTCCCACCTTGAGATCCAGAGTTTGGTGCAGAATAAGATGAGCTAGGTGATCCTTGGCCTCCAGACCTTCCACTGGAACCAAAGTCACTAGACTGCCCTGTAGCTGGAGGACCGTACGAACTACTTGGGCTGCGACCGGAGCCCGAATCTAATCCAGAACCATTTCCGTCTAATCCATTTCCAGATGGTCCACCATTTTGGCCTGATCCTCTGCCTGGCGGTCCGTATGTAGATTGTAATGTGCCTCTGTTTCCATTTCCATTACTCCCATTACCTCCGAATGGAGATCGACCATCTGATGAACCCGATCCGCCACGATTAGGTGCTCCATACTGTGAGCTCGGTGAGTTGCCCCCACTATTTCCTTGGCCTTGCGATGTTGAACCAAAGCCTCGTTGAGAGCCTCTGGACTGACCAAGTCCTTGAGATGACGGTGGTCCGTATTGTGAGTCGGGGCCATTTGAACCAGACTGTCCCAAAGGTGAAAAATTGTCTGAAAACTGATTAGGTGAGCCACTTCCTGGTCGATTTCCTCCTCCTAAAGGAGTGCCGCCACCTACGCCCGGTGGCCCATACTGAGATGAGGGTCTACCACCATTACCACCAGATCCTGATGATGGAGGTAGGTAGCTACTAACAGGAGGTTCACACTTGGTCACAGACCATGCTAGTGCCAATAACCAAAAAATTTGCTGAAACGAAAAGTAAAAGTTACATTACGTGTTTAATTGTTATGAAATGCATTATTTAAGTACTTAGGTATGACTAAAGTGTTTGTGACTCACCAAAATCATTTTAGACTGACTTTTATAAGACGCAAGTCTAAAATTAGTTAGTAAGATTAGTTTGAAAGGATGTGTGTTTCGTTATTTAGATTTAGCTTCTGAATACATTAAACGTGAAGAGGACGAGTTTATATACTGGAGCTCGCGGCTGTGCGCGTGATATCAATAGTGAAGAAAGATGGCTCACGCTTGTCGTGTCTAAAGCGGCGAAGGCCTAGGGCCGGGAGGCATCCGTCAAACAGAATGCATTACCCTCGACACTTCATTTTATTCATCCACTTATATCCATTACTTACAGTGCAATAAAAAAGAGTTGAGTTGTTTGATTATGGTCACTTATTGTTGAAATGTAGAGTCATTTCCTTATGAGATTGTAAATGATAACTGTTATTAGAACTAGTTAATAAGTAAATTAAATCTACACAAACTGAAGCAGAGTTAACAAATTTAGTATTATAAGTTTTGGAGACCTCAATTCGTTATGAAATTAATTACATTACAGATTTTATATTAGTTCATTTAGTTTGCCCCAGTTCGTGTAGATTTTATTTAATTATTACCAACCTGATGAAAGTTTTCAGATTCAATTTATTTGCCCAAAAATAATTTGAAGTAGGTACCTACACCGATGGTAGCTAATGGGTGCAAGAGAGCTTGCTAGTTTAGACCCGGCCGCGGCAAAAGTTTTTCTACAATTAGTTACTTTATTTCTACAGTAAATGTGTTAGAAACACCAGTGTTTTCTAAAGGAAAAACATCGCCTAAAATCAAGGTGGAATGGTAGCAGCGGTGATGTGTTTGCAGCCTTGCAAATGTAGGCATGTACCAAACTTTTATATGCGTGGACTGGCTTTCCCCCTTATGAATATAAAAAAAAAATATCGTACCTTGATCCTTTGATTTCACTTTAATTTTCGAATCAGTACTTACAATTTTCGAATATCTACTTACCTTATTTTAGTCTATCCAGTTTCAACACGAAGCATTTACCATTGCCATGCAAGTACAACACAATGCCGATGTGATGAAGATCCATTCATCAGTTCTTTATGAGCTCAGTAATAATAACAGGGTACGTTCGAATGGTGAATCCGTGATGAGGTGCCATGTGATATGTGTCACTGTAGCTAGTTAGCGGAGTCGTGCGCGCGTGTGGACCGTGGCGCAACGGAGGCAGCGCGCCTGTATCAGACCTACCGTGAACACTGCAGTATCCTGGCCTACTTTTTTGTCATAATATTTTATAGGTACAAAGAAAATTACAATAAACACCTAAAAGTACTTACAAAATACACATAAACAGTTAGGTACCCCCGGTTTCTGATAGCGAGATTAACAATAATGGCTTGTCAAGTCACTTGCTATCTCAATCTAATTTGAAGTAAAAGCTGAATTAGCAAGTGACTTCACAGCTGATTAGTGTTTTTCAAGCTTTCAGAAACCGGGGGTTAATCTATCTGCAGACTGTTATAACGAACTGTAATCTATTCATTTTTACTTAATAAACATGGTCGATTTTTGAGACAAGACTGTATAACTAAACCAATAGTTACAAGACCATCCATAACTTTTTGGAGATATTCCTCACTGGATTTACAGATTTTAGATTTGATTAAACTAGGTAAGGAAAAAATTGCTAACAATCGGGTGAAGGTGATCTTTACGACCTCTGTGGCGCAGCGGGCGAGAGCCTGCCTGCGACGCAAGTGGTTGCGGGTTCGATTCCCGCCTTGGAACAAATTTGTGTACGATCTGCAGAAATTTGTTCCGATGGTCTGGGTGTTTTCTATGTATAATAAAAAATATCTATCTATGTAAGTATATAATGTATTAAATATATCAGTTATCTAGTACCCATAACACAAGCTTTGAATAGCTTACTTTGGGGCTAGATAGTGCTGTGTGGATTGTCCAGCATTATTTATTTATTTATTTTATATAAATTGCTCAAAATAATATAGGTACTGCGTCTATTGTTAACCTGGTTCTGACCCTGCCCTTACTACTACTGCTACCTGTCCCGTCTCAATAATCCACTCTGTATTTAATGCGAATGTTAATATGTGGATGTTGGATTGTTATGTTGTATTGGATTGGATTATGTATGGATGTGTGTAGCTCAATCACGCTCTAACTAATGAACTGATTGAGAAATAGTTCCTGTAATCTGGGATTAGCTTATTACCTAGGCTAGATTTTATTTCAAAATTACCGAGAATGGGGTCAAAAACATGAACATAAAAAAAGGGAAAAAATCTGTTGGCAAATACGTGAGCAAAACTGACGGCAGAAAGCTCAGCTATAAAAGTGTTGAATCAAATGGCATTTGATCTCACGACCCATTCCTTGATACAGAATTGCTACTGCACCATCAAGTCTGAATGCTTTTTTCATTTTTAGTTTTCTGAATCTATGGAGCGTGCCGAGAACTCTAGTCATTTGTAGAAAGCAAAAATCTAAATCGAAAAATAAAATTGCTCGTATAAAACCCTTGAGTAAAACCGAGCTTGGAAACATGTATACCGGACCGGATCTAATTCGAAGTGGCTTCGGTAATCTGAGCACGATTGGACACAAAACTTTATAAACAAAGAGGCGAGCTCGATGCTGTGCAGCCATAAAAATTTAAGGACAAATCCGTAGAAACAACTTTTGTTTAACCTTTATAAATGTACCACCAATCGGTAGAGAAAATACAAAATATTTTAATGTTTCGTACATTGCTCTGAAGCCTGCATTCAGTTAAATTAGGTGGTCAAAAATCAAACAACCTAAAATATCCTATTTTGTTTCTTGGTAAAGTTGAAGTTCTTCAGCAGTCTTAGTTTAGAAGTTCTTTCGTACAATTTCTTACGTTATAGCAAGACCATTATCACAATAAGACGTAGGTATGTACTACAAAAATGTGGATGTTGAATCTTTCGAGTCCGTTCACGACTTTTCAGAGTAAGATCGAAGTCAGTTCTTAGAAGTGATGACCAATTATATCGAGACCAAGTAATGATAATGCCTGCTTGTTCTCGCGTTCACGGGTCCTTTCTATCTATGTATTAGGTACGAGCACCTAGTACCTACCATTGTCACTGCTTCTGGTTTCTCATCGGCTCCTGCTGGCGATGTATTTAAGTCTGCACTCTGCGCTGATGGGCTCTTCGGGCTACGCGCGTAAGAGTACCTAGGGCCGTTCATAATCTGCTATTTGAGTAACGGTACAAAGCCAAAGATCATTGTTATTAGTCGCTATAACTTTAACACACTGTTTAGTCAGCTCTACTAGTAAAGACATCCGACACGGCTTTAAGAATTGCAGCATAAGTTTTCCCAAACTATGCTCCGCTAGCCGCCAAATCCAGAGTTACAAGAATCGAACTTTACTTGCATAGATTCCCTTTTGGGATGAAAACAAAGCAAAATAAGTAATCAAACTTTCTTAATCTATAGCCTATTTTGAATTCAAATAAATCTTTAAGTTGGGTAACGGTCAACAAAATAAAACGATACTCAAAAGACTAATTTGTCCTTAATGTATATTTTCTAAACATAAAGCTAGTATATAGCTAAGCTATAATATTATGGCTATCTATTTACAAAATAAACTAAAAATTTATCTCAAAATAGTACCTATCACAAAATAAGAGACATCTCGCGCGCACATTTCAACATTTTTGAAAATACTATCACTATCATCGAATGAAAGTAGATAATTATATGAGGTTGTCAGCCTCTTAAAGACCTATATTAAAAATAATATCCCTCGCTAAATTAATGTATTTTTTTTAAATCACAGCATTCACAGCTTCATTTGTATACTTTATAAAAATAGCAATAGAAAATCAGTAGATACTTATACAATTGATTTACACTATTAGACTTAATTATTTCATGTATTTTATTTATTTTAATGCCATTTTACCACATTTGCCAATTAGCAGTACTTGAAGGTCATATTTTATTTATAGTTTTTTATTAAAAACGTACTAGGTAATCAAAAACAATACTTTTTGTGAAAAAATATTTAAATATTATCTTTTGTTTCATTACACATGCATACTCAAAAATCAATGTGGGCGTGTGTTTGTGCATTTGGATGGTCTTATAATATGAATTCATTTATTTTTTTTCAGTTACATTAATTACGTTCACAATCCACGCCAACCTCTTTAAGCTTAACTTCAAAAAACATTATTCTTTTCATGTCACTAGCTCTGTAAATGGAGCCTCAGTGAGGCGCACTTAAAATCCCTTTACCACACTGTTTCGTATAAAGCATTAACCTCTCCTTAGTTATTTGTTTAATCATAATAAATAAACCTACAGTATCGGCATGTAACCCAATTGTCATAAATTATCGGATAGCAGTAAAATAACAATAAGGTAAACATATTTTTGTTAAGGGTTCAAGAATTCAAAGAAAAATACGATTTTCGTAAAATCTGCCCTACTACTCTACTTACCTACCTACCTACTTTATTTTATACGACTAAGGTTACGTATCTAGGATTATTTAAATATTATTTGTTTAAAACTGTACCTGTGCTGTGATAGCTAATGAGTACTATTTACAAAATCCGATTCTGCGTCCTGCGATTGCATTTCACATTACAAACGTTTTTACATAACGGTGACATTTATGTTTTACCTTGCGTGTTACAACCCAATCGCACGTCAGGACGCGCGTTTAGATCGCGCGTGTGGGCGAGAGGACCGCCGGTTTCTGAAAGCTCGATCAAAGCTAATCGGCTGTCAAGTCACTTGCTATCCCTATCAAATATAAGTAAAAGCTGAAATAGCAAGTGACTAGACAGTTGATTACCTACTTTTGATTGGGCTTTTAGAAACCGACTGTAAATTTTTTAACTGTAGGTACTTATTTCTTTGCTTTATGTATTTACATAAAGTGTTCCTTGATAATGAAATGGTGTGAATGATTTCATAACCATACGGAACTACTTTCAGTATCTACCTCAAGTCTGAGTTTTGTTTTTCGGATGAAGATTCGATAAGCGCCTCTATCGGGCGTGCTGAGAACTCACGAGTCACGAGTTTCCTATATAGAAAGGCCTGACGACGTTACGAAAGACATAAAACAGTCTAAACAGAAATAATCAACTCAGCTCAAGTTCTAGGGGCACTAATAAATAATTTTTCTTTGGTTCTTTCCTAAATATGGTTCTGGACTTGAGAGGCATGCATTGGAATGTTGACCCTCGCTTTCTTCCCGCGGAAGTGTTGTTCGATCTCAGCGAGGGACTTGCCCTTGGTCTCGGGGACCACAAACAGGACGAAGAAAAATGCCAGAGCGCAGAAACACGCGTACGTCCAGAAAGTTCCAGCCGATGTCAGCACAGCCTGTAAAGAAAATAACCAGTTTTATAATTATCGTGTTTTGCTTCCCAAATTGCAGCATTTTCCTTACGATGTTTTCCTTCAACAATTGAGAGCACTAACGTTGTCAAAGTCAGAAAGCATTAATTCAGTAGGATCATAAGAATCACTTTAAAACCTCTAAATTCTAGGTGCCAGTTCCAGCTTAGAAGGACAGCCACTAGGTGATAAGAGGAGGTTTCAAATAAATATACTATTGCGCACATGGTATATATTATTTTGAATAGTAAAATGAGTTGTTGATCGACCTGATTCGATTCGAGCCCTTGAGTTCAAAATGCGGAGTCACTTAACTAGACCACACCAGTGCTTCTAAAAAGTTCTTCGATAGTAAATTCAATAATAATTATACCTCGAGTGCATGGTAGGACTTGATAACAGAGAACATGGACAGTAAGTTGACAGCGCTGGCCATAGCGGATAGCTGGGAGCGGTACTGCGCAGGGAACAACTCTCCGAGCAGAAGGAACGGCAAGCCGCCGAAGCCGAGCGAAAAGCCCAGCATGAAGATCACAAGGCTTGCTATTGGCAGGTATCTGTAAGAAATGAAAACTATTGTATAGTTTTTTATACTAATCACTGATGGAACAATCTGATGGCCTACGATGCACTACCCTACGTCATTCAACTTGACACATGGTAAACCTCATGTGCCTGTAATTTCTCGGGCAACCATACACCCTTAAAAACGAAGCACAGCAACGCCAATTATTATTGTCGACAGATATAGTCACTGGGTAATATTTTCTGGAACAAGCCGTTCACAATCAGCAGACTTATCTGTCTGATAACTGAGACTCCAAACCTTTACTTCTCAGTAGTTCTCAGAGCTATAGCAGCAGTGCAATACCAAATTGGCCACGTTCTTGGTTAAAGTGATCTATGTGCAATATTTATCATAGAGATAACCGCCTGTGGTTGTAATACATACTTCTGTAAACGTGTACCTATTACTATTGTATTTCCCAAAGGCACTAGATAAATACATTGTGTTTTATAGGCTAATTCCATAATTTGTACCTATGAACCTACGAGCACGGGTTTAGTGCTCGTAGCTAGCTATGAACACGTGATTTACAAAGGTATTTTTAGAAAATATTGAAATCTAGAATGCTATTTTGGGCAATGCAATGTAACCCAACTAACCCAAGGAAGGACTCCTGTCCAAACTGAAAGTAGAAAGCTGAGCCCATCGATGCCATGGACAGGCACATGATGGCTGCAGACACGAGCAGCAGCGGTCGTCTGCCGAGGCGGTCCACCAGCATGGTGCTCACGCCGTTACTCAGCAGCTGAACCACTCCAATCACAATGGTTGCTGTCATTGCGTCTAGCTTGCTTCCTGAAAGAATATGTCTACATTACCCTAGTGAATAAGTAAAATAATAGTTAAGCTTGAGTCTGAGAAGAAGCGTCTGAGAGAGAAGCCATAAGAGAATACTCTGTGTAGCTGTATTTTTAATGAGCTCTGCCCATTGGCAGCTAACATGTGAAATTATCAATATGAAATACTATTGTCTGTTTTCTCTATATAAAATAGATTGTATCTATGCTTTATTATTACTCGAAGCATGCTGTCTTTTCGTGGCACCACATTCACGGCCCTCAGTATTATTACACTACAAGATTTGTAACAAGGATCATAAGAACAAACGGTAGGAACAAAGCTTTAGGTTTGTTGCCGTTTTTTGAGGCTTGATCACGCAGAACTGGTACGTAGATTCACCTAGCTTTAAACTACCTTTCAAAATGATCTTTGTGATTCAATTTTGACTTTAATTTTAAATTAATTTATTTCGATGGGTTTTGAGGCCCTTTCACACTTGTTGACAGTATAAATTTATTAAAAAATCCATAGTTTTTAAATGATTACGAATTGTACTGATCATACCTGAGCTTTTGAAGATCTCCACAGTGAAGAAGACGACCGCATCAATGCCGCTGAACTGTTGGAAAAACAGCAGTGCAAAGCCAACGATAAGTGGCTTCATCACAGCCGATGAAAAGAAAACTTTGCGGGTGAACAGACTGGGCAGGTTATCTGGGTCTTCTTGTTTCCTGAAAAATATACAATTTAGTTGATGGACGGACGAGTTTTTAAAGCGTTGTGTTTTTGCTGTTAAGTACTATTTGAGGAATTGTATACTAACTCATTGTCATCTTCATCTTTAACAGTGGCTGTGGCGCGAGCAGAGAGGTGTAACCATTTGATAGCTTGACTGGAATCCGCACCTTTGCTCTCAAGCCACACTGGTGACTCGGGCAGCGGTAGAAGGATCACAAATAATGCCACTGAAATTAAGAAACAACTAATTAATCACAAAAAACCTGGCACCAAAGCCCTATATGTTACCGTTTATAAAATGCATGTGCCCTGAAACTTACCGCAAAATATAGCAGAGAAGAATGCAAGATATCTCCAGGCTAACCAGTTACCCGCCACGTATGAGATCAAGATTCCCAGAGACATCGACAATGTTGGAAGGGAACCGAGGCGTCCACGGATCTCCGGGTCGCAGCATTCACTCACCTAGAGGATCGAGAGAGTTTTATATAGCAATCATTTAAGAAGATTGCTTGGATTTTTTTTGGGGCAAACTAATTTGTTTAATATATATGGGTTCCATTTAGTTTATTTTTTACTAGTTGCGCCCCGTGGTTTCACCCGCGCAGATTTAAATCTCGGTATTCCCACGGGATAAAAAGTAGCCTATGTGTTATTCCAGACTATAATCTATCTCTCTGCCAAGTTTCATCCAGATCCAAACATCCAAACATCCATCCATACTTACAAACTTTCACGTAATAGTAGTAGGATTTTTATTCAATTAATCATCAACGGGGGGACACCAAGCCCAAATATCTTAAAAAAGTATTCCAAAATGTTTTTTAAACGACGAATCTTTGATTATACAACTCGGGAAGTGAGTCCCACATGATGTTTTGTATAAATTAGACGTAGGTATCTAGTGTTGAACAAAATGGTCCAGTGTTCCTGTCCATTCTAAAATTGTAGATGAATGAATACGGACAGCGAATATTGTTCATATCGAGATAGACTACCCAGTAGGTCAACCGTAAACATAAACGGTATCATTGAATGCACCTATGCACCTAGAGTTCCGCATGCTAACCTATTACAGCTCTCGTAAGACGTTTGGTAGGTTATTTGTTTCAAGTTCAATTTGTGCTAAACGAGTAAGTAGGTATTGTGTATGAATACCAGGTCGATAATATGTTCATACCTGTCTACAATACTAAGGGCAATAGTTTTATTTTATGGATAACTACATTAAGTACTGTTTGTTCACCTAAGAAAAAAAAAATTAAGTCAAAAGATTCACAAAATTGGATCGTATTCGTACGTAGTTACTCACATAAACCTGAGCCGTTGCTAAAACGAAGCCGACACAGACACCGGACAGTATCCTCCCTATCAGGACCAAGGGGAAGTACTGCGCAAAGCCGAGGATGAGCCAGCTGGTCACCCAGAGCGGAGCCGTCAGCTGCAGCGTGCGTCGCCGACCAGCGCGCTGCATCAGAGCTCCAGAGACCAAGCTGCCGAGGAACGCACCGAGAGGAGGTATTGCACCTAAAACATATTTTGATCAAGTCAATGCACAATGGATTGAAATACTTAACTGTGTCCAAGAAATACCCGAGTAGGGAATGCCATCCCGCAAGAGAATTTCAGTCCAGATATTTGCGGGACTGAATCATCTTAGTCCCGCTTGATCTATGTATTTGGGGGATCCGGCAGGGTGGACTTAGACCTCTCAAATAATTACAAGTAAAGGCCTTGTTGTCATGGTTTTATTTTAACTTTTGTATATTTTAAATGGTTTGGTAATACTTAGACAGGTTTTTCGACCGAGATCAGTCCCGCAAAATATATGCGGGATCCAGGTGTTTCGGGATATCGGCATACTTGGATTGGATTCTCAGCTGTAATGTAAAGTAACCAACCAAATGCGGTTTGAAGGCGACCAGTATTCACCTACTGTAGGTACCATCCACATTACTAGCCTGATCCTGAAAATAATTTCTTTTTCTTCATTTTATTTGTATAAACTCCCTTACCAATCCAAGACTTCTGTTCACTGTTGGTAATGATGTGGGGATCCATGGCCTCTATGGATGGGATAGCAGAGGCGGAGTAACCTCGCACCAGTCCGATGATCAAGAAGGAGAGCGAAGCGCCAAATGTCAGCCATAACTGAAACAGGAATTTATGTATTTACATAGATTATTAATATTATTATTTATTTATATATTTATTCTTTATTTTTTTTACTACTAATAGTAAATAGTACCTAATCATTATAAATGAAATAATTTTATATAAACCATATTACAGATAGGGATTAATAAATTATTTATTTTATAATGAATGGCTGTGCTTTTTGGATTTTTACATACAATACTTAAAAATGTATGCATGTGTGCATGTCATGCACACATGCATACATTTTTAACAATATTTTTATGCGCTTATTAAAAAACGCTTATGTATTTTTTTTTGTTTAAGTTTACGTCATAGTTCTTCAGGTTGTCGCAAAGTTCCTTTGATTTTCCATAATATATTATTGTAATAAATTTTATTCACCTAGGTGGTAATAGTGAGCTTTTCTGATTATAAAGCCAATTCAGGTTAAAGAAGGTACCTACCATATGAGTAGGGGTAGTCAGAGCCCAAACACTGTGTTTTGGTATCCATAGAAGACTGGAGTGGACATTATAAGATCTCAGTTCAGGGAGAACCACAGTTTGAGCCAGTTTTTCTTCGCATTATTTTCAACTTATTCATGATTTTCATGAATAAATTAAAAATAAATGAGGTAGGTATTATTCAAAACATAATGGATTTGGCGCAATAGCGATAAATTGATTTAGGTGGAAAAGCGATGGAAAATTTATTCCTATTTGACTACACTGTGAATCACATCTCAAAATAAAAATAAAAATAAAAATATGCATTTTATCTTACCCATGTAAGGTCAACCATAAATGGAAATGGGAAGAGACTCACAGGTTACATTTTAGTTTCAAAGTCATACATCTATTAAAATCGAGGATAGCGGAACCGGTTCTCGTTACTTCGCGTGATTGATATGATGTGCGCGATAGGTAAGATCCTGCCTGGCTACTGTCACAGAAGATACCCTAAGTCTGAGTTTTGGTTCGTTTCATCGCCTCAAACGCAGGCCACTATTTGTTGATTTATATAAAATTTAATTTTAAAATTTTATGGAACAAGCAGAGCGTAAAGTGATTACCATCACCTATAACAATGCAATGCCTCGTGAGTCACGCACGATATTAACGTGCCCTACGAGGGACCCTGGCGACTGATGGCAATTTGAGACATAATGATGCTAAGCCTCATGTGGCTGTGGTATATTCTAAATATTAGCCTAATTGATACGGTTTTTGTAATTTAGGAAAACCCAGGCAATATTTGGAATCTTTGAAAAAAGCATTTTATGTAGTTCTAAGACAAATAGTAACAAATCTGACAACAACGATAATGACAAATCATACTATAATATTATAAATGTGAATGTAAGTTTGTTTGTTACGCCTTCACGCGAAAACTATACCGATCATCATGAAACTTTCTACACAATAATATTATTGGAGGTTATTAGAAATAACATAGGATACTTTTTATTCCGTGCGAATACTGGGATGAAAACTACGCCGGTGAAACCGCGGGGCCCAGCTAGTTACATGATTATAAAACGCAGGTACAAAATAGCCTTATTTTACGGCAGCCTTTACTAGTTTTGAAAAAAAAAACTACTATATACTTACTAGTTTTGACTTAGTACTTATTACAGTTCATTACCCGATTTAGTTCTAGACTAATGATCTGAAACAAAGAATCATAGAGAAATAGCTTTGTGTCTCATGCAACACTACATAGTTAGTGTGGTTGGATTATTTACGATAATTGTCCATGACCACGCGTTATGAATTTGTAAAAAAATAATTTGCATATCTAAAGATGTCTAAAATGAGAATAATTACTGTGTACTTGTATTCAAATTCCTTGAATAGAACCAACCAAATCTCTGTCATAGAAGAATATTTTTTTTCATAGAGTTGGTAGCTTTTGAAAAATTAAGGAATCTGATGAACGATTCATAGGCATATACATAATAATATATGCAAAGGTATCAGGTTAGCATATTCGCAGTTTGATTTATTGAGATGACCTTAGAGTAGCAATTTAAGTATTATCCACAACAGATGCTGGCGTGACCGGCGGAAGTAGGCTATCACTGTGATTCACGTGGCAACCGCACTGTTCACGACGGTGCAGAGGTTCGTACCTTGCACATAGAGACCAATTTATTGTTAATGCAGGAGCCCCTAATTGAAATTTTTGGAAAAAGCTGCGTGTGGTCCCACTGGTCCCACTGCAAACCTGATGCAAGGGCTACTATGCCCTTGTAGAAAGAAATTGCTGAATGGCTAGCTTTTTTGTCATCTTATTAGACGTTACCCATCCTGTATTAGTTTTAAGTATTTCTTTACGCAAAATTAACATTTTCCATTTCTATATGAAACTAGCCCTGAAGATTCACCGTAACTTTGGAGTAAAACAATAGTAACAATAATTACCTTACAGGGTACGTTCAATCAGCAACAATATTCTCTTGGCCGGTAAATGTTTTTATTTCTATCGCGAGAAGAGTATTTCAGATCCACGGATCAAGCAGTACGAATATTTTAGCGCACCCAGATAATGCGGCTGAAGACCTGTAGCTATATAGATAAGATGATTAAGTTGTGAAGTCCTACTACTATTATTTCTCTTGTGCTCCTAACTCCTCTTTGCCGAAGGTTGGCTGCTGGAAACTGCGTCACAAGTTTTACTTAAGCAGTTTCCAGTGTTCCGTTATGATTTAGTCTCCTTTGTTTTATGTTCACATAATAAATAAATTTAAATTGTAAATTTCCAGGAATACTAAATACTTAGGTATCACTTGGTTTCATATTTCAGCCTTTTAACTTTATTTCCATCAACGCTATTAGTCCGACCGGTCCTTCTCCTTGGATCCTTGCCGTTGGATCCTTAGAATGGTCGAGACCCTGTGAAAGAGTAAGTGGTTCATGTTGCCCATGAACTTGCAAGTTTACCACGCACGCTTGCCAATCTACCTAAGAGGGTAATTATGTTCTTCCGTATTGAGTAACAAGCAGTTATCGATGGTGCAAAGTAGGTAATGAAGCTGGGAAACAATGCATCTGTTTTTCAGAAATATTGAATCCTGCTTGCCATTATTATACCTTAGGCTTTCAGTGCGTTTGTGTATGTTTGTTTCCCCGCATCTCCACAATAGCTGAATGAATTTGGGTTAAATTTGGTATTCTTGTAGAACCCTGGATTGACACTAGAATACCTACTTTTTATCTAGGTAGGTAATCCGCGGGTGATGCTTGGTAAAAAGATGCTTTGTGTTCTGGAAAATTTACATAATAATATGTAATATTTTATAATTGGGCATGCAAGGCAGTAGCAATTCACTTCGCTCTTTTGGTTAAAATTTTTGCATAAAACTGGGTAAACATTGAATAAGAAATAGTAGGTAGCTTATATAAACACATTGATAAAAGATTAGAAAGATAAAATACATAAGTCACGGGACGAACAGATTTAGATATAAATACAAATCTCGAGTACACTCGAGATTTATTTGTGCCTGAACGTCTTATCAAAACTATAAACAATTTAGTTAATCCTTGAGTTGATCTAATTTGCCTAATAAGTACTTAATAAATAAAGTACGAGTAGGTGTTATTGATCCCAAAAAAATCATAAGATATTTTTCAGGATTAGGTATGGGAATAACAGTTATTTACCTTCAGCGGTAGATAGATAGATAGATAGAAAATACTTTATTGCACACAACTTAAGGATACAACAAAAAACAAACTTAAAACTAAAAGTACAATGGGCGGCCTTATCGCTAAGTAGCGATCTCTACCAGACAACCGTTGGATGAAATGGACTCAAGAAATTTAGAAGGGGTCCTTGTGTGCGTGGAGACAGCGGTACATACCTACAAATCAAGTATTGTAATCAAGTAACTAAACAGTGGTTGCTAACATCAATATTTGAGGCTCCGGTTACAGCGGCTCGCAATTTCGAGGTGCGATTGGCTATTATTTCATTTCGGGGAGGTTGTTTGAAAGAATAACTCTAAAGAAACACGCATAAATACTGTTCGAACACAAATAATACAATAATATAAGGGAAACATGCCCGAATCAGAAATCATTTTGGTATTAGTATGTTTGGTCTTACGTTTACCTGATACCAAAATGATTTCTGACTCAAGCACATTTCCCTTATATTATTGTATTATTTGTGTTCGAACAGTATTTATGCGTGTTTCTTTAGAGTTATTCTTTCAAATAACCTCCCCGAAATGAAATAAAATGGAATAATAGCCAATCGCACCTCGAAATTGCGAGCCGCTGTCACCGGACCCTTAAGGCGAAGACCTAAGATAATGTAATATTGTAATATGTAGGTATCTACATAATCAAAGGTCCTCTCGCTCTCACAATTCACAATTTTAAAAGATATAATATCACTGAAATCATTTTTGAAAAATCGCCCAATTGTCATGACCTTAGTGAAAGCTCTTTGTGAAGGGTTCGTCCAAGAAAATACTACCACCTATTTCTGCTGCCAAGCAGCGTTGCTGCGTTTCGGTTTGAAGGGTTTGGTTGCAGGTGAAATTACAGACACGTGAGGCTCAACAAGGCAATGTATTCACCTGATGTTAAGCGGTAAAAGCATAGTATTAACTTTCGCATTCATTAGTAGGATAGGATGCATGAAGGTGCATGATAGTTCATAGGCTTTTGTTTTTTGTTACCAATGATTTAATTAATGGGTAGGTTTTTACAGCTGCGATAATATGAAGACAAGACGGGCGGTACATAAAGTGAGCTCTACCAGCTTAAAAGCAGTGAAGACCTACAGAATGAATAATACAGAAACTGCTAAGTAACTGCTACTGCTAACTGTCACGAGAATAAAAATAATTCAACGTAAGAACTGGTTTTCAAAAAAAAACTAAATTTGGTAATGTAGGATAAGTAGGTACCTACGTAATATGTAGCAATCCAAACCGGTTTGAAAGAAGGAAAACAATATTCAACCGACTCCACGTCGTTTTTTTCTCCGCTATAATAGCCACGTTTTGTAAATCGCCGTATAGTTTGGGTTCTTTTAAAAATGATAATTTTTCGAAGATCTCTTTTTTCCATTTGAATAGAATTCCATGCGTACAGCATAAGGTATACCTATTTGAGATGCGTAAGGTATGTTTGATGACCTGTACGATACGATTTATAAACCAAAATGCACCCAAAAACAATTTAGAAACCTTATAAAGCTAGCAAAAAACCCTCTCATGTGGATATTCCAAGCAAAATCAAAAATTAAACCTACCTGTTTCAAAAGAGCCGGCGATATGTTTGTCATCACTGAACAATTTATTTTTCTTTTTAATATAAACAGAAAATTTCAATTAATGCGCGCACCGTTCTCCCAAGTTTTATACACCGCACTGTTCTTATCAATGCATGGGAGTTCTGATCTTATGCGATCGAGCAGTTACGGTCGCTATGAGAGTCAACTAAACGTATGTGTACTACCGCGAATGAGATCGACCGCTACCGATAAACCTCTGCGCACCACTGCGTTACGAATGCAGATTGATCAGCATCAGATGATCGAAACTGGATGATCAAGTGGCCATCACTGAAGGACATGATGGCATGTGACTGGTGAATAAGGCAGTTAGTTCTGCAGATGAGCAATCCAGCGCGATTAATTTTTAATAACACAGTCATGTAGCACTGTAATAAAGTTCGAAATTCGAAACCACATGCGCTCTATCGTGGCGCTTACGACCGCTCCGCAGCGGTGATCTCCAAAAAGTGAGGTAGTGATTTTTTGTTTTACGCGAATAAACCGGTAACCAAAATACACCACTTATTTTATTTATTGTGTAGAGACTTTTTCATTAATGTTGGTGAAAAGAAACTTAATTAAACAGGAAGGTCGTTCGCCAGTATTTTAAACCCGGATATCGAATCTTCCGATTGACAATTCAATACCAAAAGCCACAAATTCAATGTCTAAGATCTGAAAATAATACCAATGAGTTTAGTGAAAATCACCTACTTCAATTTTTATAGTTTAATAGATAAGGATATCACAACGATTTTTTCAAACTCCGCATCAACCCTGTATCAAGGAAAAGGTCGCGGGTTTAAATCCCGCTCGAAGAATAACTTTTGGGACATTATAGATATCTTTGGGCATCACCAAAATCCAAATTGTTCCAAGATCAAAAAGTTCAACACTCCAAAGTATGTTTAGATAGAGATCGCTGATTAGCGATAAGACCGCTCATGTACTTATTTTAGTTTTAAGTTCTTTTCATTGTAGATCTTTATGTATAGGTACCCAATTAATTAACACTTTAATTACAATAAAAAAAAATATTTTGGTGTGCAATAAATTATTAACATGAATATAAAAAAGATTTATTTGTCGGTCAAGGGCCAGAAGGAGCAACTATTTATCTCTCGCTACTAATACTTCGCTACTAATATGCTCTTACAATGATAATAAAAAAAAAACAAAGTTCTTACCTATAAAATCAAAATTCTTTTACTTTTTTATCGTCACACATCATCGATGACATTAGTAGTAGGGATTCACCGGGACTAACTGTATTACTGACATTGCGTTTTACCTTTAAATTGTAAAAAAAAACTTCGCAGTATTCGGACAGCATAACTATTATTTTTTATTATTATAAAGGATAATCAGAGTAACCTTCCTTACCCTAGAAAGCTAATGTTCCAAAAGTAACCTGATAAGCTAACTATTCGACTTTATGACGATCATTTTTAAGTGACTTGTTTTTAATTAAATAATGATATATTTATTTAAAATGACTTTACGATATGATAAAAGAGTTCAGTAACTATAGATTTTATCACAACAATCTGTAAGTTATTTATGTTTTAATCACCAATATACAATATTTTCATGCCACTCGTTTTTTTGAGAAAAATTATACACCTTATCTTTTTATGTAAAAATCAAAAACTAAAAATGATGAAAAACAATTTTTTTTTATGATTTAATCAAGATAAAATATATAACTTAATGGTACTGTCAAAATTTTTGTGATTTTTTTGGTGCAACATGGTCAAAAATCAACTGCATATTCACCAAAAATTTTATTTGTGCAACTATAGTAATTGTTCCTTGTCTTGGGGATTTTATTATCAGAACTTGTTCTTTTCTGCATTTTGGTCTTCTATGGTGCTGGAAAACTTTCAGTGCTCAGTAGTGAACCTGAACCTGACCTTGAATCACCATGTCTTTATTATCATTCAAGCCCATTCTTATTTTATCCTTGATTCTTGGGGGAATTATTGGATTTTCAAGTCAGTGTTCTAGCCAAAGCTCAAACAGCTGTGAGTGCACGTGCTTCACAAAGCATCTTCGTAACGAGGGTTTTCCTCCAGATAACATCACAATGACATTATGACAGTAGATTACGAAAGAGTTGATGATCAAAGTATTCCACATGACATAGAGCAAGCACACAGGTATCACAACACATCTATTGGTATCTCGGTTGCACGACGTGGAAGACTTTCTGAAGATGGTCTTACATGTTTATCTGCAATAACTGAAGGTAGACTTCCCTCGTTATTCTTCACCATCCAAAGGCTCATTTCGAAAATCAGTCCACATCGTCAATCAGCAAACCATTCAGTCCCACTATCCAAAAATCCTATTATTGCACTCACATTATCATCATCATCTAATGCATAGCTGATACTATCATCGGTAATGTTTTTTTACTAGAAACTAGAAAAATATAGCACAAACATCAACATAAAATCGGCATAAAAAGTAACGAATGAACTAACTATTCGACAAAATGACGAGTACATAGTAGATATCTCTAAAACCAAACAACCTACCAGCTCCCTATGACCACCATGCGCTAGGGCCTAGCAAGCACTAAGTTGATATGAGTCGACAAATCTACCGGTAAAATAATTAAAAAGATACAGTAACATATTTGTTGGGTGCTCGTCATTTTGACGAACGTTAGCTCTCTAGGGTTAAAAAATCTGTGTTTGCTAATGTGGCAGACCAAGCTGAGAGTCATTTGTTTACACGTTTTTAGTACCAGTATTTGTTACAAGTGAACAGAAACATAATATACAATTTTCCTTATAACTAAAAAACTTGCTGGCATGATTATGTCACACCATTAAGAACGACCAAAAAACAAAAAAAGCGATCCTTATGATTTTTTGTTTTGAAGGTTTCCATTCCCGTATATATTTTTTGTTACTCTTTGGACAAATATTAACATGCCTTTGATACATCTCACTTGATCCTGTGACAATCAGAATTATTTGCAAACCTATTAATAAAATATGTAACAAACCAGATTTATTGTGAACGTAAATGAGAGTAGGTAAACATAAAATTGAATGTAAATTTTTAGCACACACGAAATATAAGTGTTAATAATTATTGAGGTCGCTCATCTTCGAGACCACATTGAGTAAATAGAAGCTGTGCTGACCAACACAAATATGGTCAGCACATCACATGGTAATGTCATCACGTGCGGTGCGAGTCACCAGCACCACCACGTTCTTGTGTAAATACAAACTCTAGAGAGTGGCGGTGGTCCATGTGATCTCGAGGATTAGAGGCGACCTCAATAAGCGTTAGCACTTTTTGTGTGGATCAAGCACTAAATGATAATAATATTTTTGGAATGTATATGCTTGAAACTAAACATAAACTTTTTTGTCAAATTTTAATTAAAAACCATAATCATACGAGGAGATACCTAAATAAAAAAAAATATGACTAGAATTGTTTATGTAGTCGTATTTATTGTTTTTATGATCATTTTTTCCATCAAGAGCCCCGCTGGTCTAGTGGAAGAGACCACGGAATAGAGAAAACCCTATGTGAAAGAGACCACATTCTAATTGACAAACTTACCACAACAGTCACCTTTCCATAGCCTCTAAAGTTTGCCGGAAGAAAACTCTTTGTAGTGTAGTATACTAGCGACCCGCCCGCGCGCCCCTGCTTTGCACGGGTGCACATATAATGCATGTATTATACATAATATAAACTTTCCTCTTGAATCACTCTATCTATTAAAAAAACCGCATCAAAATCCGTTGCGTAGTTTTAAAGATTTAAGCATACAAAGGGACAAGGGGACATATGGATATAGGGATATAGGAATATAGGGATATAGGGACAGAGAAAGTTACTTTGTTTTATACTATGTAGTGTGATGTGTGCAATAAAGAATTACGAATTCAGAATCGTAAGGTTCAATCAAACTAATGGATTTTTCCTATCGAAAAATACATGTGCGCAATGCCAGTGCTCTTAAACGGTGAAGAAAAACATCGTGAGGAATTCTAATTATACTGTTTTTTTAGCTTGATACGTGTCCTGAAATACTTTTCTTGAAAATCTTTTTGTACCTACAGACTAGAACTTATTTTACTCGTACATTATATGATATGCGCGGGACAGTCGCGTAACTGTGCATGATAAAGATACGAGTGGTATTTAGTTCTATTCTTGATAAACCAATAATTATGTTATTGATAAGGATTATCGTATCACTGATTAATATTATTCAAATGTTTTTAAAAAATATTCAGTGTTTCTTCATGAAAATCTGAACATGTTGCTTTTACTATTAGCAGTGCTTGCACTGTCTAGTCCTTCTGTTACAGGTAAGTTCAGTTCAAAACTTTTTCTAAGTTTCAATGAAAAATAAGCACTAAGCATATTATTATTATATTATAAGCATAGTAGGTATTTGTTGCAATAGTAAATAATAAAAAAGTACACAATAACTGTACAATAAGATAAATACAGAATTTATTTTGTGTTATATGTTTTTAATTTGGTGATTTAATTTAATCGTTTTGTTGACTTGCTAATTGTATACTGCCACCTTGCGTCCAGTTAATTGTAACATTAACAAATTTTAATGAAATTATAAACATAAACATAACCTACAGTTCATCAGTAATACTTGTTCAATAGACAACCATTTATGGACACGTATAATCAATAAATGCAATCCAAATGAAACAGAGGCAGGTATTAGTGTTACCGGTTTTCTGTGCCTTTGCCAGGTAAATTCGGGCCGTTCGAACAAGACTATGGGTACGTTACCGTGAGAGAAGGAGCCCACATGTTTTACTGGCTCTTCTATACAACTGCTATTGAGCCGAGCTACACGGATAGGCCTCTGATCGTCTGGCTACAAGGAGGTCCAGGAGGCTCTTCCACTGGCATAGGAAACTTTGAGATTCTGGGTCCTTTAGATTTGTCATTGAGAGAAAGGAACACTACATGGGTACCTAATGTTTTTTTTATACAACTAGCTGATGCAACAAGCAGTTGACCCACCTGATGTCAAGTGGCAACCACCACCCATGACAAAGCATTGCCACGTAAGTCACGCACGATAGGAACGTGCAACGTGGGCAACTCCATCAACTTGAGGCATACTGATGTTAAGCCCCATGTGCCTGTAATTACACCGGCGACCACGCTCTTCAAACCGAAACACAGCAACGCTGCTTGGCGGCAGAAAAAAAGCGTGGTGGTAGTAGGTACTTCCCCGGCCGAGCCCTTCACAAAGAGCTTTACTTACTACTCTTAAATGTTTTGCATAGGTACTTTATTTTTAACTTAATAGACCGTTCTTTGGCTACGATCTGGCCTGGTGGTAAGATAATAATAATAATACACGTATTTTTAACATACTCCTCTTGGTCTCAGGTGTAAATAACTACTGTTTTAGGTGAAAAACTTCAACGTGCTATTCGTGGACAACCCAGTTGGGACAGGGTACAGTTATGTCGATGATCTTAGTTTACTAACCACAACAAATGATGAGATCGGTAAGCAGGAACCCTCTAAACTAAACATGCATTGACCGAGCGAGCGAAGCGAGCGAAGCGTCTCAGTTTCCACATTGGCCAAAAATGCGTTTGTCCGGATGTCTGTCTGTCTGTCTGTTCTCCTCTACAGGTCGCATTTTTCAACCGATCTGGACAAAACTTGGTACACAGGTTATATGACTTATTAGATTTTTTTTGTCGTCGGGGATTTTTGATCGGAGGGGTACTTCCGCCAAAAAAAGGGCAAAAAGGGGGCTATTTGATATACTGGATATCTCCACCAAATGAGATCCGATTTCGATTATTCTTTTTTTATTTGAAAGGTAGTAACTATAAGTTGGTCTCATAAAAGTTTGGCGAAGATCTGATAAGGATCTTCAGCATGATGAACAGGATAGCTCATCAAACAATCGATGGTTTTCAATCAAATTTGAGAGAAACACAAAGGACCTCATTCTACACAAGATGATGCAAAAAAAATCAAAAAGATCAAAAAGATCAAAAAAATCACAAAACGGAAAATGCACTTGCACATTACATTCCTCAAATAGCTCACTTTTAGTATGCTCGCGAGGTCTACAGCTCCCAGAGCCACTAGTAATAGCATTTCCTCAGATAACTTCTGACCAGTTTCCTCCACAGCTTTAGATTTTGTAGAGCTGATGCGAGGATTTTACGATAAGAACCCGGAATTCAAAGGAGTGCCTTTGTACATTTATGGTCAGTCATATGGCGGAAAAATGGCTATAGATATGGGCATACGTATGCATCAGGTAAGAAACAAACCAGTTTAAATAAGACTCATAAAAAAATACTATTTTAACATAGCCTTCATCTGAAAAATATTTGTTTTAGGCAGAAACAGAGGGCACAATTGAATCTAACCTTAAAGGTATAGCAATGGGAAATGCCTGGATCTCTCCTGTAGACGCAACGCTAACCTGGGGTCCCTTGTTACTGGCAGCCGGGCTAGTGGACCAAGCTGGTCACGACAACATTCAAGCTAACGCTAGAGAAGCAGAAAGACTTTTCAACGCAGGACTATACAGAGAATCTAGCTTTCAATGGGGTGCCACTCAGATGGCCGTTTTCAGCGCCACCACGAGCGTCGATTTCTACGATATCCTCACAAAAATGGCGGCTCCAAATAATGTGAACAACACAATTCTCAGCGCTGAAGGTATTTACTTACCAAATTATTACAGGTCCCACCCCCAAATGATACTTACAAGAACGCCCGTAAAGAATAGACTGTATCATCAGAGAATAATATCCAGTCTACCTATTTAGTTTGCATAAATTAAAATAATGTCTGTGAAGTTCAACTAGGTATTTATGCCTAAGGTAATATTGATAAGGCAACTAAACTCTAATGTTGACTTTAGTCGATATTCAGAATTTATATCCAGTAAACTAGGGTAAACAGTAAATGGTAAAATAATTTTGTAATTCTTTTTATACTGTTGCATTAAACCGGTGTAAATTTTGACGGACTTGTACCTATATTGTTTTTTTTTAGAATTTTCCAGAAATATGATGTTACGAGACGGGTCTCGGGCTGCAAGAGACGACGAATGGGATTTAGACACATTGATGAACACAGTGGTGAAGGAGGCTCTTGGTATCCCCGAAAACGTTGTGTGGGGGTCGTTATCTAATCCGGTGTTTGACGTCCTAAGGGGAGATTTCATGAAACCGGTTACTGATGGAAGTGGGTATTATGTCAGGGTAATTTAAAAAAAGTTACCTAATAAAATAACAGCAGAGTTTTAATTTACACGTTTCAAATTTCAGTTGAGAAATTGCTAAATGAAACGGACATAATCCTTACAAAGTACAATGGAAATCTCGATCTCATATGTGATACTCCAGGTAAGTTATAATTTTTTCTTTCACGAGAAGATTCCTTAAGGTGAAGACAAGAGCTAATGTGACTCTCACTCGCACGTTTTGACTTGTTGAAGGATATAAAATCGCCACTCCCATTTTCGAAAAATGGCAAACAACCATTTTGTGTGCAATCACATTGCCAACAGTTTAGTAAAAATTTCATTTTGATCGATACATGTTTTCCTAATTAAAAGTTTGCTTAAGTATGAAAACTAGAAAAGCAAACTTTTAAGTAGGAAAACATGTATTGATCAAAATGAAATTTTTACTAAGCTGTTGGCAATGTGATCGCACACAAAATGGTTGTTTGCGATTTTTCAAAATTGTTTTTAGTGATTTTATATCTTTTAAAATGTCTTTGTATTGTGCGAGCGAGAGGTAAATCAGGAGTTGTCAACGCCTTAATTCTTACACCTACATGGGTACTTAAGATATTGGTAGATAATTACTTGAAAACAAATTTCTTCTTGCACATTTTACTTTATATAATATTGATGCATAATATCAGGGCAGATTCTCTGGGTAGACCGTCTGAAATGGCCAGGAGCTGATGCGTACCGAAACGCGACGCGACTTCCTATCTGGGAGGATGGGAAACTGGAAGGTTATTACAAGGCGCATGGAAACTTCAGGTTCTTCTGGATCAACATGGCTGGGCACAGTGTAAGACTTTTTTATACTTACAGCTAACTGTTGGATCTTGTAATATTTGTGTGGGTTTCTTCGGTATGAAAAAAGATGGCCTTTCTTATGTATTACAGGTATATAACGTATTGCCAATTTAGAAGTGAACTAATAAGGACTTCCTTAGGCCGACGATAATGATAGCAATGTATAAAGCTTTATTTTGAGGCTTTTCATTTTAAGTGACATGATTATTCGGAGTTTCAATCAAGAAATTTTTTAAAAACACTCTGTATATTCAATTTATATCAGTGTGTTTCAGACGTTAATAAAGATAATAAAATGCCTAAGCTAAGCAACAATAGTTACAACATATCTGTGTCTATTTGGGGTGATTGTTTTAGTAACTCAAATAATAAAAATTTATGATCCTCAGAGCTAATAAGTCAGGTGTAAAAGTTACCTATGTGTTATTGAGGTTTGTTTATCTTTTGCTGAAAGCTATACTGCCGTCCTACGAAAAAACACCATAACTTAGTCAAAGTTGATTTCGAGATAACCTCTAATAGGTTTATGTAAACTATTACCTATTATATAATATGTTATAATATACCTATTATATATGTATGTTGCAGGTACCAAGAGACAACCCTGCTGGAACAAATGCATTTCTTCGTGATATGACCACCTTCGGATAAAATTAAGTTTTTAATCATTATAAAAAAATAGCTTGCCAAAAAATTATATATATAATGTATAATAATAATGCTGGAAAATCCACACAGCACCATCTAGCCCCAAAGTAAACTACTCAAAGCTTGTGTTATGGGTACTAGATGGCTGATATATTTAATACATTATATACTTACATAGATAGATATTTTTTATTATACATAAACACGCAGACCAACGGAACAAATTTCTGCAGATCATACACAAATTTGTTCCGAGGCGGGAATCGAACCCGCAACCTCTTGCGTCGCAGGCGGACTCTCGCCCGCTGCGCTACTGAGGTCGTCTACTGAGGTCTCTCTAATTAACTTGAACCTATTAGTATTTACTATCTATCAATAGTTTAAATAAAGTTCGTTTGTAATTTGTAAATAATTTTCGTAGCACTTTCAGTTATTTTTATATTCTTATTGAAGGCTAGAATTACATACTACATAGTTCAGATATTTTTATACTGCAGATACCAATGAACAATATCGAAACCAGCATTTTCTGAATAAAATGTCGGTTAGTGACTGACCAACTTGAAACTAAATTAATTCAAAATCGACTGATTGCAGTTGATGATATTTTCACAATTTAGAAACGTTTATATCGGTTGGTTATAACTATTTTTTTCATTACTAAAGTAGGTAAAGTTTTTCACTTCTGAATCAAAATTTAGTATTGAAAACTAAATTTTTTTATGTATTTTATTATGGAATTAAAAAATAAAAGGTGTCTTCCACAAAACCCTTACTCCTGTCGATTGACTACGGCAATTTAGAAAATTCTTCTGTGGTCCCGATTGGCTATAGATAGTTTATTGCAAGCAGTTCCTGGTCGCTAAGAATCCTTTCCCGATCATCACTGATATTGATGCTGACTGTAGGTATTACAGCACTGCGTTAGTCAAGAATAAATGAATTAATAAAAAAGTTAGGTAGGTTATAATGAGCGGTGTTATTGCTTGAAGCGATCTCTTTTCCAAAAATAAGGATTTTGTTTCGCAAGTTTAATAGAGCCTTCTTTTACTTTACCAGTTTATGTAACAAAATAGTTCCTAAGTCATTATTTCTCAAAAAAAATGCAAACAAAAGAATAATAATAGGTACATTAATGTACCAATTATATATTATCATCTTATTATTGTTCACAAATCCTCCAACGTATTACATCTTAATACTTACCATGAAGACTCGTTTGACGCTTTATTTTAGGTGATAGAAACCGAATACTTAGTTATCTCCTCGCTATCAGTTAATATATTTAAGAAATTAGGTAGCTAATCTAGTTCATATCATTACCTGAGTACATAATATCATTACCTGAGTACATACCAGTAGATATAATAGGTAACTGAATATTGATAGGGATTGATAGAACAGTGTGGTTTTATAAATTTCAATGTAAACAGTCTGAACTTGCTGCCAAAATGACGAGTAAAACTGTTGTAATAGTCTCCATAATAGTGTCAATATTTGTAGCTACGGGAGTAGCAGTTTTAATATGGTGGTTGGTACGGGACCCAGTTAACTTTACCGTTATAGGTACGTACGTGGAAAATGTTATTTCTTCTATTTTATTTTTTACGCAATTTTCTTATTTTTTTTTTATGTAAGAACCATCTCCTGACAATAGTAAACACAACAATAAAAGAATTAGCGAAATCGGTAAAGGCGTATTGATATACCGCGGTATACCTACATACGGTATTGATATAACGTGCACTATGTTACTACCTTGCACGTGTCACTAATAAAAAAACAAATTTAGTACATGTAGCACTTCAAATAATAACAAATCATTAGTTATACGATTGAATGACGTGTTCTTTTAAGCATAGAAAGAAATACGATACGCCCCCAACTTCCCACTAACGCCCAAATGTGTTCTGTATTGGATTCTAATGTTATAAAATTGAATAATTTTTATGAAATACTAGCTGATCCCGCGGCTTCGCTCGCGCTCGTTCACTTTGAAAATCTCATACAAACTTTCAACCTCTATTTTATACCCTTGGGGGTAGAATTGATCAAAATCCTTTCTTAGCGGATGCCTACGTCATAACATCTACCTGCATGCCAAATTTCAGCCCGATCCGTCCAGTGGTTTGGGCTGTGCGTTGATAGATCACTATGTCAGTCAGTCAGTCACGTTTGAGTTATATATATTTAGATAATCTAAATTTCATTGAGATTGGGATCCTTGAGAGTGATCAATGTTTTCTGAAACAATTCTTCATACATAATGAATGTTTAAAGGAATTAAGACTAATACATGATTGATATCCGTCGGGTAAAGGTAAAGTACCTAAGTAACATACAAACTTACCTCATAATATGGTATATTTATTCATGATTTTTATTAATAGCTTGAGAAAAAAATATACTAATAATATGTATAAATTTCACAATTTGTTGATTGTACATATTGTATAGGTAAACTCGCTTCAACAGTTACACGAGTTTTCAGTAAAAATACCTAATTCATCTATTTTGGATACGTGTAGGTATGTAAATAGCATAGGTACCTACACTTTCACTTCTCCGCCCTTTATCTATCGAAGTGAAAGTCAAAGGGTGGCGCTATCGCATCTGAACACATTAAGTATGTACTTATTATGCTTAAAATTTTACTAACACTTTGTAAACTCTGTTGTATTTGAATTTAGGAATAACTTTGCAATACCTACCTTTTCTCTTCTTTCGGTAGCTTACACTTTTCACCAAGTATTATACATTATTTCAGCACTTGAAGAAAATGCTTTTGGTGACGTCACATACTCAGCGGCTCTTACAAGAATCAATGACGTAGGCGATGTGTTTTGGTGGTTCTACCCTACTACTGCTGCTGCGGCTGCCTCCAAGCCACTACTGCTCTGGCTGGACGGAGTGACGGGTCTACCGCCGAGCCTGCTGGCAAACTTCGGCATGTTTGGCCCATGTGACTTTAATATGAACAAACGAGAAAACTCTTGGGTAAGCTATATAGGGCGTACCACGACTGTGTTATGTGACATGAAGGGAGAGTAACTTAATCTTAAATATTGTAGATAGACCATTTTGCTGGAAGGAAGTCTCATTTATTTTCAAAAGGAGAATGTTTTTTATACTATGAGCCCTGGTCCAAAAAAAATCTGCGGTCCCCATCCAGGCATGAACCTATTGTTGATATTGTTGATCGACTCATTTATTTGAAGTTACTAATATGTGTGCAAAGACTCAACAAAATCGAACCTGAAGTTTATAAGCGGAGAGCTGCAAAGAAGGGGAGAGCTGCAAAGAAGGACTGCACTGGTTACTAATTATTTGCTTATATCTAAATTTCTGCAGGACAGATTTTTTTGATTCCATAAAAAAAATATTGTATTGGCCTATTACAGCTCAGAAGGTAGAGAACCTGAGTTGAGCGCGGGATGTCAACGAACGTCGGTATTTATTTATTCCAGATTGACCAATACAACCTATTGTTTGTGGATGCGCCTATTGGAACAGGATTCAGCACACCCCTGAACGTCGAAGCCATACCTAAAACACTTGATGGCAACGGTGAGTAATACCTAAACAAATAATAACAAGAAAAAAAAATAATAAATAATGCTGGACAATCCACACAGCGCCATCTAGCCCCAAAGTAAGCTACTCGAAGCTTGTGTTATGGGTACTAGATGACTGATATATTTAATACATTATATATTTACATAGATAGATATTTTTTACTATACATAAACACCCAGACCAACGGAACAAATTTCTGCAGATCGTACACAAATTTGTTCCGAGGCGGGAATCGAACCCGCAACCTCTTGCGTCGCAGGCGGACTCTCGCCCGCTGCGCCACTGAGGTCGTCAAGAAGATTTATTAAAAAATAAAAAACCTGAGTGCCCGAACTAAAAGTATGTAGGTAGGTAAATAAGATAATGTTTTAAGTTTGGTACTTTTTAATATTGAAATTTTTTCTTCAGTCTTGACGAATGATAAAAATGTAAAGATCGCAGACAGTCGGAGGCTCGCGTACCTGAGTATATCTCAAACAAAATGTACGTAGCGAAAAAGGAAAACGTTACGAAAAAGTAATTTTCCTTAACATAACTCTAGGAACTTAAGAAAGAAAAGTTACGAAAAAGTACTTTTTCTTCTTAACATAACTCTAGGAACTTAAGGAAGAATTTCGTTACGATACATTTTGTTTGAGAAATACTCACCTATGCCCTAGCAGTTTACTGATGTGTGACTGCCTGTGGTCGTATAACTCATTTTGATCACTTTGGGGTTACCAGCAATCACATTTTTTTAATACAAAACTCTATCTTCGAAACGGCTTCATCGATTTTGATGCGGTTTTTTTCAAACGATTTGTATGACCATAGTGAAGGTTTTATGATATATTTTAGTATCACTCATGGCCTAGTTCACTAAAGTGACTTAACGAATTGTGCGTTCTAATTTTGTCTTTGAGGGTTTACTTTAAATCAAAAACTAATACATTATTTGAAAACACTTTATCACTCTCTTGATTTTGATACCCATATTGCTATGATAGCGAAAAGTTTTTTTTTAATATGAGAGAATATCGCTCCTGCTTTCCTTCCCACGTGACTTTTAGGGTTTTTTTTATTCTAAGGACACTTGGGAAGTTGCGACAAATCTTTTGATACCAGAATCATCAAAATCCATCCAGCCGTTTGGTTGCTACGTGGTAATAAAGGAAATATCGAAGGAAGGATACATAAATACATACATGGATAGATACACGCCAAACACTAAATACATAATAACTACTAAATACGTAATAAAAACAGCGACAACGAACTTCATTTATGGGTGAATCAACTTTTAAGACACTCCTTTGACAACATTATGAACAACTAAAAATAAAAAATAAATCATCGAAATATTATGAAAATATACTGTTAACATTTGCACAAGTTTATCTATTTTTAGGATTTGCAGTGGGGCACGACATCTAAGCTAATATTAACGAGTTTTTTTTAGAAAAAGTGACGAGGGTGCCTCATAAATATCCATTGCAACGCTGTAGAGCGACAATAAACCTACGCGCACCAGCTGAGAACTTAATTTAGGCTGGGGGGGCGGTAAAGCTAGGTAGAGATTTTTTGATCATACCAACTAAATATTAGACAGTAATCGCCTTAGATGACACCAAGGTAGGCGTCATCTCTTGATAACGGTCATGAATTTTTATCGGTAACTCTGTAGAACTGATGTTTTGATCAAAGTTTGGGACCAAAGTTTGGATGCACGAAAAATATAAAATATTTGTCAAACTTTTATAAATGTTAACTTTAAACGTAAGTTTATCTTTTTCTGAAATCTTTTTTTTTTTTTTTTATTGGGTAAAAAGGCTGTGCATTCATACCTTTTTTTTAAGATACGTCCTAAATTGTATCGTCATCTAGGCCTGGGGACACATGTTTTTTGTATGGATAGTGCTTATGTTCTGCTGAGTTACCATAATAAAGTCAAAAATTTTCCTATTAACTATAAAATACTATGAAACTAGCATGTTAGGAAAGGATCTAAGTAAGGATCTAAGTTTACGTTAACATCAAAACAAACATATTTTATAAGGAAATTAGGATTTTTATGCTCTTTGCATGACAGGGACACAAAAGGAGTGCCTTAAAAGTTGATTCACCCTTATATTAAAATAACATAAGAATAATAGGATTAGAAATATGGGTAATATGATAAAGTTCTCGATGCATTTCTATTTTATAAGTCGGCCACATTAAGTAGTTTCTAAATATTTTGTTTTCAGCTGATCATTTGGTCACTACTCTACGGTCATTCTATAGTATTCATAATGAGTACCGCAACACACCTCTGTACATCTTCGGACAAGGCAGTGGAGCCCAACTGGCGCTTGTCTTAGCCGCCCGCCTACCTGATGTTAGTCTAGTTAGAATTCTTGTTTTTTAGTATTCCGTACCTCAAAAGGAAAAAATGGAATCCTTATGGGATCACTTTGTCGTCCGTCGATCTGTCTGTCGAGGCCTTTTCCCTCAGGAACGATACGTGCGTTCCTCAAGCTGATATTCATATCAAATACTCAGGTGTCCCTTGAAGCTGTGAAAGAATCAAACTTCTAAGCCAACATAATCAAAAGATACAGCCGTTTAAGCAGCTCTACACTCGCAAAAGAAAGAGGAAACCTTCGTATTTTTGTGTGTAACGAATAGGCTCAAAAACTACAGGTCGGATTTCAAAAATTCTTTCACCCTAGGAAAACTATTATCCCTGAGTAGTATAGGCTACTAACTACTACTTTTTTACTGTAAATTAGGGATCCCTACCAAAACATCAATAATATAACCCAATGTGTAATAAAATTGGCCATAATGTCTTTCATCGCATGCGCTGCGGAGACTATTGACAATAGAACAAAAAAATGTTGAACAATATTAAAGAACTCATCAATTAATGCCCATATAGGTAGATAATTATTAATTTACTTATAAATGACATTTATTTACAGGTTAAATTTATACACAACTTAAAAGGCGTGGTGCTAGCCAACGGTATCGTTTCACCAGCTCTGGCGCTCACTAAACTCGGCTTCTACCTCGAAGAGCTGGCCTACATCGACGGCAGCGGCCGAGTTGCTATAGAGAACCTGTCTGACGAAACCAACTCCTTGGTCCAGCAAGAAAGGTTCGGAGAAGCCTTTGATAAATTCCTGTCTCTTGAGGAGTTTGTAAATGAGGCTGGTGCAGTGGCTGTCAATTTAGAATATATCGTGGAAAAGCTTACAAACGCTACAGAATCGGCGCGTGGTAAGTTTACTGTACCAGTTTACCTACCTACCAATCTATAAAACCTCGTAAATTCCACTACCGCAGAATAAATAAATAATAAATAATGCTGGACAATCCACACAGCACCATCTAGCCCCAAAGTAAGCTATTCAAAGCTTGTGTTATAGAAGATTGTGATTGTGTTATAGAGATTAGAAGAAAATCAAGATTACCTTTTAGAAACCTAGAATATAAAATTAATTAGGCAGGTAAGTGTACCTTCTACATAATAATCTAGTTACCTTCATAACATTGCCTCGAAACAAGTTAGGTACCCAATACCTGCATAACAGGTATTTTATGCCGAAACTTTAACCTTTATATAATTGCCTAACTTGCTCTGAGTTAAGTATAATCACAGTATAATTTATGTAGGCAGGTTTCAAATTGTCGTATTATCTATTTGTTTAGTTAGCCTAATCATCATTTTTAGTTCGAGGTTCCTTTTTACTATAAGTTGGTACTTACCTAGTATTTAATTTTTCCGGTTTTCAGGTCCGAACTATTTTGGCCAAATGGCAATTCTGAGAAGTTTGACGCCCGATGCCTACTCATTCATGGAAAATATTGCAAACCTTTTGGGGATTCCCGATGTGGCATATGACGGAAACAGAAGTGCGGCTCTCGCTGCTGTGAGGGACACGTTTATGATTCCGGCTGTTGACAAAGGTAACACCTACGGATGGTTGAGAGGTCCATGTGTAAAGATTTAAGATCAATAAATAGGTAGGTACTCTACTAATGAGCGTGTGGCATCCGTACGATCGTGGAATACCGTACCCACTATAATGCCACGGACCCTAATGGCTATACACGGCCAGACACTTATTTTATCAGTGTATTCAAATCTCAGAACAAGCAGTCTTAGAATGATTTTTGTTACATTTTGTAGGTTTTATTTAATGTCTACTTACCTACCTAGGTACTCTCTGTTTTCAGTTGAAAATATTCTTCAGAACTCTGACACAACAGTAATTATATACAATGGAAACCTGGATGCAGTTTCTAATACACCAGGTAAATTATTATTAATAATGAAGAGCAAAATTCATTTGAATTTAGAATGCTGTAACACTGATCTCTAGGAATCTGTATAATAGTGTGGTACCCACACTATTATACAGATCAGTGTGCTTCAAGCAATGAGAATCGAACAGGATCAGCCGTAGCGCCCGCGCCGCGCCGTCGTCGCCGCGTCGGCGGGCGGTGGTGGACCACCAGACCACCCCACTGGTGGTCTGGTTTTTGAGCTTTAGCCTGCCCCTTGCGGGGCACATTAAAATTACCGGGAGAAAATCACGAGCGTCCTTTGCTTGCTCGGGATTCATACTCAGCACACAACAAATACAAAGTGTGCTCTCTTGTGGTACAATGTGTAGGTTAGGTATTTTCTATTACCTATTCTGAAATGTGGTCATGCGCTAAATGTACCTACCTAACTGAAGTGCATTTGACTACCTACCTACTTAGGTACCTCCCATAATACCTACATTTTCATTGATCTTATTTTTGGCCGCATTCCGAAATGGCTATAATCGATCACAGCGATCACATCACCTCACAGGCGTTCTATACTCACACACAAATACACATACACACAACACGCACACAAATACATATACACAATACTCACACACAAATACACACGCAATACAACCCTGCATGAAAATGTTTTTTTTTATTATTAAATAATGTAGGTATGTAATTTAATGTAATTTAGTGAACTCACCGATAACTTCTATGCTGCATGCATGCGTAGTTTGAAATCGAATAGCGAATAGGTAATTATTTTACTCTGTAAAACAATCAATAAATTATTTCAAAGTTATGTAGGTATAAAATATTGTACTAGCATCTATTATTATTTTTATCGAATTTTAATTTTATTAAAAATCTTTTGGTTCTAAGTCTATTACCTATTAATCAAATAGAGTTTTACATTCTATATGTATTTACCAAAAATAATAATTGCACTATAATTAAATAAAAATTAAATAAATTGGATAGTTTTTCTTGGTTTATATAATATTTAACTGCTAAATTTTAAATTATAATGTTCTTAACTTTAGGTAGGTAGTTGGAAATAAAATTGTACTTACGTTCCGCCCAAAATTATAATACAACATGGCTTTATAAACATGTACTAACATTGGAAGGTAATGTGGTATCTACGACACAAGTCCAGAACTTAGTGTAGATACTGCAGTACAACAATTTATTAGTAAACAAGCCAACCGATGATTTTGAATGTACCCTCATTATTGTATGTACCTACCTATTTACTTGATTTTGTTTGAATGGATATATTATTATGTGTTCTGTGGTTTGAATAAAGATTTATCATTATTATTATTATTTAATTAGGTATGAACCTACTTGTACACATAAGTATTCTATACCTACTTAATATAATTTAACAACCGTGCAAACTGTTCACTGTACAAACTGTTTAATAAATAAATAAATAAATTATTTAAAACAACAACTGAAACTACCAACATTAGGTACTTAAACAACATTTTTATGAATAAAACATTTGTGAAACATTTCAGGCCAATTACTGTGGGTGGACAACTTACAATGGGATGGCCATGAGAAGTTCACAAACAGCACCCGGGAAACGTTCGTCGTGAATAGGATCATCGAAGGTTACTTCCGCGTTACGGATAGGCTGAAGTTTTACTGGATGAATGCAGCTGGACAGTCGGTAAGAGTGTACCTAGGTACCTACTTAGGTACCTACCTCCTTTAGTTAGGTAGTTAACCTTATTACTGAAGTACCTACCTAACCATCTAATTTGAAGATAGGTAGTTAGCCTTTAATGAAGTAGACCTGAGTCACACACATTCGTAAGTTAGGTACTTACGAATGTGTTTCATGAATTTCATGAAGATGACAAAAAATCACTAATGATGCTGACAAAATTTACTGAAAGCAAATGTTCAGTGACTAACCTTACCAAATGGAAGCTCACGATACATTGGTTTCTGTGTAACTAAGAAGCTAATTGAGCCTGACACCTTTTGTTCAGCACTTCCTGATTTTTACCTTAAACACAACCATCAATTTCGTCCGAGACAACCGCAAGTTTTACTTACACTTGATTTTACTTTTGTTACACAGCCGTTAGCTAGATGTTTTTACTTCGTCACAGTAGACACAATTTTTTTCGCACATGCCTTTAGACCATCATCATCATCATCATCTCACCCGGTAGCACTCGCTGCTGGATAAAGCTGTCCTTGCGTCTCGTGCAGTCCGGGTGTTTCCAGTTAGCAAATGCAAACATATATCTACGTATTTAGATAGATTCTCAATTAAAAAACAAACCTAGGTAAGTACATAATCTACCTACCGAGACGTTTTTCTTCTAATATTCCATATTTTTTAAATCAGGTGGCGAGTGACAGCCCGGCAGCGATACGAAGATTCTTGGAACTAACTACTGGATACTAAATTAAAAAAAAACTTAGAAGTCAAATAATGTGATTAATAAAAATAAGAAATTAAAAGTGATTACCTACTTAGAGTAAAATTGAATAACTAACCTAACCTACTTAGTATAGTGACTTCTGCAAGTTTTTAATTATTTATTTTGCCTTCTTGCGCAGCTCAGTGGTAGAAGGTGTTATATAGGTATTATGAAGGCTTTATAGGTGAAAGTGTGTCTGTCTATCCGTGTCGTTTTCACGGTTAAACCATAAACCGGATCTTACAGTGATAAGTTTCATTCATTTACAGAATAGGATGCTACCTTGTATTCAAATTCCTTGATGCTAGCCAAGATGATACCTAGAGCATGTAGTGTGGTCGCCCAGCGACAAAGTCCTTTAAATAAATAAATAAAAAAAAAATCCTTGGTACTGGCCAACAGCCTTACTTATAAACGCAATTTAAAAGTTAAACCACTCTTAAACCGTTACTTAAGGATTTTCTTACTTATAAACACATAATAGAGCTAAACAGCCTCTAAAACCAATGTTTAGAGAGCTGTCAAATTAAACAACCTCGACCCCAGGTTTAGCGAGCCTAAGTAGCTGATTTTTAATCTGCGGTCCAAGAAGAAGAAGATATATACCGTGTTTGTGTGCCATGATTATCTTGTTTACCAACTGAGAATATTTTTTTCCTAAAAAAGGAGGACTTGAACGATGTACCTACGCGTTTTTCGCGACAAGGTCGGGGATACTGTCTTCGGCCTAAACTTAATCCAGCAGTGGAGGCCCAGAGAGTTCAGAGAAAGGTGGGATACGCTTGTTGAACTCTCTGAAGAGGACTTCAGAGGGAGGTACCAACTCTCAAAAGAAAATATGCTGAGGATCATTGAAATTCTTCGCCATGACTTGACCGAAGACAGCCGTGGAGGAGACATACCGGTTGAAATACAAGTCATGGCGGTTATAAGATACTGGGGCGACATAAGATACAACAAGACCGCGCAGATCAGATATTCATGGCATCAGCCAGCAAGCAATAACACGCCTGTGCGTTAGAGTGGCCATCGCACCGGCATCACAATGCTCCATGATTACATCAACAGTGCGGGAGAAAACAGAAGCTGCAGAGTGATTTCGGTCTTTTAGCGGATTTCCGTAAATCATCATCACCTATCAACGTAGTGTGTGGAGTGGAAGTGCTGTGTTTGTTAGACTTTGTTAAATGAAATGAAATTCAATAAATACACAAGTTGTTTTCAGGAATGTCCTTCAACTTTTCAATTCAGCTTCCTTACAATAAAGATAGGTAGGTAGATGCGTTAGCATACCTACTAGTTAGTGGTAGGTAGAAAGGTGGTACTAGGTATTTGCGGAATTTGAAACAAGTTCAGCAAACCGTTTCTAAATTCTTTGGGCAAACCCATGATAAATCCTACTAATACACCACTAAATAGAGTGGATCAATTTAAATACCTCGGGCATTTAGTTACTTCTGACCTGAAGGATGATGTGGATATAGAGAGAGAACGGAGGGCCTTGTCTGTTAGAGCGAATATGATAGCCCGCAGGTTTGCTCGTTGCTCCACTGATGTCAAAATTACACTTTTCCGAGCTTACTGTACCAGTTTCTACACGAGCAGCCTGTGGGCTGACTATGCTCTAAAACAATACAATGCCCTTCGCGTTCAATTTAATAACGCGTTCAGAGTGTTGGTGGGGCTGCCTCGCTTCTGCAGCGCGTCTGGGATGTTTGCCGACGCGCGAGTGGACTGCTTCTACAGCAGTATGCGCAAGCGCTGCACGTTTCTGCTGCGCCGGGTGCGCGCCAGCTCCAACACCATCCTGAGCGTGTTCGCCAGTAGGTTTGACTGTCATTATATGAACCATTGCTGTATGGTTCATGAAATGACAAACAAAAATAAACTCAGGTAAGGGGTTTTCAATATTCTTTTTGTGATAATATATAATAATTTGTAGGTATTGAATATATGACATTATAAGACTAACATTAGTTTTTAAGTTTTTATTTGTGTGTGTACTAACAAATTGGACTTGGATGGTCTGAGAATAAATGATTTGAATTTGAATAGGTATTGGAAACGCGAAAGTTTGTACTTTCGCGCCGGAACGGCTGAACATCCGTTCAGAGTTCAGCCGTTCCGGCGTGAAAGTACAAACTTTCGCAGAGTATGGATGAAACTCGTCAGAGGGATAAATTAAAGTCTGGAATAGCACATAGGCTATTTTTTATTCCGTGGGAATACCGGGATTTAAATCTGCGCGGGTGAAACTGCGGGGCGCAACTAGTGTCGTGAATTGTAGTAACGTCACCAAGGAATATAGATAAGACACTTGTATTCAAATTCCTTGGATAAGACACCTGTACTTGTATTCAAATTCCTTGAACGTCACCGTCGTGTCAACTTTACTTTTCTTTGGTGCAAAATGTGGCCAGTATCAGAAAAATGATGCAAAACTGATCATTTCCATAGACAAGGAGAGCTCAACCAATACTTTGCTAATCGTTGCTTAAATATTTTTTATAAGTAAGAAATATTAAAGTAGTACTAAAGGCGCTAAACACCTCTTAACTAAACAATGCTAAAACTCCTATTTAAGCAGTTTTTATAAGTAAGGCTGCAAGGAATTTGTATGGGCAATCTTGCCAGTATGAAATGGTAAGTTAGTGAACAAAATAGTTTCTAATCATGCCAAGGAATATAAATACAGTCATGCATTTTGTAGAGAAAAATTAGGATTCAAAAAAAATTCTTATTATCTAACTGTTTCCGTGTAAAATTTCTTTAGATGTAGGCTTCTTAGGTGTAGACCTAAGTGTGACAAAAATTTCAGTTTCTTAGCTGATCTCGCATATTAGAAAGATTAGCCAAAAAAGTAGTGGACACGGATGATTGGGTGTACACTATCAGGGTATACATTATCATCCCCACCAACCTCATGTAATCTAATGAGGTGTTCAGTGAATGTCAGTGATCATCCCCTATAATCACAGAGTACCTACATTGTTATCATGCCGTGAATTCTTGGCTCCCGACAAACCAACTTGACGTAATGTGACATATATGGCCTAGATGACTGATTATTCTTCACAAAGAATTTGAATAGCATTAAAATTCCTTGATTCTTAACTTGATACTTAGGATCAAGTAGGTATGCTTGTAGGGTTTTCTCTATTCCGTGGTATGCTTGATATATACTAACCTTGGATGAAGTAACAGAATCGTCTGTCAAAATGACGGACAATAGCCAAAAAGAGTAAAGACGAAGAAGGAAGAGGAGAATCGATTTGGTTTGGTGATACTGGCAGAATTGTGACAACTGACAACCACTAGTCACACAACACCCTGACGCAACAAGAAACGTCAAAAATTTTGTATAGAATTAGCATGGCAAATAATGGCTGATTGACTGATTTGACATGATTGTTGCTTGAATTGCTTGATTGACACTGATTGAATGGAACGAATGATCGTTCCATTCAATCAGTGTTCTCTCGTTCTTTCACAACTCACTCTCTTCTTCGTCTGTCTGCTTTGTTTACTTGTAGCTTCCACTCGTATTTTGTTTGTTTTTGTAAATTTCTAGCAGATTTATCAATAATTACGTCCATAATTGTGAAATTGGTCGTTATTGTTCAGTGAACGTAATATTTTACGGCGATACCTCCAAAAAAACATTCATAACGTGTGAAATTGTGGAGATCAAGCGAGCCGTAAAATTATAGAAAAAGGAAGTCTAGTTTCTTTTGATGAGGCTCGGTAAACATTGAATTGGATATTTTAGTGAATAAAATCAACGAACAAACAACATGCATCGTATTGAAAAGAGATTTCATGGATTTACTAGAGGTAAATACTGAATATTCGTGTTATAGTGATGTACATAATGTAACTATCGATAACTGTGTCGGACAGTTCTTTCTATGCTAATATCCCATTATAACGTGCACATCTAGGAGGCTACATACACAGTCTTACAAAATGGGCTTTCCGCGGCGGCTAATAGTAATCAAGTAATTGTTTTTTTGAAATTTAAAATGTTTCCCTACTAAATGCACAAATTCATGATTATCGGGTTATAATATGATTATAAAATATATATATATATTTTGCAGATACTACCAGTGAAAAATCCATGCTAAAGATGAAAAAATTAGTACCCACTACCGATATTAGTGAGTCCTCGGTCACATACCTACTGTGGTAACAGTTACGGCTTTGATGACATACCGCATAAGAACTGCGAGACTGTGAAAGTAAGTTGATTTTTATATTTTGCCCTCATATTAGGTACCCACTTATTCAGAAACAAAAAATCGATGCTAAAGATGACAGTAACTGGGAGTTGCAAATAGCTTAATAAGTTTGTACTGTTAAAATTATTATAACCTTTTCAAGAATATGACGTGAATTAGTCTTTTAAACTTATGCTCTAGGTACAATACTTCTTAAAAAAACTACTGGAAATTAATAAAAAATACTTTGTTACAGAACATGTCAAGCTCACCGTGTCCGTCCTGCTCATACTTAACATTATAATAAATGAAAAAACAAATTCATAAAATGAATAGGTTTAGGTACAAAAATTATATGTACTAATGCAAAAAGCTTTTTATTTCATATCAGATCCATATTTAAGTCCAACCTAGGACTTCGGGACCTAGGTTGTACTTAAACGTGGATTCAGTCAATAAATGGATTACAAAAAAACCTCGATTTCGATCTCACATATTTTATCAATATCGATATAAAAGCGAGTGCCATCGCACAGCACTATATAGGCTGATAGGTTGGTAAAACTGTTGTTGTTTGACGTACATATTCGTTGTGTTGGTATTGAAGTGCCATGTAAAAGGATCCCATTGGCTCTCATTGGCTCTTTACTAAGTCCCGCCTCTTCTCGTAGTTTACATTCTCTTTGTCACACAACACAAAAGTAGCTGAACATCTCCTTTGGAAGCAAAAGCCAAAATTCCTTGGCAAAAGCAAAGCCCTAAAATTATTACATAATTGTTTATTTCAATAACAAGGAAATAATACCTACTACCTACTCTTTAATCATGTCCAAAATTCCAAACATTTAACAGTAAATAAGTACATTTAATCATCGGTCGTCGCGTAGGTACCTACTCCTCGCTCGGTCGTTCCGGTGATGTGATCGTGTTGTGAAATATAGAAATTAACTTTGATTGATTTCAATGTAGGTAGGTATTGTGGTAATTGTTGTGTTGAGTGTGTGCTTGCTGAAGTATCCGGCCGGTCCGGTGCATTGAGGAATAAATAAAGTAAACAAACGAAATTAGGTACTCTCTTCGTTAAGTTGGTTTATACGAGCTGCTCAAGTTTGTGCGAAATGCGTGGTTTTGCAGAGAAGTGATTAAATATTTTGTTTGTGTAACTTTTTTTCGTGAAAATGGCTGATATCCTTGATATATTGGATATCGAGGTCCCCGGAGCCTCCGAAATCACCCGGGATAGTATAATCCATGGCGACAGGAACAAAAAGAAGTATGTTACGACCAAAGCTGTAAAGAGGCCTGAGGGTATGCATAGAGAGGTTTTCGCTCTGCTCTACAATGACAACAAGGAGTTACCTCCGATGCTGCCGACTGACACAGGTATTTGAACATTGATGAAAATATGTCATTACTGTCTGAATATCACACTGCACAAGGGAGACAAAACCACTGTGTGTCACATAATCTTATTCAGAATGTCAGAAGTAGGAACAATTTAAGTACCTATGTGGTTTTGGTGGGCACTTAGTTTCATGAAACTGAAGCTATTGCAGTATCATACATGTAGATGCCCTAGTTTAGTGTAAAACATTAATTCTTAAGCTGTTAAATTCAGTCTGTTACTTTTCTGCTAGGTGCAAAAAATATAGCATGCCATTACTGTGCAGTGTAGGACTTTTTCTTTAGGTACCTCCTTCATGCAATATAAAATATTGGACACATTAACTAGCGCCAAACTAAAAAAAACTATGATACCTGTTAGGTAGATATCTAATAGATATCATAGCTCTTTTTAGTTTGAAGAGTTTTTATGGGATCAATTTTCAATCACAGAAACTTTCAAATGTTAGTTTCCACAAAACAATAACAAGTAATAATACTTTAACAGGCTAAAGAGAGCTGTTTTGTCTTTCAGGGAATGTCTACAAGCAAACTAAAGCTAAGCTGGGCATGCGCAAAGTGAGGAAGTGGGTGTGGGCTCCATTCACTAACCCGGCGCGCAAAGATAATGCTGTATTCCATCACTGGAAGAGAGCATCTGACGAAGCTAAGGAATATCCTTTTGCACAATTTAACAAGGTACTCACCACTAAAATCTTATTCAAATAAATGTGAAAGTTTCAATGGTTGGATGTTTGTGGCTCAATCACACCCTAACCACTGAACTGATTGGGGTGAAACTTAGAATTAATAAAGATTGTAACTTATATTAGCATAAACCTATACCGTCTTATTATAAAAATGTGAGTTAGACTAGGCTTAAGCCAGGACTAACTGGTCCGTGGTCTAACTTTGATACCGAAGTTGGTCCCTGCTCTATAGAAAAATCAAAGACTTAGACCAGACGTTATTATAAAACGGAGTTTATCCCCTAAACCACGGTTTAAAGATAAACCCGAACAACCCCTAGTTTAAGTATGGTCTAACTAATAAAATCTCATTTTGCCAAATTTTATTTGGTCTCCCACATAAGTTTATTCAATAAAACAACTTGTAGCACTGCATTATCCAACATACATTTCAAACTCTACTTCTTCTTCTTCGTTTATTTATATGGCTCCTGTCTATAGACAATCTTGCCAGTGTCAAGTGATAGAGATTATATGCTCTTTGTTATGTTTCTAGTCACGTCAGTCGAAAGTCGAGTCAGTCAATTGTTTTGAAGAAAATGGTGGCGGTTTCTTCAAAACATTTGAAACATTTTCGGTCAAATCACGATATCACATATTACACTTTCATTTCAAATGCTTACACTTTGTGCTAAGACCACAAGTAATGTTGGTTAAAATACCACCAAAATTACACAACACAACTCAAAATAACACTAGAAAAACAATTAAAATGAAAATGCTATGTTGCTTCGATAGATGACAGAAAACGAATCCTTCAAACTCTAGACTCCGATCTAAATTTGAAATGTCAAAACGCATGGGTTGCCACGAATTTGTCAATATCAAGTTGATAACGAGATTTAAAACAAAAAGGCTGAGATCTGAGTCAAGAAGAGAAACTAAAAATTGATTCGTTAAAACGAAAGACGAGGTAGTATGCGCATATGACTTTAGCCTGCGGCAAGAGAGTACAGTTATACCAACATATCTAACCCGGTCTGAAGTTAGCTGTTTAGAGAATTCTCGATTCACTATTGGCCATTTATGCACAAGCGGCTAACTTCAGACCGGCTCAGATAAGTTGGTGATTCCGAAATGAATGAACGATTGATTGCCATAATTTGTTATAGTCTGTGGATATTTGTTGAATGATTATGTTCTGTGATGATGAATCATGGACTATCTCAGGTACCTACTAGGTAGTCTTCGACTAAAGTGTCTTTTGTAATACGAAAATGATAAACCTGAGATGATCCTAAATTTATGAGATAAACCAGGTTTAAGTTGTTTATTATAAGAAAACGTGACTTGAGCTAGGTTTAAACCCAGGTTTGATTTGTTTATAATAAGGCTGATAGTCTTTTTATCCCGAAAAATTATGAATGTACCTAATAAAAGGAAAATATTAATGTTAAAATACAATATTATTAAAATTACTACTTAGTAAATAAATTGTAGTACGTACCTAGGTACTTCTTATAAGCGTCAATAGGTAACCTATACTAATACACAGATTAGATTTGAGTGTGGGGCATCTCAGCTGCACCCAACCTAGACAAGTGCAGTGCAGGGCTGATTTTTAGATGAAGGCTGGTAGTTTGAAATGTGAAAATTCTTCTTGTGACTATTGTGATACACTTGAAAAATCTTTTGAATAAGAATGAATTTTATTACATTTGACGATAAATGTATTTCATTCAAGTATCCATAGCCTTACTTTACAAATTCCAGCAAGTGTCAATACCATCATACTCCGAGTCTGAATACAACCAGTTCCTTAAGTCTGAGGATTGGAGCCAAGCTGAGACTGATCATCTGATGGATCTGTGCCATAGATTTGACTTGCGGTTTATCGTGATTCATGACCGATGGGATCGGGCAGCATTCAGAGATCGAAGTGTTGAGGACCTGAAGGAGCGGTATTATGGGATTTGTGCTACTTTGAGCAAGGTAAGTGGGACAAACAAATCTTACTCTGATAATAAAATATAAAGTTTATAAGTAAATTGGAACCAGACTGATACATTCTCGATAAATTGGTTTCCAGCTTTACTCATCTTTATCAGTTTAGTACGAATAATCAGCTAAACCACAATCTCTGAACTTTTTTTGACATAGGGTCATGTATAAACCCATAAGCCCTGAGGCTTCAAAAACTAGATATTCAAGTCAACCTACCTACCAAATCTACATTAGGTATGCTTATTGCATTTGTATCAGTGTGGTAAAAAATCAAATACAGCTTCTTCTCCTAGGCTTAGTTCTGTGGCAGTGGCAGCTAGAAAGCTCAGTCAATAGTGAATTAATGATTTTTGTGATTCAATTGAATAATTATATTTTACAAGTGAAGGAAGTTTAAAAAAGAATTTATTTTTACGCTTTTGTTAAGGTGAAGACAAACCCATGGTCGAACACTGTGACGGTGGTAAATGGCGAAAAAAGGATATACCAATATGACGCCGAGCATGAGAGAAAGAGGAAGGAACAACTAAGGAGACTCTTTGATAGGACTCAAGAACAAGTAAGTACCTAGTCAAGTCTGGTAGACTGTGATCTCAACTTCTCAAGGCATGATAGGTATACCCTCAGATCTCTTGGTACCTACCAAATACGAACCAAGATCCAACGCAAATTCGTCCAAAATATTACATCTAGTATATATCCACATTTTGCTATAGTTGGTATTCAATACGTGACGGGCAGCAAGCCCATGGCCGGCACTAGATAGATACTAACTGATTGCCTGCTTTTCAATTTTTTCAATTATTTACACTATCTGCGCCCCGCATTTTCATTCGCGTAGTATTAAATCCCGGTACTCGCATGGGATAAAAAGTATCCTATGTGCTATTTCAGACTATACCTAATCTATCTCTGTGCCAAATTTCATACAGATCCAGCCGTTCTGGCGTTATTTAGTAAAAGTCATCCAAACTTTCCCCATTTATAATATTCATCATCATCATCAGCCACCAGTAGTCCACTGCTGGACATAGGCCTCCCCTATCCGTTTCCAGGAAGAACGATTTTGAGCCCTTTCCATCCACCGACTACCCGCGATCCTAACAATGTCGTCAGTCCAACGGGTAGGAAGGCGTCTGACACTTCGCTATATTGTTGTTGTGATTTTCGCTGTTTTCATAATATTAGTGGGATTTAAATTATTAAGAGCAAATTCATTGGCGCAAGACAGGATTCTAACACACGACCATACGATCAGAAGCTGGTAACACTCCCACTAGACCGACCGAATCTTCTTCTTGAGAAGATATTCCATTTTGAGAATTATTGATTCTCTATCATTATTCACTTCCAGATTGAAGAAGAACAAATGCTTCTCACTGAGTTGAAAAAGATCGAGGCGAGGAAACGTGAACGCGAGCGTAAAACCCAAGACCTACAAAAGTTGATATCACGAGCTGACAGCGGAGCTGTCCAACCAGCGCATAACACTACCGCTAATACTGATGGCGGGAACCTGACTCCGAGTTCTAATGTTAACTCGGCGAGAAGACATGACAAGAAACTGCATAAGAAGAAGATTCCGGCGCAACAGCGACCCGTCAGAGCCCCGGAGGCTGTGGTAGGTTTATCTTCAGACTACCGAAAAAAACAACTTCTACCTAAGAATAATCTATCATTTAGCTGTGTTAATTCATTATATTCTAGACCGATAGTTAGGGTTTAGGTTAGGTGGTTTTTGGGATACAATGAAAATAGGCAAAATAACCTGCCTTCACATTTCAGTTAGATCTTTTGTTGTCGTGTCACTAGTTTCTTTCCAAATATTGTGGTAAAAGGATTTTAAATACGCCTCTAGAGTATATAGAGATAATTTTTTAGGACACTGATAATTTTTTAGGATTTTGAGTGATAGAATGAGGAATAGTGTGATCAGAGAGAAATGTGGAGTGCAAGAAGACGTAGTGATGAGGGTAGAAAAAGGTATGTTAAGATGGTTTGGGCATGTAGAGAGGATGAATGAAAGAAGATTGACGAAAAAAGTGCATCAGGCGAGTGTGAATGGGACTGTTGGGAGGGGAAGACCTCGGCGGACCTATCTAGATCAGATAGCAGATGTTCTAGAGAAAGGCCAGGTCAAGAGTACCCTTAACCGACGAGCATGTATGAAGAATGTTATGAGAGTGAATGAAGCGAAAGAGGTATGTCAGGATCGTAGCAAGTGGAAATCCGTGGTCTCTGCCTACCCCTATGGGAAATAGGCGTGATTTTATGTATGTATGTATGTTTTTAGGACATGCCGGTTTGAAGTAAGTCGCACTATTGCTGAACATCGCGAGACCCGGGGCAAGCATTTCAAAGACTTACACTCGAATTAATGAGTTAGGTATTTAAAAAAAGCCCAATTGTTTTCAGACCGTAGAGTGGTCGGGCATAAAGTTCCCCGAGGCACGATCGACCGGAGTGTGGCTTCGCTCGCAACGCATGAAGCTACCGCCTGGAGTTGGCCAGCGGAAGACTAAGGCGATCGAACAAGAACTCAAACTTATGAACATTGGTAAGGATAAATATTTTATAATAGTAAACACTATAAATCTAATAAAAAATTGGTAAGGATTACCACCAAATTTTACGCAGCTTTGCTTGCAAATAAAAAGTAAAACTTAAAATACCTACCTATCTTGTTTCTATGGTTTATATTAGATGTTTACCATAATAATAATTATGTGGACTACCAAGCAGTCTATTTTTTATTTGTATGATAATCCAGATCGTTGCGCGTTTGGTCAAACGCTTGGTTGCTTGCTATATTTTGGTTATAGTGCTGTTTCTCTCATTCATTGATTTTGGCTTTATACTGAAATCTACTGCGATCCTGAAAATGGATATTTAAATTGTTGGGAAGTAAGTAATCTGGACGAAACATTTTTCATGCATCGGAAAACCGCTAAAATGATGGAAAGATACCTACTAAAGAAGTTGCAGCAAGACGTCCATCACAATATAAATATTAAATAATGCTAAAGTTGGAAGACTTTCCTATCTGACAGTGTAAATAACATTGCACTTGCATTGAGTACTTACCTTGTTAAGTTAAATTACGGTAAAATAAAAATCTAGATTGGTAAATAACTACTTTTCAATGAATACTGTATTTTACCATTTTCTTTACAGATATCGCACCAACGCCTACAGACGCGGTTTGCAAGCACTTTAACGAGCTGCGCTCCGACATAGCGTTAGTCCTCGACTTGAAGAACGCTCTTGCTTCTTGCGAATTCGAGCTACAGGCCCTAAGGCATCAATATGAGGCGCTTAATCCTGGCAAAGTTAGTTTAAATTATCTTAATCTTTAAATAGTTTTTTCGAAATGGTGAATTGGATTTGATTTTCTAGAACATGAGTAAATCCTCAAGTTTTAATATTACTGATGGTATTTGGTTTATATTTTCTAAGTTCAAAGCAAAGTATTGTACCTCTACAACCCAACTTAATTAGTGGGTACCTTACAATTAGTGTACTTTCGTAAAAGAATTATTCGTTTATGTTCATATCTTGTCTACCAGACATGAATGCCTTAATTTTAAATGTTTTTTTTTTGTTTCAGACACTTACCATTCCTTCATCAATCTGCAACACTTCAACTGATAGTGAAACAAAACCAATGGGCGAGATCATAGATGTAGTTGGGTCACCAAGTGCACACAATACAACTATATAGCGAGGCGCTAAATGTAGTGCTATAAAAGCCAAGTGATTGTGCAATGAAATGATAATGGACTTTTAAATTGAGAGCAGATTAATTTTTACCGTCAAAGAAAATAGTGCTTGTAATAATTAATTATTTCCTTTAGGAAGTAGTCTGTGTTATTGATTCTAGTGATACACTTTATATTATTATTTTTTGAAGTATTGGCTTCTTCTTGCTGATTCCAAAAATCTAAATACTTATAGAATGTGAACACCTATTTTACATTCCTAAACTAGGTCAACATCTTTCTGAAAATTTCTGTATGCAGTCTTGGCATAGTAACTATAAGCTCCTAGGTGTCTAGCTAGACACAAGGCTTAGTGGTCAATGTATGAACTACATAATGTATTTATTAAGTACCTAATAAAATAAGTATTCACCTTAAGTGTTTTATTCATCTTATTATCTCCCCCCTAAATACTTGTTCCCTGGTATTCCATAAAAAGGATTCAGTGAAATGAATGCTATCTGGATTGAATCGCAGAATGGAAAACATACTTGCAAAGCTTGCATTTAAAGCATTAGTACTATGTATAATAGTAATGTCCTATTTAAGCTTTTATGGAAAACATTAGGGTCTATGCATGCCAGGGTAATGCAGCCAAGTAGGTTTAGTAGAAAATGTTATTAACTTAGTTAAAACAAAGTAATGAAATTACAGGAAATATGTATATTCAAACATTATAAACTAGATGGCTCCCTTGGGAGCACCATATGCATCAGGCATTCTCTCAATGGTGTATTTATGCTCAGCTACATACATAATAGGAACACCAGGAATCTTTCGTATCCTTCGCTTCAAGTCTTTATCATTTGTTGCCACAATATAACACTTGTGTTGAGTTACTCGTTGTACTATACAGTCATCGGCATAAGTCCCCTTGTGCATACAGGCAACCCTTTCAAATCGAGGGTCTTTTATTATTCGCAGTGCAACTCTATATTTCCTACCAAGCTTTTCCAACTCGCCCAGTACACAGTCAGTTATGTATGGTATACACTTTGCATACAGGCAGTCCATCATGTTCTGGATGATGTCAAGTTTGTTCTTTATGGAAAAGTTAATGAAGTTCGTATCAATAAGGACATGATAAGGTGGACCTAATTGTGTGTTGTACTGAAAGAATAATGCAGAACTTGCTTGCTGCACCTCTCGTACTTTCATTTCGTTCGGGTCTGTTTTCTTCTTTTTAGGTGCAGCTCTCTCGCTTAGTTTAATCCTAGGATCTTTGGGGCTTATCATCTTCTTCATCTTGGCAAATCTTTTTTCTACTATTTTGCGAGTTTTCTTTTGTTTGCCCTGAAAAGATAATGGTATTTTTATATTAGGTACATGTCGGAACGACTCGAGCGAATCACAATTTGTCCAATAATTCGAAAATACTAATTATATACGTACCATGTTTGTAAATTAGTTTTAAAATATTTTAGACCTAGGAAGTAGGCAGGGAGGAACTAAGCCGTCCACACTGTAGGATTTCTTTACAAATAAAATAATTAATAACAACAACACGCCCGCCGCACGTTACGTTCTAACCCAAAGAGTAAAATAAATAAGTATGTGTTCTAACCTAAGAGTAGGGATCCGCAAAAAGTATCGATACCTAGAGGTATCGATACTTTTGTTTCGATACTGAGTACTTTTGGAATCGATACTTTTGCAGTATCGATACTTTCCAATTTTAATGAAGTAGTACCTAACCAGATATTAAATTAAAAAAATCAAAAATCCCGACTGCGTTAGAAATGTAAATTTCGAACTTTAAATCATTACAGATAGTAAATGGTTGCACAAAATGAAAGACGGTTTAAGGAACCTAAATTTTATTTTTAATTCTCTATTCAACAATACCCCACTCGATATGGTTCGCCAATTATTATTTTTGACAATGTGGTGTTCATTTGCCGCCATATTGGATTTTGATTATTGTCATGTCTTCAGTGACACTCAACAAATAACTAATTGCATAATAAATCATTTTGAGTTTCAAGTTATTTATTATTTTCTCCGAATTTTTAGGGCACGTAGGGTGACGTATGTACTCGTACTTACCTAAGTAACGTTCTTACGTTATGGCCAAGTTTCTAAATGTATATTGAATACTAGTAACGTAACGCGTAGTGACTAAATTGCGTGTGAGACATATTTCTGCTAGATGTGTTGCAAAACAACCATTGCAAAACACAGTCCATAAAAATTTATAAATGTATCAAAAAGTACTCGAAACCTTCAGGTATCGATACTTTTAATCCGATATTTCTTTGGTATCGATACTTTTCATACGATACTGGTATCGAGTAAAGTATCGGTACTTTTCAAGATTTTGCGTATCCCTACCTAAGAGTGTAAAACTACGAGAAGAGGCGGGACTTAGTACAGAACAGAGCCAATGGGATCCATTTACATAGCACTTCAAAACCAACAGAACGAACATGTACGTCAAATAACAACAGTTTTACCAACCTATCAGCCTAAATAGTGCTGTGCGATGACCCTCGCTTTAAGGCGAGGATATCCCAGAACCTCCAACCTCCGAAACGCCTCGGGGGTACTGGCTGCTCGGCGCGAGCACTAGAACAGCTAGATTTCGTTAGTTTTTCTTTTCAAAGATCAGTAATAATGAAATTTAAATTTTTTTTTACGCAGTGCTAGTAAATATTAATCGCTATCTTTTAATATAACTTTGACATGATTTCAAGAAAAACTCTCTTATTAATGGATGTTTGAAATATCGATATAGTGTCAGCTTTATGTTTTTTTTATCGAGAAAATTATCATTATTTACGTTTCTATCTTTACACAGCGCTCGAATACTTGTTCAATTTTAAAGTTTTTGTTTTAACTATTTTAGTTATGTTACTGTAGGTAACTACTTTTCTACATTTTAAATGTTGATAAAAACGCCGACCAAAATCAGACCATGTTATCTATGTCTCTATATTAATCCTTATCCAAATAAATCATTTTGTATGCAAGGCTGTTTCAATACCTGTAGATTACTTCTTGAATTTTCTAAATCGGACATTTCATTCAAAAGATATTACGAAATTAAAAACTTTAGTGCGCCTTAGAAAGCGCGACCCCCCCAACCCCGCAAAAAATCACGTCGGTCCATCCACCCGGAATTTGAATAAACATCTATATTCCTTGGAATAAACCTTGTTTAGACAGCAAAAAAAAATTGGACACGGATTACCTTGGATGATGTATTCTTGTTCTAAGCGGATTACGTAGGTACCTACCTATTGGGTGTACATTATTTTGTGTACTTGTATTCAAATTCCTTGATTTTGATTGTATGATTAATGATTGTTATGTGACTTGACGTCGTCAAGTCGCGACAACGACTTATGTCACGTCAAGTTGACGCGTGACTGACTGAATCATTCATTCATGTTGTTTGTTTGTTCTAAGGTTCTTGTTGAGCGAGGTGGTGAGATCTTTTGAAATCTCATCGGATAAATTAACATGTCTTCTCAATTATCTGCCATAGAACTCCTCAAATTGGGAGATGCTGGAAGAAAGAAGCCGTGGGCTAATTATTACTGGGCCCAAATTTTAGGTGTGGGGATGGGAGTCACTACAGGCTCATTCATAAACTTTCAAACCAGTCGACCTGTGTTCAGCGGTATGTATTACATAATATCTTTATTATTTATAAATTTCTTTGACTTGATGTCTTGTATTTTACCATTATTTGATATATATTTTAAGTACGTGATACACCACGACTCGTTTTCCATCACTTTTATTTAATTCCAGGCATTCAAAAACATATTTTTGCATCCATTGGTTATACTATGTTATTTATGTACATTCATAAAAAACGTTATGAATATTTCGCCGAAAAAGATGCAATCTATAGACATTATGTTGAGTTGCACCCTGAAGACTTCCCAGAACCAGGTATTACTTTTACCTTTTAATTATTCCTGCTACTATTAAATATGAATCTTGGTAGAGAGATAGATTATAGTCTGGAATAGCACACAGGCTACTTTTTATCCCATGGGAATACCGGGATTCAAATCTGCACCGGTGAAACCGCTGGGCGCAACTTGTAATTATCTACTTAGCAAAACCACTACAAAGCTGACACTAATAGATGCAAACAAAAACAATGACTTTAATTCATAGAAGAATTTAGTCTCTTCCTATATATACTTTGCATTCATTCAAGTAACCTACAGCAGTTTTCTTATTTCAGCTCGCAAGAAGTTGGGTGATATTATAGAACCCTGGATCCCAGTGCGTTAATAACTTATTAATTTTAGAACTAGTTCAATAATTTAACAAGAAATAAAACTGAATATTTAATTTTATAAGTTTTATTTTGATCAAACAAGCCTTTTCATGCAAAAATATTCATTCACTCATTCAACTAAATAATGTAGAGGTAAGTACAATAATATACTTATTTAATTACTGTGAGTTTGCATCAAAAAAACATATTGACTACATCAATAAAACATCTCACAACTTGTTTTATTTGTTTACACTCACTGAAAATTATATACCTAGTGGATTAAAACAATAATTAATTGATGAATATGAAATGTGACAATGTGTAGAGATTCAATATGATTCTTTGTGCATTTTGGCAGTTGAACCTCAATAACATGGGTATCTATCCAAAAAAAGATAATGCTATGCCATGAAATGCTTAGCAACAGAATTCAGATCTTCATGTCTTAATGAATAATGCTGAGATAATTCTGTAACATAATCAAATCCTACCCCACATATGGCACAGCTGTGCAAAGACTTAGATGGCAGAGAATAATGAGTGAACATGTCTTTACGCTGATCATAAGGCAAAAGTCCATGTTCTGGTATTGTGACTGGAACATTTGGTTTTTCACTTATCAAATGTGGAATTAGGATAGGTGGTGTTGAATCTTTCATGTGTGGAGCATCTTCCACATCAATACCTATGATATCAATGTTGCCTGCATTTTTTAAATTGTCTTGAAGTTTTGGTTCCTGTACTATTGGATGTTTTTTTATTTTATGTAGTTTCTGAAATATAAAAAAAATATATTATAGCAGAATAGCTTAACTTTAACCAGCTTAACTAATGAGGCAAAATAATATTACATTGATAACTGTTAGTTTATAGGCATGCCAGACATGTAATTGTACCTACAAGTTACATCAAAGCAGATTTCGTAAATTCTCTTCAAAATTGTTGACTAATGCTGAAAGTTTACATAGGTACTTTTGATTGGGCGGGCGGGTCACATAAAAAAGTACCGACTATGAATTCGAAGAGCTCTAAAATGTCTGCCAGTGCTCATGTATCAGGGTTGTCCTACTTTTTTCCTGGATTATCTACAGGTGCAGGCCGATTTTTTGTAGCAATAAGATTTGTGGCCAGTAAGGAATTATGTGTATTGAAACTATAATAAGTTTGCTTGCTACTATGCTACAAGCACTATACCTATAAGATTTAGTGCTTGTAGCTTCTACATTATGCTTTGAAGCTACAAAGAAATCCACAATATCATTACATAGTATAAAACAAAGTCGCTTTCTCTGTCCCTATATCCCAATGTCCCTATGTATGCTTAAACCTTTAAAACTATGCAACAGATTTTGATGCGGTTTTTTTAATAGGTAGGGTGATTCAAGAGGAAGGTTTATATGTATAATACATGCATGATATGTGAATCCGTGCGAAGCAGGGGAGCGCGGGAGGGTCGCTAGTAGGTAATAAATTAATTTCAACTTACAAGATCTCTAGTATGTCTATAGGCACACTCACAAAGGTCACATTTGAAGTTCTTAAGTGCCCTATGATTTGCCATGTGCCGTGTCAGTTCACTTGAAGTTATGAAGGACTTATTGCATATTGTACAAACCTGAAATTAATGTTTAATTGAAATTATACTTGGTGAGCAGACTCACCGAGTAGGTATGTAATGTACCTTGCAAAGAATGTTGTAGATTACATTTTTACTTACATGGTCCTTCTGTCCTGTATGGATTTTAAGGTGAGCATTCAGATTTCCTTGAGCTGAGAAACACTTACTGTAAAAAACTAATAGATGAATAAGTACCTAATAGAAAAAAATATTTTTTTATAAATACAAAGATATTTACCTGCACACTTCACATTGAAAAGGCTTCTCACCAGTGTGAACTCTTAGATGTATGGTAAGGTTATGCTTTTGTGTGAATCTGCGGGGGCAGTACATGCATACAAATGGCTTCACTCCAGTATGAGTTCTGAAAAAGAACATTACCCAAGAGAAATTGAACTTATTATATTGTGCAGTATTTTCAATGTAAGAGTCATAACTGTCTTGTAGTCAAGCCAAAGGCTCCGCTAGTCTAAATCTTTGTGGTCAATCATCTGCTAAGTTCATCTTACTTTCAGGTGTACCTAAATAAGTTAGAACAAATTAGTTAGGTTGTGTGTGACATTTGTTTTAAAACCATACTCTACTACACTTAATAACTGTAGTAGAGCCACTGCCACTTTTCTTAGTTTTGTGAAGCCTACAAGACTTGTGTTTTAAAAGAGGTTTCACTCATAGTAATCTAAATACCTTATATGCATTTCCAGCTGAGTCTGGCATCTGAACTGTTTGTGACACTCGTAACAAGAGTGGATCGGTTTTGGCTTTGGCTTTGGACCTCTTTTCAACTGCTCTGTTTCAGGTTTTCTTTTGTAATTTGAACTTGTTTTTCTTGTCTGTGATAACTTGCATTTGCTGAAAGAGGCAAACTTTTAATTTGAATATCAAGTTTATTTATATTAACCAGAATATCTGTACAGAAAACAAAATGACACAGCTTCACAAGGATAGAACATCACTAGATCCCCAGGAGTGGTAGATTTGTTTTTGTTGCTATAGTTTTAATAAAATAAATTTAACAAACCATTTTTTTATTATCATGGTGCGAGCAGGGATTATGGGATCAGTCATAACCGCAGCATCATGAAATCTGTAAAGTTATAACAAGATCTATCAGTCTTCTTCAGTGAGGAGCTTGTATCATCACATCTTTTCTGGTGATCTTCTTAACCATTTTCATTTCATTAAATTCATTTATGTACTTACTTAGTTAGACTAAGTCCAAGGTGTTGTCTCAAACGTAAGTCAGAACTCTCACAGGACTGTTTAAAATGGTAAGCAATACCCAGCTTATACATACAGTTGCTACACATTAGTTCAGGCAAGCCGTCATCCCTGGTTATCTAGAAAGACATATTAATTGTTGGCCACAGGATTCAGTTTTGATTAGTATTTGTGATGGCTATAGACTGACCTTAACTTTACAGCAATATTCTAGCATATCACACAACGAGATATTAAAGTTCTTATTAAATATAGAAGAGAGTACTCCTTCTTCTAAACATATTCGACATATTTTATTCATGTTTTAACCCAGTTCTTTCTTACTGGTTTATATCTAATAAGGATATGGCTGTCCTAATCTTCGCATTCTCTCCATGTGCAGTTCAAACAGCAATTTATTGTTGTGGAAATAATTGCTTTGAGAAGAGTCGATTCCGGGATCGTAGCTAGGCCTTTCAGGCACGGTACCGGGCAATATTTGATTTGCTACTGATTGCGATCCTGATGCAAGATTGTTGATATGCAAGTTATTGATTCTCTTCGATAACGGCATGAACTCACATGTGTCGTCTTCTCTTAGCCTTTTTCTGCAGAAAAATATTTATCGAATTAAAATTAATCTTGAGCGAAAAAAGTCCTGCCGTAAATGTTAATCTACCTATTTTCTGTCATAATTGGAAAGTTGTACTATCCATAATTAGAAAGGTAAAAGTGAAATAAATCTTTTGAATTAAAATATAACTAAATTCTCTCAGGTCTTAAATCTCAACTCAAAGCAAAATTATTATAGAAAGAAAATGCAAAGAGAATGTAAAACTACGAGAAAATGAAGGAACTGAATGGAACTGACTGACAGGACTATACTTATAAATCTGTGTGACTGACTGAATATCAAACAGACACAGTGTTGCCACATGAGCCAATTGAAAAAGCGGAAGTTTTGAACAACATTTAAACAAAGAAAGCTCTCAATTTCTCTTTTTTTGGTTTGTTACCTCATCATAACTTTACTCGATGGACCGATTTTAAAGATTTTTAATCGCAAGCAAATTCCTTGAAAAATGCTACACTGCACAGACAGAGAAGTCTATGAGAACCCCAGGAACCAAGGTCCTCTTGATTGCTCGCGGCTGGAATTGCTCAGAAAGAATCTAACAGCAGAATAACTTCGCTGTGAATCAAATAAATTACTCAAACTGCAACGACACCAATAAACAAGTGAAACAAGCTGGCTGGCAGAGTATACAAATAACAATAACTATACTAGCTAGATGTCGTCTACATACCTACTTTTTTTTAACTTCACAGGATATATGTGTTCTGTGAACTTCACTCACTGACACAGACGAGGGTGGACACACCATAGACTAGCTAGATAGGAAAAGGAAGGAAATGCTCCATAGGGAAGTCTTTATTTATTGGATCCAAGGACCGCCAAAAAAGGTGCTGTTTTTGTGATTCGAAAAAAGCAGATCCGCGTAGGATAAAAGCGGAAGACGGATTCCTTGTCGAAAAGGCGGAGAAAAAGCGGAAAAGCGGAGCATCTGGCAATGCTGCACACAAATTGTTTTTTTTTTCATTTTTTTTCGCTCCTTGGAGCAGGCTGTTTTTATAGTAATAAAAATAATATATATATAATAGTAATAAACCAACCCGCAAAGTAGGTACCATAAACGTGTGTACTTGTATTTAAATTCCTTGGTGGTTGGTGGGAACATTAGTAGGGGACGTGTCCGTAAGGTAAGCCGCAGCTTACTTTTATCTTGTTAAAATACAACTTGGACTAAACTGAATTTAGATAGGTACCTACTACGTACCTACATTCCGTGATCACTATCCGTGATCACTGACCTCAATAAATTAAATGGTCCGTGATACATACCATGGATTTTAGTCCCGTATTTCCACGGGATAAAAAGTATCCTATGTGCTATTCCAGACTATACCTATCTCTCTCTGCCAAGTTTCATCCAGATCCGTTCAGCCGTTCCGGCGTGAAAGAGTAACAAACATCCATCCATCCATATTTTAGTAGGATTGGTGGACATTCCACACTGCACTCAAACTAAGCCAAAAGCTTGTAATATGGGAACCAGATAGCTGATATAGTAGGTACGTAAAACACTATTTTTCGATTCGGCACCTAATAAAAATTAGTTTTTGTAATAACTAGGTATGTACAAACTTCTATAATAATACCTAGGTACCAATGGGTACCTAACCTACATAGATAGGTAACAATAATGATTATACCTACATAGGTATAATCATTATTGTTAGGTATTTAAAAAATATGACCTACAACATCTGATTGTTCAAAATAAAACTATAAACAACGTTATTAAAACTTTTTTTAGTGACAGATATAGGTAGGCACCTACCTACCTAAATACTTTAATTATTAATAATTATAAGTAGGTAAGTAATACACTTTCTCATCAAACACTATAACAATAAAATAATTTTATGTAGGTACATAGGTACCTATAATATTAAATAAATAAATAATGCTGAACAATCCACACAGCACCATCTAGCCCCAAAATAAGCTACTCAAAGCTTGTGTTATGGGTACCTACTAGATGACTGATAATATTTAATACATTATACCTACTTACATAGATATATATTATTTATTATACATAAATACCCAGACCAACGGAACAAATTTCTGCAGATTGTACACAAATTTGTTCCGAGGCGGGAATCGAACCCGCAACCTCTTGCGTCGCAGGCGGACTCTCGCCCGCTGCGCCACTGAGGTAGTCAATTATAATGAGGATGCATACAACAAAACAGTCTAATTACCTAGGTACTTAGACATTGCCAACGGAAGATAACAGCTCCGTGTAAATATCAATACCCCTAAGAAACATTTCAGCGTGGAGAAATTCATCATGGTCGTGAAGCAGAACGGGAGTGTAGTTCATAGGAGAGAAACCAATAGCTGGAATCCCAACTTTTCTTATATATCTGCTGTCAGTTCCACCTGGGAATATTCTGCGATCCAGTTTCAGCTCTCTATAAAAACGTCAAGTTACAGTTTAGGTAAGTACTTACTTACCAAATTAACAACCTTAAAGGTACTTAAGTACCTCTTAAAACATTTTTACTTAGAAAGTTACTAAAAATGTTAAAATCAAACTGTGCGAGCATAATGTTGCCTGGTGGTCGTCAGTGACTTGAATTGGAGCTATAGTTGAAGTAAATAATAGAATTGGTTTTTACTAGAATACTTACAATTTATCTGCCACTGCCTTAAATGCAGTCCAGTATGGATTGGAATCATCAATTTTCGTGCATTGTACATAGGGGTTTCTCTGCTCAAATTCTATAGTGATGCCCTCGCCTGCTTCCTTGCACCATTGATTAATCTGAAAATAAATATAAGCTACTGTTAAGTTATAATATCTGGGTGACATGGCTCGTTTGCATAAAAACCTTTACTGAAGTAAAAAATAATAGTGATGTTATCGCTACGGCGCCAAAGCTCGGTTTTTAACAAAGAAACGATGCAGCTTCGTAAACAAGTTACGTCACTGGCCACGCCACCCGCCCGGAGCTACCCGCCCGGCGCGCCGCCTTTATAAGCAGATGGCGCGCACAGCAGTGGATTCGCTTGCCTGCGCTCAGACCGAGCGGAGTACTGAGGCTAACTACTAGTTTTCCTTTGTAGTTATATAATTAGTCGTTTATACTTATCTATGGAAAGTTTTATAATTGGTTATGTACTTACGCAGATTGTTTGACGTATGGATGTTATTGGTTATGGGTTTGAATTATTATACAAATGTGGAATTCGATGACGTGTTTTGATTAAGTGAGACTATCCTTCATGACTATCTAACCATGTATGCTCTTTCAGTATGTATTTTTACCAATAAAATGTCAGTAAGAGTTATAATCATGTTAGTTTATGTCTTTAATTACCTGAAAACACGGATAAAAAAACATCTTCTAAAATGAATCCTAGGTACCTAGGTACGTCGATATATCGCCCCGAAACCTCATGCAGAGGTTTCCGAGATTCAGATTGAAAACAAATAATGGATTATTCACAGAGGTCCATAGTTCATTTTTTTTATATTTCCCAACGGGTCCATGAAAAATATTTATACAATTTTTAATCTTCCTAAATTATTTCCCAATAATAGGTCCATGAGATTTAACTTAAGTACAGTCAGTATAAATAGAGTATTTCATAGGACAAATATTTGTTTAAAAGACAATAATATTATTGTATACCTACCCTAGAGAAATTAGGACTCTTTCTTTTGATGAGTCAGTTAAAAAACCTAATAAACGTCTTTATAGTGGCCACGTCGTTTATTTTCATAGACAGGTTATCTAACCTAACCTGCCAGCGCCTTTCCAGCGAGTTTACTCGCGCGTGAAACGCGCCATCTGTACAGGCTCTAATCAAGGAATGACAAGGAGTCTTGATTTATGCATCCATGTTGTTTTATAAACAAAATATTTGTCTTCTTATCGAAACCTTTACTGCTTTCTGTACCAAACAATTTCATGGACCCGTTGGGAAAGGAAACATTATTAAAATTTAAAATGTCGTGGACCCGTTGGGAACCAAAGTATAAACCTAACTTTTTTGAAAACAATGAAGTCGTTTACCTCAGAGAATAAGCCGAAGAAATAAGAATTGCTCGTTCAAAGATATTAGTAAGATTATTATAGTATAGGTACCTGCCTAGTTTAAATGAGAGCTTATTCGTTTGAAAATTATGTAGAGCAATTTACGTGCATATGCACGTAGGTACTTACCATGATTTCAAATTGTGCATGGTCTACTGTCACAGCAAGTCGTATATCAAATACAGCAGTCAATTTTTCTGGTACAACATTAGACTGCACACCACCCTGCAAAAAATAAGAGTTGATCAATATCAACTCTTTAATAAGAGCTTTAGAACTAGCCACTGCCACTGTTAACTCAATTGTTTCATGACGACCTCAGTGGCGCAGCGGGCGAGAGTCCGCCTGCGACGCAAGAGGTTGCGGGTTCGATTCCCGCCTCGGAACAAATTTGTGTACGATCTGCAAAAATTTGTTCCGTGGGTCAGGCTGTTTATATATAATAAAAAATATCTATCTATATAAATATATAATGTATTAAATATATCAGTCATCTAGTACCCATAACACAAGCTTTGAGTAGCTTACTTTGGGGCTAGATGGCGCTGTGTGGATTGTCCAGCATTATTTATTATTATTATTATTTCATTTAATGTCAATAAAAAACTATTAGGAACTTTTACATATCATTTCTAGGTAATGTTCAAAGTACCTGGACATTACCTAGGTACTTTAACTGTCGGGGTCACTCCTTTAAAATAAATAGCTACCTAAAAAAGAGGTACTGTATCAATGTGCTGTATCATCCATCATCAACTGTCTCCAAAGATACAATCTAACTTATATTGGATGGATGTTTGTTGCTCAATATCGCCAGAACGGATTTGGATGAAGTTTGATACAGAAATAGATTATCATAAAGTCTGGAATAGCACAAAGCTACGTTTCATCCCGGTAATGCATGGTTCCCGTGTGATAGATTTATTTAAATTTTTCATAGAGAGAGCAAAGGATCTACATGATGAGGATGGGGTAGTGAATTGCCAATTGCAATTACCAGGTGGTAGTGATCGCAGGAGGGAGTCGAGGGGTTGTATGTCGGGAGAGGACATAGAGGAAAAGGACATACTTTTTAATCACGGGTAGCTAGTATCATTATAAACGACAGTCCGTGAACTATATACTTACGTATATTTGAGTCAAATTGACTGTTGTCACATCACCTATCGTTAGCTTGGGATCACTGTCAAGTATTTTCTTTTGTTCATTCCTTAGGTCCATGAATTTGTCAATAATTGTCCTTAGCTAAACAAAAAAAAATTAATCTATCATCTAGTAGGTAGTATCTAGTATCTATCTAGTAGGTATAAAAAAGTAAGTAGTACCTATCTACTTCTTTTTTATAATTAAAACAGTATAGTCAAATTATCATTAGTCTCATCCACCAGCCTCTTGAATAGAATAGATTATCAACATACCTACTCGTAGTGGCATCAACGAATAAAATATGGTGGCATACCTATCAAATAATATAACGTAGGTACTTACTTACCTTCTCCTTATGAACTTACCTTTTCGCCAGCAGTATTTGGTATTAGTAAGGATCCATGGCCTGGCTGACCGGAACAATGAACGTGTATTTCTAGAAATAAGTAATATATAAATAAATTTTATGAATTCTAGCATGTAATTCAATCTATTGAATTTATTTATAAGACACTGATTCTGGTTGCCTAGCCCATGGTTATGTTTTAAACTTACGCCAGATACTTCGTTCCCCGTTAAATATAATGAATTCCTCAGTTGGATTGGCCATTCCTTCATCAAGTGCAAAACCCAAGTTAAGTGCTTTGAATTCCTCGGTTAGCACAAATTTTTCCATACCATCATGACCACCAATCTCTTCATCTATAAATAATGCAAGGCATTAGGTAAGTATCTATAGCCGAACTCATACTATTTCTATTACATTTCTGAATCTGAATCTTACCTGGTACAAAACAAACGTGTAAAGTGCGCTTCAGCTGGACGTTCGATTGTTTTAACTTTCTTATAGCCTCCAAGTATTGAATACCGACGCATTTCATATCCTGGGACCCACGAGCAAATATTTTACCATCTTCATCGATATGCCCGCTGAATGGTGGATAAGTCCAGCTGTTCTGCAAGTCAAATTCTTTAAATATTATTCTGTAAATTTTACTATGTTGATGTAGGTTTTTATATGATTAAGTACTTCATAAATAAAAAACCTATTCCTGTCTGTCGAGCGGTTGTCAAAAAAACAAAAACTCTGTCATAATAGGTCGGAAAATTGGTTTTTTAACAATCAACGACAAAAAAATTTCGTGGGTCCGTTGGGAAAGGAAATAATGTTAAATTTAAAATGTCATGGACCTGTTGGGAATCAAAGTATAAAACTAACTTTTTTGAAAACAATGAAGTTGTGGACCACTGGGAGTAAACCATTTGCTACTGCTGTTTGGTTATTACGGTTTGTCGGAAACAGCCATGAAATAGCCCATAAGCCACAAAGCACAATAATTAATAAGACACCAACACAAAATATGCATGCCAAAATACCTAAGTAGGTTACAAATAAGATAAATTTAATTCATTTTTTAATTTATCTTATCTGTGATAAAATGTAGGTAGGTAGGTACTATAAATTATGTTATCAATACAATATTTGTAGGTAGATATTACATATTTTTATATCTTGTAGTAAAAATATTTTTCATTATTTTTGAAACATACTTCGAATACGGGGACGACATCCATATGAGAATTCAGCATAATGGAAGGAAGCGATGGATCCTTGCCCATCCATGTCAATACCACAATGGGTTTACGGGGAACAAGTTCGTATATTTTAACTGAAAGGCCAATTTCCTTTGCTTGGTTTTGAAGAAAGTTAACGCAGGCGTCTGAAATAAATAGTTAAAAGCATAATAGGTATTATACCTAGCATAATATTTTTAAAATGGATAGGCAGATCTTTTGGTGATAGGAAGTACCTACCCCGCACAACGAACTTCTATTGCTGGCTAGGTACGGAAGAGCCACTAGGCCAACTCTCCATGACTTAGTCATTTTATTTAGAGATACGTACCTAGGTAAATTAGGTACGAGTACCTATCATCACTTCTTGGTGGTAAATGTATGTCAGCGAATAGCAACTGTAGGTACAACATTATCATTATCCAATCGGATTTCATTAGTTAGATGATCATAGTAGGGCACTGATTCTAGTACCTACCTAGTTTCAATTGAGACAATGTGCTATATCCTGGCAAGCAGAATAAGCGTCGGTCGGTAGAATAATTGAGTATGTATGATATCTATGACTAAGTAGGTAGATGCATATTGACTGTCACCTACTACAGCAGGTAAGTACTACGCCGTACGCCTCCTATGTGATACCCAGGTACCTAGGTGGTAATAAGCTAAGGTCGGAAGTAGAGTTATTTATGTATGTACCTACCTACTCGCATCAAAATGTTAATAATCTTTCTTTGATGTCCAAAGTTCAAGTTCCGTGATGTATAAAGTCTGGCTGGTACGACGGCCCATAGACCGCCATGCCGGCTTAGCAAAAAAAAAAAGAAATCAATTTAAAAACGCGCGAAATACAGCCCGCGTTTTCGTCAATCTTTACGGATTGTTAGAAATTCATGGTTTTAAAAAATGGAATGGAAATAAATAAATAATACCTGTACCTAACCCAACCTAATCATTCATCAATTTACGCTACGCAGACGAATCCGCAGGCGCACAGTAAAACGAACGTATGAAGCGCGGTGGACTTAGCGAGTTAATGTCGAAATGTGTTAATTTTTTGATGCTATCGTGTTCAACTATTTATTCTCTGCAACAGTCATTCACGACACTTATGCTCTAAGTGCAATACCTAATGAGTAAATTGAGAAAACGTTGATTTTTTTACTCATTTTGTATGAAAACGAATATTCAAATGGCTATAACTTCATATTACTCTACGTTTTCGGAATGCGGTTTCTTTTATCGTAATCTACACGTACACAGCTTCAATATCCACTCAAAACTTGGCACGCCAAACGCACACTACTGGCCAAGATACAGGATGCTCCATTTTTAAGTTAAAATATGCACTAACCGTTACCGATTTTCGTAATGTACTAATTACTAATAAAGAGGAGCCACGTTTCATGCATCCACCATATAGAGCGTGTTCAATTTAATAATTTTATATTTTTTATTAATTTTTTTTTTGTTACCAATTCCCGCTAAACGTATTTTTGTGTATAATGCGAGTGCGCGTGGCTCATAAAGTACCTAAAAGATTTTTGATTTTTTTTTAAATAGACAAATTTCCGACCAAGCAGCCTATTTCCAAAAATCCAGCAGGTGAGACATTAGGTACCTGGTAAAAAGTCCATCAGGTAATATATTAGTCTTACTCAGGTGTGAATTATTATGGGAAATCCGCAATTCAACCTAAATGACTTTCTCAATAGATACGTAAATCTTTGTATCTAACTTCCAAAGCCTCTTCAGATAAAAACCCGATAGGGACAATCGACAAATCAAATTTTGCGTACGTCTAGATTACGATAAAAGAAACCGCATTCCGAAAACTCAGAGTAATATGAACTTAAAGCCATTTGAATATTCGTTTTCATACAAAATGACTAAAAAATCTACGTTTTCTCAATTTACTCATTAGGTATTTGTACTTAGAGCATAAGTGTCGTGTGTTGTGTAATTTTACAGTGTGTCATTATGGAGAGAATATTATAATTGAAGGTTTGTGACTATTGCAAGGATACTACTAAGCTTTACGTGGAGTTGTACCCATGGTACTATATGCCATCCAGTCTCCACAAATTGCTTATACACGGGCCAGCTTTAGAGCAAAATTTGAATTGTCGATTGTCCCAATCGGGTTTTTATCTGAAGAGGCTTTGGAGGCTACATACAATGATTTAGGTATCTATTGAGAAAGTCATTTAGGTTGAATTGCGGATTTCCCATAATAATTCACACCTGAGTAAGACTAATATATTACCTGATGGACTTTTTACCCGGTACCTAATGACTTACCTACTGGATTTTTGGAAATAGGCTGCTTGGTCGAAAATTTGTCTATTTCGAAAAAAATTCAAAAATCTTTTAGGTACTTTTTGAGCCACGCGCACTCGCATTACACACAAAATTACGTTTAGCGGGAATAAGAAACATAAAAAAATTAATAAAAAATATAAAATTATTAAATTGAACACCCTCTATATGGTGGATGCATGAAACGTGGTGTATTTTGGCTAGTAGTGTGCGTTTGGCGTGCCAAGTTTTGAGTGGATATTGAAGCTGTGTACGTGTAGATTACGATAAAAGAAACCGCATTCCGAAAACGTAGAGTAATATGAAGTTATAGCCATTTGAATATTCGTTTTCATACAAAATGAGAAAAAAAATTAACGTTTTCTCAATTTACTCATTAGGTATTGCACTTAGAGCATAAGTGTCGTGAATGACTGTTGCAGAGAATAAATACTTGAACACGATAGCATCAAAAAATTAACACATTTTAAGTCCACCACGCTTCATATGTTCGTTCTACTGAGAGGCAGTAAATAGGTAGGTAGTAGAATGTTAAAATTATACGAACGCCGAGGGAGTCGAACGGCTGAAGAACCCACGGCAAACCGGTGTTTTTAAAAACACTGTTTTTATTCTAGCGTGGCGCTCTTTCGCTCCTACTGAGCAAGACGATGATGATGCTCAGACAACCGAGCATGTTTTTGTAGGTATTTAGGTGTTTTGAAAAATATTTGTATGGCATATAAAAATATTTTCTTGTGATGCACTGCGCAATAACGTTACGTTTTGTGTCATATTCATTTTTCTCTTCAGACTGATCAAAGTTTCATTTAGGTATATGGTGGCCACACCGAGAGTATTTATCCTTGCACAAACTTATACAGCCCATCAGGGGGGGGACAGTTGTCAAACACTGTCTAGTGGCAAATGATATAGCGCCATCTATTTTTTGCGACTGTAAATTATCAGTCACGAAAACTACTGTTTTAGTTTTTTAGACAATAAGAGATGCCAGCACTAATGAATTAATTCGAAACTGTACTGGCTGGGCGAGGAACCTACCTATATATAGTATACCACTGCCGTAGGTGGAGAATTAGATAACTAACACTTTTTGCGAAATCGACTTTATTGCTTTTTCGTAGAGTCTAGAACAGACTGCATCTTTTGTTCTGACTCACGTGATGATAACTCTATCTGTCACAGTAAAACACCAATTTTTATTAAGAATTGCAGAAATGCATACTATGATTTAGTCACAAAAAATATTGAGGTAGAAATGGACAACTGACAAAAATCGATCAAAACGCGTATTTGACATCGACAAAACTGCATAAAGTCAGTTGTTCTCTTCTCCCTCCACACAATAGTTGGATGAGGTAAAATATGTAGCGTTAAAAATGAACAAGTGCTTTGGCAAATTTACTCGGATACCTGTTCAGGTCAAAATAGAAACCAGTTCATGGCCGCATACTTTTTTTTTGTTGACGGGGAGGAAATCTGCAAACAGACACCCTACCGCACCGAGGGATGCGATAGGGTAGTGTGAGGTTGACGGACTCGTCGACTCACTAAAACCACCCCGGTGACCAGCCTCAATGCATGTCAAGGGGCTCCGACGACTCTAGAAGAACATTTCGATGCCCCTCTCGCATAATGCTAAAAAGATCGTCCCGGAAACGACATCCATTGCCGCCCCCAGCACTCGTGGTGCTACGGCTGCACATGCCACGATGTGCCAGCCGCCCTCCCGGGGTCCGCTACTGACCAGCCGGAGCCCTCGCTCCAACCACCCTCAGACCCGAAAGGCCCCCTGTTTGGAAGGGGGTACCACTCTCACCTCTCATGGGGCAGGCAGCGCGAGGTGGCCGTTGCCAACACCCCACCGCTGCCTTCTCCAAACAGGATCGGCCCTCTCGCGATCTCGCTTGGCGGCCTCTTTCCGAACCAAAACGGCCTCACAAAAATAGGCCATGGCCTTCCAAGCCACCTCTTCTACCAGCATAGCTTCTACTACGCTTACAGTCCGATCCTGTTTACCAGAATTCCGCGGTCAACGCTCCACGCTGAGCACTGCTCTAGCGTGTGCTGCGCGGAATCCCGATCCCACCCACAATGGCGGCATTGTGGTATCGGTTCGCGTCCGATCCTACTCAGGTACTCACTGAAACATCAGTGCCATTGGAAAAGAAAAAAGATTTACAGATGTCTTCGCAATCATTGACTGGAAAGGCATTAGGCATCGAACCCGCTCCACCAGACACAACAAAATACACGCCCGTATAATGTCACTGAATTGTCGTTCAGTGACATAATAGATGTCAAGACGCTAGCGTCAAAAATTATGATCACTAAAAGGAAGCACGGAATTTGAATACCTATATTTCTTGGAAGGAAGCGTATGTACTGATGACAGTAGTCAATCGGTTTAGATAAAATGTCTACGCTTCGATAAAGAGTTGCCAGGTATTGTACAAATTAGGTACGATTACGCAGGATCGTACTTAAGCCTGGACACTCAAAGTACTAAGAGGGGTAGGCAGACTAGGAGCAGGCCATCAGTAGCAGACACAACAGAAAATCTATCAACAATTAGGTTGGAGAAGGCTTATAAGCTAGAACTCCCACTAACGAAGGATAAGAAGAAGGACCTCCTCAACCTACGAAAAATAAAATTTTACCGGAGGAGCTACACGCATGGTATTAAAGCCTACCGTCAACCGATGAAGTCATAGCTAATGATTCTGAGTCAGATGATTAAGTAGTAATGTGTAACAACTTTTATAGGCCGTAAATGAAAGTTTAAAGTTTTTTTTTAGTTTTGGTTAGAGGTGCCTATTTTTGTTGCAATTTTGTTGATTTTAATGTTCGTTTTCATCTTTTGATTATATTTTACGTCAAACCAAAGTTTTGTGTTTTATGAAAAGTCCTCAAACCGATACAATTTAATGGTTTCACTAAACTCCAAATAACTTCTATGCCTGGTTAAAACCAACTAATTGATAAACGTAATTTATTTAGGAAGAGAAACAATTAAATAACCGCACTTATCTAGAGAGATTTTAACCTCAAGGTAATTTCTTGAAGTGAAAGAACTGAATAACTAACATGGTAAAGTAGATAACTATACCTTACTTCTAAAACCTCAGCGAGGTAAAAAAAGATAACTTACTTCTGAGCTATTATCACCTAAATTAAAAGAGTTAGGATCCCCAACCAAGTCTTATAAGGTCATCTTATAGTGGTTGTAAAACATATCAAAACGCCGACAGTAAATTTTGTACTATGAAAAATGTTATCGTAGTTTTTGTCGAAAAAAAACACTAAATCGTCGTTTTCTCGCGATTTTGGTTTTGTTAGTTATCTAATTCTCCACCTACAGCAGCGATACCTATAGGTAGGTATACTACAAGTTTCAGGTTACAAAAACTAGATGGCGCTTCGAAATTAGTTGGCATTAAAAACTGAAAGAGGGCTCTCTTTTTCCACATACTTATTTTACTCTTTGCAGCCCATCATTGCAACAATTCTCGCATTATGATATTTTCTAGTGCATCACAAGCAAGGAATACTTAGATAGGTACCTATCTCTCTGACGAGAGATCACGACAAAAACACGATTGGTGACATTTTACCCGATAGAAAAAACATCTTCAACTAGGTATAATATACATACCTACAGACGGTAAGTAGGTAGGTATGTATGAATTTTAAAAGTATAGGTTTTAAGTTTTTAGGTATGGTAACCTACCTACGGAAAGTTAATAAAATCGGCAAAATCGTGAATCCTGGCCTTACCTATTACCTATATCTTTATTTTGGGTTATGAATGCCTAAGTTAGTACATTCTAAAATAGGTAGGTAGGTTCGTAAAATAACTACCAAAATATCCTACAAATAGGTATTATAAACGAGAAAGTTTGTAGGTAGGTAGGTATGGATGGATGGATGGATGGATGTTTGTTACTCTTTCACGCCGGAACGGCCGAATGGATCTGGATGAAACTTGGCAGAGAGATAGGTATAGTAGGTATTATAGTCTGGAATAACACCTAAGCTACTTTTTATCCCGTGGGAATGCCGGGATTTAAATCTGTGCAGCTGAAACCGCGGGGTGCAACTAGTACTGTATATGTAGGTACCTAGGTACCTAGCCAGGACCTGTGCTAGTTGTGCTACCTTCATTTAAATTAATAAGTAATTTAATGTGATTTTAATTTAAGTAAACAACACGCTATCCTTATCATAAGTTTACATTACAATGTACCTACCTAGTTAGATAGCTAGAAGCTTTACAAAATCCCAAACCAAATTGACAATGGGTATTTACCTGATGTAGTAGGTACCTTATGTAGGTATTCTAGGTACCTACCTATAAATTGTAATTTTATTTTCTGAGGAAATTACGAAAGTAGGTACCTACCGAGGTACACCTAATTAAGTGGTTTATTACATGACTGTAGGTACCTATAGGACAGGTACATTCATCAATATTTATTCAGTAAATGTAGGTACCTACTATGTAAGAAGGTTGGTACAACTTTTTCGGGTCGTTAGTCATCTCGCGGGTCATAAACTCGCTTGAATCCGCGAGATGGCACATTCCATTTTTACCTAGGTATTTTTGTTGTCATCAACTCGCAGACCCATAAAAGTACCTACAGTCATTACAAAAATGAATTTTTAGACAAGACAATTTACTAAACTAAATTCTTGATTTATAGTGATATTGTTGATATTTTTTATGAAAATTTGCATCATCATATTATTGTATCTCAAAAAGTATATTTCCTTTCATTTTAAACTCAAATAATATTGTACTAAAAGTAGGTAAATTCAAAGTAAGTAACTTTTGTAGATGACTGTACGTCTGAATACTTACGTCAGATAATGAAAAAAAAAAGTACCTAATTGACATAATATAATAGTAAAAAACTTAGTTACATACCATAGTCGATGTTTGGTTGAACACTCGGTATTTTTAAATATTCGATGAAATTTGCGACAGCTGAGTTACTTTCATATAATTTAGATGCCATTTCGTCCGCTATGTAGGTATGTACCGTTGCCCAATGAGTTGTGTTGAACTCGCGCTGCGCTGCGCTGCGCGTGAGTGTGATGCGATGCGCCTCTGGCTGGCTGGCTTCTTCTTCTTCGTTTTTTTATATGGCTCCTGTCTATAGACAATCTTGCCAGTGTCAAGTGATAGAGATTATATGCTCTTTGTTATGTTTCTAGTCACGTCAGTCGAAAGTCGAGTCAGTCAATTGTTTTGAAGAAAATGGTGGCGGTTTCTTCAAAACATTTGAAACATTTTCGGTCAAATCACGATATCACATATTACACTTTCATTTCAAATGCTTACACTTTGTGCTAAGACCACAAGTAATGTTGGTTAAAATACCACCAAAATTACACAACACAACTCAAAATAACACTAGAAAAACAATTAAAATGAAAATGCTATGTTGCTTCGATAGATGACAGAAAACCTCTCGGCTGGCTGGCTGATGAAAGCTATCCATAATCGTCAGTGACAGTCAGTGACAGTGACGTCAGGGCCAGACATCATTAAACCAAGGTACCTATTCAAATTCCTTGCACTAAACGCCTAATAAAATCCTCCAACATCACTGTCACTGACGAGTGCGGATCAGTGCTGCCAATGCTACGGCAATTGCCGTGTTCTACAGCTTTCAGGCCGAAGAATCACGAAATTCACGGCCTACGGCCGCATCCTTGTGGCCGTAGCAGATTCTACGGCTTTTTGCAAATTCTACGGTGGTTAATAAATTCACGGGTTGTTATGTACGAAGAGTTACTCCGATGCACGATATTTGACCATAGTGCCGCCGCGCCGTCCCACGCACCCACCCAAATATTGTTTGACAGGAGGGAATTCGAGAGGAAAGAGTCGAAAAGTAACAACAGCAAAAATGATTGCGGAGAATCCACCACCTAACCCTCAATGTACAAATTAAAGATTTGAAGGTTTTAAAAAAATATTTGTATAATTTTTTAAACAAATAGAGATAATTTGAAAACATTACCCAAATGGCACTGTTTTAAGGTTTTTTAATGTTAAAAACGTTTTAATTAATGTTTGAAACATTAAAAACTTCCATTTTTTTAAGCAGTGCTACGGCCCACCGTTATTTTTTTCCTTATAAACACGGCTTTTTCACCTCATGTACACGGCCGCTTAAAAATTTTCATTGGCAACTCTGGTGCGGATAGGTCGTAGGTATGTACTGTCTGTGGAAAAAACGAACTTTTTCCCCGCGTTCCGAAATACGCCATAATCGATTTGAGCGCTCTCAAACCCGTACCGAATTAGCGTGAGCGCGATAACGATGGACCATGAATGAAACGTCATAGATGACGTCATGACATGCGCCATCTTGCGATTACGCCGACCATGCCATATTCTAATATCACTGTGATGGCGCATCCACACATGCCGCCGGCTTTGCCGCCGGCTTTCAGACCGCCCTGCCGCTGAATTTGCCGCCGGATTTACCGGCGGCCAGCAGATGCGGTTGCGATTTTCGCAGTAGTGTTGTCCATATGCCTTGGGTTCCACAATAGTTCATTTTCTTGATACTTTTCTATTAATAAAAGTACTGCACTATCATCCCAGTTAAATTCTGTCATTTCGTTATTTATATGAAATGATGTTATATATGAATACGACGACACTAACACTCCGTATCGAAGCCGCAAGCAAACTGCCGCCGGCAACGAAAGCCACGCGTGCCGCAGGTAAAAGATGCATGTGCCGGTGGCATGGCCGGCGTCTTGGCCGCCGGGTTGGCCGCCGGCCGTGACGATGGGCATGTGTGGATGCGCCATGAGAGCTGTCAAAAATGACAGTTGTGCATTTGTGTTTTGTTGTGATTTGTGATGAGGTTGCATGTTTTCAGTCACATTATAGTCTTAATAGGGTGTAATAATTATATTCTGCGATCATAAAATAACAAATCCAGAAAATATCCAAGCAGTCCCAGTTTGTTATACAAGGTTTTAGGTTATGATTCCTAGGATATTTCTGTGAGTGCGTCTACGAGCGTTCCGAATTGATGACAGCTCAGGAGCCTTATTCACTATGACCATTTGCACTGCGATCACAGCTAAGACAAGGCACCGGTGTCATACGGTCAGGGCAAAGTATCTCCTATGTCATAAAGAATAAAGCCCAACATCAAGTTTTGACGTTTCACGGTTTGGGGCAAGGAATCTCCTATTGTCATAGTGCATAATGCCCCTGAGCTGTCTGTCACAATCGTAATATCTAATTCGGAACGCCTGTGAGACGATGTGAGTGCTGTGAGCGATAATATCCAATTCGGAATGCGGCCTTTGTCTTGTGGTGTGGTGTGGATTAAATTATAAAACTTTTGTGGTTGTCATCAAAATGAATAACGACTATTACAAAGTTACTTCACAACTGGACGCGAGAGAAATACTTCGATACCTAAATAACCTAGGAATACACAACATAAGTGGCGAAGTTCTAAAATACTTTATCGCAGGTGGCTTCTGTTCATATTTTATGTTCTGCGAAGTTCTGCAATTGTAGTAGATTTAATCATATCGTACATAAGTAGGTACGATATGATTACTACGTACTGCCAAAACGTATACGTACCAGATTGTGCTTAAAATTGTTTAAACTACCTAATTTACTAATAAGTACATTATATTATAATTTCCATTGTTCCAGATCTCAAAAAATTTATAAAGTATGACCTGGAGAAACGAGAACGTACTTCACACGCTAATGAGAGAGAAGAAAGGCCAGGCTTGGAAAGGCTGCATAGAGCGAGTACATTTTGTTCAAGAACCAGATCCAAACTCAACGATGGAGCCATCATGAGCTGTACTAGAGAGTGTCTAAAAACACCTAGAGTTCTTGCTGTTAGAAATTTTCAATCAGTACCTAATTTAGTACTAAATGATGGAAACAAGCAGTTAAGGCGTGCTTGCTCATGTGTTCGAGTCGAAAAAAAACTTGAAAGCAGAGCAGAGTCGGCTAAAGAGAGAACTACTACTATTTCTAGCAATAATTGTAAGTTTCAAAGTCAGTTGTTCCTGTAACTGTCTTTGTTGGCAACAACAAATACCTAATTGTTATTTTATTACCTACTAGTTGCACCCTGCGGTTTCACCTGCACAGTTTCGAATACCAGTATTCCTATGGGATAAAAAGTAGCCTATGTGCTATTTCAGACGATAATCTATCTCTCTGCCTAGTTTTATTCAGATCCGTTCAGCCATTCCAGCATGAAAGCGTAACAAACATCCATCCATCCAACCATACTTACAAACTTTCACATTTATGATAGTAGTAACACTAGCTGCACCTACTACTGCCTTTCCTAGTGGCTTGTTCCTTGCATCTCTACAATATATCCCAGGAACCATACATGTTACCAGGATAAAAAGTAGCATTATATGCTATTATTCCAGACTATAATCTATCTGTGCCAAGACTTAAGATTCGTTTAGCTATTCTGGTGTGGTTGAGTAACAAACATCCATTCAAACTTTAACATTTAAGTGTATAATAATTAGTTGTACATTTTCATACTTGTTTACATTTCTATTTATGGATTCCAGTAATCAGGGTGGTCAAGCAGCCAGTTATAAAGAAAAACGACCCAGTGTCTCTATACCACTACTACATGTCACTCTGGGCTAAATACAAGCCTAACGTACCAGGTGAAAATGACTGGTCTGACCTAAGATGGAGTGTTCGCCAGAAAATGGCAGGCTGTGCTGTTAAACAGACAAGCAGTAAAGTAAGTTCAATGATTTAAATAAGTATAACATTCTAAAATTACTATATTACAGAAATTAAACTCATAGCATCTTTGAACTTAGAAATTGGATTTTTTTGTTGAATCTTGTGCGATTAAAAAATAAATTTCTAAAACTCCTGTAACTGTTGGAGTCTGACAGACATAAAAGAATAGTTTTGGAAATTTATTTTTAACAGGGTGCAGCAGGGGTTATAAATATAACTAAATATATAATCTAAATTAACTATAGGTAGGTAGGTACCTATGTATATGTTTAAAAAAATTATGTAGAGTATACCCAAATGACGACCTCAGTGGCACAGCTGACGAGAGTCCGCCTGTGATGCAAGAGGTTGCAGGTTCGATTCTCACTTCGGAACAAATTTGTGTATGATTTGCAGTTTGTTCTGGGTGTTTTCTATGTACCTATGGTAAAAAAATATTTAAGTATATTATAATGTATAATATACATCAGTTATCACCCATAAAACAAGCTTTGAGTAGCTTACTTTGGGGCTAGATAGTGCTGTGTGGATTGTCCAGCATTATTTATTTATAAATAAAAAATATTTTGGCTTAAGTATATCATATCATTTCATTAGCAAATTTCAGCTAGCTTTTTGTATAAACAATCTTAGGATAATATTATCAATGTTCATCACAACTGTTTGCCCTTAGTGAGAATTGAAAAACCCACAACCTTAATAAAATAATTCAATATTTTTTTAATTGTTTTGTTTCAGGCATTAGACATTCAATCACAATACAAAGTTGGGAGGATATCAAAGTACAAACTATGATTTCAAAAAAATTGTTTCATTGCAAACATGATATTTCTGATAAGGGCTATGCGGTCTAACTTCCCTTTGGGGAGACAAGAAGATCTTGCTAGTGATCTTGGCTTTAAAACAAAAAACAAAACAAGGAAAGAAGACGAAATACAAATATTTTCTATATAAAAGTTTAATGACTTTTGTGTATATTGGCTATGTATTTTTATTAATAAAACATAGTGTACATACCCGATATCTATTTATTTTTATTAATCTAAGCAATACTTTATTGAAATGACACTCACTGTGACAGGGCTTATTTAAATCAAAATTGTTTTGTGTTGTATCTATTTGAATGGTAAAATAATATTTAGACTTGATCCAATTTGAACTGTGCTTCTTTATCTGTAGTGATAGAATGAAGGTGTGTCAAAAGTCTTTCTTCTATTTTCTCTGCTGCTGCTTGAGTGAGTACTAGTGTATCATGTTTCAACATGGAGTATACATTGAGACCATAGACAGGCATAATGTTTACATGCTGCAGGCTGTCCGAGGCAGCAATTATGTTTCTGGGAGCATAATCAGTACTGAAACAACATTAGAACAATTAATTTCTGTTTTTTTTTTATTTTAAAAATATGATGTTATTTTCAGCCATAAGACTAGTATACTTACTCATCCACAATGAGAACTGAAGGGCCCCAATTCCTCTGGTCAATTAGCTCGCTCAAGTAATCTGGTTCATCAGTGGGCAGTTCCAGATCTTTCACTATATGTAAATCATCTTGAGCTAGTTTAGCTGATAATGTTGTTGTCAGTCCAAATATTCGTAAATGAAAGGGAAGCATGAAGAAATGAGTTTTCCCTGATCGAGGACCATGAGCGATGCCACCTCCTCGGAACAAAGGGGAGCGTATAGAACCATGGCGAGCGCGGCCCAGTCCTTTCTGAGGCCAGGGTTTCTTCCCACCGCCACGCACTTCAGCCCTAGTCTTCGTGTGGGCCCAAGATACCCACCGGTACTTTTTCTGCCATATAACGTTACGATGGATTATGTCAAGCCTAGGAGAGACAGCATACACCTGTGGATGCAACTCAAACAGTCCTAGTTTTTTCTCCTCTATCGTATCCAAATTCTCTATCCACACTTCTCGAGGCTTAGTGTAGAGTGGTGTGAATTTCCATTCTTTTTTTATTACTTCGAGTTTCTGAGCAGGTTCAACTGAATTCGAGGTTATGCTTGAAGAAAACACTCTGATCTGCGGTCTTGCTGTTATGTGAAGTCTCTTGATAGCGTTCAGTAGAGCGGACGACATTTTTGAATCAATGATTTTGCTTCTTCATTTACCTACAGTACATAACACTACAAATTTGAATCTAGGTATTCTAGGTACATTACTTTCAACAACAAACAGCTGCTTTCTACTTGCTCTCTAGATCTAGCTAGAATTCTAGAGATGAATGATTACGATTAGTAGACAAGACAGTGCGTGTTTTTGATTCTGTTGTTGCCTAATCTGACAGCTTTAAAATTATAGCCATCCTTGTCGTTTCGGTTTTTTTGAAAGAGACGGCAATATTAGTGGTGCTGTCAAATTAGGTTAAAAAAAATAAACAAACGAATTGACACGTACCCGTACCTACTTGACTGTCTGTAGCTAAAATAATGACACCTGCCTGCCACAGCCTGTCTGTCATGTCGACAAACAAATCTTGTCATGCCAGTGTCAAGTGATTTTTTTTTTACTTTAATTAAAGGGCTTTGTCGCTGGGCGACAAAAGGAAGCTTGTTTTAAAGAAAATGGTACGTATACCAAGGAATTTGAATGTACATACTAGGTAAAAAAAAGTTTCTGTGTAGGTAAACAGAATATAAAACTTATACGTACATTGTTACCCCAGGGGTGAAAGTTACTAAATTAGGCCTGAGACGAGGTTAACTCCAATAGGTAAGTAGAGTTTTTACTATAAGCCCCAGATACCCTCCCCCAAAATGAGGGTAGATGGAAACCTTTAGTTTCGAAAAAGAAAAAACTAAGTTCGTTATAGTAGGTATAAAAAATATGCAAAATGTGGGAAAGTGAAGGAGGGGAGGGAAGTTCCCCCTGAAGGCAGATTCTCGAGGACATGTGTAGTTTATAAGTTATTATTCATTTATTTGTAAAATTAAAAACCTCACTTTTTTTCTGTGCACGGTGTCGGTTTTGCGACTCATTTCAAACCTAAACTATTGCAGCCTTATTATAAACAAATTAAACCTGGGTTTAAACCTAGCTCAAGTCACGTTTTCTTATTATAAACAACTTAAACCTGGTTTATCTCATAAACTTAGGATCATCTCAGGTTTATCATTTTCGTATTACAAAAGACACTTTAGTCGAAGACTACATAGTACCTGAGATAGTCCATGATTTTTTTTTAATATTCGCTCCTTGGAGCAGGCTATAGTTTTAAACCATACCGCCTAGTCTTAACGTAAATTTTTTTTTTACTTAAGTTAGTTTGTTTAGTGTATTTCTTGCGTAAATTAAATCTCTTTTTAATGTAATCATATCAGTTACAGATACACATCTGAATGAAAACATACCAATAGCTGGTACACATCTGACTGTTTTTTTTTGACATATTAGATAGTCCATGATTCATCATCACAGAACATAATCATTCAACAAATATCCACAGACTATAACAAATTATGGCAATCAATCGTTCATTCATTTTGGAATCACCAACTCATCTGAGCCGGTCTGAAGTGAGCCGCTTGTGCATAAATGGCCAATAGTGAATCGAGAATTCTCTAAACGGCTAATTTCAGACCGGCTTAGATAAGTTGGTATAACTGTACTCTCTTGCCGCAGGCTAAAGTCATATGCGCATACTACCTCGTCTTACGTTGTAGTTTTAAGAAAGAAGTCTATCGAATGACGGACAGACAGTGCTTTGTCCCCGGCAACCAAGGTCCTCTCGCTTGCTCGTGGCTCGAATCACTCAAAAAAAATCTGAAAGCAGATAACTTCGCTGTGATTATCGAAGCTTTGAATCAAATAAATTACGCAAACTGCAACGACACAAACAAATAAACAAGTGAAACAAGCTGGCTGTCGTCTTGATATTTACTTCTACATACTTTTTTTTTATAATATATCATCTAAAGTAAAGAAAATGTAGCATCGGGATTTTGTGCTTTAACTTATCATAAGTACATACCTACTCAAGAAAAAATATGTCCAACGAAAGACGAGGTAGTATGTACATGATCATGACTAGCTTGCGGCAAGAGGACCAGTCAGTCTTTCAAAATATATTAAGGCCGAAGTTGTTTAAAAAAATACCAATTTTATAACTAGATGGCGCTAGTAAAAGTGTCCGAAAGGTAGATCGCGCTAGTGATGCGTTTTCACAATCAAATTTAATTCAAATTTAGATCGGAGTCTATAGTTTGAAATGTATGTTGGATAATGCAGTGCTACAAGTTGTTTTATTGAATAAACTTATGTGGGAGACCAAATAAAATTTGGCAAAATGAGATTTTTATTAGTTAGACCATACTTAAACTAGGGGTCGTTCGGGTTTATCTTTAAACCGTGGTTTAGGGGATAAACTCCGTTTTATAATAAGGTCTGGTCTAAGTCTTTGATTTTTCTATAGAGCAGGGACCAACTTCGGTATCAAAGTTAGACCACGGACCAGTTAGTCCTGGCTTAAGCCTAGTCTAACTCACATTTTTATAATAAGACGGTTGAAGTTGAGGTGCCCCGTGTTTTACCCTGCAATGCCAATGGCTCAGCCAGAACTCTGAACTCTCGCGGGGTCGCCCCTGAGCGTCGCTTCTCCCGCTCAGCAGCGCTCCTAGCTGATCTCACATTTTAGAAAGAAAGAAAAAACATTTATACTACACCTGCTTCGAAAGTAGTACTTTGATACTTTATCAAATTTACGGTAGAAAGTACGTCATTGCATATCGAACAAATATGCGGGGAGAAAACGCATCTGAGCGGGAGAGAAAAGTGTATGAAAATCCATTTCTTACGTGGTTTTTCTTTTTTAATTTTGGGTAAGACTATGCGCCGGTAACCTAAATATCAAAAGCCAAAAAGTTTTTACAGTGAGTTTTTATCTCCAAGTTCGCAAAATGACACTGGCCACTAGCTGTGTGTTGGATGGTGTCGGGCTGGCAGTGCGACCCTGCGGCGGCAGGATAAACAATTTGAAAAAAGAACATGTGAAAATTGCAGACGCCATTGGCGTCATTTTCAATTTGTGTGTTGTTTGAGGATTCAGTTTTAGTTTTTTATTTTCCTCTTAGGTGTAGTATAAAGCACTATGTATCACTCGAGAGAAAGTGCGATTCCCGATCTCGGGTGTTTTAAAACCCTCGCCTACGGCTCGGGCTTCAAACGACACCCTCGACGGTAATCGGTCACTTTCTCCTCTCGGTGAACAATGTACTATTATACTACACCTGCTTGGAAAGTACCTTGATACTTTATCAAATTTACGGTAGAAAGTACGTCATTGCATATCGAAGAAATATGCGGGGAGAAAACGCATCTGAGCGGGAGAGAAAAGTGTATGCAAATCCATTTCTTACGTGGATTTTCTTTTTTAATTTTGGGTAAGACTATGCGCCGGTAACCTAAATATCAAAAGCCAAAAAGTTTTATAGTGAGTTTTTATCTCCAAGTTCGCAAAATGACACTGGCCACTAGCTGTGTGTTGGATGGTGTCGGGCTGGCAGTGCGACCCTGCGGCGGCAGGATAAACAATTTGAAAAAAGAACATGTGAAAATTGCAGACGCCATTGGCGCCATTTTCAATTTGTGTGTTGTTTGAGGATTCAGTTTTAGTTTTTTATTTTCCTCGTAGGTGTAGTATAAAGCACTATGTATCACTCGAGAGAAAGTACGATTCCCGGTCTCGGGTGTTTTAAAGCCCTCGCCTACGGCTCGGGCTTCAAACGACACCCTCGACGGTAATCGGTCACTTTCTCCTCTCGGTGAACAATGTACTATTACCTATATGTAGCGGACGGTAACAATACACGGGACATACAAACAATGAAAAACAAGTAGTAACATACGTAAAATAAAAAATAAACTAAAAAGTAAAACAAAAATGAAAAAAATTAACACAATAAAACAGATAATATTACAAAGAAATGAATGTCTCCCGGCACCAATTACACTTTAAAGAAACATAGCCCCTACTTACCTACCTAACCATACCGCTTCTACATTTACAAAATAATTTCGAAGGAGTCGATTTTTTTCGGCCTGCCATGTAACGATCTAATAAATATCTACAAATTACCACAGTAGGTAGGTACCTACTACAGCATGGGTACTCAATCTTTTTTTTCTGGGGGCCGCCGCGCCGTCTTGTTTCTTGTTGTTTTGCGACCACGAGCCACAGGCTTGCTATCGTTTACACACATATGCTTCTTGACAGCACAATATTTAAAATCAACAGTGACATCGGTAGAGTTGGCTTCACCAGGAGCTGCCTGAAGAAGTCCACTACCTTCCGGTGAAAATCCACGAGAACGAGAATGGAGGCCCACGCCTCTCATTTTCATATCTCGAACTCTGGTTAAGAGCTTTAGATATTCTTCAGTGAGAAGAAAGTTGATGAACCGAAAATTACCATCTAGACATTTGGCCGTTACTTACGGTTACTATTTTTAGCAATAGGTACCACAAAGCCAGCAAGCGGGCCGCAAACGGATGATTCAGTGACCCACTAGTTTCGAATGGCTGCACTAGAGTAATAGCTCGGATCGGAGCCATTTTCCTCTTTCGTTTATTGCGTGAATGTGCTCTGAGGAGCATTAATTACGGTCCGCCAGGCCTGTTCTTGTTCACTCACTAGATATGGCTATGTTGTACGTGGTACTTGCCTATCTATGGATTATACGCATCTGTAGCTACCTGTCAACTTACCTGCCTATTGTGGCAAGCTGGGGGCATACCTGTCTATTGTACCTACACCTACCAATCACTGTCTCACTCAACTCTATATAACTCTTTCAAGAAAAAACCGACTTCAAATTCACTGGAAAATACACTCATACTACTATTTAACTCAAAAACTTCCCTACCTTGCCCTACCCTGTACCTATATGATATCCTATTTTATTTCCCTAATTTGTATGTGTACGAATTAGCGTAGTCAATAATACCTGTTATGTATGTATATGACATCGTAGTGTAATGTTAAAAAAAAACACTTACTGTTGTAATTCACTCGCTGTCACATAAACGTAGGCTATATAGGTACATCCATCCAAAAGTGGTCTGGAAGAGATCATTCTCAGCGATAAGATCGTCTATTGTACTTCACTATAACTATTGAACATAACTTAGGTATGTGCCTTGTAACGTTACAATCTCCCTTGAAGAGGGAGATTGAACGTACAAGTTAATTTAGAAAATTACCTATCCTAAAGATTTTAAAAGGAAATGGCTCAAAGTGATTTATAAAATTTATTGAATAACCCGGAGTGAACCACGAGATGAAACGGAGAGATCTTGAGGCAGGTCCAGATCAGCGGACGTTTATGAGTGGAGAGAACGTCCTAGTCAGGTGCAGCGCTGGCGTTCCTTGGATCGGTATGCTGTCCTGAGCAGGTGCAGCGCTGGTGGCCAACCTGAAGAGGTGAACGTGTTTTAGGTTGAGGAGTACCCCGTGGGTAGGAGTTATTTTGAAGAGACAGGTCCCGGAGTAGTTTTCAAGTTTTAGAAGAGAGTAAGAGGCCGGTTGAGTCGATCTTCAAGATTCAGGGTCCTTCAGGGATTCCTCCTGTCCTGAATATTAGGAACTATTATTCCGTTCTTTATACTTTGGTATCTGCCGTTTGACTGATCTCGAATAGCTCGTTGTTCCGTTTATATTTGGTTACACACACGCAGAGAGGTGTGTGTGTGTGAGTAGTGTTCCGTCCATCAAATTTTGAAAAACGAATCTTGAGCTGCTAGTGGCCATGGTTTTAAAGAAGAGGTTTGATTAGTATTTTTGAAGAACCTTACCATTTTTGACATTTAAAACTAAAAGATATGCCAATGCAACTGACAGTGTCGCTATTGTCAAGAGAAAATTACAATGTTTTGATAAAATTTAGCTACTTAGAATAATAATTAATATAGCATCATTTATACTCCCAGGATCAGAAAATTATGCTCTATCGATTAGTGTTTGAATTGAAAATTAAGATTTATAAAGTTAAAATACGAAATTGAGCCGAAAATAACAAATGTGAGTAGGTAACTAAGATTAACAGGATCTTCCATCCTAGGCAGTATTTACAAAGTGTTAAGGTATTTACAGAGAAGTTTTAAGAAATAGAGAAGTTACAGTGAAATTAAAAAAAACATGAACATTACATTTCCCCCAAAACCCCTGAAAATTTTCGACTGAGGAAAATTTTGACTGTTAAAAATAAGACCTTGATCTATCATACAATCATCTTTCAAACTATCCACAAACGCTCACATCCTAACATACTGAGGGGTTATGGTTCACATTCAATGACGCATACTCCACAAGGAAATATTTAATGGAGATTATGTAGGCTTTTTTTTTTAGTTAGGTGTCATAACCCGCACCTTTTTGAAAACCCACTTAAATATATTTACAAGAATGTTAAACGCTTAAGAAAAACGCTAAAAAGCTCAAGATGTAGCTTTAAGAGTTTAAGAGTTTAAGCGTTTAAGAGTTTAAGATTTTAATAGTTTAAGCGTTTAAGCGTTTAAGCGTTTAAGAGTTTAAGAGTTTAAGAGTTTAAGAGTTTAAGAGTTTAAGAGTTTAAGAGTTTAAGAGTTTAAGAGTTTAAGAGTTTAAGAGTTTAAGAGTTTAAGAGTTTAAGAGTTTAAGAGTTTAAAAGTTAAAGAATATTTACAGTTCACAAAGGCTTGTTTAACGAGTTGTGTAACCGCTCGACATATAGGCTTATTTTACGAGTTATGCACCGCTCGACACAAAGGCTTATTTAACGAGTTGTGCACCGCTCAATTAGATAAAAATAATGAATCCTAACTATACCAACATGTTTTATTACTTGTGGAGTACTTACATTACTAATTAAAAAAAATGATAAGTATAAAGAAAGAAAATAATGAAATTTAAATTAAGTTTTAAAGTCCTTTACGTGCCATTTCCCTCTTAAACCGTTAGGATCTTCTAGTATGTAAACTAGGGGGGACAACTTTTCTACAATGATGTATTTAGGAGAGATATGACCTAATTTTGTCATTTGTTCTTTAAGAGAACACTTGTCAGATGGTATTTCAGACCTAATTGTCACTTCATATTGAAGTTCACCTTTATTTAAAAGCGAGTATTTTATTGGGATAGCCATTATAAGAATAAAGTTCAAGTCGAGGTATTTGAGACGAAGAAGAAGTTGTAATCTTATTTGTGTCGAAGTAGCTGTAAGAAAATGAAATATTAAAAATGAAACTAGTGAATTCCAAAGTTGTAGCCAAAGAATGATAAACTATAGCAGTTTTTTTTTAGAATTTAGAAGAGGGGGGGTTTGTAAGAGTTGGGCGCCAAACTGTAACGTTACAATCTCCCTTGAAGAGGGAGATTGAACGTACAAGTTAATTTAGAAAATTACCTATCCTAAAGATTTTAAAAGGAAATGGCTCAAAGTGATTTATAAAATTTATTGAATAACCCGGAGTGAACCACGAGATGAAACGGAGAGATCTTGAGGCAGGTCCAGATCAGCGGACGTTTATGAGTGGAGAGAACGTCCTAGTCAGGTGCAGCGCTGGCGTTCCTTGGATCGGTATGCTGTCCTGAGCAGGTGCAGCGCTGGTGGCCAACCTGAAGAGGTGAACGTGTTTTAGGTTGAGGAGTACCCCGTGGGTAGGAGTTATTTTGAAGAGACAGGTCCCGGAGTAGTTTTCAAGTTTTAGAAGAGAGTAAGAGGCCGGTTGAGTCGATCTTCAAGATTCAGGGTCCTTCAGGGATTCCTCCTGTCCTGAATATTAGGAACTATTATTCCGTTCTTTATACTTTGGTATCTGCCGTTTGACTGATCTCGAATAGCTCGTTGTTCCGTTTATATTTGGTTACACACACGCACAGAGGTGTGTGTGTGTGAGTAGTGTTCCGTCCATCAAATTTTGAAAAACGAATCTTGAGCTGCTAGTGGCCATGGTTTTAAAGAAGAGGTTTGATTAGTATTTTTGAAGAACCTTACCATTTTTGACATTTAAAACTAAAAGATATGCCAATGCAACTGACAGTGTCGCTATTGTCAAGAGAAAATTACAATGTTTTGATAAAATTTAGCTACTTAGAATAATAATTAATATAGCATCATTTATACTCCCAGGATCAGAAAATTATGCTCTATCGATTAGTGTTTGAATTGAAAATTAAGATTTATAAAGTTAAAATACGAAATTGAGCCGAAAATAACAAATGTGAGTAGGTAACTAAGATTAACAGGATCTTCCATCCTAGGCAGTATTTACAAAGTGTTAAGGTATTTACAGATAAGTTTTAAGAAATAGAGAAGTTACAGTGAAATTAAAAAAAACATGAACATTACATTCTGTCGTATGCGATAAAGTGTTTTATATATCTAATAGTTCTGTCATGAGATCATTATGTCTAAAAATTAGATAGGTTATTTAGGTCATATTACCTATGCAGTTACAATATAAGCAAGCGAATATTAGCAAGCGCAGGCAGAGCCGCGTGCAAAACTTATAAAGGTACCTACATTGTTAAACCACCCAATTTCAATTTCATCTCGCCGATTCACCTCGGAATTAGGTGCGATTTATTTCCATTCTTTGGTTGGTAGGCTTCACTGCGAGTGCGCGGTAGGTACTTACCTGATTTATCACTTCTCGCGAAAACTCTGACAGCTGTGTTAAACCAAAACGGGTTTATGCCATTCCTATTTGATTTTTACATTATTTTATACCTCATTTTAGTGATTTTAAGTTATTTGGAGGTTCATGAAGCTGAAACTTCAAAGAAAGTCGAAAAACCTAGTTAGATACTAGTATTACGTACTGATGTAGTTATAATTCGTAAGATAATAAAATATGAATCAGCAGTTTTCAGAGCTAGCCGTGTTTTTTTACTAACTCGTTTACCTACTAGATGATGATGACAAGTGTTGACAGGATTAATAATTTATCTACTATATTTTCATACATACATACATACATAAAATCACGCCTATTTCCCATCGGGGTAGGCAGAGACTACGAATTTCCACTTGCTACGATCCTGACATACCTCTTTCGCTTCATTCACTCTCATAACATTCTTCATACATGCTCGTCGGTTTAGGGTACTCTTGACCTAGGTACGTCCGCCAACCACGAACCTGCTGGATTGTCCCAGTAGGCGGAGAGGTGATACTCCGACGTGGCGCGTCCCCGGGTTGCGGATAGGGGGTCTCGGTTTGTCGATAGCTTCGAGTTGGAAGCTAGCGACAGACCGGCGCGGACAGAACACACTGGGGCGCCTATTTGCTTAGCAAAGGGCGCAGTGGAGGAAGTTGGGCAGAGGAAAGGAGTTCCCACTCTGTTTGACGTAGTGGTAGGCTCTGAGGGAACTGATGTCACTCGTTACCATCAGTCGAAGAGGTTATGGCGAACTGGTTAATACTAACACTATTGATCAGTCTGTCGGAGAGTTTTGCCGCCTCTTCATCCGGTATCCATGTTGTTGCTTCAACGACCCCTTTACATTGGCCTAAAGGGGTACGTCGCAGCAGCGTGGACCGAAGGGGACTTGCCTTAACTGGCCGGGCCCAGAGGAAGGAAAACCTTGAAATAAACAACCCGTGAGAAAACACGTTAAAACCTGCGGATACCAGGGGACCTCCGCAGTATATACCCTTCCCCGACCACAGGGGGCACTGGTCGGTGGCACCTCGGTGATGACTTCTTATTTCCCCCACACTCGTGGGATCTAATATGGAAATAAACAAAACTAATAAAAATCAAGATGTTGGCTGTTCTGGCCTTGCGGATAAAACTGCTAGCGCATTTGTGCATGATGGTGCCGAGATGGCGCAGGACGTGGCTCGTGTTTCGGCATGCAGCAACCGTTTCGCTCTTTTGGAGAGTGATTGTGAAGTGTTTGTAAAGACAAAACAACCGAGTGAGGCTGCCGGTAAATTTGTTAAAGGCCCTTCTCAAGGAAAGGGAAGAACTGACGTATTCATCCGAAGGGAGGATCGCGTCACCAATGAGGTTACATCCTGCTCGGATATAGAGTTTTCAGGCGATTCCACGTCTATGGTGGACAGGATTCGGAGCCGCCGAAAGCGTGTGTCTGGTCCGATTTTAGTGACCGGGTCTTTGGACTCGGACACAGAGACTGAAGGAACGCTGGTTGCTAAAGGGGGGTCAGCCAAAAGAGGCAAGGGCAGGACCCCTAAGGCTGGCCTTTCCAGGCAGGATTTTCTTAAGCCTGCCCCGGTGCCGCCGTTAGAAGATGTGTTAAAAAGTAGGCAGTATAGGAAGGGGTCGGCTGCTACAGTCGCCAGCCTTTCTGATACAGAAAGTAGATCTGATGTTGAAGACACGACGGCGTGCGACCTCAGTGGGCTTAATGCCCAAGAATTAAAGATACAGGCGTGCGAAAAGCTAGCCGGCATTTTGGAGGTTGCCAAAAAGTCTGGCAACCTCAAAGGACAGTTTGTCGGCCAGCTTAAAAAATCTGCATCGACACTTAAAGAGGTGGTTGAGGCTCTGGCAATCAGGAGCGAGGTGGAGGAGACGAGGCGGCTTCGAGCGGATAATAGCCGCCTTCGGCTCGAGGTCGATGCCTGTAAGGCTGAGGTGAAGGCGCTGCGTCGAGGCTTTTCAGAGGCCAAAACGCAAGCTGCTGCCGCTAAAACAGCCGCTGCTGCAGCTTCCTCCGAGACGCAAGCACCCTCCACGTCCATGCTGGGAGCTACTGAATTAGTGGAGGAGCTGAAGCGCTCCTTGACTACCACGTTTGGGCAAATGCTGAATGCCCGACTTGCGGGGATCGAGGACCGGCTTCTGCCTGCCCCAACGGTCCGTCCACCGCTCAGGGTGGACAACAGGAAGGAGGTGGACACGGTCCTGCCACAGAAGTCAGTGCCTGAACCAGCTCCCAATGCCGCTCCCGAAGCGCGCAAGCGGGCGGGCCGGGCTTCAAAGATTGCTGCCACACCAGAGGCAACAGCTGCGGGCCCCTCAAATGCTCCGGGGACCCAAAGCACCAGCGAGGCTACACCCTCCACAGCTCCTCAGGCGGATACCTGGGCAACGGTGACAGGGAAGGGGAAAGGCAATGGAAAGGGGAAGTCCTCAGTCCCATCTGCAGCTCCCGGAAATGCCTTCGCGGCTAGTGCCTCCACTACCGCCAAGAAGAAGACCAAGACGACAGCCTCTACGTCAAGGGCAGCGCTGAGATCCCCAAAATCCGCGGCTGTTGTCCTGTCGCTTAAGCCCGAAGCCGTGAGTAAGGGTGTCACATACCATGATATTCTTGAAGTAGCGCAGGAGAAGGTTAACATCCAAGAATTGGGGATTGACCAGATCCGATTCCGTCAGACGGCCACAGGAGCCAGAATGTTAAAAATCCCTGGTTCTCTAAACGGTGAGAAGGCAGATAGGCTTGCGGAAAAGCTCCGTGGGGTCCTGTCTGATGTGGCTCACATCGCCAGGCCCATTAAATCTGCGGATTTAAGAATCACGGGCTTAGACGATGCGGCCACTAGAGAGAAAGTGGTGGCAGCGGTTGCTGAGGCGGGTGGTTGCAATGCAGAGTTGATTAAGGCTGGCGAGATCCACCGTGACTGGGGTAGTACCGGCTCCACCCTTGTTTCCTGCCCAGTTTCGGCAGCCAGAGCGTTACTGGCAAAAGGCAGGCTTTTAGTAGGGTGGAGCTCAGTACGTGTGGTGGCGCTAGATGCACGTCCCATGCGCTGCTTCAGATGTATGGGGCTGGGACACACGCGCCCTCAGTGCCCTTCGTCGTCAGATAGAGGGGACCTGTGTTTCAGGTGTGGAGACACAGGACATCGGGCGGCCAGCTGTCGGAAGGCTGACCCACGCTGCGCAATCTGTGCGGAATCAGGTAGGCCTTCCGGGCACGTAATGGGGGGACGCAAATGTGCTCCCCCGAAGACGAAGGGAAAGGCCACTTTTGCCGCCCCAGGACCCGCAAACCGCGATGCTGGGAATGAGGAGGTTGTAATGTCGGATTGATATGGATCACATCCGACATCCCAACTTCCTCCAGACGAACTTAAACCACTGCGCCGGGGCTCAAGACCTGCTTATGCAGACCCTGGTGCAGTGGCAAATAGACGTAGCAGTTGCTGCGGAGCCATACTACGTTCCCCCTCACCCCTGCTGGGCTGGGGACCTGGATGGCTCGGTTGCTATTATTGCACGATCAGGTGATGGCCCTACCCTTTCAGTTATAGAAAGTGGGGTGGGGTACGTTGTGGCAAAGTGGAGGGAGTATATAGTGGTCGGTGTATACTTCTCCCCCAATAAAACCGCTGCGGAGCTAGAAGCCTTCGTGGACCTCTTGGCCGCAGTGGTAAGAAGACAGGCACCACGTCAGGTCTTCCTCCTGGGCGATTTGAATGCCAAGGCACGAGATTGGGGCAACCCCTCCACTAACTCTCGCGGGGAGATTGTAAGGGAGTGGGCGGTTGCCACAGGACTGACCCTGCTCAATAGAGGGTCTGTCCATACATGCGTCCGACATAACGGGGGGTCCGTGGTGGACGTTTCGTTCGCCACTCCGGCTGTTGCGGCATATGTAAGGGCCTGGAGAGTGTCAGAGGAGGAGACTCTCTCGGACCATAAATACATAAGGTTTGAGATCTCCACTTCCCAAGGAGGGGCTCGGCGTGTGGTACGGGCGGTTTTCCCACGCTGGGCTTTTTGTCGTCTTGACGCTGAACTGGCAAAAGAGGCGGCTTTGGTCCAATCGTGGTTGGCTGCCCCCATGCATCCGGATGTAGACGTAGCAGCTGGCCGCTTCCGCGAAGCGATAACGGGCGTGTGTGACACGGCCATGCCTAGATCCCGACGTCGCCCTGACCGCCGTGAAGTTTATTGGTGGTGTTCAGAGATAGCGGACCTAAGAACCACTTGTTCAGGAAAGCGTCGGTGTTACGCCCGATGCAGGAGGCGGCGTAACGGCCGGACCGACAACGAGCTGTCGGCTGTTGAGCAGCTGAGGGTAGGCTGCATAGTGAGTACCGTGATGCGAAGCGGGAACTGCACTTGGCCATCCGCCGGGCCAAGTCCCAGGCCTGGAGCGAGGCTCTGGAAAGCCTTGACAGGGATCCTTGGGGGCGTCCGTATAAGGCCGCCCGGAAAAAGTTCCGGGGACAGACGCCACCGGTCGCTGAGTCCCTGGAACCAGAGCTCCTGGACAGGGTGTTGGCGGGCTTATTCCCCGACAGCAGTCCACACTTCACTCCTCCGGTGATGGCTCCGTCCTCACCCGAGGAATTGGACTCGGATTCAATCCCACCTGTCTCTGAGGTGGAAATGGAAGTCGTGGTCGACCACTTGCGAGGCAAGAAGACTGCACCGGGTCCAGATGGGATCCCGGGGCGTGTCCTCAGGATTGCCTTAAAGGTAATGTCTGATCAGCTTCGGGAGCTGTTCAATGCGTGCCTCACATCGGGGCGGTTTCCGAAGCTATGGAAGGACGGCCGATTATGCCTATTACGGAAAGAGGGCCGAGCCGTCGACTCACCATCCGGATACAGGCCCATAGTCCTGTTGGATGATACGGGCAAACTGCTAGAGAGAGTAGTTGCCTTCCGTGTCATACGGCACTTGGAGGGGACTGGGCCTGGACTCTCGGAGGCTCAGTATGGGTTCAGAGCTAAGAGGTCCACAATAGACGCTCTGCTCTGGCTCAAAGATTGGACGCAGGACGCGGTCACACAAGGGCAAAAGGCGTTGGCAGTATCGCTCGATATAGCAAACGCCTTCAACAGTCTCCCGCACGAAACGATACAACAAGGGCTTCAATATCACAAAGTGCCCTTGTATCTTCGGAGACTGTTGGCTGACTACTTGCAGGATCGCGAGGTCCTGATTGAGGGGCGTGATGGCTTGAGACGCCGCCGCGTCTCCTGCGGGGTTCCACAGGGTTCCGTTCTGGGACCACTCCTGTGGAACATAGGCTACGACTGGGTGCTCCGTGGCACGCTTCCCGCGAGTATGCGGGTTGCCTGCTATGCGGATGACACCCTTGTCGTGGCTAAGGGAAGAGATCTCGGGGAAACGGTGCGGTTGACAACGGTGGGCACAACCATCGTAATGGAACGCATACGTGCCCTGGGACTAAAGGTCGCTCTTTCCAAGACCGAGGCCCTGTTGTTCCATGGGCCACGAGGAGGACCCCCTCCAGGAACGAGGGTCATACTAGACGGAGTTCCAGTCTTAGTCGGAAAGGAGATGAAATACCTGGGTCTAATCCTGGATGGGAGGTGGAAGTTTAGCGCCCACTTCGGTTGGCTGGCTCCACGAGTAATGGGAGCCGCTGCCGCCTTAGGAAGGTTGTTGCCCAACGTGGGTGGCCCGAGTGCCATTTGCCGCCGGCTTTACTCCGGAGTGATCCGTAGTATGGCCATGTACGGTGCACCGGTTTGGGTGGACGCCCTCAATCGTGATAACAAGACCTTGCTGCGACGGCCGCAGCGAGTTATCACGACGAGGGCGATACGCGGTTACCGGACGGTGTCCTGGACCGCAGGGTGCGTATTAGCCGGTGATCCCCCCTGGGAACTCCAAGCAGAGATACTCGCCGAAGTGTACCACTTCGTGACGGCGAGGAGATCCCAAGGAAACCCTCCAGCGTGGGATGAGGTAGCCGGCATACGGCTGCAAGCTAGGGCTGCCCTATTGCGGCGATGGACGGAGGACTTGGTTCCACCAGTCCCTGGGCAGTGGACGGTGGAAGCCATCCGCCCGGTCCTTGAAAAGTGGATCGGTCGGCCGTTTGGGTCACTGACTTTCCGACTGGTGCAGGTACTCTCCGGACACGGATGCTTCGGAAAGTACCTGCACAAGATAGCTAGACGTGAGGCCACTCCAGCCTGTCACGAATGTGGGGCGCTAGAGGACACGGCGCCGCACACGCTGGAGGTGTGTGCAGCCTGGGGCCCGCAGCGACATAACCTAGTAGCGATAGTGGGGCCGGATCTCTCTCTGCCGAGCGTAGTCAATGCCATGCTGGTGGACGAGAGATCGTGGCAGGCGGTAGTCTCCTTCTGCGAATCAGTTATGGCGCAGAAGCAGGCGGCGGAGCGAGTTAGGGAGGACGATGTCCAAGCTGACCTGCTCCGGCGTAGACGGACAGGAGGGAGGCGGAGGCGGTTCGCCCGCCTTCTCCCGCCTATGTAGTAGGGTCAACAGTGGAAGATCGGGGGAATTTCGCTGGCTAATGTGGCCCTAATGACTTTGAGAGGCCTTGGTGAGCAAGGTTGTGACGCAAATGGCCCGGTTTAATAAATACGGGCCCATCGCCGTGGCGAGATGGTGAATGCAAACGCGACCCCATCTCGCTACACCTTTTGGCGGAGGATGTCTCACAGGGGGGTTTTTAGTGGGTTCGAGCCCCACATACCCCCTTCCGTCACCCCCATGGCGGAAGGGAAATGCGAAGGCATTTTCCCCCTTCCAAAAAAAAAAAAAAAAAAAAAGGTACGTCCGCCAAGGTCTTCCCCTCCCAACATTCGCATTCACACTCGCCTGATGCACCTTTTTCGTCAAACTTCTTTCATCCTTTCACATCCACACAGCTGTGTCTTACAAAATAAAAAAACACAGGACTGGGACCCGTTGTATACTGGGACGGCTATGCATTCTATGTGGTCTCAGTTGACTGATTAATTTATGTTAGGTATTATTTTCCTCAAACAACTGGGACCACTCCATGGCAATAACAAAAAATAATTGTTTAGTCCGAATTTCTAGTGCACAGACAAAAAGTATTTGAAACAAGAAGCAAATGAAGTTGTACTTCTATCCTCAATCTTTGTAAAACCAAATTTAATGCAAATAAAAATTATAATGACTTAAAATTTGTACTTGAAACAAACGGGCTCTACGCCGCCCGCGCCCGTAGCGAGCATTTACGGTTGCAGCTACGTCGTAGATGCTCTACGCTTGTTTTATACGCTCTGTCTACGCTACAATTTTACATACTACTTGTAGCTGAGCGTAGGCCGTAGATTACCGATAGAAAACCGAGTGGTTTTATCAAAGCTATACTATTGTACAAGTAACGCGTAACAGTTATTCTCTATAGACAAGTTGAAGGTTGAAACTATAACGATATCCATGGTACGGTGGAGAATTGTTTGCATTTAATCTCCTCTCTTAGCAGAGCCACAAAAACGGCCAATCGAGCTCACTTCTAGTATGATCACAATTTGCACGGTGATTCCATTACAGTCTTTGCTGTCGACGAGTCGAGGGGTGGAAGATAAACAAAATTATTTAATATAAAATCTTTATGGGGAAAATAAACCACACGAGTAGTAGAGCTCTTTGTGAAAAGCTCGTCAGGGGAGGTACTACCACCTTGCCTATTTTTGCTGCCAAGTATAGTCGCATCACGTAAAAAGAACGCCGGAGGGAGGGGGAGGGGGTGTGATGGTGCGACTATTCTGTATGCGCATACACATCCTGCGGTTTTCCCTCGGAGTTACGACATGGGGTCCTTTAAAAGGCGGGTTTATCTCCTCTTAAAAGGCCGGCATCGGCAGCGCATCAGCAACGCCTCTGGTGTTGCAGGTGCTTATGGGCGACGGTGACCACTTTCCATCAGGTGGCCCGTATGCTCGTCTACCAGCTATGGCATAAAAAAAACATCCCCTCCACTGAGTTATCCAGCGTTCTTTTTAAATAACGCGACCTCTATTATAGTGTGCTGTGTTGCTATTTTCACTGTATGCCTCATGGACATCATAGGGCACGTTGCTATCGCGTGTGACTTGCGAGGTAAAACTTTGCCTATGTGATGGTTACCACTTAACATCAGCTAGGTCATCTGCTTTTTCCATAAGCAAGTATGGCATAAAAAATATAGAAATACATACATATGCACATGAATTATATTTGAATTTTCGTGCTTTCACTTTGCAGACACCTGTCTACTCTGCCACAGATAATATAAGACTGCAAAACAAGCGAAAGTTAACTTTGATATTTTGAATTAAGAATCGCACCAACGAAAATGAAATGATAAATGAAATAGCAACCACATTAAAAAAAGTGTTTACCCGACTTTACAATATCTCAAGCATCATTTAGAACGTTTTAAAACTAGATTTAAATCTAGTTTCCTAGAAGAATAGGTAACAAACTTACAATTATGGTGACAATCCAACTTAGTTTTTTTTTTAACTTAGTGCTCCTAAATAAATAGGCCGATTCAGTTGAAACTTGGTCACCATACTGTTTCAACTGAATCGGGTTTGCGTTTAGACCACGTTGTGATCTAAACGCAAACACGGTTTGGGGAAACTATCTCCTATGTCATAAAAAATAAAGACCAAGATCACGTTTTGATGTTAGACGTTTTGGGGCCAGGAATCTCATATGTGATAGAGAATAATGCCCCAGTACAGTAATCCACTGATCTGTATTATGTGGTACTAATAAAGACCAGTGACAGTAATCACATCACTTCCTCGTTTTATTGAACTAATAGGGAAGCTGTGGCACACCGTCCTTCAGAATGTTTGAGTTTCATTTCCGCTCTTATTTGCAAAGCAAAAAAACCATAGAAGTCATTTGGCGTCAATCAATATTCAGCTATGGTTTCGAGCGGTCCGGTAAAGTTGTTGTAGATTTTTCTGGGCCGAGGTACCTAGTACCTTTTAGCTATTGGCTAATTGTTCGTGTAGTGTATGTAAATATAGGTATTGTCTACATTTGAGAAAACTACTATGTCAATAGTACCTTCTTGAGAAACCAAATTACTAATTTATAGAATTTTAAGCATCAGTCTGAAAAAGTCTACGACTTCTTTTTTTTTGACAGCCTTCATAACTCAGTTGGTAGTCGCGCTGTTTTTGCCTCGTAGGATGACCTACGGTGGTGACCTACAAATGTTGGTGGTAAATGGTGGTAAACCCATGAGGGTTCGATTACCACCAACACTTGCGTGATGAAAATTGATGTTTGTTCTCTGAGTGTTATATAATATACTAGTAGCGCCCCGCGGTTTCACCCGCGTAGTTTTAAATCCCGGTATCCCCACGTGGTAAAAAGTAGCCTATGTGTTATTCCAGACTATAATCTACCTCTCTGCCAAGTTTCATCCAGATCCGTTCAGCCGTTCCGGCGTGAAAGAGTAACAAACATCCACCCATCCATCCATACTTACAAACTTTCGCGTTTTTACGAGTAATATTAGTAGGATATATTTATATTATAGATATGTTTTATCTCCTACCGGTTTTTTGGTAACCATCACCTATAACAAAACATTGCCTCGTAAGTTACGCACGATAGGAATGTGCCCTACGGGGCACTGCCCTGCGGTCATCAACTTGAGATATACTGATGTTAAGCCTCATGTGCCTGTAATTACACCGGCGACCACACTCATCAAACCGTAACACAGCAACGCTGCTTGGCGGCAGAAAAAGGCGTGGTGGTAGTACTTCACCGGACGAGCCCTTCACAAAGAGCTCTACTACTCTTAAAATAATAAAATATTATATGTACGTATTTACAAAAAAAAGTAAGTGAGTACCTAGTATATCAGCTATTTGGTTCCCTACCACAAGCTTTGGGACTTTTGAAATAAACTAGATACGGCTTATTATAAATAAAAATCTAGGTACAATTTTCACGTTCGTTTATTTCGTTCGAAGCGGATAGACAATATGACTATTAAAAGAGGGTGCGTTAGTATCGTCGGTAAACAGTTCCATGCTCTATTTTCATTGAATCGATTGTGGCTGCGGTGCATCTCCTGTTTCCCCTAGTATAGAAAGACTTACGGTCGCCACAGTGTGATGACTTGCAGAGTAAAACTATACTGTTTATAATTACTTTTTTATTCTTTATTGCACACAATTAGAAAATACAGTAAACTTAAATAAAAAACATGTACAAAGGCGAGCTAAAAAGAGTTCTCTTCCAGCAAGCCTTGAAGGATTGCTGGAATACTACTAATTACTTTTTTACTTTTAATTTCCTTTACAATGTTTTCTGTTTTGCCAGGGTAACACTCGCACAGTCATAAAATATAGTAGCTTCACTATTATGTTGTTTAGTAAAAAAGATCATAAAAAACAATATAAATCAAATCGGTAAGTTTTAAGCTCTATTTTTTTTATTAATTCTTCGTTGGCTTGGAACTGAATTGGCGTCTCTAGTAACTTAAATTATTCTAAATCGATTCGAACTGAGGTTTTGACTCAAATGCAGGTACGTGTCGTTTTGAAAACTCTACAATCGAGGATTCCTAATCCTAAATCCTCTTGTCTGTCGAGCACAATACCTTCGTTAATCAAAGCACAATACTTACTGCAAAACGTGCGAAGCATGATAATCGGATTTGGTATCGAAGTTTTCGCTTTGTCACATCCACCGAATGATTTGCTTAGAGCGGAACTGCCTTGGCAATCGATTGTTAATAAAGACCGAAATATTTTATACCTATGTAGGTACCTAGTTTTTGAATTGATATGAATAAATACGTACAATTTCTAATTTCTCCATCATAATATAATACAAATATAGGTAATATATTATATGTATATATAGGTATATTTTCCCATCTAAAAACAATTCTTCTTCTTCGTGTTACTTTCTTTCGAACCAATGTGGTGAAAGGATTTTAAGTGTGCCTCAAAGAGGATTCTTTCGAGCACTTGACATATGTTTTAGAATTTTCTAGGTTCTACGACATGCCGTTCCCTGACGATGTTTTCCTCCACTAACAATAATTTACACACACAATTCAAATAAGTAACTTGTAACTCTACATGACAAACTATGTTTGAAAAATGAGAATAAACGGCTTGATTGAACAGTTCATTCCTAAAGCAGCAGTTGTCCTTCTGAGTTTGTTGTTCTGTAGTAGGATGTTTGCCAAAGAGGAGATCACGCTGCGCTAGCCCCCGCGACAGGCCGGCGCCGACATTTGAACTCACTCCAACTTTCGGCCGGGCTCGGCGTATTCGCTTATGAATTCTTTCTGTTTTATGGCGGTTCATCGACCTTGCCTGACAATAGCTCCTCTGGCCCATTTATTTTGCTGATCGTCAGGATGGCTGGACTTCAGGCGTTATCAGATTCAAAACAGAAACAGACTCACGACTTTGATCCCCAAACAGGGTAATTATCAAAACATGACCATCATTTTCTACATTTAATCAGAATTTGCTACATTTTACATCAGATAACCGGCACCCATTTGCTACAATACTAATTCTAATTCGTGGTGGGGGAATGAGATGTGATGCACGGACTTCCCTCAATGTATTTTGCATTGCTACATACCTCAAAAAATGTACTTTTTCATATTCGTAGACCACCACCCAATAGGTTATGTAATATTATGAGATAGTGTAAAATAATAACATGAATAACTCAATTATATGTAAATATCGGATCTATGTTTGCCGAAATAAGCCCGACTTTCCCCGTCGTTTTAACAGTTTTACAGAGTTTTACTTTTTTAATTTTTCTCTATCTATACTGGATGTTAAAATTATGATTAGTATTCCATTAACGTAACACATCATTCGTTCCTAGTAGTTCGTAAATAGTACCTGCATAGAAACTGTAAGCTGTAGATTTCTATATACTATTTGAGTAAAAATTCAGCAGCTTAGGTACACTAGTTAACTTCATTATAGGAAGCCTCGAAAACGTTAAAATCGGAAACGTTACAGTTAACGGATAAACTCGTTATAAACCGTTCGCGCAAGTACCAACTTATGTACGTACCTTGCCTAGGTATAATAATGTTAAACTATTACGGTCCCGTTCTTGTCTAGGTGACGATGTACTACGTTTACCTAAGATAGCCTTTGTTACCCCGGAACACGGACCTCGCATGGGGAAACGGCATGTCGTAGAACATAAAAAGTTCTAATAACATGTGGCAAGTGCTTTAAAGGAGCCTCTTGCAAATCCTTTCACCACAGTTGAACTGTTTCGGAAAGAAACCAGTGACACGACAAGGAGAAGAAGCTGTTTTATTGATAAACGGCGCAAATAAAAATAGGCCGAATTGTTTTTGGTTTAATCAGAGTTCAATCTCGTTTTAGTTCGCTAAATAATTTAAATTTTTTGTGCATTTGTAAATTAATTGCTATTTACGATCTGGCACTCTCTCTACTCTAAAGAATCGAACTGAAATTTAGTAAAAGCTTTCGTATCCTTGGAAATAATCAATGTCAAAAGGTAAATCACCTGGAGCACTTCGGAACGTCCTACCTAAGCTAGGTGAATTTAGGTGCCAGTTCCACATAAAAGTCACGATAAAAACCATAATTATCTAAATAATATAATATCACGTCACCTAGTTTAGAAGACTCATGCGGTAATCCATTCGGCGAATTTAGTCTGATCCATGATGAAGTTTTGCAAAAACCTTCAAAAACTATCGTAGGTATACCGATACTGCACAAAGAGGATTTAAAAAAATAAATGTTTGAGCTCTGAAAATAACTCTAGCAAGTTTTAAGTTGTGTTATTATTTAAGAATGGATCTTTGGACAACAAAAATCTATTTTAATTATTTTTTAATTTAATTTAAGCTTAATTTTCTCAGGTCCAGTGAGGCTGTCGTCCTACCTGATGCAATGGACCGTACGGTCCATGGGATGGCCCATAAGGGAGCCTTATGTCCTGCAGTGGACTTTTATAAGCTGATAATGATGATTAGTTTTAGTAAAGAGATGGAAGGGAGAGAACATGGTAATAGGTTACCCTCGGTATGGTTCCCCGACCACGCGTTTAATATAGCATACCTACAGTCATTTAACTTCCCAAGGAAGTTCTAAGTTGAAAGACTTTAGATCCAGAAACTTACAAAAACTTAATTAAAGGTAGAAACCTCGTCTTACTCGGTTAAGTTGTTTATTTACAGTTTCCCAGGTTAATTCTATGTTTTCTCCACAAAGACCTATCAAAGTGAGACGTAGATTAGGTTAAGTTATTTCGTATGAAACTACTTACGTACTATTATTGTGTTATTATGAATTAGCATGTTTTAGTATTTGATTATTTAGAATCAAAGGTTTTAGAATAGAGATTTAAGAATGAATCTACTACTAATTTGCATGTTTCCTAAAACAATACAAAAATTACACCCGATACTTAAAGTAAATCATATTTTCATGTATTTCAGGGTAAAGCAGAGGCTATAAATATTTCCCCTTTAAAATGATACTGTTTTGATCGCTCAAAATTAAAACATTTCAGTAGGTACTACCTACCTAATTTCTGGAGCGTGAACTACATCTAAATTCTGTACCTATAAGTACTAAGTCAACAGAAATTTTGTATAAATTACGAACTTAAGTAAAAGTACAACAGACAGGATTTTATCAATTTGTTTAATTTGAAAATTGGTCAGAAACGCACAAAGTAAAATAAAGCTCGGAAAATTGGTTTAAATTTGCCGGAGTCTAAACTTATAACAAATACCTCTATTACTTATTATTTCATGTTTTTTTTTTCAATAGTTTTAACTGCGATCAGTTGTTTGTTCTCGCCTTCGATCCCCATAAGGCACGTCAGATATCCCCTCAGATCTCTTGGCCAAGTACGACTTTTAGATTCTTTGAGAACGTCTAAGGAGGGTAGTCAGAGGTTGCAAGCCCATCGCCGCTCTTAGAATTGTAACTGGTTTCCTCACGATGTTTTCGAGCACTGGTATTGCGTACAGTTGCTTTTATTATGAGCTAATATTTTGTAGGTTTTATTTCGGGCACCAAAAGCATGACATCTTTCCTCTCATGTATCTATGGCGGATCAGTGATTCTCTGTGCTAGTTAGTTAAAAAAATATAATCCTATATGTATTAGCAATAAGTCCTCTTAGCACTACATTGTTTTGTGTGCAAGTTTTTAAATAAATAAATATTTAATGTGTTTTTCCTTTGATATTTAATATAGCTAACCTACTTAGTTAAGTAAAAAGTATTGTATATTTAAATGTCTCTGACTGGAATACTTGAATATGGAATTAAATTTTACTTGAATCTGAAGCGTATTATAAAAGAGTTCTAAGCATTAAACCTACAGTAAATAATGGTTCACAGAAAGCTCCAAGCTCGAATACTCATTGTTGCATTATTTCACTAATACAGAACTCTCATTAAAATAGTCATAGCTGAGCGCTCTAGGATAACAACACAGCATCCACAACGCGCTAGTCTAGACGGCGCGCCATTTCATGACTCACGCCGATTGCCAACTATAAACAGGTTTTATTTCTTGTTACATTCGGCCAAAATAACGTTCTTGACGTTTTCTGCGACCTAGTTTGGTCACGAAATAATTGGAAACACTGAGCTTCCGTTTATTTTCAGTTTTTGACATATCTCACATGGAACCCGAATAAAAATATTGTAATGTCTATTTAACTTCATTCAAAGACATTTATTTCATATTTTATAATACAAAAAAATATACACTTTTATTTTATGTCGTTAAACATAATGCTACGAAATGAGTTTATCTCTGCCGGTATAGTAAGGGGTTACATGTGGCTAAAGATTGTTGTTGTTGGTAACTCAAAGTAACAGGGCAGACTCCCAATTCTCGGAACATCTGCTTTCTTTGTATCTCGCTGAGTCACCGTAATCCATCACTGATTTAATTTAATTTCTCCAAGACCCATGAATCCATTCTCTATTCATATTTAAGCTCGTGCTGGGCCGTCACGTGGTCCACTGAAGATTTGACAGACCATTTTATTGGAGTCAACAAAGGACACCAAAGAGCCCAAAGTCTCCAGAAGAAGAACGAATTGTAGGACTCAAATGATTTAAAGTTTTTTTGTGCCTGCTGTCGCCTGTGCGGTTTGTTTGTCTAAAATGTAACAACGGGCTTAAATATGGCGATATAGTGGTACTAAAACTATAAATCAGCAAAAAATTCTTAAGCCTTGAAATAACCGACGCTAAATAAGTTGACTGGATTTTTAAGAGCTCTGAAACCTACACTTTTTGCATTTTGTTGTAGCACCTAACTGGGTATAGGTAATCGAAGTAACTAAGTGGGTAGGTAGGTACAGCCAAAATTCCAAATCAAACACCAAATACATCCAATTTTGACCCAAGCCAGCTACTCGATTAGATGCCAGTTGCCGTATTGCTCGTAGATTCATGACTGAAGCAACGAAGGCTGATAATTGGCGGTGATTACGGCGGCGGAACTAGAAACAATTGAGAACCATCAATTCAAAATGTTAAAGCATTCAGATATAATACTGTAGATCACGGCTAACGAGGTACGGGACAGTACGTACACATCTGTGCTTAAAAGCTAAGGGGTTGTAAGATAGATATCATATCCTATTACACGATAGATTTGAATTGGAGATTCGAAGCATACGGCACAGGGTTGACGATCGAGCTGAAGTTTTGAGCGGAGCTGGTGTACTAAACTGGTTTATCAAATGTTTTCAATTATTGATTTACATACCTACCTACTAGGTATTGCCAGTTCTAGAGTTATAGGATGATGATGATAAATAATAATATGTAGATCTACATTTAACGTTGCTCAAGAAACATAAAACTAAATAAAAGGTTCACAACATTGTCCACAGTATTTAAGAACAATAGGTATTCGATGCTACAGAAAACTAAATGTAATGCTAAATAACACAATATAATTCTCGTCATGATTTTGTCCTATTAGTCCCGAATTCCTCCCCAACTATTCAAGCTTATCGTTACTTTAACATTTTATTGTTAAGTTCTAAATTCTTGCCCTTGTTCGGAGTTAGGGGACCCCTTGTTTTGCAAGGCGACCTCGCTGGGACGGGGGAGACTCGGCTTATAAATTGCATTAATTTAATATATCGCTACTGGGGTAAGTTTTGTCTCACGAATGTACGAATACATTTTTCTCGGGAATTTTTCCCGACTTTTATAAATGCGAAAAAGTTGTAGACAAAGTAAAGTGGGGAAACAATTTTAGCATTTTAGTATTTTCGTATTACTATTCACCTATTCTTGAATATGATTTTTTTTTGTCATATTCTACTATTGCGGCGATGGACTTGTAACTGTCACGTATGGAATACTAATTACTGCAAAAGTATGGGTATGTGCAAAATGTAATTTTTGGACATACCTCTGACTAGCCTACTTAGACGTAATCAAAGAATCTGGATTTCGTACTTTGTACCAAGATATCTAAAGGGATATCTACCGTGCCTGTAAGTCAAAGTCATGAAGCTGTTTCAGTTTTCAGTTTCTATTGTTTTGCAATATAATATTTCTGACCAAAACATAGTAACAACTTTTATTGATAAATAAAATAAATAAATAATGCTGGAAAATCCACACAGCACCATCTAGCCCCAAAGTAAGCTACTCAAAGCTTGTGTTATGGGTACTAGATGACTGATATATTTAATACATTATATACATACATAGATAGATATTTTTTATTATACATAAATACCCAGACCAACGGAACAAATTTCTGCAGATCGTACACAAATTTGTTCCGAGGCGGGAATCGAACCCGCAACCTCTTGCGTCGTAGGCGGACTCTCGCCCGCTGCGCCACTGAGGTCGTCAAAAATTGTATCGTAAGCGAATAAAAGATACGCACATTCATCCATGCCGGAGTAAGGTCTACGTTAGAGGTTTCCTTAATCCAGTAGGTACTTACATCTCTCTAATGCGATTTTCTGAGTAGTATGTCATTCATATTACGACGTCGACAACCTAATTACTGAGTGTTGAGTTAGTTGTGAAGTTGTTAAGAGATTGTGGAATGGGTTGCCTTGAAAGCACCGACTTACTTATGTTATGCTTTTGATAAAATACAAAATAAATAAAGGTACCTAGTTCTAACTCGTAAAATACGCTCGATCCCCTCCGATGAACCTCGTTGTGGATTTAGGATGGTTTACTCTCAGTGATCATGCTTATGCACATAATCTCTACCAATAATAACGGAGATTTTATTTCGGGCTGACCTCAGTTGATTGTTTGCTTTATCGATTATATGACGTTGTTGTTCAGATTGCCTGGGATAATACTTACTGTAGAAAATGAAGAAAATATATACTTTCACTGTATAAATAACTAAATATTGGGAGATATTCACAGTGCTATCTAGCCCCAATAAAAAAAAGGTTTTACGCAAGTAAGGTAGCTAATAACACTTATATACCTACATGTTACGTTTTTGTACATAATACATTAGAACCAGGTACAGAATAAACAACTATGCTCATCACACACAATGTTTGTTATCGGTGGGAATCGAATCCACGGCCTACAGCGCAGAATGCAGAGCTACAACAACTGAGCTTACCTAAGGGCTGTCATGAAGATACATTAAAAGTTTATAAAGACAATTCAGAAAGGCACTATAAGCATCCCTAAGCTAAAATTTACAACTCTCATTATAAAATATAGGTTATCCTATATTAAAATATAGGACAATCCACACAGCATCATCTAGCCCCAAAGTAAGCTACTCAAAGCTTGTGTTATGGGCACTAGGTGACTGATATATTTCATACATTATATACTTGCATAGATAGATATTTTTTATTATACATAAACACCTAGACCATCGGAACAAATTTCTGCAGATCGTACACAAGTTTGTTCCGAGGCGGGAATCGAAACCGCAACCTCTTGCGTCGCAGGCGGACTCTCGCCCGCTGCGCCACTGAGGTCGTCAAAAAGATTATATCTGTATAATTATTATGTATATTATACATATAATACATAATTTACATGATAATATATATATATAAACACAATTATTTAGGTGTTATCTCTCTGCCAAGTTTCATCCAGATCCGTCTAGCCGTTACGGCATGAAACAGTAACAAACATCCATCCATCCATTCTTACAAACTTTCGCGTTTATAATATTAGTAGGAAGGTAGTACAAAAACAAAAATACTTTAAGGCACCCTTGTCCGTTTGCGAGTAATTTATTTAACTAGCTTTGTTTGTTCCGATTCACTGCCATTGAAAAGAGGCCGATCGTGGGTCACCATCAGCGTCAAACAAAACAACACAATTTGTATAATGTCCCTTTCTTGGAATCAGTTAGGGCCAAGACTTAGGAAATTATTGACAATGTCTTCCTGAACACACTTCAACTGTCATTAGGCAAAGTGAGTGGGTTCTTTACGGGCAGGTGTGTCGAGTAGCTCCGAATCGCAGGTGGAGAGAACGTTCAAAGTTTTAGGTCGTCGTTGTGTTAAATATGGCTGTGTTTAGATAAATATTAGCAACATGGGTATGCATGGGTTCTACTCTAATGACTATTTTTGGGTATGCTGGTCCTGCTCGTATTATGACTCTAATGACTATTTTCAACCAATTGTAACTGACTTAAAAAAAAGAGGAGGCTCTCACTTTTTTTGATCGACTGTTTTTTTGTGTTTCATAAGTTTTTACTGGGTCAACCGTTTTTGAAATTATTTTTTAATCAAAAGCTGGTACTTGTCATTTGTAGTCCCATCTAAATTTGAGTCAGATCTGACGAGTAGGTAGTTTTTGAGTTAATAGTACGAGTGTATTTTCCAGTGCATTTGAAGTCAGTTTTATTTTGCAAAATGTTATATTATTTTGAGTCTTTACCAATTTTAGAATTACTGGCAAACACTATCCTAAGAGATCGCCTCGTTACAGAAGCTACTTTGCTCTTTCTATTTAATTAGAAAGTTTGAAGACATTTGGTTTTATTACCGCCATTGTTTAGCTACTTTAGACGAAGCTAGTTTTTATTTAGCCTTCAGTTTGTTCGTTCTTTTTACCAAATTTATACAAATTGTATTTCTGAATCTTTTTTTAAATAATTATGTGAAGGGAACTTTACGACTAAAACCCCTTAATTCATGACATTTGCCAAAAAACTACTTAACTCATTTTTATTAGGCTTGTTTGAAAAAGATCCATTGGGGTCACCCGGAAGATTGCTTTGGGACCCGCAACTTCAGCTATAAAATAAAAGTAATCTAAGGACTCTCTGTAGGATGATAAAAGTAAACTTCATAGAATATTTTAGTCGAAATGCGTTTCAGCTAATGTGCGTGATTTATTGTGAAGTAAATTAGTTCCGGAGAGAAAAATTCTAGCAAACAAACTTATATTCATCAACTCGGAAAAAATTCCAAAATAAAACTACATAGTTCAAAGTTTATTTAAAAAAGTGAGCACATATGTCACGATGAGGGTAGCTACTACCTATACACGTATTTGTGCGTATACTCTATTTAGAGGATTCCTTGAAAATTTGTTCGAGAAAATGTATTGTATGCAAGAAAAAGGTTACCGAGACCACGATAAAGAACAGGCCTGTAGGTAAAATTCTGGTGAAAACTCTTATTATTATACAAACCCTTTTATTCATGCCCTTAAGGTTTTGACAACACTTATTAAAAAAATGTAGTTGATATTATGTAGGTAATAATAATATGCTTTCCCTAAATTAAGTCAGGATAAAATCAGTTTTCAGGGTTTCAAACAATATGTGATAAAAGTTGGGCCCCTACCAGATACCATACATCATTATGAAACACCGTACATACATAGTAGCTAGCTAATTAGATTTTCAAACAAAGACAATTCGGGCTTCTACTTGCAAGAACCCGTATCTTCTATCGTTAATAGTTATACCTACCGCTGGCGCTGGGAGAATGGAGAATCTATTGTTTGTAAAATAGGACCTCGAGTAGGCGTAGTGATGTCGGCTAGTATATTTAAAATTTAAATTATGATAAAAATATGATGTTGATGACGTAAAACAAAATTTTAACCATTAGGTACCTACTATGAGTCCGAACATTATCCGATCGGTAAAAAGCCTTTTAGGCTTAGTCGTGTGTAACTGGCACCTAGATTCACCTAGCTTAAAGACATTTCAAAATGTAACTAAATAAATAAACTTTTAACTTTGACTTTGGAAAAAAGGCGTCCTATCATCATCATATTATCATTTGCATTTATTTATTTTAGAACAAAGAACAAATTGAACATGAAGTCAAGTCAAACAGATAAAAATAAAGTATACCTCGACGGCCCGCCACGGCTGCCTCGTTCTCTCAGGGCTCCTCAATGTGGAGATTTTTGCCCATAGCGAGTCAAGCAATCCGGCAAACGTGGCCGGTGCAGTTCACAGCTTAGCGGCTTTTTCTCCTACGTTGGCAATTTTTGCGCGCGAATTTTAACATTTTTATTTTATACCATTTGCTAATAGATCAAGCTGATGTACTACCTGTTGTCAAGCGGAAACCATCACCTATAACAATGCAATTGCAACGGACCAGTACAATCAAACTCACCTATTTAGACTCTTATTATTATCATTATCAGTCAGAAATCAACTACAAGACTTTTTTTGGACTCTAGAATTACAAGACTAACGATTCTGAGATATCTCCACTTCCTGCGATGCTTGCGGTGTCGCCGGTCCATGTCAGGTCCGTCGGTCGGTGCATATCAGGAGCCGCTTCTTCCTTCGTTTGGTAGAAGCTATTCGAAAACCTTTTCTTAGCAGTTATTTTAAGACCGAATTAGTAAGTAATTAATAGTATCATTAGCTAAACAGTTTTTCTTTTATATTAAACATTGACGTAGAATTAGCCAAGTTCAATCTCTCATTGATAGTCGTCAAAGAAATAATTACGTTAACCTTTGCGCGTCCCCGCTCTATTAACCGACCTCATAAATCATAAAGTCCTTTAATTTTGAGGTAAAAGCAGAAGTTTTAAACTTACGCCCTTGCGAGTTACCCAGCACTTTGTTATTTTATATTCGCACTCCTGAATTGCAAAAGCTAGCAGCAATTCGTAGACCCATACACCCTCGTGAAGTACTTTTTTGGGATAAATAGCGTTCGTTCTGCATCTACGCGCAGACGGGTTCAGTTTCGTTGCTATAAGCTATAAAAACGTCTGGAAAAATAGTGGGTTTTCGTAATAGTCGCATTGTTGCCATAAAAGCATTCATCCTTCCTATAAACTGGCACTGGACTCCGAACCGAATTGAAATCAAATTTTAGATGCAATAAAACTTACCAAATGATTGTGCTTGTTTTGATCGTATGTGAACGTAGGTACCTTACCTACTATTGGTTTTGGTTTTAGTTAACACTTTTTTTTGGGATTATCGTCATCATAATATTATGCCTGAAATAGTCCACGGTTGCTGCATTTCAGTGCTAATTCATATCAATTCAAATAATTTTTTTTGTTACGTGTGGGTCCGTCGATTTGATAGCTGAGGGTAGTAGCACAAACCGAATTAAGCCGAACGCAAATGCTCCAATTAAAAAGTTTTAACGGGTAATACTTTACCTTCCTGGAGAAATAATGAAGGGTCACCATAAGTCCCAGAATCCACTCAAACAAGCAGACAGTTTAATTTAATCAATATAGAATATTTAATCAAATTTATATTTATTATTTTTTTACATACTCGTAAGAATATAAAATTACTAATAGGAGGAAACAACTTAAATGCTCAAGATCGTACCGACTTGATTTGACGAAAATGAAAACTGAAACTGAAACAGCTTCACGACTTTGTAGATATCCCTTCAGATCTCCCAGTACCAAGTAGGTACTAATTCAAGATTCTTTGAGGATGTCTAAGGGGGGTAGTCAGAGGTACGTCCAAACATTACATTTGGCACATACCCACATTTTGCAGTAGTTAGTATTCCATACGTGACAGGTTGCAAGCCCATCGCCGCTATTAGAATACTAACTGGTTTCCTCACGATGTTTTCCTTCACCGTTTAAGAGCACTGGCATTGCGCACATAAATTTTTCGATAGAAAAATCCATTGGTGCACGACCGGATTCGAACCTGCGACCTTTAGGATCGCAAGGCGGGGTCACTCCCACTAGACCACCGGTGCTCTCACGAAAATGACCTCTGCCCAAAAATGGGACACTAGGTATGTGGACTTAACCACAGATAAGAGAATACTATACTTAACTATCTGGGTGACCAAGGTTTGCTCGGATAAAATATCATTTTCAAAAATGTATCATGGCTAGATCGATTTATCGCCTCCGAAACCCCATGCATACTCAAATTCATGAAAATCATTGAAGCCGATTCCGAGATTCAGATTAAATTTATATAATACAAGAATTGCTCGTTTAAAGGTATTAGATTGGTGGAATTTCTACACAGCACCATCTATATAGCCACAAACTAAGCAAAGCTCGTTATATGGTAACCAAATAACTGATGATACATAATGACTCTTTTTTGATCATACTCGTACATACCTATACATGCACATGATTGCACCCAAGCAGACACTAGGAATAGGCATCTATGTTCTTCACACAAATGTTTGTTCTCAGTGGGGATCGAACCCACGGCCTACAGCACAGAAGGCAGAGCTGTGAGGGTGTCAAGGTACTTACTAATAATAAGGATATTAATCTGGAGAGAAAATCAGCGAGTTTCACGAAATCAAGGGTTCTTTTTTATTAATGTTAATACGTACGGGTATATGTTAACGGAACCCTATCGAATGAATAATAAAAAGAACACTCGTGCATTCCATTTAATGAAACATACATAAATTCGGGTTGGCACAACTACAAAGTAACAGAGAAAATACAGAAAACAGTTTCAGTCATGCAAACAGGTTTTATACGTTTTTGAACACAGCAATATATACAGAGTTATAAGTATTTTTACAAAATTTTACTATCTAACATCGTTTATCCATGCTGTAAGTGGAATGTCAGTGCTTTTCTACTGGCGCTAAAGCTCTGTTTTTCTCAAATGCGACATTGGAGACGTAAACGCGAATACTGCAATGATAGGTTACCAATTTTAGTATTTTTCATTTATGAGTGTGACACCGTCAAACAATTTCGCTAGAAAATCTCAACGTTTTTGAAGACAAACAACAATGTTATAAATAAAGTATAACGTTACAAATGTATTATCATTTTGAATCAAACAAGCTTTCCACCCAAAAAGTTGGAAAATAAAACTAAAGTACGTATAAGCAATAAAACATTTTTTATGTAGGAAAACAGAATTTGTGAATATTATATTATTGCCGAATCTTTTTGATTTTTTGTACGAAGCTGGTCGTTCTCGATTTCATAATTACATTTAGTAATTTTATATCTACAAATAAAAAAAAGATTGAACTGCGCGAACGAAAAGTTGGTTAGACGATTGTCTACGTCTTAATAATGTATTCATTTTGCGGTTTATCAAAACTCATACAAGGGTACATGTAAGAAAGACAGAGCTTTATAGGTACGATACGAACAATGTACTGGATATATCTGGTTATATAATGTCAGATACACGTAACCACCTAATCGCCAGCCAAAAAGTAGCGTCACCACTTTTACCAAGATTTTATTGTATCATAATCGACTGCTGACAAGATTTCAGATAGCTAGTGCAGTTGATTTGATAACACGAGAACGCGTAAACAAGGACACGCCTCAGGCAACACACTGCTCGCTTTTATGTTTTTAAAGTAATACCGCGTTTACATTTAGACATTCGCGTGGGTCAGAAATGTGGTTGACCATCGCCCGGCAATTTGTGTTCACATTTAACCCGGAGACTTACTCGTTAGGAGCGCGATCAACGCGAATGCACGGAAGTGGCTTGTTTCGTTATCGCATTGCCCATGCCCTTGTCCATGTCCCTGCACACTTCCACGGACATGAGCTGCGAGTGTAAACGCGGTATAAGCATCAATTTTCTTTTGCTCTGTGTAGCTTGAACTGTATCCGTGTGTACGTATGGTAGTGGTAACTTAACGGGGAAAACAACAATATATTAAGTTATCCAAGTATAGTCGGCAAAGTAAGCATGATGAGTGATAGTGTAGTGCCGATAAACCCTTGATTTGAGCTGCCATCTGAAACAGAAATTCTTCGATTGATATTTGATGTGCAAAATAGTTGCCGATTATAGTTCCTCGATTTACTGCTGCTAGTTAAATTTAGGCTTCAACGGCATTTCAGAAAACCGTTTTTACAATAATTAAATTGTGCATAACATGTCTAAAATGTTCAATTCATTAAACGTTTATTTTTACTTGCTGATGGATCAAGCAGATAGCCCGCCTGATGCTTATTACAAACACGTACATACAAAACGTTTATTTTCTTTTGCATTTGTTTCTAAGTGTTTAACCATCACCAAGCAAAGCCACAAAGCATTGTCTCGTAGGTCACGTACGATAAGAACCAACAATCATACTCTTCAAACCCGAACAAAACAACGCTGCTTGGCAGCGGCAGAAAAAAATCAAGGCGGCAAAAAGATCTACTACTCTCAACATACATTGAATATAAATCATTTAACAATAGTGACTTCAAAAATGGAAAACGATTAATCATTTAAACGTGCCATTTATTCCCGTGAACGTGAGGATCGATGTGATAGAGATATCCAGATCCTCGTTACCCGAAACCGCAGCAAAATCCTATTTGAGAATGTGGACGAACTTTGTAATACTAAAAAGGATCATTTGACCTTTACGAAATGTTTTACACAGTTCAGTTGGTAGTTTATATTGAATTATATGTAATATATTATATAATACACCGGCTCGTATTTTGTACATATTTATGCATATTTCTATGTAGCAAATTCTTACAATTTTTTTGTCCAATTTTGTATGTATAAGTCCAATCATATAGGTAGCTGAATATGATGTCAAGTCAACCGATAAACGTCATTCAAAAGTTTTTACATAGTTTTTTGAATGTGTTTTTCAGTGCAGGTGCCAATTCTGTTGTTTAATTTTCCTAACTTACCCTAATTTGACAGCACTAAAATTATTGCCATCCATTTTTAAAATACCAAAACAAGAACGGCTATAATTGTAGAGCTCTCAGATTAGGTTACTTTAGGATAATGCAACAACAGAATCGACACCAGTATCTAAATTTTTTATCATTTTCCCAGCTTCGGCGCGTAGTAGGTCATACATATTTTCTATTTATGGAACGGCAAAGCGTGTGCGATATAATGTCCCTTTTGTACCTCTACATATTCTAAGCATTATAATATAAACGCTCTTCAAAGCCTCTTTATATGTGGACTCAACACGAGAAGAGCATTTTCATGCATGGACAGATTTACAACAGATTTTATCTCATCTCTTTTAGAAAACTGAACTTCAATGACATGAATAATTTTATCGTGGCAAAAGGCGATCTTACGGTATCCTTGGAGAATATTCTTGTCTCTCCTCTATCTCTCTCTTCAACTATTTCTCATAAAAATTGAAGTTTCAAAAAAAACAAAGAAAAAATTACATTTATTATAAAGATTCATAAACTATCCATATATCTTAAAATAAACCAAGTTTGGCCTTAAAACGTTGTTCATATAACCAAAAACTAAAAATCCATTGACCCAGTAAAATCAGTTGCACTGAGTTACCCTTTTTATTTTGCTACGATCACGGCAAGTTTGTTGAACATTAAAAAACTGGAATTTGATCCCCAGGTACGGTAGATGAGGCGGAATTACTCCCGCTAGATCACTAGCCTCCCCCGCTTGATACCTACTTTTATTTGATACCTACTTGATATGTTATATGCAAAGTAGGTGTAGGTGATTACTGACAAGTTTATATAAATTTATATATAAATTTGCGTATTATAAATAAAATAAATAAATAAATAATGCTGGACAATCCACACAGCACCATCTAGCCCCAAAGCAAGCTATTAGCTTGTGTTATGGGTACTAGATGACTGATACATTTAATACATTATATACTTACATAGATAATGCATAAAACAGTCGTACATTATTGCTAATTATTGAACACAATCAGTAAGAAGTGAGAGTAGCTATTGTGTGTTCGTTATTAACTTAACGAATTAACTATTTTGGTTACTGTAATGGTGACTTTTGATCGAGCTATTAAAATTAAATGTTTATTTTATACCTATAAATGAAATGCTTAATCCATTTCAATTTAAAATTGAATTGCTTATTCTAGTTTGAGGCTTTCATCGTCATTTGAGTTCGTCGCAGTCAACCTATCACGTAAAAAGCTTAGCGATGTCCATTTTGTTTGCTATCAATCAAATTGTTTGACTTTTGAACTTACTGACAAAAAAAGATATTCTCATTTTATATTTATTTAAGCTATGTATTATTTTTACGTTTTAAATTTATATATTAGTGTACTTTAAAAATGATTAAAATAATAATAGTACAACCTCGTTAGTTAACTGTAAAAAATATGAGAAAAAAATTGGTGGTTTCAGCATCAGCCACATAACTGAAGACAGACTACAGAAGTGGTTTTTTCTGGTAAACAAAACACCTAGGTATGCTATTTATTTTACATAATATGTTATTCAATACTGCAAACCTTTGACAGAACACATCGACCTAGTTTCAGTTACACAAATTGAAATATTGCAATATCTATAGCAGCCACCTATCAAACTCCAACGACATTCAATGTCGTGGTAACAACAACATATTGGTGTCAACTAACTGCTGCAATGTGCTTTTGTATTGAAGTCCAATAGATATACCAGATGTGATATAGGTAAATGACAGATCCACCAGACAAATAAAAATCTTTTTGTATTTATTATGCGAACCATTTTATTGCAAGTGACATTGTACTCATAAATTTTAATAAGCAAGTATATTATTCCACAAATCGTAAAAGTTAAATATTTTTACAATCCACTACACACCCTCAGCTACCAAAAACGTGTTTGTTTATCGAATTAACAAATAATTAATGAACAAATCGAGCAGTGTTTGTAATTTTAATTATATTTATTCGCATTGAAAATCGCTTATAAAAGATAATACAAAATAAATTTATTTATTCCAGTTAATTTGGTATGAGTTAATATTGCTTAAACAATCCATAGAGTAGATAATTTATTGTTCGATTAAAAGTGTGTGCTTGCATGTATATTATTTTATATTATACACATGCAAGCAATATATTATTTTTACGTACCAATATTTGATAGGGTTTATAGGACAATTTTAAATATTTATATTAAATATCAGCTGCCGCCCTTGACACTGTAATTGTCATATACAAAAAGACAAAAATGGATGTTAACGAATGGCATGAAGCTACTTTCATACAAACTTCAACACCCTTTAGCACTGTTCTGGCGTTCAGTTTTGGGAATTTACTTAAGCCAAGGCATTCCTTTAAATCCCAAGGACCACTTCGAAGATGACAGAATGCACCCTGACACTACAAAGGGAAACTTCCCTTGAAATGTCATACTGTTAGGTTGGTTTGGACTGTGAGTTATCTGTCAGTTAGTCAGTCAGGGTTCAATTGGTAAATGTGGTGGTGGGATTTGGTAGATGTAAAAGTATTTAGGTAGAGCACGCTGCTAGAACACAGCATTAGCCTTGGCTACCGCAGCGCAGAATAAACAGTACTTACTTCTCTACGGAGCAATATTGCTCGGGGGAAGGCTAAGTAATCGCCCTGAACTGCTACAGCTCTGCAGACTTGCAACATATTGTACTTAGTATACCTAAGTATTACACTGAACTACATGCAGAAGCAATGTTCCCCGTTCATAAATTTTAAAGTTTGGTAGAATTTCCCTCGCATTACAATTTTCTTTTTGTCCTTCGGTTTTGTTTCCTCAAACAAAAAGTTTTTTGAGCAAGCCTGTTGCTCAAAAGTTCCAGTACTTTTTCCTCAAGCACTTTTTCCTATCAGAGCCCGAAATGTTTGTTACATCCATGTTATTCGTCTATAGTTAAACAATGGTATTAGGAAAAATATGTGAATTGTAAGTGTGCAGACAGAAATCTTATAAGCTAATAGACTATAGGTACATGATTTTGTAAAGATCTTGTATCATTTATTGTAGATTTCTGGCACCAAAAACTATGAACTAACTTACATAATGCATTTGAGTTCGACACTCATACTTATTACCATTTTAACTGACATAAAAAGGAGGTTAGTTATTCAGTAGCTATTTATTACTTTTTCTGCGAGACTATTGTGGTCTATAATTCATTGAGTGTCGTGCTACCAAGCACTTTGCTATTTCCAAGAACTGGTTTTGCCAAAAGTGTGCTGCAGCTACTATTCATTATTATATACCTACTACTATAATACTGTGAATTCTCATTCCCGATAAAACAACAATATATAAGTTGGTTATAAAACATGGTCGTAACTTTACTGTAGCACGGATATAAATAGCTTAGATATACATAAATGCCACTGACCATTTTTCATGCTACTTGCTGTTAGATCAAGATGATGGCACACCTAATTTTAAGCATAGTCATAGTTATTATCTACAACAAATAATTGCCTCGCTCACAAGTCATGCAATAATATCAAGGCACCCTTCGATGCACTGCCCTACGTCTAAGCTTAGTCGATCGGTCATCAATGACCAAGCCATCTACGCTCTTTTTTTACATTTAGAAATCCTTGTGTTAGCGCAATATGTAGAGACACCAAAGACACCCCGTTGTATTAGATTTACCATCGGTTTATTATTATTATTATACTCACTCAAAAAAAAACTTTATTTTAAAAAGTTAAGAGGCTGACATTGGTCAAAAACTTCTCGCTTGCACACTTCGACTACTTGTACAGTTTACAGTCTAGGTACTTGTATAGTTTGGTTGTAACATCAGGCAATAGACTGGTATCAGGAAGGTAGAAGAGCTGTTTAGGCTTTCTCTACATACGAAGAAATTGAAGGAGATGACTGCCAACCTTCAGTAGTGGAGAAGCAGTATGGAGAAGAAGTTTGGCAGTGATTTCATATATTCAAAAATTATCAAATATTCGACTGAGAAGTGGTTTGACGGTCAGCCTCCTGAGGTAGTTCATTGTAGTTTAACAAAATTAATGTCGTCTTACTTTTTTCTGCCATGTGGTGTACAGACGAAACTATTGATTCTCTAATTTCGGGAAGGCTAATGGGAGTGGTGCGTATTCTCTCCTCCTCCGCACTCTTCTCCAGGCTTTGAAGGTATATTGAGTAGATGTACGCCGTACATCGAATCTGTGTAAACAAAACAATTTGTTTTACACACACAATAATAAGAAAAATTTATTTTTCAAATGCATTATCTGGTCGTCCCTCTGACTCCTTATGTATCATCAGAGATTCTTGAGTTGGTTTGGTATTATGAGAACTGAGATGGTATCGACCGTAGCTGGGGGTTAAAATCGTGAGTCAGTTTTGGTTTTTGATTTCTATTTACATACACATTAGCATCAGAAATCACTCTTTCCCAGCAGCGGGTAAGGCTGCGTATAATAATGGTGATACTCGTAGGAAGATATTGAGAAAAATCTGTATAAAAAGGTAATCGTCACGTTTATTACCTTTATTTTCCCTCTGACAAAGTGATGTTTTTGTGCGGTGAACTGTATTGTGCTGTAAGCCGTCATAGCGTCGCCAGGGTTGTCTCCGTCGACTCTGTGGAGCACGTGTTGTGACAGCGCCTGAAACAAGACACTACAGTTACCTACAGAAAATGTTGTTAGTCGAAAATATACAGTAAAACAACCAATTATTTGGTTTTGATTCTGTATGTTTTGAGAATATCGAGAAACAACATGTACTTAAAGTATTTTGTACTCAATTAGTACTGGAGTTTTCCAGTTGGTTAAATACGAAAAGTCGGTCTGCCAGGGCATTTAGAGTATTTTATTCTTACTTAGTACCCACCATGATAATAAAAGCTCTTTTTCACTGTGAGACCATTAAATGTACCTATACAACGCTATAGAGGACCTATATCACCTGGTGTTTGCTTGATAGCACAACCAATTTGGTCGTGCAACCGTGCATCAAAGCGTGCACGGAACATATCTGCACGCTGGTTGCGCTACTACTAAAATGTAGGTATACACATTGTAGTGTCTGCTTTAGGTTGCCTTTGAAGTTTTGCGTAACCAAGTCAATATGTTAGAAAATTCGTATGAGCTAGTAACCAACGAATTTTTCTCATCTACTCTGTAACCATACGTGAGGATCGCTAATAGGTTTCTCTGTTATCCTATGTAGCTAAGAAATTAAGTTTAAATAAACAGTTGGTCTTCCTAAAAATAAATAACTAGATGAATTAACTCAGGCGGAGTTTTTAAACCACTCTGACCTCCGTCATTGCATAACGAATGCTGGAGCCACACGTGCTCTCCAAAGTAGCTGTAAATGCGTGATGGCTATCCATGCCAATTGTAACAGCACAAAACGTTGCCTATACCTACTAGTCGATCGGATAGGAATGTCCAAACAAGCTTCGCTATAGGCGCTTCGCATCAATAAGCTACGGTGAATAATCGAGTGGTAGAAGAGAAATGATTTACATCATTCAAGCCACGTTTAGCCTGTAGTGCTATTTCGTACACAACTATCACCCAGTGACCACGGAATCTACGGAGTGTTTTCAATATGGAGTTCTGTAATACCATCACTGCACCACTCAAGTGGTGTTTTGAGGAGTGCTAACGTGAGTGATCAAAGTGAAAGCGGATCCACTAAGTGAACTCCTCGTGATGTTGTTGATAAGAAAATCGACACGTTGAAAAGAAACCAGAAACAACATTTTATTTCATGATTTCGTGAAATTGCTTCACTCTGACAATATAGCTCTTAAATATAGAAAGACGACGAGAGGGTTTGTACCACTGGTTTCTTGTAGTTTTCCAAACTCCCAAGTCCAATACGAGTCTAGGTAAGTACGTCATGTCGAATTCAAGACAAGACATTGTTCTGCACAACTTTGTTTGAGTTCCCAAGCTCCTTAAAGCTGCAATTCCATAAGATAAAGTCGTAAAGTTTATTGTCGTCAAAAAGCGGTTATTATTTCCAGTTTTCTGTAAATTCTCATAGGTACATGTATAACGCGTTTTTCCTTCACCTTATTACAGACCTTATCACTTTCTTTCAATAGCTCAATAAAAGATAATGATCTCATCAAATTATCAGCGGGTAAACGCCAAATTTCTAACAAACCTATAACACACTACTAAATCGTTTATTTATGCCACAGGTGAATACGTGTATGAATTATAACAGCCGTTTTTTTGAAAAACTAAGCTTTACAACTCCGTTAACTTCGTTTTATTCACAGAGTACAAAGAGATGACGACAAATTGGAAAACCGATATTTTCAACCTCATACCAATTTCCTTTGTTTAGCGAGTACTATGTTCAACTAGAAGAATGATAACGTATTTTAGTACGAAAACGCCTACAAAATAAACGCGAAGAGGCTGGCCTAAATTACACTGAGTAGATAAGATAATATGTTTCTGAAGTTAATTATCCATAGAATAATATTAGGTATTTACTCTAACGAACTACCTACAATTTAGCTACATAGTAATAACATTCTAATTTCAATGTGACGGCGTATTCTTGAGATTATATATCAGGCGAATGGAACTGTTACATAAATAAATCAGAAACTGTACTTTAGTGCAAGTCAGACTCGCGTACGAAGGATTCCATACTATTATCTATATGAACGGCAAAAAAAAATCAAGTTTGTTGTATGGGAGCCCCCTTAAATGTTAAAATTATTTTAATTTAATTATTTTATTGTTATAGCGGTGACAGGAATATTTATTGATTTTTATTTCTTAGAGAAACAAACAGTACTTAAAGTCTAATTAATAAATTATAAAAAATAACTATTGACCATTAACCCGAACACATTGAATTATGTGTCAACTGTCTTACTATCAGGGTTCATGAGATACCAAGGAATTTGAATCTATATTCCTTGTGATATACAGCCTGGTGACAAACGGACAGCGGAGTTTTAGTAGTAGGGACCCTTTGGGTACGAAATCCTAAAAAAGGGAAAACATATCGTCATGAAACCGTGGCTTTGTCAGCTCCGCACATGTTGATCATATTTTTCCTGCGGCTGAGTTAGTCCGATTAGGCTGAGAGGACGGTTTCAGAACTAGGCAAGCCTTCTTCATCTAAATAATCTCCCCAGCGCCCTGTGAATAGAGATATGGGTGAAAAGTATCTTATGACGCTAAGCCTTATTTACCTACATCTACAAAGTAAAGCGAAATCATATTGTAGCACAACTTTGGGTTGCGTAGTGTTGAAGGTAAGAAAAATGATTTTGTAGCCTGAAAACTTTGTTCTAGGTAAGTAGAATGTAGGACGTAGCTAAGTATTTTAGTTCAAAGGAATGTTTACGTGACAGCATTCTAAAAACACTTTGTTGTTTCAAACTTTGGTCGGTTTCTTGAAGGTAATGCAAGTGTCATTAGAGCGCAAAGCTGCACTGTCTCTGTACAACTTTAGCTTTACTTGTTGGTACATAGTAAAAGTAGATACACATACAACTTCTCAGAAGATTGGTTACTGGAGCGGCCATGTGATTTATTTGTGGTAGATCAAAAGAATACCATCTAAATAGTAATAAAAAAATAAATAAAACATTATTTTTGATCTGGGCAGTTTCGAATATAGTTTGTCAATACAACAAACAACTTCAACTCTCAGATATATTCTAGGTTTTCGAATTAAAAAAGTGCGTATTCACTGAATGTGAGACCGAATTTCTGAAATTTTACTGATGAATCTCTCAGTTTTATATAAAAAAAGTCAGCGATTATGCCGCATTTATTACTATCATCACTACACATACTACATAGTATAAAACAAGGTCGCTTTCTCTGTCCCTATATCCCTATGTCCCTATGTATGCATAAATAGTTAAAACTACGCAACGGATTTTGATGCGGTTTTTGTTAATAGATAGAGTGATTCAAGAGGAAGGTTTATACGTATAATACATGCATGATATAGTAGAAAAACAATGTGCACCTGTGCGAAGCAGGGGCGCGCGGGCGGGTCGCTAGTATTTATATATAATACATTTTGTTACTCCTAAATTGATCATTATCGTTATCTATATAATAATTTGTAGCTTTAGGTTAACCCCTACAATTTCAAAAGCACTACCATTAGTTTTGTGGGTTTGCAGTCACAGCAATTAAGTTAATCGACTTTAGTTGTAACGGCATTGAAAGCCCATTTATCAGTTTATTTCGAAGGCTTGGGTCCGAACAGCCAGCTGGTATTGATCAGCTGTTGTCCGGTGACTGATGATGACTATACCGGAAATATATTATTTTCTTGTAACTAGTAAACTAGTTGGTGGACCCTCCCTAGCTACGAACGGGTTAAACACTGACAGAATATCATCTAAATAAATACTGGTTGCTACTAACCCGTAATTTCACCTCGTTCCGCTCACTGCTTTAGCCGTGTTAACACTACAAACAGATGTAAATATATATACTTTTCTATAAAATTGTATAGGTAGATGAATTGGGTTTGTCTGTGATTTACCATGAAAGATTTTGCTTAAGGCGGGCTTTCTCGTACAGTAAAATAATTTTTGATACATTTCCTCAAACATTAGTGGGAGTGACCTCGCCTTCTGATAACAAGTAAACCCAGTCGTGTAATGTTGAATTTTTGTCTTGGAAAAATCTATAATCTACACAATACCTCCACAATGCCAATCAGTGGAGAAGCAAAACCACTTAAAGATACAAGTTCTTTTCTAAGTGGCGATGGACTTGCTTTTGCAAAACGTTGGTATGTGAACCAAATGACTAATGCACCAACCTAGTGAAATGCAAATCTATTATGGACACAGAGGGGTGCTAACTAAAACTAGGTAGACGAAATGAAAACTTTTTCAGGTTCAGTCAAAGGCTTTATTTTGGTGGGACAAATATACTTCCAACGTTATGTAGGATGAATTTGTTGATGAGTTTTCAGTCCTTTCTAAGAGAAAAATGACGGCACTGCATGGGTTCTGAAAAAATACGTATGGTCGTTTGGAATTAAATAAGAAATACGACGGGAAACAGGCTGGAACTTTTGAGAGAATACTTCGTAAGGCCGACCTTTTTGACATTAATAGATAGGTGATTCCTGTTCAAAAAAAAAGTTTTTTTACAGAAAAATAAAAGCGTTTTATTCTAAACATCACAACCAGAACATACTTGTTATAATATCAGAAATGGACTCATTTGATCTAAACTGAACCTTACCTTCTCGACAAAAAAGTCTATTTACTTATGAATGTATGTACCTGTGGTCAGTCATCATTAGGCACCTCAGGCTTTTTGGTCGCGCTGAGGGCTTAAGTCCGTGTTGTTTTGCCTAACATGCGTATAAATGTGTGGTGTTCGAATAAGGAATCAAAGAAAATGTAATTGAAAGAGTAATGAGTTGTAATTTATAAATATTGCGCTCGCTTGTAAATAAATGATTGTCTTATGTTTATGTCGGCTGGAGATGCTTTTCGTAAATTCCTTGCAAAAATGCGATACCCTTAACATGTATAATGTGCCAAAAGAACATAAAATATATAACTAGACTTCCTTATTGGCTTTTTAATGATTTCCTCACATTTTTATGCATAATATCGCATTGACAAGTATGCCTCTACTACTTCAGAAAAAACTGCGTTTATTAATACGGTACACGAGCCCAATAACTGTCTTTTTCCTATGAAAAAATCAGTTCTTTCAAGCTTCATCAAATATCACTTCGACCTACCAATGGAAATTGACATCATTCAACAAAAAGCTATATATATAAATGTTTTCTATTATTACAGATCTTGCAAGCTAGCAATTAAAAGAGCTCATAAAACTTATGCACAGTGAGTGACATATTGTAATGCAAGAGACATCTACAAACACGATAATACCGACAATTTATTAAAGACTACGTATGTACCTACATTTAGTACGTTGAACAGTTACAAATGACGAGGACGGCATGCAACTGGCAAGCATAATGTTGGAATGGAAGAGATTAATGAACTCCGAAATGTAGCGGAAACACTGGACTTAGATCGGATTGCGTAAACGTGCCTATACATTTTTAGCTGGCAATAATCAATTACAGCAGCAGAAGTTTCTATTCTATTAGGTATGCATATATATAGCACGTTCTTATCGGAATCCATGTACCTACTCATTTTTGTCTCGTGTCAGCGATGCCTGGGACGATTGAGGGAGAAACCGTCTTCTGAAACACAGTTTTTAACTAGTTCGGGGGACTGTGGATACCGAACCCGCTCAACTTCGCAATAAAAAGAAGGAGGTTCTCAGTTCGACTGTATTTTTCTGGAATGATGATGGTGTTATTATACTTACAACTTTTACTTTTTTACATAATAATTTGATATAGATTGTGCTAGCCTACATGAGCCTGCCAGCTTGCCGCCTAATTGTGGTTGCTTTGTCCAGTTTGTCCTATGTGCTAATGTGGGGATCATCCCACTGGCTTTTGATAAAGCTAGTTAGTCAAAGGGACATAGTTAGTCGTAGCTTAACCATAATTATTTTGATACATGATACACATACCAAGGATTTAGGTAAACAAATTTAGTTCGTTTTATACATATAGTAATTATTTTCATAATATTTTAGTTTCCTTATATTTATTTAATATTTAGATAAATAAATATCACTTGATGGAGCTTTAATAAATCTTCGAACGAACTAATCTATACATCTCGTAAACTGAGAAAGCTTTTCTCTTTACCAACCAGTACGGTGAAATAATATCTGCGTTCACTTCCAAGTGCTTGGCGTTTTTACAGTGTATTTGGAGTACTTTGTAAAATTACAGAGCACCTAAGCTCTAACTATGGCTTCATTCATTTTAATTTACTTTTTCTGTGGAACAGTCTGTTACTAATCAGGTAGATTTAACACAGTGGACACTGTTATGTTATTTCTGTTGTGCATAAATAGTTTGTAATCTTTTTATACCCCTAACGAATAGTTGGAAAGGAACAGTGTTGTAAGTAACGGCAGGCGAAGGGAGGAATAAAATAACATTCTAACGCACCATCCACATGCGTCGCCTACTGTACTGTATCTCTGTAAAATAAAAAAATTAAACAGATAAACAAAAAAAAACTATTTAAAATATTGCATGCTTAAAAAAACAATCAGGTTGTTATTGCTACGCACAAACGGAGCTCGGCACTGGTAGATAAATACTGAGTATTTATCTACCTGTGCCTTCGATAAAAAGCTGCAAAAATACGAACATCCAGACTGAAACAACACTTTTCTATAACAACTTTCACAATAATAAATTAATGTTGATTTAAATGAAGCAACACCAAGCCTGAGCTGGCTTTTTCTTTGATTGCTTTAATATTTCTTCAACGAGAGTTTTACTAACAATAAGTGCACAATGAACAGTACGAATAGTAAATTATTCTTGTTTTAAATTTGCAACTCCAGGTTGTTTTTTGTTGCGCTCCGGGGCATTGCTGTTTTCATGCTTCCGGCCGTAAAGCACTGACACTTTTTGCTACCAACACAGAACACCATCACTTATAAGAGTAATTGAATTGTGTTCAGTTGATGTTAGTGGCCAATCAATCTCTCTGTGGGACGGTATGATGGCAACAGTGTTTATTTGCGTCTCCTGCGACCAAGTAAAGCCGTGTTTGAAGTCTTCAATTTTCCGTTTGAGAGATTTAATGCTTCTCAGACTTTGGTGTCGAAAAATCTACACAAAAGAAATATAAATACACATCTAAACCCTGTATGATCCTATCGCTGACCGCTGGTAGTCCCGCCTAATGTGCGTGGGCTTAGCTTTGTGAGGCTGATGACTGTGAAGACTCTTGCTTTACGCTATAGAATAACACGAACTTTAGCGCCGCATTTCATCTAATTGTAACAAACACCTTCAGTAATAAAATGTTCGTGGTTGGCTTCATGCCAGCAGAGCCGCAAATACGAGTTTGAATCCCATGCGGCAAATTGTATCAAACCATATTGCAGATTAGGAGTAAGTACCAAACAAAGCACATAATAATATGTAAATCTACCTCACGTCTCATTTTCATATATTATAATTCTAACTGGGCTTTACTTTCCTTCTCAGTTGCTCCATATAATTTTCCGAGGCGGAATATTAAAAAGGCTTTTACAAGGCACCAATTCGGTTTATGTAAATCGACTGCTATATACAGATAAATCTTGTCTAATGATCGACCCTCCCAGCATCTGTGCTTTCAACGGAGTGGCTCAACGGCCAAGTAGAGTTTCACTATCATTAATAGGTACTTAAACCCGCAATATGGCGGCATTATTACCTTTCATTTTTGCCTTCTTCGCTAAAACCTACTCCACTGAAGCTGGTATCAATTAAGTATGACCTTTTTGCTTGTGAATGTTTCACCCTGGCAAGCAGAAATATTGAATCGGGTCTCTAAGACTACAATTTGCCACTTGTGACGTGTGGCACACATGTGTGCCACACGTAACAAGTGGCAAATTTAAGAGTGCACTCTTAAAAAAAATAAGAAAAAAACTTAGTGGACGCTGCTCTCTCTCTCTCTGACAGTCTGATACGTTCGTCGGGATGAAATTTGGAACAGAGATAGATTATAGTCTGGAGTTGCATAAAGAATACTTTTTACCTCACGGGAATACCGGCATTTAAAACTACGTGGGTAAAACCGCGGGGCGCAGCTGATCCTACTAATAATAATACTAATATAAACGCGAAAGTTTGTAAGTATGGATGGATGGATGGATGTTTGTTACTCTTTCACGCCGGAATGGATCTGGATGAAGCTTAGCAGAGAGATAGGTTATAGTCTAGAATAGCACATAGGTGACTTTTTATCACGTGAAAATACCGGGATTTTAATCTGCGCGGTTGAAACCGCGGGGCGCAGCTAGTATTTAAATAAATGTAAGTTGTTCCTACATTCGCCTGGCGACTGAATTTGCACAGCTATGGAAATAGTTTTCTTATTAACTATTCTGTTTTGTTGGTAAATGTACTTTGGTCTATAAAAAGAACCTTCATTTAATGGATATTCCGTGTTTTTTAACATTTTAGGATACGTTGGAAGGTCGGTCAGAACTTCGCTACATAGCCCTCTGAATTTTTTATGCGTTTGTAAGTGAAGCTGAATAAAAATTACGTATTAGTCGCAGTTTTCCATCCAGTTGCGGATATTTTATGGCAAAATACCCAGAAACAATAACCGTGAGAACGAAATCCATATAAAAACTGGAACTACATAGAAAAATTTAATTATTAGACAATCTCACGTGGTCTTATGCTTAACTGGACTTTAGCGTAATCTGAATAAGAACTTTTATATTTTGCACAGTTTTCATTAGTTGGCTGCTATAGCAGGATCCCATCACTGTAACAATTAATCAAGTCTCACATGGGAGGAGCAGTTAAGACGCAGACAACCATAAAACAGCTTTGAGTGAATACTATAATATTTTGACAACAATTAAAGCGAAAATGCCAATTATGAAACATTCTGCTTGTGCCTTATAGAAAACCACGGAATAGAGAAAACGCTATAGAAAACCGATGACATCATAGAAAAGATATGTATGTGTGTATGTATGTGTCTAAGATTGTACACACTGCAAAGTTGTAGTTTAAGGCGATTATATTAACGAAAAAAATTGTATGTAACTATTATTAAAGAAGAAAAATAAAGAAAGAAAACATATTTAGTTTGACCCACAAACATACTTAAAACTAACAATAACAGTAATTTATGTAGGTGCAACATACAAAAAACATAAACAATATATTAACAGCCATCTAGGTCTCATATTACAAGCTTTGATTATATTGAGGCTAGACTAGACAGTCCTGAGTTATAAGCCCACCAATAATTATATTGATTCATTTATAAATGTTTAATACAAATTAGATAAAACAACAAAACACACTCCAGCTTTAAGGTATCCCTTTTATCCGTTTTCGCGATAGGAAAAGTTTTTGGTATATCCTTATTGATTTTAAATAAGCATGGTATGGTTTTAAAGTAAATTAATTTTCAACAAAACCCATAATTATTACATCCTGAGGCAAGAAGAGAAGTATTATTCCAGACATGTATGTAAATGATCAATGTAAACATGCCAAAACGAACTTTTCGAATAAGGTTAGCAAGTTTTCACTGCGCAGTAAACACAATCCCGGCTTCAGGCACCCGGTTGAATCAAAATTATTAAACTTTATCAAATTGTGGTTCGTTTGGCGGCTACCAAGCATCCAATAACAATAATAATAATAAAATATAATGCTGGACAATCCACACAGCACCATCTAGCCCCAAAATAAGCTACTCAAAGCTTGTGTTATGGGTACTAGATAACTGATATATTTAATACGTTTTATACTTAATAGATAGACATTTTTTATTATACATAGAAAACACCCAGACCAACGGAACAAATTTCTGCACATCGTACACAAATTTAATCTGAGGCGGGAATCGAACCCGCAACCTCTGCATCGCAGGCGGACTTTCGCCCGCTGCGCCACTGAGGTCGTCAATCGAAAGCTTTTGAATATGTTATGAATGACTGAGTAAAGATTTACTCGATTAGTAGGGAGTACTTATTTTCGGGTAACAAGGAAAAATATAAAATTTATATAAAAAATTGAATGAATGGAACTCTTTCATATGGCTTTCCTATGTCTTTATTTCATTTCAAAAATATTTTGATTTTCATTTACAATAAAAGCTGACAGTTTCAAATAAATAATAGTTGCTCCCCGGGGTTTCAACCACGTAGATATAAGTCCCGGTATTCCCACGGGATAAAAAGTAGCTTATGTGCTATTCCAGACTATAATATATCTCTCTGCCAAGTTTCATCCAGATCCGTTCAGCCGTTCCGGCGTGAAAGAGTAACAAACATCCATCCATCCATCCATACTTACAAACTTTTAGTAGTAGGATTGTCTCTAGATATCTCTTGCTTGATATAAAATATTTTACCTTTTTTACGCTTTCTGGTGAAACAAACAAGTACTGAAAATCCGTACTAATTGTAGAATGTACCCTGAACTTTACCTGTCACCAATTAAGGCAATAAATACTATCTGAGCTGTCTGCATGCAATATTCTCGAAGAATTGGTGTATTTATTGGTATATTCGTTTAACATTATTTAAGTCTAGCTTTTTTAGGATGAAACTGAACTCTTGTATTATTAGTAGTTTTATATATTATATTTAAAAGACGAGATACACTTATAACTCTCTTAAGAAAAAACAGATTTCAAATACACTGGAAAATACACTCATACTACTATAACCTACGGGGCAATGTTTTGTTTATAGGTGATGGTTACCACTTAACATCAGGTGGGCCATCTGCTTGTTCCATCAGCTAGTTGTATAAAAAAAAAATTAAAAACACACAGGAAGCACCAGTTTTGAAATAAAAAATAATTATCAAAATAACTTTTTTGAAGTTGGTTAAAAACAACAGCATGGAGAAACAATTGCAGGGTGAAAACTAATGTAGCTTTCACTTTATCACAATGTGATCAAAAATTTTCGTACAAGAGACATCTCACCAATGCAGTAAAATATAGAGGACGTTAGAGTTTGCTCAAGAAAGCGGTTTCCAAAATAAATAAGAAACCACGTTCGAAAGTTAGTTCAAATACTGGAACCTCGGAAATAATGTATTTTTTGTGAAAAGTAACAACGAAACTTGTGCTACGCTTTCGGAAACTCAAAACTACGATAGCTATTATTTAATATGAAACAGTCAGGTTCAGAGGCTCTCCTTTAAACAGGATTAGGTATTGTCGATACCGACTTCAATATTTTTAATTTATATATTCAACTAGCCGTGCCTCGCGGTGTTATTAAATTAAAGAGTATATGTCCTTTTTCTCTATTTCCTTGCCTTCCCTTGATCCCTATGTAAAAATTAGGTAGCCTATGTGCTATTCCAGACTATAATCTATAATCTGATCTGATCTGACTATAATCTCTGTGTCAAATTTTATCCAAATCCGTTCAGCCAGTTGAGTAACAAACATCCATCCATCCATCTATCCATCCATCCGTCAGTCCGTCCATCCATCCAACCATCCATCCACCCATCTATACTTCCACTTTTATATTATTACTTCGATATTTACTTCCAGTCATGTTTAATAAGCCCATGTAAAAGAATCGTAAGAAAAGCTAACTTCAATCTGAAAGGCTTTACAACTTCTAAAGGCTGTTCACGTTTATAACATTACAAAGGTTCAGTAAATAAAATTTTGATCCAAACCAGTTTCCCTACACATTTCATTGCATTTAAAATTTGCAGTTTGCGTACCAAATTCAAAATGACACAGTACAAACTTAGTAAAATAAATAAAAGCAGAAGGACAAGGTCGTTTTTTTATTTAAGAACAGAAACAGTTCATTTATTTATTTGGGAACTTTAAAATTATTAATAATACGTTTTTTGTCCAATAAGATAAACTATAAGCTTCTGTAGTTAGATAAATAATTTATATTACTGTATAGTTTGACTGACACGTTTGACAAGTTTGTCTTAAACCTTAAAGGGATGCTATAATTTGCCACGTCAGTAGGATATCAACTGTAGCAACTGTAGTCAAGCTGGGAAATGGTTTGAAGTGAATTAACTAGTCGTCCCCATGTCGGTTTATAACTGTGCCTATAAACTTGTTCAGAAATGCTGCCGCGAATAGTTTCCTGTTTGAATGCTGCAAATAGTCTGACAGTTGTTGAGTATGTAAATAGTGTACAATTGTAATTTAAATCGAATCATTAATATAAATTACCCGATAGAAAATGAAGTTACAAATTATGCGATCGTGATGTATTCGCACGATGAATAGGTAACAATTACCTATGCTATTCATTGTTGTATATTTCTATAGTTATTTCAGTTTTTACTATAATTTTTTTTTAATACCAATGCAGGTAGACGAGTATACGGGCCACCTGATGGGAAGTGGTCACCGTTGCCCATGGACACCTGCAACACCAGAGACGTTGCTGATGCGCTGCCGGCCTTTTAAGAATTGATAAACCCGCCTTAATTAACAACAACTTCAACCTAATCATTATTATCTTTAATCATTTGTTTTTATGAGGTATTACGATTAAAATTTGACAGTTACAGAAGTGGTTTATAAGCTTAGCGTGCTCCTAAGACTGCATCTTCACTTTCCATCAGATTATATCAAGGCATTTAAAAAAAGAATTTGAATTGAACGTGTTACCTTTATTTTAATCAATTAAACTAACTGTAAACTTGTTCCGAGGTATCCGAAGTTTAAGCCACATAGGATACTTATTTAATTTATTCTGAAATCGTGTTTCATAATTTTAAGAGGTGTCTCAAAGAGAAATTACATCACCCAAGCTCTTCTCTGTTGTTTTGGAGAACAAAACGTATTTTAATTTGTTATTATCATTTCCACTCTGAAAGGGCTCTTTATACTAAAAACACGGCCCAAAATTAACGTTCCTTCTTCTGTGTACATTTGCATCAACACAAACTACTTCAAGAGTAGTATGCTCTTTGTAAAGGCTTTCTTCTTTGAGGATGTTTAAATGGATATATATTTCAAGATACTTTCAAATATTCTTATTCCTACATGTGGCAAGCTCATCACCGCTGATAGAATACACACTGGCTTACTCACGATGTTTTCCTTCACACTTTGGTTTTTGAATTGTCTCGAAACCTCAGTCACAGCGATTTACAGAACAAAACCTAATATAAACATAGTCGATGAATTCATCTTAAATTCATTTTAATTCTTAAAATCAAAATTAAGAATCCAGATTAAATAAAGCGAGAGTTCCAAACTGAAATTATTTTCGCCCGGAATTCACTTAGGTACTCCAGACACTTTGACACATTCTGACTTTCATCATTGCAGCGAGGACCATTTCCGAGTGAAAACGGTTAGGAGAGTTTTTGTTCGCAGTCGATTAAATTCTTTCATAATATTAAATGCAGTTTTAGAGGTAAAAACTACAAATAAAAAATAAAAGCATGTTGGTTCTTGTTAAACATTTATTATTGTTACAGCTAAACGCAATTTGTATTGCCAACGGTTGCTGATTGCCCAATTAATCGGCAATCATAGACTACTAATAATAAGTTTTCGTAGCTTTGTTACAGTACATACGAAAATGAGTAATACCATTATTTGGAAGGAAAACTCGTTAAGATCAAAGTTATTTTTGACGTTGTTTTCGAAACTCTGTTGTTTTAAAACTTCCAAATATTTTAGACATTATACCTACATACATTCTGTGGTTAGCATATTTTCATATTCAGGTTGAAAGTTGTCTGCACATGGTTTTCGCCTTTTAAAAAAGTGTGGCTTAAAAGTCTATCTCCACACATTAGTGCCGTGTCAGGGACGGGGCAGGAACTTCGTTGCTTTCGTTGCTGCGTTTGCCGCCACGGGCACGGACATGTGTGATCGAGTTCATAGACAATGTATGCAATGATAATTTGTAGACTCCTGAAAAACGTCCCTGCCCCGTCCCTGACACGGCAATGATGTGTGGGATAGACCTTAAAACTTACCGGTTCGTTGTTTATGAAGAAGGAGATGTTGGCGGCTGGCATAGATTCCCTACTGACGCATTCCACTTTCAGCTTCATGCCGGCCTTGTAGCGCCGCTTCAGCCCGTACATGGACGGACCTTCTTTGGGTAACACTGCAACAATATTGTTATAATCAGTTATATTTTATTCTTTATATCGTTTCACCAGTTCTTTCGAAAAAGTGTGGTGAAAGGATTTTAAACTAGTGGCTCTGGGAGCTGTAGACCTCGCGAGCATACTAAAAGTGAGCTATTTGAGGAATGTAATGTGCAAGTGCATTTTCCGTTTTGTGATTTTTTTGATCTTTTTTATTTTTTTTGCATTATCTTGTGTAGAATGAGGTCCTTTGTGTTTCTCTCAATTTTGATTGAAAACCATCGATTGTTTGATGAGCTATCCTGTTCATCATGCTGAAGATCCTTATCAGATCTTCGCCAAACTTTTATGAGACCAACGTATAGTTACTACCTTTCAAATAAAAAAAGAATAATCGAAATCGGATCTCATTTGGTGGAGATATCCAGTATATCAAATAGCCCCCCTTTTTGCCCTTTTTTTGGGGGAAGTACCCCTCCAATCGAAAATCCCCGACGACAAAAAAATTCTAATAAGTCATATAACCTGTGTACCAAGTTTCGTCCAGATCGGTTGCAAAATGCGACCTGTACAGGAGAACAGACAGACAGACAGACAGACATCCGGACAAACGCATTTTTGGCCAATGTGGAAACTGAGACGCTTCGCTTGCTCGGTCAGTAAAAAAACGTTTGTTTTGTGTCACATAAACAGGCGGAATATAAAGAGCAATATTGGTTAGGTTAGGAAAACAAAATCAGCCATCATTCAACTTCAGCTGTATAATAATTTGAGGTATGACCAAGTAACTCATGTACGTCATCATCAAAAATAAGTAGCATTAATCAAATACAATATCATAAAATCACCACAAAGCCTACTCCTTGTAGTATGTATACAAACATAGTCCAGAGACGGTGCTGAAGAACTCTACCCACTTCTAAAAACCTGTAGAATTGTTCGTAAGTCGATAGTTTCCTCCTCCTTTTCTCTGAAGTGCAGAAATCAATTCCAGTGCCCAATAATAGTCAACTGAACCTAATGATGTGCACTTATAATCATGATTATAGATTACTAGCTGCCACCCGCAGCTTCGCTCGCTTTAGAAGTGATTCCTAGCAATTTATATAAGGCATTTTCTATTTAGTATGTTCTCTACCTCGTTTCCGGTAAAATATAGAAAGTAGCTTATACCTATACGTTTGTTTTAAGATTCACATAGTGAATTAAAACCACAAACCTTTTTACTCACAGCCAATGAAAAATGACGCTTACTTTGATGACATAAAAGCGAGCCGGTGTATTTATTTATATATGTAAAGTAAGTCTCTATCTAAATCTCTATCTAAATGAAGCTCATAGTGTGCCAGCACGTTAGTAAAGGCGTCTAGTTGCAGTAGACACCCTCTCGGCCACCGGCACTTAGCAACCAGACACTCTTGTCTGTGATGTGCATTGTGCATCAGAGCGATGTCTTAGTTGTGCGCAGAATAATAGGTGAACGTTACTATGGCCACGAACGTGCCATAGTAATACTCTCAGCGAAACTTCAGGGATATAGTAGTATATAGTAGACACTTCTGACAGCTGTAAACTCAAGTAACATGTTACCAAGGAATTTGAATACTACGCATGTTACAAATTATTCCATCGAGGATTTTCTCTATTAATGTAATTTGGAGAAGATTTATTGAATACGTACAGACTATAAAAAGACAATCTTGAAGTCGTAGCATAAAAAAATTCAAAAATAGTATCCTTACTAGATTTAGATCACTATAATGCGGTTTTTATATGTTTTTTTCTACGGGACACTAAGGCCGCATTCCGAAATAGCTATAATCGATCACAGCGCTCACATCACCTCACAGGCGTTCCGAATTAGATATTGCGATTATGACAGCTCAGAGCTGTCAACAATTCGGAACGCTCGTAAACGCACTCACAAAAATATCGTAGGAATAATAACCTCAAACCTTGTTTAACAAACTGGAACTGCTTGGATATTTTCTGGATTTGTTATTTTATGATCGCAGAAAATATTATACCCTATAACGACTATAATGCGACTGAAAACATGTAACCTCATCACAAATAACAACAAAACACAAATGCACAACTGTCATTTTTGACAGCGCTCACAGTGATATTAGAATATGGCATGGTCGGCGTAATCGCAAGATGGCGCATGTCATGACGTCATCTATGACGTTTCATGGGTCATCGTTATCGCGCTCACGCTAATTCGGTACGGGTTTGTGAGCGCTCAAATCGATTATTGCGTATTTCGGAACGCGGGGTAAGGCATAAGTTTGCAAGGACTTGCCGCTGACTTTCTGAAAGCTCTTTTTTGACGGGCGATTAGTGGTGATACTAATCGCCCGTCAAATCACTTACCATTTCATCTTTTACTTCAAATCACAGAGATAGCAACCGGGGGTTAGTGAAAGGTCTCGAATCTTAATTATCTGTCTGCACTATACTAACAAGCTATATTAATAAAAATTTCTCAAGTTGCTTGTTGCTAATTATATTAAAATACAGCCAAAACAAAAACCAATAGAAAAAATATTTTCTGCTTTTATAAGGTATAAAAGCATTCTCGTGCAAAGTTTCTGGTTTGTAAGTTCAAGAATAAACTGTTTTACATAGGTAAACGTTTTCACTCCTTTTTATCCCTTAAAATGTGAGGTTTTGTAAAAACTCCCCTTAGTGGCTTATTTTGCATATAGTTATATTTACAACGGTTTTCTAGTTACCATATTTTTTTTAATATTTTATACATAATAGATAAATCTTAAACTAAAACATCAAAGAGTTTTGGAACAGCTTTTTTGAAAGATAAATCTTTTGAGAAACTTCCGCATAGAAAAAAATATTATTACTGATTTACTATTAATTCACACTGCAATCTCCTTGATTAGAAAAATAAACTGGCCCAAACTCACAAAAATACCCTCCCGCTATAAAAAAACCATTCTCAAGCTTCATTTAAATTAAATTAAATACGTTAATTTAGCTTTAGTTAATTAGCATGCTCGATCCGACGTCTTTGTTATACTAACCCTTGTTGCAATTTGTGTCGCCAACGGTTTTGGTTTAATCCTTTGAGCCCTTCGTGTTTATGTTTGTTACGCGAATGTAAAGGGTAGCTAACAATGTTGAAGACAGGTTTATTCACACCTAACAATACCCTGTTACCCGATACCCTGTTTTGGAAATGCTAGGCTTTTGATCTGTGGTTCTGGATTTGCGGATTAAGTAGGTAGTTTTTGTAGAATTCGCAAAGTTACAAATGATATAAAAATATTAGGATCGTGACTGTAATAACCATGGAGAAAAACTCTTTTAAAGATGGATAAAGGCGCAGTCACAGGCACGTCCTAATAATAGGCGCACGTCTTAATTTTTGGCGTATTTGGCCTTTATAAAAGCCTGTTTGCAAGCCAATTGCCGATGCTTATATACTAACTGATTTCCTTACGATGTTTTATTGCAACACTTGAAGACACTTGATACCTTTCAAAATTTTCACAAGGTTGAAGAAGCTGAAATATAGCACTAACCCACCCAAACTATTTGAACACCCTAGTATTTGACCCAAATAAATGCTTGTGGTTCCCTAAGATTCCAAGAAAGACAAGTTTGGCAGATCACACGAGTTGGTTTTGTTTATAAGGAGTTGGGGACCACGATTTATTCGTTCAATGTTTCAGCAAAGATGGGTGGACAAAGCTTAGAAAGTGCTTTTAAATTAGTTTCATAGCACTTTTATATACATCATAGACTGTCAATAAAGTACAGGGTAACATGTTATGGAAAGTATTTATACTAAGTTTTTTTAGTATATTTACGCATGTTACATTGTGAGACAGACTTTTTTTTGGTTAATTAGGTTTTTTTGGATTTTATTTGATCACGAGAGTGACAAAGGATAATATTATGCCAAAGAAAGATTACATCAAGTTGAATAAAGAATATTTTACCAAACAGGACCTATTACCGGAGAGTAAAAATGAGGACGTACAATCGTTGGGTTTTTCGCCAGATAGACGTCTCCGATTTTTTCCTCCTTGTTGTCCATATTATATCATCTTAGTTTTTCAGTCGTTTTTAGTGTTTCTTATCGCATGATAACCCATTTAATTTGAGTTATTGTGCTTTTTAAACAAAGTAATTATTTCTTACAAAGTGATCCTTATAATCAGAATACTAGGGTTCTTGTACCATGTCTCAAGTTTTCTCTGCAAATCGGACAGCTTTATTCACAAAGTTACATGGTTATTACTGCACCCCTTCGGCAAGAACTTAGTTTATGAGTCGTAAAAGGCTAGTGTGTAACATTTGTCACAAAACTTTACTACAAGCAGGCAGAAAGGAGCCAGATTGACACGACGTGCTCAAAAAGTTAAATACAGTCTTTTCCTTCTTATCGTGTCATTTGTTCTTTCAAAATAGTGTGGTGGAAGGATTTTAAGTGCGCCTCAAACTTAAACTTTAAACTTACCTAATACAGTTGTTGCCTGCTGCTAATACAGTTATTTAGAACTTTCAAAACCTTGAAATATAAATAGTATAATTTTCTTATTCATATAAAATTTTTGACCTCTCACTCGGTCAGCTACTAGAAGAACAATGAGGGTACTACAATACTCGGAGTGAATCAATATATCCCGATCATGACATTTCTGCCACCACCGCCGGCCGCCCGTATCGGTCGCGGCGCCACGGGTCTTAAATCCTTGAATTGTTAAAACTATTACTACTGGTTGACAAGACTATTACTTTCATAAGTTAAGCTGCCCTTGCTTGTGACCAGCTCTAGACCACACCGGCTTAAACTTAGCAGAAAATCATTGCTGCAAATGTCGCAACACGTTGTTGTAGTAAAGAGCCCTTTCAATATCACACAACCCAATTTATTTCAAACTAGCGACCCGCCCGCGCGCCCCTGCTTCGCACGGGTGCACTTTGTTTATCTACTATATCATGCATGTATCATACATATAAACCTTCCTCTTGAATCACACTATCTACCTATTAAAAAAAACCGCATCAAAATCCGTTGCGTAGTTTTAAAGAGTTAAGCATACATAGGGACAGAGAAAGCGACTTTGTTTTATACGATGTGGTGATAGTGATAGTGTAGTGATACAATGTATATTTATCTTTTATAAAGTTTTAAGATTATTATTTCGTTTGTTCGCTTGTGCATTGTCATATTCTTTGTACCTACCTACACTTTCCAACATCATAGCCAGAAATAAACTCTACCGTGCCTGAGTAAGTATCAAAGTAATGAATGTTGGAAGTTCCTAGTGAAAAATAACATTGTGGTCTACATTAAACAGAATCCAATAACAAAGAAGGCAATATACAATACCACGTCAGGGTTATCCACGTATAAAAGCAATATACGTACTGTTTGAATAAAAGTCCTCGGTAAGAATTATTACCGGAGGCATGAGTCATAGCTATAGTTTCAGGCGGGTCACAAAATTTATAAAAATATGTACACAAAAATTCATAGAAAGATTTCGAATAAAACTAACGATTGCACTAATTCTAAGAAATAAATGGGCATGTGTATTTTTTGGCCGGTCTGCCCAGAATGAAGGTACCTATGTTCTATTGAGAGCCAACGATGACCGGTTTTTCGAGGTCTCCGTCGCCGTGTTTGTGTAGTGTGTCTGAATAAAGTGCACAAAATGAAATGAGGTGATTGTGTGGTTAGGTGATTGAATAAAGTTGTTATTGAGACATTAACATGAAATTTTTACTATCAGATAGGTAACACAAAATGTAAAATAATCTAATGTAATAAAAAAATTGAAAAATGTAGTTTTATTGAGATTTTTTTAAATTATTACAAAAATACATGAAATAAGGGCCGATTTACCCAAAAATAAACGTCGTAACTTTTAATTGAAGATAGTTTTTTTTTCACAAATGTGGTTTGATAAGGAGCTTCTGTTATTTCCAATCACATCTGAGTTTTTTTCAATCAATTACTAAGTAATTGATCGTTTAGTTTAAAAGTAAGACAATTTATAGCTGGTCGCGCCGTAGCGAAAAAAAAAATTGATTTATTGAAATATTATTGAAAATAAATAGTTTCTATAACACATTTTCGCCGATAAAATATGGCGTGGTTTCTCTCATTTCAGTTAGGTTATAACAAATTCTATTTTAATATATATATGTCGTAAGACTTTAAAATAGGGTGACGTCAGCAGCGCCACCGCCACCGCCATCCCCAACTTGGCGGTCGTCCAATCGAAGCAAAACTCGAAGTTGGTGTGGCAGGTGTAATTATTCTTCAGAGGTCCTTTCCGTCCGACGACTCGAGCAAGAATGAATTCTAGCCCGACCGACGGCTGTATTTATAGCAAAGCTTATCCCCGCGTCTAGCAATTCCGAGAGTAAGCGAAAATTTCTACCGCGAAGCTAAGTCTTTGTCCTTTTACAATGTTTTCGAAACTTTATACTACCCTCAAAACGTCTTTGTCGTTTTACAATGCTTTAGAAACTTTATACTACCCTCAAATCTAGATTTTAATATTGATGAAACTTCTTTGCGCCGACATATATATTATATATACATATATATATTGTAGTATGTTTTCTATTTTAGTGCTAAGTTCTTATAGATCTTGTAGCTTGGTAGTTAAAGCTTAGCTACTATTTCCTCAGGGAACACTTACATGGACATTGAAATACCACCGTTCACGAACCCATTGGCGTACAAGTTTCGTTTTGTAGCTTTACGTCTGCAACTCGAGCACTATAATATATCTACTGACCCGACCATAGATTCTTTGATTCTACTTTCTTACCTATTTGCATTTAAGCCTTTTATTGAAGATACTTAAAACAGAATAAATAATATTTTACACAATGAAATCGACACTATCTTTTTGCCCTTCTTCGGAAGTCCTCCTCTTCCACTCTTTCCTATCTCTCGCTATCCTCTCTCTCTCGTTGTACCTCGTCCATTTTTCCCCCTGCAATTTTTACAAAATTGCAAGGAAAAAAATCACATGTTTGGTCTGAATAACCTGCAGTTTTTCTTTTTCCGACCCGTTTATCTAAGAAGTCAGAGGCTCCAGAAATGCATTCAAGTTTACAACCCAGAGGTATGCATGCTAGAATTCCATTATACTGTGAACAATGCATCTAGGCTACCTACTGGTCTACAGCTAGATCATAAAACGACACATAAAACGCTGGTGGGATTTAAATTGTGTTGAGGTGTGTAGCATAATAGCTAGATCAATCCTATATTATTATAAATCTTCTGATTTTTTGATGATCAAAGTATTAGTTAATTTACAAAACTCTTCGTGAACCTCAAAGTTTGGATTGAAAGGTTAAAAAAAAGGCTTAAACTCACCTTTGTACTGTACATTGTTTTCTTTTTCATTTACATTTATTAGTTGTGTGCAATAAATAATGAAGTATTTTAAAACTATGGAAAGAGCCTCTGATGCGGTCTCGTTATCATAAACATTCATTTAATATTGTATTTATAATATTCAATGGTTTGTGACCTGCCGTGTTAAAAAGTTTATACAAGATAAGTACATCTAAATGAAAAACCTCTAATGTGTGTAAAATCAAATGCGTGCGTGGTTTTCATCATCCCTTTAATCCTGTATTATATCACCTATTTAGTTCCTATATTAGCTTTGCTTAGTTTAAGGCTCGATAGTGCTATGTGGAAAGTCCACTAATAATTATTTATTTATCCTTTGCTAGGCTTATATTATGAAGGGCTCGCCCGGGGAAGTACTACCACCGCGCCTTTTCCTGCCGCCAGACAGCGTTACTGTTTCGGTTTGAAGAGTGTGGTCGCCAGTGTAATTACGGGCACATGAGGATTTACATCTGTATGCCTCAAGTTGATGGACGCAGGGCAGTGCATCGTTGGGCACGTTCATATCGTACGTGACTTGCGAGGCAACGCTCTGATATAGGTGATGGTTACCACTAACATCAGGTGGGCTATCTGCTTGTTCCATCAGCTAGTTATATAAAAAAAGGCTTTGTTAGCTGTTTGCAAGTAAGCTGCGTCAGCTCAGCAGATGCTCGTATATAGAAGCTTGACCAGTCACGTAAGAATGGTCAGGATATTACAGATAAATGGCTGTAATAATGGCCGAATGACAGGTCTCTACGACAGTAAACGAACGTTCAGCGGAAACTGTATAAGTAAGTATGTACGAATCTTCTACAGCTTATTGTCTTTACTACAAAATGTACGAGCATTAACAAGAACTTTAGATTCAAATGTATCATGTCCTTTGGAACTACTCACACAGAGCTTAAACTTATCGATACTATTTAAAAAGTAAAACATTTATCAGTTTATTAATATTGTCGCAGTTTTTTGGAATCTTATCGTTTCAGTTGTATTTATGTTAGTTAATTAGATGTTTAAACAAAGGTTTGCCTTTATCGCTAAACCAAATCTTTTGCCATCCCATGGTTGACCTTGAGAAACACAAAACTGAACTGACCATGCGTATTTTCTGTGAAAGATGCCATCAAAGCCGACGCAACGTAGACCATGAGTGAAAATGTTACCTACGACGCATATTTAAAATGAAAAACCTATGCAAAAAGCCTGAATTCTCGAATTTCTTTCAGGATTAATAACATAAAGATATATTATGCGGCATGTGCAAAGTGTACTACTAGCCCCCCTATAAAAACGAAATAGGTATAGACAGTAGAAGTAAACAGTAATCCACACGTTCGCTGAGATATCCCGATAGTTGTAGCTTGTAATTATCTTACCGCCAGTTACCGAAAGCTCGACCAACACTAATCGGCTGCCAAGTCACTTGCTATTTCAGATTTTTCTTCAAATTAGATAGAGATAGCAAGTTCTATCTAATTTGAAGTAAAAGCTGAAATAGCAAGTGGCTTGACAGCCGATTACTGTTAGTCGAGCTTTCAGAAACCGGGCGTTGTCTTTTATTGTTTTGCGTTTCTCGCAAGACTTTCCTAGTGGTAGGTGTCGCTTGCGTTATTCGATTCTGGGGCCTTATCACGAACAAATCTAAATATATATAACTCAAAGGTGACTGACTGACTGACTGACATAGTGATCTATCAACGCACAGCCCAAACCACTGGACGGATCAGGCTGAAATTTGGCATGCAGGTAGATGTTATGATGTAGGCACCCGCTAAGAAAGGATTTTGATCAATTCTACCCCCAAGGGGATAAAATAGGGGATGAAAGTTTGTATATTTTCAAAGTAAACGAGCGCGAGCAAAGCCGCGGGATCAGCTAGTTTGACATATGTCGCGTTAACGTATCCTAGTGATATTCGACCTTATTCTGTTGTAGTTATAGATACGAAACGTTTAAGCCCCTCGCCCACTGGCGTGATCTAAACGCGCGTCCGGACGCGCGATCTTTTTGTCCTATCGTAACATACAATGTAGGTAAAACGTAAATGTCACCTAAAACGTAATGTAAAGCGCGATCACAAGACGCAGGATCGTAGAACGCGCCTGTGGAGTAGAGCCTTTAAAGTAACATAAGTCAAATCTGTTCGTGATAAGCCCACTGATAGAAGAGAATATTGGTGAACGTGCTCCCAAGTTGACTCACCAACGACATACATGTGTGTATGGACTTGCGCAGTTTGGAACGACGGCGCGTCGGCTGACACCTCGCACGTATACCGGCCTTCCGCGACCTGCGTGGCCGCTTCTATCACCAGCCGCTTGGCGTCGCTTTCGCCTTTCTGAAACAAAACGTGTGCTATGTACGATTGGTGGTAAGCTATCTAGTTAAAAAAGAAATTTATCTTGTGAATATGAAAGTGAGTTATATTGGTAATAATAATCAGCAGAGTATAGTATAAAAAAAACCAAATGAAACGAAACAAAGTAGGGAAGAAAAAAACTTGCTTCCTTTTTCTTTTTACATTTTTATGTATACTACTTGTTGATGGAACAAGCAAATGTCCCACCTGATTTTAAGTGGTAACACTATAACAAAGCATTGCCTCGCAAATCTCGATTGCCCTACGATACACTGCCATGCATCCGTCAATTTGAGGCTTACGGATGTTAAGCTTCCTAGGGTTGTAATTTCACAAGCAACCACCCCACAAAACAAAACACAACAACGCTGTTTTTCGTCTGAAATAAGCAAGACGTTAATAATATTGGACGTCAAGTATTAATTAAAAAGCAAGACTTTGGGACTTTGACTTTGTCGGACAGACGTTCGTTGACATGGAGCAGGGTGGTGGTTTGAACTCTATTATTTATTGGTCAAACCCTCTGGTTGACGTCCATCCTACGCAAACAAGGCTTTATACTGAATAAAATGGCTAAGCAGAGCGTGACGTGAGGCATGATGAAAATTGCCCACGCTACTTTTAGAGGTGAAAAACAGCCTTGCTTTATAAAAGTATATAAAAGAAATTGAAAAAAAAATATTTAGTAATTTTTAGGTTAATATTCAATACCTACTCAATTGCGAAGTGTTAAAGCCAAGGACAAATTGTCTATTCGCTGTGTAAAATTTTGTGGTTAGTGTAAGATAGTTTTAGTTTTAAATGGATTATTTTTATCTGAAATAAAAACTTTTTTTATTTATTGCTTTTGCATGGTTGTATTATTGTAGTACATACATTGATACACATAATTTTTAGGTGTAAAGTAGGTATCACAAGGATCTTGCATGAGACACCGATAGAAATGTGTTTGGAATACACTTTATTTTATTTATTTAAAGTAATGGATTTTCAACGTTTTCATTCCATTGATCTAATCTAACGGAAATAAACTTTTATCGCCATTAAAACTCCATTTAGCTGTACAGTGGGTCTGGCACGGTTGTGATTCTTCGGAAAAAGGTGGTGAATCGTGAAAAAAGGTTATAAGTTGTAGGTATTTTAAATAAATGGAAAAAGAAACATCTTATTTGTTTTTTGTGAGCATTAAAGGATTATGATGGGTTGTCCCACTAGCTAAAAAGGCTGTCACCAAATCCCTTCGTTGACATGAATGTGGCAGTGACAAGGATACCTTATAGTGCCGCCACGAATCTTAAGGTTCATGAACCCTATAAAGTGACAGTGTTATGAAACACCTCTATATAAGTATGTCTACGTAGGGGAAGCTGGGTGTCGATTCTATAGGCCACTAAATCACGAGGAGTTCTTGTGTTGAGACCTTGTGGATTCACGCTCAATTCGATAATCCGATAATTTATTCATAGTCATCATCATCATAATCATCATCATCATAATCATCATCAATAACAGACACATGAGGCTTACCATCTGTATCTCGTTGATAGACGCAGGGTAATGCAGTAGGGCACGTTCGTACCGTGCGTGACTAACGAGGCAATGCTTTTTTATCGCTGATGGTTACCACTTTGTATCAGGTACTCCATCTGCTTGTTCTTTGAAGAAAACTGTTAACGAGCTTCGCCTCACTCAAGTGACATTTCTACTCTCCAAAACACGCATGCGGGCGATGGGTGAATGTAATAAGGAAAGTCAAATTGAAAACTCACTGCTAATTCCACAATCACTTGGGTAAATGTCATTTACGAAATAGCGCACTTTCAGTTTTCTATTTAAAAATATCATTACTGCTTTTTAACAGACTTCAAAAAGGAGGAAGTTCTCATTTCGACAGCTTTTTTACATTGATCGTTACCTCAGAATTTTCGACTGGGTAAACCGATATTGATGATTCTTATTTTATTTGAAAGCTGGTGCTTTTCATGTGGTGCAATTTATATATGAGTGATATCGGATGATTAGTTTTGAGTTATAGAAATCAAAACTAATCATCCAATATTACTAGAACTAGAATGAGTGTATTCGAAATTGTTTTTTTCTTGCAAATCCGTTGCGTATCCGTTGGTATCCCTTGGTATCGTGTGTACGATAGTTGCATTTACCTAGAACTGTATAAGTAATTCATAAAATAACATAGTGGCTTTAGTAAATATTTGAACATTTCTTTGTTCGTTAGTGTGTGCCTCATTCCTGTAGTTTCTTTTCTTTTTTACTTAGAAATATTGTTACAAAGTCTGTAGGGGATGAGACGGCTTTGCTTGACTTGTTTATGTTTGCGTCTGTTATAATATTGTATTCCCTGGATATATTGTGTCAAAAACTAAAGTATCACGTGCTATTTTCTGTCCATTTGTTTCCTGTAAGTTGGCAGCCGGTAATAAGATTCTGAACGGAGAAATTCTATTGGTTTTGCTGTCAACGCGATAACTGTATAGCTCGAACCCACGAATTTATTTTGGAAATCTTTAGCTTTAACTATTGTATTTTATCCACATTTGTAGGTATCGTAAGTATTTTGAAAACTACCTATCAAAGTTTTAAGTACAGATCAGCCCTGTATTTGCACAGTACGGCTTTCAACACTTTTAAAGATTCTGTACCACAAGTAATTTTGTAAAGTAGAACCGTACTGAATATTCTAGTTTTACTTAGCAGTGGAACAGTTTTCTGAAATATTTAAAATCACGAGTCCGGAGCAAAATCTACAATAAATTTAAACATTATTTAGTTCATCTTGTAATGCATGTATGGCAAGAGAACTTGACTTTATTATATCGAGACATTTTGCTTATTTTTTTTTTTGTAGCTTCATGCCATTATGCTATTGTATAATATGGGCCTACCTTCTTATTATTGTACCTATAGTCAAGTAGTACCTATGAATGAACTATTGTACCTACCTTATTTCTACATAGATTGCAGCGCCCTACAGGGTACATGTACTCGCTTATCAGACCATCTAGACGACCTCTGTGGCGCAGCGGGCGAAAGCCTGCCTGCGACGCAAGAGGTTGCGGGTTCGATTCCCGCCTTGGAACAAATTTGTGTACGATCTGCAGAAATTTGTTCCGATGGTCTGGGTGTTTTCTATGTATAATAAAAAATATCTATCTATGTATGTATATAATGTATTAAATATATCAGTTATCTAGTACCCATAACACAAGCTTTGAATAGCTTACTTTGGGGCTAGATAGTGCTGTGTGGATTGTCCAGCATTATTTATTTATTTATTTATTTACCATAGACCTAAGCTATAATATAACTAATGTATGTACATGTTGGCAATAAATAAATCTAAATCTGAGAACCACGATTCTATGTCGTTACCAAATGATCGCAAAACGATGAAATTGTCACGTAGCTACATTTTAGTATGCTTAGTAAATAAGTACTATGTACGTCGTTACGGGCATTGTACCTACTTGTACATAGGTGATTCGACTGCATCAGGCGACACGACATGTGAGTTAATATTAACGGTTCCCAGTTCACAGTAATGAAGCGATGTAGTAACGTGCTGCGATAAAATTTAAGCATCCCTCATGGACGTTATGTGAATGGTACTATGACATGATTCAGTTAAGCCGAGCTAGGGTTGCGCAGGTGGGCAAATATACAAAATATTTTGTCAAAGAACACTTTTTTACAAATGGTAAATTGCTTTCAATATATTATAAGTTAAGATGTAAAACCGATAAAACATTACGCTCTGTACGTTAATAACCCGCGTTAATAATGAATGTAGATGTCTGTTTGTTACGTATTTGCGGGTATCGAATCGATTGTGATCATAGTTTTGAGAGTGCTTCTATTTTATTTTAGAGTTTTACTTTATTAATGTTGGTGAAAATATTTATTCATTCAAAAAACAATAACTAGTTAACCGAAAACTAGTTGAAAAAAGAACCTTTGACTGGCTTTACAGCGTTGTGTTTTGTATTTGCTAATCTGTTTATTTGCTAGTGCAAGGCATTGAGCACAGGAATGCATTGTACTATTGTTGGACTTTTCCTCTTTCATGTTGAAGTTTTGTCAAAGAAGAGAGAGTTTTAACTCTTTTTTTTTGGAATTTTAGTAAGTCAAGGATTATTTGCTCAACTGCCCAAGATTGATAATAGTTTGAAGTGTATGTTCGTTCAATCAAAATGTCCTCGTTTGTGAAAAAGGTTTATTTTTATACGAAAAAATACAATAATAAATAAAATTTGTAACAATGATTGACATCCGAATTTCCAGGTACATTTAATGGCTTAAGATACTGCGGAAAACTTGTACTCAGGGCGGTTGAATAGTGTAAAGCACATAAAAGCGAGCAACGAAAAGCGAATGGCAGGCACCTTTTGCTGTCCATTTTGTGGCGTGCAGCAACGGTAATTTGACTAGGCAGATTTTGGTAGCATTGCCAAGCAGTGTAACTCAACGAATCAATTAGAAAAATATCAAAAAAACTAAAATCGTTATCCAAAGGATACTAAAACCGTACATATTAAATAATTTACAGTAACACTAAGTTTTCAGTACTTTAAGCATAGAACAAATAAATAGAAGTACCCCAAGTGACACCTGCAGTAATAGCGACTCTTCAATTTATCGTTCTACTAAAATCTTAAAAACCGGAACATTTTACCCTTTATATTAGAAGAACAAATTTTCTGACAACCATTATAGACTCTCAAAAACAAGCTTTATCACAAAGCTTCAGAAACTATAATCACACATCAGACACAAAGGTTAGTACGTAGTAAAAATAGTTAGGGTTATTTCGTTACGAGCTAATTACTAACTTGGAGTAGTGTGGTAATAAAATGAATAATGAATAATTTGCCTATGATACGAGTACTTATATAATAGTACATAAAAATTGAACGGTAGTTTTTGCTTTCATGAGGTCAACTCACGTATTTGCAGGGTTTTCTCTATTCCGTGCACGTAACTTTCAATTGCTAGTTGTCAAAGTTACGTTATAACCAACATCAAACTCCCAAATCATCGACAAAAAAAAATTCTTCATAGATATTACTAGCATCACCATCAGACGTAGAGACATTGCATAGTCTACTGGACTATTGTACAGGATGTAGAGACTTGAAATTCAGAGGATACAACGGATTTTGTCTAGCGTATTAAAACTTATACATACTTGTAATACAGAACAGTGTTTAGTAGTCTTGCAAACATACGCTGAGCTACGAATATTCACTTTCCCAATTACTCAATTGGATGTCGGTTACAAAGGAGCACATTACATTTATGTACCTGGTTATGTTCCTATTAGTTGTGACATGTATTTAACTCAATAACAATAACCGCTGAAATTGTGGTTATGTGTGTTAATCATAATGACAGATGATAACCGAGTGAGTGATATGGAACTATGGATCCGTCAAAGTACTTCTTGCTCGCAAATTTCAAAATTTTGGAAGACATAGAATCACTGAAATTATTTATAAGAAAGAAAGAAAGAAAGAAAGAAATAAAATACATTTATTTTGGACACACACGATACATACACTTATAATAATTATAGCAAGAAAATAAAATAAAACATTACCAAAAGCACGACAGAAAAGCAAACACGAGAAGACAAAGAAGAACAATTGCAGAATAAACAGTAGGTAGGTAGGAAAAGTAGAAATAAAAACAGAGGAGGACGTGTGTAGATAGGTGGAAGGTGCAAATCAGTTCGTGCCAAGTGCATGCGCGCGCAATCCAAAATAGGCCCCATCTCAGCTTATTGCCGCTCCACAAGTGAAGCGGCGCTGGTTTTCAGATGGGACCTAGGCGACTAAAACGTAGTAATAAGATTTATTATGCTCAGTAGGGTACTAGGCGACTTCACGGCCGTCAAGATAAATGACAGAGTAGGTACTTAATAAGGTATCAGCATACCGGAAAATTAAATAAAGGAATGAATAGGTACATATATTAAGAATGAGTAGGTACCTAGGTAGGTAAGGTAGTAAGTAGTACATAGGTAGTAGGTAAGTAGTAGGTAGGATAGTAAATAGTAAGGTGGAGTAGGTAATAATAAGGTCACAGTAAATTTATGAAAAATATCTGCTAGGCCCGGTTTCCAACAAAGTACAGGGGAGAGGAAACGAGAGTAGATATGTATGAAGCTTTCATGGAAATGGATCAAGCGGATGGGAGAGGATATGTTTCTATAGAATTTTGTGTGGCGAGAGACCAAAGGCGCGGCGCCGGGGCGGCGCGGTAGAGCGGAGAAGTCTAGTCGTTTCTGTAGGCGCCATCGCCTCTTCGCTTTGGTGTAAACAACCTGCCAGCTTTGCAGTACATCTCCTGTCGTCTCATCTGCTCTCTGCTTTGGTGGAAACTGGGCCTTATACCGGTTGCTGCTAAACTCTCTGCACGAAATAACATAATTTTGATCAATATACATTTTATTAAGTTTGAATTTGCAGAGCAAACTTTTAGTTAGGAAAACTTGTTTGAAGCCTACTCGATAAATATTGACTAACTAGCCAACACAAACAGTCAAACTTTATATTTGCAACCTAATAGCCTTTATTGTTGAAAAACAGTACAAAGAGTTAAATAAATATAACGCTATTTATAATCGCTTGTGAAAAGGATCTGACCTAAAGAAAACGTTTTCCCAGGCTCTGAAAACAAGTTTAAAGAAAAACAACGTACGACCCACTTTGTCTATTTATTTAACAAAAATACTGACCTTTCATTACTGGACGTCTTTGCTACGCCAGCTACGCCGTAGCTACTTACGTAGCTGTCGTAGCGCACGTCAACCTAATACATGGTTGATCCATTGATTGGTTAGACCGTACTGTAACCTTGATTGTAATAAGAATAATTTGCTGTAGCAATCAACTAATTTGTTAGATACCAAGTCAAAAAGCCTTGAAACAAAGTCACAAAAATAAAGATTTTCTTACGACTTTGTGATAAGCTATCAATTTAAAAACTCATCATCTCCCTGCCCTTATAATATTGAATGTGTAATAAAGAAAATGACAACAAATTAAAAACTGTCTAGAATACAGTTGAGCTATATGCAGACTGTTAGAAATGATATAAGGATAGCTGGACTGATTTAAATCAGTACGGAACGGAAGCGTAAGACGCTGGCTGCATTGCCAGCTAAATGGCAATGCTGATGCACTGAGCCAGATACTCACAAGCCTTTGAATCACGTATTCTAGAATGAACTTACATGCACTTCGATCCCAGGTATCCTGAACACTTTGAGAGGAGGCACGTCCTTGGGAGAGTACCTGCAGAACTCTCGATCGCCTCGGTACCACTTCACAGAATAAAGTTCTTCCTGTTCTAAGTCGTAGAGACACTTCATCTCAACCTTGGACCCTTTTTCTACGGAATCGGGAACGAGCATGTGCACGTTTCGAAGGCATATTGTACCTGAAACAAAAAACCACGCGTCACAATCAGGTACTACTTTGACTGGGCTCAAGGTAAGTTGAATAATCCTGGCTTTCGTTGCGGGAAGTGGAGAAGGCGAAGATAATATAATATGTCATCTTAAGCTAAAATATCGCTCCCTATACAATTACTATGAGCCATCACAGACGGTTAAGTTAATATATATTAACATATTACAGTATCTTAAAATACCGACCGATAGGGCGACTCGTATCTTAAGGGTCCGGTGACAGCGGCTCGCAATTTCGAGGTGCGATTGGCTATTATTTCATTTCGGGGAGGTTGTTTGAAAGAATAACTCTAAAGAAACACGCATAAATACTGTTCGAACACAAATAATATAATAATATAAGGGAAACATGCCCGAATCAGAAATCATTTTGGTATTAGTATGTTTGGTCTTACGTTTACCTAATACCAAAATGATTTCTGACTCAAGCACATTTCCCTTATATTATTGTATTATTTGTGTTCGAACAGTATTTATGCGTGTTTCTTTAGAGTTATTCTTTCAAACAACCTCCCCGAAATGAAATAATAGCCAATCGCACCTCGAAATTGCGAGCCGCTGTCACCGGACCCTTAAGATGGCATCTTAAGATGTCGTACGAAATATATTGCACATACAGGGTGTGCAGTTTGGTTGGAAACATGAAAACAATTTATATGAAAATACTAGCTGAAACCGTGGCTTTGCTCGCGCACGTTCTCTTCGATTTCTTTTAACCTTTCTATATTGGAACCTACTTTATTAAATATTCTCTACATAGTCGGCGGGCCACTCACTTTTGCCTTTTATATTAGACTTGTTGCGCCCCGCGGTTTCACCCGCGCAGATTTAAATCCCGGTATTCCCACGGGATAAAAAGTACCTTAGTGCTATTCCAGACTATAATCTATCCCTCTGCCAAGTTTCATTTAGATCCGTTTTGCCGTTCCGGCGTGAAAGAGTAACAAACATCCATCCATACGTACAAACTTTCGCTTTTATAATATTAGTAGGATTGCGCTCTTAGAGGTTGAACTTTGGAAACCGCTGAAATACTCAATACATACGAAATTTCATGCAAATATGTCCAAAGAATAAAAAGTTTCATAATGAGGGTTGAATTTTGATAAATCCTTAGTGGACGCATCCATTATTTTGCACAGCCTGTATACGGTGTTTAAATAAAATTACGTTTGACACCTTTGGCGTTTTTCAACAGAATGAGACCTTAATATATATTAGCGTATCTTAGCCGTGTGTGATACCTTAAGTTACTATAATATTTTATGTTACGATATCGTAACCTGAAATATTATAGTATCTTCGCCGTCTGTGACGCGCTTTAAGATTTATGTTATGGACATTAGAACCTATTCAATGATTTTCTGCAATAACAAAAAATCTCAAACATAGGATATTGGCATTTGGTATAAACTAAAACGTTCTGAAATATTTTTATCAAGTGTTATAAAGTAGCCTCTTTAGATGTTTGTTCTGTGACTGATAGTAAATTATACGATAAAAAGTTTTTGAGTTTTCTATCAGATTAATTATTTGTGATTCACAATTCTTTTTTTTTAATAGTCAGAGGTAATTCCTAGGTAGGTATGTACAATGTACATACCATAATAATATTATGTTGTTGCAGTATACATTAGGTACCTACACAAGTAAGTAGTTGTTTTGTTGAGTGTTATTCCATCGAGACAAAACCATCGTTAGCCCATCACAGCTGCTCTTTTCATTTCCGCTCATTTTCATTCACCGTCTGTGAGCACTTCACCGCAATGCGCACATAAATTTCCCAAATAGATGATGTCTACCAAATTAATGATAAATTTAAAAAAACTTGGCTTTGGTGATCAAATGTGTAATTTACCGATGGTTTCATTTTAGAATTCTGCTAATAAATAATTTATTACAAGACCACTTTAATCAAAGTTAGGCTTTCTTTCTTTTCTTCTTTCTTTCTTCTTTTTATGGCTCCTGTCATAGACAATCTTGCCAATGTCAAGTGATTCAGAGATTTTACTCTTTGTAGTTATGTTTCTAGTCACTTCAGATCAAAGTCGAATCGAAGTCAATTGTTTTGAAGAAAATGGTGGCGGTTTCTTCAAAACATTTGAAACATTTTCGGTCAAATCACGATATCACATAATACACTTTCATTCCAAATGCTTACACATTGTGCTAAGACCACAAGTAATGTTGGTTAAAATACCACCAAAATTACACAACACAGCTCAAAATACCACTAGAAAAACAATTAAAATGAAAATGCTATGTTGCTTCGTTAGATGACAGGAAACGAATCAAAAATGGGATAATTACGAGTATGACTTTTGTGACGCAACAAGCAGTCGCTTGTCAAAACGCTGAGACACAGAAGGTGCGACGTGGGTTTGTTTCCCATCAAGGAATTTGAATACAAGTACATTTCCCATGGATAGGACCGTTGGCATGTTTGTATTTCAGGCTGGCTACGGTAATGTGGCACTTGAGTCACTTTGGCTTTGTATCCGTGTGTACAATGTGAGTGGTGCTGCATTATTAAGACGTATTTTTCACTAATTAAGCAGTTTGTGTCAAAAAATATAATATAATAGGAATTTTATTTTAATAACCTGCATAATTTTTAGCCTACATAAGACAGTGAGTTTACTACGATCTTTTCCAGATTATATTCGCTAGCGATTGTAGTAAAACATACGTATGAAGAATTGCCATTGACGAAATTTCATGTATATTTTTGATTGTACGAGAAACAGTACAGTCTTGGAAGAGTCATGGTAGATCTCACCGTAGTTTCAGTCTTATCACTTTCGCCGTTTCATTTCGATTGGGGTGACTTGCTTGGTTTAGTAACTTCAAGAATAAAAAATCCAAAACTACAGTCAAATGCTACATTCACTTACAAAGAGACCTAAGAGAAAAGATGTCATACTCTTGAATGACCAATGATGAAGTGTACATATTGAGAAGAATAAATGAGAAGAATTGAAAGAATAAAAAGGCCTTAGGTTCTTAAAAATCAATGTTTCTATACATAAATAAAGTCAAGGACAACTTTGCATCTACAAAATGGTCGAAGGGAACCAATTACCGGGAAAAAGCCCGGCAATACCCAATAATGTAAGGCACGTTTTAAGTTTCCAATCAAAAGATTAACAAGACTGTTTCTTTGTTTGTTTTCTTACAGTTCATGTTTCCAATGTTTGATTATAGAATAACAAAAGTGTTTGAGCTGAACTGGTGAATAAACCACCCATTTTAAATAAACATATTCAACCCGAATACAGTCTAGTTTTTGAAAATACAAACTGCCAAAGCGAACGGTAGCGTATGGGGACGCGGGAAGCGACCCCACTGTTGAGCGGGCGTTCTTTTAGGCTAGCGTGAAACTGAAATTAGATTAATCTAGCTTTATTAAGTTTCAAAATGATCCTTAGGAAACGAAGTAAAGGCAAACACACACATGTATTAGACATGGTGAAAATACAAAAGTCATAAAATTATTTGCCAGAAACAAATTATTCCTATAGACGACCTCAGTGGCGCAGCGAGCGAGAGTCCGCCTACGACGCAAAAGGTTGCGGGTTCGATTCCCGCCTCGGAACAAATTTGTGTACGATCTGCAGAAATTAGTTCCGTTGGTCTGGGTATTTTCTATGTACAACTATGTATGTAAGTATATAATGTATTAAATATATTAGTTATCTAGTACCCATAAGACAAGCTTTGATTGAGTAGCTTACTTTGGGGCTGGATGGTGCTGTGTAGATTGTCCAGCATTATTTATTATTATTATTTCTTCTAATAGTTTGTATGGCGAATACGAGGACTGCATACATAAATTTATTCGCAGAGAAAGTCCCTTGATGCCAGACCGAATTTTAACTCATGATCAGTAGGTTTGGTCACTCCTAGACTATAGATGGTCACAATAGGCATCTGATACTTCCTATTTGACTAGAAACAGCCGATCAAATATTAATTGTACTGTACACACAACCCGCACGCAATGCTACGTAGAGCTTAATTAACCCCTTTATAAGACTGAAGCTACATAAAAAGCAAATGAGTGACGATTGATAAGTAAATACATTAAATGTGGGACTTGTATTATATTACTGTTTGCTTCAACTGAAACTATTTGCGTAAGCCAGCGCCTGCTATGGGTATATTCTAATGGCTTATCAAGTGTCAAGATGAAATCAAATTATTTCTTTCGATGTTGAAACTCTTTCTTAGCTTTTAAACTTAATAATGTAAATGGTTGGCTGGTTATAATGATTTATTGGCAATAATAAAAACCTTAAAGCACGAGTTTCTTGTATTTAATTTCACAGCACAGTAAATAGGAAGCTATTGCAATGCGAGCACCTGCATTAACTTCCGCACAAAAACACGTGTAACCAGAAATTGAATTTCTAATGCTAGTTTCTACGTAAGCACTACCATAAAATATACCGGCCACTTCCCAGTTTCTAAGTGGTCTCTAAATCCATCGAACTATGTAATTAATAGAAGGTTCAGCCCTCGCCTGTAGGTAGACACATTCTATAAGCGATGTCCTAAGCTAGTAGAAAAGTCCGTAAACGTGGAATTCACGCGTGCTGTCAAAACGTCACGCGGTATATCAACTTCTTGGCAATGTCACTGTGTACATAAAAAAAATCACGTCGCCAAGTCTATTTAGGTGGCACGGGTTTTCTCTATTCCGTGGGTGTCACCACCGTATAATTTTCGATTATCCTAGCCGCATTTTTTCTTTTGTACGTAAAAATAGAATCCCTTAGAAATGGATAAGATTGTTAGGCCCTCTGGGACTTTAGGCTTGGAATTAATTTATTTGATATTAACTGTTTTCAGCCTTATTTTACTACCTTAGAGTGGATTGTTCAAAAACAAATAGGTTACAATAATTTTATTGTAAGTATAATTATCATAGTAACATAATTATAATAATATAAATATAACAAGTGAGAATAATTTGATGAAATATGTATGTAATTAATTTGGAAATAAAAGTTTTAATAAATTAAATTATTAAATTAAGTATAAAGTATATATATATATATATATATATATATCAGCATTGCCATTCAGCGTGGCAATGCAGCCAGTGTCTTGGGTACGCTTCCGACTGGCACTGATTTGGATCAGTTGAGTATCTATAGATCGTTTGCAACGGTCTGCAGATAGCTCAACTGTTTCATATGTATTTTGTATATTTTGTACATTTTGTAAATATAATTGTAACTATTAGTTGTAATTTTCTTTGTCAATAAAGATTGTACAAACTCAAAAAAAAAAAGTATAATTACAATTTTATATTATGCTAACTGACCCTGCAAACTTCGTTAGCACCTAACAGTTAATGAATGTCACATATTTGACAGTTACGAAACTCGTGAGTATTTTGTATAGGAAAATGTTTTTTCTTTTATTTTATTTTTTCGTCAAAATTAAATCAAATAAAGAATTTCTACAAGGAGGAAAGAGTTTCTGAACTGAGACCTTTTGCTGCTCTAGGAACCTTATAAAGGAATTCCTGAAACTTAACTCATAAACGGTACAGCTGGAAATTTAATGGAAGAATGAATTCACGAATATACAACTAGTTTCAAATAAAATTCTAGTCAGTCTCAGTACTACGTACATACCTTATTTATGAGCACAGAGAGGTAGTGCTCCTACAAAGTTTGCCTTGCCGTATAGTCTACTTTGTCTAGTTCTACTTTGTGCTTTTACCCGATTTGACCACTGTCATCCTCAAGCATGGTATGACATCCCTTAGATACCTTGATATTTAGGTACCTAGTAGGTTTCGTCTTGAGGTGATGTTTTGTGAGGGTCTTAGAGGCACGTATATTACAATAATACTAATAATGATGTTGTATTTTACCAATTACCTTTACGTCACCTTTTTATTTATACTATTTTCTGATGGAACACAGTGATGGCGTGATGGCCCACTTGACGTTATGTGGGAACCACGACCTGTCTAATAGCAATGCATTGCCTCATATTTTTGTACACGACCAAAAGTGAAGGTAGCAAAATAGGATACAATTTATTTATCGGTAGCTACGGTACGTATAAAGCCCCATTCACCTGATCTACGACTTTTTTTACCGTAGGACCCATATTGAAAGAGTCATAAAATGGACATCTTTCAGGTTAAAGTAATTTTGTCTCTTATTTACTAACCCATTTAGATATACTCCTATCTAATACAAAGTCCCGTTACTAGTAACTGGACCATGTTATACGATCACTTACAAACGATTTACCTAACATAACATAACATGCCCCAAGGGTATGTTATGTTATGTTAGGTAATTGTTATGAAATGCGGCATCATAACGTCTCTACTTTAGACTTGTCAAAAACAATGACAGAAGTATTTTTATTTGAACGATAGCGTTACTCTAAGATTATAAAACCCACAGAAATATAAATACACATTTCTCTGTTCCGTGATAAAACCCGCCTTGAACAAGGATAAAGCTGTATTATAATGTTCATCTTAATAATACACGTACCTATCGCGCAACTGTCTTCGAAATTTAGTTTCCAACTCGTGGTTTGGCGATGAATTTAGAATAGAGGGTCTTTAATGAGCTAGAAAATGAACAGACGTCAAACTAAAACTCAAATTAGATTTGGACTAAGTTTAAGGTCGAAAAACAAGACTTGAAACTACACCTGCTTGGAAAGTACCTTGATACTTTATCAAATTTACGGTAGAAAGTACGTCATTGCATATCGAAGAAATATGCGGGGAGAAAACGCATCTGAGCGGGAGAGAAAAGTGTATGAAAATCCATTTCTTACGTGGTTTTTCTTTTTTAATTTTGGGTAAGACTATGCGCCGGTAACCTAAATATCAAAAGCCAAATAGTTTTTACAATCAGCCTTATTATAAACAAATCAAACCTGGGTTTAAACCTAGCTCAAGTCACGTTTTCTTATTATAAACAACTTAAACCTGGTTTATCTCATAAATTTAGGATCATCTCAGGTTTATCATTTTCGTATTACAAAAGACACTTTGATGATTCATCATCACAGAACATAATCATTCAACAAATATCCACAGACTATAACAAATTATGGCAATCAATCGTTCATTCATTTTGGAATCACCAACTTATCTGAGCCGGTCTGAAGTTAGCCGCTTGTGCATAAATGGCCAATAGTGAATCGAGAATTCTCTAAACAGCTAACTTCAGACCGGCTTAGATAAGTTGGTATAACTGTACTCTCTTGCCGCAGGCTAAAGTCATATGCGCATACTACCTCGTCTTTCGTTTTAACGAATCAATTCTTAGTTTCTCTTCTTGACTCAGATCGCCGCCTTTTTGTTTTAAATCTCGTTATCAACTTGATATTGACAAATTCGTGGCAACCCATGCGTTTTGACATTTCAAATTTAGATCGGAGTCTAGAGTTTGAAATGTATGTTGGATAATGCAGTGCTACAAGTTGTTTTATTGAATAAACTTATGTGGGAGACCAAATAAAATTTGGCAAAATAAGATTTTTATTAGTTAGACCATACTTAAACTAGGGGTCGTTCGGGTTTATCTTTAAACCGTGGTTTAGGGGATAAACTCCGTTTTATAATAACGTCTGGTCTAAGTCTTTGATTTTTCTATAGAGCAGGGACCAACTTCGGTATCAAAGTTAGACCACGGACCAGTTAGTCCTGGCTTAAGCCTAGTCTAACTCACATTTTTATAATAAGACAGAATGAGTTTTTATCTCCAAGTTCGCAAAATGACACTGGCCACTAGCTGTGTGTTGGATGGTGTCGGGCTGGCAGTGCGACCCTGCGGCGGCAGGATAAACAATTTGAAAAAAGAACATGTGAAAATTGCAGACGCCATTGGCGCCATTTCCAATTTGTGTGTTGTTTGAGGATTCAGTTTTAGTTTTTTATTTTCCTCGTAGGTGTAGTATAAAGCACTATGTACCACTCGAGAGAAAGTGCGATTCCCGATCTCGGGTGTTTTAAAACCCTCGCCAACGGCTCGGGCTTCAAACGACACCCTCGACGGTAATCGGTCACTTTCTCCTCTCGGTGAACAATGTACTATTCTAGTAAACTGGCCCCACAGCTAAGCTTGTGCCTGACCTGACCTGGTAAGCTGTGAGTTGCTGGTTCTATTCGGTTTGCGTTTCCTGATTTTTAGAGATCCTGTGTGGACCCAGGATATATAACTATGTAATGAACAGGGAGCCAAGTTGTTTTTTGCGTGTAAACTTGTGTTCAAAAAGAATGTATGCACATAAAGAAATATAATTTTTATCAATATTCTGCCAGTAATTTAATTCCCATATTCCCCTTTGTTTGGTTTGAGGTTAGATAACAGTGTGTTAATGAAATATTTATAATCATATCAGCGTAATCAAAGTAATGTAGATATTCCCACTATTTGTTGCACATTTACGAACGAGACTACACAAAACATATATATTTATTACCTACACAAACTCATATCGAAAGAACTACAGAGTTTTGTTGATCAAAAAGGTTATTGATTTGTCATATTCCTTCTTAGAGATATTTTTATAAAGTCACACAACCACTATTTTCCTGTCACGAGCTCCCCTTTTCAACCCTCACCCTAAGCTCTCTTCAAGAACCCTCATACTATAAATTATCGTATCTAATATTTAGCGCTGATCCACAAATGTCTGTAGTTTCCAAAGTATTTTTTAAGCAGACTTTTTTCTTACTCGTTCAATTTTTATTAGTGGTAGGTACCTGTTATCTGTCACATAATGTAAGCCATACACGCTACGGTTTACCGTAGAGGTCATCTATGCAGGTATGCCTGCGCAGGTCAACCGAACATTGGTAGCGTGTATGGGGACGTTCCGGTGTACCGGAGCGGTCTTCAGTTCTTTTTGCGATGGCATCGAATGAGGACGATGACGCGCTGGCATTGCTAGGCCTTGCTTTAATTTTTAAGATAAAAGATACAAAAACAGTGAAAAAGAAGCGAAAAAAGTGGTGTAAGCATTGGTTATTGAAAAGGAAAACATATAGTCATGTTAATTTATTGAATGAATTAAAATTTGAACCAGAAGATTTTATAGAAGACATGGATGACTTCTATAAATTTCGATAAAATCTTCCAGGATTTTTTTAGTTGAATTTGGTAACGCCATTTTCAATTGCTGTATTACGTGGCATTCGTGGCAATACGATGCGAGCGACGAGACAACCGTCCGAAAGAAACACTGGAAAACAACTGACGCGACCTGCGCAGGCAACCGGAGCACACGCACACACGCACAGGTACACCGTACGGTGTCACTAGAAAGAATTGATTTTCGATTTTGCTCCGGTCGCCTGCGCAGATAAAAAAAACTGCACAGGTCTATTCCCATACACGCTCCGGTGCACCGTAGCGAATGTGTAGGTATATTCCAAGAGTAGGAATAGATTGATAGATAGAATAGATTGTAGATTTTTGAGCACCAATCTGGTGTCTTGTAGCGCACCAATCAATATTTAGGTGAGTGCTCTATGAGGAATAGCAAAAAAAATATCGTAAAGCACCCGCTGTTTATCAGCTTCTAGTGTTGGGGTATTCTTAATATTTCACGCACTAAGGATTTCCTACATAAAGCTGGTTTAAATTTGCGACATGTACGCTTGACGTCATTTGTAATTTTCACTTTCTAAGCCACCAAAATACCTCGAATCGAGTAAAATAATGTCAATTCCTAGGTATAAACTCTTCTTCCTTTTTTCTTACATATCTTTTTTTTATTATCTTTAAATAATTTATAACTTCCAGGAATACGACAAATTTGCAGCGTAGGCACTTAATGCTGCTTTGGTACATAGCAGTCAGTTAATGAATTAAGCTACTTTAGCATACAACGTACCATTTCTAAACTTAATTCAATGTTTGTGAAGTAAGTAAATATCCATTACAGATGCTGTGGACTTTATCCCGCTCTGCTACTTGATTTGTTTTGCCCAAAAAAACTGGAATCGTCCTTTTAAAATACTTTTTCTTAAACATGCGCGGAAATATTGTCATTACTTTTATGTAAAGAACACGCGAAGTATCATATTTACGTAGACTGAAAAACGCGGAAACGGAAATCACTTCCCGGCGCGTCCACGCGCCGGCAATGTTGTATGAAACGGTGTGCTGTTTGAATTTAGAACTCTTTCTAACGGCTGTATAGCTACAGACAGTTACATAGTTACAGTTACATTGTTTCCGCAGATCATCAGCCACTTTTCTTGCTGGTTCGGGAGCGAATTTAACTACTCTAAAAAGACACGGAGGTTGGAAGTCCGATAAAGTGGCTGAAGACTACACTGTAGATTCTGTTGAAAATAAAACTGAGATAACCAATAAAATTAACCAAAATATCAAATTGCGACCTGTTAACAACATCCGGAAACAACATCACCTCTAGCCAATTATCAAGTCCACAGCCATTCACTTCTAAACAGCAATTAAGTTTCCAGCCACCTACCACTGACCAAGTATCAAATTCCCAGCCGCAAAAGTCAGAAATACAACAAACGAACATAAATGTGCCCGGAAAAACAATAACATTTATTTATTTTCTTTCAATAACTGTCCAAACAGAGCAATATAACTTTTAATATTAATTAAATTTATTATTTAAAAGGTTTTTTATTTCCTTGCATTTTTTTAAGAAAATCACTATATATGCCTCGGCCGAAATGGCAATTGCCTGTCTCGTATTATTGAAATCCTCGCCTGCGGATCGGCCTACAAACTCATACTCGACCTGCAATTACCTATTTCGCGGCCTTTGAAATAATGTACTATTATATTATTATAGGTAACATAAGTTATTGAAATAAAGTAAATACAGCATAATTCATCTTTGCCACTTTTGTCTCACATTTTCATACAGTTTTATTTTATGTAATTATTCAAAATTTAAATACAAATGAATGAATATAGATATAAACAAGCTATGCCCCCATAGCTTGAGATAGCTTACATGTATGTACTATAGATGTGTAGATATGTACTAGCTGATCTGGTTTGAAAGAAAGAAAAAAAGCTACACGGATAATCTGAAATGCTATAAAAGTGAGCATATACAGAAATTGGTTTTTCGATTTTATGACACGCTTCTTGAAGTGGCTGTGTGATATGTATATTGCTTACAGCAATACCTATACGGATACTTTTACGTTAAGGCTCTTCACATATAGCAAGGTTGTATAGGATTTACAATGTCACGTATTTTTTTATCTAGATGATAAATTAGTATTGTTGTTTTAAATCAAAACGGTATCTTCAGTTCAATCACAAGAATCACTTTGAATCATCTTGCACCGCATCAAGGAAGGTAAGGTTTTTTAATATCCTTCTACTTTGCTATTTAAACTAATTAAATATTTTAAAGAGGAAAGATTGGTATAGTGCGCGTCAACCAAAAATATTGCTGGAAAACAGTGGAGGGGAAGCGTTTGTACTCGCGCCATCACACCCCCTCCCCCTCCTTCCGGTGTTCTTTTTTTTGTTGTATGCGTTTTTTTTGTTTTTTATACAAACAGCTGTGGGAAGAAGCAGATGGCCCACCTGATGTTAAGTGGTAACCATCACCTATAACAAAGCATTGCCTCGTAAGTCACGCACGATAGGAACGTGCCCTGCCATGCGTCCATCAACTTGAAGAATATATATGTTAAGCCTCATGTGCCTGTAATTACACCGGCGACCACACTCTTGAAGCCGAAACACAGCGTTGCTGCTTGGCGGCAGAAAAAGGCGTGGTGGTAGTACTTCACCGGCCGAGCCCTTCAAACAGAGCTCTACTACTCTTAATTAAGTTGCGTGACGCGCACTTGTTCCTAACGAATAAAATTAAAAACGAATGGTCTGATTTCAAAATTTTTTTCCAACAAACGACAAAACCCCTTTTATATAAAAACTAGTTGCGCCCCGCGGTTCCACCCGCGCAGTTTTAAATCCCGGTATTCCCATGGGATAAAAAGTTGTCTATGTGCTATTCCAGACTATAATCTATCTCTCTGCCAAGTTTCATCCAGATCCGTTCAGCCGTTGAAAGAGTAACAAACATCCATCCATCAATCCATACTTACAAACTTTCGCGTTTATAATATTAGTAGGATGTTATATTATTCACTTAAAATACGCGAGTAAAGCCGCGGGTGGCAGCGAGTGTTTTATAATTTTGAGGTTTTGGTTTAAGCATGTTGTGAATATTGCTGTTTTAAACTTGGCATAGAAAATATGTTTGTAGCCTGGATTTTATTCAGTTTTTATCAATTTTAAGCACAACTCATACGTTTTAAGAAACTTCATCACCTTGCTGCCCTCATCCCACGCTAAGTGGGGTCAGCACAAAAAGTTCATTCGTCATTCCGGTGCTCACTCTTTTCTTACTCATGTCATCTTTCACACAGTCCATTCATTTCTTTGGCCTGCGTCTCCTTCTAAAACCACGGTTTCATCCGCGTAGTTTTAAATCCCGACATTCCCACGGGAAAAAAAGTAGCCATGTGCTATTCCAGACTATAATCGATCTCTGTGCCAAATTTCATCCAGATATATATTGGTGTGATTCGTTAAGTGGGATAAGCCCTCCAGATGTTAAATGGTAGCCATCACCTATAACAAAGCATTGCATCGTAAGTCAAGCTCAATGGGAACGTGCCTTACCATGCACTGCCTTGGATTCATTAAAAGTGTTACGACAGTTATTTTGGAGATGTGGTGGAAGATCTATTAAGTGACAAAAAGATCTAAGTCTATAATTTTGATTGTTTTCAGCAGTAATATGAATAAGGCAAAAACTACACAAAACCTTGTAATAAATGTAGTTGAAAAAGCTAGATGGTCGCTTGTTATACTTTGGTAAAGTACAATCCGACGGCTAATCTGTTGGCGTTCTGTTATATTCTTACCTAACTATTATTCAAAAATAATTTTGTCAGCCAGTCACGTAAGTTTTTATTGATAGCATTTAATAGATAAAACGTATGTATGTTTTCAGTATGGCATTCACAGTGGAAGACTGAAACATAGCTTGCTACGGTGATTTCGTCACTATTCTATGGGGCGTTAGGTTAGTGGTTAGTCGGGGGCATTATTCTGTATGACATAAGCCCTATGTCATAAGGGATACCTTGGCCCAAACCGTGTGACGTCACAACGTGATCTAAACGCAAACGCGATTGGATTTGTCATAGTGAATAACGTCCCTGAAGGTGGTAAAACTCTGGCAACAGTTAATAGTTTCTTCACTCGGTCTGAAATCACGTACTTAATGGCTTTTAGTGCAACCCTCTCCGGATCCCTGCACCAATCCTCCTATGACAGCCGCCTATACACTTTGAAATCAGACAATAATCTAGTTGATCTTAGGCAGGAGCCTTATTCACTATGACCATTTGCACCGCGATCACAGCTAAGACAACGCAGCCGGTGTCATACGGTCAGGGCAAATTATCTTCTATGTCATAAGGGTCGGTTGCCGAGCCCTGTCGCGCCCACGTCGCAGTCTCTACGTGCTAGTTAAATAAGTCATATAATTATACATATATATATTTTAGTTTGTAAGGTATTTATGCTATGGACCCTGTATTTTTAAGATCTTTTTACTATGTTGCCTGAAATAAATGATTATTATTATTATTATAAAGAATAAAGCCCAACACCAAGTTTTGACGTTTCACGGTTTGGGGCAAGGAATCTCCTATTGCCATAGAGAATAATGCCCCAGGAGCAGCTCAAGCGCTTTGCAAAGTCCTTTTATTAGGTACCGCCTTGAAGTCTACCTTGGGCCCTGCAATCGGGTTTTTTGACGTAATCTATATAATTAAAAACCAATTTTTAGGGTTCCGTATCCAAAGGTAAAACGGGGCCTTACTAAGACTCCGCTGTCGGTCTGCCTGTCTGTCCGTCTGTCACTCATATCATGAACCGGATAGTAAGACAGTTAAAATTTTTACATAAAATGTATTTCTGTTGCCGCTCTATCATCAAATACAACAGAATAAGATAAATGTTTAAAATCATATATTTCCCATAAAACAAACGTGATTTTTTTGCTCGGGTTTGCTCAATATTGATAAAAGGCAACAGGTAGACGCTTGAAATATTCACAGAATATTTAGTAATTATTTAATTTATAAATAAATAATTAAAATGAACATTTATGTGAGACTCCCTTACAACATACATGATTTTTTGCCATTTTCATAGCACGGAACCCGTCGTGCGCGAGTCCGACTCGCACTTGGCCGGTTTTATTTAATGTCTGTCAAACTTAAACCCAATTATTTTTGAGTGGGTTCATAACGAGCCTCTATTATGTCGCGTCTGCTACTTTTATTTTGATTTTTAGCAAAATAATACAATAAATAGTTAAATAATGGTACCAACTTTTGCTATACGATTTTTTGAATGAAAAACTAACTTACTTTGTATTCCCAGTAGCATAATGATGCATTTTATCACTATTATTTTCATCATATTTACACATAAACTAAGAAACTTTTCAAGCACTAGGTACCAATACAAAACACTTCAGTCCGTGCGATCGTATACGCGTAGTGTCGTAGCGGCCTAGCGGCGTAGCGAGCCACGGGCGTTCTACAGAGGACTACGACGCGACTGACACTGCGTCGTTGCGCGCCGCGATGAATGGGGTAACTCATTTGTTTGTTCCTTTCAAAAGGAAACTTCACGAGTTCTTTTCACGTGTAAATGAGAAAATGTCTATGCGCTGCTTTTTTAAGCTTATCTCGGTCACTGCTGCAATGGTTATTCCATTGGGTAGAGTTTCTACTTCAGTGCTAACAAAGAAACCAGTGTGAAGTGAAGTCAAGATGATGAAATTAGCGGACTTTTTTTATTAAATTGATGGTATATTTTCTATTCATAAAAATGTATGCCATTTTTGTATATGAGTTATATTTACACGATGATAAAGCATGAATTTATTTTTTGTATTTTTCTGTGCTTTTATTTTCAAGCTTAATTTTCAAAAGTAAAAAAAAACTTGATTTAAAATTCAGTCGCGCAGCTGTTGAATTAATATACGCAAGATATTATGCGGGTTCAATTCCCAGCAGGTATGACCAAATATTTGCATCATCTGCAAATATTTTTTCGTGGTAATGTGGAACCAAGGTACTCGCCGTTTCTGAAACCAACAACAAAGCTTAATGTTGGGTCCGAACTGTGTATTCTGTTGGGAGTTGTGGTTTTATTTACTTCGACTACAAGTTTATATTTTAGGCGAAAGGCTAAGCTACCTACGCGTAAAGTGCGTTTGCTGTCATCAAAAACATTTTACTGTAATAGACCTTTTTCAGATTCTATTGTAGTGGTTTTAGAACCACTTTGGCCATTAGAATCTCACAAAGGCCTGAGTCAGTAGTTCTAATCTGCAAAACGATAAAGTTTCATAGACATTTTGAGATACACTGCGTGGTTTGCTCAGCAATAACCACTCTCACGCGGCATACGTTACGTAGTGTAACTCAAAATGTCAATATACAAATCTTCATTTATCGTGAACCCCGTTTACAAGGTGCGTTGCGGTAACTAATAATAAAATTTTGAAAGATATAACATCACTGAAATTATTTTTTAAAAAGTTGCAATCAACTAAATGCTGTGCAATGTTATGACAAATAGTTTAGCAAAAATTAAATTAAAAAAAATATGTTTTGCTATTTCTTAAGGGCCCGGCGACAGTGGCTCGCAGTTTCGAGGTGCGATTGGCTATTATTTCATTTCGGGAGGTTGTTTGAAAGAATAACTATCCAGTGACACGCATAAATACTGTTCGAATACAAATAATACAATAATATAAGGGAAATGTGCTTGAGTCAGAAATAATTTTGGTATTAGGTAAACGTAAGGCCAAACATACTAATACCAAAATGATTTCTGATTCGGGCATGTTATCTAAGTGAGCTCATATTTGTGTTTTAATGACTTTGTAGTTCTGCCAGATTGATCACGAACTTTGTAAAATCTCAGTTCGGCGCAAATCAGTAGTTTTATGTAGGATGACAGTGCGGCGGCGCCGCGCTGCTCCCAACGCGTCATGTGGCCTGGTTCTTAGTTATGAGGTCCCTCGTGCTCGTGATTTGTAGTTTTTATGACTATTTGAGTTTCACGCCACAAATAAAGCACACGCACGATAACCGTTATTTATTGTTCTCTGAGGATTACTTCGGTTGCTCATAATTTTCATGAGGCTTTTTGGTATATGGGAGTTAAAAAACATTTTATGTGATTAAAGATACGTCTGTTTTACGAGTAAAGGAGTATTTTGCTCTAAGATTTCATTCAGCGAGATAGCGAAAAATATTCAGCTTGTCTGTAGGTTTGGTCACAATGCGACGCCCGTAATTAGCAGTCACATTAAGGAAATTGAATACTACGAGCAGTCCATTCTTTTGACAAAATCTCGAATTTGAAATTTCACATCACATATCAATGAATGAGTTGTGAGTGATGAATGAATGAATGTAGCTATTAGATCTCTTTCATTCTTACTACTACTTTGATTTGATTCAGAACAAAACATCATTGTTGCCTGTTCTTCTCGGTGTTGGTCGCGTGGCACTAGAGTCACCTAGTTTTAAGACGGTTCAAGATGGTCCTTGTGATTTTATTGAATAAACATATTTTGACTTTGACTTTGACATCAACACGACACATTTGAACTTCATTAATAGAAAAATATAATTCTTCTTTTTTAGTAAACAAGGATTTATTTTGAATGAAAATAATATTTTTAATACATTTTGGAGAATTTTAAAAGTTTGTTTTACACTGCGTAAATAAACCCAATAAAGTTCAGCAATAACATTTTATTTTATTGATTGTTTAATATTTCATAAAATACCACTTATTTCGTGCTCAATAGTACAAGGAAACACGCAGCTTAGCTCTGCACGTATTGAAAGACGTCTTACCTGTAGATTAGCCAACTACAAACGGATAGTACGAGTATATGCGCCGGCCAAGCATACTCCATCTAAAATAATGCCCTTATGTTTTAGTACTACCGCACTACCTGCAGCTTATCAACATCTACACTAATGTTTTAAAGAATCAAGTTTTGTTTGTTGAACGAATGAGTAAACTAAAAAAACAACTGGCTCGATTTAAAAAAAATCACCATTAGAATGCTATTTATCCCTGAATAACATAGGTTATATTATTATTTGAAAGTTTAAAATATAAATGTCCACCGCGAAGCCAGGAAGAACCGATAGTCGTAAATTTAGGGTTGGAAAACGCGCTTGTGATTCCTCTTGTATTGCAGGCCTTCATAGGTTACGGTAACCGATTCTCACCCCAGTAAGCTTGTTTGTCTACTTTGTGGTGTAAAAAAGGCATGAGAAAAGTTTCCTGCGATGTGGTATAAATCATTGAAATCACACTAATACAAGGCATTTCATAATTTAAAACATACGTCTGTAAGTTGGGTGCTATTTCGTACAATGACATAACCGCCAACTCGTATAAATCGATTCAACTGTCTCTTAACTAGTTCTGCAATCTCATTTATATTTCCTTTAGCACTTCACACGCTCAAAAGTCAACTGGTGCAAAATAAGGGAGCGTGCGGTATTTAATAACACTTGCAAATATATCATAAACATGTCAAAACGATTGCTGACCCATTTATGATTCGCAAAAGTATGCGAGAGTTTAACGTTTCTTCAAAATAAATGAGAGTAGGTATATTTTGATAGGATCAGGATATTTTTAGTTTTACTGTTACCTATTTTGTTAAACAGTATTTTTCTCATGCAAATCTAGCTAAGCACACAAAACGACTAACACATAAACTAAACTGTCTCGCAAATGGGAGAGGCTTTGAAGGATAACGATGTTAATTAAAATTGTCTTAATTTTCTAAAAGCTCGAATCCTCTGGAACGTGCCCAAGAGACGTTTGCGTACAATTTCCTTGGTACATACTTACGTACCATTTATACGTTCCTATCTTAAGTCGCACACTGACACAATAGGACAAATCCTCAGATTAAAGCCTTATGACATTTTTTATGATAGCAACTGCCGATTAGAGAGAACAACCAGCTACTATTTATACACTGCTCGATTTTATGTCCTTTTTTGGTTTTGAGTAGCTTGATCCGTCCGTACCAATATTATAGAAGTGCTTTGAACAGCTTTATGTGCATTTCACTCAGCTGATATAGGATAAATAGGATGTAAATAACGGCAACCACGAACCTAGAAAGGAATCGATGGACCAACGACATTGAATATCGCGGGAATATAGCTGGATGGAGACTAGAACTAGACAAGACTCAATCGTATGTTCAGCAGTAGAATTCTTCAGTCTGATGATAACGATAAAAATGAGATGAATTATGAAAGAAAAAACACTGATAAAATTACGCACCTGCGAATATGAGTATGAAATAAATACAAGCCAGAATAGCAGAGCTCTTTTTAAAGGTCTTTTTTAAGGTGTTTCCCCAGGCGAGCAGGCTCGCCTGGGGAAACACTACCACCATAACTTTTTCTGCCGCGAAGCAGCGTTGCTGTATTTCGGTTGGAAGAGTGTCGTTTCCAGTGAAATTATAGGTACATTAAGCTTATTATCTGAATGCCTCAAGTTGATGGACGCATGGCAGTGCATCGTACTGCTATCAATTTTGCAACGTAACGAGCGTGGCAGCATTAAAAACCCGCTTTGAACACCACAAAATACTTTATAATACTTGGTACGTATATAGTTGGTTGATTTTAATTGAACAAGGCTTCGTTACGCCAGATTGCACTGAATCACGGCATTACGGAAACTCATCTTTATTTATGTTTTGAAATTGATGATATATCTTATCGGATGTTGTATCAACTGAAATAATTTCCGTTACGTTTATACGTTTTATAAGTTTATTATTTGGTTGAGTACCAAATTATCTTCATTTTTCAATCAATAACCCAAAATTCTTCTGGTCACATAAACTTGTGCGTGGTATAAAATTGAAATCTATCACAAGGAATTTAGATAAGGAAAACGAAGCGTAAAATTAGAAAACTCCAACGAAGCGGTATCACCTACAGTGTGTTATAGATTCTTCTAAACAGGTGTGTATATTATTATATCATGGTTACACGTATTTCTTGTAATACTTTAAGTTAGTTTACATATTACTTTAATTAAAAGTGCATAAATATGTGCTTCGTCCGTCAGATAATTCGCCGAATGATAGTTGACCGAGCGAGCGAAGTGAGCGAAGCGTCTCAGTTTCCACATTGGCCAAAAATGCGTTTGTCCGGATGTCTGTCTGTCTGTCTGTTCTCCTCTACAGGTCGCATTTTTCAACCGATCTGGACGAAACTTGGTACACAGGTTATATGACTTATTAGATTTTTTTTGTCGTCGGGGATTTTTGATTGGAGGGGTACTTCCCCCAAAAAGGGGCAAAAAAGGGGGCTATTTCATATACTGAATATCTCCACCAAATGAGGTCCGATTTCGATTGTTCTTTTTTATTTGAAAGGTAGTAATTATACGTTGGTCTCATAAAAGTTTGGTGAAAATCTGATGAGGATCTTTAGCATGATGAACGGGATAGCTCATCAAAAAATCGACGGTTTTCAATCAAATTTGAGAGAAACACTAAGGACTTCATTCTACACAAGATGATTAAAAAAAACAATAAAAATCAATAAAATCAAAAGAATCAAAAATCTGAAAAATTACATCTACCTACCGCTAAGCCAGTGAATTGCTCACTTTAGTGTGCTCGCGAGGTCTACCAGCTCACAGAGCCACTAGTTTTCAGTAGCCAACAATATGAGATATTATTCGACATACAAAGATCCGTAGTGTAATTAACGGACGCTCGTAGAATATAGGATTTAAGGCAGGCGTGTTCTTTTACTGGTAAAAATAGAAAATAATTAAATAATTACGGACGTAAATGTAAAAAAAGGAATGCGCTACGAAATGTTTCTAATAATTTAATTCTTCACATTGTTAACAAAATACCTTCCTTGTCAGTCCGCTTTAGTTGTAACTGACAATTTGAAATTGTTTCATTTTGCGGATGCTCCACGCTGGGCTTTGTTCATTCAACGCGGACGGGACAAAATAATCGTGTCATTTGTTTACACGGCTCAACTGCTTGTTCCAAGTTCCCCTAAAGTACATATTACGGCGTACGTCTCATTATTCAGCGGGATTTGAATAAAAGACAAATACTGATCGTTGCCTTTTTTAGATGTATCGTATCACGTGTACTATAAATCAATATGTATTAATCTATGTTCTCACATCTTTTTGTACTCAGGGGATCGAACCTAAAACCTACGACGCAGAATATAGATAAAACATAGTATTCAAATTCCTTGGTATCTGAGCTATTGGTGTCAGTCACGTCAGTTGAATAGATCAAGGAATTTGAATACAAGTACATCAAATTCCTTGGAATAGATGCTTAATGACGTCATTCACACTCGTCGGTCACGTCAGTGAAGTCACGAATGCTGAAATTTGTCCCAAATTACCGCTGACTACCGTCTAATGGGAGTCAGACCCCTTACTTCATATATTTTCATGGAGGGTGATGTAAAGTAGAGTATTAATTGTAAAGTAATAATTGTAGCTGACACCTGCACTAGGTACTCAATAGACACACAGTAAATATTTTTATCTGTCTTCAGTAACAGAAATGGGTTAGCGGTTAGTATATTACTAGTTAATGATAGTCGATTGATGGGTGGGTAGTGTATGTTGCTCCTAGTTGCAAGTTTGACCAATTAATTCAAATCGATTAACTCAGCTGACGAGAAGTTGATTAAGTAATTTTTTTTTCCTTAGCCTATTTCGTCCCACTGCTGGGCAAAGGCCTCCCCCAAGGACTTCCAGTTCTCCCTATCCTGAGCCTCCTCCCACCAACTACCTTCAAAGGCATCTAGGTCGTCCCGCCAGCGCTTTCTCGGCCGACCACGAGGTCGACGTCTGTCAGGAACCCATGATGTACAGATCCTCGCCCACCTTTCGGGAGGCATCCGGCTGATGTGGTTAAAATAAAAAATAAACATGCAAATATATTTCTGAAATAGTAAGGCAGATTAATACTACCTAAACTATAACAAAAGATAACGCCATTCTGTTGGCGATACAATGGGCTGCCTTGTAGATAAGAGCGACCTCTTCCAGACAACCTTTGGATAGAAAGGACAGACGAAAGTCAGAAAGACGACGGTGTACTCAAACAAAATCCTGCTTAACAACTACTGTATTATATTTGAAGATAAGAAATTGGAAAATCTAGTGAGCCATCAGGCATGAAATATGAATCTTATCGCTTAAGACAATCGTGTTTTATACGGTATTCCTCTACATACAAACTAATAGTTCAATATCTTGAGAGTGAGTGAATCAATTTTAGTAAAACTCTTTTGCTGGCTTGTATTTGAATAGGATTAGAATTTGATCAAGGTATTCGAAGAACGAAACTTTTCTAAAAGTTGGTTTCAGGTTTTCATTATGAATAAGATTTCATTTTCTATTCATTGGTTCAAAGTTTTGGGTGATTTTCGTGAAAAGTTTCGCTAAGCCTACCTAATTTTCATTGAAATATTAGTATCCATTCATCTTGAACATTCTATATTTTAACAAAATGTTTCGAAATTATAACTTTAGGAAACCCTCATTATCTACTTTTAACCTACTAGACTACTTCTAGTACTTCCTATATGGTAAAGGTTTCATATGGTAGGTAATTTCGAAACTGTGACTGAAGCGAACCGAACTGAACTGAACTGTAAATGCACATTCGGTGTGAGCATTACGCCGATCAGAGCGCCGAACATTCGGAGTAACAAAATACAAATACTTATTTTTTATAAAAAAGTGAGCACAACATAAAATAGTAGACTCTGTCTGCTGTTTTGGTTTTAAAAACTGTTTACAGCAGACAGTGATTTCTCCCTTTGTTAATTTCACATAATCAAAGAAAGATAAAAACAGTTCAACTAGGTTTTTAAGTAGGAATACTATAAAAATGTGGCAAAGAAGTAATAAAATGAAATATAGAAAAAATATAAAAGCTGTCTTAGAAGTGAGGTGTGTAAATTTGTTTGTGCATGAAGTGTTGTGTGTAGATGAGTAGTTGTGTGTATGGTGTATGGAACGATACATTATTATGGAAATGCTGTGGAAACTTAGCTTTTACCTGTATTGTCCCACTCGTAAGAACGTTACATTATACATATAGAAATGCTCGAGAAAATAGTCTAGTGTATATTCAATAAGAGCGAAGATTTTTCAAAATATTGTTTTTGTTTTACCAAGAATCGATAGAAATTAAGGTGAAGACAAGAGCTAATGTGACTCTCGCTCGCACGTGTTGACTTGTTGAAGGATATAAAATCACTGAACCCATTTTCGAAAAATCCGAAACAACCATTTTGTGTGCAACCACATTGCGCACAGCTTCGTAAACATTTCATTTTGATCGATGCAAGTTTTCGTACTCAAAAGTTTGCATAAGTACGCAAACTAGAAAAGTAAACTTTTAAGTAGGAAAACTTGTATCGATCAAAATGAAATGTTTACTAAACTGTGCGCAATGTGGTTGCACACAAAATGGTCGTTTCGATCAAAATGACATTTTCATCCCACCATCTCGGAAAGAGTATTTTTGCTCTTCAATATCTGAGTCCAAAAGCCGTTTTTATTCTCTAGAGGATAAAGTAAATTGAATTTAGAACATCGTGTGCACTAAGTTTGTGAATTAAAAAAACATTAAACCTATTTACTGCTACCTCTATGGTGCCGAATAGATTATACAATTTTTTTTTTATTTGTTAAAAACTCAGACTCGGAACCTTCTTGGTGTTCTTTTTTCAATTTGCTTTGTACGCGGTTCTTTACGCGGCATTTTTTCACGTCATCGTCACCTTATATTAAAAACAAGAAACTTGAAAACAAATGAACATTTTCTTAATTATACCTTAGTATTATTTTGTTATAATTTAAAGATTATTCTGTAATACTTACTTGTCATAATGTAGTAGTTAATACCTAAACTGAAATAAAAGTACCTATCTTGTGATTGTAAACGTTTTTTTTGCATTTAGTCATTTCCTCTCTGAGGTGGAATGAAAAGTTACGTGTTGCACTCGAGTGCAAAGATTTTTCACCTCGTGTTCTTTTGATTCCTTCGCTTGCTCGGTCATCAAAATTGAACACGCGGTTAAAAAGCAACTTTGCACTCTTGTATAACAAATAACTATTTTACCAAACTGTGTGCAATGTGATGGCACACAAAATGGTTGTTTGCGATTTTTCAAAATTAGGGTTAGTGATTTTACATCTTTTAAAATGTCGAATCGTGCGAGTGAGAGGTGATGTCAACGCCATAAATGAGAATGACAGCTGCTATTAAAATTATATTTCATTTCATTTATTTATTCATCTTTTGACATATTTACAATGTTCTTAGACAGGTCACATACAGTTTACAAGTTTTATTATAAAATAATTGGAATTAAGTTATTATTATAACAATAGTAAATACACACAAATAATTGAAATTTAAAAATTAAAACACTGAAGAAAAAAGTCAATCGTCCTAAGAATAAAAAATGTTGCCAACAAATAATATAAATAATCAAGTCTGCAAAAGCATCGTCCGGACTAAAATTACATACTGGGGTACATATTAAGTAAATAACATATAATTACAATTACTATACAGTAATATCTACTATATATCTGTTATAAATATTGTTTTGTCTGCCATGGCTTCTTCAATTTTGTAATAACTTTTCTGGATTAATTGTTTTTTTATGAAGGATTTAAAACATACCTCATTCATATTTCTTATTTCTAGTGGTATTTTATTATACAATGTAATCGATATACAGTAATAACTTTTTAAAATTTTGGTGAGTCTTGTTTTGCGACCTAATAACCGATCTTTATGTCTTGTATTATAATCATGTGTTTCTCTTACAGTCGTCAGATGATTTATATTTTCCCTAACATAAATTAAATTTTGGTATATAAATTCCCCTGTCATAGTCAAAATTGAAAGATCCCTAAATCTGTTTCTACAAGATTCTAGCTGTCTTATGCCTAGAATGTAACGTACAGCACGCTTTTGAAGAATGAACACCCGATTAGAATCCGCTGCGATGCCCCAGAACACAATACCGTACGTCATTATGGAATGAAAATATGCAAAGTATACTTCACGAGCTGCCTTTTCTCCCCCAATTTCTTTAATTTTTTTTATTGCGTAAGTTGCTGAGCAAAGTCTTTTTGTCAATTGCTCTAGGTGCGTAGCCCAGGTTAGTTTGCTGTCTAACCATACACCTAGGAATTTAACGTTTGTAGGAGCCGTCGTAAATTGGTAGGAGCAATATTTAGGTCATCTATAGCATTCTCAATACATGTAGGCAAAATTTTAGCTGATCTAGATCCCAAAGCAAATTTAATTACATTTGTTTTATTTACATTTAATAGCATGTTATTGGCTGAGAACCATTGTTTTAAATTATATATACTCTGCTTGATCTTATCGCTTACAATTTCGCTGCTTTTATCTTTTATAATTAAGCTTGTGTCGTCAGCAAACAGCACTACATCAACGTCTTTAAAAACTACCGATACATCATTCACATATATCAAAAAAAGTATGGGTCCTAGAATCGAGCCCTGGGGAACGCCTAATTTCATGATGCGTTTATTTGAGCGGCAACCATTCAATGCCACTACTTTTTGTCTATTACTCAGATATGACGTAAGTAACGCCATCTCCTTTCCTCTAATACCGTAATGTTGTAGTTTACCGTCTAAAATCATGTGTGAGACGCAATCAAACGCTTTGGAGAGATCGCAAAAGACTCCATAAGTTCCCTGCGATGTCTCCAAGCCTTCAAATATATCCTCAATTAGTCTCATAATGGCATGTTTGGTTGATTTCGCTTTTTGGAAGCCGAATTGACGTTCACTCAAAATATTATTTGCTGCTAGGTAGTCCATAAGTTCCTCAGCTATGTATTTTTCGAAAATCTTACTTAGACTAGGTAAGACCGAGACAGGCCTATAGTTGTCACAAGATGAAGTACTGCCTTTTTTATGTATGGGGACAACTTTAGCTATTTTCATCTGATCTGGGAATGTCCCTTGATTAATACAATTATTTATTATGGCCGTCATTGGTGCAGCTATATATATATATATATATATATATATATATATATATATATATATATATATAACTGCATCTTCAAATAAAAGGGAAGAGTTAGCATGTGCCAAATATTTAAAATTTTAGGTCGACATGATTATAATGTCTTTGACCCATACGTATTTAGAAGGAGTGGGAATTCATTCTAGAGGATGTTTATCGAGTTGGGATGCACGGATGGGGTGCGTCTAGGGAATACAGTCGAAAGCTTTTTTTGTTGATTCGCTGGAACTATACTAAGATTTCTATTTCTTATTTTAATAAATTGAAAATAAATTCCACTGTAAAAGAAAAACAAATAGGAAACGATAAGGACAGGAAAATGATGATGGAAGAAAAGAAGCCTTTCATTTCTGTAAGTATTGTGATCAAATGATCTGTGTCTGACTTTATACGCTCGTATATTTTTAATTACTAGTAAAAAAACTCACCCTCGATCATCAAAGACTGAAAAGGTTTGATCCTTTGTTGGTTCAAAAGATAGATCAGTTTTGAGATATTGAAGGTTTTCTGAGAAAAATCTTTGTAAAATATATTATAAGACATTTTTTATTAAACACTAGTTGCGCCCCGCGGTATCACCCGCGCAGATTTAAATCCCAGTATTCCCACGGGATAAAAAGTAGCCTATTTTTTTTTCAGACTATAATCTATTTCTCTGTCAAGTTTCATCCAGATTCGTTCAGCTGTACCGGCGTGAGAGAGTAACAAACATCCATCCATCCATACTTATAAACTTTTATACGTTTATAATATAGTAGTAGGAAGTGGGATAGGAAAGTAGTATTAGGCAGCTGTTTCTGTACGTAAAAAAAAACTTAGGTCATAATGTATCGTTTGAACTGTGGTTTTATGATTTACTAGCTGATCCCGCGGCTTTGCTCGCGCTCGTTTACTTTGAAATACTCATACAAACTTTCATCCCCTATTTTATCCCCTTGGGGGTAAAATTGATCAAAATCCTTTCTTAGCGGATGCCTACGTCATAACATCTACCTGCATGCCAAATTTCAGCCCGATCCGTCCAGTGGTTTGGGCTGTGCGTTGATAGATCACTATGTCAGTCAGTCAGTCAGTCAGTCAGTCACCTTTGAGTTATATATATTTAGATATATGTACCGGCCGGAGATTTGGAAATAAATGGACACTTTTGGATAAAAGTTCGGGTACGAAATGGATGTATCTTTTCAGTGATCTATTTAGGCGAAGTTTTTCATGCCGATGCCGTTGGCCCACTATCAAACGCAAATTTACATATGTATGAGTGAATATCAGCAATTCAGAGAGCCAGATTCCATTTTGTCTTTATTTTATTTGTTTTTTATGGCAGAAGCGTCCCTCGCTTAACGACCGAGGACAATAATGTTAAGCGAATAGGAAGAATTGCGTGTACAAAAGGATTCTAAACAAAATGCTTAGTTTGAATCTGCTCGTGCCTTTGACAAAACGTATTTGGTAGAAGCGAAGGTAAGTGTGAGCCCTTTCAAAAATATATTAAAATTTAATTGAATTATTAATGGGGAAATCCAGCAGTGTTTTAATATCGTCAGTCTAATTCTGTTGTATTATTATTTTACTACTTTACGGACTATTAATATAATCTGGAGTACGTTTCATTTGTAGTTTTTTACAATAATTGAAATGAAAGATAAATTTATAATACAAAATTAGTTTTCCCATTTTTCAGCACAGAAATGAGCGCGAACGTATTCTTAATTTTAATTATAATAACAATAATGAACGAGCCGGTAGTGCAATCACGCGAAGTTGCATGCGCTAAGCGCGTATACTTGTCCAGGGCAGAACAGACTGACGAAAATGGACTTAAGTGCTGGGACAACGTCAAAGTACCCTCGTGTGGTGGACGATGTGACTCCAGAGAAGTAAACCTTTAAATTTTTTAAACTTTTATATAAATAGAAGTTTTGACATGCAGTAACGCTAATGTGTGATGCTTTCAGTATCATAAGGTTGTAGAAGCCAAAACAAGAGTTTCAAAAACGGAAATAATATTAATGGTTCAATTTATTTTCTATGAAGATTCTTTTGTTTTACAACGATATATATTCAAACCAGTAAGTTATTCTCTCATTCCCTCCTTTCTGAGTTATTACACTCTAGGTTAGGCGTCTTCAACCTTTTTTAGTGCAAGGGCCAAACATCGATTTCACATCGTCCGAAGGGCCACAACTTTTCAAAAGACATACATAATTTCAAATTTCAATAATCTTTATTGGTGGCCGCGGGCCGCAAGAAATTAGCTGGCGGGCCACATGAGGCTCGAGGGCCGCGGGTTGAAGACCCTAGCTCTAGGTAAATCTTATATTTATTATTAACAGACGCGTCGCTGTAGAAGGCTAATTATTAAATTGAAACGAAATAAATGAAAACATTAAAACTCTACATTTTTTAATCTTTTCAATTCATAGAACAATAAAAATAGGTCGTGGACGGTACCTATTATTATTACTAAGCACAGTTATAAAGGTAGTCTTCCTTAGTTTTTTTTATATTATCATCATGTTTTTTAAGGTCGAAGGATCGACGTGATATTTCTGCCCCTTTGATTTATAAACTAGTAAAAAATTAGGTAATTGCAAAGGTGTCCACTGAGATTTTATCACTTTTCCTTGCAAGCGGTATCTAGCAGTAAAATATTTATTGGTCTATCAAGACGTGTTTGCCTAAACTAAACCGGTGGCGATGTTAAAGCATGAGCATGTTACACATGGCTTCGCATCAGGCGCACTAGCTCGATACTACATTATGTAGCGTATTTTTCTCTTACTTTTGTTACTTGATCTGTTTCGAAATGTGTGGTCCCAAGCTAGCTTATTCCATCTAAAATATTGCTCCAAGTACAAAACCATCCCGTAAAAAGCATAAGCATTTAATTAAAAATTTAATACAAAAGCGGTTAAACAAAAAAGCTTACATTCCGGTTTTCTTAAACCTAAACCACGATAGACTACTCGTATAACAAAATTCAAAGATCACGCAGGTAAAAAAATAGCAAATTTTTGACAATTTACAACCGCGTTTTATTCAGTTTTATAACTTAAAATTTTAACTGCGTAACCCAAACAACAATACTTATAACAAATCCATGCTTCGTTTCATTTCAATTACCAGTTTCGTGTTACTACTGGCTAAGCCTTTTAAGTGAGATGATTTTCTGTAAAACAAAAGCTGAAAGCTGTTCAGTTACTTTTCAAATGTCTATCTGTATTTAATTTTTAAACTTATGATTACATAATATGTTTAGTTGAAAAATAGTTTCACGACATTCTGTAGCCTCATTCAAATGTTGCCTTATTTAAGTCTAACTTAAACTTAAAGATTGTCCATGAAATTTATCATAAAGTTTGTTTTGAGGCTTTCTTTCAAGCTATATAGTATTTTGAACTAATGAAGAAAACAATGCTTTGTTCGGTAATCTCCATGCATGGCGAGTATGAATTTTGAAAGGCTACCATATAAATGATTATTTCAGTCTGATTGGATTTATCAATAGTTATTTTTACATTTCAGATTATCAATGGTTAGCCTTTGTTCAATTTAAATCCATAAAAAAACCAGCAACAGATTAATTTTATTTCACACCAAGGTGGTGTTCAGCTATTCAATATTTATAGAAATCAAAATGCAATGCACAAACGCCCATGTCCTGTGCACTTCTTCAAGGCATGTTCGTAGTCTTGCTTTACAGGTGACAACAATATTACCTACTAAATAATAGTAGAGCTCTTAGTGAAGGGCTCGTCCGGAGAAGTACTACCATCATGCCTTTTGCTGCCGAAGAGCAGCGTTGCTGTATTTAGGTTTGAAAGTGTGGTTGTCGGTGAAATTACAGGCCCATGAGTGGTACAACACTTAACATCTATACCTACGACTATGCCCCAAGTTGATTGACGCAGGGTAATGCATCGTAGGGCATGTTCCTGTCAGACTTATGGGGCAATACTTTGTTAGCGATGATGGTTACCACTTTATATGAGACGGGCCGTCTGCTTGTTCCATCAGTAAGTCTAAAAAAAGCATTTTAATAAAATGGGGATGCTTTTCAGATTTCTGACTGGGAATTCCCCTTTAAGAAGTCCCACCACCCGGTGTGTGCGTATGGTTCTCGTCGTCCGCTGATGGTACGCCTTCGTCACTGCGATGATGGCGTCACTCCTGGAACTGAATTGTTCCATTTTATTGGAGCTGAAGACTGTCGTTGTAAAGTGAGTATGTTACTAACAATTAATACTCATAAGCATATTAAGATAAGCTAAACCTACTCGTTCCTGCTATTTTAATCGCTTGATTTACATTTTTACAATGAATATATAATAAAATGAGGTGAATCTAAATACTATAACATTGTCGCTTGCTTATACGATTCAGCGTTTTTAAAGATAATAATCACCGCAAACAATTAATTTACTTTGACGTGGAGTTTAACAGTTTTTGGAGAACAAAATTGTGAACATTCAGAAGAAAAAAATCATTTCGACCTGTCAGCGTCTCAAATTACGGTAATAGAGTATCATGTTATTTTATCAATAATAATAAAATCTGTATTCAGGTTGGGCATCTGCTGAGCCACCTTTCAAGAAGAAGTACTATACAACCAAAGATGTCCACCTGGCTGGTGTTCGAAACCAATATATAAGGAGCATTAATTCATGCGTCTATATTGTACTAAATACTATGAATGCTTCTATATACAGACAAGGATTAATAATATCCCTAACCTACATCGTGACTTAAGAACGAGAAAAATTCTGTTCGGTTATTTATCCCATAACACGTAACGGCTGGAGTAACTAGGTTGAAGCTTGAAAAAAATACCTTGAATAGCTACAGGTTTTTTATATGGGTACCATGGGGGAAGCTACATGCGGAAGCTACTATTCAATATTTATACGCCCAAGTATGTGAAGAATATCTTAGCATGATAGATTATGTCATATCAGCTTAGGATATTTTTTCATGAAAGCAAGAATATGCAAAGCATCCCGGTATGAGGAACAATATAATACTGGGATGGTAAAAGAATTTGCGCACATTTTAATACAGCCGGAATTTTTCTATATCGTTACTACAAAGTCACGTCCTTAGTTTCTTTTGTAAGTAATTATTATAAAAATAATAATGACTTTCAAAAGAAACTGAGTTGGATCTAATTGTTGAGAAGAACTGGTTTGTATCTGCTAATGGAACATACAGATGCTCACCTGATGCCAAGTGGTAGCCTCGCAAGTCACACACGGTATGAAAAAGCCCCACGATGCCCTTACTTTTATTTTTCTTCTTCTATTTCCTTTTCATAATTATATGAAGAGCTTGAAATATGCTTTCGCAAAACTAAGTGCAATTAATCTTCCCGGGCCCAGTTGTAGCCGCTCCGCCTTCTAATCATAAGGCCGTGGGTTCAAAATCAGTCATGCCCCAATTTGTTTTTTGTTCAAAAATATATGTGCAAAATGTATCTCAAACGGTGAGGAATCCAGGAACCATCGTCAGGAAACCAGCATGTCGTAGAATCTAAAAAGTTCTATAACGTGTCAAGTGCTAGACAGGAGCCTCTTTGAGGCGCACTTAAAATCCTTTCACCACACTGCTTTGAGAGAACTAGTGACACGCCAAGAGAACCAAGCAGTATATTAAGTTCCGAATCTACCAGCTACGTATACAGAGCATCTAATCAAAACCTTTAATAGCAGTTTGTCATAACCGTTATCAGGCTCATAACACGATATTGCTTTTCAGGTGTGTTCGTCTCAGTTCACGAGCTGCGAATGGCTGCCGCCGAACTCCACGCTCCTCGAAGGCGTTATAGATAACGAGTTTCACGACTAATCAAAACCTAATTAGAACTTCTCTCGTAAAAGATAAAGCTGTGAAGTCGGCGATTAAAATTACCTGGACAACTTCAAGGCGCACGAATTCTTCGCGGAACTTCCAGAACTTAATTTTTTTGTAAGTTTATTACCGTAATAAAGAACCATGTTATATTGAATTCATGACAAAGATACATTTGATGAAATTGTTTACTTATTTTTTATTATACTTGCTTGTAAGTCAAGCAGATACCTATAATAACGTACCAACTGTTATGATAATTCTATTTACTTTTTACTTAGACAACATGAATTAACGTCACAAAACAGGGTTGTTTGTTGTGCCTAATATCCTACTTCCTAATACTAGGTACTAAGGGTAAGTGGTAACCATCACTTATAACAAAGCGCCACCTTGCCAGTCATGTACGATAGGAACGTGCCCTACTATGCAATGCTCTGCTTCAACTTGCTACAGATGTTAAGGCTCATGTGCCTGTAATTTTCTTTCAAACTGAAACTCATCAACGCTGCTTGACGGCAGGATTTAGGGATGTACTTTCCCGGATAAATCCTTCACAAAGAACACTACTTCATAATTTTGTAGTTTATTATTTACTAGCTTATGCCCCGCGGTTTCACCCGCGTAGTTTTTAATCCCGGTATTCCCACAGGATAAAAAGAAGCCTATGTTCCATTCCAGACTATATTCTATCTATGTCCCAAATTTCATTCAGATCCGTTCAACCGTTCTGGCGTTATTGAGTAAGAAACATCCAAACATTCACATTTATGATATTAGTGTGTAGTGTGATTAAACCCTTAAAACAATAGACGTTGATATCAGCGGGGAACAATTTCTCTTTTCGCATCTAAGTGGGTAAATCGTACTCGTTGGAGTTGATTGGCTATTAGGGGAGCTATGTTGCCTGCATCTGTGAGTCAATTAGGCAGGAAACGTAATTTCGCCACGTGGCAGTTGTCTCCAAGTGGCGCTAAATTAATATTAAACCATTCTTCATAAGGTGGATATTAAGGAAGTGGCTGCTTTAGCCTTAATTTCTGATTTTGTTTGTATATAATTATGTAATATAATTATGTCCTATATATTGGCGTCATTGGTACACATGCCGCTATAATGTGATTGTGTTCTCTCTCATTATCATCTTCAGCCTAAAGAAGTCCACTGCTGAAAATCATCAATTATCTCATAATTTTATAAGAAGTTCATTGTTGACTCACGTCTTATGTCTTTTCAGTATACATTAATGATCTTTTCGAGTAGATATTTTGGAGCTCAGTCGTGTGCTGAAGCCTTAATTTCGTTAAAATTATAATAAGATCTACGCTGAATTAATAATGGAGTTTTGAGGTGGAGCGCTCGAGGTTTATTCAAGACACGTGCTTTAGCCGCATGCCCAATCACACTTTTACTAACCAATTTTCGAAGCATGTGGTATAAACTCTTCGCTCCTGAAAGCGCCTTCGCTCAGGAAAAATTTTGCATTGTTCGTTTCATTAATAATTGGGTATTCTGTGGTTATAGTTAACTCAAGTTTTTTTTATTTTGTTGTAATTTACTGTCATATCACTGAATATAATCTCTTCTACATAGACAATTTTCGGATGAAGAGGAAATTAAAGAGGGTTGGCCGGGGTGCATTATCTCTCTTTTATGTTCATTCCTGTCCATTCCAAGGTTGCCTGGAAGAGATCACTGTTATGGATAAGGCCGCCAATGCTATATCGCTAACAGCGATATCATCTAAAAAACCCAATCTAGCAATTGCAGTATTACAATGGTATAACTGCAATTGTTTGTTTTTTAGTCAAAATATGTTTATTAATTAATTTTTGTAGTGGTAGTCAATAAAGAGTTATCTATCTATCTATTATTAAAAAAACATTTTGTAAGTGTCTTGGTTCGTGGTTCTGTAAGAAAAAAAGACAAGGTATCACCATCTCAATCATAAGGTAGAATAGGTAGTTATTAAAACTACTACGATGGTCTGAATATAGGCAATAATTAAAACTTTCGAAAATGTTTAATTAAAATACATGGCTTTAAAACATCACGACAGTTATTATTTGAAGTAAAAGTAATTAGCTATATGGAAAATGTCACACATTCATTTAATGAGAAATGTTATAAGCTTCGAATGTCTTTTAAGCACAAAACATTGTCAGTCTAATGGAATATTTTACATTACATTAACTTTCAGATAGAAATGAAAAATATAATTGTTCGCATAACATAATAAATTTAGAAAATTGTGCAGTAGAAACCTCGCTCCTGACGACACGACGGAAAAGTTTTGACGTACTAGTAGCTAAATCATTGAATTAATTCAAAGCGAACCTGTTATAAATCTAGCAGTAGCTATGGTATGGTACAATCACGTCTCCGAGTTCAGCTCTAAGCTTAAGTGGCTCTCTAATTGTGAAAGAAGAAATACAGAAACAGAATGTCTTTTTTAATCGAACCTTAAGGACCCTAACCCCCGATTTCTGAAAGCTTGATCAACACTAATCGGCTGTCAAGTCACTGGCTATTTTAGCTTTGACTTCAAATTAGAAAGAGATAGCAAGTGAGTTGACAGCCGATTAATGTTGATCAAGCTTTCAGAAACCGGGAGTTACTCTCCTCAGTTCTGCGTAGAACATTTTCCTTCCTCTCCGATTCTCATGACCACAACTTGAGATCCACTGATACACTCCTTCTGGCAATTTCTAAGCATTTATCTTCTTATGCCGAGGTAACTCTTGCTCATCACAAAAAACACAGCATTCCTTGATGGTGTAGGCGCTCACAATTAAACAATTTTTGAATTTTTTTACCCCAATTGGAAATGGTTGTAGTAGTGTGATTGTGGTTGTAGAGGTGAGGGAGCGAGGGGGTCCGGATAGACATAGAGAAAAGGGACATATTTTTATAATCGCGGGTAACACCGCGTGGCGCAGCCAGTTTTTTTTTACACAAAGATCTTTGCTAGTTTTGGCAGTTTAGTCGTTTTCAGTAATTATTAACTAAGATAACGTCAAAATATAACATATATATATAATAAACCTTAATAATATATATATAATATATATTATTAAGGTATGGTTGATATATTTCAGAATATTCAAAATACAGCAGTGATTTCTTGTCCTAACTTTGCGCACGACCTGGGCTGATGAACAAAAGTAAAGTACCTAACCTAAAAACATAGCAAGCAAACCAAGGTGTCACATAATTCGGTAATTTTTGCTAGCAGGTGTCCGTTACAGCTGCCGATGGCTTACAAAACCTATTCATGATACAACGTGACGAGTACGTTACGGGGATACAGTTAATCGCCCTGTACCCTTGAATTTGTTTCCATGGATTTCGTTTTCTCATCTAATTTTAATTCTAATTCAAATTCAAGCTGGAGGAAATTTATCTGCACTGACGTTCCGCAGTATTGTGCATTGTCCCTCTGCTAACGTCACTCCAGCTCCCTAAGATACTCGTAGCGGAGCAGGACTTTGGGTGGACGGCACCACAGGCAGGGGAGCAAGATCAGGATCAGCTCTTGTTATCTTGCTATCTTCGTTTTCCCATATGAGACCAACAGTCACATTTTTGAAATTATTATTGACCAGATTAACCAATATTTTTTGTGAGTGGGTTAAATATTGACTCCACGCTGCCCTACTCAAGCTTAATGTTTTAACGAGGTGATGACAGTCCGACTAGCCAACCAGAGCCGGGTAAAGATGGTGTGTTTATTAATAAACTTCCGTTTGTCAGACTACAAGACTACAAGGTTCAGCCAGCTTTATAATGAGGATAAAAGTCAGCAAACGTTTTGAGGTATTAAAATTCTACTGCGTAATAGCAGTACCTATCTACTAAATTAAAAGATTCATTAGTCCATGGTAAAAAAGTAGTTATCATTGCACTAGTAAGTTCAAAATTGTGAACCCAAAATTTTTGATCTCGTTATCCCGGTGTGAAAAGCATGTGCTCTCTCCGTTGCGGAAAGAATTAATAGTCCCTAGGGCGGTCTAAACACGGTCGAATTTCCCCCATAATGACTCCACAACTTTCAATTTAAAAAAAAACATAAAAACCGGAACCATAAAAACGATTGTGTCACATTATTATTTACTGTAATGGTTTGCCAGTTTTATGACTGAGATCCTTTTTTTTATGACTTAATTCTACCTACTTAACCTTATTTATAACTCCCGAAATTCCGCACTTTAAACTGCCAAATTACATTTATGTTTTGTTACGTTTTGAAGAAACCAAATAAAATTATGCGTAAAAGTTAAGAAGCTTAAGAAGCTTTTAAGAGTAGTAGAGCTCTTTGTGAAGGGCTCGTCCGGGGAAGTACTACCACCACGCCTTTTTCTGCCGCCAAGCAGCAACGCTGTGTTTCGGTTTGAAGAGTGTAGTCGCCGGTGTAATTACAGGCACATGAGGCTTAACATCTGTATGCCTCAAGTTGATGGACGCAGGGCAGTGCATCGTAGGGCACGTTTTTATTGTGCGTGACCTACGGGGCAATGTTCTGTTTATAGGTGATGGTTACCACTTAACATCAGGTGGGCCATCTGCTTGTTCCATCAGCGAGTTGTATAAAAAAAAAAGCTATCCAAATTTGCTTGGTCACCCAGTGGGCTTTGATGATAATTATAATAATCTCACATCACTAAGGCAAGAGTGAAGAGAGACCATTCTGCTCCATCTTACCCTACAGCTTATAATCAGGTAATGATCAATTATTGTGGCCAGTGGACGAAAAAAAGCGATAATTAAAAAATCCCACTAATAGAATCCTCGTTATAATTATTGGCACTCAACAGCGGTAAGTAATGCTACTCAAGACCCTTTAATCAAAGGCACAGCCAAATATTTCACATATTCCACAAGAACTGTGTTGTGCATGTGGACGACCTGTTATATTAAAAAGTACCTACGAATTCTATAAAAAAATAAAAAACAAACCCAAGAAACATTTCGCTAGCACGTAGACACCAGTTCCTAAAACATTATTTTTCTTTTGTGGAACTTTTCGTGTTTTTGAAACAATCTACATAAGTACTTTCAAAGGAAATAAATTAAATTAAGTGTGGACTCAAGCAAACTTGAGTTGTTTTGATCAGTATAATCTACATTAGTAATTGAATAAACTGCCTCCGGTGAACCTTTGTAGTTTCGTCCATTAATTAATAGGATCAAGCTATACTTCATCGCATGCTTCAAGAATTAAATGATTATCGAGTTTGTAATATTCTCTAGTATCGGTCATTATCCCGTTACGTCAGAGATGATATAATGTTTATTTGGGATCGCTGCACGCGTAGGTGTTTCTTTCAATAGGGTACAGTTCTTGTAATACCCTGTGTGTAACTTGACCTAAAGCAGTATTTCTGTTTACCGCTTGCAAAACTCAAACAAAACTTGAGGCAGCAGAAGGAATTAAATATGAGTAAGAAGTTAGGCAGTATGTTTATGTAATCGAAGGGTTCATGAACGAAACGTGTACAGAATTAATTTTGTGAGCGGTGCTTGACGGCCAATTGAGGTCCAGAGGTGTTTTAGATTATGCAGAAGCTCTGGGCAGCTGGTATACATTTAAACACCTTAGGCTACGGAAGTTTCGAAGTAGAGTTTTAAACTATATGGACGTTTCATTAAGGGTGTTTTTGTTACGGAGTAGGTAAAGCATGTTTCTTATATCACTTGTAGCAGATGATCCATCAGATTTTAAATACGAGTTGTAAAAATTTAATTTAACAAAGCATTGCCTCGCAGGTCATGACCGCTAGGAGCACCAGCCCTGTATCCACCGCCTCATGTGCCTGTAATTTCAGTAAAAAAATGTGTAATAGCATTTATGTACATTATAAATAGGTTCAAGTTTAAAAGTGGATATTTATCTTACGCGATTAATGTCACAATTTTATTTTCTTATTCTTCTCCCATTTTCCCAGAAACAATGCTGCAGTGCATAGCACGCCAATACGGCGTATCGTCACGTCTACAATTCCGCCATTCCACCGACATTCATGTGATTTCTTAATAAAGTGCGAGTCTCGTTCCGGCGCCCATATCAATAAGCGGGCACAGAATTTAATGAAATTCTCCAAGAGAATTCCTTGCCATTTCTTAATAGTAGGGGAAGGTCTGGGGAAAGGAACCACTCAAGCATTTCACGAACCTGAAAAAAAAACTGAAACAGCTCCACAACTTTGATCCCCAGGCACGGTAGATATCCTCTCAGATGTTTTTTGGTACTTACTTCAAACTCCATATTCTTTTTGAGGACTTCAAAGTGTACCCTCCTTCGTCAAAGTTTCGTCCCAGCGTTACATTTGACACATACCCACGTTTTGCAATACATAGTTATTATTTCATACGTCACAATTTGCAAGCCAATAGCCGCTGTTAGACTAATAAATAGTTTCCTTATTTTGCCCACATCTATAACTAATAAATATTGGCAAACTTTCACGCAGCGCCATCAAGCCCCAAACTGAGCAAAGTGTAGTGTGTGTGTAAGATACGAGTGTCACGGGGTACTAAAAGGTTTGTAAGCATAATATCATAATTTCACATGTTCTCAAGCGCTTTTAAATGCAGTTGCTAGCTGGCGAGTTTAGTAAGGTAAAACTCATGGTCAACCTACAGATTCGTAAATACCATATCTACTCAAATACTTGTATACAAGCTTGATTACAGTACAGTCTTACATTACAGTACAGTCATAATATTAAATGCATCAATTCATTTAATGAGACTTGTAAATTTTTTATACTGTAAAATTTTTTATAGTTTATAATTAATAGCAGTTTTGCGTGAGGGAAACGAAATTAATCAATTTATTAAAAACCCCTTCTCTTTTTAGTTAGTCTAGTCCGTCTTTACCCTACACTTTCTTGCTATCACATTGACTGACCTACTATCGTGTCATCGTAATGAACACGTAAGTATAATATGGTTTTGTTGTCTTTTTGGTGATAGTGAAGATATTTTGACATAATTCCTATAAATATAAGCAAAACATCATAAGTGAAAATGAAAACAAAAAGTGTTTCCAAGCTGATTTTTTCCCAAATAATGTGGTAATGTTATATCGGCAGTATATAATATTCTAACATAATAATACCTATTAATTCTAAGAAACGCGTTAATAACCAATAACACAATAACGAATACATACCCTTTTTTCCCGCCTACATCAATAATTAGCCAAATATTATACCGGCCTTTAATAATACGCTCGTCGCTTGGGAGATCGGCGGTGGTATTACCCAAGAACTAGCAACATCGATATCAGTCAAATTGAGTCGTTGCTTGTAGCAAGCAACTACCCTCTGATGTCCCTATTACCTTTCTGTACTGACAGTCAATTGTCATAATGTCAAACAAACTTTTTTTAATACTATTTTCGGAAAAAAGACCATTCAAGCCTCTGGTAAATTTGTTATATCAACAACCTATGACGAATTTAATTTTGACTGCGATTGCTTGTCGCTTGTTCTTAGAAAATAAGCCCGTCACATTTTAAGGCTAGATATTTATGAACAACCACCCCTTAGCTTAAGAATTCATACGTCACCTCTTAATGGTTCCATTCCGCGAATTCCACATCTTAAGTCATGCGGGTCTACATAAATATGAATATACATTTAATGGTGGTGATTATGGTGTACCGTTGACATTGTTTCAAGACAATTTCATTTAAATCCTCGTTTTGTATGTATTTACTTATGCAATTTAAAACATGTGGGGCTTTTGTTATGAACGTTATCATCAGCCTAGAGAAGTCTACTGCGGGACATAGCTCCTTAATTAAACATTTCTTTTAGGAAAAACGATTATGAGCCATTCAGCCAATTTCCACAATTTGAACCAACTTAAAAAAAAGAAGAAAGTTCTCAATTCGAATGTTTTTTTATGTTTGTTACCTCATAACTATTTACTGACGGGATCGATTTTGTTGATTATATTGTTTATCGCAAGCTGGTGCTTGTCATGTTATCCCATTTGTGTTTTGAGTTATTGGTATGAGTACATTTCACAGTGTATTTAAAGTAGTTTTTTTCTTGAAAGAGTTATACAATGTCGTCGATTCATCGCGTGTGAGTGGGGGGCGTTTTTTGATTTCGTCTTTCTGTTTGTGTTCGTTATTCGAGAACATTTTAAACCGTAGCGCAATTCCCCCTACGGAATTTCATGCCCTGTTCGAAATGAAGGCTTCCAAATTCAGTATTTGAAACAAATTTTATCATGCCTACTACGACTTATGATAACAATATACTAAGAACGAAGTAAAAATGAAAGCCAAGGTATAATTTTTTGCCTTTGTTTGATAAATAATCATAATAAATAATGCTGGACAATCCACACAGCACCATCTAGCCCCCAAAGTAAGCTACTCAAAGCTTGTATTATGGATACTAGATAGGTGATTAATATATGTATTTAATACATTATATACTAACATAGATAGATATTTTTTTACAATACATAGAAAATACCCAGACCAACGGAACAAATTTCTGCAGATCCTACACAAATTTGTTCCGAGGTGGGAATCGAACCGCAACCTTTTGCGTCGCAAGTGGACTCTCGCCCGCTGCGCCACTGAGGTCGTGAGGCTTATTTCTTCTGTGCCTAAGAGCAGATTCGTTATGGCTAAAAATGGAGACGAATAGGGAGGAAGAATGAAGCCTCTCCGTGGGCGACAAATTATAATATAGTAATATACCTAATTTCGTTATTGAGATCCTCTTCTCTGCTCTACTCTAGAAAAACTGTAAGCGTTTTGCGCACTACACCCCTCACAGGCATACCTACTGTAGATATTGAAGCGACAATTGTCTCTCATTCCAAATCAAGAGTTTGCCGTTGACTATTAGAAACTCAGCTTCTAGGAGCTTGACTAGTTTCACTACAAAACTCACTCAGCTGAGTTAAACACGATTCTCAGTACTGTTACGAAATTAGAAGCCAAGTCAATTGATTTGAAGTATTATGTACTCACTGGAATAATTAGGGCCACAGAAATGAAATAAAGCAAAATAAAAGCCAAACAATAAAGTCGTGGCCTTTAACGTCGTCCCCCTCACAATGAAGCGTGAATATCCCTGAGTTTGAAGATAGGAATATATTTGGTAATAAACAGCCGCATTCATGGGCGGCCGCGCTTTGGTGATAAAGTAAAGACAGTAAAACTGTCATCCGCACCCGACTGGGATTGCGCGATCGTTTCGAGAACTTACAGTACCTACCTCCGAAGAAAGAGATAATATGCACTTAGTGTGGGAACTAAGAGTAATTCACTCAGTTTACTAGGTTCTAGAACTTACTACAGCAACGAACGATAGTAAACTCTAAAAAAGACACGTTGTTTTAGCGACTGGCGATCCGTTCAGTCGGAACAGTGGATCCGTTGCCCGAGTACAACTCTTGTACACCTTTCAGTGTGTATTTTTCTGTCAATCTCCACAGCAAGATGAATTCTGGCTGAGGATAGGGACTCTAGGCAAAACACGTCTCGAAATTGTATGTTTGATTCTGAGTATAGATTACTATCTGAAAATCTGAAAGTAAAATTCAAATCGATGAGAGAAAACATTGAGAGGAAACCAATTCTATTCTAGCAGCAGCAATGAGCTTGTAATCTGTCACGTATGGAATACCAACTACTGCAAAATGTTTGTACTCATGTCCCGAATTTTTTTGTAACAATATTTGACGTCCATCCTTATATTAGACTCTTGTCTTGTTTCTAAGTACTAAAATATCTGAGGTGATAATTTACTGAGTCTGTAAAAGCTGTTTTCAAAATTTTTAAAAATTTAATCGCGCTTTCATCCGTTTATCATTGCGAAACATTCTCTTCACATTTGTGACGTGCAGTGTATCTCCTCGTTCATTTGGATTATGATAATTTTGAGGGAGAGCTCGCATCGATCATAAGCTCCCCTTATTCTTAAGCCATTGTAATGTGTACCATCCAGTCACTGTAATCAATCATCTCCATTACTGAATTCAATAATATGTACCTATATCCTTACACATCTACACTGTAATAATATTGATAAGGCTCGAAAATACTGAACCTAAATTGTACTAACATTAATGCAATAGTTTGGATGTCACAGAACAGCATTTTAATCATTACAATATTTCATAACATTTGGTCATCGATTGAACCAATCTAAATGAATGTTACTATAGTATATTCGTGACATACCCTATATGTATTTTAAGTTTTAAAATGGTTATTGCGTAGCTAGATTGTTACTGATTACTATTTTGTCAAGTAAAGTTTCATATAATGTACTATAATTTTGTAGCATGATTTTACACTGTAGTATAATTTTATATATTCAAAATAAATATCCGATTCGTCTCGGACTACTCTATACCTACAAAGCGAGTAAAGCCGCCGGTGAAGTTAGTTAAGGCAATGGCAACTGCTAATGTACCTCTCGCTCGCAATTTTCAATATTTTAAGAGAAAATCACTAAAGTTATTTACGGAAAATTGCAATCAACCAAGTTGCAAGTTTTGTGCAGTGAAATCATATTGCACACAGTTCTGCAAATATATTTTCCAAACAAATCCTACTAAAAAAAATTGAACTTGAGTAGTAAAACAAGTTTGGATTTATTTACTCTGTATTTGATTTAAATACAAATTCATAGTAGGCATGCTTGTACATTTTCTTTATGGTAAAAAAAAATATCTCCTAAAATGTGCTTCTATTTTTCCAATCTTCCTACACACTTTCCTTCTTGCGTGACTAGTTTTGTATTATAATAGGGTATGAACAAGTTAGGTGGATGTTGTGAGGGACACCAATAGAATGTACACTTACCTACCTAACAAAAATCTTTGGCCTTCTCAAAATTATGCTTTGAACTAGACCGGCTTGACCGTTGTTTCTTTATACCTACAAAGTAGTAGGACTTACATACTTTCAAAATAAGTATTTTATACTGAGAGGAATTTCAAAAGAAGATGGAGCAAAAGGTATCACAAATTGGTTCTTGCTATTAGAGATTCCTTAAAAAGTATCAGTTTCGATTGTAGAAGGAACAATAATACTATTGATAAATACTAGGTATTCATGTCTACTATTTTTGTACGAAATATTTATTGAAAAACTAGTCAAAAACTTAATAAAAAGATGGCTGCATTTTACTAATTGTTACGTACCTAGACGTTGGCTTCAAACTTACCCAAAATGCGTCGTGTATACGAAATTACCTATTTTTACCAAACGAGAATTAAAAGTATTACTTTAATTATTAACAGTTTCGGTGCCAAGGAAGAGCCAAATTACTTTTTCTCTCCGGGTTCGAATTAGGTTAATTTTATTCTACACTAACTTTCCCTATCTTCTGGTACGTAACTGGCTGCGTAGATAAAAAGATCTACAGGCGGTTATGAAAATTTTGAACACAAATTTCGGGCATTTGGTTTTGATACGAGAATTAACAATAACAATATTTTTTGAGTTTACATAACGAAATGATTATTAAACTAGTATTAGGTGCGTAAGTTGTTTTAGTAAAAGAATACGTACTATTTGGAAAAATGCATTTATTTAAATCCGTCGCTTCCAAAACAGGAAGAGGAAAATAACTGAAAACCAGTTGGTTTCCAATAACATTTTTATTTTTGTTTCAGTACAAAAAGTCGTATGCTCTTGTTTAAATCACTAATCAATTTACCGAAAATTGAAACGATTGAAACAAAATTTATTGTAGTTGACCGGTTCACGTTTATATTTTTGGGAATCAAATGCGGATTTACATGAACAGAAAATTTTATTAACCTAAAAATAAGTTAAAAGGAAACAGAAACAGTTTAAACAAAGTAATTGACTGTTTTACGTTTAAAAGTCTAAGTAATGACCAAACGTGTTTTAAAAATAAATAAATCATCCTATGAAAAAAGCCATGAAAACTTTCTTCATGTTTCTATTTTGAACCTTGAAAAACTACATTCATTTTCTTTAGAATGAATGACCTTCTTCTGTTTTGAGTATAAAACATCAGGTGACAAACAGCAATTAAAACCACGAAAAACACAAAAACTGCCTTTAATCAGGCATATGCTATCGTAAAAGCTAATGCGTCGCGTCAAACAGCTCACGAATATTCGTGGCAAAACGTCATTAAAACTTATCGTTTTCGCCAGTGAGCCTGAGGTTTGAAACTAATCTGCTCATTAGGCAGTCATTGTACTCACAGAGGACTAAACTAAGATAAAATAACAAATAAATTAAAAGTAAAACTATCTTTTTTTTTTTTTATATTTGATAGACTGTCCTTTGGCCACAATCTCACCTGATGGTAAGCGACGATGTGGCCGACGATGGAGCAGAACGGTCTAGAAGACACCTATTCACTCTTGCCTTGAAGAGGCCCAAATTATAGCGATCAGGAAAGACAGACGACGGCAATGAGTTCCACTCCTTGGCGGTTCGCATAATAAATGTAGACGCAATATACGCTTAGTGCGAATGGGTGGTATATTTACCAGGTATGGGTATCTGCTTTAAGTGTGTTGTGTTTCAGGATTCCACCGAACAAACATATCTTTAAAAGCTTTTATTTAACTTGCAATGCATATTAATATGTGCATTGCAAGTCAAATAAAAGCTTGTAATAAGCTGTGGACAACTTTACTATTCTAGTTCTAAGCAAAGAATCTACTTTCAAATTCAACTTTTACATCAAGTCGTACTGTCAAGTCACTGCTTTCTCTATTTTGAAGTAAAAGCTGAAATATCAAGTGATGACAGCAGATTAGTGTTGATCAAGCTTTCAGAAGGCGGGGGTTAGAGTTGTAAATTGTTTACATCTCAGTATGACCGACTGTACTTCTTTATGTCCTAAGATATTAGTTTATAGGCAATATTAGTAGGAAGGATTCGTATATTTTCCTGTGCATTTAAAGTCGGGTTTTTCATGCAAAAAGTTATTACACAGCCCATTTCTACGCAACGCTCCAGTGTGCTTGGAATATTATTGAAATGGGATATCAAGGATTAATGAGAATCATTATTGTATTGTCTACCATAATATTCATTTCAGCCACATACATTTACTTATGAGTACATGAAACAAACGAACCAAATGGCCAAAAATAGGTTAATTAAAATAACATGGCCTCAGAGAATAATAATTACGAAGGGTAGGCATGTGTAATGAATAGGTTAGGTATGTATATTATAATAGGTAGCTACATACATTCGCTGTGTAAAATCAACCTTTTAAGATTTATATCTGGCAATATTTTTGTTCTAAATGTATTATGAATTCCATTAACCATTTTTTCGAGCATTGTTGAGGTATAATCATGCGATCGCGTGCTATAACAATCTGCATCTCACCAATTTGAACCACTTTCGGTCTTATGGATCTTAGTGTAGAATTCAATTTTGCTTCATTAGTGTGGTTTGAAACGATCACTCAAGCAGCTAGCAATTTGCTAGGCTTGATTGAATGAGTGTTCCAACCGAACCATAACCGGCTAAGCATTTCGTATAATCCACTTTTATTGTTTTTAGAATCACCTTTACTCCACCGAGAGCACTGATGCCGATGCGGTCTAATGCGGTTGTGCTCAAATAGCTTTTCTCAAACAGTAAAGCATAGGAGGAGCATAGTATCGCGATGAAATCGTTTGTTCCAATAGTATTGTGAATTTTACTGTTGTTATTTAATTAGTGTGGCTAGGTACTTTTTTATAAAGCCCACACCTAGATTTGCATCCCAGCTATGGGGAATGGTTGCTACATATTTTATTAATTTGGCCATCTTTATGTACACACACACCATATTGACGCAATTATAATTATGGTTAAGAAACTAGTTAGTAATATAACGTATGAAATACCCGCTGCTGCAAAATGTTGGTATTTGGAATAAACCTCGTCTCTGCCTCGGCATGGAGTTGGGCATACTACTGAGATATTTGAGTATCTGCCGTGCCTCGAACTTATTAAGCTGTTTCTTTTACTCCAATGCATCTTCAATAATATATCTCGCTCTACTAATGTTGCAAGCTAGTTTTATCACAAAAAAGAGATCAAAATAAATAAAGCTAATCGGAAAAAGAAACGTTTCATTCAGGGCACGTAATCTGAATCCATGCGTACACATAAATCATAAATAATGGAAGTAGCATTCCAATTTGTGAATCGGTATGATTCTGTCTATGTCCGGTCAAAAATATGGAAAAGCTATTATGTAATAATGTAAATTTTGTAATAGTTAAGAATTGAATCTAAAATGGTAGTGATCATCATTATTTCTCACTCACTCTTGTAGAAATTAGTTACATTCTTCTTCGCGCCGTTTAGCACCAACGTCAGTTGACAGACTAATTGTCTGACTATAGCGTAGTTTGGAAATTGCTTCTTGGGTTGGACTCAAGGTATTTTGTTTTTCTTGTTCTTAGCTTGGACTTCATCTATTCTGTCTTTATCTATTACACTATTGTGCAAAGAGTGTAGGTAGTTGTGTAAATAGATGAAATAGAAAATGGTGAAAATAGATTAAATTGTTTTTAGTCATTATTTTCATTTAGTAATTTTTTTTAGTAATCATTTTTGTTAAACCAGCGAATGTCCTAACATTAGAGAGAATAAGTAAGTTGAATATAAAATACGAGTCTCTCCAATAATGTAGATATTTGACCCTTGGCTTACCGCGTTTTCTTTTGGGCTAAAAATAAAATAGTATCTGAAATAATAATCACTACAAGATTATTAGTTTCCTGATAGGTAAACAGTAAGTTAACATTGGTGTCAAATCTGACAGCTCTAAAATTATAGTCATCTTTGTCGTTTCGGTCTTTTAGAAACATTTTTAGGGCTATCAAATTAGGTTATATTATGAAAACCAAACAACAGAATTGATACCATTAATTAATATAGCTTAATTGACTGCTTTGTGTGAATCCCATTCGCAATAATATTGGTCAAATTGCGAAGCGCGAGACTCATCAGTTCTAAATTCTAATTTGGGGACCAGCTAGCAGTGTTCAGAAAGCCGCAGTCACACTATGTTTCATTGCACTCTTCAGTATCCATCACGACGATTATCCTAAGTAAAAAGGTGTTTTTTCAGGAGGTGGGGTCACTAACTTGAAAAAAGCATCTTTCGTTGTTTATAAAAATAATATAACCCCTACTTTTTCAAGTCTTCAGTAGGTAAGAAATATAAACCGAAGAGACAACAAAATAAATCACTTAAAAGATTCATCTTCAGCTGTTGGCAAGATGCTGAATACATCATCATTAACCATATAGAAAATATTATTTGAAAATCTTGAAATGAAAATGAAAAACACAAACAGCCAAGTTTCGGAGATATTTCAGCAAATATTTCATTTTATTTTGATCCAAACAGCAGGTTACCGGTGTCGTATCTAACTGGGCGCTGTTGGGTTTTCTTTTTGACCAACTTCAAAAAAGAAGGAGGTTCTCAATTCGTTTTACTTAATGTTCGTTAGCTCAGAAAGTTCGACGGTGAACCGATTTTGTTAATCAACAAGCAACGCCTTTTATTACTGGTCTTCTATTGCTGTCAAAAACCTACCTACTGCTGCGTTGGCCGCGTTTTACCTACAGCTTGAAAAAAATCTAGAAACGGAACTAATTTGACATGCGGGTGTTTCGCATAGGCGCGAGCAAGACTCCATGTGAGTGAACGTCGAAAATGTATGGAAAGTGGCGCCCCTGTATCCTACTCTTTTTTGCCATGCTGTACGTCCGCGGTGGCGTGTTTGGTGGTCATTAATTGTTTGTAGGTGATGACAGACAACGAAACCTGACAGTGCCAACAAAACACTGTCGCCGTACGTACACCTCATGCACCGTGCATTCAAGTTGAACGCTTTGCTTTGGTCAGTGCTTTGCTTGGCAGATACAATGGCTTGTCTGTATTTAAACCAAGATTTAAACAAAACATGCTTTATTTTTTTCATTTTATACAATACAAACTTTTTTTTGCTTTGGCCAGTGCTTTGGTTGGCTGATACGATGGCTTTTTTGTCTTTAAACAAAACATGCTTTATATTTTTCATTTTATGCAATACAAACTTTTTCATATATGAACAATTACTAAGAGGTCTTGCCTATCGTGTTTTATTAAATAAATCTCGGCTCTTAAAAACCATATTGTTGTATTTATTTTCTAATTGAAATATAAACAAAATACATTGTGTATAATACTCTGAATAAATTTAAAAAGAGCTTCTCTTTTAGCTTGTATAATAACAGATTGGAGTCTACTGTGCTGCAATATAAAACGTACAATCTACTCCATTTTCTTAATGGATTAGGGGGCACATTTTTTTAGAAACTCAATGAAAGTACTGATAACAATACGAAAAATCGAAAATTAAAAAAAAGATCTGATAGGTATGGTCAAGTCGCATAATGCTTTTAAGCTTTATGCGACTTAAACTAAAACCAAGCCGGACTGAATGGAGCCATCAAACGAGTTAATTCAGAGTCCATTTATCTAGTGACGTCACCAGAATGACGACCAAATGAAGTGAGGATAGACAGCAATGACTGCGTAAAGAGCTCTGTTTTGGTAGAATATACGGGCTACAATTCTGTATCCTACTATGAATACAAAAATGCTTACTTTGATTTATATGCACAAAGTTTTATGTTTGCTTGGAGTTATTTTTAGACGTGAATAAAGTTAACAAGTTCACTCAAATAAGATAAGTTTTAAAGTAAATTATAATGAATGTTTAATTATTAACAAAATGTACAAATCACACATGAACCAGTCGAACCATCCGCAGACTGTTACGAACGATGTAGAGATAGTTCAACTATCACAGCGTCCTCAAGATACTGGCTACATTGCCACGCTGAATGACGATGCTGATGGATGTGACTATGATAGTCATTTGTACCTCGAGTCCCATTTTAACATGAAAGCTAATAATCTTATTTATTAACATTCGTTCGTAGCACTTTTTAAAATATACGGTTATCGTATACGTCACACTAAAAAAGAAGAAATCAAGGCGTGGTACTATATTGCCTGTGGGTATAATAACCTATTTTAATTTTCGCTCTGCTGTCTTTGCTAAGCCTGTTTTTGAGCTATCTTTTGTATGGAGTCAAACGGGCTCCAATCAATGGCAAGAATGCTCACTGACGGAGCAATACTCGGAATAGACCTATAGGGTCGAAGCTAAGGTAAATAACGCTTCTAGAGGTTCTTACTTGCACGTACGTAACGTGGACACTCACGGTAGGACGAGTCCACAAATTAAAAGTCGCTCAGCGAGCTATGGAGAGGGCTATGCTCGGAGTCTCTCTGAGAGACATGATTCGAAATGAGATCATTCGACAGAGAACTAGAGTAGCCGACATAGCCCAAAGAGTTAGTAAGCTGAAGTGGCAGTGGGCTGGTCATGTCTGCCGAAGAACTGATAACCGCTGGGATAAGCGAGTTCTAGAGTGGAGACCGCGTTTGGGCAAGCGTAGTGTGGGACGCCCTCCGACTAGGTGGAGCGACGACTTGCGCAGGGTGGCGGGGAAAAACTGGATGGGGAGAGCCAATGACCGGGCTCAGTGGCGCGCCATGGGAGAGACCTATGTCCAGCAGTAGACTGCAATTGGTTGATGATGATGATGATGATGATGATCCGTTTGTTAAACAGGCGGAGGATCGTGGTATCTTAAATACTAGGCCCATGTCCGTCCGATAAATAGTAATATCATGACGTCTACATGTGTATGCATAAATGTCATATACCTCATGCTGCACAGACTCCATGTGAATGTGAAAAAGCAGAAACCGTGCCAGACGATGCATAACCGCAACCGCCAACATTTCGTTTCCTCATTTTCCTAATGTAGGCACGTGAATAATTTCATCTCGTAAATATTATATGAAATTATTCAGCAGTGACACTTCAGAATTTTGGTTTCACGGATCCTAGATTTCCCAAAGCGATGGGAGCATGCGGGGTGCCGTCTCGTCACACTGTTATGTCATGCAGTTATCTTTTTAGAAGATAAAATAAATCTCTAAAACCCTTATCCGTACACGCTTTGAAATATTTTTCTATATATTAGGTTTCATATTTTTAAATACAAGTAAGGAGCCATTAATCAACATTCTTTTTAATTTAGCCTGATTCGTCCCACTACTGGGTAAAGCTCCCCATGGATTAACAGTTCTATCTATCATGGCCTCCTCCCCCCATCTACTTTCCAAGGCATCTAGATCGTCCCGCCAGCGCTTTCTGGCCGACCGAGGTTGAGGTCTAGGTCGCCGCCAGTAAAAGGAACCCGGGGGTTCTCTAAATTATGTATATAACCTATCTAACGTTATATTGGCATGTTTTTTAAACATCCATGAACACTTTCAGGCTTGTTTTTCTTAAACTAAAAGGTTGCGAAAATAATATTTTGGTGAAGCTATTTTTATTCTAAACTCATGCACGAGTTCATGCAAAAGCATTCGCATAATTAAATACCTGCTGAGAGTTGCTGGAAAAAATAATCTAACTTGGTTTTATTTTGCAGAAGTTTCAATGAAGACAGAATTGGGATTATCTGGATTTACATTATAACACTGAGCGAATATTTTATAAAGACGGCGTTATAGCCCACATTACCGCTCTCTTCAAAAGCTGAATCATGGTTACATTAGGCCTGGCTGTTGACCTTAATAGCATAATACACACTGAAACTCATTAGGAAGACTTTGTAGCTGCTTTGTATATAATATTGAATAAAGTTCTTGATGCTAGTTAACAGGCGAATAATGCCTAGTTCTCTTTCTACCTTGAAAATTAAGTAACAAAGAATATTGTCCTAAAAATGAAAAAAAAAATTGAGGACTCCGGATATTTTTTTCATTTTGAAACAGGCAAACACTTTATAATTAGTTGATTTTATCATCTAGTGTATATTATTATTTCGCTGACTGTACCAGCTTTTATTTCAAAATTTGTGAATGCAGTTCAGTATATCTCAAAATCTTAGGAATAGTCTCATAAGAACGTTTTCCTGTAACTGAACTTTTAAGGGGTCATTACTGTCTCATCACGAAAATACACCCTGTATTAGATTTATATTGATAATAGTAGTTTCTTGCATTTGTTTTTGCATTTTATGCAGGATGAATTCAACAATACCGTTGAAACATACAGCAGTAAAATAATATTATTATCTTTGTTAACATTCAACGAAAACATTTCTGTCAGTTGGCTTGAACAAGAGCGCTCCCAAATACACCTCAAAGAATTATTGATTTTAAAAACATTTTATACAACGTAGCTTTTTAATAAAAAAATACCACCACCCGTGAAAGAAATTAACTGAATTTATTTTGACATGATTAGCCTTGTAAGTAGAGACCGGTAATTAAACCAATTAACTTTTATTGTAGGTACTAGGACTTCAGAATTGAACGGCGAATTCCCCGTAACAGATCTGAATGAGTCTGGAAAGTTAGACTTTATCAGGAATTCGTCAAGGGTTGCCTCGAAATTTCCGTAGTTATGAACCCATTTCAACTACCACTATTAAAGGTATAAATATTATGAGCTAAAAATATAATATTGGTTGAATAATACACTATTCAACAAAACTGTTGATTTTCATTAAACAAATAGCCAAATAAAAAAGACAAAAATATAAACTGCTAAAACAAACGCATATATTAATATTACGATATTTACTTTTTGAGCAGCACTGGTGGTCTAGTGGTAGCATTCCCGCCATCCAATCCTAAGATCGCAGGTTTGAATCCCGTCATGTCCCTGTGTATTTTTTCACAGTTATTTCTGTTTTCTGTGTTGTTATCTATATTAATAGTTCTGTCGTCCTTGTATTGTGCGTCAAATAATATGTTTATTTCTTTCAAAGGCAATGTTTACTTGTGAGTTCTGAAATATAGATTGTACATCGTTTCGTAGCCACCTATTGAACCGCGGCCCATGTTCAATTTAAATGCAATTTGCAGGTAAACAGGTTTGGTCTGCATGATAATGCTTTATTGTCTCCCATTGACAACTACAACACAGTTACCAAATAGTGTTACCATTTCATTATCTAAAATTTACTGTGGGCTTGCGACAATTAGTTAAGATATCGTCAGTAATAAATTGAAAACCTCAAATATTTTTAATGATAAAAACTAATGAGACAATTGTATTGAGATGCACAGGTTACCTTTGCCTGTAATTATGGATTACCTACCAATTACCAACTACCTGTTCACATTGTGTGAGTGTCTGGTATTACCTATTGTCATCGGTCCGCTACAAATAAATGTTTTTTTTTATATTAGCCATCTTTATGGCAAGATAGTAATATTATTAAAGCATGATTGAAACTATATCTACTTTCAAACACTCACACACAATTATACTCTTTTCACCATCGTCTGACGTTACACCCATATTAGCGGTAGGGCTAGAAGATTTTCTGAAGCAGCATTTATAAGCTCTTATGGCTTAGAATCCCAATACGTTTTTAAAACCAATTGGCTTTAAAAAAATGCGTTGCTGTTCTCTAACTGAGCAGCAGAACCCTCAGAGTGCCTTATACATAAATATCACGAAACAGCGATTTTACAGCTGAGCTCAGCCTTTGCACACCCTCGCTAATCATTAGTTGAACTAGATAAGAAATGAGATTAACAAGTTACGGAAGGTCTACACACAAGTTGGTAAAGTTTATTTTCCCAATAGGGGGTGAAGTGCTTTATGTTTCGGTAAGTTGGAGGAGCTGCGTATTGGCTTCAAGTAATTACACTAAGAGCCACTCTCACGATATCAGCTTGCTTATTAATTTTGACAAAGTGGAACCCACGAGAAAACACAAAGAAACCATACCTACCTATCCAACAATAATATGCCTGCCGAAGCTGTCACAATTCAAATGAATCACTTTTCAAATGTAAAAAGATTCCATTGAAATCAGAGCCACATTTTGCGGTTTTAATAGCAAGCTGTGGTTTTAGTGAAGTTTTGCTGGCATCGTTGAAACTTTTTTTCTCGTAATATCAAAAGTGAGTCAAGACTTTTTGCACTTTTTGAGGTAATGGCCACGCTCGTTGGAATTATAGCGAAAAGTGACCGTCATGAACGTAGTTCATGTTTTATCAAGCAAGTTTGTGGTGGTATTATTTTAGGTCACTGACCAACTTTGAAACTACTGTGAGTCTGTGACACGACTTGCAGCTGAGTTGCAAGATAGCACGAACGAACTATATGTTTATCGAGCTAACATATTGGTTTTCATTTGTTGTTGCATTTTCCTAGACTAACCTATTATGACAGCATTAAAATTCTAGTCGTCTCTGTTTTTTCAGTTAAAAAAAGGGAGGACAATGTTTTAGTATCAAATCAACTGATAAAAAAAAACATCAAACTACAAATGGAATGTATTACGAAAATTAGCATAATTTCCTTAAATTTTTTGGTACTTAGGTATAATATTACATACAGCCTATTATCCCAAAATTTCTTCAAAAAAGGTCAGAACAAGAAGTTCAATAAAATAAAGGCCAAACTTTGACCTTTTCACCCATAAGGAACCCAATTGAAAGACTCTTGAAGCTCTCACCACTGATCTTTACACATTTTTAGGCCATCCAAACACTAGGTAGCTTTTTTCCAGAGTTTGCGTAATTTAATTCACCGGCAACCACAGTCTTCGAACCGACTCCTTGCCCTTCACAATAAACTCTGCTACTCTTGAAATAATATGTGTGATACTAAAGTCATAGATACAAATGACTGTGGTAAAAGCAAGTTAATCAGGCTGCCTTTGGTCATTTCTCAAAGGAGATGTCAGCTAAACGCTACTTCTTATACAGTACAGGATATTACCACTGATGGCTCGATCAGGGCCTGTCGAGCTACGGAAATTTTATGACGTCCCGATTTATGCTTAATAATGAACGGCCATCAATATTGCCTTACGGATTTGATTCGTTTTGCGGAATGTATTTGGGGCACAACATAACATATTTTATCATCAACGGAATGTCAGCTACTATACGAGTATTAGCACAGGTAATTGTGCAATTCACACCGATAACCGAGGTAGGTACATGTATGATTGTCAATGAAATTCCAGGGGCTTTATAAATTGAAGACATATCTACATAAATGCTATGATATTTATTTAAGATCCTGTAAAACATATTTTTTTATTAATTCATTGATGTTAAATAAAAATTCAAAACGTTTTTCAGTACAATCGCAAGGATCACTTTGAAATATTACTAACGTTTGAATTTTCGGACTCGTCGGAAAATTCAAACGTTAGTAATAGTTCACTAAGAATTAAGTATACGGAACCCTAAACGCAATCTAAAACCAATAGCTTCAGAAACGTAGTACCTACATATTCTGCATGTTTTCCCAAGGGTATATTATGTACAAAAGAAACAGCGTAGAGCTCACTTGCGTAAATAGTAAAAAAGTGTAATGGAGTGGAAAAATGTCTCAAATAGCTTCACGCTCGTTATTAGAAGAACAATGTAGGTAGATTTCACAAATTGTTTTTTCCTGGAATACGTGGTAGGCTTAAAGCGATGAATGGCCACGAAAATGTGCCACCTAAATGCCAGACGAAGAAAAATCATTATTTAATACACTGGGCCGGTATTGAGCTGGGAAAAATATTGAGCAAATGGTTTTGTAATCTGACGGAACAAGTAGATCGCCCATCTGTCGTTTAGTAGTAATGACACAGATAAAAGAATACTATACGTAATACTATAACAAAGAATTGACTCGCCACTCACGCACGATAATAACATACCTTGCGTCCATCGACATGAGGCATATACGAGTTGATGTGAACACTACCTGTAACTACCTGTAATTGGTTTCTTCTAGATAAACGTGCTACACCGTAGACCGCATTGTCACTTAACATCAGATGAGATTGCGGTCAAAAGTGCAATATAGCGAAGCGCATGATCGTAATGAGTGAGTTCACTAGGTGAAACTCCTCGTGAGTTAGTTTTAGTAAGAATCAACGCGCTGCAAATTCACGACCACGAAAAGCTTCAGAATAAGCGGCATGTCACGTTGCCAAGGAATGATTGAGACTTCCATTTCGCTGAGGGGTGCAAAAACTGAGCGCGTAAAATAAGCACGTAGGAAATTCAATTAGACAACATTGTAGGTACTTTCGTTAAATTGTAATTATATTAATTAAAAATAATGCTAATTTCAACAGTAATATTTTATTTGTGTTTGTTTATGTTTAAGTATATTTATAGTTTACACATTTTCATTTGTTTTACTTTTTAAAACCTACAGAAGTGACAACTACAATTTTTTTTATACTAATTATGCTAGTGCGCTTGAGAAGGCTGCTTCTATTTCTTCTTTCCTATTGTTTATGACTCTACTCGTCATTTCGAAAGTTTTTACATAAATTACATGGCACATTTTCATTACAACTGCTCATAGTTTGAGCAGGTCATAAGTGATGCGTTAAATTTACATAACACTTGATAACACGGTAGAGCATAAATACCAATAGAAAAACAATTAAAAAGAAAATGCTTTGTTCCAAACATGTCAAAAAAGAGCATTCCTTTTCTCACATGCTTGCAAACGTTTGCAGCGTTGCTTCCTGGAAACATGACAGGATCAAAGCTATAATTGTGTAGAATTAAAAAAGATAACCAAAGTGACACTAACGTGCCGCGTTCATTTTCTCTCTTGTACGTCAGACAGAAGGTAAAGTCATCCACTCTAAAAATGCAAATGAGGTGTTAAGAATCCAAGGAATTTGAATACAAGTACATTATACACGCCTGATAATTTTATTCGTCATTCAGCTTCCCGCAGAACATGAAAGTGACACTTTCATGTCTGGCGGGAAACGAATGACAAATGAAATTGCTTGGTGGCGTATTGCATCTATACACCTCATTCGCTTGTGAGGGTGATGGCAGTAGAGGGGCGTGCATTTTTAGTGGATGATCTTTCTATCTAACCATACGTGCAGCTTTTTTAACTTTGCTATGCACGTTTGCACAACAACATGCACGGTCACACTACAACATTCAAAGTGATAGTTGGGGGAAGAAAGCAACCTGTTCTCTGGCAAGGGATTGTTCCACAGTTGTCAGAAAGTCAGCATCGGAGACTTAATTTTAAAATTGGACCATAAACGGCACCTCACGTGCCAAGAAATGGATGAGACTTCTATTATGCTGACAGCTGGAATAACTATAGAATAAGCTCTGAATTTCTGGAACGATCGTAAAACTTTTAGTCGTAGTATCATTCTGAGCATTTCAAAATTATATTAGTAGTACCTAAAAGATTTTAATACGCGTCTGATTTTATATGTGCGGTTTTTATTTATAATAATGATAATAATAGTCTTTATTAGTTAGGCATAGGCCTCTTCTAACTTTTTTCACTCATTTCTATATATCTCTGGCAGTTCTCAGCCGCCAGGTTTTTATTTACTATAAAATTATAATATGTATATACCTGCAAATTTTTATATTTTTAATAAATTTTATCCAGTAGTGTTACGAAAGAGCTATGATGGCAAATGCCCAGTCCAGAAAATGTCCATTTTAAATATCTCTCAATGCAAATAAAGGGTAAGAACGTAATAAAGCTCCCATGTTTGTATTTTACGCATAACGTAAAAAACATATAAATATACTAGCTGAACCCGCGGCTTTGCTCGCGCCAAGGAATTGAAGGTTTCATACAAACTTTCATCCCCTATTTTATCCCCTTGGGGGTAGAATTGATCAAAATCCTTTCTTAGCGGATGCCTACGTCATAACATCTACCTGCATGCCATATTTCAGCCCGATCCGTCCAGTGGTTTGGGCTGTGCGTTGATAGATCACTATGTCATTCAGTCAGTCACCTTTGACTTATATACAGGGTGTCCCAAAAGGTTACGTAACTAGGAAGAGGGGTGATAGGGGTGGTCACAAGGGTCACCAGAAAAATAATAAAAAAAATCCCCTCTGGGTATTAAAAAAAATAAAAGGCATTTTTTAAAAAACTAAAAATTTTACGCCTTGCCTTTTTTTTATTTCAATTTGAAAAAGGGTTATTGACGATAACATAACAGCATTTTTTTTTAATATACCAATATTTGTAGGTCATCGGGAGCAAAATCACCCCATAAGGCGTAAAATTTTTAGTTTTTTAAAAAATGCCTTTTATTTTTTTTAATACCCAGAGGGGATTTTTTTTATTATTTTTCTGGTGACCCTTGTGACCACCCCTATCACCCCTCTTCCTAGTTACGTAACCTTTTAGGACACCCTGTATATTTAGATTCCGGGAATGGTTGCGGTGTAATTATAAGGCTCCTGTTTAATTAAAGGTTACTTCTAGGGAAATTGTGAAGGGCTCGTTCGGGGAAGTACTACAACCGCGGTTTTTTCTGCCAGTGCTACTGTGTCACGTTTTTAAGAGTGTGGTTGTCGGTGTAATTACAGGCACATGAGGTTTAGCATCTGGATGCTTCAAGTTGATGGACGCAGCGAAGTGCATTGTAGAGCACGTTCATATAGTGCGTTCCACGTTCTTATTGGTGGTTACCAATTAACATCAGGTGGGCCATCTGCTTGTTCCAGCAACTTAGTTGAGTAGTAATAAGAGTAAAAGGTATTCTCTTCGGTTAGCAAATACTCACGTATTATTTGGGCTTAATTTATGAAACTTCAGTCCCAAACTTGTTTTGTCATCAGAAAAATAAAATCACAATAAGTTTTAGGCTTTTGCAGAGACTTTTTGTTTTAGAATTTTCCTATTGGCAACTTTAGCACGTCGCTTGGGACTTTGTTACAGAAAGTTGATTTTGCACGGAGGGCTTTATTTATTTGTATCCTACTTTCACATTGTATTCATCTGCTCTGTATATTAATTTTATGTAAACACATAAGAATAAGATACAGTAATAAAAATAAAAGTTTTGGAATTCATAGCTTTAAACAGTTTTTTTACCTAGATATATTTTGTAGTTTATTATAACCCACTCGGAGAGGTAGAGTTGCTTATTATCTTATTCCGTTTGATCTCGGATACCACTGCAAGTATTGGAATATTAGGTTCCTATTTATTCGCGTGAGATAAAATCGCTTCTTTCAAGAGAATATTTATTTCATTGGTAATATAAATCATTTTTAAGAATAGAAGAGCTCTTTGTGAAGGGGTCGTCCGGGTAAGTACTACCAGTACTACCACCTGGCTTTTTTCTGCCGCCAAGCAGCATCGCTGTGTTTTGGTTTGTAAAGTGTGGTCGCCGGTGTAATTACAGACACATGAAGCACATCTGTATGCCTCAAGTTGATGGACGCAGGGCAGTGGGTCGTAGGGCACGTTCCTATCGTGCGTGACTTACGAGATAATGTTTAGTTTATAGGTGATGGTTATCACTTAACATCAGGTGAGCCATCGGCTTTGTGTGTAGTTGTATAAAAAAAGTACAATTACTTATTATTATAATATTTTTTTATTTGATTTTGATGACATTCTATGAAAGGAACGTTCTGAAAGCATGACCTCTCAAATAAAAAAAAAACAAATACACATTGCTTTATGCATGGCAGGCATGGCAAGGTATCCCGTAGCCAAGATAGATAGAAAGAAAATACTTTATTGCACACAACTTAAGGATACAACAAAAAACAAACTTTAATCTAAAAGTACAATGGGCGGCTTTATCGCTAAGTAGAGATCACTACCAGACAACCGTTGGATGAAATGGACTCAAGAAATTTAGAAGGGGTCCTTGTGTGCGTGGAGATAAATAAAAATAATTTGTGAATATACATACATACAAAATACAAAGAAATAAAAAGATAGCTAAGTAATCATAAAATTCCTACGAAATTGCCAAGCAAATTCAGCCTTATTATAAACAAATCAAACCTGGGTTTAAACCTAGCTCAAGTCACGTTTTCTTATTATAAACAACTTAAACCTGGTTTATCTCATAAATTTAGGATCATCTCAGGTTTATCATTTTCGTATTACAAAAGACACTTTAGTCGAAGACTACATAGTACCTGAGATAGTCCATGATTCATCATCACAGAACATAATCATTAAACAAATATCCACAGACTATAACAAATTATGGCAATCAATCGTTCATTCATTTTGGAATCACCAACTTATCTGAGCCGGTCTGAAGTTAGCCGCTTGTGCATAAATGGCCAATAGTGAATCGAGAATTCTCTAAACAGCTAACTTCAGACCGGCTTAGATAAGTTGGTATAACTGTACTCTCTTGCCGCAGGCTAAAGTCATATGCGCATACTACCTCGTCTTTCGTTTTAACGAATCAATTTTTAGTTTCTCTTCTTGACTCAGATCTCCGCCTTTTTGTTTTAAATCTCGTTATCAACTTGATATTGACAAATTCGTGGCAACCCATGCGTTTTGACATTTCAAATTTAGATCGGAGTCTAAGAGTTTGAAATGTATGTTGGAAAATGCAGTGCTACAAGTTGTTTTATTGAATAAACTTATGTGGGAGACCAAATAAAATTTGGCAAAATGAGATTTTTATTAGTTAGACCATACTTAAACTAGGGGTCGTTCGGGTTTATCTTTAAACCGTGGTTTAAGGGATAAACTCCGTTTTATAATAACGTCTGGTCTAAGTCTTTGATTTTTCTATAGAGCAGGGACCAACTTCGGTATCAAAGTTAGACCACGGACCAGTTAGTCCTGGCTTAAGCCTAGTCTAACTCACATTTTTATAATAAGACGGATTATGTCCAAGCCTTTAGTAAACCTAGAGGCTGGAGAGTACGTCACAAATCCGAAAATAATGCCGCGGTTGTTATTAGCAGATGTCAACTTGTCGATCACGATTGAGGAGATCCACGACTTTCTTATAAATGTGGATACTTTCCCTCTAGGATTTTACTTTTCTTATCTGCTTCAATAAATAAAAAAATCGAGGTAGTATAATTATTAAGCTTTCAAATAACAACACAGATTGAACCTTTATATTTCGATGTGAGCGACAGATTGGCTCTCTTTTTGACGTGACCAAAAACTGACTTGAATTTGATGGTCATTTTTTTGGAAGCAGCCTAGATACATAGATTTTTTATTTTAGTTGCTTAGCGCAAACGCAAAGTGCAAACAATCAAAATATAAGTATATTAGTGGTATCGTTATACACAAATATAATGAATTATTTATTTATAACTCAGGTATCAGGTGTATGACATACGGCTTGAAAAAACATTTTCAAGCCGTATTTAATCGAAACTGGCCAATATAATATTTAACGATTGATAATATCAAAAGCATACCTATATTACAATATTAAATTAAAGGTTTTATAAACTAACTAGCTGATCCCGCGGCTTTGCTCGCGCTGGTTTACCTTGAAAATCTCATACAAACTTTCAACCCCTATTTCATCCCTTGGGTGGAATTGATTAAAATCCTTTCTTAGCGGATGCCTACGTCATATCATCTACCTGCATGCAAAATTTCAGCCCGATCCGTCCAGTGGTTTGGGCTGTGCGTTGATAGATCACTATGTCAGTCAGTCAGTCAGTCACCTTTGAGTTATATATATTTAGATAAGATAATAGAATAAGCAACTTAATTCACCTTTGTACCTGTACTTTGCTACAGAAAATCTGTTAGTTACAACAACAACCATAAGTATAGTTCTGTAGGTAAATTGTAGTGAATCATTCGTAAAGTCTAGAATATACATGTGGATATTCACCGTACCGCGAGCTATCAACCAAATCGCCTTACAACTCCGTTAAGCCTTCAAAACCAGCTTAGTCAAATCTATTTAATATTTATAGGGTTGGTTTTTATCAGGCAGTCTTGGTCGTACAGTAAAATACCTGGATTATTTTAAAATCCCTTAGAAAAGTACACACAAGCAATTTTTTCAGCAGATAAAATGAATAAAAATTTGTATCCCTTATAGTTAGTTATACAGGGTGACCAAAAAGTCATGGATCAAACGCAACGGTCATCAGCTGCAAAAAATTGCTCTACAGGAGATTCTTAAGAGCCCGGTGATAACGGCTCGCAGTTTCGAGGTGCGATTGGCTATTATTTCATTTCGGGGAGGCTGTTTGAAAGAATCGCACCTCGAAATTGCGAGCCGCTGTCACCGTGGCCTTAAGGTCAACCCCTGCAGAGTTATAATTTATTTTGTGTTTAGATGACAAAATTGACTTTTTTACTAATTCATTAAAATTAGAAAAAATATAGCATATAACTAAATTACTTTGCAGGGGTTGACCTTAAGGACCTTTCGTAGAACAATTTTATGCAGCTGATGACCCCATCTAACCCCTAGTTTTGTTTGATCCACGACTTTTTGGCCACCTTGTATAGGTATCAATATTTGTTTTTCCTGCTTTTCCTGTTTTCGAATGTCAATGTGAGGCAGTGAAAGTTTTTTCAATCTATTTGGATGACCCACTTTATATTCAGATGGATATTGAGTGTGGCAACTTTCCGATGCGCAGGATCCACTTTGGAGATAGGCATATACAATGTCAACTTTGGATTCGAATTTACTTTCGTTTTACCAATATTAAAATTCTTAGACCTTCTTTTCCTAATGCCAACTGGGCAGAAACTAAACTTTTTAGATTTTAAACCTTATGAACTGTTCAGGTAAGATTGAAATTGAAGTAGTATCGCAATGCCTGTGTGCGGATTATTCCTTTTGAGCTGACTGAAGTGCCCTTGAGACCGTTAAACGATTAGGAGATAGGAAGCCTCATCAGTGGATAACTCGACTCTATTTTCTGTTATTGGAGCTGTTAATCTCACAAAAGTTGTTTTGTGTGACAAATGTCTCAGATTTAAGAGAAAATAATCAAAAAAAGAATCAGACGTACAACCCCAACCTTTAATATTATACGGGTCACATATGTACTTGATTGGCACGGGTTGTGCTTACAAAAATTTCTCTACATTAAGTTAGTCTGCATAAAATATGTCTAAATACAAACTGTTTTTGCTTGTCTAACCTCCGGTCTCAAAAAGCTCGATCAAAGCTAATCGACTGTCAAGTAACTTGCTATCTCTATCTAATTTGAAGTTAAAGCTGAAATAGCAAGTGACTAGACATCCGATTAACGTTAGTCGAGCTTTCAGAAACCAGCCGTTAGCTACGCGTGGCATGGTTAAATAAACAAGTTTTATTTAACCATGCCACGCGTAGCTTCATCATTTCTTCTTTATTTTAGAGTAATCGATATGAAGTAGCCAAGTAGAAGGCCTCCGCATACTCGTAGTATTGGGAGTACTGAGAGTATGGTCTACTCAGGCTCATTGAAAATAGTTAAGTTTGGTTAAGTCAAAAAATAGTTGACCGAGCGAGCGAAGCGAGCGAAGCGTCTCAGTTTCCACATTGGCCAAAAATGCGTTTGTCCGGATGTCTGTCTGTCTGTCTGTCTGTTCTCCTCTACAGGTCGCATTTTTCAACCGATCTGGACGAAACTTGGTACACAGGTTATATGACTTATTAGATTTTTTTTGTCGTCGGGGATTTTTGCGATTGGAGGGGTACTTCCCCCAAAAAAGGGCAAAAAAGGGGCTATTTGATATACTGGATATCTCCACCAAATGAGATCCGATTTCGATTATTCTTTTTTTATTTGAAAGGTAGTAACTATAAGTTGGTCTCATAAAAGTTTGGCGAAGATCTGATAAGGATCTTCAGCATGATGAACAGGATAGCTCATCAAACAATCGATGGTTTTCAATCAAATTTGAGAAAAACACAAAGGACCTCATTCTACACAAGATGATCCAAAAAAAACAAAAAGATCAAAAAAATCACAAAACGGAAAATGCACTTGCACATTACATTCCGCAAATAGCTCACTTTTAGTATGCTCGCGAGGTCTACAGCTCCCAGAGCCACTAGTTTATCACGACAGAGTTCAGTAGGCATTTGAAAGTTTGGATTTTTATAACGTCGGTAGGTATAGCTGCGATAATAATGATAAAATAACCTGCTGTGTAGTTGAGTCAAGTGAAAACAAAAGTAGTTCAAAGTTTAATACAACCGCATTCACCAGAGGAATCTTCAGCGTTCACTATGGAACTCTGCAGTAGTAGACTGAAGCTGCGATAGTTATTTAGACTAGAAATAAGCTCTAGGACTGACAGAAGAAATAAACAAACGAAATTTTAAATATTTTATATTCCCAGTACCAATAAGTTTTACCGCCAAAAACGTTCGTTACAAAATCAAGGAAGCACACTTTGTAATAGGAAAACGTGAGTTCCATTTTGTATCTGTCTATCATACAATAAGTACAATAAAAAAATCTATAGCGTAAGGGAACCTGCCATGGGCTTTGTTAAATGAAATCAAAAATGAATCTTTATTATTTATACTAGTCTTATTTTACGGGGGCTCCGTACTCCAGCCAGCAAGGCTAGGTGGCTTATGGAGTACGGAGCTACGCTAGTTAATTAGATTTTGGTGTCCACCCAATTCTTTTTATTGGTGTGTGCTTCTCGTATTTCCATGTTGATGTGCCCGCTCGCAATTAGCACTTTGGTCGCGGTAGAAGTAAAATTGCAATAGATACGTCCTTTTGTAAATGGAAAATTTTGAGGTATTTGTTTAAGGGGTATTGTCATATTGCTTAAATTATAAGCTCCCTGAAAAAGCATTAACGGTTATTGTTGACACTATAAGAATTTGAGTTTAAAAAGACAAAATTGTTTATACCGATCACTATTTTAAAACTAATGGCGGTGTTGAGAAAGCAACCATCGTCAACCCATTTGAGATAATAATTATGAGGGGCCATAGATAGATAGCTCTCTGTGGTCGTCACTTCATAGCTGAAGATCGTGGTCACTTAAAGATGTCTTTCCTGTACTGGAGTGGACTGCTTGTCTCCAGCGCTTTCTGTTGGTGGCCATTCAGATAGATAGAAAATACTTTATTGCACACGACGGATATAACAAAAAAAAACTTAAACTACAGAGTACAATGGGCCATATTAGGTTTTATGTTTAGCTTAGTCCAATATTTTTTATGTAACGGTAAAGTAAGTTTTACTGTTAAATAAAAACCGTCTTACCGCCGGAAAAGGACAAGGATTTAAAAACTTTCCTTGTTTGAGGGCTGAGCCAAAAAATGCATCTTTGTGTACGAGATCGCAAAACTTCAAGTGCATTTCGACAAATCCTCTTTTGTATCTGTTTGTTAAATACTCGAAGAAGTAGAAGTCAGCCTAAAAAGAAAAGAGTAAGAATAAAAGTTTGATTATATTTATTATTATCTGTAGTTAGATACCAGCTAGCATGACGATCATAAGACTTGTCGCTCTGTATGGATCTCAGTGTTGGGCAACCAAAAGGACGAATAAAAGGAGAGTGCACGCAGCAGAAATCGAATATTGAGATGTATGTGTGGAGTGACAGGGATGGATAACATGAGGAATGAGTATAATATATTACAAAAAGTTTGAAAGTACGTGACCGATAAGTTGAGATGCAACTGGTTAGCGGGCATATCATGAAGAGGGAAGAAAGGAAGTCACATTACGTGAAAAGCAGAGGCACGCCAAAGAAAATTTGGATGACTGACTGTTTTAAAGTTGTGTGTAAGAAAGGAGTGAGTGAGCACCGAGATAAGGAATGATAGTGTAGAATAAGAAAACATAGACCGACCCCACTTAGCGTGGGGCTGGGACATCAAGGGTAGGAAAACGATGGCTTGGATAACATCGGGTGGACTATTATCCAAACCCCATGAGACCTTTGTGTTGTGTGCACATAATACTTAAATTAATTGACATTCGGAATATTGTTTGCAACAGTTCATTATTATGCTTATGTGAGGTAGGTTAGGTGAGTTGCATCATCGAACGTTTACGTCAAATCTTAACAAAATCAAAAAAATTAAGGCGTTGACAACACCTAATTTACCTCTCGCTCGCACGATTCGACATTTCAAAAGATTTAAAATCACTAAACACAATTTTGAAAAATCGCAATCAACCATTTTGTGTGCAATCACATTGCACACAGTTTGGTAAAAATTTCATTTTGATCGATGCAAGCCTTCTTATTTAAAAGTGTGCTTATGTACGAAAACTAGAAAAGCAAACTTTTTACTATAAAAACATGTATCGATCATAATGAAATTTTTACTAAACTGTTCGCGCACAAAAAGGTTGATTGCGATTTTTCGAAAATGGGAGTAGTGATTTTATATCCTTCAACAAGAGAAAACGTGCGAGCGAAAGTCACATTAGCTCTTGTCTTCACCTTAACGAACGATTTCACATTTACGTTAGATGGTGCAACTTACACTGATAATGTTACCGTTATGTTATTGTGAAACTGATAGGCAAAGTGTATGTTAAATCCGACGTAGTAGAATGGATCTTGTCGTCCATAACGCTTAGACGTCAGGTTGGCATACGTTACGTATTTGTTGTCGACGAAGGTTACCCTTGGGTGCTCAGTTGCAACATACCGTATCTGAAAATAAATTGTGCTATAAATTACTAGTACCTGTCAAAATTTGCCTGGTACCACTCTTCACCTCGGTACACTTGCTAATAATCATCAAAATCTGAAGAAGTCTACTGCTGGACATAGGCCTACCTTATACAAATGTATAGGCTTATATCATGGAAATCAAGGAAAAACAATTCTGTGCCCTCTCTATCCACCGAATCTTGACAATGGTGCCAATTCTGTTGTTTAGCTTTCCTAATTTGACAGCACTAAAAATATTGTCATCCCTTTCTAAAAGACCGAAACGACAAGGATAGCTATAATTTTAGAGCTGTCAGATTAGGTTGGTTTAGGGTAATGCAATAACAGAATCGACACCAATGGCAACAGTCTCGTTTTAAGTTCGTAAACACTTGCGTAAAAGAAACTTAACTTCTCCGACAAATATGATTCAAATAAAAGGGATAATATTATAGCAATTGTTTTTAAATGTAAAGACATTTTATGGGAAAACTGAAAATTCACTGATGGTTAAAATGTATGAAACCAAATTTATAAACTTTAATTTTGTTATTATGATAGCAAATCAAATTTTAAAGAACGTGTTGTGTTTGTTTATCAAACCGTGAAAATGTGCATTGTGAATTGAGTATTTATCTTATGAGTATGATAAAATCAACCTAAATGATGAATTACGATACTAAGATAAATTATTTTACAATTTTTTGGGATCTACGAGTATGTGCTTTAAAAAAGTGAAGTACCTATTAGGCTGAAATTCAAGACATAGTGCTTGCAGTTTTCGCCTAGTGGGCGCAACAAGGTAAATAGGTATTTTCGTTGAAGTAAGTATATATAGGTACTAGTTGCACCCCGCGGTTTCACCCACGCAGATTTGAATCCCGGTATTCCCACGGGAAAAAAAGTAGCCTATGTGCTATTCCAGACTATAATCTATCTCTCTGCCAAGTTTCATTCAGATCTGTTTATGTTTAATATGTATAATAATATTTAATACATTATATACTTACATAGATTGATATTTCTTTATTGTACATAAGAAAACAGCCAGATCAACCGGAACTTTCTGCAGACCGTACACAAATTTGTTCCAAGGTGGGAATCGAACCCGCAACCTCTTGCGCCACAGGCGGACTCTCGCCCGCTGCGCCATTGAGGTCGTAGAAAAGTGAAGTAAGCGGCTGCAAGAGCCTAGCGCTGGCCGCTTTCATTTCAGCTGGTACTGGTGCTGACGAGGCATGGTTGCTTGTGCCAAAATTGACAGCCGTGTGCCATCTCTGTGTGTACGAGGACACGGCAAGACACACACTTGTGTATGAAGGGTGGGTGCTTATTATGTGTTGCTTATTTATTACGCGTACGTATTTCTGCCAATTGGTTCTGTCACAGAAAGAAGCTGCCTGCAGAGTGGGATAGGGAAATACTTCCGATCTGCCGATCTGCAGCAGTAGAGCTGCATAGCCTCCTTTTGTGATCCATCCCCCATTTTTGGGCGGCGGCACTTGTGAGCCGTCGCCTAACAAGCCTTGAGGTGGTTCGCCTCTCTTCAGTTTCTTCTTTTTTGTACATTAAAGTATTTATCTATCTATCTATTCGGGGTTTGATCCCCATAACCTGTAATTTAATTTTTAATTATTCTTTGCTGCAAAATAGATGCACTTAAAATTAAGCTATTTGGACAGCACAAAAATCAATTATAGCGTGTCAATCAGTAATGAAGACGGCTCAGCGGTGAGATGTTGTTACTCAACAAGCGACTACTCATTTTACAACTAGTGCTACTGACCTACTGTCGTATTTTTAAGGAACGTGGGTCCATTATTAAAAAATGTGACAGCAATGCTACGGTGTCGGATGGAATTATTATGTAGTTTTTAATTTTTAATTTCGCCAAAGGATTCTACATTGAAAAATTGGAAAACGGAACCCTGCCTATCTAATAATTGCAGTAATAACTTTTCTGTCGGCTGAGCACAAATTCGGCAGCTGTTTTCTGGTACACTGGTTGCTGTTAATCTAATTGTTTTTTTTTTAACAAGTTTACCTATTTAAAACTTTGATTAAATACATTAACTAATATTTTTATTGACTACTTATATTGTTAAAATTATTCACGACTTTGATCACAGTAGATATCCTTTCAGATGTCTTCGTATCAAGTACGAAATCCAGGTTATTTTGAGGATGTATAAGGGGTAGTCAGAGGTACGCCAAAACATAACATTCGGCTCATATCCAAATGTTTTAGACACACAGCCACACCCTTTAAACCGAAACTCAGCATCGCTGATTGGCGGCAGGAAAGTAGATAATAATTTCAGACCAAATAAGTATACATCACTGGATAGACTGCTGAACCAGCCCTCTACAGAGAGCTCTACAATTCGTAATTAAGTAAAAAGGTAACAAAAATAATGTTTGACGGTTGTATGCTATTTATTTATCCTTAGAGCTACAAAAGAATTAACTGGGTAGAGAAGAGTGGCGTACTCTCGTGTCGGAACGAATACTTACTTAATTTGAATTCCTGCGCTGATGGAGTTAAGCAGTAGGCATTATCATACTGATTTATATCTTTAGATCTTGTGCTCTCTGCAAGTTGGAACCACTCTGGGGAAACAAAAGAGCGTCCAAATATTCCGTACAGAAGGGAAACATAATTAAACCACTATTTTGAGCGACTATTTAAAATAAACGAAGTTAAGTAAGTAGGTATTCACTGTGTAATTGTTGCTGTGCCTTGTTTGCGCTGCAAGAGCTCTGAATAAAATAAAATTAACTACAGCACGCTTTCAAATGTATTTAAAAAATTAAAACAGAAATAAACTAATGAAATAAACTCCCACAGATACAGTAAACTTATATCATATCAGATCTTTAGGTACCAAGAACCCACTCAATTTATCTAAGCCGGGTCCAGACTTAAAAAATATAGCATTTGGCACGTCGCGTAGGTCGCGTTACGTAAAAAGAACTCTGGAAGGAGGGGGTATATGTCGCGCGTGTTTTGTATACGCAAACACATCCCCTCCACAGCACTGTTTTCCAGGGATCAATTTAAATGAAACGACCTCAACCTTTTGCAGTAGATTTGAACCCACGACAAGGAAGGTGGGGTCGCTCCACTCTATAGCTAGACCACCAGTTTTATGATAGGTAACCCAAGACTACCTAAGTGATGGTGATGGTTGCCACATAACATCAGGTAGGCCATCTGATGTTCCATCAGCTAGTTGTATAAAAAAAATCATTTGCCTGTTTGAAACAGTACCTTTGTACTTGCTAATAAGGTTGGTACTCGATCACTGTAAATATAAATAGTGAAGATTGATGAAGACGTGACGTAATCTCATTAGGTTCGTACAATTGCTTCATCGCACCTTTGGTTGTTGTTTGCGGAAGTCCTTTAGGTTTCTTTGTTCGGTATAGACTCGAAATAGGCTTATTATTTTCTCATCGCCGCCTTTCAAAGGAATCCGGAGAGACCAGGTTCTTTACAATCTTTTGAACTTGTCATAAGCCTCTCAAGTGCTTTTTTAGTAGGTACATTGTTGGGTAGGTGACATTTTTTTTAAGTAAAGCTAGTATCAGCCTACTTCTCGGATAAAAGTATATAATGTTATTCTAGGTATCTAAGCGTATTCCTATTACGCTCAGCTGTAATGGAATAGTGCAACCAAATATACAGACTCTCTCACAAAAATTCGCAGTAGTATCATCAGTGTTATTGATATTGTCAACGGAAGCAAATCTTCATAAATATATATTACTATCGACTTTGTGTTCGTCCCGAACCATGTAATCTATAAGGTCGAATAATAGTCTAGAATGAAATGGACAAATGGAATATTCTAGATGGCAATCTTCTACTCGGTTTGGTGGAAGCGACTGCCCAAACTGGTAAGCTTGCTTGAAAACTTCCCAAGCGGCTCTATTTTCTTTTTGTGGTTCTAACCTGAAATAAAAAAGAATATTCAGTTATATAATACATGGAGATGTCATCCTACTACTACTATAAACGCGAAAGTTTGTAAGGATGGATGGATGGATGGATGTTTGTTGCTCTTTCACACCAGAACGGCTGAACGTTTCTGAATGAAATTTGGCAAAGAGATAGATTATAGTCTGGAATAGCACACAACCTTCTTTTTATCCCGTGGGAATACCGTGTGTTAAATCTGCGTGGGTGAAACCGCGGGGCGCTACTAGTACATTATGAACTAAAACTATTTAATAAGATATAGTGTTCTGTGAAATACGCCAACATTGCCACCAAGGGTAATTTTGCCGAAAGATACTGTAATGTTTGTAACTGATTTTAATTAAATTTCATTTCATAGTTTGTGGTAAGTACGTCTTAATACTCCATTTTGCACCAGTAGTTGGTGCTATGGTGCTCCCACACTGTTGTTATAAAGGTTTATAAATATTTCCTAACATTATAAAATTTGCTGAAAGGTTGCATTACTGTTTAATTTATTGGTGCATCCTCAAAGGATCTTTGAGTAGGGTATTAAGGCAAGTCCCTTTTTTTTTTTTTTTTTTGTTTTTTGCCCAGGGGAAATTCTTTATGGATACCAACTAGCCGGGGGGCTAGAGGGTTATGTCGGACTCTTGATACCGACTAAAACCCCTGGGGTGTTCCTCTGCTGTGCTTGGGACGAGGTTACGGGTTCGGTTTGCACCGCGACCACGCCAGCAGCTGTCCTTGCGGATCCGTCTTCCTCTCTTGCCTAGCAAGCTCTTTCTTGTGTGAAGGCACCCTGAACACCAGGGTGCCTTCCCGCTCTGACCCTTACAGTGCAGGCGACAGAATCCCCCGATCTGTCGCCCGCGGGTCTTGCCTAAGTCGGCATTCGGGCCAAGAAGGCCCGACGGGCACATACCCACATTTTGCAGTAGTTAGTGTTCCATACGTGACAGGTTGCAAGCCCATCGTCGCTGCTAGAATACCACCACCTGGTTTCCTAACGATATTTTCCTTCACAGGTTAAGAGCACTGGCATTGCGCACATAAAATTTTCGACAGAAAAATCCATTGGTGCTCGACCGGATTCGACCTTTCGATCGGAATGCGAGATCACTTCCACTAGACCACCGGTGCTCTTGTAATGAACTTGTATAATACAGATCAGTGGACATCACTCTTCAAATGCGCACATAAGAACACCACACTGTTTTGAAAGAACTAGTGATACGACAAAAATAAGACCACAATTTAATAAAAATAATAATTAAATAAGTACATAGTGTGTTACATAATAATGTAGTAGTAGGTACAAAATGATAATCTAATCTCAGACGTTTATCGGATGAACTCACGGTTTTATCTCATAAAGTGACATAACCGTAGAAACTGAAAGTACTAGGTAAGTTCCGTAATCGCACAACTCGAAGCAGTCATATTATAATGGTGTACCTGCTTTGCCATATCGCACTCGCGTTGAACACCTAAGCCGGTTTAAAGGCGATCTCACACAAGCATAGTTGCGTCCGTTCATGACGGGTCTTTCAGCGTTGTTGGTAGTAGCTCTGCCGCCTTTTAAGTTCGACTCTTACAGGACAAACTTTTTTTCTTCTGTGTATTTGCTATTTTATTCTGTGGCCTGGGTGTTATACATGATAGGTGTAGGATGTTATTTATAAAAAACGTTAATTCCGTCATTTCATCATCAGATCATCATCATCATCAATCTATGTTAGTCCACTGCTGGACGTGGGTCTCTCCCAAGACGTGCCGCTGAGCTCAGTTATTGGATCTTCTCATCCAGTACTTGCCAGCTACATTTCGCAGATCGTCGCCTCCCCTTGCCGTTGATGTTTCTATATTTTTTCCAGTTGCAATCGTACAAGCTATACCTTCTTAGTTTGGGGTCAGATGGTATGGTGAGAAACGTTCGCCAAGTGTATTTATTTATTTTACTCCCTTTGGTCTGATACAGCACATTATTTACTATTAAGCATTAAGTTCGCCTATGTACGACACATTTTGTGTATGTGCAATAAAGAATTTTCTATCTATCTATCTATTGATACTCGCAACAATTTAAGCTTTCGATACTAAACTTTTATTGATTTTATATTCAATAAATGAGTAGATTTATCATGTTTTAAAAGTGTCACGAACAACGAACGAATTCACTTTCAATTTTTAGTGTCCCTGTTTGCTATGGGCCTAAAGGGGGCAATTGTTTCCACTCCAGTGGGGATATGCAGATTCAGGGATAGTAGGTACTAGACAGCTTGATATAAAACTTAAGGTGAAGACAAGAGCTAATGAAGAGAACAAGAGAACAAAACAAAAGAAAACAAAAGAGACAAGATCAAAATCACTATTCCCATTTTCTAAAAATCGCAAACAATTATTTTGTGTTTAATCCCATTGCGAACAGTTTAGTAAAAATTTCATTTTGATCGATACCTCATGTTTTCCTACTTAAAAGTTTGCTTTTCTAGTTTTCGTACATAAGCAAACTTTTAAGTATGAAAACTTGCATCGACCAAAATGAAATTTTTACTAAACTGTTCGCAATGTGATTGCACACAAAATGGTTGTTTGCGATTTTTCAAAATTGTGTTTAGCGATTTTAAATCTTTTAAAATGTCGAATCGTGCGAGCGAGAGGTAAATTAGGTGTTGTCAATGCCTTAACAGCATATCCTAGCCGTTCTAGTCTAAATCATCATTTTATTTTATTTAATTAGCAGCACGGCTGCCACATGGCGAACATACTCTTAAGTATCTACTTATTAAATATTATAAAGTTTTCTAGAGACATTAATTTGTAGAAGCATTACCAGTTCCAAGTACCAACGTCAAACGTTCCATTTAAAACAATAGTAATTAAGATGAAAGTAAGTATAATAATCTTAGCAAACCCATTACAAACGCCTACCTACTCTATTTTACATAATCAGCAAAAATCGTTCGATTGTACTTGAAAATAATTGCGGTCCCAGACAAGGGGCGTTTTGTAAGATGTTGTTTATCTACACGCTGAAAGGTTGAGAACCTCAAGACAAAGAATATTTTATCGTAAAGTTCACAACCTCTGGCACCTCAGACCTATCCTAATTGGACCAAAGTCACAGGACTTTATAATATAAACAATACTTTACCTCATGCCAGTGGCACCAGTCATGCGAAAGCTGAGACAAGAATATAAAAAAATGGTGGAAATTCCACACAGATACAGCCCCAAAATAAGGAAAGCTTGTGAGAATCAATATAACTGATAGAATACTTATAATCTTCTTTTTTGTAAATACATACAACAAAAATATCTATGTTCATCATACAAATGTTTCACTGTGGGAGTCGAACCCACGGCCTTTATAGTGCAGAAAGCAGAACTTCTACCAAGCTGTGAAGGCATATTTATAGTCGTACTATTTGCGCCCCGCGGTTTCACCCGCGTAGATTTAAATCCCGGTATTCCCACGGGATAAAAAGTAGCTTATGTGTTTTTCCAGACTATAATCTAACTCTCTGCCAAGTTTCATCCAGATCCGTTCAGCCGTTCTGGCGTGAAAGAGTAACAAACATCCATCCATCCATCCATACTTACAAACATTCACGTTTATAATATTAGTAGGATTATAGTAGGATTAAAAAACCCATGATTATTACACAATCCTGTTTTCCTCAAAAACATTTTAAAGCTATGACAGAATTTGGTGAATTATTTAAGTTTTCAACTTTTGCAATATCAACAAATGTAACCAAAACTTTCCCATTATTATTATTATAATAAATTTTGTATGCCAAGCTGAAGATTCCATCAAAATAATTATTTTTCCTTTGGATGCAATACCGCTTTTATCTAAATATACAAACATAGGATGGATTGAAGAAAACCTGTCTAAGCCATGAACAGTACGAAATAGTTCCGACTTTACACTTGTCTAAAACCATAACATCAATATTTTAATTTGTTGAATAACGTTACTCTAACTTGATGTTGAGTGAAGTTGAGTCAATGTCAAAGTCAAAAGGAATTTATTCACTTCAGTCACAATGATCACTTTGAAATATCTTAAACCGATTCGTTTTCTGTCATCTAACGAAGCAACATAGCATTTTCTTTTTAATTGTTTTTCTAGTGTTATTTTGAGTCGTGTTGTGTAATTTTGGTGGTATTTTAACCAACATTACTTGTAGTCTTAGCACAAAGTGTAAGCATTTGAAATGAAAGTGTATTATGTGATATCGTGATTTGACCGAAAATGTTTCAAATGTTTTGAAGAAACCGCCACCATTTTCTTCAAAACAATTGACTGACTCGACTTTGGACTGACGTGACTAGGAACTAATCTACAAAGAGCATAATCTCTTAATCACTTGACATTGGCAAGATTGTATATGACAGGAGCCATAAAAAGAAGAAAGAAGAAGAAGATATCTTAAACCTAGGTGAATCTAGGTGCCAGTTCCACGAGACCAAACTTAGAAGAACAGCCAATTTTTATACGGAAATGTGAATAATTTATTAACTATGAACCACCAACGTACATCAATAAATATGGGTTACTGAAACCATTGTTAGAAGACAGCTAAAACGTTTTTCATGTTTTTCCGTTATATATTGTTAACTTATTCACAATCCTTCTCAGTTCATAAACGATGAAATTTATGAACTGAGTTCATAATCCAATTATATTCCTGTGGAGGTTTTAAGTTGGTGAGTCAGGTGCTAGGAATATTCCCACTAAAACAAACATACCTAATAAATAAATCATAAATCATTTATTTGCGTCAATGGTGTGTACAAAGTAGTGACAAAAGTTATAACATAGGTAGCAGCCATGCCCCATAGCTGGGATGCAAATAATAGTATAAAAATAATAGGCAGAGCTACTGCCAACTGAGCCGTGGAGGCTGTCAACATAGAGACAAAAGAAAAATAACTACAAATTATTTAGTCGTTCGATGACTTTACGAGGTCAAAATACCTAGCACTTTGTTCGGAGAACACTTTAAATCTAGCTACAAAGGGACTCGTAATTACGTCCTAAAAATCTATTTAAGTTAGGTGAATAAAAAATATGGAGCGGGTAGCGCCGGCGGTAGGCTAAGCGACACGATTTATTTGGCTCCCTTTGATACGAAACCCGAAACTTCAGAGGTTCTTGTTTTTGTCGCAATAAATATTAAATAGAATACTTACGTCAACATATACACGAAGCCCCGACGGACGGCATTGTTGGCAGGTCGCGCCCCCAAATCACAATAGAGGTAGCGCGCGCACTTAACGGGGTCGTACCTCAGTATTGCTTTCCATCTTACGCTTGACTTCTGAAATATTTAATAAATTCTCATAAAAAACCTCCTGTTTTTCGAACAGAGAAGGCATAATTTATCGTTGTTTTGTTTTTATGGTTCTGGTTTTAAATGTACTTTGATTTCAGTTGGCCTTTAAGCAAAACCACATACACAACAAAAACAACGCGTTACTGGATGAAATCAAAGATTGGTTTTAACTGTAACTGAAAATATAGCCATTGGTAGTAGCCAATGTTTTTATAGTCGATAACTTTTCCACGACTTAAGGCACACACACATACACGGTTCAACCAAATTGAATTACTTTGGTTGAATGGAGCAGAAATGAAAGAAATTCATTGAATTGAATGATTCACATTTATGTTTATTACTGTAAAATATTGATTATGTTTTTTTGTATGGTTAACAATTCAACACTAACTGCCTTTTTCTGAAAGCTCGATCAAAACTATTTGGATATCAAGTCACTTACTATCTCTATCTAATTTGAAGTAAAAGCAGAAATGGCGAGTGATTGGTATCTGATTACGTTTGTTCGACCTTTCAGAAACCGGACGATAGTGGTCAATTTTAAGAGCTCAGAATTATAAGAAACCGTTAGGACTCGTTCATTGCCTCCATAGAACATGCTGATGCTGAGTCTCCATACAAAAACGGTGTGACGAGAAAATATCAAAACGAAAAACAAGCTTGGCCACCACGTAGTTACTGTACAACAAATCATTTGAACCTTGAAATTTAATTTTGATTTATTTTGTGTGGGTGTAATCTACTCAGGTTTTATTAAATCCAAATGAGGCAGACGGCGAGGGGGTGAACGAACGTATAGTACTAAGCTTAGAATAACAAGGTAGAAAGTTTATGCCTTGTTTGCTACCAATAAGCAGAAGAAAAATAAACCGAAACAGCTTCGCAACTTTCATCTCTAGGCACGTTATCCTTATCTCTTGTACCAACTTAGATTATTTGAGATTCATTTAGATAAATCTTTTCAGTTTGTTAAAAAATATTAAATTTAGCACGTATCAATTTTTTTTAATGCTTTGTCATACAATTTGAGATGTAGTGGTGAGAGAACAACAGATGCTCCTCCACTCTTTACGTCGCAGGACTTGCTTTTCAGGACTTAATTGGCTACTAGATTACTTACAATATTCCTAACGACGTTTTCCTCCCGATAAGAGTACTGATTAAGAGTACGGGCATTGCACTCATAAATTTTTCGAAAATAATATCCATTAGCGCCGGGTTGGAACCCACGACCTTACGATTAAAAGACTCCCATTTTACTACCGGATATTGTCCATAAGCACTGATGATATAAATGAGTTTTGGTTACTGTTTCCACTAAGTGAAACCGAACTCACTTCGATAAAGCTTCGCCTCATAGTCTCACTCACTTTGCCATTCCCACTCACCAAAAGGCACGTGGGTGGCACTAGTGATGCGTGAATGTATTAGACTACACCAAATTGAAAACTTACTGCAGATTCACTTCAATGAACTTTATTCGGAATCGCCCTGCTTCTCTACCGCACGCATAATAAACGTACTAATTAGTTAATATTTTGTTAACTTTGTGAATTTCGCTCAATTTTGCCCGAAGCCTCGAACATAGATTAATTAATGTATAATGAAGTAGGATCAGATACATCATTCAGTTACCCGGAAAATTCCATGAACATCTCAAAATTCAAATACAGAATAAATAGAATTTTGCGTAATTTTCATGGTAACTCAAGAGAGATCGAGCTAAAATATAGTAGAATATAAAAGAGAAAATAATTTATTCGATCTCAATATTAGCCAAGAACATTAGGTACATACCGCATAAATAATTTTTATATATATCTTATCGTAAGACCTAACTTTTTGCTAGACGGTCACCACTTAACATAAGGGTCATCTGCTTGTTCCATCAGCAAATAAATTAAAAAAACTATAGTAATTAGGAAAAATAGACGAAGTCAAAATTAAACATACAAAAAAAAAAAACTGAAACAGCTTCACGACTTTGATCCCCGGTACGGTAGATATCCCTTCAGATCTCCCAGTACCAAGTAGGTACTAATTCAAGATTCTTTTGAGGATGTCTAAGGGGGGTAGTCAGAGGTACGTCCAAACATTACATTTGGCACATACCCACATTTTGCAGTAGTTAGTATTCCATACGTGACAGGTTGCAAGCCCATCGCCGCTGTTAGAATACTAACTGGTTTCCTCACGATGTTTTCCTTCACCGTTTAAGAGCACTGGCATTGCGCACATAAATTTTTCGATAGAAAAATCCATTGGTGCACGACCGGATTCGAACCTGCGACCTTACGATCGGAAGGCGGGGTCACTCCCACTAGACCACCGGTGCTCTTTATAAACATACATTTATTCAAAAAATCACAAGGATCACTTTGAACGACACGATGATGATTTGATTTAGGCTTGATTCACACATAGACGGCAGCGAAGCGGTCGGCAGTTACTTGTTACTTGTGTTGGACTCCTGTATCCGCATTTAGACTCTAAGGTGGTCCATTATGCGTGAGAGCGGTCGGCAGTTAAGCTGTATATAATTTCAAACTTTATTTTCATTACTATGCATGTTTCGCTTGCGCTCCGTTGAGTCATCGGAGTGCTTGCTTCGAGACTTCAAGTTTCTCAAGCGATACTATGAAATAAAGTAATGAAAATAAAGCTTAAAATTATAGACACCCGACGGCCGCTTTGCAGCCGTCTTGGTTTATATTTTTGCACTAGGTAGGTATATAGGGTTTTAGTTTTGTTCTACTACATACACACATTTTGTTCTACTCACCAAGTTATACTGTGAGTTGACGTCTCTTTTGAACAGGAACCTTAGAAGCCTCGGAGCGGTGAGAGCCTGGTAGTCCTTCACAAGTAGATGAAGCGAGTATAGCACGCCGATCAGCAACGCGAGAAGGATGATAAGTCTGGAACATCAAGGCACAGATAACCGTCAAACAACTTCTCACTAGCGCATTACCAGCTTCCGAGAGTACGAGAGCTTATGAGAATGGAGTTCTTAAAAAGAGGTGTTCTTAAACATTTAAAGGGTCAGAAACACACGTGTGGCACCTCCGGTGCTGCTCCTTTAGGCTACGATAGCCGCTTCCCATCAGGTGGGCCGTAGGCTCATTTGCTTTCTTCGCAGTATAACAAAACCTATATAAGATTCATCAAAAAATAATTTTGATTCAAAAAAGATCTAGTAAATTAATATTCATAATAATGCGTGAGCAAAGGTTTTTCACGTTTGTCCAGCCACTTTAATTGATTGATGAAGTTCGGTCGGTTCGGGTTATTATTGGTTTGAGCCAACCTACTCGTCAAATGAAGGAATAACAACAGCAGAAAATTGTTCTGCTTTCTAAAGAAACATTTTGTTAGAAAATTGTAATGAAGTCACGTCACCGGTGTTCCTGCACAGTATTAAAACTCTTTCAAGAAAAAGCCGACGTCGAATGGAAAATACACCCATGAAAATCGTTGGAGCCGTTTCCGAAATAAATATATGAAAATTGCTCGGTAGAATTAGTAACAATAGTACATTGTTCACCGAGAGGAGAAAGTGACCGATTACCGTCGAGGGTGTCGTTTGAAGCCAGAGCCGTAGGCGAGGGCTTTAAAACACCCGAGATCGGGAATCGCACTTTCTCTCGAGTGATACATAGTGCTTTATACTACACCTACGAGGAAAATAAAAAAACTAAAACTGAATCCTCAAACAACACACAAATTGAAAATGGCGCCAATGGCGTCTGCAATTTTCACATGTTCTTTTTTCAAATTGTTTATCCTGCCGCCGCAGGGTCGCAATGCCAGCCCGACACCATCCAACACACAGCTAGTGGCCAGTGTCATTTTGCGAACTTGGAGATAAAAACTCACTGTAAAAACTTTTTGGCTTTTGATATTTAGGTTACCGGCGCATAGTCTTACCCAAAATTAAAAAAGAAAAACCACGTAAGAAATGGATTTTCATACACTTTTCTCTACCGCTCAGATGCGTTTTCTCCCCGCATATTTGTTCGATATGCAATGACGTACTTTCTACCGTAAATTTGATAAAGTATCAAAGTACTTTCCAAGCAGGAGTAGTATAAAAAATATTTCACAACCACCGACAAACATTTCCACCCTTACACAGTTCAACAAGTTCTGAAAATCTGAGGGGATAATATCTACCGTCCCTGTGGATCAGTCATGAAGTTGTTTCAGTTTCAATTTTCAGAAATTATACAAGGTCGTTATGAAAAATCACAGGTTCACGAAAAATCTAAGTTTGATCGAAATATGTTTTCCATTGTTTTAATATCTATATTCTACACAGAAATATTATGTGCGAAGAAGTTGTTTGACAGATTATCAGCCTCTTTATTTGTTTGTATATTGGAGCTTCTGAAGCGGTTAACAAACATCCTTTGAGCAATAATTCATATTTTATTATAAAATGCAAATTTTTCAAGTAGAATGCACTAACAATGCCTGCTTACAATGTTGCCGGTTGTCGCAATGTAAGTTATACACAAATTGGAAAAGTTTGGCTCTATGTACCCGCCCGTTGGGTTTTAACTACATATTATATTTGTTTTAGAGTAGCGGTGGTATAGTAGGAGTAAAATCATGTTTCGATCGTAAGGACAAAGGTTCCGATCGTGTAAGGTTTGCTGGAAGAGAACTTTACTCTTTTTAGGGTCTAGTGGGAGTGAAATCCTGAAATCGTTCCGATCGAAAGGATAAAGGTTCGAATCCGATCGTGCAAGGTTTGCTGGAATAGAACTCTACTTAGTATTAAGATCGCCTTTGGCATGCTTTATATTTAAGTTGATACGTTATATTTACTGATGCAATGAAAATCGTAGTTTTAACAGCATGGATGGGCTTGCAACCTATCACGTAAACCAACTACTGCAAAAAGTGGGTATGTGACTCATGTAATGTTTGGAAATACCTCGACTATCTATTTGTTTGTGTTTGAGACATTCCCCAATATTATGAGCCACAACTGGTTAATTTATCATAGCTGTAATTGATGGTAATTCGTTTTCTAACCAACTATTATATAACTTTCCTGATGAAATAGTACCCTAGCTTTGTCCCTTTATATTTTCAGTAAAGTTAGTTCGTTTACTAATATTAGTGGTCAACTCTGGCCTATTTCATTTTCAAGACGGATACGAAACAAAATAAAATTCGAAATTGGCTTTCACAGCAAATTTCCTATTTTAGGACCTCATCGATAAATTTTATCCCATTCGTATGACTTATTGGATACTTAACCGATATCTTGCCATGAATTTAAATGATATATTCGCACATTTGTGGCTTTGGTACGATACCTTGTGTTAGCACATTATTATTAACAAATTATAAAAGGTTATAAAACCGGTTCGATCCCCACCGAGAACAGATATTATTTTATGTGATGAACATAGATGTTTGTTCTCTGTCTGGGTGTTACATAATATTATGTATAAATATAAATACTAGTGGCTCTGGGAGCTGTAGACCTCGCGAGCATACTAAAAGTGAGCTATTTGAGGAATGTAATGTGCAAGTGCATTTTCCGTTTTATGATTTTTTTGATCTTTTTGATTTTTTTTTGCATCATCTTGTGTAGAATGAGGTCATTTGTGTTTCTCTCAAATTTGATTGAAAACCATCGATTGTTTGATGAGCTATCCTGTTCATCATGCTGAAGATCCTTATCAGATCTTCGCCAAACTTTTATGAGACCAACTTATAGTTACTACCTTTCAAATAAAAAAAGAATAATCGAAATCGGATCTCATTTGGTGGAGATATCCAGTATATCAAATTGCCCCCTTTTTGCCCTTTTTTTGGGGGAAGTACCCCTCCAATCAAAAATCCCTGACGACAAAAAATTCTAATAAGTCATATAACCTGTGTACCAAGTTTCGTCCAGATCGGTTGAAAAATGCGACCTGTAGAGGAGAACAGACAGACAGACCGACAGACAGACATCCGGACAAACGCATTTTTGGCCAATGTGGAAACTGAGACGCTTCGCTCGCTTCGCTCGCTCGGTCAATTATGCTGGACAATCCACTCAGCAACACAGCACCATCTAGCCCCCAAGTAAGCATCTCAAAGCTTGTGTTATGGGTACTAGATCGATAATAATAGACGACCTCAGTGGCGCAGCGGGCGAGAGTCCGCCTGCGACGCAAGAGGTTCGATTCCCGCCTGGGAACAAATTTGTGTACGATCTGCAGAAATTTGTTCCATAGGTCTGGGTGTTTTATATGTATAGTAAAAAATATCTATCTATGTAAGTGTATAATGTATTAAATATATCAGTCGTCTAGTACCTACGAGTATAACACAAACTTTGAGTAGCTTACTTTGGGGCTGGATAATGCTGTGTGGATTGGTTCATCATTATATATTTATTTCTTTATTTATTATATTTGTTCCAATGGTCTGGGTGTTTTCTATGTATGATAAAAAAATATCTAATTATGTAAGTATTAAATATATCAGTTATCTAGTACCCATAACACAAGCTTATTGAATAGCTTACTTTGGGGCTAGATAGTGCTGTGTGGATTGTCCAGCATTATTTATTTATTTATTTCGAGCTTTTTTGACACTAAAGAAGAAGATAATATGTTTATCCTACACGGAACATATAAATACTGTATCCTAGTCAATGTATAATACAGATCGGTGATCCTAGTGCAAGGAAGGCATAATAGTAATACTTAGGGTGTTCACACCAATCGATCGACGGCATCGATCGATGGTAGAGTGGATTAGTCGACGTCGATTGATCTTTTTTCCATACCAATTTAATCGATCAACTTCGATCGACGTCGATCAATTAGTGTGGTAGCACCCTAAGGGAGGGAAAAGATAAGTAATGCATAGTCGACTACCAAAGAAGATTACAGCCATTCAATGCCAATTTTCTCTTAATCTTGCACAGAAAGGGCAACCTTGCAGAGTTATTACCTACACTATTTTACACCATTATCATCAAGCGGGAATGTATGTTAGTGGTATACCTAACTGACGAGGTCAACAGCTGAAAAGGTAGGAATTACCTTGAGAAGGACGAAAGGGCCGTGACCCACACACGGATGAAGTTAAAGCTATCGGAACTCGATTGAAGTGTTAGTAACTTTCTAAGAAACACGATTTCGTACTTTTTATCTATTACGTAAGAGAGAAAATATAGAAAATCCGCAGTGATATTTATGGAAACTTGTATTTTTAGTAAACAAAATTTTTTGTATATTTTTCCAACTTCAAAGGTACCTACTGTACTGAACTAGCACAAGATACTTACTATAATATTTTGATGGCGAAAAATATAGGAGTACCTACATTTGTGTTAGAACTTGTTTCGGAAAATAATATAACGTGTAAAAATCACTGTTCATTTCTGCATTGGTAAAAAACATTTGTGAAAATGAGAATGTGTAGGTAAACGAAGAAAGTTGAAAAGATTTTCCAAATTATTTTTTTTTAGTAAAAACAGTAATCTCACTTGATTCCCATCCTCGACGTCCACACTCAAATAACCACAGTCAACAATTGTGTACTTTGCCATGCCGTCTTCCTTCTGATTACATTTGAAAATGCCATTTCATTGCACTGCACTTGCATTACTCGTTACCACAACCTCAGTGTAACACTGCCAAAAACGAAAGCCCCCGTAATGGCATGTGGTTAGAAACTGTTGGGGCCTCCTAAATTGGAGCGCGCTATAAACGGTTTGCGGCCGAGGAAAGTGGTTCTCATTCTCTACCGAGACGAGTTTGTTTCATTTCCTTTGAATACTAGTTTTGAGAAGGTTCAGACTGTGGTTGAACAAATACTGTGACGTAAGCGTTTGTCATGCTATTATATCACTATACCAGTGAAAATAAATGTTGTCATGGAAAAAATGTGAAGTTTTGAAAATAGATGATCGTGGAATAGATTTTATTACTACTCGTAGAATTTAGTGAGGTTAATCACCACCACCGATTCAAATAAAACAAATAAAGCAGGTTTTGGAAAGTAAACGATGGTACCTGTAAAAGATTAATGGGTTGTAAATACACACCTACTTATAATATATAATTACAACCATCTATGTTCATCACGCAAATATTTGTTCTCGATGTGGATCGAACCCACGGCCTACGGCGCAGAAGGCAGAGCTACTACCAACTGAACTGCGAAGGCATGTATTTTGTCAGTGATCAGGGCTATAGCTATTACTTAGTAGTTACTAGTACTACGTACTTGCAGGTTCTATACAGGAAGTGAGCGCGGATCCAGTAGGTGAAATTCCCCATGATTTTGCTGTTTACGGAACAACACTATACAACATCAAAAATAGCACCAACTTGTTGTAAGTTTGAGAGCGTAACCATAGTGTTGAAGGAAACTTTTTCAATCTCTGTGGTATCTACAGAGTTAAGGCAAGTATTTCGACCCACACATTCAATACAAACTTTTCCACGCAGCATTAAAGCGTATAAACGCTGGAGAAAACATCTAAACTTCCAAAGAATCACTTCTTCACCTCAACACCCAAAATTTTTTTAGAATAGTAACATTGTTTTTTTAGCCCATGTTGCTACAAGACTACAAGTGACAGGTTGCAAGCTCATCGCTGCTGCTAGAATCGAGAATTTAGGCTATAATACTTACTAAACTACTATTAGGTTACTACTCATTAGTTATAGAAGTAGTGTGCTATTTATCTTTGAAATTATTGTTTCATTACGGCACACTCGTAGCTAACATATTTTGTGCTAGCTGTGACATTTGTGCTAACTTTAGGGCAAAGGAAATATTAGCATTATTGATTTTTGAAAGAATCGAGTATTACTTTATTATACTCTTTGTAAAACTATACTACTTAGTTACTGTATAATAATACTATAGCTCTGAATAAATGCTGAATAAAACTGAATAAAACTGCACGCAGGTCCAGCTGTTGTGAACTAGAAACACTCTAATTATGATATAAAAACCAAGATTGGAACGAGATTTTACCATGAATGAAGGGCAAAAAAGTAACTCAGCTATAGTAGAGAAATATACATACTAGTGTGGGCCTCTTGAAACTTAACGGTTTCAGAAGATATTCTAGTTTGAAAAGTGATATTTGCCTTTTACCAGCGCGCTATGACGATTTGTCAAAAACTTATTATTGCGCCGTTTGCAAAAATGACAAGAAGTCTACTGCTTCTCTGGTGACATTAGTCTATCATCACGCGTAATTGAAGTTTCAATCATAACACTAGCGGCTTGTTCCGGTTTTGCACGGGTGAATTTTTTTTAAACATAATTATCTATAGCAAAATAGAATTGTAATATTATGTAGGTAGTTAAATATTTTTTGTTAAACCACTAGTTTTTTAGTTTATTCGTTACAAACATACAAAAAAACAAATATCTCTTTATAATGCAAATAAATAGTCAAGGCAGATAAATAGTGTTCTTTGTGCTATCATAACAAGGTTGCAAGGATGAAATGAATATGACAACATAGCTTCGAATTAATTGTCATATTCTCGTTTACGTATAACATGAATTACCCTCCAAAGTTTTTGACTGTGCTGAAGTTACGTTTGCTCTCGAAACACGTCCAGTAGGACTTGTTTAGTCAGAGCAAACTAAAACAGAAGCAGAAGGTACTCAACTGTGGCGGCTGCATCCGCCATACATAACATAGGAACATAGATGTTTGTTCTCTGTCTGGGTGTTATGTCATAGTATAAGTATGTATTTACAAAAAAAAGTATATAAAGTAGTATATCAGCTATCTGGTTCCCATAACACAAGCTTAGGCTTCAATTGGGGTTAGATAGTGCTGTGTGGAAAGTCCACCTAAATTATTATATACAATGAAAAATTAAAATTTGCTCCATTAATTTTTGCTAGTAAACGTATTAGGCCATCTTTTCCGAGATATTTCCTTTCTCAGAATGTAAGGTACCCCTCCGTAATTGCCTTTTAATAAATTACCTCCTCTCACTAAGCGGTCTGTGTCCACCAATCCCAAGAAAATTTAATTTTATGAGCTAAACTTCAAACTTTTACTTTAAAAATTACTGACCATTTCAACTTTTATTTGCAAACTTTACCTACTTTGGAGAACTTCCAGCTTTGTGTGATTTACCTATCCAAAGTTGTAAAATATTTATGATGTTTTATATAGAAGGAAATTTTTTATGATTACCTTGGCTACTGATGTATTTGTTCAGTGGCTGACAACCGTTAAAAACTTTTTGCTTGCACATTTATTCCACACTTTGAAAGCTTCAGACGACCTCTGTGGCGCAGCGGGCGAGAGCCTGCCTGCGACGCAAGAGGTTGCGGGTTCGATTCCCGCCTTGGAACCAATTTGTGTACGATCTGCAGAAATTTGTTCCAATGGTCTGGGTGTTCTCTATGTATAATAAAAAATATCTATCTATGTAAGTATATAATGTGTTAAATATAACAGTTATCTAGTACCCATAACACAAGCTTTGAATAGCTTACTTTGGGGCTAGATAGTGCTGTGTGGATTGTCCAGCATTATTTATTTATTTATTTATTTATTTATTTTATTTATAAAACCACTGAGCTTATTTATAAAATGTAGCTTGTGTTACTAGTTTTCGTACTTATGCAAACTTTTAAGTAAGAAAACTTGTTCTGATAAAAATAAAAGTTATGCTGAACTGTGTGCAATGGTGAATTAGCACACAACTTGGTTTATTACGATTTTTTTAATCCTACTAATATTTATAGTTTGTAAGTATGTTTGTACTATAACTCAATAGCTCCGGAACGGCTGAATGAATCTTGATGAAATTTGGCATAAAGATAGATTAAAGTTTGGAATAGCACAAAGGCTACTTTTTATTCTGTGGGAATACCGGAATTTAAAACTACGCGGGTGAAACCGCGGGACGCTTCTAGTAATTTAATATTTTTGTACATTCCATACAGCACTATCTCGCACCAAAATAAGCCAAAGCTGTAGTAGGGAAATCATCATCACCTTCCTTGCCCTTATCCAACGCTAAGTGTCTGTGGATCTAAGTCGTGAAGCTGTTTCAGATAGATTTTCATAGTGACATAGGCCTTCCATAGCATAGGCCCCTGTTTTTATCTATCTTAGAATCTCGCATTTTGCTAATATAATTTAGTTACCTATTCCATACATAAAGCATAACAGTCATAATGTAATTACGATTAATAATAAATATCGAATGAGTACGAGCGTATCTTTGTAAGTATGAACATGTTTCCATCTTGAATTGCAAATTGTAAGTTTATGAGAGAACTTCGACGCATTTAGAAAGTCATTCTTAACTAAGTGCAATCCACAGTCGTACTTTGCAGCTATTGCAGGGGCCCGACCGGCACCCCTAGAATTGAACTATCAATTTTAGCAATTGTGATAACAATCTTGGAAACGACTCTGAGCAAAACTAGCTTCTATAACTACCTCTAACACACACATGCGTAGATTAGCTGATATGGTGTCGTTGTCCCTGGAGTCTGGACATCTACTAAACTTTTTCGACACCTAAAAACTTTTATTTCGGTTTTATTGTCAAAAAAGAAGAACAAACTACTCTCTCCGCGGGTTTATACATTGTTTAGTTAGCATTTCTTTTAAAGATTTTTTATCAAAAAATCATTTATTATTTTGATAAAAGAAAAAAACTTATTTCCTATCAGACTTTTGGGTCTCAGTCCCGGTTTTTTAAAACCTAATTTTTTATATACAATCATTGCGGTGCTAGAATAGGAAGGTAACTCGATTTTATTTATATTTTGCCACGGTAAAATGGCCCAGATAAGATAAAAGAACCCAACATGATATTTTGCACAAAAGACAAATAAAAACCCTCACGCTGCCGACCTTCTGCAGGTTGGAACCGTAAACTTTTTTATATTGCTTCATAACTCTTTACATAGCTTTAATAAACGTTCTCATTGAAAGCTACATACCTACACCTAGGTACTCCTTGTTTTGAATCAAAACTTTGCGAGAGCTTACTTATATAACTTATACTCAACTAAAACATGTAGCCAAGTAAGAAAATGGTTTTTTGTGTGTGAATAAAATTCTTAAAAAATCTTATCTAGTTTTTCGTTTTTGTTTTGTCAAATGGACCCAAACTCTAATTACGCTATTTACACAGAGGCGCAAAAAATTGTTTTTATTTAAAAAAATATGAAATAGGTACAAAATTTATTTCTAAAAAATTCAGTTTCTGAAATCATTCACCACTTCGAGTCCCTTGAACTTATCTCATCAAATCAATAGAATTATGGAAGTTTTAAATCAAGTTTCAGTACTCAATTATTTTTAAAGGAGTAGAAACCTCTATTAGTAACTTATCCAGCAATTTGTAATTTTGTACAAACCCTTTCTATTTGAGTTGGTCGTGACATCTGTGTTTTAAGCTTTGTATTACTTTGAGCTTTATGCGATGATGAACGTAGTGCGGGTAGGGATCCGTTCTCCTTTTAGTAAGTACAAAGTCTCGGATATAGATGGCTCTGATCGCAAGCCTTAATACAACAGGTTTGGTGTGACAGACTTACATAAGGTTCCATTTTTATTAAGGACATAGATCTTCATCCTTCATAGAGATGGCTCTGACAGTCATGTTGTTTCTATTTACTAGGCACCTACGTATCAGCTGATAACTAATTACCTATACGTTTTCTGTCATTTAGCGAAGCAACATAGCATTTTCATTTTAATTGTTTTTCTAGTGTTATTTTGAGTTGTGTTGTTTAATTTTGGTGGTATTCTATCCAACATTACTTGTGGTCTTAGCACATAGTGTAAGCATTCGGAATGAAAGTGTATTATGTGATATCGTGATTTGACCCGAAAATGTTTCAAATGTTTTTAAGAAACCGCCACCATTTTCTTCAAAACAATTGACTGACTCGACTTTGGACTACCGTGACCAAGGAATATAGATTGTATTAAAATTCCTTGACCGTGACTATAGAAACTTATCTCCAAAGAGTATAATAATCTCTGAATTACTTGACACTGGCAAGATTGTCTATAGACAGGATCCATAAAAAGAAGAAAGAAAGAAAACTAATTACCTAATATAGGGTCCTACGATATTATTAAAAAATATCCTGAGGACTTTTGCAATAAACTACCGTGATTTGGCCAAGATTGAAGCAATCCAGTAGATAAAATAATATAAATAAGCAACGATATTGAAATCGCGGGCATATAAAAAAGAATGTCTACTTAGTTATAATTTTTACTACATTTATTTTTTTTAGTTTACTTACCTAAACTTTTTATACACAACCAACGAACGATCCATGAGTTTTTTTTGCATTAAAATCTCACGACTTTAATGCTCTCGTACTTGTATAGCCAAAAAGCTGCGACCCGCGGTTTCACCCGTGTATAATTTTATATCCCGGTATTCCCACGGGATAAAGCCTATGTGCTGTTCCAGACTGTAATCTATCTCTGTGTCAAATATCACCCAGATTCGTTCAGCCGTTCTGGCGTTATTGAGTAACAAACATCCAAACTTTCACAACTATGATATTAGGGATGGGGTTCCAGCGGTATCCCCGTATTGTAACTAACCACTAGCTACATTTTATAAATCCTTGTTAAATCTAAGCTATTTGCCCACTAGTTGCACGGCAACTTTATGGTCTAAGTTTACCCTTCCTTTTTGTTTTCTACCTCGAAGATATGGCGCTATGCTCTTCAAAACGCCGTAAAACTTTGATGGCCTTATTACCTCTAGATATTGTTTTCAGCATGCCAGTGTTTACTTCTCCTAGGTACAGTCAACGCAAAAATAAAAACTATGGTTACTACTACTTTAAAAACCTACACAGTCAGTAAAGTCTTTGGTAAACTGGCACAGACTAAACCAGGCAGGAAATTATGAACAGACAACTGTTTAATGTACCTGTCGCTTGCAGCTTTTGATATTTTGAAATAAAAAAAATAACTCAAATTTTATGAAAAATCGCAGTCAACCGTTTCCAATAAACTTTTATGCAGGTAAGTAAACCTGTTTGGATTTAAAATTATTTTTGCTGTGATGTGGTTACACACTCTTGGTTTATTGCGGTTTTTCATAAAATGTTCAGTGTTTTATACATTTAAACATTTTGAAATGGGCGAGTGAGAGGTACACTAATAATTAGTTGACATCGTCTTAAAATCCCACTATTGTTATAAATGTGAAAGTTTGGATGTTTGTTACTCAATCATGTCAGAATAGGCCAGAACTGCTGAACGGATCTGGATGAAAATTGATAGATTATAGTCTAAATAGCACATTTTACTCCGTGGGAATACTGGGATTTAAAACTACGCAGGACGCAGGTAATTATAAAAAACGTGCTCTTAATGGTCACCGAGTAAATAAAAATAGGCTTTCAGCTTGTTGACCAGCTAACACGATTTCGTAACGCATATTTGACAGAAGAAACTGGAGAAGAGGATCAAGTGAAAAGGGTCCCACCTCAGGTAAGTTTGTCATTCTGTCCGTTTAAGACACCCGTAAGATTATATCGTCACTCTTGGCTTAAGTAAATGGTGAAATAATCGGACAGTTTGAGATTGACCTGACACTTTGGTGTAGAGCTTCCGTAAACGGCTCGTCCGGGTAAGTACACACCACAGCTTTTTCTGCCCCCAAGCAGCGTTGCTGTGTTTCGGTTTGAAGAGTATGTGGTTGCCGGGGAAGTTATACCGATAACCAGTGGTTGATGTAAGAAACAAAATCCAGCAAATTATTTGCCGTAAAATAAATGAAATGCACAATTTTTGAATACCTACTATCGGATTTTGCTCCTGGCCAAAATGGAATGCAGGTGAATGTTTTTTAATTTAAGTAGGTGCGCGTAGGTTCGCACTCAGTATTTCTAGCGCCTGAATACTTTTCACTGCCAGTTTCAATTTTCACTGACCTCGCTGAAACGGATTAGTTTTTATGTAGATTCGAAACGGGGTGACTGAATATTGTAAATTAATGTTTTTTTTCGAGTACCTAGCTTAGGGATTATTTAGTCCGATCAATGTAGGTATTCACATAATGTTAAACACTGTAAAACTTAAAATAGGCTTTAAACACCTGATATTGAATATCATCTCCTTATCGTAGCACTGACCGAAACACATGCAGAGATGCTGCTGCCAAGTGGCGGCAGCCAAGCAGCATTTCTGTGTTTCGTACGCATCGCAGGGCTTCTTTTTATTGTGTGTGACTTACGAGGCAATGGTTTGTTATGGTGATGGTTACCACTTGACATCAGGTGGGCCTTCTTGTAGTTGTATAAAAACTGATTCCTACGAACTTTTGAACCAGTGTGCTGAAATAATTGTAAGTGCACGTTGAAGATGCTCCTTTCGAGCATTTTGATACATGCGTTTTAGAACTTTGTAAAGGTTCTACGACATGCTGCCGGTTTCCTTGCGATGTTTTCCTTCACCGTTGGAGAATACTGGCAATTCCTGCTGGATCGGATTTCTAGAAAATAATTCATGGAAAACATAAAAATCCCAAAACAAATGACTATTTGATAGCAACAACCGCATACACGTAGGTCGTCAACATTCACATTGCCCAATAAAACTTTTAATTGCAACCAGAACCGTGAAAACAACATTTTCATTCTTTTTTTGTGAGCAAAATTTTTAAAACATAATATATACGCTTGTATTCATTCATAACCCTCGTATGACTTTTCCCTCAGTCTCTCAGTCCCTCAGATCTTGATGGGTGGATCCTCGATGCATTATACCGCAAATTAAAAAAAGAAAACACGCTCAATCAATTAAACGTTTAGTTTCGTTAATTTGTTTGCATTTATAGATATCCAATACATGATCGGTTGCAAGCCCATCCCCCATCAAAAAGGAATAAAACTGCCTACGTTCACGTAGAAAAACCCTGTTCCGACGGTGGAATGAATCCATTGTATCCTTATTGACATTTAACAAAATAATAAATATAATTTATGATTAAATATGTAGGTAGGTAATTGATTAAATTTGTTTCTATTGACTGTAGGTATTTTTAAATAATAATATTGTTGACTGTCTCTTTTTTCCTTTGTCTTTTTATATATTATCTTGTAATCAAAAATATTGCACGCCTAGTTTTAAGTAGAATACATTGGACATTATTATAATTATGTGACATCTTCTCATACATGTATTTATGCAATAAAATACTTTGACTTTGACTTTGACTTTGGCTCTTCCGTGGCAGCCAGCTGTGACTTGTACTAACTGATGTGAAAACGATGTTTCCTGAACATTTATTTTATTGCGCCCGTATCCGTATAAAGTTCCTCCAGGTTTACGGCCAACTTATCCTAGATTGTGACGGATTCTGGAGCTATCACGTTTCATTATTCGTCGAATGACAAGGTAATGCTGGTATTAACCTTATTTCGCGCATTAAGGTGCGATGAAAATGAGCAAACAACAAGAAATAATAAAGTGAGACACAGACATAAAAGATGGCAGCCGATGTAGAATCGTTTCACCGTTAATTAGATGAATAATATCTTACCACTTCTGTCAATTGCCTTTAAGCTAATCCTATCCGATATCTATAACCTACTAATTTAAAAATAACGTTTATGGCTCAATCACACCCTGATCACTGAGCCAATTCAGATAAAACTTTTATAAAATCTATATTTTAACTTAACTTCGTAACGTTCGTAACTTGATTTTTTTCTGGAATAAAAATTATGTACCGCTTCCGCGCATAAAAATGCATCTGGCGGCTTAGAAGTCTTTTAATTTGTCTGTTTAAATTGTAATTTAAATCACAATTAGACTTCGTTTTATACAACAATAAGTTCCAAACAATATATTCTTGATTCAGTTAATTATTGTATCTATGGCGCTTACCTAATAATGTTGTGCTATGTGTTAATATGATCTAAATTAATTATGATTCTTATCACGATATTATATCGCGTGATAAGGTTCATATTTCAGTCAACTCAAAGTCATAGAGTAAGCGTATACTACAACATTAACATTACTAGTTCAAATAACTTATTGACCTCCGGCTTGTTTGACTTAATTTTTTATCCTTTATTTTGACAATGAAGTAGACCCCCACATGTGCTTAAGCAGATACATATAAATTCACAGCACTCAAGTGGATTATGCAATCAAATAGCCATTTATCCTGCACTCGTTCGCTAAATCCCCAGTGTTCCAAAGCCTCACCAAAGTCTCCGGTAGTGGCCACAGATGGCTTTTAAGGCTTGAAAACAATCGTTAAGATGCAGGATTAATGGGACTGGGGCCAAGTTTGGGCGTCTGGCCACGAATCGCGATCTACTTGCTACCAGTCGAAGCTATTTTAGAAGTCAATATCCCAAATGCTGTTTACATCGAAAGCAGGTTGCTCCGATGGTGCGGAGACAGTTGACGATACATCAGCATGGCCTAAAACAAACTTTTACACCGTATTAATATTAAAGTATTCACTACTTCTTGCTGGAAAGAGCAGATGGCCTATCTGGTGTTGAGTGGTAACCATCGCCTATGCCTATAACGAAGCGTTGCCTCGCAAGACATACGTTATGAAGGAGCTCTACCGATGCACTGCCCTGTTATTTCACTGGCAACCGCACCCTTCAAATCAAAATACAGCAACGAGCTGCTTGGCGGCGGAAATGGGCAATTTATTTATTTATAGAACGCAAGACGCTTTCATAAAAATAAAATAGAGAAACACTTTTTTTAATGTAGAATTACTGAAGCACGACATTTGTGCTGGCAAACGCAAGATAATTGTGAGAAACCAGTTTTTTAAGTAGATGCATCTTACAGTCTATTTGCATTGGGAACTCTGAGCTAATTTGTGTTTGAGTTAGGATGCAACTTGGCTGCATCTGTAGTTTGTTAGATAACTTTCAATCAGATGACAGTTGGAGTTTTTTTATAAACGTGTCCCACTGCAGGGCATGGTTTATTCTCATCTTTTTTTATCATAGAGAAATATTCGATATTATCTATAACTTGCTATAAGTACCTTTTTATACTACTTGTTAACAACAAGCATATGCCCCACCTGATGTGCAATAGTAATCATGGCATATAGCAAAACATTATCACGCAAGTCATGCACAGTAAGAATGCTCTAATGATGTATTTACTACTGCGCCCATCAACTTAAGGCCCTTTTTATGCCTGTAATTTCAACAGCACCCTTCAAATTGAAACAAAGCATTGCTGATTGGCACACTAGCAATAGGCATGGGGGTAGTAACTACCCCCATGCCTATTGCTAGTGTGCGTAGTGTGTGTGTGTAACTCTCCTGATAAGCTCTTCACGAAGAGCTTTACTACTAATCAGCACAAAGAACAAAAGAGCAAAAAATAAAATATTATACACAAAAAAAGACTTGCGAGAGATTGCGAGCATATATTTAAATTTCGTCAAGATTTTCCTCTTTTTGTCAGATTGGAGCTGTCCTCATAACACCTCAGAAGAGATAAATTGAGCACTTTCAGATAAACTTCGCAACGGGTTGATATCACATTTTTTATGCTTAGCTTGCATTTCTTAAAAAAAAAATGGATTTATAACAAAAATGTATCGATACATTCAAAAGTGCATTGGAGGTTAAAAATCTTCGTATTCTAATGCACCATCAACTTGTAGGTAGAAATCGGATATGACGTCTATATCATCTTTTTTTATGCTATACAATCCAGTAGCTTACTTGCAAAAACTTTGAAGATGAAGTGAATACTTGGACAGTTTTAAGAACCAATTTTATTAGATGGGACGGCAAATTGCACGGCATTGGCGAGAAGTTAGTAGAACTTGCAACAAGTTGTGACTGCGAGACGTGGGCTGAGCTTAATGCTAATGGGGCAAACTTGGCACCGGAACTGTACCAACTACGTACTAGACAAATCGCAGTTCCTGTCTTGTCAAGTCAGTCGACTTTGGCTAGGGAGTGTAATTTTCAGGATAAGCGTACTTAGTGGCGACTTGAATACAGTTTCTGCAATTTTGTCTTATAGGTACTTATTTAAATAAAAGGGTATAAAAATAGGAATTGGTATAAAAATAAGCCAATCAACGGGAAGGATCATAAAACTTTACTGCAGAGTTTTCCCTAATATCAATATGAGAATATTCTTGCATAACAAAGGGTCTGTTTTATTTGCAAGTCTCAAGGGTAGCCATAAAATCTGTCGGTTGACGTAGCGCTGACTGTCGGAATATCTTAAAGGTTGATGTAACTCACGGTGGTACCTATTTGGTTTATCTCGAACCATGTGACTTGAATAAGAAAAGCGTCATTGAATAAATAATGAGTCAAAACTAGTGGATAGGTATATATGTACTCTAAATAGAATCATCATCATCAGAATAGTTGCATTCAAAGCAGTACAAATAAAAATATGATATCTGTTCAGAATATTAGATATGAAAAAGAATATGGTAGGATATCACTTTTTAAGAATGCAAAAGGGAACAAGAACTACGAGTATGACATACTACAAATAATAATAATGTTTCATATATCACGAGCGAGGTTTATCACGAGCAACCTAACAGACAGAAGACAGAATATTTTTAAAAGGAAGTTGGCTAGTGAATACGATAAAAAGGTTATTGTTTGAATCCCAAATGTCTTTATCCACAATTTAGTACATACTACAATATAACGTTACTTCTAAAAAACTGTTGATTTTATTTTCCAATCGTACTAAGAAAAACAAACAAAATTAACACTGGACAATGTACAAGTGGGGACCATTCACACCAAAACCCTTTTGCGGAGGGACGCTACGAAAACAATTAATATGATTTATGGCGGAAATAAAAACCCTTGAAGCAATTTTAGCAGCATTTTTGCTATAGCAATAGTCGACTTTCCGTAATAAAATGTGATTTATAATGCGCTAAATTTCATGCAAAATACTGCTCTACATAATATCGCTTACAGGTATTTTACCTATCCTAAGCGTGACCACGCTTGTTAATAAAGATTTGAATATTTATTATTACTCCTATGCCTATAGTTTTTGTAATCACCCCACCAACTGTGTTCTCGTAAAACATGGCCTAAACATGGTAGATAGTGAGTAGTTTCCTAAGTAAGTAGTATTTTTGAACGGTGAAGGAAACACCGTGGAACCTTCAAGGTTCTAAAACATGTGTCAAGTGCTCGAAAGGAGCTTTTTTGAGGCACACTAGAAATCCTTTCATCACACTGTTTAGAAAAGAAGCACGTCTAGGTGCATACATTTCAGCTACAAAGGAAATTAATAACAACGCAACATTCTATTGATAGGTACCAAATAATACGTTCCTTGCTAAATAGCATCAGATTCCTGATATTTCCAACAGAATACCAGGTAGGTATATGATGCTTTATATTTTAGTTTTATATTTTTCAGTGAGTATCTGGCTCGGCGCATCAGCGCATTGCTTTGGGGACGATTCCAACTAGCACAGATTTTAAGAGTAATAGAGCTCTTTGTGAAGGGCTCGTCCGGGGAAGTACTACCACCACGCCTTTTTCTGCCGCCAAGCAGCAACGCGTGTGGTCGCCGGTGTAATTACAGGCTCATGAGGCTTAACATCTGTATGCCTCAAGTTGATGGACGCAGAGCAGGGCATCGTAAGGCACGTTCCTATCGTGCGTGACTTACGAGGCAATGCTTTGTTATAGGCGATGGTTACCACTTAACATTAAGTGGGCCATCTGCTTGTTCCATCAGCTGGTTGTATAAAAAAAAATTGGATCAGTTGTTCTCAGATCGTTTTGCAGATATCTTAATTGTTTCATATTATATTTTGTAAATTTGTATCTATATTTATTGTAGAAAAATTTTTATTCACTGCAAAAATACAACTCGATATCATGCTTTGTTTAGTTTAGGTTATAAAAGGTCACAGGGCGCGGCACAGTGCGACCTTTACACTAGGCTGCTTATTGACACGTAGCTGGGCGCATTATCTATGGCTTGCTTATTCGCGTCGGTGTCTGCTGACATTTTGCTTCGTTGAGCTCCTGCATTAAGTAGCGTCTATAAATACAGGTAATAAAGATCTGCTCCATCGTTGGCGCATTGTCGCATACTATAGGCAGGTGAGACTGTAGCCAAAGGAACGTGGGAGTTGTGACTACGATGTAAGCAGTTATGAGAGTCAAATAAGATGTAATAAGCTTTTTTATTCATGTCGCGAACGCGATTCTATGATTGGTCTCGGTCTTGACCCAAACTAGATTTACCCCCACAAAACCAGCATTGTCTTTGATCTTTGAAGCGTTTTGAGAATTAGAAAAATCTGCTCTAAGAAATCGGCTATCTCCCCCACCCAAAGGAAATTAAATAACGTTCGCATATATTGCATTGCGATCTGGTGAAATCGTTCTGATTTGCACTTTAGAAAATAATATTGAGAGAAATAAATGTTTTAAACCGTCATCATTTAAGAACAATCTTTTACAAGCTTCCTATTCAGTGTTTTTGTAAGAAAATAAGAGTGTTATATATAAAAAACGAGGATAAATTGTGAGTGAAATCGATTCAAGTTACGGATAAATTGATTAAAGTAAAAATCTTTAAGAAAAACGCTAAGTGAAACCTGTAACTACGAGTACGTAGCTAGTACATATTTACTTTCTTCTATTTTTTAGGTATTTCGTTTCCTGCAAATAAATCAGTCTGTAAAAACTTCCATTCATTTCTCAAATGGCGGCTGAAATAGCAAAGCTCGGTCGTTCTTTTCTTAGAATAATGCACGGACGTGAGCAGTAAATCACAGTGTGTCATAAATTCAGTACGATTTCACTCTCCTAATACCAAAACGCACCTGAGCTTCTATTGTGGCTTTCTGGACGCACACAAAGCCACACCTTTGCTCCTCAGTTTCATTGAAATCGACAAGGACAAGAATATGGCCCATTTTGTTTAGCCATCGTGTTTTGTTTGTGCGCGTTATATCGATAAGCAGAGGTGACTATTATATTAGCTACTTTATGAACAGCACCAAAGGTCTTACCTTAGTCAGAAATGTGGTCTCGGGTATAATATTATTTAACCCAAGGTGTCTGATTCTGGTCCTCTTTTAAAATATAATGTATATGTGTATACTACCTTGTTATTGTCCTGGAATATCGACCTATCAAACCTTTATTTATAGGTCTAATCCTTGTGGCCTTACTTATAAAAAAAACCCAAAAGATATAATATCTATTCACTACCCTCTTTTTACCAAAAGTTGTACCACTAAAGGGTTAGCAATGTAAGTGACTTCTAGTAACGTATAAACGTTAGAGTTTTAGTTGAATCTTAATTGATTGTTAAACGTGAGCAAGGCAATTAATAGGCGATGTGATCTAAACGGTGACGTCATCCTTGAAATTAAACACACGCTGACGAAGCCTATTTTATCTCAAGCTGGCAAACGTAGGATGTCCCATAAATTACAAGACCCCTTCCGTGCCACCCACACAATTATTACAATGCCTGTCAGAATTACAGCATGTTGGCGGTTTGACGCTGAACGTAGAACAGTTTCGCATCTTACAGCTTTGGCAAATGAAAATTGTATGAGTAGATACGCAGTGAGATATTTACATTCATAATAAAAATACCTAACTGCATGAAGGCTTTGTGCATTTTTACCATATTCATACTTTTTTTAGTCTATTCTATTTTGGCTAGTAGGTAGAGAGAGGTGAATTGGTAATTCTGTTTTATTTATAGCTATTAGCAAGTTATACATAGACGATGTTAATTATAATTTATAAATGAAGACGGCTAACTAATCTATGTGCATTTATAAATAAAAAAATAGGTATATTTAAATAAGTTATATATTTAAAGGATTTAAAAAATTCATCACATAGGCCTCCCATAATACTTTCTAATTCGCATAATACAAGCACGGTAATAACAACCTTGTGAAACTGAGTTTGTAAAATATACTGACTTAATTGTAAAAATACTATTAAAATGTGTAATACAAATTAAAGACGTAAACTTGAAATAAGTTATAGGGTAAGGACAAAAGTAATTGAGAATTGTGAAACATCAAAAATAGGTGAAAAAAAAATATTAGGATAATTTTTCATCAGAATGAATGGCAGTAAAAAAAGTAAGTTAAAAAGTAAGATCCTTGGCCTAACACCGGTAACTGTGTTCATTAAGTTAATAAAGAAAAGGATATAATGGGACGTAGATAAAATGTTCATTACTTTTTCTCTGAGACGGAACGAAGGTACAGCTAGCTACTACCATTTAATAAGTGATAGAGCATCGGGTTTCTAATAGAAATAGCGACATTACTAAAGGATATTGCAGTCTATGTTCAGCGAATTGTATTCCGTTGCTGCTTAAATTCTAGTTATTCTACGAGTTCTGATTGATCTATAGAATGTCTGCAAGTGTTTTTAAAAAGCTATCAAAATGAATAGGAAGGTACTTTTTATTTCACAAGTCACTTAAATAATTGTGTTCTTATTCACCTTTTTGTATTTTCAAAATACGGAAAGGTAGCCAGAACTTACCTCTTGAAATGAATTGAGATTCTTTCCGTAATTAGTTTTTACTAAAAGCTTCTAACTTTGTCGACCGTGATAAGTTAACTGTTAAGCACTAAAACTGGTAAAATACGTACCAAGTACAAACGACACTAAGCCTTTTCCTAATATTCTTACATTGTTGTACATTTCTATAACGATATTAAGCCTCATGTGCTTGTAATTTCACCGATAACAACACTCTTCAAACCTAAACACAGCAACGCTGCAAAATTACTCGCCACCTTCTGTGCAAAAACCTATCAATTTAAGTTAGTCATTTTAGAGCTGATTTCCAAAGCGTCTAACTTTCAATTATCTTTATTGAAGTTAAGTATTTGTTTAGCGAGCCAACCACAAAGATAGTAATAATAATTAAAATCTAATTTGAATTTATCAGAGTAAAGCCGAGATCATGCTAACCCCAGTAGAAAGCATCTGGGGTTAATCTTATCTGACGTAATTGAGTATCTCTGTCCGTCTTTTAGTATTATTCCTGTGATCTCCGGTATTGCCGCGTGATTATCTTTCATTGTGCCTGCTCGTATTACGGACGGATCAATGGAATCAACTTTTGATTATCTCCAAGAAGAAAATAGATTTTAGGAAGGAAATATAATGGTGTAGTATGACTTTTTTGTACGAGTTCTGGGCCTGGGGTTCAAACGTTATACAGTTATTTCACACACTAACACACTAACGACAGATAATAAAATATATAAAATTTAAAATTATTATGTAAGATTTTCTTTTTTTGATTTCGTGCCGAAAAACCATGCTAAACCCACAAAGAATTTTGCCTTCCTTCTAGGAAGGCGAGTCAAAACTGAATGTTTGTTGAATTTACAATTATTCAATACAGGTCGTGATAATGCTGCCCATTCATAGTGAAAACGCTAAAATAAAAGAGAGCGAGCCCATATTTCACCACGCCAAGTAATCAGTTTGTCAACATTGGGTGTGTTTTAAACTAGGACAGCTATAAACTAACATGACGTGTCACAAAGGAGCTTCCACACGAGTGAACAATATAGCTAATAATGTAAATGCGAAATTTTAGATACGATGTTTCTGACATAATGAGTTAACCTAAACCAGTTGAATTGAAACAATCAGAATTAATATTTAAATTACATTGTAATTTCTGATCTCTACAGTCGGGTTTTTCTATCGGGATTAATTAATAACCATGGCTACCTTGGTAGCACCTGTTAGCCGCGGACCGACACTAGTTAGTCATATATGGGTTAACGACTGTGCAGTACATCAAATGGTGCGTTTTATGACGGGTGGCGTAACGGTCAACCATACAGATTATCACCAACACCAGCTCTAGCAAAATGATCAGAAGAACTACACTACATTATAACCATGTTTGTTTTTTGGAAGTATAAAAAGCTTCCGCTACGCAATAAAAAGTAATTGTTATAGATTACATCAATGCAATTGATTCTAATTAACACTCTTTAATTAAAAATTAATTTATGACATAATAAAGGGAAAAACGGCATACAAACCCTTGTAAGTGTAAAAAGGCTTGAAACCATTGGTAAATTACCAATCATAATTCTTGTGGTGTAGAAGTGAATGGACAAAAACCCAGGCACGAGCCTCACTCGCATTTATCTAATAATTTACAAATAATAAACATTGCTGCAAAATGTGGGTATGTGCCAAATGTAATGTTTGGACGTACCTCTGACTACCCCCCTTAGACATCCTCAAATAATCTTGAATTGGTAACCTACTTGGTACTGGGAGATCTGAAGGGATATCTACCGTACCTGGGGATCAAAGTCGTGAAGCTGTTTCAGTTTTTCAGTTTCAGTTTAATAAATATTATAAATTCGATTAACAATAATTTCAACACTGTGACGTAGACATATCAGCGAAAGCTGCTCGTCTATTATCAATAAAATAAATAATATATATTGTTTCATGTCGGTTTTCAGTTAACAATTACAACCTGTTTGTAGTTTGGTGATCGAGGCCTAGGGGGATTAACATGAGTGTATCGTATCAGATGCCTAACAGCCTACATGTGTTCCTGATCGATCCAAACCATGCAAACCGAACACACACGTTTAGGTACAAGCTTAACGTGATACATCTTCTCTATAGGCTACAAGACTGAGTTTTGTTGGAAATTATCTCTCTTTTTGATGCGTTTTGTGCGATTGTTAATTTCGTTATTAAATTAACCATCAAATTAAACCACTGGCTTCGTATAATTTGGGTGTAATTTATGATCGACTTAAATCCCTGACCTAGGAACATAGATAGAAAACAAGTATTAACAAAATGTATAAGATCTGTATAAAAAAAAACTACCTAGAAATAGCTCAGCTGATCCAATTTAGTGCACACTTCATTGCACAATTAAATAATAGTACAAAGACTATGAAAAATTATCTTCAACAGTAGATTTTTAGGTTTTGCTTATAAAATACTTGGATCTGAAACAAAACCCGTAAAACACATATCTAAAATCTCCAAAATACGCCTATTGGAAGAGAAAATGGTGTGCTACAAATTAGCAATCAGCTCACGAATAAAAATAAAGGGTACCACCGCAATCAATTTGGAGAAATCCTTGCGTGTCCGGACCGTAGAATTTTGGGGATTGCGAGAAAGAGCCGTTAGGGGTCGCTTGGCCGGGGGCCAGACACGGGCGGCGCGGCCTGGGCTCAACAGGTCACATCATATATATTTTCAAGTAATACTTTTCTCATGTCATCGCGTTGCAGAAAGGATTTATTCATATTATGTTTTTTAGTTGATATATTCTTAATATAAAGTTGCTTGAAGCGGTAACAGCTGAAAGATTTAGATAAAATTTGGAATACTATAAATGGTTAAATTGACTCATTTCCTCTCCTTTAAAATAAATGGTAAATAAAATATATGGTAATTGGATTCATTTTTAGTATAAACAAGGCTTTGTTTCGCAATAAACTTTAAACAATTATTTAATTTCAGAGTACGGCCATCACAGAAGAATTAAGTTGCCTTCTCCAGAGTAATCCCTCGAAATTCTCTAAAAAGAATTCGCTAAGATCCTTTTACATGGGAACCACTTTTCTCAAGAGTCAGTAATTAACCGTTTGTCCTCTTCACTGTAAAACAAAAGTCAAACATGGAAAAATAAAAATCAAAATAAATTATTTTGTGTGAGAATTAGATATTATTTAAGATCTATTAATAACTTATAGAATCGATTTTAAACACTATTGGAACCTGTGATTTTTTTCTAGAAGATTATATTATCTAACTAGCTGATGGAACTAGTAGAAGGCCCATCTGATGATAAGAGGTAACCATCACCTATAACAAAGCATTGCCTCGTACGTCACGCACGACAGGAACGTGCCCTACGATGCAATGCCTTGCAATATCCATCAACCTGAGGCATACCTATAATAAGCCTCACGTGCCTGTAATTTTACCGGCAGCCAGACTCCCCAAACCGAAAAATGCATTTTGGTAGATACTTCCCCGAACCTTTCACAAAGAGCTCTTTTCGTCTATCCGATAACGGACTAACGAAATAATATATTTATGTAAAAGGGAAATGTTTGTACATATACATGGCTTGTCCATTTGCGACAGGAGGGGAATGGAAGAGACAAACATGATGTTCCAACCCCACACTAAGTGGTGTAAGGGCAGAAATGTGATAATTATTAAGCACACTGGTCCAATTATTATACAATTTTGCACTGTTTTGGAGACAAAAAGCCTACTTATATATATAATCCAGGTTACAAACTACTGCCCTAAGAGCCCTTAGAATACAAATATCGTAACGTCGCATTTAAGCATTAAAAGGAGTAGTATATTGGCAAAAAAGCTGGCGAATTAAAAACGTATGAACTCTCGCTGGAATACGCATCTGCTTTCAGATCACGTCGTCGGGAACGATAAATTATTTATCTATCATCGCGACCAAAATGTACCATAGACGTAGCGGTATCCAATATCCAAGTCGATTGAGGGGACACGGAAGGCGCTATCTCATAAAGCAGTTGTCCCATCGCGCCGGCGAAGAAGTGACTATCGGCTATTTTTACGCTCAAGAAACGTATATTAGATACGTTTATGTACATTCCATGTAAACAAAAGAGATGCATAATATATATTATTATTCTCTGTTCCGTGCCTACAAGAAACACGAAGTATTTAAATTCCTTGTAAGAAACAGATAGACAACACTAGTGTTGCAAACAGCATGGCCGAGCCGCGCCATGCCGCGCCATGCCGCCCCGCGGTGAGGTCACTAGTTTCTCGCTGATGCCCGCGGGATACACGAGGCTTTAGTCTGGCTTCGTGTAGACAAAACTATCTCAATTTCTAAGCTAGTCAGCTAGTAAGCCGAAGCCAGAAATACTACCTTTCTAGCTTACTGACACTAGCTTGCTATCCTAGCTTGAAAAAGTAGCCTCGTGTATCCCGGGCGTTAGTGTAAAGAAAACTAGCTTAATTTCTAAGCTAGTAAGCCGAAGCCAGAAATACTAGCTTTCTAGCTTACTGACACTAACTTGCTATCCTAGCTTGAAAAAGTAGCCTCGTGTATCCCGGGCGTTAGCGTAAAGAAAACTAGCTTAATTTCTAAGCTAGTAAGCCGAAGCCAGAAATACTAGCTTTCTAGCTTACTGACAGTAGCTTGCTATCCTCGCTTGAAAAACTAGCCTCGTGCTAATAACCGCTCAGCAACTAACCTAGCTGCCAAAAACAAATGACAATGTAAACACCTAAAAATAATAGCCATAAACTCAGATGTAGTACCGTACCGCTCATAGTATGACAGTACTAATAACGACGTTGAACAATAAACACATCTCTCTCATGAATATCTATCACTTCACGCACCGACAAACAACAATGCATTGCAATCCTGGCAAGAGTCCAGTTATGTTATCAATCTGCTTCGAAATATGTCTTTTAGTACCTGCTAGCGACCCACCCCGGCTTCTCACGGGTTAAAAAACTTCCTCTTGAATCAATTATCTATATTAAAAAAACCGCTAGTTATAAAGATATAAACATACATAGAGGGACGGTCAGACAGCGGGAAGCTACTTTGTTTTATTTAGCAAATATTTTATTTATAAAACACCTCTTTAGTAACTACTACAATTTTACTTCTTATACAACTGTATAAGAAGAAAAACATAAAACTTAAAGCTAATAACAGATTTAAATAGACTTGAACCTAATGCAATACGATAAACGATTTAATGTATTTATTTATACTACACCAGCAATAAAATAAACATGTTTTAATCTGGAAAAATTAGTTCATAAACTATATACTATATATACTTGAAAAACTAGAAGAAAACGCTGCAAAATGGATGGTTTCGTACTGACAAAGTTATGTAAAGCCTTCTTAAGCCACTAGGTTCAAAATAGTACATTATTCAATTTAAACCCTCTCCCCAAGGAACAGAAGTCTAATTCTATTAAATCTGTCTAAATAAGGCTGATTCCTAACCTGACCTTGAGAAACGCTAACTAAGGGGAAGAGATGCAATACAGCAGGCAAGTAGTAGTAAAAATATAATAAAAAAGAAAACCTAAAAAAACGAAACAGCTATATCCCCTCTGGTACCAATTACCAACTCAAGATTCTAACAGATAATACGCAATATAAAATTCATGAAGTAATGTCTGCGAAACTAGCCAACATCATTGTGCCCATTCCTACGATTTCTCAGTTTGTGTATTATATTTGAGTGTTTTCGTTTTGTATATTAGGTATTTTAAACTGAAATGATATGTACCTTCACGACTTTCTCATGCACGGTAGTTAGTTTGGGGTTAGATGGCATGTGGTACGATGGTATGTGTGGAATTCCCCTCTTAATCCCACTAGTTATCATAAATGTGAAAGCTGGATGTTTGTTACTTAATCACGCCAAAACGGTTGTACGGATCTGGATGTAATTTGGCACTGAGATAGATTATAGTCTGGAATAGCACAAAGGCTGCTTTTATCCCGTGGGAATACCGGGATTTAAAAGTACGCGGGTGAAACCGCGGGGCGCAGCTAGTATTTAGTTATCTAGACATCCGTTTGTGCTCTTACTTAACCCTATTCTATTATTTTAGAGACTATTTTGGAACAAGCATGGCCTCGCGATTTATGCATTGTTGGCTGAGTATAATGTTGATTGTATGTCAATGTACTCTGCTCGTAGGTTGATGAGAATCTTAATTAGAAACGTTGAAAGCGATGTTCATGGAATTGCGTGTGTATTTACTAAAATTTGTGAGTATGTTGCCTATTTTGGCCGCCAAGCAGCGTTGCTGTCTTTTTGAGTGAAGTTTTGTTGCCGATGAAATTCAGTCACATGAGGCTTAACATCTTGTACACCTCTTTTTTTTATGGCTACAGTGTGCACACTGTACACAGGCCAAAAAGGTGCGAGTATAATCAGCTCGTCACCTTCGCTCTTTATTCAGCTCCGATCCAATCAAATGGAAAACCCAAATCTTTCCAAAATATCCGCTCTTCTTCTTTCCGCTTGCATCCGCTTCAGTGTAAGCGCACCGTTCGAGTTTGCCACTACACTTGCAGGGAGCGCTGTACATTACCGATCCGACTAGACGCAGACGTTCAATTTCCGCGTGTCAACGCGATGGCTGACTTCTTACCCTTAGCACCATTTTTCTGATATTCCAATGAATATTGCTTACGAAAAAACATTTGGCCACACAAAAGTTTTCGTGTCAAGTTCATTAATGCACCCATAGAAAAGTTTAATACATAATATTATGTTAGTATTAGATACTTTATTCCGATATTGTCCATAGAGGAAACGGACAAGTAATTTTTTTATACAGTGAATAGACCATCCTTTGACTAAAGCTTACATGTGGCTTACATGATGGTAAGCGACGATACCTAACTGAAGTTCGTGCAGAACGGTCTAGAAAACTTATTTACTCTTGCCTTGGAGTGAATCAGACCATATTAGTCAGGATAATAAGACGACGGTAATGAATTTATTGGATTCATCTCGTAAGACTGTTGAACGTTTATTGAAAAATCACTTGGTGAATTACGAACAACAGTTCAACAACATGGTGCTAGCGATACTGTTTGACTTGTGTAGCTTTCAAATAAGCACTGAGACTTTGTGCAGTGCATCGATAAAAATAAAAATGCCAAAGTGAAAAGTTTTATTTTTCAAATCGCTGTTTAGCTCGTAGAACTGACAACCTCTGGAGAATTAAGGTTTCCGAGTTACCACAACCGCAATAGCATATGATAGTAAAGAATAATTAGAGTATTAGTAGAATTCGTGTATAGATAGAGAGTGCTCAGATTCGTGCTCTATGAAAATGTAAGGCACTTAAGCCATATATTTTTACTCTGAATGATCTATTGAACATTAAAATAAATAACACACGTGTCAATATTCTAAATTAGGATACACTAAATCACAAAATTGGACCCATATCAAGTTCAAAGCTGCGTCCATCCCAATTTTTCAATGTCACAGCTCGTTAGATAACTTGGGGTTTGAATAAAATAAAGGGCAGGTGAATCAACGGCTGATAGATAAGGTCACCGTTCCGTTTTATGTAAACAGGGTGATTTTGCTGGAAGCAGCAAAAAAAGATTTTTTGGGATACGTTTGTTGTTTGACATAATTCTACGAATTCCTGTATTTTTACAAATATAAAGTGAAAGACGTATACCTAATGTAAAATACAACACAAGTAGCATTTTAAAGGTTTGTGTAACCAAAACAATAAGAGCGGGCAAGAAGAATGCACTTACACTTTTCTTTTCTTACTTTTATAAGTGTAATAATAAGTATTAAAACTTATGTGTGGAAAGACAATCTAAAACAAACAAGGAGTAGTATACTATTTATACGCCCTAAAACGCAGTGAAAAAGAAAAAAAAGGTGGTTAAAGCATATTTACTGGCATTTTTTTATTAATAACACTAGCGACTAAGCAGACCGATTCCAAGTCAATAGGCGTCTGAAAAGGCTCTTTATTTGGAAGTGCGCTGGTAAGCTGAATGTTTATTTGGATTGGCCGTTTTGCAAAGCATTCAGGCTTTCAACTCTCTTTTATTTGGGTCGACCGATATTCAAAAGGTAACACTGTTTTGTAAGTTTTAAGCACGTGTATAAAAGTTACCGTCTGGGGACATTAAGTTTTGACAGAAACTTTTGTGAAATACAATTTCACCAAAAAAGGTTTAGGTATTTTCTTAAACAGGAAACATAAAACATGTATTTTTTTAGTCACAATCATCAGTCCATAGCAGTCTCCTGGGCGGAACAGAGGAATCTAGGAAAATAATTCGGTTCTAGGCTTAGGTCTCTTAGATCCATTCACCATCTCCTCGCGATCATTTCAATTCGTTCTTTTTTAAGTAAAACCACTGAGACTGTATTTCAAACCAATAATTCGATTGGTGTAGTACCATGTATGCATTATTTTAGTCAATCTAGAAAGCGGTATATATCAGCACGGGTAAATTTCAAAGTACACCACATTCGTACACCCGTGAGCCGAACCAAAACTCAGTGGATTGCGCCAGCCACGAAATTCTTTATCTGGATGCCTCGGCTCTGGCTAAATCAAGTTCGATATCGACTTGTCCGCCAGAACTGCAAAGTCTGACGGACAATCAGCGGCCATCGATCTCAGTAACAGATCTTTAGGCTGAAAGCTTTCAGCTTTGTCTACGAGTTTTGTCTAAAAAGTGGTTAAATTGTTTGTTTCTCGCATCCTTATAACTTAATTATATCATCTTCAATATTTTAGGTAACTAGTTAATGCATAAACTACAGCAAATAGCAATTAGAGAGATAATCATTTCTGATTGATTAATGGAAAATCTCCTGACCTTCTACTTTTATTTTTTTGCTATACGCATGGAAATATGAACATAAATGTATGAAAGGTTTTATAGAATATTTTGCTCCGTAGGTCTTTGTAAGCCCGCTAAGACTCTTTATCCTCATGAATACAACGAATACAACTGAAATTTACGAATTTCAATGTTCGTTAACTGGTAGAATAAACGACAAGGACCTAGATTTGAAGAGATACTAAAACCTTAAATGTTCTGAAGAAGAGGGATAAAGCGTTATTTATCAAATTCATCTATGGAAGATAATTAAAGTTAAAAGGGTCACTTTAAAACAATAACACAACCATTAATCTATAAATCTTATCGAGGCGTCGCAGTTCTACGCAATCGATTCATAAAACAGGCTAAATTTTGGCTTAGTTTGTTTTGTGCGATCATTTTTACAAAATGATTTCAATTAAGCTTAGCGGCAGCAAGCGTGGTGTCAATCCAAATTAGGCTGGTTTTACCGATTTTAATCAATGCTAGCCTATTAAAACATATTTCATTGTTTGCGCAGATAAATGGCGTTCCTCTTGTGGCGTGAATAAATCCGAAGACTGGATTTTTGTCCATTTTCGTATTATGATAATTAGAAAGTACAGACAGATTAGATGGCTCATAAGTAGTTGTGTGGTGAAGTTATGGTATGAAGTGACGCATTGGCACCTGTCAAAATATTTACTTTTGGGTGACCTTTTGCATCTGTTCGGATATGGATCTTGGGACTGTACGTATTATATATTCCTTGCTTGGGATCGTAACACTCATCTTTGCGCTAAAATCCGCCCGAAAGACCTAATTGTGCAAAATAATTATCTAGAAGGAACTTACGTCGTAATGGATCGAGAATTTCTCTAAATCTTTATCTCAAAAATTCTAAGAACAGGAACGTAAAGAAGAATAATTTTAACTTATAATTTCTGACTACTTTGGCCACTCTACGCTTGTTTATTATACAGGTCCATTATTGCAAGCTCCTTATGGATATCCAATTCTCGGAAAAACAAAAGGAACCAACATGACTCTTACAAGGATCGTACATACCGTGTGATTAGGCATCAAGGATCTATGAAGATGCCTGGATAAATTTACAAAAAAAAACAATTTAGTTAACAATAATATAAAGTTACCGTTAATTTCATACTTTAAATGCAAAATACTCTACTTCATTAATTCAAATAATCTCATACTTTAAGACAAGTCTATAAAACCATTGCATATTATTTATTTCTATTTGATAGATCCTTAAGAGAACAAGTTCAACTGCATCATCAAAATTCGATTTTAGTATCAATCTCAAACGTATAATAATAATTAATTAATTTATTTATTCAGACGACAATAAAATTGGTCCATGGTGTTAGTAAAATAATTAAAAGTAAGCATAGGTTAGTAACTTATAACTAATAGGGATTTGGTCCTCTGGATGAGCTTCCATACCAAAGGACAATTTAGCTTTTTATCAATCGCATTTAGGTGCAGGTATAGAAGAAAGAAAGAAAAAACATTTAATTGTAACGGGCGGTGACGAACATTACACAAACATTGAAAAACTAGTAGGTTAGTAACAACATACGGAAAATAAAAAATATGCATGATTTTATGAGTTATTAGAATAGTAGTTCTTTTATTTTATTACTTTATTTCGATGTGATTCAGTATATAAATCACCTTGTATTCCACATTTACGATTCTGATTCTGTATTCACGGTATTATGAGCAAGTTTTTCTCTCTTACGCTAATGAAATAGGCAAAGGAAAATAACACAGCTACAGTAACATCTCAACGTATAACCTAATTCACATTGTTATCTTACGTACATACTTGTTTACTCAAATACAGAGCCCAGACACAATTACGGGGCGGCTTATCGAAAGGACGATGACGGGGATGTTGTAAGGAATTGGCTATGGGGGTGTAACTCGTTTTGTTGTCATACCACTATGTCGGCTTCATCTTCGCTTACCATTAGGTGAAATTTTAGTCAGAAGACATTCTTCAAAAAAATACATAAGTTGGTAAACCGTGCATTATTTTATCAATAATACAAAGCAGTAAACAATTGATTTTCTTGGTTTAACCTCAAACCAACGACTCATTGGCATACGGTTGCTTGTCAACGCCATTTACTGCTAGAGTTTTTCGTTGGCTAAAAACACGGATAAAACGATATTTTCTAAAAATTAATCCTAGCTAGATCGATTAATCGACTCTAAAACCCCCCTGCATACTAAATCTCATGAAAATCGTTGGAGCTGTTTCCGAGATTCTACTACTGTAATTACGATACATGAATACTATTAATAATGCAAGAACTGCTCGTTTACAGGTATTAGATAGATAGATTACCAGCCCCCATAACTTGAGTACGTTCACGTAAAGTGTAGGGCTACGGCCCAAGGCGTGCTTTTCGGGTTGATGTGCAGATTATAGGCACCAACATAAATCAACCTTACTGATCCTTGATATCGGAAGTTTAATTCGGAACTTTTAATTAATTCGAAGGTTCGTGACTGCGATTTGATTTGTGAACAGAGAATGGTAGTTTTAATTATAAATAAATAAATAAATAAATAATGGTGGACAATCCACACAGCACTATCTAGCCCCAAAGTAAGCTATTCAAAGCTTGTGTTATGGGTACTAGATAACTGATATATTTAATACATTATATACTTACATAGATAGATATTTTTTTTATTATACATAGAAAACACCCAGGCCATCGGAACAAATTTCTGCAGATCGTACACAAATTTGTTCCAAGGCGGGAATCGAACCCGCAACCTCTTGCGTCGCAGGCAGGCTCTCGCCCGCTGCGCCACAGAGGTCGTCAGTTAAATAATTAATCAACATTCTACCTATAGGTTTGAAACAATCGAAACAATAGGCACTTAATAACATAGCATTAGTGCTATGATGAGATAAATAGAATTTTTAGATTAGCTCTGGCTTGCGCCGGCTTCTCTCGTGAATGTGCTTCTTTATGTAGCTTATTATTTTGGTATGTATTACACTAGTGGCTCTGGGAGCTGTAGATCTCGCGAGCATACTAAAAGTGAGCTATTTGAGGAATGTAATGTGCAAGTGCATTTTCCGTTTTGTGATTTTTTTTATCTTTTTGATTTTTTTTGCATCATCCTGTGTAGAATGAGGTCCTTTGTGTTTCTCTCAAATTTGATTGAAAACCATCGATTGTTTGATGAGCTATCCTGTTCATCATGCTGAAGATCCTTATCAGATCTTCGCCAAACTTTTATGAGACCAACTTATAGTTACTACCTTTCAAATAAAAAAAGAATAATTGAAATCGGATCTCATTTGGTGGAGATATCCAGTATATCAAATAGCCCCCTTTTTGCCCTTTTTTTGGGGGAAGTACCCCTCCAATCAAAAATCCCCGACGACAAAAAAAAAACTAATAAGTCATATAACCTGTGTACCAAGTTTCGTCCAGATCGGTTGAAAAATGCGACCTGTAGAGGAGAACAGACAGAAAGACAGACAGACAGACATCCGGACAAACGCATTTTTGGCCAATGTGGAAACTGAGACGCTTCGCTCGCTCGGTCAACTAAGAATAAACAAGTAAGTATTACGAGTACGATATTTGGAGATATATTCTAGGATTGCAGTTCTAACAGCTAAAGTCAGCAAACAGATACTACTTGCTAATGAAACACACACAAAGAATTGCCTCGTAAGTCACGCATGACAGGAACGTGCCGTACGATGCACTGTCCTGTGTCCATCAACTTGTGGCATACAGATGCTTAGGCTCATGTAGGTACCTGTAATTTCACCGCAACCACACCGTTCAATCCAAAATTTAGCAACGCTGTATTCTTTCCCGGACGAGACCTTCACAAAGACCTCTATTACTAAATATAAATTAACTTAAACAAAGCAATATGTAGTACTAATCCGCTGATCTAATTTATAAAATCCGCTGAATTAATTTATATTTAACAATGGACTTCCGCAAAGTCACGCCTGAGTCAATTAACTACCTCTATTACTATTAGCATGAATTAAAATAAATATATTTATTTATATTATCTGTAAGCATTATTTTAAATAAATTTATAAAGAGTAACATGTTAGTTCATGTCTGCCCTTTGACATATGCACCGTTAGCATAATAAAGTCACAAACAAACGTAATTTTAAAAGTATTCTAATAAAACAACGGGAGCTACCAAGGAAAAACTGTATTCCTTTGAAGTACGGATGCTTGAACGCGTAGCTTAGCGTGCCATTTCTTTAAATGAAGCACAAAGCGCCCGTAGTAGGTACTGCTCTAGCTTTTTATTGCAATAACATTGCGCTGCTAGATTGACAACGATTTCTTCTTCTCCTTTTTTGATTTTTTAAAAGTTTTTCTCTTCTATTGTGTCATAGAGCACTATACCATCCACTCACCATAACACAAAGGTTAACTCGAAGAAAACGCTTATTAGCATTATATTTGCCTAGTACTTTATTTATGTACAATAAAGAGTTTTCTTATCTTATCTTGTCATGTCACTTGTTTATTTGCTACCGTCTTTTTCCTGTTTATTTTAAAAATATACACTAGCTTTATAGTGATACCGAAGTTTCGATCTCCACAAAGCACAGCGAATTATTTCTTCATAACAGCACAACTTTTATTGAAAACTCTAAAGTTCTGCTGCTAGTTTCTAGTGGCTAAATTGCTCTCGAATTCAGAGAATGTTCTAGAGAGTTGAGAATCGAATCACATGTTATTGCGAAGTTCAGTCATCGTGGCTATCTTGGCCCTCAATACAAACGACAAAAGTATTTTCTACTTTAATACCGTCCGTGCGATCTATATTATTTTCTAGTTATTACATTATTTTAAGTTATAGCATAGGTTAGAAAACAATGCTGTTTCTATAATGTTCTCAATTTACCTAATACTTACATCGTTTGACCGCGTCTATAAGTCTGATTAAACTGAAAAAACTTGAGCATAAATTGTTAGAGATGTTTTGGAACAAAAGGGTGATTTTACACACAGGTAGACTAGTAAATTAATTGGCAATTTTTTTGTAAACAATATCCAAACAATTAAAAAAAGTTGGTATTATCCATGTCAATGATCTATGAGGTTTTCATTGTTCGTGACCTAATAAGGGGATCCAGGACATTTTTAATAAAATATGCGTGCGCGTTCCAATAACAAGGAGAATGTATATTCATTGTTCTGTTTGAAGAATTATATTACAAATGTGGCAAAATATATACAGTGTACAGTAGTATTTTCTATCTTCTATCTATCTATAATACAACTAACGTATCTCAGGTATGTTATGCCATATGATGCATCGGTAATGGTCTAAGACAGGAAACATTCTAGCATGTTATTATAGGATGGAATGGTGCTCGTTTCCGATGCCTATTGTCATGAGAACACGGTTCCACGACGCGAGACGGCGTTGACGCTGCGCGACCTAGATGTTTGCTCACGTTGACATGTGTGCTTAGGCGCCCTAGCTTTCATATATTTTACCCTCTTCTTCATAATAATAAGTCTCACATTAAAATAGGCTAGGTAATATAAATAAGATAAGAGGTAGGCTTAAGAAAAGATGAATGGACTATGTGAAAAATGACATAGTAAGAAAAGAGTGACCGATGACATGGCAGTTATTAAGAGTGGGAAAAAACTTGGTATGCCGACCCCACATGAAGTGGGTTAAGGGTAATTAAAATTATGAAGAATAAAATTAGATAAGGCCAATGTTTAATAATAAAATAGCAACATATCGACACATAATATACAAATATTCCTTAAAAGAGTAGACAACAAGTGGCTACTATTTAAAAAAATCCATTAGGTGTAAAGTAAAGTCCCATAAATAATGCTACTACATAAATTTTCTGATTACTTCTAGGTACTTAAACTCAGTTATAGTCCAGTCGGGGCAGACATAAAACTAGCCTGAAATAGAAAAAAATCCGGGGAGCGATTTTTTTTTAAACGTCAGGGCGGAGGGTGGTTGGAAGTATAAATATCGATTTTCGAACTAATCCCGGTAGAGGGCTCGCCGCCATCTTGTTTTGAAGTTAAATTTTTTAGTTTTTCTGAAATAACTCGTTAATTTTCAACTTTAGAGCAAAAATGGTAATGGCAAAGTGAAAGAAAGAAAGAAAGAAAATACATTTATTCAACTACACAGACACATTACATAATGATAGATATACAGAAATTTTGTTACAATTTTACTAAAAGTTTTAAAGTGGTTTTAAAGTTTTTAAGTGGTTGGAAATTTAATTTCTCACAAGTTTGGTCATTATCATTTTTACGCTAGGATCAATATTTGCAGAGTTATACTATCAAGTTTATGAAAAAAATCGTAATGGATGGAATTTTATTTTCAACAAAATATATGAAAAATAAAAAATAATTTCAGCTCCAATTTGAGTATAAATCCGAAAATATTGATCGTGGAGTAAGAAAAGTGCGAGAACCAAAGTTGAAGAAAATAAAATTCCACCCTTTACGATTTTTTTGACAAACTTGATAGTATAACTCTGCAAATATTGATCCTAGCGTAAAAATGATCATGACCAAACTTGTGAGAAATTAAATTTCCAACAACTTTGCTATTACATACCATTTTTGCTCTAAAGTTGAAAATTAACGAGTTATTTCAGAAAAACTTTAAAACAAGATGGCGGCGAGCCCTCTACCGGGATTAGTTCGAAAATCGAGATTTATACTTCCAACGTTTACCCCCCGACGTTTTAAAAAAAATCGCTTCCTGGAATTTTTTCTATTTAAATGTCTACCCCGACTGGACTATTAGATCCTGAGCTATAAGCGTCAGTTGCAGTCGTAAATTATAAAACTGAATAATAATATGATTAAAGTATTTGAGTTTTTCAGGGATTCAGGTGTTTCTTAAGAGACAACTTGATGGAAACACTTTAAATAAGGAAAAAGTTGTTCTGATTACGATGCCTTCAAATTGAGATGAAAAAGGCAAAACTTCGTTAAGTCGGATAGCTTTTGAGAAGACGGTTGATACCCGTCTTAGTTGAATTTTTTTAAGATAAATAATGTAGCTAGACGAATATTGCTTTAATTATTCTGAGCTTGAAAACTAAACCATAAAATAAAATGCAAATGAATAAAAACAAAAACAGTTTTCCAGGCACAGTAAGTAAATATCCTCTTAGATTTGAGAATTATTTCTTAGTGAGCACTGGATTTAGGTAGTTTCTTTTTTTTTTAAAGCAAGTTAAGAATAATAATTTGGCCTGAATCTAAATACAATCACAAACTGAAGCAGAGCGCTCCATGCTGCGGTCATTATGCAAGAGCACGCGGGGAGCCGACTTAGCCCATATGTGCTGACGTCACACTGACCCCGCTCAGGCACGGCGCCACGCTTCGAAACGACGTACGCTCAGAAAATAGCTGAAATGATGTTAGCAAGGACTAAAAATATCAGACGCTTCAGACGTCTACTTAAAATGTCAAAACTTATCCTAGTTAAATAAATATATAATAATAGTGGCCATCGCAATAGCGTATTGTGAAATGAACATTGATGTTTTCGAATCGGGATGTGTTATATCTATCTATTTACATAGAAACTATTATACTATTCTCAGGGTTCCAATAAGTGCTATTAACGTTAGATAGTGCTGTGTAAAATTTATTACCCAAAAAGTATTTATTATTATTTTCAGACCCATTATAGAAAATAATAACATAATATGTTATTGCCAATCATATTGTGATTGGAAATTATTCCAGTCCAGTTAGTCATTCCAGCACTGGTATACAATATTTTGAATATGTCTAGATGTTATTATACATTTTAAATATATATTTACAGAAAAGTATGTAGGTTCAAATATCAAAATCAATATATAATAAAGGTTACTTACAAGCTTTTGCTTAGTTTGGGGCGACATAGTGCTATGTGGAAAGTCCACCAATAATAAAACTGAAATGGCACGGTAGAGATCCTGCGGATTATGTGAGGTTGTCTAGAGAATAAGTCAGAGGTACATCCAATTATTACATTTGGCACACAGGCTCAAAAATTTTGTTATAAGTTGGTATTCTATACGTGACAGGTTGCAAGCCCATCACCGCTTTTGGCTAACTGTTTTCCTCACGATGTTTGCCTTCGCCGTTTGAGAGCTGTTAGCTCTATAATTTTCACAGAGAATAATCCATTGGCTTATGACCAGTCTCCAACCCAAGACCTTAAAATCAGAAGGCGGAGTCACTCCCACTAGTCCACCAACGCTCTCACATGTAAATAATGTATTAAGATTGCTATATATCAATTTTGACTGTACAAAAACATTTTAATCATTTTTTTCGTTGCAGTGGAAACATTTACTGTCTTTGATAGAGATAAGAAATTGTGCTTTGAAGGCTTTTAAAGTCTTCGTGTCGTCGACGCAAGTGCAATTTCTTTGGCACAATACTCAACTGACTCGGGGGATTGCTACAGAAGGAATGCCCGATGAATAAACGTTTTCGTTACAGTACATCATCGTTGAAGACTTCAAAAGTATCCAGAAACGTGTAAATGACAGAGGATAATACTCTTATTAGAACAAATAATTTAGAGAAATTGGCCCATTGTAAAATTCATCGATGAAGTTTTCATATCTAAGCTTATTTTATCTTGAGGTAGTGAAGTCGATGCTAAACCAAAGTTATTGCCAAAGTGAAGCTATATTTTTCACGCCGCGCCGTCCGCAGCTTTCAAGCTGGTACTTACATTCAAACAGCATCTAGTGGCGACGGAACCCCTAAACGATATAACGGCAGTAGTTAAACGAGTGACGACCTAATGCAGACAAGATAGGGTCCATAATGACCCTTTTAAACGAAACCTCGATATCTGAATACATAAAAATTCTACGGACAGAATACGGCTTGGCAATTTATACACTCGAATGTGAACTTTAGGCAAGTGTTGTTAAGATAAGCCTTGGGGAGTTGGGTGACTGATAAAACTCAACTTGGATTTTCTGTTAAGATACTTATTTTTGGAAAGGCGCTATGGTGAACCTAAGATTGCAATTCGGGATCCTTTTTATAGAAGTTCTATTATGTGTTAGTGAGCTTTGGTCAGTTTATTTTTAAAATTTCCAAAGAGTAACTTGTATATAACTTGAGCATATTTTATACTTTGAATGCATGAGATGAAAACATGAACCAGAACAAGGTGTACTGGAATTTAGCTTTTGGCAAAAGCTTATGAATATGAAATTTATTAATAGCTTATAACTACGAGTATATTAATATCAATAAACATACAACAAATATTTGTGTCTGTTTATTATTATGCAAACCTAATGAAACAGCAACAATATTGCGAAACTGAAAACTAAAGGGCATTAATTTGATTTGCAAACGCCCTTATGGTCGAAAACTTGTTTAGTTTACGAAGAATCTTCGGAACCCAAACTAATGTAAATTCAACGCACACCGCTAACTTTTCGGATCCTGTATCAAAAATTTTTGGCATTTCAGACTGGGATATAGTTTTAATAGTTCTATGTCTTCGTATAATTTAATATTTCGTTATAAAACCCCATCCACTGCTTGATTATGAGCACAGCCTAGTAGGGATGCTATGAGTCAGGCCTATGTGGTCTGACCCACAATCTCCAAAAAGATCGTCTTATTTATCGTGTTTGCACGATCTTTAAAATGTCGTCGATCCATCGCTTAGGGTGCGGGTGGGAACTTTTATGAACACAGACCTTGATAAATAAAACCGTAAAATGTTGTAGAATAGTAAGATATAAATATACTGCGTTGCACAAAGGCACGTGACCCCCAGAAGTAGGTAATATAAGTGTTTTTTTTATTTACCGACAACACTATCCACTTATCCTACAACATCACGAAAAGTAAAGTAAGCAAAAAAATGTTGGCATTATTTTATTCAGAAAGCGCTGAGTGGTTTGCTCAACTATAATAAAATTCTAGGAGCCGGTCTCATTGTGCGCCTCTATCGAATTATGAGCGATAACAAGACAGTGCGAGGAGCGTGAATTATTCAAACCTCGATCGATGTCTCAATATCAACATGGACATGACCATAGTAAAAAGCTATTCCACTCCGACAGACAGACGTTTGTGAGCGGGAAAGTCCGTATAATAATATACAAAGTACATACGCTGTTAAAGGTGAAAAAATTTAATATTTTAGTAAAAAGTACACATACTGCATAGTTACAAATTGATAGCAAACTGAACCATTTTTTTGTTGTTGGCATTTTTTGAGTAGGGACGCTTCCGACTGACACTGATTTTGATCATTTGAACTATCTCTAGATCGTTTGCGACGGTAAGCAGATAGTTCATCTGATTTATGATTATGTAACCTTAAAATCTTTATTTTCTTTGTACTTTCAAAAACAAATTTTCGTGGGTTAAACTGTCCCCCAAAGACTTATCAAGCCACAATACGTTATTATTTAACCTAAATAATTATAAAGTGAAAAAGCTTTTCTAAATTGCCTATGGTAAAATGTCGCAGGATATCATGTCGAGTGACAATCACGTAGGCTTGTACCGCTTCTGGAGAAAATCAATTTATACTCTGTGGGGAGTTTTTATTATGTGTGTGCGGTGCCGGAGCTAAGATTTAATTTATGATGGCAAGCATTTTTTTTATCGAAAGTAATTTCTTTGCAGAGTGTAGCCATTAGTTATGTTGCTAAAATCAGCTCTTTTATTCCATAAGTTAAGTGTTTCCTAAGTTTACTCGTGCACACACAAACAAGCTTAGAGATTCATTCCAGTTAGTAAAAACCTGTTGTTTCACAGTTTAGTTATATTATCAAAATCACATTGGGCATTATATTTATTTATTTAATACTTTATTGCACTAAAAACACACACAAGGCGAGCTTACAAAAGGCGAGCTTAATGCTAGACAGCATTTTCTACCAGCCAACCTTAACAGGTAGAAGAACATAGGTTGGCGTGCTTAATTATACTAACATTCACAATAATAATATGGTAACATATTTCCTAAAACTATAAACTAAATATAACATCTAATTATAGGCCTCACTCATAATTTTCTCGAAAGAATTTGAGCTTTTTCTATCCAATAACATAACGCGATCTTTTTAATGTTCCACCGCTAAGGTAGTTAAGTAAGATTGTTTTCATAGCTCAATTGGTGATATTCTTCGGCGCTGTGGACCGGGGTTCGATCCCAACCGATATTAAACATTTGTGTAATGAACATATATCATTATGTTTTTTTCTTTGTGGGTGACATTATAAAAAAGTTGAAGTAGACATAATTTTATCAGCAATAGTCTGGATCCCTATGATAGCTAGCACAGCATTGCTTATTTTGGGCTCGGTACAAATAGCTGTGTGGAATGCTCACTAATATTGAGACTAATACTGACTCTTGAGCATCGCCGCAAAGTTGCCTGTTTATCGGTCTTTTACAGGATACATTTCGGAGAGTGTGAAATGTGCAGTGCGTTCTACCATCGGACCACCAGACGTACGGAGATGAGACATCCATTCATGGTTGACATCCCTACTGCTCGCACAAAGCGCTTTGCGTCTACCTTTATTATGCGTACAGCCAAAGAGTGGAATGCCTTACCAGCGTCGGTTTTTCCGGATGCGTACAATTTGGATATTTTCAAGACACAAGTGAATAGGTTTCTTCTAGGTAAGCGTGCTACACCATAGACCGCATCATCACTTAACATCAGGTGAGATTGCGGTCAAACATTTTACCTATAGATTGTAAAAAAAAAAAAAAAAAATTGGCAAAATAGGTACCTATTAAATAAAACAAGGCGTCGAATCAAGCGTTTTTATTTACTTTTTACGACCTTAATATTTAGAATATTGTTCAATGGCCGAAAAGAACGAAAATTGCACAGATGCTATCAATCGCTTCTTCATAAATTTGCGTGCATTAACACAGAAATTTTAATGAAAATACTTGTAATCATTTACACAGTTGTTTTGCTACAAATGGAACAATGAAAATGTCAGGGTTTACTCATTCCAGGCTGGGAATACGCAGATGGAAATGAAACATAAAAATGTCATGTGAGCGCAAATTAAAACCCCGACGCACTAGTTTTATACGTGAAGCTATTCTATTGTTCAATTAAAAAGAAAATAGAGTGAGAGGATTTAAAATGAACAAAATAAAAATGCACCTGTGATCTTCAGCATGGTTCCCATTGTTGGATAGACGAGATACTTATCCATGAAGTAAATATACAGACATCTTTTGATTCACAGTACAAATGACAAGCTGCAAGTTTTTCGTTGCCGTTAAAATACTAACTGGTTTCCGCGCACAAAGTTTCCTTAATTGTTTGCAAACAATGACATAAAAAATAAGTCAGCAAAACCGCGATTTGTAAACGAGTCAAACGTTTTATCCAACTCACACAAGCATACGGGCTTACATTGGATTAAACTTAGCGAGTGACTCAACAGATGGCTGATAATTACATTGCATTACTTTAGCGCATCGGAGCATTATGACTACTTGGGGTTAATTTAACTGTGTTTTATACGTACCTACTGAATTGAAACTGAAAACTGAAACAGCTTCACGACTTTGATCCCTAGGCACGGTAGATATCCCTTCAGATCTCTGAGTACCAAGTACTACCTCAAAAACTGAATTCCAGGCAGTGAATAATTAAAAAAGTAATGATTGCTTGATGAACTCCGGATAGGGTCTGTAAAAAGATCACGATATTTATTGCGTGAGGTATATCTGTGGTGTGAGAGGGCTTCGTTGTTCTCCTCTCTGATTTGATCTAATATGGCTGGTATACCCAATTTATTAATGAAGGTAGAAGGTACGAGAGCATTTATGACACAATAGGTAACCCAAATGCGCTTTGGGAGTTTGAATTGATAGAGTAAAACCAAAGATTTTTTTAAATCGCAAAAAAAAAGACGAGCGAGTATCAAGGGAATGTTTGTGAGTTCAAAATCCAACTCAGTTTTCGAATTATACAAAATTTGTACTTCTCTATAAACAAGTATGTCAGGATGATTCATTCAAATGAATTTATGTAGAAGCGACTAACAAAAAGTTTTGGATTTTACGCCTAATCTATATAATAATATTTCTTACATAATCTCTATACAATAACACATTGATATATTTTTATCTATTTGAAAATATTTTTGTATTTTGATATTATTTACATTTTTTTTCTTAAAATTATCACATTTTTTGCCTAACAAATATTCTCTACTATAGTCAGTGTAAAGAGCTGCAGGAAGACATTCAACGCCAATTCTCAGGGAAGAGACTAATTAATAAATATTAACGTGTTCATAGGAATAGCAATATGAAAAAAAGAAAGAAAAAGTAAACGCGTTAAATTTAAATTATACAGAATAAATTTACCAAGATTTTATATGGCTTCGAACCTACAGGATTCAAGATACCTGTAGGTTCAAGGACCAACATTTTTATGAAAGGCATATCCCCGTGCATTTTGTAGACATCCCTTCAGATCTTATGGCACTCTGGTTCTTTGAGGATATTTAAAGGGGTAGTCAGAGGCCTAGATTTATGAAACATTATACTAAGAAACATTAAAATTATTAATCAGTCTCAACCCCTTGGCAAATTACGATAAATTTTCATAATATTTTTCTTTACAGCGTAACACTAAAGTTTAATAATCTGCTGAAATATACATTCATTTATTCAAGTAAATACTCAATAATTAAATTCTCAAAATACATTCTCACTTAGATATTAATCTAAAAATTTGAAATACATTCTGAGGAAATTGAGAAATATTTTGTACAAAAGTATTTGGAACGAATCTGCCACAAGAACCATTTTGCAATTTTATAATAACTATCTCTTATAGCAGTAAAGCATTAAAATGTATAAGAGCTGAGGAAAACAGGTATTAACATTGCTCTATTGCTGGAATGGTAGACAACAATTTTTAACATTCTCTATGTCTCAAGTATTCTATCGTCTCAACTACGACGCTCGTATATTATTAAAATAGCATAATAACTTTTCTTCTTAGACAAATTACAACTCGGCTATCTATAAAAAAAATATTAATTTTTATACCCCTGATCGCTAAATGATTCAGGATTTTTATATATCCAATTAAAACTATTAATTATTGACAACATTCAAAGCGTAGGTAAATTACGAAAAGAGCAATTTTTAATAATATTTCAATAATGCTTTTAATCTTGACAATTTACCTTTTTTCGTTAAGCTTCAACACAATGATAGACAAGATAAAAAATAACTATAAAAAATACCTAAAACGTATTTAATGAACAGTTAGTTTCAGTAACCCTGTTGAATGACTGGTTAAAGATATAGGTACGAGTAAGTAAGTAACCTTAATTGACTTTAGAAGCTCGGGAAGGAAAATTTTAAAACGCGGTATAAACGATTTGAAATAGTTAAAGGACATAGATAACCACAAAAATAACTTAGTTGTATCATAAGTATCAGTATGTCAAAGACAAACAGCTCGTAAATTTATTATTAAAGTACTTTAAAATCAAATATTTATATCTCATTACTAAAAATATTCATACAATTTTAGCAAAACAATTTTAGGACAACCATTTACCTTGAAAGTGAGATGTTGATATTACACTAAACAAGAACGACACGACAACGCCTACAATTTTTTTCAAGATATTCGAAAGTCGTATTTTGAAAGCGGGTTTTTTAATTCATGAATGATATTGCAAGCTTCCATATTACAAGCCCGCTGGTCTGCCAGATAATAATATTATAAATTTGTACGTCCGTAGCTGAAGAGGTCGCGTTCGCTTGACTCGTCTCCGAAATCGGCTTCTTCAGACTGAGCTCGTTAACTGCCACTGCAGGAAAAAGGATACAAAATAAAAAGGTTCTTTCAGCGATATTTAAAAAAAAAAATCTAGAAAGTAGTCCTGGTACTTGAAAAGGTAGATCGATTATTAAAATTAAGTAAAATAGAAACTTTAAACAACGCTGTGTGTATTGTCCACCAATATTAATTTTTTTAACCGCGGTTTCTGAACGTAACTATTTTACAGTAAAATTTTGTTCGATCATGTGGGAACCAAAACAGCCAAGCATTAAGTATAAACAATGCCGTGTGGAATATCAACCAAACCGCCTCGACAGCCTTCATAGCTCAGTTGGTAGTAGCTCTGCCTTCTGCGTCGTAGGTCGTGGGTTCGATTCCCACCGTGATAAAACATTTATGTGATGAACATATAATGTTGGTTCTCTGTCTGGGTGTTATATAATAATATATAATAAGTACATAAGTATTTTAAAAAAATATATATCAGTAGTATATCAGCTATCTGGTTCCCCTACCACAAGCTTTGGCTTAGTTTGGGGCTAGACAGTGCTGTGTGAAATGTCCACCAATAAAGGTTATTTACTTATTATTAAAAAAAATTGTTTACATGGAATATGTCCATGGTTAGCCGATGGGTCTGCCATTTCTCTTAAGACTACTGTAAAATAATTTACGATGTGTTCTCTACTAAAACTAAGTATTTATGTTTACCAGTAACGGTTTGCTTCTTGACGTCAGCGTACTTCTCTCCAGGGCCGAGTTCGTCCGGAATGGTGGCCGTGCAGGTGAGTTGTAAGCGACCGTGCGCTGGCGCCCGCAGCTCGGCTATGGACACCCACAGGGGAATGGGAGGCGGCGGCTGCGGTCTCGGCCGTTCTTGTATCTGTATGACACATACAAAGATATGATCTTATCCGTATAAATAAACAAGAAGTCAGTTATAAAATAAATAAATAATGCTGGAAAATCCACACAGCACCATCTAGGCACAAAGTAAGCTACTCAAAGCTAGTTCTGTTGTGGGTAACTGATATATTTAATACATTGTATACTTGTGTACATAGATAAATATTTTTTTATTACACATAGACCCAGACCAACGGAACAAATTTCTGCAGATCGTACACAAATTTGTTCCGATGCGGGAATCGAACCCGCAACCTCTTGCGTCGCAGGCGGACTCTCGCTCGCTGCGCCACAGAGGTCAACAATAGTTTACCTTTTTATGTATTTGCTTAGGTTTGTAGGATTTAGGTTAATTTTATATTTTTGGCTCTCTTTATACTACCTGTCGTCATTTATTTTATATGCTGCTAAATAAAAAATAATTCATTTTTTTTTAACTCGCACTGTAAGTGGTTGAAAAGATGTCAAAGTTAGTAGGGTAATAGTTTAACGTAAACAAAATCACGTGAATTAGCACTAGTTAAAGTAATGAAATGTCGTGAATATTAAGAGCTTAAGCGCATTAGGCAGCCCAATCAGTGGCAAGCGGTCAGCGGTATACGAAATATTCAATTTTCCATTTCAGCGGTCCAATGACTTTTATGCAGTCGTGATACAGTCTTTATTTCCATCCATTAAATGATGGCAGTTATGGTCGTCCTGCAAAAATTTAATATCATAATATGACCTGTAGCGACTGGTCAGGCCACCCACTAACCACTTAATTTACCATTGGCTTTTTTTCGCTTAATGTTTAAATATACTATAAAATGTTCCTGAGTTTTTTATGAATGATGAAAACGCGCTAATAGGTTAAGTAAACGTAGGTGAAAATACCTGCTTAACCAATTAGCTAGCTATTTATGTTAGAAATTAATCTTTTTTTACGACTTGCTGGCGGTACAGCAGACGGTCCACCTGATGTTGAGTAGTAACCATCACCGCTAAGCAATTACATGCGAGGATTGATGATGAAACGATACTAATGCACATTGCAGCTTTGCGTCTATTAACTTTTGGTATACGGATGATAAACGAATGCAGTCTAATTAAAGGCAGGCTTAACATACTTATCTCTCGAGTTGATGGACGCGGTTAGTGCATCGTAAGGCATGTTGCTATAGTGCGTAACTTACTAGGCAATGCTTTGTTATAGGTGATGGTTACCACTTAACATCAGGTGGGCCGTCAGCTTGTTCCATCAGCTAGTTGTATATAAAATACGGTTGCAAACCTTTGCCATTTCCTCGCTCTGCGCATCCTTCAAAGAGCACTTGTGATGTTTGGTGGTATTGATGACCGGCAGAACTGTGGTCTCGCTGACCAACGCCCAGTACTTAGCCGTGTAGTTGAACTCCGGGGCTATGTAGCGGTGTTGGTGCTTTCGGTGACGGAAACCACCGCCTTTGGTGCGGGTAGAGCTGGACACTCGGTAAGAGAAGTAGCGGATGGAATCATCTGTGACCTGCAGACCAACATTTGTCTACTTTTGGGTTGAATAACATAGGCTTACCTATTTTGACAGATAAATTAAAGGTTAAAGAAACATTTAAAATATAATTAATATGCCTCGTTTAAATAATCTTCTCTGTCTACTATCGTAGTGTTTACTATCATAATCATCATCAAACAATTGCAGTCCACTGCTGGACATAGGTATCTCCCATGGCGCGCCACTGAGGCCATTGGTTCTCCCCATTCAGTTTTTTCCAGCCACCCTGCGCAAGTAATCGCTCCGTCTAGTCGTACGTAAGCCGACGTCTTCTACGTAGTGTTACCTTTTCATTATCGATGTACCAAGTCAGGCGAGGCGCGGGCGCGGCCGGAGCACTGGTGCAGTTGGCCCGCAACAAACCTCCCACCACGGCGTCAGGACGTCCAAATGTGATGACCGGAGGATGCTTCTGAGCATCTATATAAAAGAATTATCATAGCATTATCACACAGTCATAAACTTACTTTTAAAGTTACTACATCCCAATGTTCTTTAGAATAGCTAACGGGGCGGACACCCGAAAAAGTACTTCTCGTTCGCAGTTTTCAAGATTTTGAAACACACATTTATGTTTCCTACCACAGAGTTTGCGTACGAAAACTAGGAAAACTAACTTATGAGGAATTGAAGAGGGCTCCTGTTTTTCCTGGAAATTTATTGGAGAACTAGCTGAACCCGCGGCTTTGCTCGCGCCAAGGAATTCAAAGTTTCATACAAACTTTCATCCCCTATTTTATCCCCTTGGGGGTAGAATTGCTCAAAAACCTTTCTTAGCGAATGCCTACGTCATAACATCTACCTGCATGCCAAATTTCAGCCCGATCCGTCCAGTGGTTTGGGCTGTGCGTTGATAGATCACTATGTCAGTCAGTCAGTCAGTCACCTTTGAGTTATATATTATTATTATCAGCCTGCGTCGTCCCACTGCAGGGCAAAGGCCTCCCTACCCCCCTTCCACTTTTCTCTGTCCTGTACTATGGACGACCAATCTTTCATAAATGAATCTAGGTCGTCTCGCCATCTCACTCTTGGTCTGCCGCGAGGTCGTTTGCCGTTGTTAGGGGCCCACTCCGTCGATGCTCTAGCCCAAAGATCGTTAGGCATGCGGCAGACGTGCCCAGCCCAGTTCCACTTTAAACTAGCCGCTTTCCGAGTGACATCGGCAATTTGAGTCTTGGAGCGCAGTATGGTGTTGAGTTATATATATTTAGATAAATTTCCAGCAAGAGCGTTTTCCTGTGATCCTCAGAATGCCGCTGGCTAGCCATCTTCCAGCACTATTTCTTGAAAATATTTTCTAATAGGAAAAAATATATCGGATTCCAACCAACAATTTTCGAACAAACTATTATCAGTCTCCACAATAACAATTATGCAGTTTTACTAGTTGTAATTTCTTTATACGTAAGTTTTACGTACCAATCTGTTGTAAAAACAAGTGCAGCTAACTACCAACATAGAATTTCTATGTAGAAAATTTCTATGTTGGCGGTTAGTTCTACCTGCATAAAATATTTTCTATACAAAAGCGTGTGTAATTCAGTAAATTGGCCGACGCAAAACTATTTCGAATGCACGCTGTCACCTGTGAGCGCTCACTCACTTGCTTTCAACTATTTTCACTTCGACACCTGGAATAGTTCAGGCTTAAACTATTTACATTGTTGGTACTGTTGTTAGTTGAACTGTATTACTAGGTATTATTAGGTATTTACCTATAATTTACGTAAGCTACATAGGTAGGGTAAATACGTTCTTTAAAGGATTAATGTGTTATTTTTAATTAGTTAATACGCTTTTTATTTAGGTGTTGAACACTGATATTTCAAGTGCTCGTAATCTTTGTTTAATTGAGCATTAGTCTTTAATTCTGTTCGTTTTTCACATACAAATGTCGTAATTTAAATAAAAATTAAATTTACCGATTTCACATATTAACGTAGTATTATAGCACCCATGTGGACAAAAAACACTATATTCTTTATATACATCAAGTTTTTCGATTTAAACACAAACTATTGAATGTGCGGCGCGTCTTGGGAGATTAACCAATTTATATTCATGACAACCACTGCCATACTGTCTATTAGAATCGGGATCTAGTTTTTATGCGCATTTATTAACATGAGCCTATATTTTCGATAGTAACGATAGGTTTTGAAAACGTTTTCCTTTACCTTTATCCATTTCACAGAGATATTATACTCTCGGGTATTTTGTCGTATTGTAAAAGACGAATTAAGTGCGCTATTATTGTCTTTCTAACCTCAAATCTATGTTCAAAAGACATCGTTTCGATGGCGTAGGCCATTCTCGGAAATTATAATGAACAAGTAAATTAATTATATAATAGTTCAGTATAAAACAGGGGTTACAATCTATCGTGTATCCTATCTTTGGCAGACCTCATCTCAAAATCATCTAATTTGACAATTAGATCGAATCCGTTTTTTGCAATTGACGAGAAACTGGTTTCTTTTTCTAAGATAAGTTTAAGCGGATAAAGTCGTGAACAAATGGTAGTCTCCAAAATTACTTATTCATTTTAAACTGAATTGCGTATTCAGTGAGCAGAATGTACAAATGTGCTCGCAGCTGCTCTTCAAAACATTGTCTTTAATTTTGTGCGAATAACATAATTATATTTTATAATGGCTCAAAGGACTGGCAAAACAATCAAATTTATATTTCTAAACAAAGATTAGCACTTTCTGGCCAAACAAAAAGGTGTTTACGTGAATAATAGTAGTTAAAATAACATTAACCTAGAAAAGTTCGTGTTTTACCCATAAGACTCTGGTTAAAAAGTATTTAGGCCGTCTGAAACCCACGACTATGAATTATTAAAATTAATATTATAGGCTTCTTTCACTCATTTTGATTTTTGATTGCATTGAGCCTGAAAGTCGTTCCGCGATAAATCACAACAGATACTTAATTATTAAAAAAAAAATAAGATAAGGAAATGGGGAACAGAAAAATGTTTATTCTCACAAAGGTTCTAAAAAATGAGGGGATGTTAAAACTAGTAAGTGCTTTGTCTTATAAGTCTAGAACTATCGTTTTGAAGAACAAACTAATTCTCGTATAGTTAAAGTTTGTGTTATTAACTGAAAGAACTTAAAGAGGAGATCAGCCATTTGCCTCCAGTGAGTCAGTTAGTATCTATTCCTCACTAGTCTTCAATTTAGTAACAAGTAGATAATAGTGCATTTTGTTCTTATTCTTTTTTTACCTACAAGGGTCTAGCGGAAAAAAGTCACGGTAAGTCGCGGTAAAAGTCTACACAGACGTGTATGATGCCCTATACTTTGTACTCCTTAGAGGCATTGTCACACGACGTGGCAACGCTACCAGCCTTCTGTTGGCGACGGCGATCGATGATGATGTCATCTATGTATAATTTGAAAATAATTCTATTTCAGTCATCGTTATTGATAAGTGTGTGGGTTTTTTACTAAAATATTAATACATTTATTAAGAAATTATAAACACACAATCGGGATTCCTTGTGTGTGGCGACGTCTATTCCCATCGGTAGGTAACGAACGAGTACCAAAACCGCTAGTCTTAGCCTGGGATACAAATATTCGCAGGATAATATAATTGTTTATCATTTAGGGCATAAACTTTATATTTTCAATGTTTTTTATAGGCCACTTTCACAAAAAAAAACATTTATACATTTCCAGTTTTCCCACCATAGAGTTTAACCTAAATCTGTAGCGTCCTTGATCAGATAGTACGGTCGCCATGCCACATAAAACTCTCATGTCCTGGTCATTTTGTTACCCTCTAAGAACTATTTGAACATCATGAAACAATGAATAAACGATTATGAATACTTACAGATGACAGTGAGCTGATGCGGAGAGGAAGCAGCCGTGAAGATGGGCGTCTCCAGAGATACCTCGCACCAATACAGGCCGGTAGCACTCGGCTCCAAGTTATCGATTGTGACTGAGTTTTCAGTTGCCAAAGACATCTGAAAGATAAATGATTCTTATGGAAAATATTCGCGTCTTTTTTATACAACTTGCTGATGATTTAACATCACTGGCAACACCTACCGTACCTCTCGCTCGCACGATTTGACATTTTGAAAGATAGAAAATCAGTTATCCTAATTTTGAAAAATCGCAAACAACTATTTTGTGTGCACATTGCACACAGTTTGGTAAAAAAATAATTTTGATAGATGCAAGTTTTCCTACCTCAAAGTTTGCTTTTCTAGTTTTTGTACATAAGCAAACTTTTGAGTAGGAAAACTTGCATTGATTAAAATGAATATACCAATCTGTGTGCAATTTGATTGCACAAAAAATGGTTGTAAAATCACATATCTCAATTTTGAAAAATCGCATTTCAAAATTGAGATATGTGATTTTATATCTTTCAAAATGTCGAATCGTGCGAGCGAGAGGAATATTAGGTGTTGCCAACGCCTTAACAAAGCATTGCCCCGCAAGTCACGCACGATATAAACGTTTAATTTCACCTGACCTCCAGACTGTCTTTGTTACTTAGACCTTTGTTTTTCAAATCTCAAGTTGGTGTTTTACAATGTTTATTGAATGTGATAGACGGACTGCAATATCATGTATGGCACATTCAATATGGACGGGTTGTTTAATGCTATGTTCACATGCACGCCGTCCAGCCCGGCGGGCTGCCTGGCGGGCTGCGCGGCATGCAGCCCGTCCCAGGCCGGCGAAAATTCAAGCTGTTCACACGCACGCCGTCTTGTCAGTCAGTGCCAGCATGGCGGGCAGCGAGGATCTCGGTGTTGTTGCTGCCATATCCTTTGGCTTAACTTATTTTTATTGGAAAAAGAAACAAAATGATGAACGACGGAGAAAAAGACTGCAAAGAAGAAGGTGGTGGATGATAAAAGTTCACAGAAATCGTACCAAGTAAGTACCTATGTTTTCTCCGATCGTGATTCAGTGGTATAAAATGCTTACGACGTTTTTAGCAACGTTGAAGATCCACTCGTCACGAAAGCGCGAGAGAGACTGACTGCCCGCGCGCGTGAAAACAGTCACCGGGCACCCACATTCATCCTTTGAACTTTGCAAAAAAACCGACACTCGCCTGGTTCGCGGCATTCACGTTCACAGGCGCGTTTACGGGCTCGGGCGTACCGTTTACACGCTCGGGAATATGAATGCACGTTGAATGTCGAGTTGAACGCGCGCGTGTGAACGTAGCATAAGGTTACGCAAAATTACAGACAGAAGAGTGCAAGTTACCATTTTTCTCATTTGTTCATTCAGATTACCATGTATTTACAAATTAGGTAGAGAGAAAACAAAGAATGATGTTTATTTTATATTACCATATATAAATGTATGTAAATAATGTCCATCCCGTTAAAAGAAATTAAATACCTAAAGGATGAAAATGATTTTGTAAATTGGTTGTTGGCAGTCAATACGAATACAGATGGCCCTATAACCAAAAACAATTTAACAGCAAAAAGATAAATAAACAACCTTTTTACAAACGCCGCATTGATGAACCACAACAAAGAGCCTATTTGATATGCATTAATTCATCTGCCTACCTCTTTGAAAAGCTTATTTATCTGAAGTTCGGTGATATGACAATAACGTACAAAAACTTCATCCAAACTACCCGCTTCCGCCTAACTAGTTCCTATTGTAATGGAAATATCCCATTATGCTCGAACTTTCCTCCTTTAAAAGCAAAATCGTTTTGCGTTCAAATACTTTTTGCTACTGAATGTTTGTTCCAAACGTGGCCGAGATCTTGAGGCCCTTATTTCTCGAGTGTGGAACACAAATTGGCTGGTTGAGAATTTCGAAGTGGAAGGAAAATTTCTGAATATCGTATGGAGAATCTCATCTAATCCATTCATTCAAAACTTGTTTGTAAGCCTTAAATAACTAGGGTGCACGTAAAAAAAAACAGGTTAATATTGTATCTCATTTAAATTACTATTTTGTAAAGCTTTGGATGAAAATGTTCACTAATGCCGGTTTTCACTGGAGCCTATAGAGACAGGCATCACTATAGCAACTAAAGACCTTTACCATTTTCACAGCTTAGTCAGCCTACCCTTATGACAGAAAGAAAGGTCAATGCGTGCAGAACTGAATTTATGCTGTTGGCTTCCTCGGGATGTTTTTAGTCACCGTTTAAGTTTGATTACGAATATACGTTTTGTTAATAGAAAAATCTGTAGCAGGCGTTAAACCGATATCGTTATATCACTATTTACATCACTACGGCACTTTAACTAGCGGAATTCCTGCAATTCAGTGTCTGTGTGTGGTGCTTTTATCTCGCGTCGTAAGTGGTTTGTATATTATACACTACTTACGTGCAGAGAATTAAACACACTTTAAATTTTTATTAGTAACTACGAAAGCAAATTGGTTTGGGAAACTCGTACCCGCAATCTTATTGTTGTCCGATTATTATCTTTTGGATAAGGAATAATATAATAGGGATGTCTTCCTGATAAAACTTGGATTACGGTTAAAACCGTGATTGCTTTCTCGGTAGCACGACAAGCAGGTAATGAAGTAGAAGCAGTAAATGGTCAAACATACAATATTCAACAAAATTTACTAGGTTTTAGGTGAAGACAAGAGCTAATGTAAACTTTTGGGACATTATAAAATCTTTGTGATTTCCTTAAACACTATAAATCTAATAAAACACGTTTCAAAACATCGCAATCAACCGTATCGTATTCAACAAAATCCGCATTCGATTTCGCACAGATGGCGGTTTATTCAAACTTACTAGGTTAAAAGCGCGCACTAAGGTAGCATACGATCTTATTACTGAGCTCATGTACGCCGATGACCTGTGTTTCGTTGCGGAATCCCAAGAGGGACTTCAAGACCTGATAACCAACTTCAACGCTGCCTGCTGTAGATTTGGCCTCAAAATAAGTATAAAAAAGACTGAGGTGATGGCCATGGATGCCATAGACCAAGCTCCTCTAAATCTACAGCTTGCCGGAACAGCTTTGAAGCAGGTCGATAAATTCAGATACCTGGGAAGTTGCATAACATCCAAAGGCGACCTTGATTCGGAAATCAACAGCAGACTTGGCTGTGCTATGGCTGCTTTTGGCAAACTCCGAGCCAGGGTATTTCGGTCCCACAACATTAAATTGAGTACCAAAATCCAGGTATACATGGCGATTGTTCTGCCTAATATCCTGTACTCCTCAGAGACATGGTGCCTGTACCGCAGACACATACGCACGCTAGACAGATTCCATCTGAAATGCCTCCGCGACATTATGAACATCAAATGGTCGGATCGGGTTCGCAACACCGATGTACTGCGACGAGCTAATGTGAGCGGAATAGAGGCATATCTGATGCGGCGTCAGCTGCGTTGGTGCGGGCATCTGTCTCGGATGTCTGAAGAGAGGAAAGCGAAGCGCATTTTCTTTTCTGAACTAGAACACGGTAAGCGGAAACGCGGTGGCCAGTTTCTTCGATATAAAGATGTTCAAAAAAGACACATGAAAAGATGTGGCATTGAACCTTCCTCTTGGGAGTCCCTCGCTGAAAAGCGACCTGAATGGAGACGTCTCGTTCAGGACAAAGTCAATACGTTTGAGGATGAAAGGCGGCGCGAACTTGATAACAAACGTGATCAACTTAAGACCCGACCGCCTACAAACATCCAATACAATTATGTCCACGGCAGCCTAACTTGCACTATCTGCGCCAGAACATTTCGCGCCAAAATCGGGTACGTGAGCCATATGAGGGCAAAACACCCGAGCCCCTAATAATAATAACTATTATAAAAGTCCAAAAAGCTAAGTCTCTGTAGCCGAAAACGGCTAGGTAGATTATATACTATTCAACAAAATTTACTAGGTTTTAGGTGAAGACAAGAGCTAATGTAAACTTTTGGGACATTATAAAATCTTTGTGATTTCCTTAAACACTATAAATCTAATAAAACACGTTTCAAAACATCGCAATCAACCATTTTGTGTGCAATCACATTGGGTTTAGTGATTCTTTCAACATGCGAATTAGCGAGAAGTTCATTCGCTCTTGTATTCGCCTTAAACCAGCAAAAGTGTAGTAGGTGAAAAGTTTCATTCGTTTTCTCAAATATTTAAGATTCTTTCTTTCACTGAAACTTTACCTGTACAGTAACATATAGTGATAAAAACTAGGCCTTTGCTGACATTGAGCTTTCCGCGAAAAGGGTAACCAGTCTCTGCGTAGGAAACTAGTATTCAAAAATAGTAATCTTTCTGGAACTAGAAATTTACTACTGTATACTGGTTTTAGAGCTGTATAGCAAAATCTATTATCTAATCCTTGACTTACATTGAGCCTCCCACCAGCGAAGGTGTAGTTGGTAAATGGTGGAACGCGCTCTCTCACATACTGCAGGATCTTGGTCTCGCTGCGCAGAAACTCGACCTTGTACAGCAGTTGCGGTGGCACCTGATGGAGGCATTGCAACGTCACGGAGCCTCCGCGCGCCACCCAGCTCGGTGCTGTTATCCGGACGTCCACGTCCGTCGCCTGTGCGTCTCCTGTCACAAAACAAAACAAAGTTTAACTCAAATGCTTATTATAAAATACTGTTGCATCCCGCGGTTTCATCCACGCATATTTAAGTCCCACGGGATAAAAAGTAGCCTATGTGCTATTCCAGACTAAAATCTATCTATCTACCAAGTTTCATCCAGATCCGTTCAGCCGTTCAGGTGTGAAAGAGTAACAAACACCCATCCATCCATCCATACTTACAAACTTGCGTTTATAATAGTAGTAGGATGTAGGTTCACTACCCCTCAAGCCAAGATTCTTGCGTATTTCTGCTATCAAGCAGCGTTGCTACGTTTTAGTATGAAGGGTGTGGGTACCGGTGAATTACAGGCACATGAAGCTTAACACTGTACTGTACAATGCACTGGTAAAAATAATGCTACAGGTAGGCCATTGCTTGTTTATCAGTAAGTTTATCAAATGAAAAACTTAGTAAGGTCAGAGACATGACCGAATAAACAATGTGCACGGCTTTGATCCCCAAGACGATTAGCTATCCCATCCGACCTCTCAGTATAGTAAGTCTAACACAAAATTATTTAAAGATGCCTAAAGGTAAAAAGTAGGTAGTTAGAGTCCAAGTCTTACATTTGACATATACCCACATTTTTGGAGCCACTCAGCTGGATTCGAACCCACGACCTAACAATCAGAAGGCGAGGAAACACGTAGATATCATGACATAATACATAAACTTTGACTGCGCTGACTTTAAGTGCAAAACTTTTTTCAAATTTATTACGATGTTTTGAATTCAACTGATTGTCGCTATGAACACGGTACACCTCAGTGAAGTCAATTTTCCACACAGGCAGGCGTAAAAAACGCAAACAAAATGGTTCTTTTTGCAGAAAAGTCACATGACAATCTCAACAAAGCCGTTCTTGTCACAAACACAGTCTACAGATCAGTCATTTCCTGCCGATTGATCATTCTAAGAAAGGATTATTCTCACGATGTTTTTATGGAACCAAGAAAGCGGTAACTTTCCCCAACCCTTATTAAAAACGCCATAATATAAATTGTTTCCTTGTTTGGACGAAACAATTTCTTGTTACTTTAGTCGCTTACGTTTTCGCCAAGCCCGGTTTCCTGTATTTAAGCGGCCCCCGTATTTAATTTAGATTTAAGTGAGAGTTCAATTGGAACTGAAAATGCATTAACTATCTTCAATGATTCTTTTTAGAATTACGCGCTAGCATGGTTAAAAATCTTGAGCATGATGCAAGGTGTGAAGTATTTTTCACCAATAACTTCTTAGAAATGAATGAAAGAAAGTTAATTATACTTGGACGCAAAAACTAGAAACCTTTCTACTCTTTACACTTCGCTGGAACTACCAATAAAAATCTATTGTTCATCAACATCTATTATTTTAAACTCGTGGTAGTTATGAGAAGACATGAGTTCATATTATTATTGTTAAAAAAGTTAAAAATAAATCAATTAATTTTGCTGAAATTTATGTCAAAAACTACATTCCTGTACACAAATTACAAATCACCTCAAATTGCAAATGTAACCGTAGTTTTTGTCTAATCCAATGACGAAATCTCACTGGCAAAATGGCCTCTTTGTATACGTCTTTAGTGGTGGTAAAACAAGATTTTCTTTAATTAATATTCATAATGGACGACACAAGAAGGCTGGCACTTTACGAGGCGGTAACTCAGCTGGAGTCTGGCTAAATGAATCATGAGCTCTAATTAAAACCTGCCAGACTTTTGAATAATAACCAACCAACTCAAAATACGAGGTTATACACTGTCATGAGAATGTCGGTACGTGTTAGTTTTCTGAGGAAGAAAATTTTCGTCTTTAATAAAAAAAAGTCTGTTGCTTGGGCCAATAGTAAAACTCTGCAAGCCTCTAGACTTCTGCCGAAACAGAGTCAATTCCGCAAAAGCGTATTGTTAAAAATAGCGCAAGCTTTTAAAAACCACGATACATTTTTTTTTATACTACCAGCTGATGGAACAAGCCGGTGGCCCACCTAATGTTAAGTGTCACCATCACATATAACAAAGCATTGCCTCGTAAGTCATGCACGATAGAAACGTGCCCTACGATGCACTGCCCTACGTCCATCTACTTGAGGCATACTGATGTTAAGCCTCATGTGTCTGTAATCACACCGGCGACCACACTCTTCAAACCGTAACACAGCAGCATTGCTGCTTGGCGGCAGAAAAAGGCGTGGGGTAGTAGTAGTTCCCCGGCCGAGCCCTTCGCAAAGAGCTCTACTATTAAACATTTCTTCGTAACATAGCTAATGATAATTTGTTGAAAAGAATATACTTTGCGCTGGGACAGTCTATAACTAATTTTAGCATTTTGGTATGGGGAGGTGCAGCTAAGACATCACTGATAAAAGCAGAAAGAGCTCAACGTGCGCTATTAAAAGTGATGTACCGGAAAAAACACCGATATTCAACTGAGCTTACTATACAGGGATACGAACCTCCTCAGTATCCGACAATTATACATCCTTAGACTAGCCCTATTGTTCCACAAAACGAGTCACAAAACGATTGATGCAACCAGGAGAAAATTTGTCTGGCGATGTAAAATGACATACTCACGTTTAGGACAAAGGTTTCATAACTTTAGAGCACCCTACATTTATACGAAATTAAATAATCAGTTAAACATTTGGGACAAAAATATATACAATTGTAAAAAAACAGTTACAGATTTTCTTTTGATGCAGAATTATAACAACACAGAGATTTTCTTGAATATTGCAATATAAACCTCATTGACGGACATTCAATAACATTTGCACTAACTCATTCTAACTACCACATTACGAGTACCTACAAAAACTTCAGATCACATTTCTCACCTTCAATCAATCTCACTTACCTTCACTTCTGCTTGCACTTACCTTCACTTCTACTTGCACTCACTTATACATTTACTTACCACACTAGCATACACACACCTTACAGTAACACTGCTTTCATTACAAATCAATACTGCTGCAAATCAAACTATTTTTGTTCACTTTTCCGGAACACTAGAGAGAAGCTTGGTTACCCATATCACAGGGAATCCTAGTTTGGGGACCAAGTAGAACTTTGTCTTGTTTTTGAACTAATCATGCATGTATAGAAATTAAGTTTTTTTGTTTTGTTTTAGAATTTATGATTTTTGTTAATCTGTAGTTTCACACCTAAGTAGGTATATTTTTGTTTTTGTTATTTTATTGTTACTTAAGTCTCATTTTATATTCCTGCATAATACCTACTTTTACTCTGTATGTTCCTACCTATTTGCTTTTGTTATTTTATTATTGATTGTTACTTAAGTATCATTTTCTATACCTGCATAATATTTTTACTCTGTATGTTCCTACCTACTTGCTTTTGCTGAAATAAATATATTTTATTATTATTTATTATTATTATTATACATATCACTGTCACGTTTCAAAAGTATTAAGTTTCAAGTATAGCCATAGTGTGTACGACTTTAGTTTTATTTATTTATCATTTTCAACCATGTTGTGTACTAGTGTAAAGTTCCTGTATTTGCCCGGGACCAATTGCAGTGACGCGAGCTCACGATACACTGCTTGGCAGCCGAAATACGGACAAGTTTTTTCAGGCAAAGAGCTCTACTATTAAAAACCGAGACTCCAGACAATAAAGTCTCCATTGTTTCTACCTCCTAAGGGACCCAGCAGGTTTGTAAAGGTTAAAACTTAAAAAAGGTGTTGGACTAATGAGCGCCATGATTTCTCGCTCATAATCGTGCTACAAGTCATTTGTCCACTTTCCACAATGAAACCTCTTTGTGAGCTTTGAAATATTCGTTTGTTCCGTGCCAAGCTTAACGGACATAAAAACGGTTAAATACTGTTCTGAGTAGGCGTATTTTTTTATGACGAAAGTCGTTTCTTAAAATCAAGCTCGCATGAGTGCTTTTTTATTGTTGATTTGCAATCAAGTTATGCTCGAAATATGTTTCAATGTAAAAAGAGCGGTAATTTATAAATACATAATATTTAGATTTAATCATATTTCTTTTATAAAGTAGGGTTTGTAGTTACGTGCCAAGCATAACGGACATAAAAACGGTTTAATATTGTCTAAGTAGGCGTATTTTTTTATGACGAAAGTCGTTTCTTAAAATCAAGCTCGCATGAGTTAGCTTTTTTATTGTTGATTTGCAATCAAGTTAGGCTCGAAATATGTTTCAATGTAAAAAGAGCGGGAATTTATAAATACATACAACGGGCGCACTATAATATCGCACTAGCGAAATAATGCTCGTATTGTATTCACGTTTCGAATACTCAACACACGTCAAAATTCCGAAATTCGTTACTACAATGCCTATATTGGGTTGTTTTCGAGTTCAATAATAATGATAAAATAGAAATCATGATTATAGTAGGTATACCAATTCATGTCTAGTCAGTCATGTTTAGTAGGTACATACAGAATATATCTCTTTGGTAGTTATACGAAACGCTGCTATTCATTCAGGCACTAAACGTTATAGTATCATAAAAATAAACATTTTAAAGTTTAAAAGACACTTCTCGCTTTCATGGCCCGGGCTACGTTCAAAGTGGATAAATCTACAGTGCACAGTGTCGGGTATCGCAGCAAAACGCTAACGACATCCGTCCTAGAACGTCCAGTGACGTTACACTTTAGTGCCGGATGGTCTTGGAAAGAAAACTGTATTATGGACAGTGAACACAATCTCTGTCAAAGCTGTTGTAGTTTAATAAAATTTCTCGCCTATTACGCTAAGTTTAATAAGCTTCTGCCGCGAGAACCTAAACACACGTTTAAGGGTTTTTAATCTAAAATTTTATTGATCTTACTATTTAAATTGTTAAAGTACGTTAGTACGAGTACTTTTACGCAAATTAGGAAGATTCGTTTTTCAAAGTAAAAATACATCGGGCTTAATCTTTGTATTCCATTGACTTAACGAATAAGCAAAGAAAATGAATAACCTATATGAAACTCAAAAAGACCAGATAAGCAGATTTGGCATTGTAGTATTATGTTAAGTTACACACAGAGCTCAAAGCAAACATAGCTAGACAAGCAAGCAAGCAGAACTTCTGCCCACAGGCAGCAGCTTATTTCAATATTGAGAATCCGCTTGTTACATATTCCTCTCAGACGCGTCTCGTTCATTATCATCTGTTTCCATTCACTTTCATCAGTTACTAAATGTAGATGTTTACAAATGAGCTAGCTAAGTCCATGAATTAACAAAGCAGTGTTCTGTTGTCAGTGGGCAGAACAATATCCGACTACGTGCGTCCGGCAGTAACGGATCGGACAATGAATGCACCTCGATACCGGATGACAGAAGAGTTTCAGAGAAATTGCTTGCGGTAAACGAAAATCAATCTTTGGGAACTAGGTCAAAGATAGCATGTAAGTTTATGCATGAATTTATAAGAAAACTTGCATAGGACAAAATGTTGAAGGTCATAATTCAGTGATGCATGGCATTATCCATCACTTATGTGTTTATTATTATCATGCTTGGTTGAAAGGAACTGCTTGTACAGTACAAGTCGGTATTTTTTATACCCCAGAGGTGAAAAAGGGTTCATTTAAAAATGAAATATTATTCAGGAATAAACATAATAATAATTATTACATAAAGTAACTTTAAAGATTATTATAAACTACATGAGTTTTTTATATTTAAAAATAGAATACATATTCTTAATCAAATTATAACAAAACAGACCAATTACCCAGTAATGGACATTATTTACACAGCGTTGAAACTTTTTTCTACACGGATAGTATGAAAAGATTTTCCGCAACATTTTTACCCGTGAAAACTTTAATTCTAATGAGGTTGCATCTGTTCAGAAACTAAAGTAATTTTGAACACGGAGAGTAACTTGACACATTAAAAACTGTAACTTTCTTCCTAAACTGGTATATTCACTGCCGTCCTTAATCTACGTAATTGCAACTAACAAGTAATGAAATTGCTGTGGCTTTGGCAAACGCGGACTAGCTATATTGGAAAATGTAAATAATACTTTTAGGTTTAGTTCGGTATCTTCTATGAGGTAATACAGAAGTGTACACAAACAACGAGGGCGTATTGTGAACGTGGTTTTAATATGACCACAAAATGAACGAGCGAGAAAGTGAAGAAAAAAAAGCATTTGATTGACCAACACAGACATGGTACTGAAAACAGGAAGACAGGTAAGTGATGTTCTCCTAAAGAGCACTACAACCATTATTTGTGTTATTGGAATCGATTTTGAACTAAATTTTGTTCCAGATATTATCTATTTAACTTATCAGTACTTCTTTAGTTGCTATTTTATGTATATAATAGGCATGTTTGTAAAATTTGTATTATTTTTTGTTTTTAATTGAAGTGATGGTATTTCATAGTAAAAGATCTGAGGCCTCTAAGGGTATAGTAACCGTACTTGTGGAACGAAGTCGTAAAACGGTTTTTTATTAAAAAAAATGGTATAGATAGGTACGAATAAGATTGAAAATGATTGTTATTTTATTAAATAAAAACATCTACTAAATTCACTAGCTATTCAAAACTTAGTAGCTACTTCTACTTTTCACTCCCAGAGGTTGCAACAACCAGCTCGCTGATCTAATTACGTCGGCCATCTCCGGAGGATGCTAATTAGAACGTTTACAGCATCCAAAACTAGGACGCTGGGGATGACCTTAGAGACACAAAAAAAAATGCAGCCGGTAAATTTGATTACTACCCTCAGCTGTGACTAGTATATGAGGAGAAGGAAATTAAAGTTAATCGCGAAGAATTAAGTTGTGAAAATGGAATCAGGTTGGCTAAAGGCACGTTGAACTCATCTTAGTCTTTAAAGCTGCTATACTCTGCCAATCTTGAAAGTAGTTTGTACCAAGCTTGGCCCTTTTCACATTTAATTTCAAGCAAAGCGTTGAACACACAATCGTTAATAAATACATACGAATATCATACACAAATCTATGTAGCGGTTTGGTAGGGCCAAAGATTTATTTTTAATTAAGGGTTTACCAATAATTATTGAATTAACCTCCATAAAGTAATGTAGTTAATCCTAAATCCAACCCCGGGGTGCGTTGGGTATGGTAATAATTGAGGTGAGGCTGGGTGGGAATCGTACTAAGCGGTTGGTCTTACATAACATTGAGGTGAGAACACTGGATCCCGCAATAACCTAGATTACGACCCGAAGGTCGCTTGGTTACACGATGTCTATTTACAGACTCGATAGTTATTCCAATCGGTTTGGGTTAGTCTTTGGTAATTTATATTGGTTACATACTTGATTGAGAAATTAAACTGAAACAGTCACGTCTATCCGCAAAGCCCTTGGTAATGAAATTAGGATAAGTTATCTGTTTGCACTTACCTGCATATAAATATTTTCAGCTTTGTTTTTACATGTCTAATCCCCACCATCTAACCCTCCGCCAAACACTCTGTATAATATTTTAAGTAACGCACAAATATTGATGCTAACAGTTCCAAACACTCATACAAAGCCGCGGGTAGCAGCTAGTAATATTATAAGAGTATACAAAAAAGTATATTAAGTTTTAATCAGCAGCTATCTAATTCCCTTGATACAAGCGTTGGCGTAGTTTGGGGCAAGATAGGGCTGAGTGGAAAGTCGACCAATATTTATTTTATGTCACACAATCAAAATCACTACCTTTGGTTCGGATCAAAGATTTGCATTAGCTTTTATGGTCGTAATATTGAAAGAGCGTTGAAGTAAATAATTTCACAGCCCTGAAAGTTATGTACGATGGACCCAATAGATAGCAAAACAAGATTGGTACCGTGACGCGTAACTGCTGAGAAAATAGCCCTTAAGATAAGCATAATATTATCATTGAAAAATAATAAAAGTGTGTTCTGGATGTTGACTTGTAGATGTACATTTTTCGTACTTATTAACAAGAAAAAGAAGATTCTAATTTAGCAAGTCCTTTGTAAAAACAATTGAAAGAAAATCCCTTTCAATGTAAAATGTAAATCATGTTTACTTAAAAAGAAATCAGCTTTAGCCCATCGTAACATCATTATCAATTAATCAATATTGTTTACTTCGAAAAACAAAACATGAACCAAATAATTAAGACGTTCAGTTTGTTTGAAAGGAAATCGTGTAATCAATCTCTCTAGGTATTTTTTTGAATAAAACACGATGTCTACTTTCAGTCAAGTTTGACTGCTTTTCATTGATTCTTGCTTGGATTTTTATTGAAAGAGATGAAGTATTTTTTAAAGATTTCGCAATCATGAAAAACATTGAAACTTATTTCCCGTCATATTATTATCCCGGGCATTTACGGCGTATAACCATAACTTATTTTACCGACGTTTTGACAAGTTTTGTTTTCGGTGTGTTGTTTTTTAAATTGTTTTGTTTTATACAACTAGCTGATGAAACAAGCAAATGGCCTCCTGATGTTAAGGTTACCATCACCTATATATAAAGCATTGCCTCGTAAGTCACGTACGATAGAAACGTGCCCTACATGCACTGCGTTGCATCCATCAATTTGAGGCCTATTGATGTTAAGCCTCATGTGCCTGTAATTACACCGGCGACCATACACTCTTCAAACCGAAACACAGCGTTGCTGCTTTGCGGAATAAAAAGGCGTGGTGGTAGTTCTTCCCCGGACGAGCCTTTCACAAAGAGCTCTAGTACTCTTAAAACCATTTACCAACTCAAGATTATTTGAGGACGTTAGGGATCCCCATTAGACGTCTTCAAACGATCTTTAGTCAGAGAGGTCCGAGGTTCGTCCAGATCGGCATTTATCCAAATTTCGCAGTAGCGGTATTCCAGTGACATGTTGCCAGCCCACCATCGCTACTAGAATCTAATTATTAGTGCGCATTTATTATATGTAAAAAGTTTATTAAGTTACTAACTATTCTTGTTACTAAATTGTTTGATTGTACGGCAACCCTAAAGTCCCATTCTACTACATAATTTGCTAACCGGGGTCATATTACTACTAATTTACACGCAAACTTTGCGTTGCGCTTAGTTGATTAGGACTAATGATTTGTGGTAAACTAGTTTATTGGTTACTGATTTCATCCTATTTATACAATAACCATGATCCGATTCTATAATTTAATACAGAAAACAGAAACAGCTTCACGACTTTGATCCCCAGGCACGGTAGATATCCCTTCAGATCTCCGAGTACCAAGTAGGTACTAATTCAAGATTCATTGAGGATGTCTAAGGGGGGTAGTCAGAGGTACGTCCAAACATTACATTTGGCACATACCCTAATTTTGAAGTAGTTAGTATTCCATACGTGACAGGTTGCAAGCCCATCGCCGCATAATACATTCACATCATAATATCATAAAAAAATTACAGAAGTCGTACTACTAAGGTGTGTGATATCATTGTGTGTAAAGTACGAATACAATTAATGTTAAAAATGTAAAATTGAAACTCTATCTGCTATAACTGAGTTACACATTTGTGTTTAGATACAAGGGTCTCAACTTAGACTCTGATTGTATAAATTCGCCACTTCTCATGGATATCGTATTAAAGTAACGCACCAGAAAATGAGAAGCAACCGAACGGTGACTCAGGCAAACCTTGCAAAATATGGAGGAGGTCTAAGCCCATAATAGTGGACTTAAAAATCATTTTTATGAATCTGTATCTTCGGTTTAAAGAACTTTATTAATTAATCTTAAGAGATTAATCATAAGAGAGAACTTTATTAATAAATCTTACAAAATTGAAGGTCATTTTACACTGTTTACGATTACTGGATTTGAACCCATCACATAAAGATTGAAAAGCGGGTAGCTAATAGATATCACTAGAATACCAGTGCTCTGATGTTTAAATGTCACAATCATTCAAGAGAAATCCACAAATCTGTAACACGGAGTAGTACGAGCCTTCGGGCACAAGGACGCTCTTGTATAAAAAAATAGTTCCGTAACCATGCACTCAAAATGTATTCCCAGATACAATGTAATTTTGTTCATGTCAATGAATAAAGTAGAACGTACCAAGCCTGAGGCAGAAGTGGTAACATGTCAGTTGCAAGGCTTAGCGAACCGCGCAACATATCGCCATAGTTGATATCGGCGACCTCAATCGGAATAGAAATCTTTCTTAAAATCAATACTTTGAGGTCATGCTGTTTCTACATTCAGCCAAATTTATCGAAATAAAAAAAATATATTATAGCGAAAGCTTGTTATTGGATGGATGTTTGTTACTCTTTCACGCCGGAACGGCTGAACAGATCTGGATGAAACTTGGACGAGAGATAGATTATAGTCTGGAATAGCACATAGGCTACTTTTTATCCCGTGGGAATACCGAGATTTAAATCTGCACGGGTGAAACCGGGGGGTGCAACTAGTTACATTATAACTTTGTATCTAAGGTAGGCACTGTCATATTCCTTGATACAGCTTTGGAAAGCCAGATTACCTATAGGTACACGTATAAACAGTGTAGTAATTACACAATACACCAGTAAAATTTTAGAAGTATTTATTATGAGGATTATACAACAATGTGAAAAATAGTACATTGTTCACCGAGAGGAGAAAGTGACCGATTACCGTCGAGGGTGCCCGAGACCGGGAATCGTACTTTCTCTCGATTGATACATAGTGCTTTATACTACACCTACGAGGAAATTAAAAAACTAAAACTGAATCCTCAAACAACACACAAATTGAAAATGGCGCCAATGGCGTCTGCAATTTTCACATGTTCTTTTTTCAAATTGTTTATCCTGCCGCCGCAGGGTCGCACTGCCAGCCCGACACCATCCAACACACAGCTAGTGGCCAGTGTCATTTTGCGAACTTGGAGATAAAAACTCACTGTAAAAACTTTTTGGCTTTTGATATTTAAGTTACCGGCGCATAGTCTTACCCAAAATTAAAAAAGAAAAACCACATAAGAAATGGATTTTCATACACTTTTCTCTCCCGCTCAGATGCGTTTTCTCCCCGCATATTTGTTCGATATGCAATGACGTACTTTCTACCGTAAATTTGATAAAGTATCAAGGTACTTTCCAAGCAGGTGTAGTATAAAAAATATTATTAGTGTTCTTTAATGTTTATTTCTTTGTTGCACGCAATGATAAACTGTACTGTACAAAGGCAAGCTTAACTCTAAAGAGTTTTCTTCCAGCAAACCTTGAAGGACAGATAAAATGAGAGTGGAAAATGAATAAATTATATTAGTTTTATTAGTGTGTACTTTATCTTATTGTTTTGTTACTGTTTACTAGTATTGTAGTGACATTAATTCATTTATTTATTGATTAGGCCAACGAGACACAAGGGATCTACGATCTTAATGATGAAAGGAGTATCGTATGACAGTGAGCTACGATAAAAAGGCAATGTATAAATTGAGTTTTTAGACGTAAGGGACCATTTTTGTCATGCTTGCGGCCGTACTGTTATAAATGTATACATTAATTTCATAACTTCCAAATTGTTATCTCAGAGTTTTAATACACTCTTAGCCAGAAAAGACAAAAATTGTATAAACACAAAAATATTTCTTTCAATTTTTTTTTTATTACAAAACCTATAATTTTTTTTTATAAGTTTAGTTTATGTGTAATTGGATAAACGAACAGGTAAAGTAAAATATACTTTTTTTGAGAAGCAGCTATTATATTATACTTGACTATTTTTATATACCTTGCAAGCTGTCATAAAGTTCTGTGTGTGTAGTACTCTCGAGCAGACGGAGTAGGTAGGTGCCCTCCCTCTCTCTTTCGTCGACTGAAGTAAAGTTAAACTGAATTTTGCTTGTCCTAATTTCGCAAAATTCGGCCGCGCCCGAAAATGTTAAGTGGAAGGGTAACTTTAGAGATTCATATACCTACTTACATTCTTTTCTTACGACGAAGATTTTTTAGAGCTTCTGTTATTAGTTTTGGCTTAGGGACATGATGCACGGAATTAAAATGTAATTTTGTAAAGACAAATAAGCTGAACTTTTAGCGGCGTACCCTCGGCGGGTGTGAATAATAATTTTATTTTATTTTATTAGAAAACCAACAGCAGTTATGATAAAATTAATTTAAAAACTTAATTTAGGTATAGTAAAATAGCCAATTACAGGTTTTCCTAAATATTCTACTTACTAATTTTATATAAAAACTAAAAATAACATTAAATTAGAGAAATGCAAGTTCACTAACGATGAGACATATTTTGTGTTGTGTGTGTGTGTGTACCTACGCGTATACAGGGTTACAGGATAAATCGTGCTAGATCCATTAAGGGCGTGGAGTACCCATCATTTCTGACTTATTTCACTATTGAAACTTTCTAATATTTTTTAATATTTTCTAAAATAACCTTCCAATATTTTTTTTATTTCTTAACTTTCACTTGTCTACTACGGTCTATTCAATTAACTTATGCACTATTTTAATTATTGACGTCCTAAAGCATCTTATTACACATGTAAAAATGCAATAGTAATAATAATAAGATACACAAAAATAAAATTAAATGTCGAATATTTCGAAAAGGGTTAAGTTTAGGGTAGGGTGTTTCATAGTAAAATAAGTCAGAAATGATGGGTACTCCCCGACCTTAACGGATCTAGCACGATTTTTCCTGTAACCCTGTATATTTTTTTCCAATAAATTCCTACCCACAAATAGCTTGTAACGCGGTCTGTGGTAGGTGCGCATTCGCTTACATTTTACCTATTACCTAGAAAATATGGTATATATTTTCTAGGTAATAATATAATAAAAAAAAAGTGCTGGACAATCCACACAGCATCATCTAGCCCCAAAGTAAGCTACTCAAAGCTTGTGTTATGGGTGCTAGATTAATAGTTTGATTTAAGAGAGCGCCGGTGGCCTAGTAGAAGAAAACTTGGTTAGAATTCGGTTGTGCACCAATATATTTTTCTCTACAAAAATTTTATAAGCGTATTGTCATTCGGCTCTCAATAAGTGAAGAAAAACATCGTGGGTTCATGTTTGAACAACTACTGCTAAATGTGGGATAATAATGTTATATTTGGACGAACCTCTGACTACCCATCTCAGACCCCCTTATAATCATGTGTTGGTATTATGAAATCGGAATATATGATCAGATCTTATAATGCCAGGCATACCTGGGATTCAAAATCTGATTCTCGGGTCAAAGTGAGGCTATTTTTTTCGTTACTCTATTTTAATTTTTATTAATTTAAAGAAGCTTACCTTTCACACCGCAGAAGAGGAGTATTATCCAGATCGTCCATGGCCTCCACTGAGATAGCACCATCGCCCACTTTTTTGTAGCACAATAACTTAAACTCAACTGCAGTTCGTTAAAATCACAAATACTTTGTTATTTGGAACATGTTTTGGCTTCCGCTATTACATACACACTAGCGGCTTTCACTTCATATTTTATCTGCGATCTTGTCAGGTTTTAAATCCCATCCCAACTATAATATTATAAATGCGAAAGTAACTCTGTCTGTCTGTCTGTCTGTTACGCTTTCCCGCTTAAACCTCTCAACCGATTTTGATGAAATTTGGCACAGACAATCTTTAGACCCTGAGAAAGAACATAGGCTACCTTTTATTGCGAAAAAAAGAGATGAAGAGATTAAAAGTACGCAGACGAAGTCGCGGGTACCAGCTAGTATAGAATAAAATCACGATCGATGATAAATGATATCGTAAATGTACATTCGTCTTCTAGTAGTCGACATTATTTTGTCCAAAAAATGTTTGTAGTTTATTTACATAGTGTAAATAGAATTTGTGTGACTTGTGCAACAGTTATTGATTTCCGATCTATTTTGAAATAGTAAAAAAAAAAAGACTTACCAAAACAAAAATGCGTCAAGTAGGTATTGAAATAATTAATCACTAGTACATAGTATAAAACAAAGTCGCTTTCTCTGTCCCTATGTCCCTTTGTATGCTTAAATCTTTAGAACTACGCAACGGATTTTGATGCGGGTTTTTTTTAATAGATAGAGTGATCAAGAGGAAGGTTTATATGTATAATACATACATGATATAGTAGAAAAACAATGTGCACCCGTGCGAAGCGCGGGCGGGTTGCTAGTAAATTATAAAATAAAGTTATTATATAAAAATAAGGTATGATTAAAAAAATTGCGATTATTATCAATGTAAAAAACAGTATTTCTAGTGAATACGATTGACGGTTGATTTGTTTAAAATCCACACTTCAATTCTTTTGATAAGATTATTATTTCAATAAACGATCTCTTAAAATATGTATCTATTTTTTGTAATACCTTTGTTTTATTTCTAAAACGTACCGTCATTATTTCACTTCCAATCGGACACACTTCCGTAATCACCATTAGGACAAGGGGCATATTCGCTACAAATGTCGTCTCTTTCGAATATTTGTCTAATGTGGACGGAGGGTCAGGCTTATCGCCCACATCAGTCCCAACATGATAATAAAGGGTTTCGACCCTACGCGACATTTTATTCAATGAACATCCAATATATCTCCGGGTAAAATGTTGCCCGTCCTTTTCTTTTTCTCGCTGTAAAAATACTGTCTATCTGTACAATATTGCGATCGAAATCCTACTTCTCCTATTCCACTTCCTACTCATATCCAAATGTGAAAGTAATGATGATAGGATTTTAGCTATGTTTGAGGCTCAATTACGCCCTAGCGTAATCAATCGGGATACATAAAATATAGATTGTAACCTAGCTAGCATAAAGGTACTCATATTTGATAAAATATGAAAACGGGGTAGAAAATAATAACAAGACAAAGGTAAGTCTCTTAAATTATTTATGTAAGTCATCAATTCTAAAACGCGAGTGGAACCGCGGGCTGCAACTATTCAATGATCATCATCATCATCAGCAGCCTACAGATGTCCACTGCTGGACATAGGCCTCCCGTATCCGTTTCCAGGAAGAACGATTTTGAGCCCTTTCCATCCACCGACTACCCGCGATCCTAACAATGTCGTCAGTCCACCGGGTAGGAGGGCGTCCTACACTTCGCTTTCCTGTTCGTGGTCGCCATTCGAGAACCTTTATTCCCCAGCGGTTGTCAGTTCTTCGAGCTATATGACCAGCCCATTGCCACTTCAACTTGCTGATTCTGAGAGCTATGTCGGCTACCTTGGTTCTCCTACGGATTTCCTCATTTCTGATTCTATCTCGTATCTCGTAGTCAATGATAATTCATAGTTTTGGAAAAGATGGATGAACTTTAGGCACCAGTTTATCTCTAAAACGAAAATAAACTTTAATTTAACGGCTTTTAACATTGTGCATCGTTTTAAATTGAAAATCGTGATTCGCAAAATAAATGTTGGTATTACTGTTGATTTTGACTCTTCGCCAGCTTAAATCTAAATATTCTTTTAAAAAACAGTATCAAAAACACTTAATTCAACTGCAAAAAACTGGGTTGCCTGGTACAACTAGTTGTAGTAGGCCTTTCACATCTTGACTGATCTTTTATATGTCAGTCTTTCGGCCAATCAGACACAAAGATATAATTAGTTATACGCATACCACACACATACATATTTGCATACAGTCTCCCCCCCATTCACACATCAACATCACACACTTCACAATAATACACAACACACCCATACACAAAGACACTAACTGAACTCCCTGGCTCTTAAGAGACTCGTGAAATCAGGAGAACTCACTCACACACAGATAGGTTAATCATTTGGTAATTTATATTTATTTATCTATTTAATACTGTGAGTTCATAAAATTTAAAATTTTTGTTTTATTATTTATTGTCATTTTTCAACTGCTGCAGTGGCACTGCTTTTCATAGGGTTGAGTGACGGACCGGAGGTGCCGGCAGAATAACAGCGCTGACCCGTTTTCGGACGGTGAAGCATAATGCTGAGCCGAGACCTTTTTGCTGCTGTAGCACACAACATTGTTATTAGGTATTGGTTTATGTTTTATACTTAGCGTCTGTACCATGTTATTTTTTTGTTTTTATCTAGCCATATTTAAATAATGCTTGTTAATGTTATTATTATTTGTAAAAAATTCTTACCTATATGTCTAATCTTTGTTCTCTTCTGATATGTATGATACCTGTTTTCTATTAATTCCAAGCCTAATTGTATATGTTGTGTGTTCTTTGTGGCAAATAAATAAATGTCTATGTCTATGTCATTAGGTTTACGTAGTTTGCCAAGCTATTAATAATAAATAAATAATGCTGAACAATCCACACAGCACCATCTAGCCCCAAAGTAAGCTACTCAAAGCTTGTGTTATGGGTACTAGATGACTGATATATTTAATACATTAATATACTTAGATAGATATTTTTTATTATACATAAACACCCAGACCAACGGAACAAATTTCTGCTTTCGTAAGCCATGATAAATGTCATAGAAAACCAGAGTTAGCAACCCTTTTTTATTAAACAATTAGGTAAATCGTAGTCATAAAATCCCGTTTAAATTAAACAAGCATTTTGTTTAATCGTGACGTCAGCATGTAAACGTCGTGATTGTGAACAATTTATCAAAGGTTTTCAACCAGCTCTGAAGCGGTGATAAATTAACTTCAACTTTGCTTCATCTTGCAAACAAAGCATAGAAGGCAACATGTGAGATTTATGTCATAGTGTTCTTGATAAAGGACGTCACGGCTAGAGTGTGCCCTATTGTCATGCACTATCATAACTTCAGGTAAATGTTGGACTAGCTACTGGAACGCTACTATCCTGTCGTGCATATCTTTACTCAGTCTATCACATTTAACGTCTCTGAAATCGAACGTCATAGAATTTTTATAATATGTAAAAAGTTATATTTAGTCCATGAAATCAAATGTCGAACATTTTATAGGTTTTTTATAATATTTCAATATTTATTCTAAGTTATCCTACTTTTGCGATTTCTTTATGTGCAGGTAAACACTATCAAACGAATAAAAAAGGTAGAAAACTTTGCCGTTTACCCATACGAAATTAAATGCAAAATCGGATGAAGTGCTGACGAGTAAAACTAAGCGTGGCTGCGTAAATGCATTGAAGGCAACCAGGCAACATAATATGAAAAATTCATATGAATTCCACCGTTCTGTCTGAGGCAATTGGAATCGCTGAAATGACGAATACATTTTCTACGGAAAAGATTTTTCAATTTCGATGAATTGCGGCTGCAAGCAATCGTGATTTGTGCTAGGATATGTATTTAATTCTCCGACTTGGATAAATAAAATCGAATGTTTTTACGGCTTCAGGGTGAAATATGTTTTGTAATTATAAAACCTGTGTTTATTGTTTTAGCACGTTTTTTTCATGGTTTTTTTTATTACAGCTGTTCAAAAACCATCCCGTGCCGCCTTAAGTACTAGTTTTGTATTAGTAAAAAGTATTATATCAGCTATCTGGTTCCCAGCTTGGGCTTAGTTTAGGGCTAGAAAGTGCTGTTTGGAATGCCCACCAATATTTTTTTATTATTATATCTTATTCGCGTTCATTCAACAGTTAAAAGAAAATTAAGGATTTCTCGCCAAAAAGCCGAAAGCCTCAAATCGAGGTCCATAAATCAGAAACGTTAAAAACGGCAAACCAAATGCGGCACGCTAATTTTACATAAACAACGTTTTCTTAAATTTTTTGTTATGGCTTCTGAAGCGCAACGGTTTGTGTACTGATGCATGAACATCAAAGCATTTCAGAGGTAAATTATTGTGGAAATTTGTTGATTTATTTCAACGTAGGCGTAGCGTAGAAATAATTTAACACAATTTTACTAGAGTACCTATCATTTAGAATTATAAGACTGTGAGTTACTGACTGGAAAATGGTACTTGTTTGCTACAAAAAATAAAAAGCGTCTTGACTTTAATTCTCGGGTACGATAAGCATACTCTGATCTCTTAGTACCGAATACCACTGTTCGGGGATGATATGCTAAAATGTGTTCAAAATTTAGAAATTCCGACTATCAAATCTAACTTTAGCACATACCAACATTTTGCAGTCACTGGTATTTCAAACATGGCTGAATATCCATCGCAGCTGGAATAATCATTAATCTGGTTTATATGCAAAAGCTTGATGTCGTGGTTTATTTGGAAGTTGCCGATATAAAATTGACAGCTTGTTCTAAAACAAACTCTTGTTCTAAAAAAACCTAAGAGATCGGGAGATAGGTTCCTCTACAGGTTTTTTCTTTATCGTTTGGGAGCCTTTACACTGCTTATTTAAAATGATTACCATATATATTTCGAGGAAGGACTGTGCGAATGTAGTCCGTATAAAAAAATGAGTTATGAATTACGAAGACAATAAAAACTAGTAAGAGGGTTGGTAAGTGTGATTTTGAGTAACCGAGAGATTGTACTTCAGAAGTAAAATCTTTATCATCTTAGATTCAAATATAGAAAATACAGAATCTGTATTTTCTATATTTGAATCTAATATGTTCAATCATTATTGTAGGTCTATGCCGTGCGTCTCTTGGTCTTCTTTGGTCTCTCTCTTTAATCTTTATCCTTTACCAAGTAACAATTTCGTCCTAGGTTTTAAAAGAAATTAGCTAGAAATATTGCATTATAAGTTAGACCACTAAAAATTAATTGGTCGTGCAACTGCACATTATGAGAACGGCTCGAGGCTCGTCGCAGCTGTTACTTGATCTGATTAACTTTGAGGTAATACTTGAGCCCGCCACGTAATTATTCTTGAAAGAAACTAGAGCTCTCTTTAGCATGGTTTTAGTTCAAATAACCAATTATTTGGTAATAATTATCAGTACAACCATTTATCACGATCATCATCCCTGATGCCACAGGATCAGATGCCTGATGGATCAGCCTGAATCCATTCCTGGATAGATAGATGGATAGCCACCCATAGATGGAGGGATTCCCGTTGTCACCATACTTGACAGTTGGTTTGGTAAAGTAATCATGGGTTTTTAAATAATCTATTCTTAGATACAGTTTGAGGCGAGGATATCCCAGAACCTCCAACCTCACGGGACGGTTTTCGAACAGCTGTAAATGTACTAAAATCTAAAAAAATACATGAAAAAAATGAAAACTTTAATATTAAACATGTACTCGAGCGCTGTGTAAAGATAGAAACGTAAAAAATTATAATTTTCTCGATAAAAAAAATCTTAAAGATGACACTAAATCGATATTTCAAACATCCATTACTAAGAGAGTTTTTCTTGAAATCATGTCAAAGTTATATAAAAAAATAGTGATTAATATTGACTAGCGCTGTGTAAAATAGTATTTTTAAATTTCATTGTAATTAATCTCTAAGAAGAAAATCTAACGAAATCTAGCTGTTCAAGTGCTGCAAGTCTTGGAGATTGGAGGTTCTGGGATATCCTCGCCTTAAGATTTTCTTTACTAAGAATACCAACAAAACGCACTAAATTAACCGGCAGCTATGTTTTACGTTTTAAATTACGCAGGACTATGCAGTTGCCAATATCAGTACGTTGTTTAGTCACGTTTTACAATATTTACAAGAGGTAATAGAAGTACCCCTTAAAGGTTTTCAATTAAAAAAGTTCAGTCTCATTTGTATTTGTACGTAAACAATGGGTGACTTCAAAGGACTCATGACAAAAAGTTTCATTTATTTTGAGATTGATTTATGAAAAGACAACAAAGACGCTAAAAATAAGACAGGAAAATTGAAATGTAGAAGGTCTCTTTGATAATAATATATTAAATGTGAAGCAAAATGAAAATACGGAACGGAACAGACTTGTAGGTATACCTGCCACGCGCAATAAATATCGCGTTAGATCTCCTAGGTTATCGAGATTTTTGAAGATGTGTAAGGGTGCTATTAGGTGCATGTCGCATGTGCTCGCCCACGGCCCCTTTATTTTTAATTTTATACTATTTGCTGACGAAACAAGCAGATACTGTTAGGCCTGTATAAAATGTATTTGTGTTGGTGGTGACTTTGCCTTCTGATGGGCGATTTTTTATTGGATTTATAGTGTTTACTACACTTAAGGAAAATCACAAAGATTTTATATTCGTCGAGTGTTATTAGTGCTCCAGTGGCGCAGTTGGTAGCGCAGCCCCGTATCAAGGGAAAGGTCGCGGGTTCAAATCCCGCTCGGAAAATAGCTTTTGGGACATTATAAAATGATGGACGGTTTTTTATACAAATAGCTGATGGAACAAGCAGATGGCGCACTAGATGTTAAGTGGTAACCGTCACCTATAACAAAACATTGCCTCGTAAGTCACGCACAATAGGAACGTGGCCTATGATGCTCAATTATGACGTACCTCTGAGTATCCTCTTAGAAATCCTCAAAGAGCCTTGAATTGGAACTTGGTACTTATATATTTAAGGGGCTAATTACCCTCCTTGGGGATCAAAGCCGTGAAGCTGTTTCGTTTACTTTCTTTCTTTTTAAATAATAAATGTTCGATACTTATCTTTATTGTGCAGGAAAGTCACGGGCAAAATATTGTACAGAAAAACAATGTTATGAATTATTAGTCATCATAATAATGGAGAATTTCTGAAGCTCGGCTTTAGAAGGATTTTTCATTAAATACTTGATTACACGGTATGATAGAAACTCCAATGGAATGGTTGGTATTGTTTATTTTCGCTCACCAAAATGACTATCGCCCTACCATAGCTGTCAGTCATGAAACACGACTTGAAACTGACACGATATATATTTTTGTACGGTAGGAACAATTATTAAAAACCAAAAGTGATGTTAACTCCAAGTTTCATCTCATCTCAAAACGGAAATGAATGAAAACTAACATAGCCTACAGCTTACATAGCTCAGTTGGTAGTAGCTCTGCCTTCAGCGCCGTAGGTCGTGGGTTCGATTCCCACCGTGAACAAACATTTGTGTGATGAACATAGATGTTTGTTCTCTGTCTGGGTGTTATATAATATTATAAGTATGTATTTACAAAAAAAAGTATATAAGTAGTATATCAGCTATCTGGTTCCCATATCACAAGCATAAGCTTAGTTTGGGGCTAGATAGTGATGTGTGGAAAGTCCACCAATATTTATTTATTTATTTAATATACACAAACTATCGCAATAATAAAATAATAATACAAGTGTTAGAAAGTATATAGCACCTTAAACTAGTTTTTACACCCTGTATAATAAATACACCCTGTACAATATGATTTGACTGTTATCTCCTCGGCTTTAATGTTATTAAACCGCATTCGTAGTTTGGTGTGCCCTCAGTAATAACCTCTACCCGAATAATTACTTCTGAAACTGGTATCCCTTCGAATTAAACTAACTTGTATTTGTTTTCATCTAAATACAATGTTAAGACAGTGAAACAAGACAAAAACGAATACTGAATTTACCTAAACGAAACTGCGCTGGCTGTACTGAAAATAAAGTACTGACCGCACTGCATTTTACGAGCGGCATTTATCTAATGTAACTGTTACAATGTTTGTACACCTACTCCGAAATGTAATGGTTATTGTTTTGAGTTTAGAACATGTTTTTAAAATAAAACTGATTCGACTCTACGACGTAGCTCATGTGTTACGGCGTAGCTTGCTTCGAGCTACGTCGTAGCACGTACCAACAGCAATAATTGATATATTTATCTATCACAACCCATAGGTAACTATGTTAGGTTACGCGGACTTTGTTGAGTGCGCTAAAAATTCTGTCCTCATTTATAAAAGTCTGTCTTGTATAATACAAGACAGACTCTTTAAACTTACAGACAGATCAATGTAATTATTACATTGATCTGTCCGTAAGTTTAAAGAGTTCAATCAATAAAATTGTTCGACAAAGTTGTAAAGTAGGTATTTCATGTTGACCTTAATATTTTCAGGTAGGTCAGTAGCACTAAAAACATACAATTTGCTTGCAATACTTGATTACTTGATGACTACGGCAAATTTCACAAAATATAAGAGAAGTCTATCTACGTCTGGCAGAATGCTTATGTCAAAAAACTGCTTCCAACTGACTAATGAGGGCTGTCAAATCTTTGGTTCTTATAGACCCTGGGTTCGATCCCCACCGCCCCACATTTGTGTAATAAACAACGATGTTTGTTTTGTGTCTGAGTGTTATATGTTTGATAATAAAGATAATAATATGTATTTTTTTTTATACAACTAGCTGATGGAACAAGCAGATGTATTTAGAAATAAAAGCAATAATTATTATATCAGCTACCTAAGCTGTTTCCCAGAACACAAGCTTGCTACATTCGGGCTAGACACATTAATAATAATAAATAAATAAATAATGCTGGACAATCCACACAGCACTATCTAGCCCCAAAGTAAGCTATTCAAAGCTTGTGTTATGGGTACTAGATAACTGATATATTTAATACATTATATACTTACATAGATAGATATTTTTTATTATACATAGAAAACACCCAGACCATCGGAACAAATTTCTGCAGATCGTACACAAATTTGTCCCAAGGCGGGAATCGAACCCGCAACCTCTAGCGTCGCAGGCAGGCTCTCGCTCGCTGCGCCACAGAGGTTGTCGATAATGATGTTCAATAACTTTTTGCAGGAAAAAACTGACTTGTAATGCACTGGAAAATACACCACACTACAATAACTCAAAAACTACTGATCAGATCATGTCAAAAAATAATCATTAATAATATATTACGACGACCTCTGTGGCGCAGCGGGCGAGAGTCCGCCTGCGACGCTAGAGGTTGCGGGTTCGATTCCCGCCTCGGAACAAATTTGTGTACGATCTGCAGAAATTTGTTCCGTTGGTCTGGGTGTTTTCTATGTATATAATAAAAAAAAATATCTATCTATGTAAGTATATAATGTATTAAATATATCAGTCATCTAGTACCCATAACACAAGCTTTGAGTAGCTTACTTTGGGGCTAGATGGTGCTGTGTGGATTGTCCAGCATTATTTATTTATTTATTTATATTAATAATATAAAAGAGCTCCTGACCGTGATCTCCAGACACGGTACAATTGTTCGATCAAGTCCAATGCATTTCAGATAGCGTCTCTCCAAGAAACGAGCCGTAGGTAAGCGAAACGATGCGATTGATGATCGATTAGCAATTAATATGTTTACTGTATTACAATAATCATTCCGGTCCACCCAGTAAATAGTTATGAGTAATTGAGGACCTCTTCCTTTTTTGAATATATCTAGAAACAATAGCTCCGCTCAGCAGTTATTTATTTTAAATTTAGCGTAGTACCGTTTAAATTTCACAGAAACTGAATGTCGCCTGGTAATTCACCCGTCATTAAGTAGCCTTTCTAGGTAATGATCAGTGTGTAGCGCCCTCGATCATGAAAGGCTGGTTTTCTAGTACCACTCGAGGAAACTCAATTATAGTGCTTTCGAATACTCTTCGGATTATTTATGAGTAAAACAATAGATTTTTTTTAAATAAACTTTTTTGAAAAAATCATTTCAAATTTATATTATCCCAGCTGAGCTTTATTTCAGTAATGCTCTAGTAAAATAAATATTATAGGTATCAACATTCAACAAGTGTGATGTGTATTTTATGACATAACTTTCTTGTATATTTTTATGTAGTATGGAGACTATAAAATGTAACTCTAATGTAATACAATAAATAAATAAATGTAGGTACTAATTTGGAATATGTAACGCAAATTTGCAATAAACTAAAAATAATATATATAAACAAAGTTGACACAATTTCATCTACAGATGAAATTGTGCTAAGTTACAGTTGGTGTTATATTTAGTCAGCAGTAAGTTATATTTATTAATATATTTAATTTATATGCATATTTAATTTATAGGCCTCCTCGGTTCACAAGTTTCGTGCGTGCCACGTTCCCGTCCCGTATTTGTCTCCGCGACATGCTCTTTCATATACATTTTATATGAAACGATATTTTAAAAAAATCCCGTCCCATCCCGCCCGTGTAAAAACCCGTCACGTAAGCAACTTCCTTAAAGCTAATTCAAATTATCTGTGTTTTTAAATAGGTCATTTAGTCATGCATTGCACGAGAGAGATCAATAAGAGAATAGATTCAGATCACCACACAAAGTAACCGCCAATCCATTTCCGAATTCACTGTTTAATCAAGCACGTTGTTCCAATCTAGCAAAGTAGTTTTCACTCGATATTTTAGCATAGAATTACTTTCATTAAAATTACGCCAGCATTTTTCCGTTCTCATCAATTTGACATGACTTACACTTACGCCCTGACATACTGTGGGCGAGAGCCAAGGAATTTATATACTTTATATTTAGTACTAGTTGCACCCTGCGGTTTCATCCGCGCAGATTTAAATCCCTGTATTCCCACGGAATAAAAAGTAGCCTATATGCTATTCCAGGCTATAATCTATCTCTCCATCAAGTTTCATACAGATCTGTTCAGCCGTTCCAGCGTGAAAAAGGAACAAACATCCATCTATCCATCCATCCATACTTACAAACTTTCGCGTTTATAATAAATAGTAGTAGGATATATAAATTCCTTGGTTTAAGGCTCTCTAGCTGGCTACTAAAGAACTCTACAAAATACAGCACACGTTTCGCTAGCTTTTGTTTGAGGCTTGATTCCTTGAGCCGCGCGTGTCGGATGCGGCCAATAAAGCCAGTGGACTGTCCACCGTTGTGGATACGCCATCGTGCATACAAAATGGTAGGAATGACATCCGTAAGAAATGAATGAATGCTTCAATCTAAATGTACACACACACACGGTTCTGCCGTTCAATTTGGATGAAACAACCAAATTGAAACATGTTAACTAGTAATTTATTATATTTAGTTACAAAAAAAAATACAATTAATAGGTACAATACCTTGTAAACATGAAAGAATCATTCAATAAATTAATTTTATTCCTTGTCCATTCAACCACAGTGATTCAATTTGGTGGAACCGTATAATATTGCAAAGGTTGAGAGCCTATGGTTAATGCGATCAAAGTGTGTCAATGTTGTGTATTATGTCGAATTAACCTATACTGAGTTAATCTAAAAAGTAACGCACAAAGGGAAAAAAATTGTTTTAATTTATTGCTTTATTTTTATTTGCATAATGGTGTATAAAATTGTTAGCAAGCAAATTGAATTATTTTATTTCTCTTCCAAAACCGAGACAAATGCTTTATGAACGACTTTAGTTATCTTTATCTCGATACGACTCGTTAGACAGAACTAACAGTGAAATGAACGGTCAATACCAGCTCTCGGTTCCTCTATTGATATTCACTGTAGTTACTAATTGATTTTCAACCCACTATGGTTATATATTATATATATATACTATTGTATTGTTTCTGATTGAATTGGTATGTTTATTTAAATATTCTTGAATAAATGAATTTAGTTTATTATATCCAGATTTAAAAAAATCTGGACTATAGTTTGGGAAAACTATGTTTTGTTTACTAAAACTTGCCCCGAAACCTTTGGCTACATACTTAGGTTTATTGCAAATATTGTATTAGATGTTATATTTGTGGCTACTTCATATAAATAATTTTTATATAAATGAAATAGCCGATTTTAGTTTATCCTATAAATGGTGTTTTATCTAAGTCCGTGCAGGGGTTACAGAGAGTTAACCAACTTCCACACACAGACTTCGTATTTATAAAATAAGAAGGATTAGAATCAACCTCTAGTATTATTTTACGCTCTACGCAAATAAAAAGTTTAAAAAAGTGATTGAACTTCGAGAAAACGTACTTACCCACTTCCTTTTCATGTTGCTATTTAAATACTCAAAATTTTCCTCCCCAGTACTTTCAGAGATTTTGCATATACCTACCTGAGATTGTTAACATAAGTATCATCAGGATTATACTTTGGAACATCGTTGTTTCACTGCACAAAGTTTTGAAAGCTACTAAAGCTTTTATGAAAGCAAATGAAATACTTTCACAGAATAATAAAACAGTTTTCATGTTTTGTGAATATTTCAGTGTTGAAACGCAATAGGGCGCTACGTTATCTTGTTCTCTCAATTTTCATGAGTTTTTACCTCAAAATGAAGATTAAATGCATGGCACGCTTGTTACATTTATTGTAACATTAATATTGAAAGCGTTGCGTGAATTGTTGGGTTGAAAGTATCCTAACAAACAAATCCATATTACGAACTGTATGTGTAAAACACATAGTTCAACCCCAATTAGTTTAGTTTTAAGTGTGCCTTGGCCATGCCGATGTACCCACAAATATGCAAACATTATACCTAACTTATTTCCTATACCATTTCATTCTAAGATATAGTATGAATTGGTATAGTAGGTAACCTTTTCAAAAATTTTTTTATTTATTTATTTACTAACAAGCTGATGACCCAACTTATCGTAAGTGGTAACCATCACCTATAACAAATCATTGCTTCGTAAGTCACGCACGATAGGAACGTGCCCTACGATGCACTGCCCTGCGACTAACTTGAGGCATACTGATGTTAAGCCTCATGTGCCTGTAATTACAGCTTGTCTAAAAGAGTAGACTAAGATGCGTGTAAAATCTAGAACTTTTGAGGCCTACAGTCAAACCTTTCTGGAATATTTTATTGGAACTGTGCTGACAAAAGAACACCGACCGACAGTCGAAAAAGAGCACACGTTTACGAAAACGTGAGTTTGAAACTGTGTAGTAGTTAGCACAAAGGGTCCCAGAACACGAGAAACGACACTGTGATGACGTGAGTTTTTTGCTGTTTGTGTACTTGAAATGTTTTGTACGGGAGCCAACAACGATTAATTCAGTAGTTTATTTCTATTTGCATTTTAGACCTTGATTCAGACACGATTTGTAATGAATTGAAATTGATCTCAGTATCAAAATCAAAATTTAATGATGATTATCGAGCAGGACTTCACTAAATTTCACTGTCCCTATATCCCTATGTCCCTATGTATGCTTAAATCTTTAAAACTACGCAACGGATATTGATGCGGTTTTTTTAAATAGATAGAGTAATTCAAGAGGAAGGTTTATAATTATGTATAATACATGCATGATATGTGCACCCGTGCGAAACACCTGCGCGCGGGCGGGTCGCTAGTGATAGGATAAAGTCAAACCTGTAGATGGAACCACGGTCGCATAAGTACCGTAGTAACATGCCCAAGAGTTATTCGTTGAGTGTGATTAGAACTCCGGTGGCGCAGGTGGTAGCGCAGCCCCGTATCAACGGGAAGGTCGCGGGTTCAAATCCTGCTCGGAGAATAACTTTTGAGACATTACAAAATCTTTGTGATTTCTTTAGGTGTAGTAAACACTATAAATCTAATAAAATTAATGATGCTTGTTGTTGAATGTTTTATGTTCGTTATCAAAATGTGCTTGAGTGAATAATAACTCACTAAGTGATATTTTGGAGAAAAAGGTAACTAGGGGCTAAATTTTGAATGAGGAGTTATGATGTAAAAAAAACAAACGCTTTATTTATATTCCTTGGATATACCAGATGGTTGTTATCGTTTGATAGATTAATGATGTGTAAATATCTCCTTTATATCTTATGTGTTAAGCAGTGCCTCCTGTTTTCAGTCTTGCAATCTCTTGGCCCTGAGTACTAGAAAAAGGTTAGTAGAATTTTGTTGTAGAACTACTTACAATGAACTACTTATATAGATAACTAGCTGATCCCGCGGCTTTGCTCGCGCTCGTTTACATAGAAAATCTCATACAAACTTTCATCCCCTATTTCATCCCCTTGGGGGTGGAATTGATCAAAATCCTTTCTTAGCGGATGCCTACGTCATATCATCTACCTGCATGCAAAATTTCAGCCCGATCCGTCCAGTGGTTTGGGCTGTGCGTTGATAGATCACTATGTCAGTCAGTCAGTCAGTCAGTCACCTTTGAGTTATATATATTTAGATTTAATGCTAAGCTAACGCTATTTTGACACAGCAAGAAAATCATAAACTATCAGGGTGTGGGCCTATCAGACCAAGCACTTTGCTTCATATTTATGGTAAAGACGGCCAAGGTGTGAAATAATTTACCGGTATTTTTTCGCAACACATATTACTGAAAAAAATTTGAAAGATGTAATAAATCGTGATTTCAGCTTAGATTATCGCTAAGAATCAGAGAACTATTTTATTGGAACATTACAAATTTTGGTGCATTGTACCTTGAGAGGCGTCTTGAGAGCGTTGAGAGCTTGATTAGGCGGTCTTGACGAGTATAATAGTTCATATTTCTTTTTGATACCATTAACAAGTGACGTAGATATTGTGGTTGGCTCCTGTTCTATTTGTGCCTCTACCAGAGCCCGCCCGAAAAACTCATTTCAACATAGGGCTGCCAACCGGAAAATTACGAGGACAGAAGGCATCAAAACACTTTCGACATAAACGTCAGCTTCACACAGGCTCACTATATATCATTTAAGAATTCGGAGCTTTGAATATAAATTGTGAGGGAATTTAGAACGCGCATTCTATTTAGCGATTGTTGATTGAAACGTTTGATGACCCTAATTTAATCTAATTGGGGTCGTTTATGCGACATTGGTGATTGTGAGCTTCGAGTTCTAAAGTTTTCTGATCTCTTTGTACTTTCTAGTGACAAATGACCTATAATTTAGAACTTTAGAATAAATATTTGAATAACTCACAATATTGTAAAATTTCATCAGATTAAACAAAATTTGATGCGATTATTTTGTAATGCTATTTGCTGCACAGTGATTATCACATTACTATCGTAAAAGTGAATGTTTGGATGAATGTACGTATAAATGTTTGTTACTCAATAACGCCAGAACAGCTGAACGGATCTGGACGAAATTTTGCACATAGATTATAGTCTGAAATAGCACATAGGTTAGGTACTTTTTATCCTATGGGAATACCGGGATTTAATACTACGCGTGTGAAACCGCGGAGCGCAGCTGGTATTACAATAAAAACGGCTGCCACAGTAGGGTATGTCCCATTAAGAGTTGCAATAAACAGATCGTGTAAAAATTATACCTAAGTGATGATAATACACGTAATTAGCACAAATTTGGATTTTGTTTATTTCTCATACCAAGCTGCAAAATTTTTAATCCGAGTTTCTGCTTTTTTGGTTGTGCGCTGCTCCCAAAAACTTTCTGTTTTAATTAAAAGGTAGCTAGTAAATCAACGCGGATGACATTTGAGTAGAACAAAATAAACGCACGAAAGTTTTCCAATTTAGATGTCGAACAGTACTTTGACAAGCTCAAGTTGTGTAAAAAGCCACTTTGTGATTCCAATTTGAAAAACAAAATTTTTTTTTAATCCTCTGCATCAGATTATACCTCGTATAATAATATGACAATACGGAAACAATTTTCACAAAAATAAAATGTTTAAATTTGATTAGAATGTGATGAAATATTTGAATAGCCATAATTATGATATGCATAATGTGTGCAATAAAAATAACGCTATGGAATTGTTTTTTTCTTTATTTATGTTCTTTAGTTCTTTGTTTTGACGACCTCAGTGACGCAGCGGGCGAGAGTCCGCCTGCGACGCAGAGGTTGCGGGTTCGATTCCCGCCTCGGAACAAATTTGTGTACGATCTGCAGAAATTTGTTCCGTTGGTCTGGGTGTTTTCTATGTATAATAAAAATATCTATCTATGTAAAGTATATGTATAATGTCTTAAATATATCAGTTATCTAGTACCCATAACACAAGCTTTGAGTGCTTACTTTGGGGCTAGATGGTGCTGTGTGGATTGTCCAGCATTATTTATTTATTTAAGCGAAGTGTGGGATGCCCTCCTACCCGATGGACTGACGACATTGTCAGGATCGCGGGTAGTCGGTGGATGGAAAGGGCTCAGAATCGTTCTTCCTGGAAGCGGATAGGGGAGGCCTATGTCCAGCAGTGGACTTTTGTGGGCTGTTGATGATGATGATGATTTATTTATTTATTTAGGTATCTTGCCTTAATTAGCTTGGTAAGTTTGATCGGTGAGATTTAATAAAGCTCCGCTTTTTGTGCGAAACGCCTAAAGACCCTTCAAATAGCAGCTTCGTAGTATGCATAGCTCTATCAAAGTCAGTTTCCCGCTGTAGGCCGTGGGTTCAATCGTTCCACGTTCAACGTGGCCAACAGAAACCAATATTTTTATTTATTTATTTATTAAGCCGTGTTTTAAATAAATTTCTCTACAGTGAGCCAATATTGATGTATGAAATATCAAGAATTTTTTTTTTGTTTGTCGGGTCAAAAATACCAGGTACTCTCAAACGGTGTAGGAAAACATCGTGGAAAACCGGCATGTCGCAGAACCTAAAAAAATTGTCAAGTGTTTGAAAAGAGCTTGTTTGAGATGCAATCAAAACCATTTCACCACACTGTGTCAAGAGAACTAATTTAAGACAAATATAGTGCTATTTCTATGGCTTGTTTTTACATAATTGACTCGTATCATTGTGGTAGAGTTTAAAACTGAAACTGAAACAGCTGCACGACTTTGATCCCCAGGCACGGTAGATATCCCTCCAGATCTCCCAGTACCAAGTAGGTACTAAATTCAAGATTCTTTGAGGATGTCTAAGGGGGTAGTCAGAGGTACGTCCAAACATTACATTTGGCACATACCCACGTTTTGCAGTAGTTAGTATTCCATACGTGACAGGTTGCAAGGCCATCGTCGCTGTTAGAATACTAACTGGTTTCCTCACGATGTTTTCCTTCACCGTTTAAGAGCACTGGCATTGCGTAAATAAATTTTTCGATAGAAAAATCCATTGGTGCACGACCGGATTCGAACCTGCGACCTTACGATCGGAAGGCGGGGTCACTCCCACTAGACCGGTGCTCACTAGGTAGAGTTTATCTTCGTGAAAAAACCACTAAGCTATGAATTCTTTAACAGAAACTTCGTCTGTCCCTCTCTGGTGCGTCTATTTTTGGATCCTCTGACTTGATTTAGAAGTGCTCTTTCACTAAATAATGTATCTGGCCTGATTATTATTAATTCAGAGCCACCATTCAGCGACTAACTTATCTGATTTATTTCAGTCCTCAGTAGAATGAGAGTGGAGGGGGGATAGGGAGGCCTTTGCCCTGCAGTGGGACGATGCAGGCTGAAATAATAACAATAATAGTAGAAATATTTCAAAATATTAACTAATACGTAAGTAGAATTCTATTTAAATTAGATCCAATCTCAATAAATTTATTTTCTTTGTAAGTTTTGACAACCTTAAATTTTTGAACTGCTACCCACCACGCCTTCGCCTGAACAAAGGTTTAGGGCTGTCAAAACTAGAAAATGTTAAATAAAGGAAATTGAAGTTTTTTGAATATAAATAAATAAATAAATAATGCTGGACAATCCACATAGCATCATCTAGCCCCAAAGTAAGCTACTCAAAGCTTGTGTTATGGGTACTAGATGGCTGATATATTTAATACATTATATACTTACATAGATAGATATTTTATATTATACATAAACACCCAGAACAACGGAACAAATTTCTGCAGATCGTACACAAATTTGTTCCGAGGCAGGAATCGAACCCGCAACCTCTTGCATCGCAGGCGGACTCTCGCCCGCTACGCCACTGAGGTCGTCAATATATTTATTTCATAGCGAGGTCCATTCAGAAATACAAAAAAAAACAAATCTGAAATTCGTAAAACAACCCTTACGGATAAGGTTATTCATTTTGAATACGGCATGGTAGATATCCACTCACATCTCTTAGTACCAACTCAAGATTCTTTGACGATGTCAGACGGGTAGTCAAAAGTTCGTCCAAACATTACTTGACAAATAGGTACTCATATTTCGCAGTAATTGGCACCTGCTATAATATTTTAAATAAACATAATATTATTGTTATTCTTTACTTTTAATTAGTCCAATGTTTTAAAACATTGGATAAAAATATTTATACCTTTACAGGTATAAATCTTTTTCCTTTAAGGTTGGTACGAGACAAAGAAGGTTATAATAAAGCTTCTGATAACTGTAACAATCATGCACGAGGGGATAATTTGTGTACTTAGGAACTTTTGAAGTTCCTCGTATTCGATGTTACTTTATGTTCTTTAAGTTTGTTTCTCCTAGTACTTTGGTTTCAACTGCTGTATGTTTAATTGGTTTGCGAACTTTAGCCTGCGGTTTTGCATGCACTTAGTAATGCTTAAATGTACTCGTATAGATTTGGATTTTCCATACAAAAATTTAGAATTCCCGTGATAAGAAGATGGTGATGTACCTACCTCTCGTTTTTATATGAATCGCCTTTTAAGTCTTGTCTGTTCATAAGGTGAGGAGGCGTCTTACGATTGGTAAGATCGTGATGCTATTTGCGAACCTTTATTTCAAGCATTTGATTTCATTCAAATCGAATGAAAAAAAATGAATCATTGATTTAGGATAACTTAATAAATGTTTGATATTTATGTAAGAATTATGAAGATAAGTTCTCTGAAATATCAATGTTTAGCGTGGGTGAAATTCATGTGGCGTGGGACGTGGGTGGGCGGAGTTATAGTGCCTACAGAATAATAACTTCATTATGTAAAAGTTAAATAAAAAAGCAGTTATTTACAAAGAAAACTACGATGAATACAAGTATATGCGATATATATTGCAATGTTTTGGTGTACTTTTTGTATTAATTTTTGTATTTACACTGATCATTAAATGTTTCAAATACAGCAAACATTGTAATTTTTTTCTATCGGGTGAAATGTCACCAACCGTGTTTTTGTCTTAAATTGCACTAAGAAACGTCCTCAACTATAATATTTATTTATAATATTTATGAACTTCAAATATGAGAATAAGAGTTCCTTAAATAAATATTCGTGAACTTTTTAAATGCTTAATTTAGCTTTCTATAGTGAATGATCAGAATTTTTGATTAAGAAATGTAATTATTATGTTCTATGTCAAACTTTGGTTGAAAAGTAAAACGTAGGCCTAAAAACAGAAACAGCTTCATAGCTTTGGTCCCCAAACACGGTAGAAATCCTCTGAGCACCATAGAAGTTTTTGATGATTTTTAAGATTAACCGGCAAGTGCGAGTCGGACTCGCGCACGAAGTGTTCCGTACCATCCCACTAATCGCCTATATTTATGATGTATCCTTGTGTACAATAAAGTTTTATCTATCTACAACGAATACTATGTTTAAAACAACAGTTTGGAAGTGTTCAACTTTTGATTATCATTGTACTAATTATGACACAGATAGCTGACGTTTTAGGTATAATATGTACAGGTGCCTACTTAATTTTTATTCTAATAATAATTAATTGCCATTAAAACTTTAACACAACAGTAGCCAACTTAGTTGTTGTACTAACACCAAACCTAAGTAAATAGGATCACTTGTTTAGTTATCCAACCTACATCCTTTTCAAACATGACCTATACAGCCGCGGCCAAATAAACCTCGTAATTTGCTAAATAAAACAGTTTTGAACGCTGAGTGAATACCTAATATCCCTCGGCTATTGTTCTAGAATTCATCTCTCATTCTAATTTGGATATCAATTCATGGAACTCAAGCTAGTTTTATTATACATATAGTTTGATTTGGTTCATTTTTTTATTTTTAAATCTGAGAGTTAAAAGTTGTATCATTTCAAATTAATTCCTGAGCCATATAAATGGCCAACGCAGGAGACGGAGTTTTATAATGATCAAATCATATCAAAATGGTCTTTCACCAATTTAATCACAATCATATCTTTGAAATGTCTTTTTTTTATTCTTAGCAATCTGTTTCATTATTTTAAGTTTGTTATAAGTTGGTTGCAATTGAAATAAGTAAGCTTCCTTGACATCTAAATAACTCGATACTTTCAAGTTATATTTTATAAATTAAATATCTTTTACCAACTGAGACACGTTGCTGCGGATTTTATTTTAGAAGCTTGCCCAACAAACGAGTTCGTAGGTTTAAATAACTGCTAGAGTCAGGACTAACAGTTTTACTATTACAGTCCTATTAATTATTCTGCAAATAAATACACAAAATTTTTGACTAGTAAAAACGATATAAAGTAGGCACTCACTACCTATCGCAACCCGAGTCTAAATACGCTTTCGATGAGAGATGCGCCGAACCAGCAGGTTAGTATAAGTACTCTCGTATCTTATGATAAATGACTTCCTGTACGGGGTGCTCTCAGCGCCACCAATGAAATCTAGGTCACAGGAAATTTTGCCTTAACCCTCTTCGCAACCCTATCTACTGATACAGGTAATATAGAATGTACGAAGATATAATATTCCTGTACCTCTTGCGCAGGTCATGCGCAGAATGATGACAAGCGATTTTCGTCCTTACTAATGCAAAGTTTGTTATAACTTTTTAATGAAAACTGCCTGTCAAAGTTTGAACGAGAGAAGACGCCGGGAACGCTAATGACTGAATACAATCGTGGCTTTCCTAAATTCATTTTAAGAAAACGCTTCTCAATAAACTAAAGGCATATGCAAGAATAAGCTTTTATGCTGTCTGAATAAGTTTTAAAGCGAATAGGTATGTAAATGGTTAACTAAATGAAATAAAATAAACAACGAAAAATGTAAGCGCAACGTAAACAAAAGCAAAACTTGGGCAGGTCAAGTAAGACCTCGGAAAGGGATGTTTGTTTATTCGTATCGCCAATTTCCTACCACTCAACTCGTCGAGGGTGGCCGGCTCGAAAAAACACTGCCATTTATCATGTGGATCAGGCACCTGTAGCTTGCTGGTTTTTTGCTACATTCCGCGTGTTGTAGGTACCGGAGCGATCGGGCGAGCGCGGCACCTCCGCTGAGGCCAAAGGCGTACTGATACCGCCCTCTCCCCGCGAGCCTAGCATCGACCGTCCTCTCGCCTCACGCTTTATGCCTTCTGACTAACTTTACAAAAAGCCCTCGTTATTCGCGGTACAATTAAAACGATTGAGCATTCACTATTGCAGATGGTAAATTTTATCAGAACTGTTTCGGAAACATCGGCTGTTAGAACCTTTCGTTTGTAGTGGATATGCATGCATAAAGTGCATTAGAATTATACATTTTGTTCTAAAAAAGTTTTTAAGTACTAAGTGATCTGAGGTAATATCTACCGTGCATCAGGATCAAAATTTTTATGTAGCGAAAATTTAATGACAGAAGTTGAAAGCGAATGTCTTTTTTTTATTTAAAAGATCCGAAGTTTGATGAGAAAATGGATGGTTTGTTTGAAACAAATTACTAGTAACGTTAAAATGGAAATGTATAAATTTCTCATTAAAAAATCTATATCTTTATTATTCCTAAAGTATGCATTAGTAAAGGCTTGAAAAAGCCCAACTTATTCGCGGTTCAATTAAAAAACTTTTGATTTAGTTTTAAAGTCTGAAGAACTTTGATTACAGTTAAAAGAAGTAGAATCGACTTTGAGCTTAGCTTTTAATGGTTTTCCCAGTCTTGATCTGTTTGCTACTGAAATTCTTAAAACCTGTAAAATAAAACTTTAAAGCGGAAGCGCTGAGATGTAAAATGTTACTAGCAGTCATCCATCTTAATTGTGTCGCGCATCTTAAGTGTGTTGCTTAACTTAATCCATAGGTAGGCTGACCAAGTAAACTACGCAACGAGTGCAGAAAAAAAACCGTTATTTAGTTAAATCAGAAGGACTATAATATTTTAAAATGTCTCAAAACTACCATATCTTCTCAGGCAAAAAAACTTACAGCTTAATTTTGACCGTTTTCGAGTGGTTATATTTATTTTATAATTTATTTTACATGATATTATTATTATTTTATTAGAGAGCACCAGTGGTCTAGTGGAAGTGACCCCGCCTTCCGATCGTAAGGTCGCAGGTTCGAATCCGGTCGTGCACAAATGGATTTTTCTATAGAAAAATTTATGCAAGTCAATAGAAAAATTTCTATAATTATATTTCTATAGAAAAATTTGCGCAATGCCAGTGCTCTTAAACGATGAAGGAAAACATCGTATTGTAACAGTGCCGATGGGCTTGCAACCTGTCACGTGGGTATGGGCCAAATGTAATGTTTGGACGTACCTCTGACCACCCCCCTTAGACATCCTCAAAGAATCTTGACTTAGTATTTGGTACTGAGATATTTGAAGGGACAGGAACTACCGTGACTGGGGATCAAAGTCGTGAAGGTATTTCAGTTTCAGTTTATATTATAAATGAAGCTTCAGAGTTACGCTTCATAATATCCAACACAGACTAACTTCCAGGATACTTTACGAAATGTAAGTGCACAATGCCAGTACTCTCGAACGGTGAAGGTAAACATCGTGAAGAAACCGGCATGTTGCAGAAACTAAAATGTTTTGAAAAAATGTGTCATGTGCTCGAAAGGAACCTCCTTCAGGCACACTTTAAATCCTCTCACCACACTTCTACGAAAGAACTAGTGACTCGACAAGAAGAAGAAAATAAAAAAGCACTCCAGTATAATAAAGCGGCAACAAGCTTCAATTAATAAATGATCTCAAAACTCAAGCAGGCCTTATTAACGTAATAGGTTTGTAGCACAAACAATTTGCTGTAATATGGTATTAATTTCCACGATAATTTTCAACTTGTTGCCAAATGCAATGTTTAATATCATTTCCGCTTAAATTAATGAATATTTACTCTGTTTCTGTGATATTGTTAAAACATATTGGCCATACTTGACGACCTTTGTAGCGCAGCGGGCGAGAGCCTGCCTGCGACGCAAGAGGTTGCGGGTTCGATTCCCGCCTTGGAACAAATTTGTGTACGATCTGCAGAAATTTGTTCCGATGGTCTGGGTGTTCTCTATGTATAATAAAAAATATCTATCTATGTAAGTATATAATGTATTAAATCTATCAGTTATCTAGTACCCATAACACAAGCTTTGAATAGCTTACTTTGGGGCTAGATAGTGCTGTGTGGATTGTCCAAAAAAAAAAATCATCACCCAATGCTTTCGTTGCCTCATTATAATTATACTTATAATTTCAATGACCAAACATTTTTAGTTTTTAGTAAGTATTCGCAATTCGCCTTCCAGACCACAGTGATAGATTTCCTTTTAATCACACGTTCACTAAGATACCAAGAAAATTACCTACAATATTCTATCCCCCGGTTTCTGAAAGCCCGGTTAAAGCTAATTGGCTGTCAAGTCACTATTTCAGCTTTTACTTAAAATTAGATAGAGTTAGCAAGTGACGTGACAGCCGATTAGCATTAATCGGGCTTTCAGAAACCGGGGGTTAGTATCGCTATTTTAATACAAATATAACTTTTATCAATTGTAAAAATATAAACAATAGGCTGAAAAACACTATACGTTCAAAAACTAATTGGTTTCTTGTGAGTTTTTAAATGTTACTCTTTTTGTTTGTAAAAATCCATCATAACTTTAGAATGCTCAAATTGTTTCATCATTAAGGGAAACGAGTAGCATTATAAATTCAATCCAAAGATATTTATGTAACAGGTGCCTGACATTGAATTAGCGTTGATTGATTGCTTCTGCAGAGCCGCAAGAGATCGCTTTTCGATGGGATGCCCAATGGAGTTCCTTTTTGAGATCTTTTAATTTTTTCGAATCCTTACTATTTTTTTTTGCTCTATGTGCTGATGTTATAGGCGGATGGATGTAACGGATGTGTGTAAGTGGTAACCAATCCTTTTATCAACGCATTCCCTCGCATATCACGAACGATCTTGCTCTACGATGCACTGCTCTTCGTCCACCAACTTGAGGCATACAGATGTCGAGCTTCATGTGCTTTTAATTTCTCCGGCAACCACACCCTTCTGTTACATAGCACTGTGATTCAATTACCCAGATTTTACTTTTGAAATCAAGAAAATTGTTTAATAGAACTTTGTATCGTGTAATATTTTAGTGTTTTCAAACGATGAATAAAAACACCGTAGGAAAATCTGTTAGTAGTCTAGTAGCCACAATGGTATCGATTAATAAGGGACCCTATGTATTGATATTTTAAAGCAACGCATTGTAACCGAAATATTTTTAGAACGGGACGGTTTGCAACAGATGGAAATATTAATTGGCTTAAAGTCAATGCATGCACACTTCATTTAAATATTTCAGATAATAGCTGAGATTCAATTCTTTCACCAGCAGTGAAAATTATGATCAAACGATTTGTTATGGATTCTCAACTGATTTGCCCTGAGTCAGCACCCCAGGAAATGTCACTGTCTATCATATTATCGTGCGTTCCGCAACGTAGCGATGAATAAATTGTGTAATATCCGCTAAATTGAGACCGTGAAGAAAATAGGTGAGTTGCATGATATTATGTAGGGCAACGTTGTTTATTTCACGGGTCTGTGTTTAGTCACGTCATCTGTTTTATTCTGTCGAGCATTTTTGTTGACCCTTCCCGAACGAGCCCTGAAGCGCGACATGATCAAAGTTGGCTCAGACAAAATAGATTTGATGATAACTTTGATGCTGTGGTCGTCGGTAGTACCTAACACTGATCAGTGTGCGCTTGGACGATAGCGTCTAATAAATTATGTCCATTAATCAAATTCCTACTTTGTTTGAGAGGCAAATAACTTTCTTTCGCACATTACATCATGTTGACGATATAAAATTACTAAAGGCTATTATGAAAAATCACAAACAACTAAGTTTCAAGGATAGGAGTAGGAAAGCTATTTTTTTATTATTTTCCTAACTTCATTTTGTGATTTCAGCAGTACTGATTTTTAGATTTTTCCGGTAGTCCGCCTCGATTATGGTTTTATGCCAGCTAGTTTAAAAAGACTCTATTGAAATCTTTTTTCTTCGAAAATATATAAAAGTATAAAATATAGGAATTCAGTACCATATTATACCATATTTAGTTCCTAAAAACCAAACAAACTTTGAAGTCATAAATCAGGCAGGCTTTAAATATTCAACCTTTGATCTACGACAAACAAATATTTATATAATTATATACTTGTTTACTATGTTTGTTTTTTGCGATGTTTTTGCTTACGTATATAAAGTTACCTACATATTTTATTTTTGAACTAGATTCGTTGAATAAGTAGAAACGTAAAAACAAAACCCAGCAAGTTTAAATCTTTTAGATTCAATCCATACTCTACATAATTGGTTTGTGAAAAGTGTAATAATAGGAAAGTACTTATACGGTTTTCTTTCAGTTTCGAAGTTGTACGTTGAAACTTCAACTTTCCCTAGTTTTGTCGGTGAGCGCTCTAGAGCTCGCATTAATAGTAGGTAAGTGAAATATCGGAACAGAACGTAGTTAAAACTGATTTATTGTAAAACTTATCTTGGCAACGGCAGGGTTGTTTGAGCGCGAATATAAGTTGCCTGTTTCGAATGGTAACTAATATAACGTTGTGAATTATTACTCGATTTCCTAACCCACCGGGATTGTTACTTTTGCCATCATGGTGTCTATTAGGTGGAACTTATACCTATACTACCTTGTTGGGAAACTTTCAAAAACTGAAACCAACTACAGAATATATATAATATTACTATATTTCAAAACGATGTATCAAGGATAACTATATATTTACTAGATAATTTCATTTTGTTATCTAGCTGACATTATTTCAGTATATTTTTTAAGACTGTAGTTAGGTAGGGAAGAAGGGGTAATGGCGATCGTGTCGGGTTATACCGCTCACTCCAATAACTTATTGAATAAGGTGCCTTGAAACACAACAAGCACGCTGAAGTTGTGACGCTTGAGCAGGTAGAGTCTTTAAACCTCAAAAATAACATAAGACAAATGAAAAAACATATAGAGCATTTTTCTCTCAGGTGATCGGCATTCTCCCGTCTTGTCTTCCTCTACTTGAGGATCAACTTATGGAATAAAAGATGTTAGAGCTCATGGGCCTGTAACTTCACCGGCAACCAGGCCCTTCGAACCGAAATACAGAAACGCTGCTTGACGGCAGAAATAGGCATGATGATAGTTTTCAATAATCCCAAAACAATGATTTTACCACGGCAATAACACACTACCAGCGGTTAAGAAGCTCAGAGTCATAAAACAAATTGAGCCGTAAAACCATAAAGCGGTTTCTAATCCGAAACTGTGAATATACGTTTTGAAGTAGTCATAAAACTATTTACATGCTAGTTGGAGAAAAACGGAATGATTGGAGTCGACTCTATTTATTTATTTTTTATTTATTTATTTAAACGCACAAAACACATTACAACCAAGAAAAAACTAAAACTAAAATATTACAACTGATCTGGATTGTATCGTAAATATATGTGCATACAGCCGAAAATAACATTTATGTACGTAACGAGTTAGGTGAACATTATTAGTTAATTTTAGATATAGCTAAAAACAATTTAAAAACAAAAAAACAATTTAAAAACAAAAACTGCGTAACTCTACTGCGTGAAGTACATACATACATATATAATAGTTCTATGACTACTTCGGAACATAATTTTCATGGATTTGAAATTAAAATCAAAACGGTATTTATTCAATACAATCACAAGGAACACTTTGAAACGTCTTAGTTAATCGTCTAACAAGGTGAATCTACTGCCAGTTTCTCGCGATCAAAGCCTAGAACAGGCAAGAATCGAAACAGTACAAAACCGATCTTACTCTTAAATAAATTGAAGAACAAATAAATTCTTCCGTTTAAAACAAAACTTAAAATGTGCAAGTTCCGAGTTCAAAGGTGAGCAGGCGTTGATCCGTGCAGTTTTCAGATCGATGACATCCGAATTGTTTCCGCGAATAAAGGAAATGAAAACGCCTTTCGTCCGACTGCGGTGCACTCCAACAGATTTTTGCTATAAATTTTCATTTTAACACAAATGCAGGCATTTATCATCGTTTTCACCTAAAAACTCAAGTGAAGTGTTCTTTGATTTGAAAACAGACACGAAAATCCTTATCGCAATTTTATTAAAAATGCAAATTTTTGTAGTGATTGCGTACAATAGATTTTTGTACCTATTCATCGACGTTGTGGCTAAACAAATTTGGATGAATCTTAGAATATACATAGGCCGTAATCTGGAATAAAACTAGGACTAACAAAAAAATTTATCGCCTCATCTGCCCGGGTAAATATTACGCGAGTGGAGCCGTGGGCATATGCTAGTAATCTGTTCTAAATATAAAGTATAAAAGTAAAATAAGGTAGGTGGCCTAAATCTCGAAGCACGGTAGAGAAATGCCCTCAGATTGTATGGTACTCAAGATCCATAAGAATGTCAGAGGATGATAGGCAGATATCCGAGTACATTGAAACCATATATTTTTCAGACAGAGTATTGGCACGTCTCTTGTTGTTGTCTGCTTGTTGTCTTGTTGTTAGTTGCAGGCTAGTCGCTGCTACTGATTACTAAAGTAACAGGATTCCTCAAGGTTTCTTCCACGTTTGACCTGCACACACCACGCATTTTACCAAACTAATGATTGAAAATACCGACAGGCATTTTAAATTAAAAAAAAACTTCAGGTTTTTTTTCTCCGTTGCTTATGTTTGGTTTATTTATGAACAAACCTGATCCGATCGGTTGTTTGCAAATATCTTAAAATAGGCCTGCAGGTTCAGTAGCACTAGGTTCTATTATCTAATTTTCTTAGTCTAAAAAAGAAAGTAGATTGTAATAATATTTTGTGGAAAGCAGACCATGTTTAGATGGGTAGGCTTTTCCAACACCTCTAAGCCTAGTCGGCTTTATCAACAGGAAAAACGTTATCAATACGAGCGGAGCTGATATGGGTTTTCTCACGACGGATTCCTTCACCGTTAGAAAGCTATTATAGAATATCACATTTCTTTAAGTCTTATTTATTGGACAAACATATTATGTTTATGTTCCGCTGGTGCTTTCTTAGCTATTTCAGCATAAGTAAGTTAGAGTGTAAGAAAACAGACAGTAGAGAATATATAACCCTACATTGGCAATTTAATTGACGTTCACTACACTCTTGGGTCCGATAAATGTACCAGATTAACCTATTGATTCGCAACTGGGTCTTGTGCAGAAGTGTAGTGGATATTAAGTGCTTGCTTAAAGATTTTAAAGTGCAGCCGGTTTTTATCTGCTACGGAGACAAAGGAACACTAAATTATGAGCATTTACACCCCAAGTCATGCACACTAGGATTTCTTGTCTTGTGAAAAAAGTAATGATGTTTTACAGCTATTAGTAGTTGCAATTGTAGAGGTGTAGCTATTCCCCTCACAGTTTTAAAACTTCTATACTTTCTCAAATAATAAAAAACATCTAAGTATATGTTTATCGCATAAACATATAATAATAATAATAAAAATAATAATTCATGAGAATAAAGGACAATTTAGGCTAGCACGTCAGACGTCTTATGGACGTCAGACGTCCGAGCAGCGATATACCGTGCTAACCTAAATTGTGCTTTATTTCAATGCATTTTGTATGAAATTTTAATTTAAAGAAGCCGCCTGCACCTTGTCCGCGCCATACGCCATTTAGATGTGGCCTGCGCCTTAGAAGTATTCATATTCATTGGTCTTCAATTGTAAAATACGAGTATGAAAAAGTTGCAGAGTAGGTACTTTTCTTAAACGATTTTGCACAGTTTAATAATTTAGTTAATGTTGTATACATATACAATAAACTCACTAACTCATATTACAAGCTATTCTGTGCTACTAATATCATTTTTATGACGCAACAGATGGAACTCTGCAAATGTCGGTTATTAATTTCGGTTTATGAGCAAAAACTTAATCACAAAGCAAAACATTTGACTAGTCTCTTCAGAAGATTTAATATTTGGCTATCAAACGTTTTGAATTGGAACTCTCTTTAACTAAAAACTAATAGGTCTAACTAATCATCATCATCGTCAGCAGTGTTGTAACGACGTAACTATCTTAGAAACACTTAGGGTCAATTTTGTGTAGTATATCCAGTTCACAACGTATATATTTATGTATTATATGTGATCTGACAGAAAATTTGAAGTTTGAATCAAGGGTGAATTTTGTCATGTCAATTTCAACTTTGTTTGGGGAAAAATTATCGATTACTTTGCAACAAAGCCTGCATGAAACTTGTTTCTTATTTCAAGACAATATTCTCCTAAAATTGTACTTGTCTGCGGATGATAAAATAGGTAGCATTGTTTATCAGTCACCTATTCTGCAGATAAAAGCGATATTTTACCTGAACTCGAATGTGATTCATAGCGTCCTTTATTGAAAGCGGCACGATCTTTTGACGACACCTACCTCATACATTCATACGAAGTAGATAATATATTATAATGTTGTGAGTTATTTTTGTCATCGCTTTGTTGTGGAGACGTGTATAGATCTCTAGTTTTGAATATTTTGATGTATTTCTCTTACAGATCTAAGGTATTCGATAGGCAAGACCATAGCTAGATATGAACACAACTATGTTCTATTATTTCATTTTAAAAAGGCATCACGTCCAAGGCTGTTAAAAGCTTTGTACCAATATGAAATTGAAATAACTGCGGTGATAAATAATTTTAGTAACAAACCAATATGACGAATACCAGTATCCTTGAAACATATTTAATGTGAGATATTGTGAGCATGCGGTCCTCAATTCACTGACTCACAGAGGTTCAAGCAGTAAAAGGTAAACAAGCTCTGTCGGGATTTCAGAATTTCAATGTAAGGCTCGGATTGATCTTCCCAACTTCACTGGCATACATTGAAAAGCTAAACAAAACATTGGTTTCGTGGTTTACTTACATTTGACCGTTTTGATTTTGGAATGTTGAAGATGGTTTCATCACGAGGATTACACTACGGCGAAGTGGTATTTAAGTCGGCTGAGAGTTAAGAGCTTCTTTAATTTTCTGAACCACTTTAGTAGTTCTACCTAATTACTTTTCTAGATCTGATTTTGACTAAACCATTGATATCTAAATACATGAAAGTCTTAAATAGGTCTCTGATTAATTTAAGTTTTTTTTTTTTACTCAATTAGTTTAGCGCATGAGATGCGGTACCCTAATATCATTACAATTTAGCCAAGTAGGCTAATGAGTAATTTTGTTTTGACTTAATTTTATAGTATAAGTATTACTAAGAATGTGTTCATTGGCACTTTTCTTACAGTCTCTAAGTACTTAAGGCGACACATTGTTCTTGTGTTCATTAAAAGTAGCACTATCACTACAAGGTTTATCACTGCACTAACTCAAAAAGTTTGGTTCTTTTGAGTCTTCTCACTTTGTCTGTGATGATGTTTAGAACGCTTCCACCAACCCAAAAGTTTTCACGTCTTATCTAAGCTGAAAATAGATTACAATGGCTAGCCACTGGTACGCGATTTGACGGAAACTTTCCAGTTATCGTCTCCCAAAATCATCTTCGGTTGAGCAGGAAGAGTCTGCCTTTAAATGACGCCCTTTCTTAAACTACTAGAATTGTGAAAGGATTATATAAAAAGAATATTGTATCACACACAAACAAAGGCCAATGATATTTATTTCACACACAAACAGAAAAAAGTTTATTAAAAAGTTTATTAAGGTAAAGTGGTAAATTTACTCTACGATTTTTAGATTTGGATGTAATGCAAATTTTCAATGAAATGTACAGCCAAATTATTTATTTTACGAGCTCTTAGAAAGAAACAGAAATAGCATCAAAACTTTAATCCTCAGGTACGATAGATATCCTCTTAAATCTTCTATATCACTAAGTAATAACTCGAGATACAAACTCCGAGGTATGAAACAAAATCAAAGAAATCCCTTAGCTTTTTACATACATTTTACAACACTGAAACAGTGGGCTATATATAAATGGTGAAAATTGTAAAAAAATATTTGTATTCAATCAGAATTCACCACATTTCGGTAATAAAAATACTTTCTTTTTTGCTAAGAGCACCAGTGGCGGTCTAGTGGGAGTGACCCCGGCTTGCGATCGTAAGGTCGCAGGTTCGAATCCGGTCGTGCACCAATGGATTTTTCGTATCGAAAAATTTATGTATGCAATGCCAGCGCTCTTAAACGGTGAAGGAAAACATCGTGAGAAACCCAGTATTCTTACAGCGGTGATGTCCTTGCAACCTGTCAAGTATGGAATACTACTGCAAACTACTGCAAAATGTGGGTATGTGCCAAATGATGTTTGGACGTATCTCTGACTACCCCTTACCCAAGAATCTGGAGTTAATGTCTTTTGTACCAAGAGATCCAAGGCGATATCTTCTGTGCCCATGGATCAAAGTCGTGAAGCTGTTTAAGATTTTTTTATTTTTTACTGACATTCTGGATTATTAAATCATTCTGAAATAAACTAAAAGAGACGCAACGCAAAATATTATTATACATAGTAGCTTTCAAAAGATGAGAGCGTAGGTGTCACGTTATGAGCTATATTCACAGCTCATAATGTACCTTCATAGAAGTTCAGAGAAATGACTTCATGACTTCAAAAGAACCCTTTCAGCATTGTAGCATTGTTTTAAAGCTCAAATAACAAGCAAGCGTGCATCCTGTATTTCTCATATGAAATGTAATGATCAATCGAAATATTTCAAGAACAGTACAATTTTGTTGCTCTGAATATCTCGAAACAGATCAACAAACTACTTTCTTCTTTAGCATTTTCACCTTTGGTTATTATTTCAGCTACGTTTGCAACTGGCACTTTTTTACAAAGAAGCCTTACGTGGGCTAAAAACTTTTTGCTGAATCGTTTGTTTTCCGAACACGGACAATTTAACATAAAACGCTAAAACCTTGGAGCCAGGGACCTGCATATAGACCGGTACAGTATGAACTAAATTCAATAGCCCTTTTAACAAGCTATTTTATTATCATGATCGAAGCGAGAGCGAGATCAAGCGTGTTTGCAAAAATGAAAGGAAAAAATTATATCCCATCTAATAAAATCGTTTTTTTTAGGAAAGAATGCGTATTATAGTGACTGTATAACCCCCGTTTCTGAATGCTCGATCAACACTAATCGGCTATCAAGTCACTTGCTATTTCAGCTTTTAGTTCAAGTTAGATAGAAGTTGATCGCGCTTTCAGAAACCAATGGGGGTAAATCTGGCTATTATTTCAAATGTTTGTCTTTATTATAACAAATAGACTCGCTGTATTTTGGTATTATCCTTGCATGTCAGACAACCCCTGGGATATTCCCTTTTGGTCAGAGGCACAACAAAACATTACATTTAGTTTAGATTTTAGTAGTTATATACGTGACAAACCCATCTCCATCTCCAATTCTTGAATACTGAGTAACAAATACAAAATATTAGGTATGTGCTATGAAGTATGAAGTTTTTTCTTTTATTTTGTTCAAAGTAAATATTCTTACAGAAATGTTTATTTGGTTACGTGCTTTGAAAAACACATTGCACACACAGTGCTGCTCCGTAAAACACATTTAGTAATTATCATTTTCTTAGCGAACTCAACATAGCATAGTAAATTAACTTATTAAATCCCTCGAGATTGACCCTCATTAATCTTATCAATCGAAATACAGAGAAGACAGACAGACATATTGACCAGACAGCTATAATTCAACACTGAACTGAAGTAAACTTTGAACTTGCTGTTCATCGTTTTTCAATTGGTTTGATTAAGAAAACGGTAAAAGTTTTATTAACTTAGGATCATGTTTTTTTTATACCTAGCTGATGGAACAAGCAGATAGTCCACCTGAAGTTAAGTGGTAACCATCGCCTATAACAAAGCATTGCCTTGTTAGTCACGCACGATAGGAAAATCTGCGTCCATAAACTTGAGGCGTACTGATGTTAAGCCTCATGTGCCTGTAATTACACCGGCGACCACACTCTTCAAACCGAAACACAGCATTGCTGCTTGGCGGCAGAAAAAGGCGTGGTAGTATTTCCCCGGACGAACCCCCCACAAAGAGCTCTACTACTCTTAAAATATGTGATAAGTACACTTAAAACTTTGATAGACTATATAAAAATTACTGATATCGAAAATGTTTGCAGAAACTCCCAAAGGTATTGCAAAATCCAAGCCAGCAATCAAATATTGATCGGAGTTTCATAATGTTGGAAACTACCTAAAAACCGAAGTAAAAGAAAAATGAACTTACGAAATCGGAAAACTCAGTAGATACTCACTTCAGAGCTTTTGTAGTTCCATATTTTCTAAGTCTTCGATTGGGGCCAGATCTTTAGACAAGTCTTTAGGGACTTCAACTAGAAAACTTCAGAAGAAAACAAGAGGGTAAACCTAAATCTTTCATATTAGACAGCCTTCACAGCTCAGTTGGTAGTAGCTCTGCCTTCTGCGCCGTAGGCCGTGGGTTTGATCCCTTCGAGAACAAACATTGTGTGATGAACATAGATTCTTGTTCTCTGACAGGGCTTATATTATAAGTATTTATTTACAAAAAAAGCTTCTAAGTGTTATATATCAGCTATTTGGGTTCCCATTCTACAAGCTTTGGTTTAGTTTGAGGTGAAATAGTGCTGTGTGGAATGTCCAAATACTTTTTTATGATTGATTATTTCAGATGAAAAAAGTCAAAACACCTTTATACTTAATTTATGAATTTGATATCGTAATAATGCGGGATGACACGCCCCGACACAGTTATATCCGCCTTAGGATAAGGATACGAGGTTGATTAGCACCCCGAGACGACGCGAGAAATTTCAAATTACTCACTTATAATGACATTAAATTAAAGTTTGCAGCTATACGCGCCCCTCGGTAGTGCTTTCAACCGTCGTTCAGATGTAGTTATATGAAAAAAATTACTGTAAAAAATAAAACTAGCATGGCATTGTTTGATGGTAGATATTTACGAGCAAAGTTGTAAACAGTAGAAAATAGTAGTAATGCTTTGTTATAGGTGGATAACACTTACCATCAGCTGGTTGTCTAAAAAAGTATAAACTACGAACTGCAATGCTGCCAGTTTGATTCGTTAAATATCTTGCAAAGAAAGTTAAACGCTAAAGTTTTTTAAAGTTACTTTATTGCACCTAGGTGAAAAAGCTCAGGTGAAATACGCTACCCGAGCCAGGAATTTTCAGCTGAAAAATTAATATTTTATTATTAATTATAATCACTAAAAATTTCCATGTAAAATTGTAAACAGTCCAAATAATTTGAATAAAAATATAATTTTGGATGTTCGCGGTTATTGATAACTATAACTGATAAATATCTTTAAAAGCGCGCGAGAGAGAAGTTTTGTGTCGGTTGCCATTGTGCTGATTAATGGTAATACAATGTAATAACGTGCCTTTGATCACAACCCTATTAACAAAAACATGCAAATTGTCAAGTGGTGTTAATTCATTATGGTAACGAGATGAGCTGCCTGCGACGCTGATGGATTAGTCTCTCATAAAACTGTACCCATGGTTATGACGATGGGAAAAAAATCAGTAAAGTTAAAGGTTTTTTGTGTGTAATGGTCCAGTATACTTAGTTATTTTGTGTGACGTCATTTTAATACATACCAGCGAGCCACCCCGGCTTCGCTCGGGTGCACAGTGTTTCTCTAATACATTATGTGTATGTATGCATGTATTGAACATATAATTATACTTAACACACACAATGACATGCTTCAGGACGTTGATCCCCAGGCACGGTATGTATCCCCTCATATTAATAAAGAAATAAATATCTCTCAGTTCCTACAAAGGCCTAACTTAAGATTATAAGATTTAGAATTTAAGATTACTTTGCAAAAATACGTGTAGGTACTATGAAAACATTTTTTGTTTATTCTAAGTGAAAATTTAAATAAGATGATTTGTATATGAGCTTGTAAATTTAGTATGCACTTAGGAGGGTTATCTAAAGCGCCTGTGCAAACGACAATCACGCGTCTAGAAACTGATATATTTTTATTTTATAATCTATTATTTCAGTTCACCATTATCATCATCATAAGCCTGATAAGACCACTGCTGGACATAGGCCTCCCCTATACATTTCCAGACAGAACGATGTTCAGTTTTTTCTATACATCCGGCTTCCCGCGATATTTGCAATGTCATCGATCTATCGGGTTGACGTTTGTGTATCACGATAAAGTTTGTGATTTTATTTTATTTGGTACGGAACACCAAAATCGTCCAATAGCAGTGTATGCAAACTTGGCTTCGTTCGACATAAAATATTGGATTATTGAAATTTTCCAGCGCCTTGGAGCGGAGACTAGCCCGCGAACAAGGCGTCGTCGTAACGTCGCGACATTACGAGTTTTACGCTGACGTCAGCTGTAAGTAGGTTTTGCTTGATATATAAGGGGTATCAGTATAGTCAATCTTCTCATTTCGTATCAATGACTGAATTGCTCTGTATGTTTTTTTTTAATCTTGTTTTCTTAAAAAGGGTTTAATCAACAAGATTATGTCACCCTCGACTCAACCCCTGTATGTTTAAGAGTAGTAGAGTTATTTGTGAAAAGCTTGTCTGGGGAAGTACTACCACCATGGCCAATCAGCTTTGCTGTGTTTCGGTTTGAAGGGTGGAAACCGTCAAGAAACTAGTGAGTAGGCAGTGAGGCGATGATCCTGTCACTTAAGGTAACTACTGCAAAATGTGGACGCGAGCCTTAATGTATTATTTGGATGAACCTCTGAGACATCATCAAATAATCTAGACATCTACGGTGCCTGGCGAATCGTGATGCTCGTAAGCACTCTTTCAATCGAAATGTCCCCTATTATTATTAATGAAGACTTCAGCAAATGTGAAGTTATTTTATGTAACGTTCTTTTGTTCTTTTGTTTATTGAGTGCTTTTGAATTGTGTATTGTAACAGTTTGGTTTCAACTTTAATCTGCGCCCACCCACAAGTTCTCAAAATACGGTCGTGGGAAGCTGCCCACACATTCTTAAAGGTCAATGGAACATCTAGAAGCAAAATTTACTCGGGCTTGTAGCTGTATAAAACCAGCCTGTAAAAATACTTTCAAAGTTACTAATATTAAAAACACACGGTAATTTTTTTTTATATGTTGAAGTACATTTATTTTGGGATTAAATCATAGATGCTCTAGAATGTTCTCGGTTCTGACAACTCAAAAAAACTATTACCCGCAGCTTGTGCTCCCGTTTGAATTTAGAAACGCTTGTGATTGGCCGACTCGCGAAGCAAGCAGCATAGCTCAGCCAATCACCAACTAATAGAATACATTCTACAATAGTACCTTACAATTATTAAAAATTATTATGATAGAGAATATTTCTTTTCAGAACATTGAAATTGTTATTTATCGATCTTACAGCGTCTATTTCTCAGTAGTAATCTGGCATATACATTTGGGGCCTATTACCACACTAAGAGCAGAGTCCAGAGAGTGCTATTTTGACTGGCCTGCGACCTAAAACCAAATGCTCTTGAATCAAAATCTAATACCTAATCATTTGAAAAGGTTTACATAGTACCTTAAATTTATTATAAGATTACCTAATGGCACCGTAAGCCATTAGGGTAATCTAGTAAAGTAAATCCATTTGATTTATCAAATACAATTTATATTATAAATGACTTCAATTAAAATAGTTTTAATAACATGCTTTGAAATAACTTATTACAATTATGCGACACGAAAATATTTGAAAACCTGAGTAATTTAAAAATACTGTATCACTGCCGAAATTCACACAAAATTTATTCAACATTTCAAAATAACTTTACTACGATACCTAAACATTCTGCTTTGAATAAAATTCTACCCTCATTACCATAACTTATGGATCTTCTCAAATATGATACGTGTGGAGTACCAACATCTCGTCAAAGACCACCGATTCAATAGAAAAAGGTGTCTAAATTCGTGGCAAAAAACGTAAAAGGTCACTTCGTTATGACGATAGTCATGACTTAACAAAATTTTGGTTATATTATACAGACAGTAAAATATTGTCATTCAAAATACAAAAAAAAAACATTTTACGTAATGTACGTAGGTACAGTTAGATAAAAAAACCCATTATGAAACTGTCATAATTATAAGTTTTTTTTACTGCTACTTTAAAGTAGCTGATGGGGCTGGCATATGAACATCCTTATAGATACTTAAATCCATATCCAAACAGAAATAGCTTTACAATTTTGACTGTGGAATTGTAGGGCTATCTGCTATATTCCTTAAGTTAGCACAGATGAACTTAGGTACTAGCAAGATAGTGTTGTAAAAAAAAAATCTAAACTTTTTTAACGTGGCAGTTATTGCGATAAAGGCTAAGGAATGTCTTAAACTATTGTTTAATTCTGCTTTACCATAATGCAGAGTAGCAAAAGCAATATCCGCTGGCGTAAGTGTTTTCAGATAGAGATGACTATTTCTGGTTTATTTGATGTTTGCTCTCTGCCAAGATTGCCTTTGAAGTTGAGTTCTTATAAAGCGAATACCGACTTTAGGAAAAAATTGAGTTGTGTGGATTTCGTACCTCAAAAGGTAGTAGACGCTTTTCTTATTGAATCATTTTATATCATTTGGGAGACTGTGAAGCGTTGCATGTTTTTGCATCACTGCCAGCAGCGTGGTGTTGTTAACAATGTTCTACAAACCTTTCATAACGGTTGCAAAAATTGATCGTAAGATGAACTGCATTTGATCGTAAATAGTTTAACTTTCAAGTTATACCTTAATCAGATACTCATTGAATTATAAAGTCACTGAGGAAGGCTGTTATGCTATTCCAACAACAACATTCACCCACGTGCCCTCTGAATCCACAGCGAGTTTTCAGCATTGTGTAAAAAATTTACCCATCACTAGCGCCGGATTTTGGGTTAGAAATGCGAGCCTAATCAAATCAAAAGTTTTTTAGTATGCTTATACTCGTACTTACCCCCGGTTGCTGAAAGCTCGATCAACACTAGTCGGCTGTCAATTAAGTCACTTAAAACACGACCCATAGGTTGCCCGTGTAGAAGCTTTGACAATAAGCTTTAAACAGCGATTTAACTTCTTCAGTCCAACATGACTGAAGCGAAGCTTGTGATTGAAGTGACTGAAGTGAGTCCACTCGGTAAAACTCCTCGTTATTTTGATGTTTACAGAATCAACACGCTGGATGCATTGGTTTAGTTTCCGCTGTAGTGCACGTTGGTTTGCTTATCGCTAAATCAACAGCAAGTGATAGTGCATTCGTAGTAGCTTGCTCAAAAGCCGTGATCGCATCATCACAGTCTGGCAAGCGAACTGGCTAGATATATACGGGGTCTGCACTCCAACCCTCTCATCCGTATATTTTAATTAGAGGCTACCTGCGAGCGTCAGTAATGCAATTAAATTCCTTCTTTATCTTGGAGCAAGGAAAAGGCATTCTTCGTTTTAGTGTTAAATTGCCAGCCGTTATGTGGCCGTAAAAACCATTACTTATTATGTTAACTTTTTACAAACTATTTTAAACTACAATTTGGGAAACAAAGCTACGCTTGCTATAAATTGGTCTCTCTATGTGGCTGGCAGGCAGGTGTGAGTTCAATATCCACGGCTGGACAATATAATTTTTTTACGGATGCTTTGGCTTCGTGGGTACTCGATAGCTTGGTGGCAGAAACCTAGTGCGGTATCAGTGATATTAATGGTGAATGCATTTTTTGTTATCTATCTTGAACACAACGTAGCCGCCATGGTGATGAAATGAAAAACAAACGCCCAAAACGCCATATTTTATACCTAATTTTTTTTAAACTATACCCACCAGAATTTGCAGCGCCCTTCGTCACAAGACGATTCTGTCCCTGTTTGTACCGAAACTGTAATTCGTTGGATTTTTATATGGAAAGATAATGTTATTATGTGGTGCGTGCGTCATTGTAAGGCAGGTGTCCGTAGCTATTTACCGCCCTACTTACTCAAGAGCGGGGGCGTACAAACGCTATGGATCGCGTATAGCCCAGTGAAGAGCATGGTGCGAAGCCGCGCGGACGCCTCGTGCAAACTCTACTCGACAAACGAGACGCAAAATACGAGTGGAACAAACCAGAAAGAGACGCAACATTCGTTTTCAACAGGTCGTTATTGCAACTCTGAGTAAATGGTGGTACTATGCAATAATTCTTAATTCAGCGATTACTTTTATTACCGTTGAACTTTTAGTATTGTGAAGTTTTACAGACTTTTGGTAACATTTCAATGGATTTCTTCGACGCTGGGATGTGAATGCTGGTAATATTTATCTATTAAATAAATAGTATAGGTATGTTATGTATTATACATTAAAAAGTTCAATATTTTCTACCTGAACTAAATTTTTAAGAATTCTTACTTTCCTAATGTGAAATATTTTGAGTGTGCTATTTAGGTTGTTTACAGCAATTTAAATCGATTTTGATAGTTACAGCTATTACTAGACATGACGACAATAGCTACCTTGACAACTGCTAGGTATCTTATAGTTGGTATGATATATATTTTTACTACGACTACCGATTATGAGAATTATTTTCACATGAAAAACAATTGGATACTTATGGTATTACCAACAGGATTTGACGGTTCTTTTTTCCCGTTCTCCAACCCTCAGTAGTTGTAAATTCGAGGCATGCCTGACCTATCATTCGTACGATGCTCTCCTTTCTTGAGCATTGCTTCTTTATGGCGTAGCTTAACCTATTTGATAGTTTGCTATATTTACATGTTTACTATGTTAGTTTGCATCAGCCAAATTTGACTACAATTTTTTTGCTAATCGATAGTAAATGGCGCACCTTATGTTAAGCGGTAACCATCCCTATAAAGTATTGCATCGCAAATCACGAACGATATGAACGTGTCCTACGTTGCACTGCCCTGAAGTGCCCTGCGTCCATCAATTGGAAACATGTATAAACTTTGTTAGGTATTTTTTACCTCTTGCTTACGAAAAATCAGAAGGCCCACTGGATGTTGAGTGGTAACCATTACCTTTAACAAAACATTGCCTGAGACACGCATCATAGGAACGTGACTTACGATGCACTGCCCTGCGTCCATTAGCCTAAGGCATGCAAAAGAAGCCTCATGTGGCTGTAATTTCACCGGCAACCACACCCTTCGAACCGAAATGGGCATTTGATAGTTAGACGTACCTATAATCTTCTTCTTCTTGACGGGTCACTATTTTTTTCGAAACAGTGTGGTGAAAGGATTTTAAGTGCGCCTCAAGAGGCTCCTTTCGAGCACTACCTATAATACAAGACCTAATTTACTTCTCGCTCGCACGATTCGACATTTTGAAAGATATAAAATCTCTAAGCCTAATTTTGAAAAATCGCAAACAACCATTTTATGTGCAACACATTGCACACAGTTTGGTAAAAATTTCATCATGATCGATGCAAGTTTTCCTCTTTAAAAGTTTGCTTATGTACGAAAACTAGAAAAATAAACTTTTAAGTAGGAAAACTTGTATGGATCAAAATGATTTTTTTACTAAACTGTGCGCACAAAAAATGGTTGTTTGCGATTTTTTGAAAACAGGTTCTGTGATTTTATATTTAAAGTAAAAAATCCTTCAACAAATCAAATCGTGCGAGCGAGAGTCACTTTAGCTCTTGTCTTCCTTAACCCTAAAAATCATGATGGACTACTTCGTAGAACCTTCTTATTTTTTCTATTTTGACGACGTCCTAACCTTTGATCGGTAAGGTCGTGCGTGAGTTTGACTCTCACCCAGCCCTTAGCAAACTGTTGAAGTAGTTAATTATAACCTTAGTTTACAGACGTTCAGTAAATACGCAGGATATCGTGCCTACTGATCCTTGAGATTAGGAATGTACTTATGATCATACAAAAGAGCGGTAGGAAACAAGCCCTAATTTTTTTGCCTGTTATTCGAGGCTTTGGTCGCGTGGAACTGGCACCTAAGAATCACCTAGCTTTAAGGCGTTTTAAAGTGATCCTTGTGGTTTCATTGAGTAAATACTTTTTGACTTTGACTTAAAATTTCACGGCTTTGATTCCTATGTACGTTAGATATCCCTACCGATCTCTTGGTAACAAGCGAGAGCTCCAGATTCTTTGTGGACATTGAGAGGTAGTTCCAAGCATAAAATTTGGCATATTATACACACAATTCGCAGAAGATAGTCCATACGAAACAGGTTTCCCATGTCCGCAGTTAGAATACTGGTCTCTCAACCATATTTTCATTCACCGTTTAAGAGCACTGTCATTGCGCAAATATTTTTTCGATAGGTAAAATGTAGTGATGCAGAACCGGATTCGAATCTACGACCTTACGATCGGAAGGCGGAGTCACTTCCAATAGACCACTCGTGCCTACACGTGGCAATATTTGCAGGCATTAATTGATTTTCAGTTTGCTCGCTGGGTCGCGCCTTTGTAGATTGTTTTCACTCCCGTTATTAGTTTGCCTGTATCATATATCGCATCAGCTCGATTTAAACCTAACAAAGATCAATTTAGAGATCAAAATAGAATCGTTTTAGAAAAAGAATGAAATGGATCCCTGGTTCAACAAGTTAGGTAAATGAATTGATTTGATTACCTAATGATACGTTTTATAGCATTGACCAATGAGTTTTTTGTCAAAAAATGTATGTACACATTGCCTGTACTCTCAAACTGTGAAGGAACATTGTGACAAATCCAGTGGCATGTCGTAGAGCCTAAATGTTCTAAAACAAGCCAAGTGCTCGACATGAACCTTTGAGGTGCACTAAAAATTTTTTCACCACATTGTTTTAATAAAGTCATGAGACAGTCTCTATTATTTCTGTTTTTAATGTTTGTGGTTCCCTAATTTTCTGATTAGTAGCGGATATTTTCGTTATTTTAGTTTTTTTTATAACAACGTCAGCTTTGAAATCATAAATTATGCACATTGCAAATAGGGCGCTCGTCTGAGAGTACACTCAACCGTCTCCGCTTTGGCCCCTTTCAGCGCGGAGCGAAGATGTAGCTTGTAAGCCACAGCCATGTGCGCGATTCATATATTATGGGCACCTACTTGTAGGTAAAAAGGTATATAACCAGTTCGTATACCTAAAATGAGGCTTGGATGATATTTTTTGCCATAATCATATGGCAAAAAATATAGGCGCTTGGAGAAAAATGGACGAAGCCTTTAGTCTTTTTTGGGAGGATCATGATTGGGACGTCTCTTATAATATTAATGCACGATTGATATTTAATGTGCATTCTGTTTTATATTTACATTTAATTATTGACTGTTTTTAAACCACCCACCTAACTAACACTGCATTTAATCCTAATAGCATTGAGAATCTGGTAGTTCGTCTTTTTGTTTCGTCACAGTAATAAAAAATATATGGCACGTTATTACATCTTACGATTTTAAGAAGGTTGTATTTAAAATCTTCTTATAATACATCAAATAATAATGATTGTACTGCCATGTAAGATTAAGAAAAGTAGGTACGATTTGAATACAATCTACGCCTTAGTTTTTTACTTGAAAATAGTAGTTGTGTGTCTGAAATAGCTACAGTCCGATAATAGCTACAATCAATACCATTTACTCGTAAAATAGCTATAGAATTATGGTTATTTAAAGACAAATAGCAAATTACTTATTATTGTGATATATAACATCTAATTTTAAACAGGTGATAATTATAAAATAATTAATTTTGTGGAAAAAAGCATGTTCAGAAAACAGGCCTTGGTCAATCTTTACAGGAATATTCTTTAAATTAAAAGCTGGAAATACCAAGTGCCCACCATTTCGGAATCTCATTGAAGTGGCCAAGTTTTTTATTAGTTGGCCACTCAGGTGACAGTGTATTTTTTTCGCTCCACAGGAGTCAAACTTTTGGAAAAAATATCAAATAATTTTTTTTTAGTTTAAAATTTTTCTTAAAAAAAAATTTGTTCCTTTGACACACAAATGGCAATTGGTATTTGATGGCGCAGTTATTCAAGAATGCTATAAAAAAACAGGTTGAGAAAATAGCTTGGTTTGTGATCTTGGCATCTTAAAGAATGGACTAGGGTGAAAAATTTTTATAATTTCGAAAAACTCCATTAACTCGAAAACCGTAAATAATTTAATTGGCAAAATTTCAATTTTCTGAACAGTTATGATACCCCCTACACGCAGGTAAAGGATTATCCACTCTTTACGCCGCACCCTGTATACATCATCATCATCTTCCGCTATCGTTTCACGCGAAGTGACGTCACAGGAGGTAAACTATTTCCACCATCTTCTAAAATTCGTCATAAAATCTACATTATAGGATAACACTCGAATAATATTAAATAGGAAACTAAACTCAATATCGGGAAAAAGCATTGACGAAGTTGTATAGTTATATAGTTCTGAAAGAGCGCATTGCAAACTTTCCTAACTCTACAAAATTTTACTCTACCTTTCAAAATACATAGTAATAGGTGTTCTTATTCAAACGTGTGCACGGCAGGTTCACAGTTACAAATTGTGTTAAATTATAAGTTTTGAATTTAACTAAAACTAATGTTTCATTAATTAAATAACGAAGTAAAGGAGGAAAACAGCTTTGAAATGCGACGCGACGAATACCGTACCTTTGAGTCAAACGTATTGTGAGAGTTTTCATTAATAAGCCCGTGAGAGCTAGTGGTCAACTTTGTGAAAAAGGAATTTTGGAGTTTTTAGCTCACCTGAAAGCCTTGCCCCCGGTTTCTGAAAGCGCGATCTACTCTAATCGGCTGTCAAAGTCAATGCACTTGCTATCTCTATCTAATTTGAAGTAAAAGCTGAAAAAGCAAGTGACTTGACCGGCAGTTAGTGTTGATCGAGCTTTCAGAAACGGGGGTTAGTATAGTTATTGATATTGATATTGCACGTCCGCAATTAATGAATAAATAAAATCGAGTAGTGTATAATGCGTATCCGTGTGTACTAATTTTATTGATGGATGTATTCACTAACGAGCAAAACTAACTAGCGGACGTTTTTCACGAGCACTTACACAAAAATGCATTTATCCTGTCAGTGGAATGTCCATCAGCCGCCCCACAATTGAGATTGATGATTAAGGATGTTCCATCAATCAAACCAAAAATACGTACAGACGTTAAATCTTCATTATGTGTTACGTTTCTGTCCACCCACAAAAATACATCAATTCAGAGGAAAACCACCTTTGTGCCATTGTGATAAGTGCTTGGAGTTTGCTAAATGATTTCACAAGATTTGGTTACACGCTAGTGTGGTAGAATTATGGCGAGACGTTTCGTTTTTCTGTTGTGGTGAAGACGTATGATCCAGACCACGTGAATAGGCGTAAAACCAATATTATTCAATTTCTTAACTTGACTTAAATAAGCATTTGGAAGAGTATTTTCCTGGCATGTAAATGTTTGTATTTATGTTTGCATCTGAGTGAAAATTCATTAATAATAACTAGGACTCTAAGGACAAGTGTGCTATTTTTTCAACACCAAAATGCAAGCAGTTTTTGTGCGTTCATATCAATTGGTTTGGCAGTTTACGTAGCCGAACATATTTATGAATTTTACAATATATAAACTGCTAATAACTTTACTTTACGGAGTCATGCATAGCACGCTGCGTTGCCTAAACTTTTTGAGCAATGCTCCTGACGGTTATACTATTAATATGACTGGTATTTTAAATTCTAAAATCAGATTTCGATTCTTGAAAAGTGCCATGTATTTTAATCGATTGATGATCGATTAAACAGTATGGTGAAAGGATTCAGTGCGTCATAGTTACAAGTGAGCGAGTGAAAATTCATTTGGTCGTTCAAGTAAACCGGAGGGGTTAAACTCCACTCAAACTCGTATATTCTCTGCAAACATGATATTATGATGTACAAGCAAGCAAGTTGCCGACGACTAACTTTCGTAATTATGTTGTAACTACCAAGTAAGTTTTTCCTTTCAAAATAATTAATCATTAAACCGTACATACGTAATAAGTATTTAACTTTATTGAATTAGATTTTACACAATAAAGATACATATTTAACTAAATTAAAATACATTTTCTCATAAGCTTAGTTCACATATTAACATGGAGGTGACATGGAGGTGTCATATTATCTGAATGTAACATCTTTTAAAATGTAATAAAATCCAAGAATATAAAAACAATGCTTAATACATTTTCGTACTTTAACAAACTTTTAGGTAGGACAACTTGTTTGAATTGAAATCATATTTTTGCTGAAGTAATGCCATTCATAAAAAAAAAAGATAATAATAAAAAAAAGATAATGATGCTGGACAATCCACACAGCACTATCTAGCCCCAAAGTAAGCTATTCAAAGCTTGTGTTATGGGTACTAGATAACTGATATATTTAATACATTATATACCTACATAGATAGATATTTTTTTATTATACATAGAAAACACCCAGACCATCGGAACAAATTTCTGCAGATCGTACACAAATTTGTTCCAAGGCGGGAATCGAACCCGCAACCTATTGCGTCGCAGGCAGGCTCTCGCCCGCTGCGCCACAGAGGTCGTCAAAACATTGTTGTTGACGATTTTATGTCACCACATTCAGTTTTCTATAAAAGTAATACATGATCTAGCGTGAAGTTCTTTGACGGGATAGGTTAGCCTCTTTAAAAAAGGTGTCAAAATGTGTGTGGAAATTTTTGAAGCGGATGAAGTCACGCCAGATTACAGTAGTTTTTAAAAGTTTATTGTCTTATACATCTTTGTTAGTCTTGGGAAAAGGGTTTCCTTCTGGGTCGCAGCGGGTAGCCGTTGAAACCCAAGATGTGTGGTCTTGATGGCTTTTTCAGTAAGTTCGTGTTTTTATTTGCTCCATCAGCAGTGTTATAAAAAAAGGTACTCATACAAAATGCAGATCTTCTCTGGTTTGTACAATTATAGCGGCACTTTACATCGCTATTTACGTTTTTATTTTTTGAATATTGTATTTGCGTATTTTGGGAAAATACAAAGAATACTCTATAATCTACCTGTTTTTTTTTATTCATACTCTATCACGAATAGCGATCCGAAGTGCCGCCATTATGTTTTCATTTCATTTCTATAAAAATAAAAATCACGTAAACAAAGTCGCAGGTTTCTTTTTATGTAAAAAACACCTATACAACTCGAATCAAAGAGCGATACTTTGAAAAGAAAACTCAGTTTTAATCATCTTCCGAACAAGTTTCCAATTCAGCTGAGCCGGCATGAGTGTATTATGCATTACGTTGTTTGCAAAGAGTATTCAACAAGTCTTTGTGACGCTGCGGGAATGTTTATTTTGCATATTTGAATCTGGATGGATATAAAAGTTACGTATGTATCTTATCTTTCGTATGTACTCGTATGTATGTACAGTACAACACAGGCCGTTTTTTGACGTTTATTCTTTCCTATTATTATTGTAATGAAAGTACCCAGTAACATTGTATTATCTGCTATCATTATATTGCCGGATAAAGGGCGTTACACATGCATAAAATATTATTTGTTAAATGAAGCGTAGAATTATTCTTTGTCGAGGGTTCGTCCGGAGAATATAAACCAACGTGTCTTTATCAACCGCTAAGCACCGTTGCTGTGTTTCGGTTTAAAGGGTTTGGTTCGCTACGTTCCTATCCAGCGTGACTTACGAGGGATCGCTTTGTCATAGTTGATGGTTACCACTCAACATCGGGTGAGCCATCAGCTTGTTCCAACAGCAAGATCTATAAAAAACAGGTATTAGGTATTTAATACTACAAAGCACACAGACAGTAAACACAAAATGCTACAAAAGCCCTTGACCAAAGTTTCAAGAGTCATCATCTTCCTGCCCTTACTCCATGATTAAAAGCTCCACAAATAAATCACGTATCAGTAGAACTTCGTAAACTAAAACTAAACTTAGCAGTTAGGTACCAAGTATCTACCTAAGTACCAAGTAGATAGCTCTAAAGATATAAAATAAATAAATAAAATAAATAATGCTGGACAATCCACACAGCACTATCTAGCCCCAAAGTAAGCTATTCAAAGCTTGTGTTATGGGTACTAGATAACTGATATATTTAATACATTATATACTAACATAGATAGATATTTTTTATTATACATAGAAAACACCCAGACCATCGGAACAAATTTCTGCAGATCGTACACAAATTTGTTGCAAGGCGGGAATCGAACCCGCAACCTCTTGCGTCGCAGGCAGGCTCTCGCCCGCTGCGCCACAGAGGTCGTCAAGTGATATGTAGGGATATCTGCCGTGTCTGGGTATTCATGAAACTGTTTTTAAGCTTTTTTTATCAAATATTTCAAGCAAAATGCCGTTGTCATCAACACTTTTACCTATTTTGTCGTCGCTAAATTTAGATGGATGGTCTTGCATTATAAAATAAAATAAAATAAATATTGGTGGACTTTCCACACAGCACTATCTAGCCCCAAACTAAGCTTATGCTTGTGATATGAGAACCAGATAGCTGATAGACTACTTATATATATATATTATATATTTTGTAAATACATACTTATAATATTATATAACACCCAGACAGAGAACAAACATCTGTGTTCATCACACAAACGTTTGTTCACGGTGGGAATCGAACCCACGACCTACGGCGCAGAAGGCAGAGCTACTACCAACTGAGCTACGTAGGCTGTCATTGCGTTGTTCTCTCACATATCGCTCCGAACACATTATTTGCTATGCGGACAAATTTACTGCAACACACTAAAACAAATCGCTCAATTTTTCACTCAGTGTGGTTCTCGCCTCACTTAATACCTGCCACAATTTATAACACCCCAGCATACGTTATTGAGCACACAAAACACGCAGTTGAGTTACTACTTAATCTAACTAGCTATTAATAGGTAATAAGTTAACGATTAAATGATAATATAAACATCCTCGATAAACTCCTAATATGCGGGTTACCCCTCACTTATTAAAAACGTTATCAGCAGAGCAGCTTGACCGTGTAATAACTATTAATGTTTGCTTTCAGGTATTAGTGAAATGTGCTGGTTCACTGTGATAGTGATTATTTTCCAATGAATTCAGTGAGCGGGGTTCAAGATGGAGTTCAAGCGTGTGGGATATACGCTAGTGGTGTACCTTTCAGGAATAATATTGGGTGAGTTATCCAAGTACCGTCTGAATATATACTACAATCTACCTATATGTATACAGGGTGGACTTTTGGGACGGGGCAGTATAACCTTAACCGTTACAGATATAGAAAAACGTTTTTAGGAGACCTTTCATAACTTTTTGAGTTGTTCTGAATTGCATTCACAGATTTTGGAAAAAATGTACATTCAGCGAAAAAAAAAGCTAGCATATTAAATATATTTACGAAAGAAAACTAAAGCATAGTCTTTAGATTCGCAATATAAATCCTTATCACTTCAGCAGCAGTCAACAGAGCTTTGGATTTCTTGAGAAAATACAAAAAAGCCGGCTTCTCTGATTTAATAAATATAAGCTCTATCATATCAATTTCGAGATAAGCTTCAGGAAAAAACTTCTATCGAACCTAACAGGGAACAGATATTTACCTCACAACAAAGAAGCTCGTATCTATAAAGTTCCCTCTACATTATCGGGTTTGAGTTTTCCCAGAACTTTCTGGGAGGGATGGGTGATAAAATTACCCCCAATTTATCTGCCACGACCGGCCGTTCGGAGCACCCGGCGAGCGATGCCAGTTAAATCTGTCCAAGGTAGTGTAGTTACATTCGAAACGATTGGTGAAACTTTACACGGCTATAATAATTGTAGTTATATTGTGGGATATGGGGTATTTTAGACAGATATATAGAAAATTAGCTGCGACCCGCGGTTTCACCCGCGTAGTTTAAAATCCAGGTATAACCCCGGAATAAAAAATAGTCTATGTGCTATTCCAGACTATAATCTGTCTCTGTACCAAATCTCATTCAGATCCGTTTAGCCGTTCTCGCGTAATTGAGTAACAAACATCCATCCATCTATCCATACATACAAAGAATAATCACTAAATAAAATAGAGAAAACTAAATAAAACAAAATCTACTAACTATATATATATATATATATATAAATAATCAATAGATGTCCAGCTGGACATATCACTATACTGTACTACTATTTTTTTTTTACTGTAAAAAATATCTAATATCAGAATATCTAATCAAAAACAATTTTTTTTTCACTAGCATAAAAATAAGACGAAAGTGAGCTCCTGGACAAACCTGCGAATTTATAGTTGCAACATCTTTAATGCATGTTAGATATGGATAATGCAGTAATGTTAAACAATAGTGTTATAATATAGTGTTAATAGTGTATATCACAATTTATATCATAATGACTAATTACCATAACAACTTTAGTAAACACTGATGATAGTGAGTTTTGACGTAAAATACACCGGTTAATATAAACTGCTCAATTAACTAATTAACCATTTGCTTGCACCTGTAGTAGTTGTTATAACGGGCGTGGAGTTAATTAATTTTTAATTGCATTCGTTCGATTTCTGTGCAAATTTCACACTACACTCGTATCTTTCACTAAGTACTAAGCTAAACCACAGAATAAATAATAGTGGAAAACCAATTACTGCTTCTAACGGGTGCGCCAAAATGCAATGGACGTACCTCTGACTACCCCCCTTAAACCCCCTTCAAAGAAACCTATGTTGATACTTGGTACTGAGAGATATTATTTGCATTTCAGTTTTATAAATAGGTACAAATATAAATAGGTAGTATCATACAGGTAATGTACCTTTCTTAATCATTGCCATGAATCAAGATTTTGATAGGATTTTTAATGAAAAAAAAAACTTAAGCATCCCGTATGTTTTTCCAAGAAGAACGATTCTGAGCCCTCTACATCAACCGACTTCACGCGGTCTTCATGTCGTCAGTTCATCGATCCCTACCGATAACATAACATAGTTCGATGAATGTTTAACAAGTATAACTACAAATAAATATGTGAACATATTATATTCTATCAGATAAACACGGTGTCCCATGGGCTACATGAAATACAAGTATGTGCTATGATTGAATATTTTGACAGTCTTATTTAATAAAATCTATTAGTTATTTGTCGGTCGACCTCAGTGGCGCAGCGGGCGAGAGACCGCCTGCGACGCAAAAGGTTGCGGGTTCGATTCCCGCATCGGAAAAAAATTCTGTACGATCTGCAGAAATTTGTTCCGTTGGTCTAGGTATTTATGTATGATAAAAATATCTATCTATGTAAGTATATAACCATAACACAAAATTTGAGTAGCTTACTTTGAGGCTAGATGGTGCTGTGTGGATTGTCCAACATAAAATTAAAAAAATATATATATAAAGTAAGTAATGTGAGGTACGAGGCCGAGACAGAATTTATTCATATATTATTATGGTTGACCCTCCTAATCAGCACCATATTCTTTCTATTGAATAGACAAGCGACTTTTTCAAATCTCTGAATCCAGTTTTTCAAAGGCCGTGGAATACAATGAATATTTGTGGTTGCCATAGCAAATCATTGATTATCTCATCGATATGATAAAATAGTTGAATGATTCGGGCTAGATAGCGTGCGATAAAAACGCCTAAAAATATTTACACAAAAACATTACGGTTAGTTTTTAAGTAAAATCCGTGCACGTACAATATATGCTTAAACTTAGCCTTGATATATTTTTCTCTGAAAGATCTAAATTATCCAATATAGCTGTTACTGGCTAGTAGATTTACTGGCCAGTAACTGTCTCGTTGTAAACTTGTCGTTACTTGTTCTGTGGGGTTACTAACTGGTAATTAAGGCTAGGGAGTTTACTTTGAACCAAGTCTTTGAATAGCCGCAGGTAAACCTTTTAAATGAGTCTCTCCCTGTATAAAGATGCACAGTCGTTTGTTACACATTTACTTTGAGACAAAGTCGAAATAATTATTTCGGAGGTAAAGAATTGTAGGAGGTAAATAATTAACTTTTTTCTTAAGGCTTAATTAGTTACCAGCTGTTTAGAATGAAATTTTTCTTTAGTTTCAATTTTTGAAGTGAAATTGTTTACCTCCTTATTGAACGAAATTGTGAATTAGTATGATGAAGTAAACGTGCTCAAAAAAAGCCTCTTCAGGTGCACTTAAAAACAGTCGTCACTGCTTAGTCTATTCGCGTACCCTTCACTGCCACCAAACAGAGTTGCTGTGTTTCGTTTTGATGGTAGTGTGTGCCTGTAAAATTACAGAGACGAGGCTTAACATTGTTAAGCCAATTTATACCTTGTACTAATTTATACTTATAAAATTGTAAATAACCTTTATTTTACTTTAGTATAGTTACGATGCAATTTTTCTTAGTTTTTTTCGGCGATCCTGAGTTTTTAGTAAAAACATATTTATAATATGTGTTGCTATGCGTATTCTGAAACTGAAACTGAAACAGCTTCACGACTTTGATCCCCAGGCACGGTAGATATCCCTTCAGATCTCTCAGTACCAAGTACTAACTTCAAGATTCTTTGAGGATGTCTAAGGGGGGTAGTCAGAGGTACGTCCAAACGTTTCATTTGGCACATACCCACATTTTGCAGTAGTTAGTATTCCATATGTGACAGGTTGCAAGCCCATCGCCGCTGTTAGAATACTAACTGGTTTCCTCACGATGTTTTCCTTCACCGTTTAAGAGGACTGGCATTGCGCACATAAATTTTTTGATAGAAAAATCCATTGGTGCACGACCGGATTTGAACCTGCGAACTTACGATCGGAAGGCGGGGTCATTCCCACTAGACCACCGGTGCTCTCTATGCGTATTCGACGATTTTATATAATTCTTAATATAAATCTTCTCTTACTCTTTGTTTCTCTCTCACTCTTTCTTTTACCAAGGATAACGCTTACCAAAGACAGGGATGATTTTAAGCAATGTTAAAACAAAACACATTTTTAAGTACTTATAGGGATCAAATTTTCAAAATACATAAATTTTATTCTGTAAAATGAATATTTATGTACTAGGGGAAAGATTTTCACATTTCAAAGATTAGGCAAAGTTACAAGGGCATGTTGTGTTTATGTAAATATACTGATACGACTTAATGTTTGAGCGCACGCTAGGCAAGCGCATACTTATAGCACTTCTGAAACCAAGAAAAAAAGCAGTATAATACATTTATTATTCTCTTAGCCTAAGTTAAAATAAAAACTAAGAAACTCTTCTACTTCCTAGTAATATGTTTTACTTGATTAGATTATCATTTTATTCCCAATAATTACTGGAAGTCAGTGGATGGAAAGGGAATCGTTCTTCCTGGAAACGTAGGGAAGGTCTATGTCCAGCAATGGACTACTGTAGGCTGATGATGATTATTACTGGTAAAAGAAAACGAACCCAAATGGAAAACACCTTAAAAGGCCAACAACAGTGACTTTATATACCTCCAAGCTCTATATGGGCGAGGAGTTATTTGACGTAGTCTGTGTTTAAAACATTGTTTTTTGCTATCACTACTAAAGGGGACACAGTAATGTAATTACAGGCACATCAGGCTTAACATCTCTGTAGGCGACACACGCCTTAGTTATTTTATTTTTAAATTTATTTGTTTGTGTCTACTTTTTTACGGGTATGTAGTTATTACATTTTTTCTAAATTAGATGTTATCATTAAGATTTGGTACGTGTAACGCCATCTGTTGGCACATTTAGGGAATTATTAATAAACAAGTTAATCTTGCGGGTGGATTTGGACAGTTAAACCTCTTGCGGGTGGGTGGATTTGACGACCTTAATGGCACAGCGGGCGAGAGTCCACCTGCGACGCAAGAGGTTGCGGGTTCGATTCCCGCCTCGGAACAAATTTGTGTACGATCTGCAGAAATTTGTTCCGTTGGTCTGGGTGTTTATGTATAATAAAAAATATCTATCTATGTAAGTATATAATGTATTAAATATATCAGTTATCTAGTACCCATAACACAAGCTTTGAGTAGCTTACTTTGGGGCTAGATGGTGCTGTGTGGATCGTCCAGCATTATTTATTATCATTATTATTATAAACAGTTATGCCCCAAGCCGATAGACGCATGGCAGTGCATCGTAGGGCACTACGATGCACTGCCCTACTACTACATCCTACAGTACGGGACGTCTGCCTGTTCCATCTGCTAGACGTATAAAAGGGAGCTTAGCCGAAGCTGGTAGTTAGCGCTAACATATACATACATACCTAATTCGTGTACTTCGAGTACTTCCCGTAGAAACACATCAATTAACATGTCAATATTTCGATGCAAAACCGGATGCTTAACAAAGCCGACCTTTGTGATGCAAACCACTCGTGAAACTACCAGAACCTTTCATCATAATTTGATAGGCTGATACAGTATCGGTTGTCTTTCTGGACCAACCTCGCCTCCAAATTGTCAGGTTGCGTAGGCTTAATTCCGATCGAGTAACACTGGATCAAACACCACTGGATTTTCGAAAATAAATGTGCGCAATTTATGTGTGTGCGTATTTTCTAATTCTTAATCAATAATAAACGTAGGATCAATTACCCAAACAACAAAATATACCGTTTTAAAGTTTGCAGCACATCTTAGAACTTTCCTATATAATAAATAAATAAATATTGGTGGACTTTCCACACATCACTATCTAGCCCCAAACTAAGCTTGTGCTTGTGATATGGGAACCAGATAGCTGATATACTACTTATATACTTTTTTTTTCAATTACATAATATTATATAACACCCAGACAGAGAACAAACATCTGTGTTCATCACACAAACGTTTGTTCACGGTGGGAATCGAACCCACGACCTACGGCGCAGAAGGCAGAGCTACCACCAACTGAGCTACGTAGGCTGTTATGGTGGTGTGAAACTGGCACTACAGTTTTAAAACGCCGCAGTTTAAAGCTTTAAAACGTTTCAAAGTAATCCTTGTGGTTTATTGATTAAATACTTTTTGACTTTGACTTTTCAGAGAGCGTTAATATGAAAAGATTACTTTTCAATTTCAAAAAACCACGCTACGTTATTTCTCACACCTTATTCCTCGAATATTGACTTAGCTTATTATGTATTCCGAATGCATGCACACTACACAGGTAACTCATGTAAGGTTATGAACTCACGATATTCACGCGTGCCCGCGAATACAAAGTCAGTATAATTTTCTACTACAAATGTTTTTATTGACCTCTTATATTATGAATCAACCACTGCAATAGAAAACGAAAAACTTACTATAAGAAAACGTACTTAAACATAGGTTTCCTTAGGACACCCAAAGAAAGAAGAACTGAAAGATTTTTTTAAAACTCCTAAGTAAGCTACTTTGGTCTATATAAGTCTCATTTTTGTAACTATTTAATTTATTAAAAGATAAATTTGGGCTAGGAACAAACCGCTCAAATTATGAAACACATAAGAAGTGGTTTGAAATCAGAATACATATAGGGACATACTTTGAACTAACTGCCAGAGTTTAAACTTCTTTGGTCCCCTAGAAGCAGATTTTTAATGAAAAACCAGTATAACGAACCTTCTGTGTCTCTTCACAAAATACCTATTTTTGAACTCTTGATTAATGTTGATCATCTCGCTTATAAAACGTTTCAAAATGATACTTATGATTCCACAGAATAAATACTGTTTTCCTTTGATTTCGATTTGTTCGGTCGTTCATAATATTCGCTGAAAGCTTCATTAGTAAAAATGGCCAATTACTCTTCTTCCGTTGACATGAAAGTGACTATGGCAAAAAAAATTGCCATTATAATATGACAGGAGATATGAACAAATTGATCATTCGAGTGACCTCTGCTTAATCACCACTGCCTCGTGTGTCTCGAGCCTTGCACGTCTGAGTTTGACACGTCACGTCGTCGCTTTGAATTCGTAGCGCTGCGTAGAGGCACTCGTAGAAGTTTCGTAGAGCGTAGGCGTAGCACGTATAGAGTTTAGTAAAACTAAACGACCAAGTTTTTTAACTTTTATCAAGTTGTTATCACATCACTTGTTTGCAGTTATCAGCTATGACGTTTTTAATATGTGATTCATAAGTGAATAATATCTAGCTTCATTGTGCATCAATTGCATTTCTTGTTTACTAAATTTTGTTGCGTGCAATGTATTGTTGGATTTTATTTACCTTTTGGCTGCTGTACCTGTTTAATAACCTCACAGCACCTCAATCGTTCAGAAGATAAATCTCGCAACCCACCTTACCAGACTGCTCGTGACCTTATAAGCGCAGAATTCAACATAGCTGCGAAATGGAAACAGGAATGGAAAACCAGACCACCAGAAAGCTTGGTAATGAACATTAACCCGACTGTGAAACCACCGGGCTTCTCTCTTCCCAGAAGAGAATGGTGCCAGCTCAACAGGCTTAGAACTGGGTGCGGCCGCAGTCGAGCATTCATGCACAAATGTGGCTGGAGAGAGTCACCGGCGTGCGAGTGTGGAGCCCCGGTGCAGGACGTTGCACACATCATAAAAGACTGTCCACTGACAAAATACGATGGCAACCCAGCAGACTTGTTCACCCTTGAAAACGACGCTATCCAATGGATACAGGAATTATGTCATAATTATATTTTATAGAACGATTGTACATTGCCATACGAATAAATAAATTGGATTTTATATTGACTTTCTTTTTTATATACATAACAGTAAAGTAAGTAAACAGAAAGTATGTAGGCAAACAAGTAAATAAATAAAAATATTGGTGGATTACACACAGCACTATCTCGCCCTAAACTAAGCTAAAGCTTGTGCTATGGAAAAGTGTTTGTTAAAATCTACTATTTTCATAATATATGTTCTCGGCTACTCGGTTGGCACCTGGATGATAATCAGGAAATGACGTGCGTCTGAGAGCGAGATAGAAAAAATATAACTTAATTCAAGGAATTTGAATACTTAATTATCAAATAATCTAAAAGGTTTCTGAAAAAGAGTTCCAATAATTAGCTATTTACACTGTAATTCCATTTAACATTCTAAAGTAAATTATAAGCGAGTTTTTTATATTCATCCTACGTTGTTTTCATTGCCAATTTCCAACTATTTTCAAAGTACCGCTATTCGTTAGATGAAAATATTTCCTAGTATATTTTACAAATGACAAAAATAAATGCAGTTTTTTTCCGAGAAAAAGCTTGAAATCCACCCTCATTTATACAATAAATTGTATCTTTGGCCTAATAATAATAATAAATTGACCTTCAGCAAACAGATGGTAGTCTAACAATGGTAAGGCTAACTAACAGCATACCAAGGTTCAGCTCAAGTTGCCCAGCCCAAGGTGCCTAGAAAGATTTATAATATTAATCACGCACGCCTGAACAAGCGCCAAAGAAAGTAATTTACACCTTCCCACTGCTTTTCGTTTTTTACTTTGGATATCTTACTACATTCGGGGCGTTATTCGGGTTTTACCACCAACCTTAATTTAGGAAGCTTGACACGAATAAAATGGTTATAAACCTGGAATGAATGTAGCCAAGTGAAAATTTACTTCGGTCGTAATGTTTATTATCAATGTGAACGTGGGTCGACTCTAAGTGCGTTAAAAGATTTTCAAAAAAGCTATTTCACTTGAAAAATATGTAATTATGGGATATTAAAGATACCTTTTGTAATTTTCAGAAGACGACACGATGGTAAAGCTATTTCACCATTTTACTTGGAACTGAATTATTTTTTCTCTTGAAAAAAGAAGCTAAATGCGAAAGCTCATCCGATTCTTTGAATTTTGACTTAGTAGAAAACACATTGTTGTCTCACGGCTTATTTTAGTTATTTTTTTTTTGATGAATTTAATGAAAAATTCAATTCTGTCTGCGACACGAGACCACCCTCGCATAAATAATTATCAAATTAAAAGCTAATTTTCGGCTGTATTTTGATCCCATGGGATCAAATAATTCACCCTTAAAACACATACATACATTTATTCATCATAATAATAAATTTAAAGCAATGAATAATTTCCAATAAAATACATACTTCACAGAGCTTATCGACTTTACCTAAGGGACATTATTTGTTACTTGAAATTTACATCGCCTGCACACCTTTATGCCAGTTAAATATATTGGTATTTTGAGTGACACAAACTGAATTTTTAAGACCCTTTGCCACTAGTCCGAAATGAGACAATTCTGCTTTGACACTATATCCAATATGAGGCTTTGTTATAATGTATAACCTAGTTTTAATTTTTGATAATATTTTTAATTTTGGTTTGGGCATGTTTGGGATGGATAAAAGAATATTGACGAAAAAGGTGCATCAGGCGAGTGTGAATGGGACTGTTGGGAGAGGAATACCTCGGCGGACGTATCTAGACCAGAAATCTGACGTTCTAGAGAAAGGTCAGATCAAGAGTACCCTAAACCGACGAGCATGTATGAAGAATGTTATGAGAGCGAATGAAGCGAAAGAGGTATGTCAGGATCGTAGCAAGTCGAAATCCGTGGTATCTGTTTACTCCTATGGGAAACAGGCGTGATTTTGTTTATGTATGTATGTAATATTTTTGATAATATTATTAATATTTTCATCAATGTATAAGAAAAATTGCGTAGGTAACCTTACTAACTCTAAATTTATTAATATTTCGAGAAAATAACTAATCTGCATTTTTTTTTATACAACTAGCTGATGGAACAAGCAGATGGCCCACCTGATGTTAAGTGGTAACCATCACCTATAAACAAAACATTGCCCCGTAGGTCACGCACAATAGGAACGTGCCCTACGATGCACTGCCCTGCGTCCATCAACTTGAGGCATACAGATGTTAAGCCTCATGTGCCTGTAATTACACCGGCGACCACACTCTTCAAACCGAAACACAGCGTTGCTGCTTGGCGGCAGAAAAAGGCGTTGTGGTAGCACTTCCCCGGACGAGCCCTTCACAAAGAGCTCTACTACTCTTAGATATTACTACTAGATACTATTTATTTTCATTATATAAACAGTAACCAATACAATTATGAGAATCCAATTTGTGAAATTTTAATGACGTTACAGTTTACGTTCAGCTTAATAATGACCTCCGAATATTGGTCTCTGAATAATAATTGTTATTTTTAGCTAACATATCGAATTCGAATAAGAATCACTTTTTGACTGCAGTTTTTGTCGTTGAGATTATTACTCGTTTTAAAAAATGTGTATTTTATATAAAATTTAGAAGATGTTCATTAGATTAAACCGACTTTGGGGAGAAAACTAATTACCTAGATCTAGAAACAGAAACTGCATCACAGCTTTGATCCCCAGGCACGGTAGATATACCCTCACATGTTATAATACCAAGTGCCTACTCAACAAACTTGTAATTGGCCATCAGTATTGTATCTGTGAGGCAAACAATAAAGATTTTTCTATCCATTTATGTTATGTAGATAGAAAACTCATTATTTTTTGCCTTACAGATACATAATAGGACCTATATTATATCAGGAAATACCACAGGCTATATCGATGAGAGCTAGTTACTCCAATCAACTTAGATACAGTAGAGAATAAAATTGATGAAGCTATACTGAGTATTATAGAAATGAAACAAATTTTGTCTCAATATTGTATAAATAAAAGCACTGGAAAGCATTGTCCGAGAAAGCAATTTCCGTTTCCGTAAGACGAAGCGGAATCTCCATCTGGTTGCAGGTAAGCCATAATCCACAATAGGCACGATTCTAATATTTGTTTAGTTAGGCTGTGTTCACTAGATAGAACTTCAAACATCTGTGTTCGAACCCTAAGAGGGAACTGCATCTTCTTATTCTTTTCGTGCACTAGTTTATTTGACGCAGTGTGGTCCTCTCCATACGACTATTAGTAAGCACCGTGACGACACTGCGCGTTCTATTGTTTTTGAGTTTCAATTCATGACTGCTTATAATTTGGCCTATACTCATAGCTACGAGCAGGTTTAGTGCTCGTAGACTCGTAGGCCCTAAAGGTACTGACACACGAGCTTATTTTCGAGCTAAAAGCATGCTTTTTTCGAGCCTTGCTCAATAAAAGCACGCGTGAACAGGTCTTGCTAGTAAATGAGTATGCTTATTTGGTCGTACGTCGGTTGATTTTTGAGCATGCTCAAATTAAGCATGCTTGCTTTTTAGCACGTGTGTCAGCACCATAAAAACTAATTTTACTGGCTATGATTGAAATAAGAACGAGCTGATAACCAGCCATTCAAACTTTACTTCATTTTAAACCGAGCCTTACCCGAGCTGAACGAAACGGGACCAAATTTACATTCCATCGGTTTACGGGTCCACTCGACTTTAAGCAAACAACTCCTGGCTAAGTCAACAGTCACTAGGCTCTCGGAATGTTTTTCAAGGAGCTAGTCCAAAAGCTTTTACACTTGAAGCTTGAAGGTTACAAAAACTAAAGTCAAATAGCTTTCAGAACTCAAGTCTCTTCAGTAAATCAAATTATTTGAAATAAGGCCATTTATTGTGTAGCTGCAATCTGGTTCAGCCGCGTTTACAACAATAAATGCGAGCGTCTTACAAAACCAACCAAATACCTACCAGACGTTTACTACACTTCAAGTGTAGTTTATCTATTTGTTTTGCGCTTGTACTCCTAATATCGATGGAATTGTTCTTGTAATATGACCAAAGACTTTCAAAAGTGGGCATTAATGCAACAGACAGTAGATTGTCTGCGTTCTAAGAATTAGTAAAGCTTAAAAATTGGGGTAGCTCATAAATTAACAATAATTAATTGTATAATTATACATTTTCATAATGCAAGAAAAAAGCAGAAGATGAAAATAGTTTGATAACCTCTGTAATAATGGCCATACGGTTCTGAACCATACCTGTGTACAGAACGAAAGTACAAAAGAACCTTTCGGGCATCCTTACATTATTTGTTTTACTTACAAGTCAATAAGCTATACGTTATTATAGCCTATTTCATATGCCAGTAACGCAAGAGTCTTTTGATTAAGTTTTTCAACTAAAAACATATTCAAAGTGTCATTCATCGTAAGTCAAACATGGAGTTAATTTACCCAAGACTATTACCCATTAAGATAGCAATTAAGGACCCCAAAAGGGCGTAAGTGTAAGGTAATATCACCCCCTGACTACTAATCCTTGAGTGAGGGGTAGGTAACTCACGTAGAGCGTTTACAACTTTGAAGTAGGTACTGTTTGCTACGTGGTTGTAATTTACCTTTGTTTGTCTTACCTTATCATGTCAGATACAGTTGAAATTTCACGTCAAATGAGAAAAGGCACGTCAAACCACCCTATACGTTGTACTCAGAGAGGAAACGAGGATAGTGTGTGTTTTTTAAGTGAAAACACAATCATCCTTTTCATGGACGTTTTAATACGCGCGTGATTGTCTTCCTGCTTTATAAAATGTGTACATAATCAATTTTAAGTTACGAAACAAGTAAAGGTTGGGTTGCCAATAAATTACCCAAAGTTTAAACATAAACACAAACGTCAAACCGAACGCAACATAAAACAGCAGTTGTACCATTAAAGGGACACGTCCCATGAATGGTACACTAATTTAACCTACATAAAACTTCTTAAGTATTTCGTCCCTTCGCTGAGTAATGGCTTAACGTCCATTGGACCTTGGATAGTATTTATGAAAATTATTTGTTCATCTAAAGATTCAGGCCTTGAAGGCAGGCTTGACATGAAAATGACGATCATGTTTGGAATTTACTTTCCATTCAATTGTGTTCTTTCTATTTTCAGGATTATCAAAACACTTTACCGCCGTTACGTCACTCTCAAATAATAAAAACAAAAAAACAATTTTTTGTTATAATAAGATTTTTTTCAAACCTTTTCTTTTAGTTAAATTTCTCACCTAAATCTCTATGAATCGCAGATTACACACTGTGTTTTTAACCTAAATATAATATCCGCCGCCAAGCTTAAAGGATGATTTGTTTAGAGCATTGAAATTCAGAATCGGTTATCGGCAGCCGACAGACTACAAATGATTTATTATGAATAATTATTATTTCCTTAATCCAAGTAGCATGTTCGGTTATAGTCAAACCAAATTAAAACAGTCTTTATTTAGTTACAGCTCAAGGATCACTTTCGAAAGCAGGCCATGAAGAACAATAAGTGAAAGAAAATTTTTGTATAGCATGGGTGCTGATATTATACATAGACATACCTACAATACTTACAAATATTAATTAAGTATAAAAATACTAGATTTATTAATCTAAGTACATACTTGTTTCGACGTATAAAGGTAAAGCAAACCTTAAAATCTTCGTGTGGGATGAGCCTATGAATTAATAGAGATTATAAAACATCAAAAGAGAGAAAATTCACTTCATAATAATATAAGCTTAGCCTCGTGGAGCTTAGATTAACCTCGATTTTATGTCGGCTCTAAATTACCCTTGAAGTTCTATTGAAATATCTTTTGGCTATAAGTATATTTGACAGCCTTCATAGCTCAGTTGGTAGTAGCTCTCCCTTCTGCGCCGTAGGTCGTGGGTTCGATTCCGCCGTGGACAAACATTTGTATGATGAATATATATAAATATATATATATATATACACATAGATGTTTTTTCTATGTCTTGGTGTTATATAATATTTATAAGTATGTATTTAAAAAAAAGTATATAAGTAGTATATCAGCTATCTGTTTCCCATACTTTTGCTTAGTTTGCGGCTAATACAAATACAAATACAAATAACTTTATTGACATAATAGTAGGCACAATTCAATATTGAATCCATAGGCTCCCGAACTAGTAAATACTGTGTTTCAGGAGCCAGTGGCTTCTCCCTAGGCTAGATAGTGCTGTGTAGAAAGTCCACCATTATTTATTATTTGTTTTTATTTGATACACCTAATTACATACAGTAAGATAATCAAGTTTATCTAAATATTAAATTATATTGTAATAACACATTATTTAAATGAAACATTTTAGAAAGCCCTTGTACGACATGATAGTGACCTTATTTTAGACATATATTAACATCATAATAATACAGATTTTCTAGTCCGGCTTATAACGATTCTCACTATAAAATAAAAATAAAAATGTTAAAATAATATCACAAACTTCAGAACACTAACAGTATTTTGTTATATAGTAACTAACGATTTGTAGTAACGTTTGCATTGTTAAACATAAGTTAATGTCCTGGACAAAAAAAAATTGATTTGAATAATATATTTTTACACTGAAAAAGTATATATGACGAAAAATGCCAGGCAATTTTATTTCGATCAATGCCTGTCCTTATTAGAGCCTCCGCATATATGTGGATTCAGATTTTCGCAGTCCCTCGGGAAATCAACTTAAGCCAGACCTTGAAGTTCTCAGAAGATTGTCTTCAAGGAAATCCGTAACTAAATCAAACTTTAAGATCTCTCCATTTAATTTAGTTACATTTAAATAATTTCATTCCAAGGATGAATCCGTTTGTTTAATGCTGATTAGGAATCTATAAAACAAAAAGTTTTAAAGCCGATGTAAGTTTGGTTTAAGAGTTAGGCCGACGAAAATAATTAATGATCAATAAATGAACTTACCCTGTATGTGAAGTTCGATCATTATTACACGAGCGATAGTAACAATTCTCCCCCAACCCCAGGGAACAAAATTAAATCGATAGAAAAAAATAACCATATGTGTTCTACATTCGGTACACCATTCCAATATGCAATTAAATATCGGAATTTCAAATGCCTTCTTGAAACAAGAAGATTTATTAAAAAATAAAAAACACGACTGGCCTAACTTTTTGATAGTTAAATCCATTCTTCAGTCTTAACGAAATAGCAGTTTACTGACGCCTGTGGTGGTTTACCTCATTTTGATCACTTTGGGGTTACCAACAATCAAACAAAACTCTTATTATCTTCGAAACAGCTTCATCGAATCTGATGCGGTTTTTTCTAAACGATTCGTATAACCATAGAGAAGGTTTTATGATATAGTTTTGTATCACTCATGTCCTGGTTCGCTAAAGTGACTTGACGAATTTTGCGAATTTTGTCTTTGAAGACATGAATAATTTGTCTTTGAATAATGTATAAGTTTTTGACTTTGATTATTGGAAAACACTGTATGACTCTCTTGATTTTGAGGCATACAGATGTTAAGCCTCAAGTGCCTGCATTTTGATGATTTTGTATTTAATCATCTGATATCATAATGTCATTTTCTTATTTTAGTTTTACAAATACAAATAAAATATCTAGCATTCAGACACGTAATAGAAATAACATTTTAATCTAATTGATTAAGGAAAATTGGTCGGTAACTTTCGTGTCAAGGTACGGCGTCTCTGCACGAATTCATTAACATAATTTCTTTTGCACTAATTAATATTAGGTTTGGTCCTTGGCTGTTCCGTATTTTAAATGACGTAAATACCTTCCATTGTTTAGTTTTACGTGACTTTACAATAAACGAAAGTGTTACATGCACTACCACCCTATCATTACACGTACCTTCTCACTAGAAAATAATAAAACACGTAAGTACGTATTGGTGGACATTCCACACAATACTATCTCGCCCCAAACTAAGCCAATGCTTGTATTATGGAAACCAGATAGCTGATAAACCACTTATATACTTATTTTTGTAAATAAATACTGATAATACTATATAACACCCAGACAAAGAAAACACAATGACATGCTTTTTCTCAGTGGGGCTCGAACTCACGGCTTACGGCACTGAAGGCAGAGTACTACCTACTGATCTGTCAAGGCTGTCAATGTAACACAAAAAAAAAAACTGAAAAAATAATTGTGTTTCAAATTGTTTTTTATGGATAAAGACCATTCAGAATTTGTCTTTTCAGTAGCAAATGCATTTGTAGATTTTACTTTTAAAGTCTGTACTGTAGGCTTATAATTATTTTTATGATAAATTATACTTATATACTAAAAAACTGAAACAGCTTCATGACTTAGATCCCTACGCATGGTCGGTATCCCCACTAAGTACCTGCTAGGTACTAACTCAAGATTATTGAGAGTGTGGAGAGTGTGGTCGCCGGTGTAATTACAGGCACATGAGGTTTAACATCTGTATGCCTTAAGTTGATGGACGCAGGGCAGTGCATCGTAGGACACGTTCCTATTGTGCGTGACCTACGGGGCAATGTTTTGTTTATAGGTGATGGTTACCACTTAACATCAGGTGGGTCATCTGCTTGTTCCATCAGCTAGTTGTATAAAAAAAAAAAAAAAAAAATTGATGACGTCATCAGTACGAAATCGTGATTGTATTTAGCAAAAGTATCAGTGTTTAAACAATTTCAATCCCGCTACCTCTGCTCGTTAATTCCCTTGTTACACGAAGACTACGTAATACCTATCATCAGCAGGTTATGAGATGCTGCGCTCATCCATTCATTCTATCTCATTCCATCGTTTTCATACCAATCGCGCGATTAGAGCGAAGGAATTTGAGAGATTAAATTCACACGGGGCTCATGAGACCCCGTGAAAATTATGAGTGTCTTCTCGGTCGGTAGGCTCAAGCGTGTTGTAATAAACTACAAGTAAGCACCCTCCAGCTAATACGTACCTATGTTGTATGCGACTAATTATAAGCTTTGACTATAAGAAAGTTCTTGGATATAATAGGTACATACGCCAGTGGTTAATAATGATGAATTTATTTTAAGGATTAAGGTGGCGAATGGCTTGACATAGCTAGACATAACTTGAATGAAATAATCTATGAATGCTACAGTTATTTTTTAAATGACCTCTTATATTTAGAATAAAAAGTAATATGTGTTACTATCAACATTTTATCAAGCCCTGTGTAGCCGATGATACCTCATGATAGATTAAGAAAATCCCAATATTTGAAAGGCTTAATTTTCCTTTTTCTCTTTTATATTGTCTACCTGGTTTTTTTAAACGGGTGTATATATTTTGAGATATTTTAAACATAACTTTTTGATGGAACCCACGTGGTTACCATCACCTGTAACAAATCCCGGCTTGCAGCTTACGCACGCCATTATGATGCACATCCGTTGCAGCGCTGCTAACTCGCTGAAATAGACAGGGTGGCATTACTTCACCAAACCAGGGGCCTTATTGTGTAACTTGAAGCCCATTACCATGACGTTATTCTGGGTTTCAAGTGTCAAACTTTCTGTACTACATATCAAGTTCATCTATGACATTACGATACAACATATTCCCTCATCTGTGCCGATTACGATTACCAGCGAGTTAGACAATTAGGCCCCAGCCCTTTACACAGAGCACTAGTTCTACTAAGATCTATAAAGTTTATCAAATCAACTGTTTAATCCGTATGGAACGTCTTAATCGGAAGGGTCGAGCACGTCATAGTTGCACTACAAAGCTTCATAGTACTACGCCGGAGCTTATTCGATCTATCGGCTTACGCTGACAATTCTGAACTATGTTGGATCTAAATCGAGTTTTAATGTTTATTCATTCACTTCACTTTGAATATGCATATTCTAGCTATTTTAAGGGATTCCACACTAAAAGCTCAATTAAATCTAATCTTTCAATAATGTAGATTGTTTGGATGACTGAACTTGAAAAAAGTGCATTAAAATTTGAACCGCTTAGCTTGCGTGACCTACATGTGCACGTATCTACAGTGATTAAGTTAACTGACTACTCCTGGGTAATGAACATAATTGCTTATAATCGATATACGGCTACCCTGACTTGAGCCAAAATTTCCTTGAAGTCAATACATGCCTCAGCAGACGGATAACGCGACTACTGTAAATCGTAGTACGTAAAAATGTGCTGCCATTTACTGTAACAGTATTTAATACAGTAGTAGGAGCAGTAGTTTGTGAGCTACTACTTCTAACTAGTAACTACGAGTATCATCATTCAATGCAAGTTAAGCTTAGAACCTAAAATGATTATGTCGGATCACGTTTTTCGTGTATCACTTCTTGTGATGGAATAGTGGTTGAATTTGTGGTTCACTTGTCTATTTTGTTGATTATATTCTTCTGCGCATTCGTTGTGGACTCATCGTTGACTGAATAAAGATTATAATAATTAAAATTGCTACATAAAAAGATATAATGTACTTGCCTGATTTTTAAACGAATTATATATAATTAGTAATTTAAAAAAAATAACCTTAGACCAAAGCTACATATAACTAATGTATGTACGTACATGTTGTGTGTGTGTCTCCAGCTTCCTCATATTGAAAATGTAATTTCTATAAATGCCAATATTTAAAGCATAATTAGTGCACTCATAGATTTGAATCATAATTTAGCTGCCAAATAAACAACGATGCTATAAGCTTATAATAGTGTGTAAGCTGGAGTAACATGTCTCCAGCTGCCTCAGTCAGTGTGGGCAAACGGCTAATGATAGAGATATATAGTAAACGCAAGGATTTAGTACCAAACGAATTAGCGAGGTACCAAAAATTTCAGGTCTGTAGCTCGGAAACTCTTCGAGTTATAAGACTTGATCAACGTGTAAGCTGGAGTAACGATACGTGAAAAAGCATATGCTCGTTCTCTGGAATGGCTGGAGCTAGCAGGTTGCTTTAAGTCTCCAGATTTAGTACCAAACGAATTAGCGAGGTACCAAATATTTGAAGTGTTTCTGTTCAAAACTCTATGAGTTACAAGCTTTTCCAGCTTTTTTTGTTTGTCCAACTTGCACATGTTGGATCTCAGCAACCACAATAGGTACAGACTCGGTTGATGTCTCTGAACCGAGCTATGAATTAGTGCACTCGGTACCAAAAATTTGGAATCTCTAGGACAAGCAGTTCTGTTGTAATCAGCAAAATAACATCCAAGGAATTTGAATACAGACAGATATATTCAAATTCCTTGATTGCATCAGTAGGTACGAGTGTGACGCATTCGCTGTAGTGACAGAGATAGAGCTACTATCAACTGAAGGCTGGTCGAAATGGAACTATCTGGTATTCTGTAACTCATCATAATATTAGTTATTTTGCTGATTACAACAGAACTGCTTGTCCTAGAGATTCCAAATTTTTGGTACCGAGTGCACTAATTCATAGCTCGGTTCAGAGACATCAACCGAGTCTGTACCTATTGTGGTTGCTGAGATCCAACATGTGCAAGTTGGACAAACAAAAAAAGCTGGAAAAGCTTGTAACTCATAGAGTTTTGAACAGAAACACTTCAAATATTTGGTACCTCGCTAATTCGTTTGGTACTAAATCTGGAGACTTAAAGCAACCTGCTAGCTCCAGCCATTCCAGAGAACGAGCATATGCTTTTTCACGTATCGTTACTCCAGCTTACACGTTGATCAAGTCTTATAACTCGAAGAGTTTCCGAGCTACAGACCTGAAATTTTTGGTACCTCGCTAATTCGTTTGGTACTAAATCCTTGCGTTTACTATATATCTCTATCATTAGCCGTTTGCCCACACTGACTGAGGCAGCTGGAGACATGTTACTCCAGCTTACACACTATTATAAGCTTATAGCATCGTTGTTTATTTGGCAGCTAAATTATGATTCAAATCTATGAGTGCACTAATTATGCTTTAAATATTGGCATTTATAGAAATTACATTTTCAATATGAGGAAGCTGGAGACACACACACTACATGTTGGCAATAAATAAATCTAAATGTAATATTACTTAAAAGTACGTTTCTTGTTGTAGCGGGTGGTATGGACGTGTGGGTGGAACTGCAAGCTCCGCGGTACGTGCTGCATCATCACACAGCGGTCCTGAAATGTGAGCACAACGTGGACCCAGCCTCTGTGTATAAGGTAAAACAGAAAATTAATTCTAGTATTTCTTAATATTTCGCGATCATGACACTTATATTTCATGACATTCAATTATTTCAAACTTTCGTAAATTTCTTTATTTTTATTATACTATTTACCTATTGTTTGTGTTAGTTTAATACAGAGTTGTCAATTACTTTAGTGGTGTCTTATACTGTTGTAATTAAAGTAAATACAAATGAAAACAAATATAAATGGGTATTAAAATGTAACGCCGGTAGATAGCCGAAACGTTGGAAAATTTATTTTAAATCTACGAAAAAAGAATTCAGCTTTCTTTTTCTGAATAAAAATGAGATTGTTAGAGTTTAGATTTTCTCTTAAAATTAAAGAGCCTTGAAAGATGCCTTATCTAATAAACATGTTGCGTCATCTTTGTTTAAGTAAACTAAATTCAGTCGCACGAAAGTGTAGTATCGATAGAATCGTGACACACAAGTATTTTATAATGTCCCAAAAGTTAGTGTGCATGTCTCCAGCTTCCTCATATTGAAAATGTAATTTCTATAAATGCCAATATTTAAAGCATAATTAGTGCACTCATAGATTTGAATCATAATTTAGCTGCCAAATAAACAACGATGCTATAAGCTTATAATAGTGTGTAAGCTGGAGTAACATGTCTCCAGCTGCCTCAGTCAGTGTGGGCAAACGGCTAATGATAGAGATATATAGTAAACGCAAGGATTTAGTACCTATTTAGTACACCTGGTACCAAAAATTTCAGGTCTGTAGCTAGGAAACTCTTCGAGTTATAAGACTTCATCAACGTGTAAGCTGGAGTAACGATACGTGAAAAAGCATATGCTCGTTCTCTGGAATGGCTGGAGCTAGCAGGTTGCTTTAAGTCTCCAGATTTAGTACCAAACGAATTAGCGAGGTACCAAATATTTGAAGTGTTTCTGTTCAAAACTCTATGAGTTACAAGCTTTTCCAGCTTTTTTGTTTGTCCAGCTTGCACATGTTGGATCTCAGCAACCACAATAGGTACAGACTCGGTTGATGTCTCTGAACCGAGCTATGAATTAGTGCACTCGGTACCAAAAATTTGGAATCTCTAGGACAAGCAGTTCTGTTGTAATCAGCAAAATAACATTTTACCGCCAAAAATTCAAAGCATTTCGACGCGACCATAAAAATGATGCGTTGCCGCTCTGAAGGTGATATTACGCTCTGCGGATTTGAACGTATTTTACCCGCGATAAGAGTCTTTTTTGTATGCACTCAGTCCTTTAAATTTCTGAAGGCATAATTATTATACCCTTCTCTTTCCGATGTGCGTTGAAGAGCGGGGCGTTGTGTGTTGCCATATCTAATTAAATAGTTTGGTATGGTTTGACATTTTATATTTTTTTTTGATAAAATATACCAATTATATTGCAGAATTTGCAGGCAAGGCAGGGAGCGAGCAGCACGTCCGTCCGTCCGTATTTTGACAGTTTGACAGCCAATCTAATCTTGCTAGTGTCATGTCAAGGGCACATGTTACTCCAGCTTACACACTATTATAAGCTTATAGCATCGTTGTTTATTTGGCAGCTTAATTATGATTCAAATTTATGAGTGTACTAATTATGCTTTAAATATTGGCATTTATAGAAATTACATTTTCAATATGAGGAAGCTGGAGACATGCACACAAAAGTTATTCTCCGAGCGGGATTGTGATTTTCTTAAGTGTAGTAAGCACTATAAATCTAATAAAAAAGTGAGACTACAAGCTGTAGATTTCTGTTATGTAGGACAGGTACATTTTGAGGGGTGTAGATACTCTCCAAGAAATTATATAGGAAAATACGTTTCCAAAAGGGTCGAAAAAGATCCCAAAGTCTATATATGTATTTTAATCTAACTTTGCTTTCTGTCTTTTATAAAATGTTATATTCGGAGCAAACTACTCGTACGTGATAAATATAATGCTAGTACGCCTCCATACATGCCAAAAGTCTGGAGTCTAGGTAGGAATTCAAGACTTGGCTTCAAGTTATACAGGCGCGCTAAAACATTCGATGAAATAGAAAAGGATTAGTCGAGTTTTTTTATACCAATTGCATATGTCACAATCATGAACCATTCGATATTTAGTGGTAACCATCACTTAAATCAAAGGGTTGCCTCGTAAGTCACGCACGATATAGAAACATGCCCTACGATGCACTGCTCTGCGTCCATGACCTTGAGGTATTTAGATGCTAAACCTCATGTGCCTGTAATTTCACTGACAACCACACTCTTTAAACCGAAACACAGCAACGCTGCTTAGCAGCATAAAAATGCTTGACATGTATACAGGCGCGCTAAAATATTTGATGAATGAAATGGATAAGGATTATATTTCCAAAATGTCTAATAAAATCGGGTTAACGTGACATAATCCACTTGACTGCATTGTCAGAATAGTTTTTTATTCTCTTAAAGCGCTCTATCTGCCATGTTCGCAGTTCACTTCAATAGACACAAAGTGGAAGTTAGAGTTTTTATCGCATTATTGTCCTGTCCAGTCGACTTTAGTTGACTTGGTAATTTGCAGCTTGAGAGACTGGCAAAAAGAAAGCAAAATTTTATTACGATCTGCTTTCCAGTTTAAAAACGGTCGAGGAATTCTTACAATAATTTTATTTATTTATTTAATGGGAAATCGACTAACAGTGAATAAATAATTTGTACTACAAGTTAAAAAAGTAGTACATTATTAATATGTAAATAGTTTCAATTAATAAAAATATTTTGAGATTTTTGTCTGATTATAGATACACATACAAATCTGCACAATACAAGAACACCATATTGAAACCCAATTTCATGGGTATTAAAAATTAACCTTTTACAACTATACGCTACTATACTATACACTTTACTACTCACTAGGCATATTCAAGAACGAGAAATAAATGTAAATTTGCATATTTGACGACCTCAGTGGCGTAGCGGGCGAGTGTCCTCCTGCGACGCTAGAGGTTGCGGGTTCGATTCCCGCCTCGGAACAAATTTGTGTACGATCTGCAGAAATTTGTTCTGTTGGTCTGGGAGTTTATGTATAAAAAATATCTATCTATGTAAGTATATAATGTATTGAATATATCAGTCATCTAGTACCCATAACACAAGCTTTGAGTAGCTTACTTTGGGGCTAGATTGGCTGTGTGGATTGTCCAGCATTATTTATTTATTTATTTATTTATATTTTGTGTAATTTGGCCGTTCCGTCTTCGGTTACTTCTAGCTTAGTTAAAACTTGTATTTTACCTAACCACAATTAGCCTATCCTCTAAGGTTGGCTGGAAGAAAACTTTATTAAAGTTAAACTCGTTTTTGTAATGACAGTTTTGCAATATTTTAAAACCAAATACACTCTTAGTCCTTTGAAGGTATTAAAATCGAAAGTAAAATAGGCCTGTTGCCAGTCGTACTCAAAAAATAGTTTTGTTGTACACAACACAGCAATACTCTACTTACGTAAGCGTGTTTTCTACTTGTTTTGCTACTTAGGCAGCTATTTTTGGAGCTATCGACATCGTCACGCAACCTAAGCTAAGATTACCCTACAATAAATTAATTAAAATGCGGCTGCTTCAGTGTTATCGCATCTTTATCGCGTTTCCCACTTTTACAGAGCCCTGGAGTCTCAAAGCTTAGCCAAACAGAAGGCTTAGTGGGGACAGACGGCTTTCGCGTAAAGGTAGACTAGACAGGCACTTAATTTATGGAGCAAGCGGGAAACCACCTAATTTTGGACGTTGCTGAAATGCAAGAGAGCCCATAAATAATGTTTTTATAATACTATTTAGGTCTCACAGATTAGTTGGTCGTAATTTCTGTCGTGGTCGTGGGTTCGATCCACACACACACACTCAAACATTTGTGTGATGACATAAATGCTTATTCTCTAGGTAATATAAAAGTCTCTGATACATACACAAATAACATAAAAAAATAAAAATTATTATCACCTATCTGGTTGTAACTATAGGTTAGGTTTGTGACTATACTCAAACAGAAATATGCATTAATCATGCAAGAACAATTTAAGTAGGATCAATATAACCGTACATTTATTGGTTGCATTACAGAAAGCAAGTTCCAATAAAAATCACTGTTCTCTTAAGCTCGTGAGAAACAAAACATAATATCTTAGCTATATAATAAAAGACAAACGAAGTGCAAAGTTCAGTCATTGAAACGGTCGGTCGGACTCTAATGCTTATGCAATATTAAACGGTCCCGAGGGTTCTCCTAGGCGGATTGCTCTCAGTCCGGATTTGAATTGGGGGCGCGTTTTAAAATCCAAAAAACACCGAAACATTTTCAATTTAGATCCGGCTATTTCGACCGATTAAGGGTCGTTTTAGATTAGCTGACCGTGAAATGTCTTTAGTGTGGAGCTAATTCTCGTATCAAAAGCTTAGCACGACTTCCTGGCGTCCTTGAATAGCAAACATTGAATTTTACGGTTAGTAGAACTCTTTGTGAAGGGTGCTTCCGGGGATTTACTACCACCATGCCTATTTCTGCCGCCAAGCAGCGCTGCTGTGTTTCGGTTCCAGTAGTGTGGTTGCCGGTGAAGTTCCAGGCACATGAGGCTTAACATCTGTATGCTTCAAGTCAATAGGCAGTGCATCGTAGGGTACGTTCTTATCGTGTGTAACTATAAGCTCAAAGGGACGTCGATCCGTTGCGCGTTTAAAGAGGCAATGTGTCTTTATTAGGTGGTGGGTACACGGCGTATACAAGAGCTAATGTAACTCTAGCTCGCACATTTCGACTTGTGTGACAGCTTAAATATCGTTAACTGACTCAGGCGTGACTTTGCGGATGTCCATTGTTAAATATAAATTAACTTCGTCGAGCGCTGAGCTGAAAGTCCAGTTTATTCCAGCTTAAGGAGATTAGATCAGCGGATTAGTACTACATATTGCTTTGTTCAAGTTAATTTATATTTAGCTTAAATATCATTTTTATCCAAACAAAATGTTTGACGAAAACTAGTAGACCAAGCGCGAGGTTATTTTTATTTTGACGGTTGTCAGCCCCTTAGATCACAAACCTTAAAAAAATGGTACCCCTAGTTCCTTTATAGTTACCTAAACAGACTAGTTGGCTTCATTTTAATTCAACACGCCCGAAGCTGAGTACGAAAACCTAAGATGTGTTGACAAAATTTGATTTCTCTCTTATCCCTATTCTACAGTCGTGCAATAATTTGCATACCAAGATACGGAGAAGTAATGAAGACACTACATTACCCTCAGTTATTGCTTGTCTTGTTTACTTAGATGTAAATGTATGCTACATTCAGAATATTCTGATGTAGTTAAGCTTACGAGTACTCGTACTACGTCATCTCAATTTTCTTCGTAATTTATATGAAAAATCCCAAACAACCAGTTTTTCGGAAACCAACATCACAAAGGTCCAGTAAAAAATATTATTGATCTGAATGAGTTCCCACCTTAAAGTTTGCCTAGTTTTTGTAATTATGAACCGAACCGAAGAAGGTACGGGATTCCCTCCTCATGCTCGTAGTCCCGTAAAGGCTGTTACGAGAAGAGTGTTAGATATGGATGTAGATGTTTTTAGAAAGAGAGAGGCCAAAGAAAAGATGACTGCTTAGTATACTAACCCCCGGTTTCTGAAAGCTCGATCAACACTAATCGGCTGTCAAGTCACTTGCTATTTCAGCTTTTACTTCAAATTAGATAAAGATAGCAAGTGACTTGACAGCCGAATAGTGTTGATTGCGCTTTCAGAAACCGGCTTTCTTCGTCCGTGATAGCATAACATTATCATAGCATATTTCATATAACTTCGCTTAGTTAGGCTACTAGTATACTATTCTCTTATCTGTGGTTAGGCTGAATAAATTACTTGTGTTCCTTATTTAATCACATGCTTATAAGACTATTGAGGTATCGTGTTCCTATATTTTGTTAAATGTTGACTTTCTTTAAAGGTTGTGTTCTTCAAAGGCGGGCAACGCATTTTGAAGTACGTTTATGGAAGAGACCCTCCTTACGAGATCTACAACTTTACTGGAGCGACCGTAGACGTAAGTAAATACCTTGTTTTTAATTAAAAATGACTGATTAATTTACATAAAATAAATATATAATGCCCCAAAGTAAGCTATTCAAAGCTTGTGTTATGGGTACTAGATAGCTGATATATTTAATACATTATATATTTTAGATAGATAGATATTTTTTTATTAGGTATACATAGAAAACACCCAGACCAACGGAACAAATTTCTGCAGATCGTACACAAATTTGTTCTGGGCGGGAATCGAACCGGCAACCTCTTGCCAGGCGGACTCCCGCCCGCTGCTCCACTGAGGTCGTCTTCTTTTGCTTAGCGTATATAGTTGATTTTTAGCACTTATGGGACATCTGCTTGTTCCTTCAGTTAATTGCGTTTAAAATATGGTTCAGGTATTACAAACAAAATGATACAAATAGTTCAAATTATTTCCATCGTGGAAATGGCTAAAATAAGGGAGTAATAAAAAAAAGTCTTTTAAAATGTCCAAATTTTTAAGCGACGGGTCGGTATAATTGTATTACTTTTCCCTATATTTTATTTTTCTTCTTTTACCTTCTTCTGTGTCCTGTGTAACATTGTTACCTAATGAAAACTATTTATACACACACAAATAAAATTTTAAATTTTAGTAGAATGTATGTTCATTCTACTAAAATTAATACTTACATCGATACATACACATTATACCTACCTAAGGCAAACCATTTGAATCTGATAAATTATGTGTGGTTAAATGAAATAAATCCTTTTCAAACGAGTACAAAATTACCTATATTGTTTACGTGGATGGGATACAACGTAATTTGTATCAATTGTGTTGATTGCAAGCATACAATGTTCAATCTAAATGAAATTAGAGCGATGATAATGTCATAGTTTGTATTGATTTTACCTTTGACCTTTGATTGAAGTTTAATAACTATAGCTGTGGTAGTACAGGTAATATTATAATAATCAATGCCACATTAAAATAAATAATACAATCCCAACTAATATTATAAATGCGAAAGTAACTCTGTCTGTCTGTCTGTCTGTCTGTTACGCTTTCCCGCTTAAACCTCTCAACCAATTTTGATGAAATTTGGCACAGACAATCTTTAGACCCTGAGAAAGAACATAGGCTACCTTTTATTGCGAAAAAAAGAGATGAAGAGATTAAAAGTACGCAGACGAAGTCGCGGGTACCAGCTAGTAATATTTAAAAATAACTTGCTACTTTGTCTGGGTGTACTTGAATATTTAAACAACAGATGTTCTAAATACAATCATTCTAATTGAAATCATACTAAACGAATAAACGATGAGGCCGCTAACGGGGAGCACCTTATGTTAAAAGGTAAGCATCACCTAAAATAAGGCATTGCCTCATAAGTCACGTACGATAGGAACGTGCTCTACGATGCACTGGCTTCAACTTAGGGGCATACATAGAGATGTTAAGTTGCAGACTTAACATTCTACCGGCAACCACAATCTTCAAACCGAAACAGAGCAACTGAATATAATGTAAAAGATTTATAAAGCTTTAGGAGCCAGTTACACCCATAGCTACTCATTCTACCAGGGTAGTATATTTTATTTAGGCCTAGGAGGAGTTAGGATTTCTGGAGAAGGCTAGACCATCCTCACCGCTTAGTCAGCTTAAGGCGTTGACAACACCTAATTTACCTCTCGCTCGCACGATTCGACATTTTAAGAGATATAAAATCGCTAAACACAATTTTGAAAAATCGCAAACAACCATTTTGTGTGCAATCACATTGCACACAATTTGGTAAAAATTTCATCTTGATCGATGCAAGTTTTCTTACTCAAAAGTTTGCTTATGTACGAAAACTAGAAAAGCAAGCTTTAAGGTAGGAAAACATGTATCGATCAAAATGAAATTTTTACTAAACTGTTCGCAATATGATTGCACACAAAATGGTTGTTCTATTTTCCGAAACTGGGAGTAGTGATTTTATATCCTTCAACAAGTCAAAACGTGCAAGCGAGAGTCACATTAGCTCTTGTCTTCACCTTAATCCATAGGTCAATATGTGATTTACTTACGGACAATGTTTTTGTTCACTGTTTGAAAGCATACCAATGTGCATTTTTTTAATTATGCGACTAGATTAGCACCCAAAAGGTTTCATAACGGTATTTGAGATAAAGAATAGCACAACGTTGCTAGCAGCAAATATCGGTATATATTTATATTGTTTCAAACATGTGGGTATTTGAATCGGAATGGCAATATGTGCACTCCATCCAACTTACGAGTGTGACCTAGATCCCGGGGTTTCTAAACTAATCCCAACTAGAGCACATGCACCTAGCTGATTTTTTCACCACTTAGCTTCTAGTGATTTGGAATGTACACTAAGAGCTTGTTAGAAATTTAGACAAATGAAACACCGCGGACTACGGCACAGAAAGCAGAGTTAACCGACTGTGGTGAAGGTTGGTGAAGTGGTGAAGGCTGTCATAAAATGCCTGTGTATAAAAATCAAAAGCTGTTCATATAATTGAAATAAAAAGACTATCTCAGTAGAAGAACAAACAACGAACATGTTCCTACTATTCTTTTATAAAATATGATCCTTTAATATCCGTTAGCAGAAGCCAGATCCTATCGCCAATCACTCTTACTATTTAACGTGTGCACTCACAGCAGGCACCTGCGTGGCGTTAAAATAAAACTAAAAGTAGCATGCATTGTATAGTCATGAATCGCGTTCGCTCGAAGAGTATTTACTACCTATAAAGCGAAGCTGTATACGTAGATTCTCTTAACCGTGACTATATTATGTTTTTCTTTAAATAAAGAGAAACATTAAAAATGAGTGTTCAAAAATTGTTCTGATGATCACTAAAATCTATTTCGTACTTTATTTTATACTAGCTTTTGCCCACGGCTTCGCTCGCGTTTAGAAGTATTATTATTAATTAGGCATACTTTTTGCGGCTTTACTTTTTTTAAGCGTGTGTAAAAAAACTGGGGGGTTGAATTTATCAAAATCCTATTTAAGCGGACTTCTTCATCATAGTAGCTCCAATCTTTAATTTCAGTTCAATCAGTCGAAAATCTAAGAAGATTTATACAAACTTTCATCCCCTATTTTATCCCCTTAGGGGTGGAATTTATCAAAATCCTTTCTTAGCGGATGCCTACGTCATAGTAGTTTTATGCATGCTAAGTCAGCCCGATCGGTTAAAAATTGTCAAAATTTCATACAAACTTTCATCCCCTATTTCAACCCCTTGGGGATGGAATTGATCAAAATCCTTTCTTAGCGGATGCCTACGTCATATCATCTACCTGCATGCCAAATTTCAGTCCGATCCGTCCAGTGGTTTGGGCTGTGCGTTGATAGATCACTATGTCAGTCAGTCAGTCAGTCAGTCACCTTTTAGTTATATATATTTAGAGATAGAGATTCTCACTTGTTTTTACAGTACTCACTTGTTTGCAAGTATCAATAAAACAGTACCTATACAAAAACAGTTCGCTGATATTACTTATAGTTTTTTGTTAAGAAAACGTTAACAATTAATAACTTAATTAAAATAGTTTTTATTGATTTGACACAAGAATTAAGGTAACCCAAAAATTACAAATCTACTAAAAAATAACTAACTCTAACTCATTGGCGATGACATTTTAGATGTGCCATCATCAGTGTTTGGTGATTCCATATTATGTCCGTATCAGTCGCAGTGCGCCGTTGTAGAAAATGTACTCTCTCAAGCGGCTGACAACCGTCAAAGATCTCTCACTCACATTTCAACATAAAAAACATGAAGTAAGTTTTTATAATGGTATTACAAAGGTTCAGCAAAAATTTTATTTACATTATAACGAGTTTTGCTATAATAGTTTTCCAGTTTTCTCACAAAACACCGTCAGCTATCACAGCTCATCAGTTGGTACCACCATTTATTTTGTGTGATGAACGTTGATGGTTGTTCTTTGTCTGGGTGTTATATTATTATTATAAAAATGTACTTACAAAAAAAGTATACCTGTATTATATCAGCCATCTGGTTCCCGTAATACAAGCATTATCTTAGTTTTGGGCTCGATAGTGCTGATGTGTGAAAAGTCCACCTTTATTTAAATTGTTTTATTATTAGAAATATTTTAAAACTTGTTTAAATCTAAATTTAAAACTTGTTTAAATCTAAAATAGATTTTTGTTGAACGTTTGTATTGTTATTCTCTAAATTTTCGTTGTTTGTGATGACTATTTCATTACTACCTTCATTTGACATTTGCGAGCAAAAAGCTGTTTGACAGTAGTCAGCGTTTTAAAATCCGAGTTCACCGCAGTTAGCATACACAATGCTTTTACAATGAGACTGTATAAAAATCCTGTCATGAAAACTCGCTTCCAGTGTTTGAAAAGGGAGTGCACGGAAAATGCGATTTGCGGGAATAATATTCCATTATGGTAATTTTTATTAGTTTTTTCGTCTGTGAAAAGAGGAAATACCACTGTCCTGTTCCAATGTGATTATTCTAATTTTGAAGATTAAAGTTAACCATAAAATGGGCGGAGATTTAGTGTGCTAGTGGTAAGTGCTGTATTATTCGAGGATTTTTGATGAACCAAGAATCCAAAAAAGGGAATACTCACTCAATAATATGAGTAATCACTAGGTACGGGTAGGCTCACAAGTAACCTAGTAACGCTGTTGGCTGTATTAAGATTATAGCAGTATTATAGTCCATTAGAAAAAAACTAATAACATTCCCTGAAAACTTGCCGAATAAGTAGAATATCTTTATTATTCTTGTTGTTACTTATTCGGTAAGTTTTCAGGGAATATGAACAAAACAACTACTTACGTCTTTTAACAACTTTATGCATATCTTATAACAATCTGCTTAAAAAACACATTGACTAGGTGCTCTCCGATGTTTCCAAATCCTATCCTATTAATATTATAAACGCGAAAGTTTGTATGTATGGATGGATGGATGGATGTTTGTTACTCTTTCACGCCGGAACGGCTGAACGGATCCGAATGAAACTTGGCAGAGATATTGATTATAGTCTGGAAGAACACATAGGCTACTTTTTATCCCGTGGGAATACCGGATGTTGGCAGATATTTAGCATTTTACCGTATTTAGCTGATACATTTTTAGTTCCTAAATAATAACTAGATGTCGCCACAGGAAAAATTTGGACGCGCTATCGTTGCGTTTTGAGCAATGAGTAATATCAGCAATCGTAGATATAAATGTTTTCCGATCACCGGGATTTAAATAAATGATAATTATAATAATATTACGCGAGTGAAACCGCGGGCGCAACTAGTATGACATAAGTGTTTGTTGACCCACCGCCCAATCAAAGTTAGTTGAAATGTATCCACAAGTGTGGATGGCAGCAGCTGAATAGAATGGTTCTTAAATCCGGCTTATTAAACCGATTTAAATTGAAGTTTCAATAGCACGGTGCTCAAGTCTTAATGAGTATTGCACTCAGTATTCAATAAGCTTTTCAATTTTGGTATGCTCGTGTTTACCAGTAAAAATATCTGAATGCACACATTTAATAACACACTACAATTTGGACAGATCATTTGAAATATAGTAATTTTAGTCTGATATTAGAAATTTTCGTTCAATGAAAACAAGTAAAAAATTTACAGTGAATGTAGTATTTACAAAATGTAAAAATATATGTAACAAACAGTTAAGGTGTCTGCAGGCCATTGAAAATGATAAAAAGATTATTAATTAACTAACACAAAAAAAATTAAGGACGAATCTAAAATATTTTTTCTGTACCGTACCGTTTTTATGTACCGGTTAACCCTGTAATATGTTTTGTGTGGTAAACAATAATTTTTTATCTATATATCGATAAACATTTTTACATTTCATTTATAAGTTCATGTTGATTTTGGGCACTCGGTCATTGAAACATGATTTTGTTACAGATACAAAAGCTCTCTCCCACAAAAGTGACGCTGGATAAGATGGATTTCTGGGCGGCCGGCCAGTATGCTTGCGAAATTGCTTTAGAAACTCCTTTGTACTCGAAAGTTTCGAAGCTGCACGAAATAACAGTAATCGGTAAGTACAGGTTGGCTTGTTGTTTTCTCAGAGACTTTAGTTATACCTGTTAATTAAAACCAAACCAAACAAAAGTTTGTAAAAAAGCACTTTCTAAACAGATGGTGAAAACGCTATCGTTACATAACTTATAATGATACCCATCATTGTGTAGTTTGTGTCAAAAGCCTATGCCTTGGAGTCAAAATGCTTATTTCTAGAATAAACGATCTCATTTAGCAACAACACACGCGTAAAATGTGCCCTACTGTCTGAAATATCTTAGATGGTTCTATTGATCTGTACTGTATCTGTAATTCTTATTAAATGAATGGATTGCTATAAGATTGGGATAAGGGCAGGAAGAAGAAGAAAGATTGCTAGAGTTCTTGTCCAAGACCACGATACAGACTGCACGCACTGTACCTGTTACCTACTGTAATGCTAATACTTAGAAAAAGACGGCAATTTTGGAACGGAATTTTTCGTGCAAGTAGTCTTAGGTAGGCTAACAATTATATACCTAAGTACATACCAAGTAAAAAAAAAATATTTATTGTTTCTGGCACTGCTTTATGTTACCCCCAGACAATGACAAAATTGAAAAATCTCAAGGCGACAAAACACTATCAGAAGCACAATAGAGTTGAAAAATAGATGAAACGTAAAATAAATATACTAGTACTTTCCACACAGCACTATCTAGTCCCGAACTACGCTAAAGCTTGTGATATGGAATACAAATAGCTGATATAGGTACTACTTATATTTTTTTATAAGGACATACATATAACGCCGAGACAGGGAACAAACATCTATGTTCATCACACAAATGTATGTAGTATGTAGTTTAACAAGAAAATTCTATTTGCAGTTCGCCAAAAGCACCGTCCGAAGATAAAAATAAAGCACAAAAAGCTATCAGCCAGCGACTACCTGGAGGCGACATGCTCGAGTGCTCCCGCATACCCTGCGCCCAACCTGTACTGGTTCATAAACAACGCTAAGGTACGTCTACTAATCCAGGCAGCAAATAGGAATTCACAACTAATAAAAAAAACTAAAAAACATACAGCTCGCGCGGGTTTACTAAGTCACCTCAAAGTGTACGGACAGTGCGTACATTTGTACGCGTAGTCACTTACGCGTGTCCTGGGAACGCGTCGGCGTCGCGTAGTTGCAAGTACGGCCATGGCCTTCCTAAGACACGCGTAACCGACTACGCGTACCAATGTACGCGCTGTCCGTACACTCAGAGGCATGGGAGCGGTACGGAAGGGGAGTCAGCCTGTCCTGACTGTCAGTGCCTGCTGCGGTGGCACTTAGTGTTAAAAACATTAAATTTTGTGTTTCTAAACTATCTGTGGCGTTATTCATTAAGACCAATCCAATCGCGTTTGCGTTTAGATTACTTTGTGACGTCACACGATTAGGGCTAAAAAATAAAGTCCAAGATCACGTTGTGACTTTTCACGGTTTGGGGCAAGGAATCTCCTATGTCATAGAAAATAATGCCCTTGCAGACCGTAGCAAACGATCTAGAGATAGCTCGACTGATCTTAATTAGAGCTAATCGGAAGCGTTCCCATAGTGTGCTGAATAGCCACACTGAATGACAATGCTGATGTGCTAAGCCTTTTTTTTATGTAAGTAACCAAAAATTTTATGGTCCATCTTGTGATGAGTTGTTATTCATAATTGTGATCATTTAAATATCCAATATTTTAAGGTGTTACTTTTAAGTTTATTTATAAAGTCACGAAAGCGTATGATCGAACATATACAAACGATAAATTCGACCCAACGTTTTAAAATAAGAAACAGACAATTTATGTCGGAAAAGGTCAAAGTCCATTATGCTCAATGTTACTCGTAATTGACGTTTAACAGCGTTTGACAGAAATTCATTTCCTGTGTATAGTATCCGTCAAACTTCTTGGACAAACGACCTTGAATGAAAAAGAAACGAAAAATAGGTCTCTTTGGTGGTGCGAAGAGTGCAAACCTTTCCCCTACCACCTCGCGCGATGGCCAAGAAGTTTGACGGGTACTATACCTACTGTTCTTGCTGAGACTGGAAAAGCGTGATTTAATGGCACTCTTGGTATTCTCGTCAACCATAGCAATATTAAAGTAGTACCTTGATTTAAGAGACAAGAAATATAAGTTATATTTTTTTAAAGCGTGTAGGCAAAATATAGAGTACAGAGCGTAACTATATGATCCGGATTTGGACTTTGCTTTTAGAATAAATAAAATTACAAGTACCTACGTTCAAACCAGAAAGGATGTTTATAATTAATTAAACTCAGTCATTTGTTTGATAACTCTTCTTAGGTAAGAAAAATATCTTCTGTCATAAGAAAAAAGGGCTACATGAGTTTCGTTAAAAGAATTAACTATTTCATCACCCCAGTGTTCACAAAGCTATAGATCATGCTACGCAAAACCAAAGAAAAATGACGCTTAACACAAGGACATAAAATCGAGCACAGTATAATTAGCCTGTGCTTATAACATCCGTTTGTCAGTTACAAAAAAAAAACGCGCAAAATACGATCCACATAATACAAAAACAGAATACTGATATACACACGGAAAATATACCTATACCTTCCTCATCATAAAGCTATCATTTTCAAATAATTGATTTTTCCGGACAATGTTAAACGAATTCACAACAAAACGTCAGTTCAATAAATTTAATGATGATTGGTTGCAAATTATTATATCCAATCCCAGGCACCATTACAAGGAATTTGTCTTATCTATATTCCTTGCACCATTACGACAGAATATTAATGGCACTTGACATTACCATACGTAAACAAATAATTTTTTTTTTTTTTTTTTTTTTTTTTTTAATACTACTAGCTGATGGAACAAGCGGATGGCCCACCTGATGTTAAGTGGTAACCATCACCTATAAACAAAACATTGCCCCGTAGGTCACGCACAATAGGAACGTGCCCTACGATGCACTGCCCAGCGTCCATCAACTTGAAGCATACTGATGTTAAGCCTCATGTGCCTGTAATTACACCGGCGACCACACTCTTCAAACCGAAACACAGCGTTGCTGCTTGGCGGCAGAAAATGGCGTGGTGGTAGTACTTCCCCGGACGAGCCCTTCACAAAGAGCTCTACTACTCTTAAATTTATCAATACATCGTATGAAATAATATAACGGACTGAATTGTTGTTTGTATTTTTGTAGCTTTATATTTTTTAAACGCCTGTTTTTATTTTGGGAATTAAACTTCGGTCAAATCGAACAAAATGTTACCAATTCTGTTGTATAATTTTCCTTTTTTTTTTGCCCAGTGAATGTCCCCTAATTGTAAACCAACTAGCCGGGGGGCTAGAGGGTTATGTCGGACTCTTGAATTTGACAGCACTAAAAATATTGCCATCCCTTTCTAAAAGACCGAAACAACAAGGACGACTATAATTTTAGATCTGTCAGATTATGTTAGTTTAAAATACAATACTACAATACAACAATAGAATCGACACTAATTCCCGAACGCTGCCCATCCAATTTACAGTATAGTACAGTATAGTATTCAAAGAGTTGTTTCTTCGCAGGTGGACGAAAGACTAACAGTACCACACGGCACGCAAGCCCTGCAACGCCATCACTACGGTATGCCTCTGACAATGTCAACATCGTCTCTGCATTACCCGCTGTCAAGTCTCCAACTGTTTCCGAACCAGACCGTGGATATCACTTGCCTGAGCACCATCCCTGGATACAATACTTTGGGAGAAGGGTTTGCGGATGCCCAGAACCATACTGTTGCAGGTGAGAATGTATAATTAAAAATATGTGCTACACATTGTTTCTTCAATTCGAGGTTCTTGCAGTAATAGCTAAATCAAACTTCTCTACTACATGTTAATGCAAACACAGTCGTTGAGCAATCTCATTGGGAATATTAACTCACTACCCTGACTATAAATATAACTACTTTCATTAGTAACACATTTTCTCGATATAAGATACCACGATAATAATAGGTACTTAATCATTGAGTTAGAATACTTAATGTACGTAATCAATAATGTTGAGTGGTTGTAAGTATACAGCAAAGACATAATTTGTACATTCAATTTACCGAGGTTGTAAAAGTCGCAAGACAAATTCCGCAAATACTTAATTATTTTCGGTCATTTTAAAAGTTTTTGAATTGGTAGTAGAAATGCAGAACTAGCTAGCTTGCTACTTTTAATTAGTTGATAAAAAGATTTATTTTCCAACCAACGCTTGATTCTGTGCATGGTAATGAGTTGTCTACTCAACACATTAAAGTAATGGACTGGCTATCTTCACCTCTGGAATGAAGCGCGTTAATCTTTTATCTATTGATTTTGAATGTATTTTTGCTTGATTGAATTACAAATTTGGCATTTGACGTGCATTCATATTTAATGCGTTTAACCTTTATCTATTGCTTTCATTCCTGTTTTCTGACTCGTTCTCGGTAATTTTTAGGTATGAAATATGTATAATCATAATTATAGGTATGCTTATCCAGCCAGCATTAAGCCAAAATTGTCCATACATCCATAGCATCGTAACTTTCTCATTAATATAATTATGTTGGAAGAAAGTATCAGGGAATACTTAATATAACAACGGAACAGAACGGATAGAGTGGCGTGCTGAAAAGGAAGTTCATATCATCATCATCAACCACACCCCACTTCACCCACTGCTGGGTATAGGCCATCTACCACGATTCTGTTCTAGTAGCTCAAGAGTAATAGAGCTCTTTGTGAAGGGCTCGTCCGGGGAAGTACTACCACCACGCCTTTTTCTGTCGAATAACAGCACCGCTGTGTTTCGGTTTGAAGAGTGTGGTCGCTGGTGTACCTAATTACCGGCACATGAGGTTTAACATATGTATGCCTCAAGTTGATGGACGCAGGGCAGTGCATCGTATTTGGGCACGTTCCTATCGTGCGTGACTTACGAATTGCGTAACATCTGGTGGGCCATCTTCTTGTTCCATCAACTAGTTGTATAAAAAAAGAAAAAAGTCTAATATACCATTTTCAACCTTTGATTTTCACAATGTCCACTACTCATCTCGCTGCAGGACGACCCACGCCTCTGTAACTAATCCAACATTGGATAGATAGATAATATAACAAAAGTGAGCCCACGCATGAAACTCAACCTAAATTCCCAAAAACAATGTTAATTTTTGGTTTCAGTAAACGTAGTTCGCCTCGAGCCCGCACCCACGCAACAGATGCCTGTAAAAATCGTCAGCGAACAATTTAATTCCGCAACTAGACAAGTCGCCAGTAAGCTTATGATGATACTACTCTACTTATCCTTTTTTAGTTCCTGAATATTGTTGTGATTTAGATGTGTATTTCATCGTGTCGTAATCGCTAAATCATTAGGTGTTAAGAAAATAACCTATACTTTTTTTATATCTAAATGTTATTGAAAAGTCTTGCGGCCGAAAGGTTATTCACTGAGTTATGAAAGTGAAAATGTTTTAACTTTCAAAAGACGTTTAGGTGCACCTTATTTTATTTATTTTGTAAGAATAAAATAACAGAGAGGTTTTCATAAGTGAAAGCCTCTTATTTTCCATTAAATAAAGCTAAGCCTTGATTTAATGGAAAATAACGCCGCAAATCTCTATAGTAATAAAGTAAATCTCTCCCTGAACTCACTTTTGAAAATCATTTCGTGTTTTAATGCCAAAGAAACTCTTTAATAATTTATGCCGACTCGTAGCACTTTGAAGTCCCAACCAGAGTATCAAGAACTTTGATTGATTAAAAAAGAAGTATTGATTTTAAAGAAGTATCGATTTTAAATAATTACATTTTTAGCTTTAGTTATGACGTAAATGTACCTACGTATTATATTTTGTATTACCTGATTAGTTTGTATCTGTAAACTCAGACAGCTGTGTAGATTTGTAGATTTTCTACTTGTTCTTATCTAGCTATAGGGAGACTTTATAGAATTCGATATTGATATCGCAAATCATAAGTCGGATTAAGGCGCTACTTAAACCGTACTCTTAATAACCATACATCATCAGATAGAATATTTCAATGATATAATATAAATAAACAATTATTTCGCTTTAACCGCCTACAAGTTTATTGAAAGGTTGAAAAAGGTATTTTGATAAAGTAGGTGTTTTCTGTTTTATAAATCGTTGAACTTATGTATTCGCAATTTGTGAGACTGAATTAGAAAATTAGGGATTCGTAATCTCCCATACCCCTAAACCAATGTTAGAACTCAAGTCCATTAATGTGTAATGCCAAAAAATGGGTGCTAAGGCAGGGTTTACTGAAGAACAATGCTGTTTTTTTACTCACCCTATGTCGTCCCACTGCTAGGCAAAGGCCCTCAAATACTGTTATTGAACGGTTTTGTAGCTGTCATTCAAAGCTGTGTTACTTAAATGGATTTCTATTTGTCAAGTAAAAAATACCTACTCTACTTTGATATGAATATATTTCAATGAAATATAATATCGACGTGCCTCATGATATGATACATCTAGGCTGAACAAGCGTCGTGTATTTTATTTCAATATGCTGGGATATTTATAAAAAGAAACCCTGACTTCAGAAGCAGCACGGTATGCGATATTGTGTCACTCCATCGATCGCTTTTATTATTTTAAATCAGCAATGATCTTTATCACTATTATCATCTTTTGTCCAAACATATTTTATTATATAAAGTGTTTTTACTGTATTTCAAGATTAAATAATGATACCGTTAAGTTCTTATTTTGAATATCATCGTGTCTTCAGTATGAGGAATCATGTGGCTTCTGTCAATTGTGGTTATAACTACCCTGAGTTTATGACTGCTAAAATGTAAAACAATTTGTCGTTGTATAGTGCTTCTAGTGTGTAGCCTTTTGTAACAAAAACATATCATGTAGAAGTGATAGGAGAAGTTAATATAAGTTTATAAACGTTGTGAACTGATATGTCAGTCAGTGTTATTCTTAAATGAATATTAACTATCAATCAATTATATTCTTAAAATAATAAAAACAGATAGATAAATCCTCTAAATGTTAGTAGCAACGCTTAAATGTAAACTAAGTAGATAAATTTATTACAATTGTTGTGGTTAAACCGTTAGTTAACCACCAGTATTTAAATACTTAACCTGACCATTGAATTATTTTTCGAACTTGGCACTTCATTATATTATTATTATAGGAAATATTCAAGTATAATTTCACGAACGTAAATTATTTCCTTTAAAAGATAATGTGTGAACATGGAACCCTGGGTCTCTCGTACTCTCCGTTTTTTACGCTCATTTCTTCCCCATACCCATAGGCTGTGGAATGAGTTACCATCAGAGGTTTTCCCGCCAAGATTTAACATGAAAAGCTTCAAGAAAAATGTTAATGAAGTCTTTCAGGGTAGGCAACGCACTGACAACGCCCCTGGTGTTGTTGTTGTCTATGGGCGACGGTGACCGCTTACCATCAGGTGGGCCGTTAGCCCGTTTGCCTATCTTTTACATTAAAAAAAACAGATTTGACATTCTGAATTGCTTTTAAGGGAATTATCACTCTTACGTTTTGAAAATTAGTTTTCAAAACTCCATTGTGTTCGCAGAAACGCCATAGGGAAGTAGATAAAAATTTGGTCATGGTCCATTTAAACTAAATTTGTATTTACATTGCGTAGGTAAAACACTTTTTATAAAAATCTGTCACCTAAGAATTCAAGTGTATCGGTATTTTCTTCATTTGATATTTTGTAGATTTATACAAAGCTATAACTACCAACTTGCATTAAAGAAAATACTTCGATTCGCCCCGTCGCGTCGAAAAACTCCGGGGTTTGCGATCGACGCGATATAAGATTGTGATCAAATTGAAATGACAATCTAAAAGTTACGAAAACAGCGTGAGCAATAATGTTTTTCGACTCAATCTCAAAACTAATATTGACCTGATCGTGATCGTAAAAGGAAGAAATATCTAAGGTCACTTTTAAGATGAAAAGACGTTTTGTAAGTTTCAAAGCCGTTTCGTCGCTGGTAGCGGTACTTCATTTTATTTTACGGTACCTTTAACCTTTAACATGGCAGCTTAAACACAATCCTGGATAAACGTGTAAATAATGCGTTGAATGTTCACGTTTTGCAATTTGAAAGGATTAAAGTAATTAATTGGTCTGGCTGCTTTGAAGGTGGAGGAGTGAAAACGAGACGGTACAGATATTACGCTGTACGTTAAATACGTACAGCGTAATATCTGTAGGTTCTGAGAAGAAAATTAAATATCATGCATTTCTCGATGGCAAAAAAGTCAACACTACCATTTTTTTATATTAAAAAATCAAAGTATATTTATAGACAGTATTAATTTGTTTATAAATGTTTTACAAATGATTTCTTCTGATTTTCAAAATGCCAACTGGTTTTGTTTTTTATTATGTTGTTTATAATGAAACTTTTTTTATCCCTGCAATCCGGAACTTCTTTGTGCTTTTTAAACTTTAAAATAATATCTAAGTAGGTAATAGCTTAGTAGGTTTACAATGATGTATATTATATTTTTACATGTGGTAGCAAAATTACTACTGTCAATTTAAATACAAAAAATTAGGTAGCTCTTACTTTATTGAGATCAATTTTTACAAATTTATTTTTATTAATAATTCTTTTATAACCCATGTTACGGATACCGACCGATTTGCTCTTGACAATTTCTATTATTATAATGATGTAATAATACATGCAGGCTATCGATGTCTTCCTTATTGCTATACACTCTATATAAACTTTAAGTACTAGTAAGTTAGATTTTATATTGTAACGGTTAAAATTGAATTTTGTCGGACAAATATTGGTCAAGCGGTATTCACTTTGCAATTTATTCGTTTCGAAAACTAGTGAGTTATTCAGTCTCGTGTTTTGTAATCAAATTGTTTAGAACTTTCCCTAGACGTCCATTTAAATTGTTTCTTGGATAAACATTAAAATTCTTTGATGTTAATCTTTAGAAAGTTTAGTGAGTATTTATCTGCTATTTAATAAATATTATGGACATAACACACAACGCTATTTTGCCTGAAATTACGCAAAGCTATATAACTAAAGCCATATTACTAAATTATTTTTATTATAAGCACCATTTTAGGAGTTTTTTTTTTCTTTTTATTAGACCAACCAACCCAGGTCGGGTTAGTTGGTTAAATAAGTGATGGTGCCATTTTCATAAAGTAATCTTAAGTGAAGTTTTTGTTACTTAGAAAACGAGGCAGAATAAATATAAATGCAGAACTTATTTTATTGAATTGATATTATTTATTCCTTTTGAAATCTCCCTTATCATTTCGTTCTCTGTTTGAAGTAGGTAATGTTAGTTTTAAGATAAATGTTTATTGTGTGTATTATTGTATAATCGACTAAAGTCGAGCTAAGTTGCATGAAATTGTCTAAACAAAATGTGAAAATTTTATCTCTATATTAAAATATAAATGTACTACGCGAACCACTTTTGTTTTATTTAGTTTTCAATGTCGTAAATAAAGATCTCGTTTTTGAAAAAGTTACCGTTTCTCGGATAGCGGATGCTTTTTCGAATTCCCGTCATGTATAAAATACGCTTTAAATTCTGAATTTGAAATAGTACCTGGAAGATTTTTATATCCGGAATAATGATAAAACCGTTAATTCAAAAAATATTTATCAAAATTATTCTTTATAAACGAGATAAGTAGGTAGTTACTATTAAAGTACTAACCGGAGAAGTTATTTATTTTGATATACAAAAAATACAAAATAAACGCTGGAGAAATAGAATTAAGTCAATCTTATAATCTGATCAAACTGTAGTTCAAAATTTTCGAAAACTATCTTACTTAATAGAAGCTTCATACTTTTGTTTCTTCTTTACAAGTTTTAAAATAAAATATTTACTTATTTATTACCTTGTCTGATAATATTGCTGAGAGTTAGGAGCTTTGAGGGTGGTACAGATCTAGTATATAGATGGAAGACGCGTCATTTAAAAAGAACACTGGAAAACGCTGGAAAACAACACTCGCATCATTACACTCTTCCCCTCCTTCCAGCGTCTACTATCAACTGCGGGCTGTGAGGACTGTCAGTAACTAGTGGATCTTGAAATAAATAAAAAGTAGGTAAGCATTTGTAGACTAATTCCTCAATATCTAACGCTGCTGACTGTTTTAATATCTGCGTCCGATCCACCTGCTATATTATCTCCTTTATATCCTTTTAATCCTCCTTTATAATATTTTTTATATTCTACCTGATATAAACTAATACTGTATAAAAAGTACACCATAAAAAAAGCGAATTGTTTGAAACGCGGAAACGTACCGGATATAACCGAGTGTCGAGTGGATCGCTCGCTCAAAGAGCAAATTGAGCCGTTTGTTTTTATCCCGGCTCATCTGTGCAAATCTTGTTACGCCAGTTATTCTGGTATTGACTGGCCGTATTAGAGAAGACAGATTGTAAATGGGGGCAACTTTCTTTGTTTTACAAAAAGTTTAAAAACTACGGAACAGAGAAAATTTGAGAAAATAACGATGTAATTAGAAAAGGATGCATACTTTTGAAATGTATTTTTTTATTCTGTAACATATTTTTTTTATGTTTTATAGTGAGATCTCCTTTATAAATTGGGTGGATAAAATATGAGTGGTGTATGAGTGTGTACTTGTCTGAGTACCAAAAGTTGTGTGGGTATTTTTTTTATGTGTGCCAGTTATCATTAGTAATATCTCTAGTGCCACTGTGGTCTACAAATAAATATTAGCGATATTCCACTATTTACACAACACTGTCTTATTACGAAAATGTGAATAAGACTAGGTTTAAACCAGGACTAACTGGTCTGTGGTCTAAGTCCGGTATCAAAGCTTGTCCCTGCTCTATAGAAAAATCAAAGACTTAGACCATTATTTTAAAACGTAGTTTATCTCCTAAACCGCATTTCAACCAGTAAGAAGATCACAATCGCGTAAGCGCTTGATTGCTTTGAGGACACGATCAGATATTTCCAATCTAAGATGACATTCCAACTCCGATGCACACAAAATGTATACAAAGGCGATTACAGACACACAATCTAATCCAGTCTATGCTTCATTTGCTTCTTTGTTTCTCGTGCTCTACCATCTACATAAGACGTGAGCTTATCACCACAAATATCGCCGAGGAGACAGTGAGCTTCTACGCTCACAAAGTGTAAACAGAACACTTAAGATAACCATGGAAAAGTAACGTTGTGTTAAAAACATATATTTATTATTATATATTTATTTCATTATTTGACGACCTCTGTGGCGCAGCGGGCGAGAGCCTGCCTGCGACGCAAGAGGTTACGGGTTCGATTCCCGCCTTGGAACAAATTTGTGTACGATCTGCAGAAATTTGTTCCGATGGTCTAGGTGTTTTCTATGTATAATAAAAAAAAATATCTATCTATGTAAGTATATAATGTATTAAATAAATCAGTTATCTAGTACCCATAACACAAGCTTTGAATAGCTTACTTTGGGGCTAGATAGTGCTGTGTGGATTGTCCAGCACTATTTAATTATATATTACAGAAGCGATGCTTTCAGTGATAACCTACCTCCCCATGTAGATAACGTTTCAGCAAAACTCAACATTTTAAAACTTGGGAAATGTCCATGACGAGATTGATGTTCGATCGCGACGGTCGCCTGCGTCCGTTTTGCCGAATAAAATTTATCGAAGCATGCATTTTATTTTTGTCTCTTATGTCAATTTCATCGGTAGGTTCTTATTTTGCTGGAAAAATTCAAGCTCACCTGAAACGATGCTCCAATAATATTAAATGAAAAATGAAATACTCACACGAATGCATTTATTCCGGTACAGTAGGTAAATCGGATTTTTATGTCAACAGTACCCACTATGTAATATTTGGACATACCTCTGACTAAGGATACCCTTAGACGTCCTCAAAGAATCCAGCTGTACTAAGACATCTGCGATGATCTATCGTGCCAGAGGATCATAGTCATTAAGCAGTTTCTGTTTCTTATACTAAACCGAAGGCCATTGAGTATGTCAAAGAGTTAAATATAAATTAACTTGAACAAAGCAATATGTAGTACTAATCCGCTGATCTAATCTCCTTAAGCTGGAATAAACTTAACAATACAATAAACTTAACATAACAATGGACTTCCGCAAAGTCACGCCTGAGTCAATTAACTATGTCAAAGAGTTAACTAGAGGCATCTAATTTTATGCATCAATATAATGCTAGAAAGTTAGCTTAAACTGCTAAAATGCTAGCTCGTTTTAAGAGTGTTTTAAGATGTTTTTCTTCGTTTCAGACAATTTAACAATGCCGAAGCTAAACACTGATGCCCTACATTTCAATTAAGGTAAAAGCTTATCAGAGCGTTGTCGGAACATCCCCACCTGTTGTTCCTTGGCCCGCTGCCGAGCCCTATCCATGCAAACAAGTCCATAACTTAGGAATAACACAAAATACACGGACGGTTACACACCAGCCGCGGAAAGTAAATACACACAATAATTTTAGGGTTATAAATTATTCTGTATATTTACTTTCCGTGGCTGGTGTGTAACTTATTGATAAGTACTGAATTTATTAAGGCTTTCAAGAAAAAAACGATTTCACTGGAAAATACATTTATTAAAAAAAAAACAAATTCATAAACACAAGTTTTTACAATAACGTGGGTTGGAATCTCCTCACGCTAGCTCAAAAACTATTCGTCAGGTCTGACTCGAATTTAATTGGGACCACGTAAAAAGCACCTGCTTACGATTAAAAATCATCAAATTCAGTTCACTCAGTAAAAAAAAGTTATGAGGTAAAAAAACATAAAAAAGTCGAATTGAGAACCCCTCCTTTTTTTTGAAGTCGGTTAGAAACGGAAGCTCTCCATACGAGCGTCGAGCAATCATTGTAATGAGCACAGTAAATACCTTGACGAAATTACAAAATTGTTTCGGGTAAGTATACTACCATTAGATAATAAATATGAATTATTTGTTTCTTAATTATTATAAAAAATCAGTTCTAGTTACATTTAAATTCGCTCTTTAACCAACAGACAGAAAACCATAGATCCATCTCATCATTTATTTATTGGTACTTTTTCTACTATCAAAGATTAACGAGATGGTTGGTCCGTGTGTGTGGGCTCGGGCCGTTCCAATCTCACGGTTCAGATCATTTATCGACGTTCCAGGGGTATCAAACCAGTTGGACTTTCCATTTCTGGACCCACAAAACTTTTGCTCAAGTGGCGAGGTGAACCTAGAGATTGTTTATATTATGTTGATTGTCACTAATTTTATCGATGAAATATCTTATGTATCTTGGCCTTGGTACAATATTAGTAGTTAGTTCGCGTTCTAGTTATACCATGAAAACTTTTAAGGAATCGCCGTCGTTTTTCCTGATCTTCCTTTTATTCTAGTTTCTTATCCTGAGTCTCTTCGAGGCAAAAGTGAATGAAGTATTTTAACCATCTTATTCTTTAAACATTTACATTGAAAGTTTGTAAATATGGATGGATGGATGGATGGATGTCTGTTACTCTTTCACGTCGGAACGGCTGAACGGATCTGGATAAAACTTGGCAGAGAGATAGATTATAGTCTAGAATAGCACATAGGCTACTTTTTATCCCGCGGGAAAACCGGGATTTAAATTTGCACGGGTAAAACCACGGGGCGAAACTAGTTATTTAAATAAAAAACAAGTTGTTTGCCCGTACTAGGATATCAACCAAAAATTTTCTAATATTCTAGTATTGCACTTAAAGCAAACCCTTTGTTTTAATAGTTTCGTTCTTTGCTCTCAAATTTTTTATAAACGGTACAAGAATAACTCACAACTCATTTGAAAGAAAGAAAGAAAGAAAACATATTTATTTCGTCCCACAAAACAAGTAGGTACTTACTTAAAACTAACAGAATATAAAATTATAACCTACACTAATAAAGGACCTACCTACCGTTGTGCGGGGCAAAAAGGTCACGTCTCAGCTTAAATGCTGCACTAAACCTATATTTGTGAGTTAATTACCAACGAGTGTGAGTTTTTGATTTGTACAACGCACACTAGTGGGGCGAAAAATTATCAGAAACAGATTAAAACTTAGTCCAGAGTATAATTTTTTCACGGCATCTACATTTCCGGTTCTTCGAGCTCATTCGCCTAAAGAGAAATAGTCGCTATAGTGTTTTATTGCTCTTTGAAGTTAATGACTTTGGTTCGGCTTAGCTCCAAGCCTTTTGATGTCAGTTGCCCCAGCTGGGTGTTTCGGTGTTTCATCCCTTATGTTTTGATTTAAAAGAAAAATATTTTCATAGTTTACATTCACAATGAAACGCTCGATTTATGCAAAGGCCAATTAACATCAAAATTATGCGTACTACCGAATACTTACCTAAATTTCATTAAATGAAATCTTGACATAATATATGACGCAAAATGAGATGCTTAATAAAAATAATAGAAATTCCCAGTAAAATCATAATAATATAATCGTAAAATAAATAATAATAAAAATCGCAATCTGTTAAGTTGTTGTCAACGGCATTACAAAGATTAAGAGAAAATAAAATTTTGATCCAAGTAAGTTTTTTTTAAGAGCACGTCTGAGGAAGTACCAATTTACCTATTTCTGCAACTTCGGTTCCAGAAATAGCTTCATTTTCGGTTGCTGAATTTCGGTTAGAAAATAGTGCTGCATAAAGTGGTGTAAAAGTTAGAGGCATTTACGCTTAGGACCTTTATGCTTCAAGTTGATGGGCAAGGATATGTGACCTATCGTTGTGGTGTCAGGAGAGTAACAAGTTATATGTGTTTTAGTCTATATAATAATAAACAAATAACAGATGACTTAAATTAGAAAAAGTAAGATCACGAAAACTAAATAGCTATCGTGTAAGTTTATCTATCAACGAAGCAGCACTTAAAGCTTCTTAAATAAAAATGAAATGTCTTCTGAATAAAGTACAAAAGCATTTACTAGGAGAACATGTTTTAGCTTAATCAAAAGTTTAAAACAAGTTATAACGATAATATGCATTTGTAAGACAAGTTTGTGCTGTAAACTTTTAGCTAAACTACGAATGAATAATTAATATTATTTAAAGTGAGTCGAGGCTGTAGTTGATCAAAGTTAACCCTTGGTTTCTTTGAAAATAGTAACCGTCATATAACTGTCGCATAATAGCGGAGAATCAGATTGCAGTCACAAATATGACACGTAAAAAATAGACTGTTTACAACGAACTGTATAATCTAATCTCTAATGCTAGGTAATCTAAGTTTTATTCTCACTTAAGTGAATCGTAAGCATCCTACATTTTTGTATTTACAGAAAGATAAATATTTTTTATGGCAACAGCCACTTGGATTTTTCCTTCGAAATATGCGCAATGCCAGTGCTAAGGAAAGCATCGGGAGGAAACCAGCTTCTATCTAACAGCGGCAATGGGCTTGAAACCTATCGTGTATGGAATATCAACTACAGCAAAATACAATTGCATAATATAATTATGTGAAATGTACGAATATATAAGTATTTGGAAGTACTGCCGATGGCCCCATTTTAACCACTTTATAGATCCTTGAGGAACCTTGAGTATTTAAATCAGGTGGATATCTACGTGGCTGGGGATCGTGTCGAGAGTCATGTAACTATTTATATTTCTTTTTAAATGATTACCTATACCTAATAAATTTCAATCTGTCAACTCACTAACGAGCCAATAATACAAATGTTATAACTTTGTAATCTCAAATTCACGCCTTCAACATTAAAGGTAGCACTATAAACTTCGTTAAAAACTTTCTCGAAGCTTTAAACCGACGCATAAAATGTATTTTATGGTGCAGGTACTTTGCTTTTAGTAAAATATCATTGTAAAAGATGATATGGAACTAAATTCTGTAAAAACCGTGAAATAATTACGAAAGCCAAAATACAAGAGCACTTGTTTGGATCAAAATTTTATTTTAAGATATATACATATATCTTAAAATAAAGAAACTGTATAATATTTTTTGTTATTTATGAATTTATAACGACATTCTGTTTGACTGACATTATATGTCTCAAATGTATTGTGGTGTGCAAGCGAGAAATAGAAACAAAACTACGCCAATAATAACCAGAAAGCTAATAATAATACTTTTTTTTAAATACACTTATTACCTATATTATAAAACACCCAGACACAGAACAAACAACTATGTTTATCACACAAATGTTTGTTCTCGATGGGGATCGAACCCACGGCCTACCGCGCAGAAGGCAGAGTTGCTACTAACTGAATTGTGAAGGCTGTCTAAAGTTTAACAGTTATCTGCGTCTTAAATTGCACGATTGCCGTGATGGTAATCATTCATGTTTAAAACATTCTATTGTGTACTACATACTATAGTACTAGTTGCACCCCGAGGTTTCACCCGCGCAGATTTAAATCCCGGTATTCCCACGGAATAAAAAGTAGCCTATGTGTTATTCCAGACTATAATATATCTCCCTGCCAAGTTTTATCCAGATCCGTTCAGCCGTTCCGGCGTGAAAGAGTAGCAAACATCCATCCATCTATCCATCCATACTTACAAACTTTCGCGTTTATAATAGTAGTAGGATAGTATATAGGGTACTATTGTGACACGCAAAGTTGATCAACATGCAAAATTTATCTTCTTTTTTTATAAGACAGCAAAATATATCATAAATATTTTATCACGCACCTACGAAACAGCTGTAATATCGCGTCAGGGCATGAAGAGTTGACACCTCATTTTGATTGAGACAGGTGAAATCTAGTAATATGCAAGGGTGAAATTTTCGAGGTTTCGTATGGGAGCGTGAGTTAATCCGTTGAGTCTCAGAAAATTACTTAATTTTCCCGAGAGAATGTTTACTCTAGCATGTGTGTTTGGTACCTGCCCGGCTTGTCAAAACATTTTGTATAAATAAATTTTCTTGGAGAGCACCGGTGGTCTAGTGGGAGTGACCCCGCCTTCCGATCGTTAGGTCGTAGGTTCGCGTCCGGTCGTGCAGGATGGAATGATGGAATACTGCAAAAAGTGGGTATGTGCCAAATGTAATGTTTGGACGTACCTCTGACAACCCCCTTAGACATCCTCAAAGAATCTGGAGTTAGCACTATGTACTAAGAGATCTGAAGGGATATCTACCTTGCCTGGGAATCAAAGTCGTGAAGCTGTTTTTTTCCTTTGACTAGAAACGTTCTTGTAAAATCACTACTACAAGAACGCGACAAGAAGATAAATTGTCGTGGCATTAGTTTTGGGTGTGTCATTCTACATTTCATGCTTCGTGTTTCATTATTTTTTATGTATGCACCTGCAATAAAGTGTTTATTCATTCACTGATTCCAGGAAAAAAAAAGATCTCTACAATATTGTCAGTGCATCGGGAACAAGATTCAACATGAAAGGATGCAATAAGCCGTGTAAATTGTATGCACGTCATACCACCTTGCCTAGTCATTGTGTACGAAGTCTATAAACATTATGCTTGCCTAGCGTGGGCTCAACACATGTAGCAGTATACGTAGCATGGGAGAACCTACACGCTTAGTAGGGTTGTGACTATCAAATGGTAGGTATCAACCTCGGATTCGTCCATGGTAGGTATCAATCCATATTAAGCTGTCAAATTTAGAATTGGGTTTAAAGTTTCCTGCCCGGAATTGTAAGCAAATAACAATAATTTATTAATTGTAAATAGTGAAGCAGAAGAAGATTAAAAATCATCCGGGCAGATGCAGCACAAAGTAACACTATTCTTAAGATAAAAATGTTCCCATCTTTGTATAAAAGACTAAATTCGATACGTACTCATATTATATTACTTTAACGGTAGCGCTACTCCACGTTGGTGAAACCGGGACTAAAGTTGAGTTACTTCTACACAAAACACCCTTTTGTTACAAGAAGCTACAGTACTAAGTAACTACTGAACATGCCAAAAAGAGCAAAAGGGCTGGCAATCGATAACTAATACAACTACATCTAACAGCAACAATGTAACTATTATACTACTACTTAGTGTAACTATCCTAGATCGCGCTTACGAAATAAACACTAAGATCGAGTAAGAAATAGATTACCATTAGATTGTAGTGATTTCGAAATAGCGTTATTGTAATTAACTTAATTTTGGAATAATGTATGAATAATTTATATATTATATTAGATTAGAATTTAATCCAAAGCAAACTCGAACGTTGGGACAGATTTTATAGTTTTCGGAATTTGAAGACCCTAGTCCTCTATCTAGGTACGCACAGTTGAATCCAAGAACATGGCACCGAGCACAATACAAGCAAGTCTGTGCATTCGTACACAAAGCTACGTCACCGTCGTAGCTTCATTATTGCTACGTAGCAGCGACTATAAAGTAATCCGTGCTTTTGTAGAACCTCTACGTAAAGCAGTCTGTCGTAGACTTTTCCTAGGAAACTCCTGCTTCAATTTATAATAGCAAACATGACAAAGATACACTTTCATGGCAACGGTAATGTAGAACACTATTCTGTGAGATGATTGTTGCCTCACTTATCGTCGTGTGCCATGCGTAAAAAAACTGACAACAAAACTAATTAATTAAGGTGAGATGGAAATCTACGCGACCTGTAAATGGACTTGAAAGTATGTGCCGACTTCTTACCAGTAACCAAATTAAGGCAGCTTGAAAAAAAACAACTTGTTTAGCTTATTCGCATTCCAACGGAATTGAAAATACCTACAGTGACTACGACTACTTGACTTTCATGTTCATGTCGTGTCAGTAAAAACAATTTTTTTTACACATAAAAGTCATTCAAAATAAACGCAATTAGCCTTCCGGTTTCTGTACTGACATCTTAGCATACGAGTAAAAGGTTAATAAATAAATCAAAAAATATTTTTCATTTAGGTTTTTAACTCGCACCTTATAGACACTAACGTAAATTAATAGCTTTAATAATTTTCTCTCGCTGCATAACAACCTTCTTTTTCATACACTTTTCTTAATATTCATTCCCTTTCACTCTTATTATACCGCTGGTAAAAACCACTACTAATATAATTTCTTATACATTAGATAGCATAATTTGGTTAAAACTATGGTAGGATTGTCTCTAACACTTATAAACAGCTCATTTTTAATGAATTTGTTAAATTTATATAACAATCATTTCCTGTACTTGTCTTGTCTTTGAACTTTTTAACAAAACTGAAGAAAAGAGCTTTTAATCCGTTCAATTAAGAGGATACTTTAGGCTCAAGACACGATGAGGTCCGTCGCCTGTGAAACCAGAGATAACATAATTTATGAAGTCTTTGTCAAATTTCCTTGGCTATTTTGGAAACTTTCAAGGAATTAGTCATTCTTTATGAAATAAATAATGGATTACATTTTTTGAAGTGGGGATTATTTGAACTTTTATATATGACTGCTGATGATGTGAGGTGTAAACTCATGTTATAGAAACTAGTGTCGCAAACTGAAAATAGATGATTGTATTGTGTCCGCTGGGGAATAAAGGTTCTCGAATGGCGACCACGAACAGGAAAGCGAAGTGTGGGACGTCCTCCTACCCGATGGACTGAAGACATTGTTAGGATCGCGGGTAGTCGGTGGATGGAAAGGGCTCAATATCGTTCTTCCTGGAAACGGATAGGGGAGGCCTATGTTCAGCAGTGGACTTCTGTAGGCTGATGATGATGATGATGTATTGCGTCTGGGTGTTAAGGGCCCGGCAACAGCGGCTCGCAGTTTCGAGGTGCGATTGGCTATTATTTCATTTCGGGGAGGTTCTTTGAAAGAATTACTATCCAGTGACACGCATAAATACTGTTCGAATACAAATAACACAATAATATAAGGGAAATGTGCTTGAGTCAGAAATCATTTTGGTTTTAGGTAAACGTAAGGCCAAACATACTAATACCAAAATGATTTCTTATTCGGGCATGTTTCCCTTATATTATTAGAATATAATAGAATATAAGTTTATTTGACGACAACACACAGAAGAAGCATACAGACAAGAAAGAACAGAAAAAAAAGGCAGTGGGTAGAGAATACTTATTAAATAATTATTGTGTTATTTGTGTTCGAACAGTATTTATGCGTGTCACTGGATATTTATTCTTTCAAACAACCTCCCCGAAATGAAATAATAGCCAATCGCACCTCGAAACTGCGAGCCGCTGTCGCCAGGCCCTTAATTATAGCTCTTGCAGATAAACTCAAGTTCAAACATTGCTCAAAGTTTTCGCTGTCACTGTTCGTTATTACCCGTTGGTGAGATATGGCAATAGTTTTACTGATTATCTTTTGATACATGTCGGTGTATGTATTTGTACAAGTAGGTAATACAATTAAGTTTACAAAAAAGGATGAAGACTTTGGTCCATAATATTTGCAATGCCTTTGATTAATTTGATGAATTAATTGTTAATTTTTATGTTGTTGCATATTACGTAAGGATTCAGACACAATTTGCTGATGAATAGATAAATTGGTAACTCATTCAAGAAAAAAACTAACTTCAAATACGCTGGAAAATACACTCACACACCTATAACTCAAAAACTACTCGTCAGATCTAACTCATATTATAGGACCACACGGAAAGCACAAGTTTCAAATAAAAAAAGAACCATCAAAATCGGTTCACCCCGTCGAAAGTTCTAAACATACTAAGAAAACAGTCTAATTGAAAACCTCCTTTTTTGAAGTCAGTTATAAATTTAATTGAAATTACATTCACACATATCATCATCACATCACATTCACACATAGCATCATAATATCACATTCACACATAGCATCATCACATCACATTCACACATAGCATCATCACATCACATTCACACATAGCATTATCACATCACATTCACACATAGCATCATCACACATATTACACAAAGCAACTTTGTAAATTCTTGAAAGCCCACTTATAAAACAAACATCCTTTCGATACCTGTATCTTCCGAAACCACAGATTTCTTGCTGAAAGTTAATCCATTCCCGAATCTCATTAAAGTTGAAGTCTATACACATTAGGTAGGGATCACACGGGACTTGAAAGGGTCACACTTGACCCGCTCCAACCCTTCGAATCCGTGGCTTACTGATACGTCAAAAGTTAACACAGAAGTGTGCAAAGTTACTACTGTTTTAGAAGTATGACTCCAACACATCTGGCACTTAAAATTTATAAAAAAGCGACATGAAAATCATAACATGCCAAAATTTATGAAATTACGACCGCTTGCATATTACGAACTTGTTTAGTATGAAAACTTGTTTGGATCAAAACTGTACACCAGTTCAGCAAAAATACTGAACTGGTGTAAAACATTTGTCAAGTGCTCTTAAGGAGCGCACTTAATATCCTATCACCACACTGTTTTGAAAGAAGTAGTGACACGACCAGAGGTAGGTTCGGGAAGTAGATTGGTTGGGCAGGGTTAATAACAATGTCACCCTCAGAAGTTTCATTTTCTAATTAGGGTAGAAAATTAAAAAATCAAAGAAGGTTGCTATTTTAATTAAAAGAGCAACCTACTTTGCTTATATTTCTGTAACCAGCATTACAAACCAGTTTTATTTTATTCGGTCCAAGCTAATGAGCGAGCAATTTTTTGGGTTTCGACCAAAAAAAACTAATAGATTTTATGATGATTTGGTAAGAAAGGTTCAGGAAAATTTGTGGTCTCGATAGATATTTCCTAAAAGAGTAACCATTCAAAACAGTATTTCTGTTATATGAAGCATTATTATCACTACATAGTATAAAACAAAGTCGCCTTCTCTGTCCCTATATAGCCATGTCCCTATGTCCGTAAGTATGCTTAAATCTTTAAAATTACGCAACGGATTTTGATGCGGTTTTTTTAATAGAGTGATTTAAGAGGAAGGTTTATATGTATAATACATGCATGATGTGTGCACCCGTGCGAAGCAGGGGCGTTACACTATCACACTATCTATTAAAATCCGTTGCGTAGTTTTAAAGATCTAAGCATACATAGGAACAAACAGCGGGAAGCAACATTGTTTTAACAGGTCAAGTGCACTATGTAGTGATACTAAGAAATATTGTAGGTAGGCGGTTTAACTGAACAAATTATATAAGTAAGTACCTGTTATCTACCTAAAAAAATCTGATTATTATTCCTCGACCAATTCACACTGAATATGTCAACATTTTTCAAATTCCTTTAAAATTAAAGCTCATGTTATATTGGAGATTGTGAGTAAAATTTGACTTATATTCGACGTTAGTTACACTGAAGATATCTAAAATACTTACCCCCTGTTTCTGAAAGCTCGATCAACACTAATCGGCTGTCAAGTTACTTGCTATTTCAACTTTTACTTCAAACTAGATATAGATAGCAAGTGACTTGGCAGCCGATTAGTGTTGATCGCACTTTCAGAAAGCGGGGGTAACAATCGAAGTTACCTTTGTAGAGATAAAATACGGTGAATCGCACTTCACTCATTCTTCAGTCACTCATTCTTCACTCATAAATTCATTTCATTTCATTTCATTTCATTTCATTTCATTTCATTTCATTTCATTTCATTTCATTTCATTTCATTTCATTTCATTTCATTTCATTTCATTTCATTTCATTTCATTTCATTTCATTTCATTTCATTTCATTTCATTTCATTTCATTTCATTTCATTTCATTTCATTTCATTTCATTTCATTTCATTTCATTTCATTTCATTTCATTTCATTTCATTTCATTTCATTTCATTTCATTTCATTTCATTTCATTTCATTTCATTTCATTTCATTTCATTTCATTTCATTTCATTTCATTTCATTTCATTTCATTTCATTTCATTTCATTTCATTTCATTTCATTTCATTTCATTTCATTTCATTTCATTTCATTTCATTTCATTTCATTTCATTTCATTTCATTTCATTTCATTTCATTTCATTTCATTTCATTTCATTTCATTTCATTTCATTTCATTTCATTTCATTTCATTTCATTTCATTTCATTTCATTTCATTTCATTTCATTTCATTTCATTTCATTTCATTTCATTTCATTTCATTTCATTTCATTTCATTTCATTTCATTTCATTTCATTTCATTTCATTTCATTTCATTTCATTTCATTTCATTTCATTTCATTTCATTTCATTTCATTTCATTTCATTTCATTTCATTTCATTTCATTTCATTTCATTTCATTTCATTTCATTTCATTTCATTTCATTTCATTTCATTTCATTTCATTTCATTTCATTTCATTTCATTTCATTTCATTTCATTTCATTTCATTTCATTTCATTTCATTTCATTTCATTTCATTTCATTTCATTTCATTTCATTTCATTTCATTTCATTTCATTTCATTTCATTTCATTTCATTTCATTTCATTTCATTTCATTTCATTTCATTTCATTTCATTTCATTTCATTTCATTTCATTTCATTTCATTTCATTTCATTTCATTTCATTTCATTTCATTTCATTTCATTTCATTTCATTTCATTTCATTTCATTTCATTTCATTTCATTTCATTTCATTTCATTTCATTTCATTTCATTTCATTTCATTTCATTTCATTTCATTTCATTTCATTTCATTTCATTTCATTTCATTTCATTTCATTTCATTTCATTTCATTTCATTTCATTTCATTTCATTTCATTTCATTTCATTTCATTTCATTTCATTTCATTTCATTTCATTTCATTTCATTTCATTTCATTTCATTTCATTTCATTTCATTTCATTTCATTTCATTTCATTTCATTTCATTTCATTTCATTTCATTTCATTTCATTTCATTTCATTTCATTTCATTTCATTTCATTTCATTTCATTTCATTTCATTTCATTTCATTTCATTTCATTTCATTTCATTTCATTTCATTTCATTTCATTTCATTTCATTTCATTTCATTTCATTTCATTTCATTTCATTTCATTTCATTTCATTTCATTTCATTTCATTTCATTTCATTTCATTTCATTTCATTTCATTTCATTTCATTTCATTTCATTTCATTTCATTTCATTTCATTTCATTTCATTTCATTTCATTTCATTTCATTTCATTTCATTTCATTTCATTTCATTTCATTTCATTTCATTTCATTTCATTTCATTTCATTTCATTTCATTTCATTTCATTTCATTTCATTTCATTTCATTTCATTTCATTTGATTTCATTTTTTTTCATTTCATTTCTTCAAAGGCATTTAATTATTATCAAAGGAATCCTCAAAATTAAAGGTTCTCCACGTAAGTGCTGTTGAGTCACTTGGCGCGATGCCACTGGGTATCTGCCTACAACACTGGGAATTTGTGTTATGCTTAACTTTCAGGGGTGGAGTCAGGGTGACGCAGATACGAGTAGTCGAACTTAGTACCAAGCTGTAGATTTGTTGCCAGTTTTTCTAGGACTTGGTCGCGTGGAACTGACATCCAGATTTACCTAGCTTGTTTTTGAAGATTTCTACTTCTTATGATAATTGGACCTATTTATGCAAACAAGAACCAACCCACATTTTGAGTGAAATTGAGTTATGCGCATAGATGGCGTTAAAATCCCGTTTTCTATCTTCCCAATAAATATTGTAGCTTTCTACCAACTAATTTCACAGATACAACACTGCCACTAACGGAACCAACCCACTTTGGCCAACTTTTTAATGAAACTAGAACCAAAGTTGGTTTCATCTACTACAAAAAATTGCAATTTTTTAAACTAAATGAAACCAACCCACTTGGGTTCCTGTTTGCATAATACAAATGAAGGTGTTGCAAAGTACCAAGTGGCATATAGTTCTTTTTAGTCTTTAAATTTGGAAGTACATTTAGAATATTAAAAAATAACAAAACGTAGGGGCATGGTCATGATTAGTTATAAGTAGTATGGTATAAAAATATTTGCTCTAGTGTTATTATCCAGGGAGGAAACTGGCGACTACGTTTGTATGGAGGAAGAGCCCTACCCTTTCCTCTTAACATGTTTCAAAGTGATATTTATGATTTTATCGAATAAATACCTTCTGGCTTTGAACGGACATTATGCAGGCTGATGATGATGATGATGATAAAGGCTTTGCTGTGTGACTGTGCGGTGTTTTACTGGCTAAGAAGCGCGTGGAAGTGGAATACTAAAAGCACATTGAACGTTGGGTATTGTATCGGTGCCTTTCTTCATTGGGTACGAAGAATAAAAACGAAACAATTAATGTTTTTACCTGTAAAGGTGGGCTGGTCGAAAATTCTGACTGGCATTAAGGCTGTTCTTTTGTGCAAAGTCGGATTTGGTGCAATATCCCGCTGTTACAGATTACTTACAGTTCGGTATGTTTTTGTCTTATAAATGGTTTAGAGTCCTTTCCTTTCTTTGCGGGATTTAAAATTAATAGAAAAAAATCGATGTTTAGAACCTGAGTCCGGCCGTGTTTCACACATTTCTGTACACGGCTAAAACACGGTAATTATGTTCAACCAGCCCCTTGTGTTCACTTTGTTTGGGTCTAATTTTAATAATGCGTTGCCACTTTTGTCATAACTGACTGTTTACGTAGGCCCTTATGAATTCAGGTTGCTATTTTTTTAAATTCATATACAAATATGAATAAAAAAAAAATTGATTGTAGATACAAAAATCCTACTAATATCCTACTAATATTATAAATGCGAATGTTCGTCAGTATGGATGGATGGATGTTTGTTACTCTAACTCCAGAAGGGCGAAGTGATCTTGGTGAAAATTGGCACAGAGATATAGTCTGGAATAACACATAGGCTACTTTTTATTCCATGGGAATACCGGGATTTAAAACTACGCGGGTGAAACCGCGGGGCGCTGCTAGTTCTTCACTATTATTATATATACGTATAATATTATTGCAACCATCCTTCCATCAAACAGTGTCTGAAAAGCTAATGAAAATGCTCCTGATATTCTTATCTATACGTCATAAAAGAATCGTAAAAGTAGCACCCGCGACAAAAAGCTAAAACGAAGTTCGTAACTCGATTTACATTTGAAATGGAAATAAAAAAATTGACAATTGCGAGCGAGAACGAAATTGGGAAAGGACAAAGTACCAAATGTTTATTAATGCCGTTTGTACAATTTATTTTAACTTGAAGGCCGCTCTTATTTCCTGATGTGGAAAATTTACAGGTACTCTATATAATTGGGATTTCATTGAGCGCAAATTGAACAGCCTACTTTTTCCGTAACACGCGACAAGCGTATTGCTAGGTAATCACTGTTGTCGACGCCATATTAGTACAAAAAGTTAAGTTTGATTGCTCAGAAAGCCTATCGATTGTTGTAAGCCTGTCGTTCATAATAGCAGGTTTTAAAATTGAATTGAACTCCACAATCCACAATCCTAATACTATAATAAACGCGGAAGTTTGTAAGTATGGATGGATGGATGAATGAATGTCTTTTTTTTTTTTTTTTTTTTTTTATGCCAAAGCTGGCAGACGAGCATACGGGCCACCTGATGGAAAGTGGTCACCGTCGCCCATAGACACCTGCAACACCAGAGGCATTGCTGATGCGCTGCCGGCCTTTTAAGAGGAGATAAACCCGCCTTTTGAAGGACCCCATGTCGTAGCTCCGAGGGAAAACCGCAGGGGGAAGTTCGTTCCACAACTTACTCGTTCGAGGTAAAAACGACCGAGAAAAACGAGTAGTTGAGGAGAACCAGCCATCCAGATGGTGGGGATGAAATTTATTTTTGCGGCGTGTGGTGCGATGGTGAAAGTTAGCCGCGGGCACCAAACTGAACAGTTCCTCAGAACACTCCCCATTGTACAGACGATAGAGCACACACAGGGATCCTACGTCTCTTCGAATACTAAGGGGCTCCAGGTCGTCTGTGGGCTTGGGATCGTCTGGATATGTCTGGGTGAAACTTGGTATATATATAGATTATAGTCTGGAATAGCATACATAAGCTACTTTTTATTCCGTGGGAATACCGGGATTTAAATCTACGCGGGTGTAACCGCGGGCTGCAACAAGTTATTGATAAGAGTTAGTAGAGCTTTTTGTAAATTTAGCTCGCCCTAAGAAGAAGCAAGCAGCGAACGTCGCTGTGTTCGGTTTGCCGATGAAATTATAGGCAGGCATTATGCTTCAAGTTGACAGGCATGGAAAAAGCATGGTTAGGCACGTTCCTATCATGCGTTCCTTGTCATACGTGATCTTATCCTAAAATAAGGTGGGCCATCTGCAATCCATCCATCCATTGGAAAATTGTCAAAAAAAAAAACAATATCAAAGTTTAATTGACATTGGTTCGGCTGATGACAAAAACATCATGGTCATCCGTTAATCCCATTTATTTCCATAAAGCCGCTAGAGATGCTTTTAAACAATATAATAATCACGCTTTTGCAGAGCTTGTCTTTTCCGGATCGTCTAACAAAAGAGTATTTGCCAATGTTTTCTTAACAATTAAAGCGTTTTATCGTCCCTTTTACGCTGTTCTCGAACGGGTATTGTAAATTGAGATTGAACAACACAGCTAGGATCTTATAAACAGCCATTGAGAATCTTGGGAGATGAATAGCGCACTAACTGACAATGCGTCGCTCCTCGCAAATGAAAAAGCGCTTGCAAAGTGAAAGGCCCTTTCAATGTAAACTTGTAACGTTTCTGTCCGAATTGCAGCGTTTTGTTTTTATTTTATTTTAATATTTTTATGATAAAAGAGCTTTTAATTAGATTTACTTGTGATACGGTATCATTCTACAGAGTAAGTCGTTGCCATTGCCACACCAATGTTTTATTATACGGGTTGAATTAGAACTAGTACAGTAGGCTTTTAGACTATACGAGGCTATTTTAGATAGGTGTCATGTGATTTTGAACAAAACAGTAGCCAGTTTTTAGCTGAATTTAGTTAAATAAAGTTAATCGTTCTAAATTGTCTTTCTTGAAGATTCTCAAGCATATTGAGTACTGATAGGGCATGTTTATCTCGCTTTGTAATTAAAGCCGTTAACCTTTTCTCTTTTTCAGTTAAATAAAAGACAAAACAAGTATTAATTTTGACTTTGTGTAAGAAACCCACCGTGGGCGTCGATTCTCCAAGCTATACAAAACAGGCTCGCCCACTGCCACTTCAATGAGGAAGCTTATCCTTCCATAAATTGATGATTTTTGTTTTTCTTCTCATGGGGCATACCCCAAAGACTCCAACCAACCTTCCTTAGATCCATAGATCTAAGGAAGGTTGGTTGGAGTCTTTGAGCACGCAACGGCTTTCAGCCAACATTGGCCGCTCTTACAACTTCAATGTTTATTACAAACATTACACGCAGCAGCCTCAAGTTGATTGGTGCCGGGTACCTTTCTATCGCGAAGGCAATGCGTTGTTATAGGTGTTGGTTATCTTTATAGGTCGGTCGTTTGTTTGTTCCATCAGAAAGTTGTACGAAAAAACCTATGTTCAAGCAGTCGTTCCATGCATGAACTTATAATAATGACTATTAAACCCAAGCTTACACAAACTTTAGTCATTTACGGGGATAATTTAGCTATAAATATTAGCAGCAAGTAAGACATCCATTAGGATATTTTATCCAGCTCTTATCGGCAGCCATTACCGCGTGAGTCGATACTCTTTTCCCGAATCACCCATAAAGGCTCCAAATTACCTAATTAGGATATAATTAGGATTTTCAATTATTCAATCTGGCGACCAAAAAGGCGACGGAGTTGTGGTTTAAACAAGTGGGCGGCATAAACAACTTACACAATGGCCTCTGTATCTAAATTCCTTGCCTCTTACTTATAAACGTAATACAAGTTGAAACTCTGCGCTAAGTTAGCCATGTGTCACTGTTTGTCATTACCCATTGGTAAGAGATGGCAATAGTTTCAAAACTAATTATCTTTATCGGTCCGTACTTATGTAGAAGTTGCAATTATTTTTATAAACTATTAAAGCATTCAATACACTTTATGGCCCTACAACACAAGAGTTGACACTGGTGTTCATTTGCATTTGTTTATATAAATATTAATACAAGTTCTTGTACATAAGTGCAACCAATAAGTTCCATGTATGGGTCCATGTATACAAAACTTTAGGTTTTTTTTCAAGTAATGCTTGCTAAAGCTCGCTCGCTGTGCATCCAAACCCGCTTGCACGCATAGTGAACGCAACAATACGTACATGCTATGCATGAGAACGCTATCTTTCAGACATGTTTATCTCAATGGTAACAAATTTCTAGAACATTATTATGAATATTATACAAAGAAGTTTTTACATAAACATGTATTGTAGGTATATTGTATTTATTGTATATGGTAGTTGTATTTGGTATAACCAAAACTTTTTCCATGACAGAGCGAGAAACCTCGTACTCTTGAGTACGAGTAGAGTAGTAAGAACGAATGTTTCTAAATTACATCTTGTGATGAAAATTTGAAAAACCAGTCGTTCAAATTCGTATCGATAATATCTTTTAGTCTACTCTGACATCGAATTAAAAAGTTAACTAATCTAAATATTCATAAAATAAAACCGCTTGGTAGCAACTTGTTCCAAAGTCTCTCTGAAGTGTTTTGATCAAAGGCGTCAAAAGTTTTTATAATTTCAGTGTTTTTACAGAAACGTGCAAGATTGTGAAGTGACTGAGTGAGAGAATATCAGTTTCAAAATCAAAATATCAATTGTAGCGTTGTTTAGCATAAATTTAGCTTTTTGTTTTATAATACAACTTTTATTTTGTGGCACAAAAACATAGGCGAAATATAAAGAACAATATTGGTTAGGTCAACAAAATCGGTTGTCACTCAGCTTTATGCTGTAACTAGCTGATCCCGCGGCTTTGCTCGCGCTCGTTTACTTTGAAAATCTCATACAAACTTTCATCCCCCATTTTATTCTCTTGGGGGTAGAATTGTTCAAAATCCTTTCTTAGCGGATGCTTACGTCAAAACATCTACCTGCATGCCAAATTTCAGCCCGATCCGTCCAGTGGTTTGGGCTGTGCGTTGATAGATCACTATGTCAGTCAGTCAGTCAGTCACCTTTGAGTTATTTATACCTACTAGCTTTTGCCCGCGGCTTCGCTCGCGTTTAGAAGTATTATTATTAATTAGGCATAGTTTTTGCGGCTTTACTTTTGTTAAGCGTGTGCAAAAAATTGGAGGGTTGAATTTATCAAAATCCTATTGAAGCGGACGTCTTCATCATAGTAGCTCCAATCTTTAATTTCAGTTCAATCAGTCGAAAATCTAAGAAGATTTATACAAACTTTCATCCGTATTTTATCCCCTTAGGGGTGGAATTTATCAAAATCCTTTCTTAGGGGATGCCTAAGTCATAGTAGTTTTATGCATGCAAAGTCAGCCCGATCGGTTAAAAAATGACAAAATTTCATACAAACTTTCATCCCCTATTTCATCCGCTTGGGGTAGAATTGATCACAATCCTTTCTTAGCGGATGCCTACGTCATAACATTTACCTGCATGCCAAATTTCAGCCTGATCCGTCCAGTGGTTTGGGCTGTGCGTTGATAGATCACTATGTCAGTCAGTCACCTTTGAGTTATATATATTAATTAGAAAAATTAGAAAACTTAGATTTAGATTAGATTTATATTTAGATTTAGATAGAAGATAGATAGAAGATTTATACAAACTTTCATCCCCTATTTTATCCCCTTAGGGGTGGAATTAATCAAAATCCTTAAGCCTACGTCATAGTAGCTTTATGCATGCAAAGTCAGCCCGATCGGTTTAAAATTGACAAAATTTCATACAAACTTTCATCCCCTATTTCATCCCCTTGGGGGTGGAATCGATCAAAATCCTTTCTTAGCGGATGCCTACGTCATATCATCTACCTGCATGCAAAATTTCAGCCCGATCCGTCCAGTGGTTTGGGCTGTGCGTTGATAGATCACTATGTCAGTCAGTCAGTCAGTCAGTCACCTTTGAGTTATATATATTTAGATTTAGATAGTGATTGATATACCAACTAATACTCGTTATTTTGACTCTCACTCTTATTTCACAGTCAGTCTTTATATGAAAAGACAACATTTTATTTGATAAAAATGTAACATTCTGTGTGTGTGAGCTTCGTCATGACTTTTTAATTAAAATCCAATAAAAAGAGCGTTCAGTTATATCATCGAAAATATTAATTTTCAAACCCTAGTTATTTATTTAAAGGGCTTTGTCGCTGAGCGACCAAAAAAAAACCCTAGTTCTCCACGCTTTTTGTGCCACCTTCATCCTTTCAGCCATAAGACGTCCAAAAATAGGGCTACTCCGTAGATTTCTAAAGCGGCCGATCTTAGCCTGCGCCCGTTGATAGGTCATACAAACTTCCAAAGAAATGAATATGTTTGATTCCTGCAATTTCACAGTTACCGTCATTATGAAAACTACTGCTTTATCAAAAACAAGGCCTTGCTTTGAGCTTTAGCGACCCTCAACTAAAGAGGCACATTTGCTGGAAGCCTGCACTTGTTCACACTTGTCACAAAAGTGCTCGCTCCAAATATTCACACGACAATTTCACGTTTATGAGTTTTGTGAATATTATGCAATGAAAATTAAAGGCTCAAATAATAAGGTGTTTTAATTCAAGGTGCTAGACGACAGATCTGGAGAAATATTAATTGAATGATTATCCGCTGAATATTAAAACTCATTCCGAAAACCTGTTACAATCATCCTACTACTATTACAAACGCGAAAGTTTGTATGAGTAAGTATGGATGGATGGATGGATTTTTGCTACTCTTTCACGCCGGAACGGCTGAACGGATCTGGATGAAAATTGAGAGAGAGATAGATTATAATCTGGAATAGCACATATGCTAGTTTTTTTTCCGTGGAAATACCAGGATTTAAATGCGCGGGCGAAACCGCGGGGCGCTACTAGTTCCAAATAAAAAACGGCAATTTTACTAGGATAAAACACAGAGTATTGGTAGATTTCTAATTTTAATTACAAGCAAGCTAAAAAAATGGTGTATATCAGTAGGTACAATATGGGTCTAAGCACAGGTCTAAGTGTTATAGGGCACTTCACCAGTCCACACTTAAATACACTCCTGGACAAATTGTATATTCTGTGGTTTACCACAATCCACCACCTAAATCCATTGTGCCTTAAGAGCAATTTGTAAAACCGTTCGTAACTGCCAAGGCTTGATTCGTATTCAGCCTTGAATATAAAATTTTGTCGTAAAGTTGACCCCATGTTTCATCAAAGGCTCGTTCACAATAGATCAGAGAGATCAATATTTTTGTTTTAGAATAAACATATTTTTTACAATTGGCAAAACAGCCCTTGTATCATTGAAGACGTATTCGTAACTGAAAAAGAAATGTTTTTTTAGTTGGTTAAAACACATGCAACAAATTACTGTTTTAGCTTATAAAAATATTATGTACCTTCTGTGGAAAGGTTATTAATACGTTTTTCAATAACCACCCGTCAATCCAAAAAATGCTACTTTGAGATGAATGTCCAGAAAAATAAAGTCCGCACGACTGTGTATACAGCTTTAGGTAGATTCAAAATAAATAAAATGCTAATCGCATTTTGTTTTACTGTCAAAGTTGGTCAAATCTCTTTGATTTCGGAAACATATTACTGAAACGGATTCCAATATTGTGCAAGTTTTGAAGATGATTCTTTTTTGTTTTTGCATTGGTACTTTGCTTTGATCGAATTTAAGGTTGGTATAACATGGATCATGTCCATATACCATGTCCACATGGCATATGCCATGAGTTTATCAATACTTTTGTGGTCGAATAAATCGAAACATAAAATCCAAAACATTTATCAGCTTTGTGTAACTGATAAGTAGGCACCTTAGCATCAGCAGCATTACACATTTGCTTGTTACAAAATGTTAATAAAAAGGTCTTAGTTTTTGGTATAGCTTCAATTTGTTGGGAAGGCACACACATGATCTTCTTAATTTTATTGTTGTACCCTAAACTGATGGAGGAAGTTGCAAAACTACTCTGCGATCTTGATGTGATTCGAGTCGAATGGCCGAAACGAGTAGGGTGCAAAGGGAATGAATTGAACTAATGCAAATGGGAATTCGTAGTTCATTGTGTTCGTCGTCCCCAAACCCACACACCAGGCTTCACCCAGCTGAAACCATGAATTTATTTCACTTGCATGCATTAATTTGTCACCACTGCCGATTCACAGGTCGTCAATAGGTTTAACATGCGTTTGATGCACGACTGGTTTTGTAGCCACGACCTTAGGATTGAAGGCGTAAAGTACTGTATTAACAGGTAATTAATAAAATGAAACCAATTATATGTGTGAGCTTTTTTATTGCACGTTTGTATTGTACCTAATAACACTCAAAACTATGTCTACCAATCTACCCACGACACGACTAAGTGATACCCTCCCCTTGAATTCTAGTAACAAGTAGTCTGATGAAAAAAGAAATTATACCTAAAATATTTTATTTCTGAAGCAAATCTAAGTATAAAATGTGTTATCAATCTATCACTGATGAATCTTTAGATTAATAATTCGATCTCACTTGATAGAAACTTATTTATCCCAATAACCAAGCTCGGACTGAATTGAGTGATGAGACTAAACTTTATGTAATGTTAGTGTTCGAACTGAAAGGCTGGGAGGCAAAGTCTAACCGTGCCTCCGTGCACAAACTCATCAAATTAAACTTAGTTTCTGACTGCTAATGGTACCGGGGAAACATGTTTATTTTTATAGTAATACTAGCGACCCGCCCGCGCGCCCCTGCTTCGCACGGGTGCACATATCATGCATGTATTATACATATAAACCTTCCTCTCAAAATGCGTAGTTTTAAATATTTAAGCATACATAGGGATATAGGGACAGATAAAGCGACTTTGTAGTGATTTTTCAGATACTAAACATTTGACCACCACTTCACCACTGCACTTCTATAATACCACAGCACAGGATCGCACAGAGTGAAGGGAATGGGGGGCCCAACCCAGCAGTAACACATATATGGTTTAACTATAATGCTTAAGCTTTACTAAAAAAACTTCTGAATGCAATATATTTTGAGCTTATACCAAATTATATTATACGTGTTGAGCAACATTGTTAAAATAATAAAAAAAAACTTTTATTCTTACAGGTACATAGGTAACTCTAACATTAATATAAATAATGTTGCCTTATAAAATTAAAGCATTTCGAAACAAAATTCTTTTTTAAAATCTAAATATATATAACTCAAAGGTGACTGACTGACTGACTGACTGACTGACATAGTGATCTATCAACGCACAGCCCAAACCACTGGACGGATCGAGCTGAAATTTTGCATGCAGGTAGATGATATGACGCAGGCATCCGCTAAGAAAGGATTTTGATCAATTCCACCCCCAAGGGGATGAAATAGGGGATGAAAGTTTGTATGAAACTTTGTCAATTTTAATAATAATAATACTATTTAACGCGAGCGAAGCCGCGAGCAAAAGCTAGTTCTTATATAAAACTAAATATAGATTTTACCGCCATCTAACAAAAAATTTCAAACTAAATAACAAGGTTGTCCCGTAGAGGTAATACAGTGACCCACGAAACGACTCCAGTTAGAACCACTGTAATAGCAAATGTACAGTGTGCTTGGGACGCTTGGGTAGACTACTAATTCAAGATCGGATGGATAGATGGCGTAAAAATAAATTTGAATAGAAATTACTATGCGGAATTATTTTCATAGATATAGTGGACATAGTTACGAAAAGTAATTAAATGCTTAAAGTAAATCAGTATTTGGATTGGTTAACCCCCGGTTTCTGAAAGCTCGATCAACTAACACTAATCGGCAGTCAAGTCACTTGCTATTTCAGCTTTTACTGCAAATTAGATTATAGATAGCATGTGACTTGACAGCCGATTAGTGTTGATCGCGCTTTCAGAAACCGGGGGTTACAGTGTAAAAGATGAATAGGTTTTTTTAGATTTTTTTTTAATTCTTAAAATTTTTCATCTGTTTTTATTTAGCTGTATTGTGACGTCATTAACTTTATGTAGGTAAGATGATTTAATTGACACTGTATCTGTTTACTAGCCCTAACTATGTCGTCAATAGAAAAATAAAAGTTGGTGTACGTTTATGATTGACTTGAAAATAATTAACAAAATTGAAATCCCATTACACGTAGGTTCAACTGTTGACTTATTTTACGTCACGTTGCAAATTCTCGGAAACTTTCTAAAATTTCCATTTTCCATTGTCGTCACAGCGTTAGTCACCTATACAAGCTGTGGAAAAAACCTACCCCTGGCCCTGTTCAAATGGCAAAGGTGACGGTGTACTGCGTAGTAACTCCATTGGGTAGATGTACGCATGCGCAAGTCTATTGATCCAGCCTGCTTGGGCCGAAGGCTCACTTATCCGCTGTTACCAAATTGGTGAGTACACAAAATTCCGCGTTCCGGTTTTTGATATAAATTTCTCTAAACTCATTATAAATTGCCGAAACCATCTCGTATGTATCTGGCTGTGGCATTAATCATAATAGTTGCCAGTTTGGTCAAGCTACATGTAAGTCAATTTTTGTTATTTAATCCTATGACACCTATTACTTTCTTACCCTTCATTTTTCAAATGATTCTTTGTCTTAGCTGTTTGTTTAATTCATTTGTCAATTTTATTTGATTTTCTGAGTGTTAGTAGGTACTTTTTTGCTTAATGTGGTACATTCAGCAGCAAATATACCTGTAGATTACATATAATTAATATTATTATATCTGCAATGCATATTTTTGAATAGTAACACTTAGATAATATTATTCGTTTGATACATTCTTTTCACAGCTGAATGTAACCACAAAGTATAAACTATTTGTATGTAGTTACGTCCTTAGTCACTATCATGGTTAAAAAATCTTATTTTTTCATCTTCAAATTAAATTTTTCGATTTTAAATTTTTCGAATTTGATTTTTTTAGCGTATATGCTAAAAAAATCTGTTTGGATCGGCTGCGCGTTTTCTGAATTAACCTTCAAGAAGGGTAATCTCAACAAGCAACAGTTGGCATCCTTGCCTTTGTTGGATTTCGAACAAAGAGAGAGAGAGCTTATAAATGAGTGTTCAATCAAGGCTTTGATGAATGGAATAAAATATAAATAGATAGCAGTAGGTACAACATAAAATAAAAAAAAATCATAACTGAATTTTCCAATAAAAAAGTTGCTTAGTTTGGGTGGCTTCTCTTTCTCTCTCGTCTCAATCTCTTGCGTCTCTTTAGACGCTAAGAATTAAGCAAAACGATAATTAAAATCTTCCATAAAAAGGAAATTATTGACGTAAGTCTTGATCTTGCGTGAAAGCCTTCGGGGTTTTCACGCTGCTGTACAAAATTTATACAAAAAAAGCTGCGCGCGCAGATCACTACGAAATAGTCGTTTGGCAGAGAGAGGATTCTTTCACATCTTGGTTGAAGACGTGGCCCTCCTATACATGTTTATATAACCTTCATAATTCATAAGCTACGTAAAGTTGAACATTACTGGAAATGTTGCTATATTGTTATTTTAACCAATGGGTAAGAGAGATAATGTGTAGAAGTATTTAGCAGAATTGCAAATTTGACAATTTATAGAAGCCATAAAATAATTCAAAGATCTCACTGATCTAAGTACGGCCATTAACCGCACCACTACCCACATCGCTATCAAACTCCAACCTAAGAAAATCTTAGTACCTAAGCAGTAGTAGCTTTGAAATAACGCAAACCGAATAGCATGAAAGAAGCTTCTAGCCCAAACATTCTTACTATATCATTATGTAAAAAATGTTTAGGCAATAAACTAGTGGCTCTGGGAGCTGTAGACCTCGCGAGCATACTAAAAGTGAGCTAGTTGAGGAATGTAATGTGCAAGTGCATTTTCCGTTTTGTGATTTTTTTTATCTTTTTGATTTTTTTGCATCATCTTGTGTAGAATGAGGTCCTTTGTGTTTCTCTCAAATTTGATTGAAAACCATCGATTGTTTGATGAGCTATCCTGTTCATCATGCTCAAGATCCTTATCAGATCTTCGCCAAACTTTTATGAGACCAACTTATAGTTACTACCTTTCAAATAAAAAAAGAGTAATCGAAATTGGATCACATTTGGTGGAGATATCCAGTATATCAAATAGCCCCCTTTTTGCCCTTTTTTTGGGGGAAGTACCCCTCCAATCAAAAATCCCCGACGACAAAAAAAATCTAATAAGTCATATAACCTGTGTACCAAGTTTCGTCCAGATCGGTTGAAAAATGCGACCTGTAGAGGAGAACAGACAGACAGACATCCGGACAAACGCATTTCTGGCCAATGTGGAAACTGAGACGCTTCGCTCGCTTCGCTCGCTCGGTCAATAAATGTTGGTGGACTTTCCACACAGAACAATCTAGCCAAACTAAGCCGAAGGTTGTAATATGAGAACCCAGATATATAAGTATGTATTTCCAAAAAAAGTAGGTAAGTATATCAAGTATATATACTTGATAGTATATATTATATATAAGTATATATACTTGATATACTTACCTACTTTTTTTGGAAATACATACTTTATAATACATAATAACATCCAGCCCGAGAACAAACATCTATGTTCACCACACAAATGTTTGTTCTCTTTGGGTAACGAACCCACGGTCTATGGCGCAGAAGGCAGAGCTACTACCAACTGAGCTGTGAAGGCTTAGCTATAAGTAATATTTGAATGAGAGAATACGCGCGAAGGAGCAACAAGTTTTCCTTTTCTTGGAAGGCATTGAAAATAATAAGACGAAACATACACTGTTTTTTATTTTTCCTGGGGTTGGAATATGCTCTTAACTTGATTATGATCTTAACTTGATTTTGTTTAATATTTTAATAATAATAGAGAAGAATAATATAGATATATATATATATATAAGAAAGAGTTAGTACTTGGTACTGAGAGATCTGAAGGGATATCTACTGTGCCTGGGGAATCAAAGTCGTGAAGCTGTTTCAGTTATCAGTTTAATCAGTGCTAATAAAGTATGGATACAACAATAATTTATTGGAATTTAACAGCTATAACCAGTAACACTATCAACTTACGGCACCTTAAATAATCTATAACTATAAGAATCAAAGTCCTGACTGACTGACTGACATATAGACAACGCACAGCCTAAGCCGCTGGTCGTAGAGACTTGAAATTTGAGGAGTATATAGTTCTTACAGTGTAGACGTGTACTAAGAAGGGATTTTTCAAAATTCAACCCCTAAGAGTGTAAAAAGGGTTGAAAACGTTTGTATGAAAAATCGTGTTCCTTCAACCTAGGAACTTATAACTTAAAGGGCATATACCCCAAAGTCAATAATAAAGTTTGTCATTTTTAGTTTTTGAGAACTACCCCCAATAAGGGTGCAAAAGGGTGTTGTAGTTTGTATGGGAGTTTTTTAACGAGTGGTTCGATTGATTTCAAACTTGGAGTAAATATACTTCTAAATAAATAATTATGAATTACATTTTTAGTTTTTGTAAACTACCCTTAATAAGGGTGCAAAGGGATATCAAAGTTTGTAAGAGAATTTTTGTACGCGTAGTGCGATTGACTTGAAACTAAAAGTAAAAGTAGATAAATAACGCAGCGGTGGCTGGCGAGGCGCGGGGCGTGGCCCTTAGCGGGCCGCCGCCGCCGCCGCCGCCAAGTTGGGACCGCTGTATCTACGAAATTTCGTATTTTTTGCTTTATTTTGGTGACACAATACGCTGTCAAAACGTACACTCTCTTAAAATTGTTCTTACTTAGATAGGTACCTATAGTTGTCGCGGGTGAAACCGCGGGGCACAGCTAGTAAATAAAATAAACTGAAAAAACTCACGATCGTCTATCTCGGTTTCCTTATCCGTTCATCGCTTTACTCATAAACTAAATAAACTGTTTGAGTATTATTAGGTATAGCATTATCGGTTAGGAAAACTTCATAGTTTTCCTAACCGATAATGCTATATCAATATCGGGCTTCAGCATTGTGCACCATCTGTCATTTAAGAAGAGCACAACAGATGCCAGTTTCTAGAAGGTCATACATTTTCCACGCCGGGGGCGTTACTTAGCGTATAAACTTGCCACGTTGCCACCGAGGTACATATTTCCAGGGATTCTATCGACCGATATTCTAGACCTGCGCTGTGATGTTAAAACACTATCGATCGGGGTTAGGTCTTGTCGTAGGCCTATAATAGGATGCTGCTATGAAAATACCGCTCCCCGGAACCCTTCCGCACCCCGAATCCACCCTCTCTGGGCTGGAATGGGGTGGCCCACTCCGCTCTCAGAGGGGTTGCATACGAATGCGCATTGTCAATTGCTTTTCGAGATCGGTGCAAGTCACTCGTGATTTATTACCCTCGGAGTAAAGTATCATTTTATTTTCTTATTCTGAATTTGAAACACTTTTCGGCAATTTTGTTTTGAATATCAGTTTTAAGGTGCTAAAAAGGTGAGATTTTAAAAAATCCTTTCCTATAATTTTCTCAATATATGATTGTAATTTTTCTTTGTAATACCTACTCTTAATAATTTCCCCAGCTCCATTTTCTATTCGCCCTTGAAAATTTTAAAGGTCATATCGCAACAACTCGACTCGTGAACTGTAATCGTGATAAGGGCGGGTAAAAGTTCTTTGGTTTTGATTCAAAGTCAAAGTAAAAGTCAAAATATGTTTATTCAATAAAATCACAAGGACCATCTTGAACCGTCTTAAAACTAGGTGACTCTAGTGCCAGTTCCACGCGACCAACACCGAGAAGAACAGGCAACAAACTCGGCTTGGTGTCTATCGCGCTTTTGTATGATCCTCGTTACAATGTAATATAATACCTACACTATTGAAGCTATATAATACATTAAGTAATCTAACAGAAAAGGAAAAGTAAACAGAGTCATAAAAGAACACACGCTTCAAACTAATAATACTAATACATAAGTAAGAAGTGTAGTAAGTCAAACAAAAAAAAAATCTCATCCCCAGCTTCTTTAGCGTATTGCTGCAAGCAGCCTCTTTCATAGGACTTTTTCAGTGATAGCACATGCGCCTATAGGTACAACTTTCAGACGCCATTGTGAATTTCCAAAGCTAAAAGATTCTTCCACAGGACTCTGATACAAACGGCGCATTATTAAGTTACATTATGAAAAGTTTGTTTTATTAACTACTTTAATACCTAATCTTATCTTCATGCGATACTTACCTATAGATATACTACATAGGTTTTTGTCTTGATGAAAGTCTAGATTTTTTTTACTACATATGTTACGAACATCACTTCAATCTTTTAAATTTCATGGGGATAATGTACCGTTTTTCCACCGATTTATTAAAAGTAGCCTCTTTTAGGCTGCCTGTCCATTGATTGAACGTAGGATAAAAGGACACGGTCCTTTTATCCTACGTTAAAACTGTTTGGTGGAAGCACCCTAAATTAAGGAAATTTTTCACTGGACGCACATATTATGCGTTTTACGTACAACTTACCTACAGACGCCATTTTGAATTCCCAAAGCTAAAAGCCTTTTTCACAGGACTTTGACACAAACAAAGTAACAATGTTAAAAGTTTTTCTCCTGATGAAAGTCAAGATTTTTTTTTTGTTTAGGCATTATTACTCAAATGTGTTTTATTTAATTGGGAAAAGGAACCGCTTTTTGCGAAAGCCATCGTTTCTGAGAAAGCCTATTTCCCTAGACGCGCATGCGTAGCATCTGCTGAAAGCAGCGTTACACTTTTTACGTCACAGTTTGAGACGCCATTTTGAATTTCCAAAGGCTTCTTTCACGAGATTCTGATAAAAACGACGTACTTGTTTAGTACAATATTTTTAAATTTCTTCGGCTTCGAATAAATAATAATTGATTCGTACTAAATATTTGTAATAAATAATAATTTATTCGTAGGTTATAGGTAGTTAAGTAGAAACAACTTAATATTAATAAATAAGTTTAGTGAGGTAAAAATATTGCACAAGACTCTTTTAGAAGCAATGCACTGTATGAACACTTGTACGAATTCTAAGACTTTGTTAAAAATATAGTTTGGGTATCAGTACAAATATCTCAAAGGCGTAGCGTGTGCAAGCGCACGCATTCATTTAGGGGTTCGAATAACGCTTATTATTATTCGACAACTAAAAATGGTACGCTCATGCGCGAGGGTGATATTTGATGGACCGTGATATGTGTGCGGCTTAATCAATTAATAATATAGTATAAACTATTTCAGACAACTTACGGCCGGTTTCTGAAAACTGGATATAAACTTATCGTCTGTCAAGTCACTTGCTACGTCTATCTAATCTGAAGTTAAAGTTGAAATAGCAAGTGACTTGACAGCCGATTAGTTTTGATCGAGCTTTCAGGAATCGACTTTGAAATTTAATTACAAAGGAAAAATCCATATTTTAATTTAAACTTATTCATAACAATCAACCTTTTAGGTAGGATAACTTATTTGGTTTAAAAATAACTAGGACATTTTGTAAGACTAAGACATTTCTTTATTTCATTGAAACTTTGTCCTTTGCGATTTTAATTGTTTGCCTTTAGTTATTTAATACCAATATCTTGAACGTGCGTGCGAGAAGTTGTTTAACGATTGTCAGCCTACTACGGTCGCATTCAATAAATTACCTTGACATCCCAAAACACAGATTGATTGACAGTTTAGATCCCGGATCCCGGATTCACTTGCGTCAACGGTTGCGTGTGATCAAAATACTAATGAACTACCAAATGTCAAACTAGAGTAAACAAAACATTAAAACACCACACACGCAAAACATGCCTTCTTTCTAACTTGTTTCAATCGCGACCTCATTCGTGTAACGCCAAAATACTTTTTAGAGTGTGGTCGCTGGTGTAATTACAGGCACATGAGGCTTAACATCTGTATGCCTCAAGTTGATGGACGCAGGGCAGTGCATCGTAGGGCACGTTTTTATTGTGCGTGACCTACGAGGCAAAGTTTTGTTTATAGGTGATGGTTACCACTTAACATCAGGTGGGCCATCTGCTTGTTCCATCAGCGAGTTGTATAAAAAAATATATATTTATACGTCCGATAAATCAAAATTAACATAGTTTTTGCATTCATTGAACGTTTATGCTGGCGCCTCCCATAGCTATGTTAGCACCAAGTTGTACTGTTGGATCCAACACTCCAATATGTGGATCGATCTTGGACAGTTATTGGAGATAAAGTTTGGTTCATCCTCATTAGAGCCAAGCTTGGACGCAAATTTGAATCCAATGTGTGGCGCCGGCATAAGGAAAACTTGTTTGAATCACTTCACAAAAAATCACTTAACATCAGGTAAGATGAGTACCTATCCACCTTTTTAACTTTTGCATTCCTACCTATTAGAAGGCTAAGTAGAGACTAACTAAACCAAAAGCTATTTGCATTAACGTTGGTTTAAAGTAATGCATAAAGTAAAGCAACGCTGTGGCAATAGGTACCCAAGTCGCCCCCGCAGCGAAACCAGTTGCAAGATGCGTCTGCGCCTAGTGACGATACACGATACCTTGCACTGCTAACACTTTGCACAATAAAGTGTTATCTTACCACTTATCGTTCGTAGGCGTTATGCAATATCCGTCCCAGTTAGAAGATTTTCATGTCACATCTTTACAAAATGTATTCACTTTGCACAATTCTTTGCAGTTTAATGTTTCATTTTCATGTTTTATATTATTAAAGGCTACTCCACAGGCGCGTTCTGCAATTCTTTTAGAATCGCTCATATTTCGGAGTACCTAGGTCAGTGCGTAATCTAACGTGACATCACCTCCGGTGCCTTCGATAGAAATCCTCAAAGATCTACATAAAGATTTGAAGCGATGTCTATCATGTAGGTTAATTTATTATTTTCTAATAACAATGATGATAACTCATGATTTGATATATTTAGATCTAGTTTGTAGATGCAAACATTCTGGACAAGATGACTATTATTACATACAAAAGATATGAACGCGTCTCTTCAAGACATTAGGTACTATGCTGATTGTAATTAAATATTCCAAATTTTATTCAAGATAATTATTGTATTTTGTCACTTTTGTTCAAACTTTCAAACAAAATCTGTTTGAGGTATGCCTAGTTAGCCAATAAAAATAAAACAAACCGCATTAAGACTAATTTTAGGCAATGCTAAGTGCTTTCTGACGACCTCAGTGGCGCAGCGGGCGAGAGTCCGCCTGCGACGCATGAGGTTGCGGGTTCGATTCCCGCCTCGGAACAAATTTGTGTACGATCTGCAGAAATTCGTTCCGTTGGTCTGGGTGTTTATATATAATAAAAAATATCTATCTATGTAAGTATATAATGTATTAAATATATCAGTCATCTAGTACCCATAACACAAGCTTTGAGTAGCTTAATTTGGGGCTAGATGGTGCGTGTGGATTGTCCAGCGTTATTTATTTATTATTTATTTATTATTTTACAATTAAGTCTATAGGCGCTAGCGTCCTAATCTAAACGTCTAGCTATCAAACAATAAAAAAAAACTTACTCTACAAACGAATCAAACAACTCACACCGACCGACGTTAATTTGATAGCAATTATGTAGAGTAAACATGGATTTGTCTGAATGTCAGTTTTAGTCAAACCTCTGTTGACTCAAGCAACAGCCCTATATTCATAACTACTGCCATTATCAAGGTTTTTTAAATTGAGCTTGTAATGAAGCTTTTATTAACAGAACAAGATATTTGATGAAAAAAACTAAAACTGCTTCACTACTCTGGTTCTCAGGCACGGTAGATATCCCTTTAGATCTCTTAGCACCAAGTACTAAGTCCAAATTCTTTGAGGATGTCTAAGGGAGGTAGTCAGAGGTACCTACGTCAAGATATTACGCAGTTAATATGATACCTTTGATCGGGTTTTCAGAAACCGGGGGTTAGATAATTAAAAATATGCTTTTATATAATAGTCATTTATGAACGTGGCGGTTAGCATGTTATCGGCGTACAACGATAGTGCGACATTGAAAATGATGAAGGTGCAAGTGACTCGTGCGCGGGAGGACGCGCCGACAGAGCTTCGCCCACGCGGCGCCCGCGCACCTGACCCAGCCCATAGAGTAGGTACCTAGCCAGTATTCCGGCAGATCACAAGCATTTAAGGCGTTGACAACACCTAATGTATCTCTCTCGCACGATTCGAAATTTTCAAAGATATAAAATCACTGATCCCTATTTTGAAAAATCGCAAACAACCATTAAATGGTTGTTTGCGATTGTGCGCAATTTGATTGCACACAAAATTTTTGTGTGCAATCAAATTGCGCACATTTTAGTAAAAATTTCATTTTGATAGATGCAAGTTTTCCTACCTATAAGTTTGCGTGTCTAGTTTTCGTGCATAAGCAAACTTTTGAATAGGAAAACTTGTATAGATCAAAATTAGTTTTTTACTAAAATGTACGCAATTTGATTGCACACAAAATGATTGTTAGCGATTTTTCGAGAATGTGTTACAAAAGCAATTTTGTCAACAATAATTTCTATTTAGTCAATAATATGTATACATATAGGCAAGTATTGGTTGCGGCAACTTGTTACCAAAGCGCATTATAATACGAGTATTGTTAGGAAGCCGTTTCAACCGTGGTGAAATCGTGAGATGCTTATCGTACTTTCCGATTATCGTATAAACTGCGTTTAGCCACCCTAGTTTTCCCACCTAACTTTCTGCTGTCCCGCCGCTTTAGGAGCCATTTTACTTCTGGAATTTACTGACGAACAAAATATCAAAACATCAGTTTCATTAAAAAAGAGCTCATAATGAAACCAATAAGTAAGTTCGTCTCTAAAGTCGTTGCTTTTTGTTATAAGTGAGTGCCAGCCATGTTTGTTTGCTTAAGCTGTCTAAAAAGCTTATTAGAAGAGACATATTATTATTATCTCTACATTGTTTTTGTCGCTTCTACTTTCATACTCTTTGACACTAGAAAGCTTGAATGAGCGTTAGTGAATGGACAGATAGTACAGTCCATTGATACTACCTACACACTAGACACACAGATTAAACATAACACTGGAAGTCTGGCCCGTGTTTATCGAAGATACGGTCAAACCGGAATATCTACCACTTAGGGCCTAAAGCGTTTGCTTACAAATGGCTAGTAATGCTTTCTTAACTATATTTTACTGTTAACGTCAAGCTATTTTCTGCAACTTCGCAATATCAGCAGCCCTATAAATTTTAAAATTTATTCCTCGTATTATCTTACAACTTTTAAAAAAGAAATCATTCTTTTAGACGTACCTATTTGAAATATACACTACCTGCCCCCTCCGAATTTTAGTATTGACAAAAGTTTATCTAAGAATATGATCTATGTATATATCTTAGATGGGTTTAATTTGAGACAAAATTGATGACACATAGTCCACGCGTGGACTATTTTTTAGTGAATACATAAACTGTTACTGTTTTGTTTATATTACTACTTGAAACAAACATTTGTATTAACCAATGATACTAAACTAGCTCTGAACGAGTGACTAAAAGACTCCTTTGACTATAGATTCCTTGAAATATTTCCTGCTGAAAACTCAATGATTCTGTTTATGTATTAGTAAACCCAGGCCTTAGTACAAAAACTATTAAATTAATAACTTTATGCAAACTCCCCTGTTCAAAAGAAGCCGCCGTCTAAACATTTTAATTGCCTCTCTATTTGGGCACCCACACGTTGTCTACACAATGGGACCTAAATGGAAGCATTATGTAAAAAAAACACATCAGACAATGTTATGTCATGTATCATTTTGATTAATTTGATTTATATCGTCCTGATGATCAATGGTTTTTTATACACGTTAATAATAACTTGGTGTTTCTGATAACTAAAATGATTGACAAGTCGTTGAACGTGGGCTTGCTGAACTTATATTTTTTCATATCTGTATTTTTTACACCAAAAATTTGCCTAATTTCGTGAATAATTCAGTTAGGACCACGAACCGGAAAACGTAGCGTAGGCGCCTCCCACCCGATGGATCGAATACTTTTTAAACATGGGAGGTCGGTGGATGGAAAAAGATTGTACTCGTTTCTACTGGAAACGTTTGGGGAAGGCCTACATCAAGCTGTGGAGCTAAGCGGGCTGATGATGATGATGAGTTAATGAATAAATAATGAACTACCACAATTCCATATAAAATGCTCGTCTATTCTTATACATATTATGTCGATTCCTGAAGTGTAATTTCCTCCTGAATAACTGAAGGCTTGTTGCAGATACGACATGGGCCACCTCGCAGTACTATTTTTGGCGATAAGCGTCGTCGGAACCATGGGCTTTATCCCCCATGGTTCTTTTGGGGAAAAGGTGAGCTTTTAATTTGAATATAATCACCATCGGTCTATTACGTTTTGCTACTAAAAATACGAACGGGGCTCAAATATAGATGATCTCCAGACGCAATTGAAAATTTATGATAATTAAAAAGGCTTGAGTAAGTATATTTTCTGTAAAAACATAACAAAAACCTGTAAAAAACGACTCAAAAACCTTCAATCAACAAAACAGGCTCTGCAAGACCACAGACTAGTGGTAGTTGGGTACGTATAGTATGTGATTTTATTATAATAAAAAGCTAAAATGGTAATTTAATAACACTAGACGTAATAGTCCAATGATGATTTTCTACAGCAAAATGTCGGGATTGATATCATCAATGATACTCAAATACCGTCTTAACCCTCGGCTGGAAAAAAAACGTTTAAAAAGGACGCTTTTCAACAGGATCATATGCTCACGGAGGCTTTACTTCGTGAGGTAGTCGAGCGTATGGGCAAGGACTTCGACTCGGCGGCGTCGGGGTACCTGAGCTTCCCGTCCAGCGATAGGCACCTGGAGCTGATGGCTCGCGCCAACAAGGAGCTGGAGAACGAGCAGCTGGACTACGAGTCGCTCGTCGAAGGGAACCCCAGCCCCAGCCTGCGCGACAGAGAGTTCCTGCAGCACAGGTATCAACACGGAATAGAGAAATTATTTTTCTGTGGGTACCAACGCAAAATTTTTTATTCGCAAACAATAACTTATCATGCATATTTTCATATAATTTTCTTCAGTGAATTCACTGCACATCTTCCTGTCTCATATTTGTTCTTTACACACATGAGGCCTGATGTTATAAATAAATAAAACGTTCCTATCGTGTGTGACTAACGAGGCAATGCATTGTTATAGATGATGGTTACCACTTAATATCAGGAAGGCCATCTGCTTGTTCCATCAGCTGGTTATATAAAAATAGATTTATTTTTTTATTTATTTTATTTATTAAATAAGGTACCTTAAAACACAGCGAGCACGCTGCAGCGCAGGGGTTGTAACGCTTGAGCTGGCAGAGTATCTAAACCTCAAAATTAACATAAGACAAATGAAAAACAAATAGAGCCTTTTTCTCTCATTCACCCATCTTCCCCTACTCACACCCTTTTTCGTATTATTAGCTCGCTTTGGGGGCCTCAGTACGTGACGGGAGGCGCAAGCGAGGGTGAGCAGCGACTGCCAACAGGAAAGGTGCCGAACCATCAGCTGGTGAAGACCGACGCAGTTCTGCCGGCGTACTGCAATCCCCCTAACCCTTGCCCTGTTGGGTACACAGGTACTTTTAAATAGACACAATATCAAATGAATTGAATACTCATTTACGAGTACATGAGCAAAAATAAAGTCAGTGGAAAAAATAACAAACAAAAAAAAATCTTCAAATCTCGAATTTCGGGGAGAACTCCAATATACGGTAATTCTCCCCGATATTCGAGATTTGAAAATTTATTTTATTAAAACAGTTTTTTTCATTTTCCACTGACTTTATTTTTGTTTATGTACTGGTAAATGAGTATATTTCGTATTATGGTTTATTATTCAGAAAATGGATTATAGTTTTTCAATATAAGTCTCTTCGAGGCAAGAGTGATAGGTTTCTAGACGGTTCTGCTCTAATGCCGGCCACATCGTCGCTCACCAGGTGAGATTGTAGTCAAAGGACGGGCTACTCATTATAAAAAAGAAAAGTAGGTTCATGTACTTATTCAATTACTATATAGAAGTTAAAAAATGTTACAGAAGTTAAAAAAGGAAAAAGTTAAAAAAGGTTTTAAAGAAAAAGGTAGAAAAAGCATATTATTCGGTCAGCGACATACATAGTATAAAACAAAGTCGCTTTTTCTGTCCCTATGTCCCCATGTCCCTTTGTATGCTTAAATTTTTAAAACTACGCAACGGATTTTGATGCGGTTTTTAATAGATAGGGTGATTCAAGAGGAAGGTTTATATGTATATACATGCATGATATGTGCACCCGTGCGAAGCAGGGACGCACGGGTGGATCGCTAGTATATATAGCTAGCATATATCGCTATAATATAGTAGTAATGTCTAATAATATTGAATGTTTAATATTTAATGTAATGTATATACTGTACCTAAGATTTCACCATGACTTGTAAACTGTTTTTACCAATAAATAATCTTTATCTCTATCTGTATCTGAAGCTACCAATGGTTTAGCGATCTGAGTTTCGGAAACTTTTCCCCAATTATACTTCTTGGTTCAAATTTAGTTATGCTTATCACAGAAGACATGGGCTGCATCGTTCGATTCGAGAACACAGCCGCGTTCAGTCGCGAGTACCAGCTCTCTCAGCGCTGCATGTGCGATGGAGAGCATATGTTCAGCTGCCCGCAGGAACCTCCCTCTGATGTGGACATGCGCTTTCCCGACCACCACAAGAGCATGGTGGCTAAGAAGTACATACCAGACGTAAGTAGCTGTAACACAGTATAGGGCAAGAGCAGAAAAAAATCTTTCTAATAATACTAGATGGGACAGTCCCTTGCAAATTTACTGGATCTGCCCTAATTAACCCCAATGCCAGACAAGTGTATTTCATAAATTAACTTTCCAACCAACTTATGTACCCCTACCTACTTGCCTATGTTGTGTCAGGCTGCGCCCTTACCTTATCTGATATTATTAATTTTAATCCAATATTTTATGTGTATGTGTTATTATTTAAGAATGGATCTTTGGAAATCTTAATAAAACAAATTTTAATTTTAATACTCATCATTGCCAAAGTTTACAACATACTTATTTATATATTTATTTATTTTATACTCGTAATATACTTTCTTAAAAGCTTCCTATATTTTTAAAATTAAACGTTTTTTTATTAAAAATGATTATCGGGTTATGTCTTTGTTCTAAATTTTTTTGATTCTTTGTATTATTTTACAGATTGATATAAATCCTTTTCTGACGGGAGAGCGACTACCAATTGCAGCCAAAAAGGGTTTTGATGTGAATTCTTTCTAAACGCACTATTATATTTAGAATTTAATTAAGTATTATGCCGTAGGTTACATACACATAGTGTCTATTAATTGCCACGTAGGGGTAAGCACGGAATCATATTTTCGTATTTCCTCCAATCGTGACTATTTTTATATTTCTATAAGTATTAAGAGTTTCTGTTACAATCTCACATCAAGGATTGTACTAAGTCTATGCAAGTAAAAAATATTTTACTATTGCTTTTAGTAGATTGCAATGTTTTAAGATCTGTAAATTAGTTATATCGGTTTTTCTATCAAATCGGTTGTTTTTTTATAAGTCGATTTTTCGCCGGTTTCGATGCTTTTCTTAATCTTGTATGCTGTAACTTAGATCAGCGCAAAATTCTATAAATTGTACATTTCGTCTGAAGTGACTGGATAAAGTTAAATAAACTTATGTATCTCAAGGTTGGTCTCATATAAATGTTTTCTATGTGGGATGATTGCAAACAAAAACCAAAGTAGAGCCTGCGTGCGATGATGATTGATGATGGACGCAACATCAATGCCAACGAATAAACCACAGAAATGTTGACTTTCATCCGTTGCAAATAATGATGGAAAATTAATCCGAAAATTAGGTATGGTCAAAAGAATAAGAATATAGAAGTTATTAAATTAGTAACATGTGCAAGCATCAACTTATCGACGCTGACCGCTTATCGAGGTTTATCCAACCCTTTACAAGGGTATGTATGACCTCGATAAGTGTAGACTAATAACTGACGCGAGGGTTTTCACGGCTGAATTCGTAAGTGGCAATGGTTAACTGATGAATGGCTCTAGATCCTATATTCTCGAATCAAGAGTAATAACCATGAAGAGAAACAATGAAGTACTACACTACTACCACTATTTATTATTCTGCCGCCAAGCAGCGTTGCTGTGATTCGGTGTTCGGAGTGTGGTTGCCGGTGAAATATCAGGCACTTGAGGATTAACATATGTAGGCCTGTTCTGATCTGTAGGCAAGTTGATGGACGCAGGGCAGTGCATGACTTACGTTGCAATGCTTTTTTATAGGTGATGGATACACTAAGCATCAGGTGCGCCATCGGCTTGACCAATCAGCAATTTGAAGTAATAAGAAAAAAGTTCGTGGTCTTTTCAATTACCAGAGAATTAGACCATTAGGGTGCTGGTCTGTAGTGCAAGTTTTGTGATGACATAAAGCTAGCAAATAACAGATTGGTTAGACCAGGACTTATTGGATTAATCTAGGCTTCACGATATCACATGATCTCATACATTGCACGTGATACAGTTGTAAACCCTCCATCTGCTGCATGAAGAACAAGATAAAAATAAAAAACAAAAAATGTAGCAGAAAAGTCCATTGTAAAGTTTTTCTTCATTCATAGAGCCTTTTTTTCAGTATTTCCTATTATTTGCAACTTTGACTTTACGAAATTTAGGGTAAGATGTATTTTAGAGTATAAAGTCTTGTGGCTAATAGAAATAAGAAAAAGATAGAGGTTCAACTAAGGTTACCTACAGTAGAAAAAGTACTTTACACGGTACTATATAATAATTAAGTTATAATTCATTTTCAAAGTTATAATACTCCACGTTTATTTAATTATCATTTAGAAAAACTTTTTGACGATAGTGTGAACAACATCTAGATCTTTAGATGTGTGAAAATATGCGCGCAAAAATATACACCGCGTATAAGGTATTGGTTATTTTTTAATTTCTATATTATTTATTAGATGTTAAGACTAGTAATATAAGAATTTTAGAAGATAAGGTTAAGGGGAAATGTATATATAAACCGAAAGCTTGAGGATTATACCAAAGAATACAAGTAGATGAAAATAATTTACGTATTATAAACTATAATGTAACTATATACTTATGCTATAAGATGCAGGCATTATTCAAATTTTTTATAATAAGATTTAGAGTATTAGTCTAAAATGATAATGAAATTTAGTTATACGTTAGCCACAAGTGTGCGAAAAAAACTTTTAACCCTTAAAAGGTAGTCAGTTGCTATCATTATACTTCGGCGACATGGAAGACTAGCGCTATAATAATGTTTTAAACACTATTATAACACAAAGCGGAGTGAATACCGATTTTATTATTTAGTATTCAATTAAGCTTTTATTTAATTTTGGTGGGTGCAGTAGTTTCATGTTCCCGTATTGTAAATTGAGTAGGGAGGAGTGAAAAAGTACATGTGGTGAAAAAGCAAATTGCAGGAATAGTGTTAGTTGTAAATTAGTAATGATTAAATTCAACTATTGTTAAATAAAAAGTTGGCTATACATCGGTAGGTACAATAAATAAGGTAAATATATAATTACGATGAAATTAATATAGTTAGCACCTAATATTATATAAAAAATTGCATTTAAACCTCCAAACAAACGTCTTCCTTAAATTATTAAGAGATGAATATGTATGTTATTGTTTTTATATATATTAGAATCAAACGTCGCTTCATTTAATTTATTTAATATTTTTACATTCTAAATAATATAACAATATGTATAATTTTTTAAACACATTTTTCACTTTGATTTCAGTGCGACATTAGAGCTAAAAGATAAAATTCTATCAATTTGGGATGCATTTCCAAATTTTATACCAACCGGATTTTTAAAAACTCCCGTATATTACCATTATTTATATTTATAGTTTATTTAACAAAGAATTACTAAAAAAAATATTTACCTCCAAAATAATTACTTCTTTCACTGTAATTCTTAAACACTCCATAACACTAATCTTGAATTGATAGAATATATGGAACCAATAGGCATTTTCTGACGTTGTCTTTACGTTCTTACATTAATTAAAATAGGTATGAAAAAGTCACTTGTGATTTAGAAAGAAAGAACTGACTCAAAATAATATTTTTGTATTTGTGGACAATATCCGGAATAAATTTTATGTTAGTAAGTAAATTAGTTATTATTCATACATTCATGGATTTAGATAATAGATTGATTTACCGATAGTGCTTAGTAATAAGATGATGTCTCAATTGATCTCAAATCTTTAGTTCTGTAAATAATTGGTTTTAACGTGTATTTATAAATTTAAAGACAATATATTTTAAATCAAATTAAAATATAACATTAAATTGTCTCAATAAGTTAAATTAACGCATTATGATACTTTTTTCTCACTATGAGTCTGTTGACTGCTGTTATTAATAAGTGAATTTATCTTCTATGACAAACAATAAATAATCCATCTGTTAAACCAGTCGCTGGTGCGTTTTTCACTATGACCAATCCAGTCGCGTTTACGTTTAGATCACGTTGTGTCGTCAAACGGTTCGGGGAAAGTATCTCCTATGCCTAAAAAATTAAGCCTAAGACTAAGCTTTGACGTTACACGGTTTGGGGCAAGGATCTCCTATGTCATAGAGAATAATGCCCCAGCTCTTGTCAATCTAACCCACGCACTTGTTGCGAAACAATTCAGCTCACCAATTAACAACTGCCATGTATAAGATTAAGGAGTCTGAGTGTTTTCTATAACTCACAGCACAGTGCGTGGTCAAATAATTTTCTGTGAAGGCAATTTTTGTTATATTATTTCCATGTATTTATTAATATCGTTTATATATTTACCGTATGTCAAATGATTAATAAATACATAAAGGAGCCCGCACTAAAATAATTGAGTCTAGTCGATAATATTCTAGTCACAATATTGTAATTATAAGTAATTCCCGAAAAGGGCGAAGTCGAGTGAATCTAGTCAGACCGTTTGGTCACTTAGAAAATAGTTTAGTATTAAGTTATAATAATAATGTAGCAACTAAGTAGTTTATTTTTATAGAGAGTATATTTTTTTATTAAACAGTAAAATTAAAAAAGTTAAAATTACCAAATTCACAAAAAAACTAAAAAATAATGATTTGACTGCTGCGTTCTTTCATCGCATTAACCAAAAGATTGCTCCACTATGGTTTCACAACTGTGGATATAACTGTGTTCACAACTCCACAAAACTAACGGACTACTACTACTAGCTTGAAAGCTGAAACTTACACAAATTTATTGCTGGTTCGAACTGTTGGCAGTCTAGTTATAAAAAAATATGGAAAAACAACAAAATTCCATTTTAATCTTCCAAAATACTATCGAATAAGTTACGAGTCAAACTTATAAACAAAAGCATATTGAATATAAGAGGAACTTGTTAAATTGTTTCTCTAGCTCTGTTGCGTTTCATCTGTGCAACAACCTGAAGATTGACTTGCTTTTATCGACCATTGTTAATTTTGCTGTAGCATCTACTTAACATCAATGGATCACCAGCCATGAATTATACTCGTAGCTTAAACAACTAATTTACATTGAAATTCTTCCAAAAAGGTATATCTTGAGTAGAAATTAAGCAAATTTCTGAACGTAAACAAACGAGCATTATGTACTTTATTTGTACATGTTTACTTAATAATTATATTTTGGGTTTAACACGTGAAATACGTGAAATAATCAAAAAAAGATTGACCCACGTATTCATTTCACCTGGACGGCCACCAACATAGTTATTTATTAAAAATAGAATAAGCAACAAAATTACAAATTACAATCTTCCAAAAATTATGATAAGCTAGTTAATAAACATAAAAAAAGCATATAGTTTGTTTTTACATACAAAATCTCCTATATTATAATTCTTACTCTGATTAAATTTCGTTTACCATCCATGTAAGGTAACTACTATCATTACTATCTACCATTACCTAATTATTATCATCATAATATCATTGTAACTGTGTTTTGGTTTATAAATGTAATTATTAGAGGAGGTAGTCACAAAGATACCTAAACAATATTTTTTTACGATACGAAACACAAATATTGTACCATCTAATACAAAATGGGTAACTCTTTCAACCGGTCAAATATAGCATTAATTTTTGTATTTAAATAACATCTCTATTTAGTCATTATTATGGGTACTGGGGCGATTTTAACAGTCTTGCTCTTTTTTTTTGTGTTCTGTCTAAAATACTAAAATGCTAAAATACTAAAATCTGTCACTTTTCACGCTGTTATAAAATCGCTCTTTTTACCATATAGTATAAATCATTCGAAACATACATTTTTTTAAATAACGATCAAAGTACCACAGAACATCTGAATTTGGAATAATTAGTGTCCATAGAACAACAAAAACACATCAACTCACGAAATAATTTAGGTACAAGTAGGCCTTAATAGCCGTTATTTCAAATTGTCATTTTAACTCAAATAAGTTTTTTGTCAACAGTGTACTCGTTAGCTCTATCACTCCACCTTTGAAGGCTTGCTCGCAAGTCTCTCTCTTTCTACCTTCTGTCGTTTTACCTTCTATAAACATTATTCCATCGGACGCGGTATTTTCGAAGTGACTTATCTTGTCCAATACCTGAGGCTAATTCTTCTATATTATTTTCATATTTATCTGATTTCATAATTTTTCTTCTCCTTCTTTCATATAAATATTTGAGCTTTCTCTAAGCACTCCGTTAAAATCTATAGTGAAACTCATTATATGCACTGAATTTCATTCACGTTGCGTTGACAAATAATGTAGGTATTGTAGAACTCGTTTTATACCAAATAAGTGTCTACCTCTATTTTAATTATATAAAACCTACCTCTTTTAATATTCGGAGTAACGAAGTGACCTCAAGTTATAGTTGTATAATTGGCAAAAATAACCTCATAATAATAAAAAGTAATTCTATAAGCAACAAAATAAGAACCATAATACCTCTGATATAACAGTACAATATAGTCACTCAAAATTCTGCCATAGATATCACTATTTTGTTTTTGATCGAAATGGTTTTTCATTATTTTTCACTCATATTTTCTTACAGATTTGCTTAGGTTATTTTAAACTAGATAAAATTAGATACAAAGCACGTGGATGTCATGAGTCATGACTACTTATTTACTGAATAAATCAAAACAAAAATACATCTTTCATTTATGTAGTAGGATAAAAAATATATTTTTCTTATAAAACTATCAGTTCTTTATGATTAATGTCATAAGTTTCATTAAAATCATAAGGTAAGCAAGCAAAATCTTAGTAACCAAGTATAAGTAAGTAGTATAATTATTTAAATGTAATAAGTGTATCAGCAAATAATTGTATGCCGATATAACTATTTCAGTTTTACCAATAATGTAAAGGTAAATTGGTAGGTAGGATATAAATGTTTAATTATTTAAGATTATATCTATGATATTGAATTGAGCACATGAGCATCACGATTTAATTATAATTCTTGAAGGGTATTTAAGTTTTTGTACATATAGAAAATACCACCAAAACATTAAAAAGATATAATAAGTTGGTGTAGTCTTAAAATAGAGGTTACTAGTCAAATAAGAATTCAAAAAAAGTTGTCACATTACTTTACTGTCACTCCTTGAAAAAGTAGTAGTGCTCTTTGTGAAGGGCTAGTACCGGGGAATTACCTACTAACACCATATATTCTTTACTGAGCACCGTTGCTGTGTTTTGGTTTGTAGGATGTGGGTGTCAGTAAAATTACAGGCACAATATAAGGCCTCGATATCACCACTGTAGGCCTCAAGTTGATGGGCGCACGACTGAGCACTTTAACGTGCGTGAGCTACAAAATGCCTTATGATTGGTAACACTCAGGTGGTCCATCTTCTTGTTCCATCAATGATGGAGAAAATCCAAGAAGGGGACTTCTGCTACTTTTTTATTCAATTAAATGACTCCTCAAAAATTAATTTATAGTTTTTTTCCCTTCCATTTATTGGGACTCATGTTTAAGACATATTGTTCTGAAAAAATCAATTTCTTCGGGAACATGGTGTCCACTTAATTCTTTTCACACCAGCTATAGAAAAAATTACTATCATCTTAACTGTACAAAAAATGTGCTTCTTTGTAATTTCATGTGGTCAAGTTGAACTAATTGTCGTAATATTCCTTAAGATTTTCCAAGCGACAAATAATGAGTGATGAATAATATTATTCAGTGACACATCATCTGATCACAATCTTCCAGTTATTCAGAACGACTCCGGGTTTTTTCCTCTATCTAAGATCTTCATACAACAATTGACGAGTAACATAGAGTAATCAATGTTTAAGTTTATAAATAATTTTTGTGTCACTATGGTGCCATGTAATATATACATTTCCGTGTTAAATGCCCGTTAAAACTACAATAAGGATTATGTTAAGTACCTACTAAGTATTTTAGCAAGAAAACGTTTGTGTCTTATTGTGTGTAAGCACAGATTATTAAGAATATTTAAAATTATATATTAAAGGTTTGTGCTTTTCGTGTTTGTAAGTTTGTACGAACCTACCTAATTATAATTTGTTGTGTATTAATTAATCCCTTAAAATAATTTTGTAGAGGTTTCGCATGCAAACGAATGGAAAACGAAAACGAAAGCCGACTGATTTCTACGGCACTGACCATTATGTTATATTGTGTATATCCTCATTTATTGGCTTTTCAAAATATGTTTTGACATTAAACATGGCTAGAGCTATATTTTTTCTTATTATATTAAGCATGTTTTTTTTTCTTATCTTCTGGGTGTGTCGTTATATAGTTGTTTATAAAATAGGAAAATGTATATAATAGAAAAAATGATAACTTCTAATAATCTCGACCGAAAGTAGGGTAAATTATGATTATAATATTTAGGTTTATTAAACTTATAAATAATTATGTTCATGAAATGTATAAACATACAGAAACATTTTCAAGCTATTTAGATAGCGTACACTGTATTGTAACAAAAAGTTTTGAAAAAGTAAAGAGTTTAGGTATGAAATTACTGATTACTGCATAATAAAAATCAAAACCGGTAATACCATTTATAAATCTTTAATTTACTTACATTTAATACTAAATAAATAAATCGCTTGGGTATCTCTTTTAAAATTGTCTTCATATACTACTACACTACTATACATACTATGTACCTACGCTTTTATATAAAGGACGAAAAATACACACACAAAAAATGCAAAGATTTTTAGCACATAAACCAACAAAGAACTGAAACCGTGATGTAATCTGATTCATTCCGATCCGATCTACGGTAGAATGAGCAACATGCTTCGATAGGTTTTATGAGCCGGAAAACTACGTATGATGCAAAATTATGGTTTACAGTAGTAATTAGTGAATAACCTAATAACTAAACAATAAACTAAACAAACAAACAATTATGACAGTTTTAAGATCAGTAGAGCTCTTTATGAAGAGTCCGGGGAAGTACTACCCCATGCTTATTTCTACCGCCACGCCGAGTTACTGTGTTTCTGTTTGAAGGGTGCGGTTTCCGGTGAAATAACAGCACATGAGGCTTAACATCTGTATGCCTAAAGATGAGGCAGTACATAGACCACATTATATTATTATGGTGCCTGACTAGGGAGGCAATGCTTTGTTATTGGTGATGGTTACAACTTAAAATCAGTTGGGTCATCTACTTGTTCCTTCAGCAAGTTTGGTCATGATATTATTTTATTTAGAAAATGCTTTTAAATTTTCTGCTGAGTACAAAAATTTAATACGTTGTGTTGTAAAATTATGTGTCGTATTCATGTTTCGCCTACTAGGATTTAGTATGATAATATTTTTATAATCTGCCTAGGTTATCATTACCTCTTTTATGATGCCTGTGCATATTCTACGTGTACTCAAGCACTAACATCCGGAAGGAATGTTTCCAGATCTTGCAAAAATTTGTACATTCGGCCATATACCTAAACAGGAAACTCCTAGTAGTTTCAGGTATGGCGTACAAAATACGTGAATGTAGATAAATTTTTTTCATACGTATTAAAAGTACGTGGCATTATAGTTTGATAAGTAAGATAATATTATGTCTAATTCACTTAGTGAGTGTCACACATTCGAATAGTAGTAGATACGAAAATTGTATTAAGTCTGCGTAAACATCTTACAATTTTATTATAATAACGTATTTACATAATTTTATCTGCATCAGTTTCGTAGTAGGTATTTATGAATATTAAAGACGCCTGTGATTTATTGTATTTTTAATTTGTTTAAATTATATAAGTACCTACTAACAACTAAAAAAATTTGTTAACAATATTAGTTTTAGATAATCTATAAAAATACCGTTGGATGATGGCCCATGTTTTATAATTAAATTTTAATAGTTAAACTAGGATTACTTGTAAATTTATAGCAACAAAGCATTTCAAATTCCAAAAATATGTTAGTTTTTAAATAATAAAATTTGTAAATTTATGTAGCATAGAAACTTGTGTGGTTCTTGTTTACTACATTTACTATCTAGAACAAAACGTGCATTTGCAAAAGCGTGTTAAAACACGAAGGTGGTGTTAAAAATTCGGGATGCCTTTACTTGTTATGAAAAATTATAATTACTTTAGGCGATACATACATTATGCTATTATTAATTTATATAGACTGTGTACACCATTAATACTATAAAATTTTATACTAATAAAATTGCTAACAACTAATAATATTGCCAGGATTATTATTTTTTAATTATGTAAGTAATGTTCGTTTCATAGAATATATTATTATGTACTTATAAAATTCATAATAGTTTAAGAAAACGTACTTACTAAACTACTGTACTTTCAATGTTTTTTATGCTTTTTCAGCTGTTTATACTTTAAGTGAAAATCCAGAAACAGCTTGCTTTGGTAGAAAAAATACTCGTTTAGATTACGATAGCCGTAAGGAAAAAATTAACAAAATAATTTTTATTCATGTACTTAAGTATGTATAATCTGACATAGTATGCATTGACTTAATTGTATGTCCATGAGAGAAATAAGACAATTGGTATCACTAATCACAAAGTGTGGCCATGAGCCTCTGACTACTCCTTAAGAGTATAGTAGTCAGACATCCAGGATAAACTAATGTGACCAACATTTGAGTTTCATAGTATTGGTTGGAAGAGTATTGGAAATCTAATTTTTTGGTAGTTATTTAGGTCTTCAAAAGGATGTTGAAGTCGGCTATGTGAGTTTGTAACAGAATTCTCCTTCTTTTCTATAATATTCATATTGGTGTCTAAAATACGATGTTCGATGATGAATGACTCGTGTTATTCACAAGAATCCTTACCGATTTAGCTCTGGCTTTTGAAAATACTTCAAAAACTCAAAGAATAATAAAAACTCAGTTACCTACATTTTCAAACAAACATTGTAAATCGAAACAGATAAATCGGAAAGAAAGCTTGTAATTTATCGATCGTCTTTAAACATATATAGTGTAATCAATAGATCATAACATTTTGTGTGTTGATATCGCTTAGTAGCGATTAATAATATCATGATCATATCATTTTAATCAATAGTTTTCTGACTGTCTTCTTGTAAAATTATCTCTTCATTCATAATCGCTCATCGCTATTTAAACTAAATAAATGTCTGCGTAATATTGTTGTGTATTTCTTGCGTTTATTACTATCTCTATAGCACTCAAGCTCATTCAATGGCAATTTCTGGCTGATACTATATAACTATACTATAACAATATCCCATTTGCAAACCTATTGCGTAATCGAGTCAGCCTCAATTGCAGCTATAAAATGCCAAAACAATTAGTTCGTTTACAATCGCTAAATATAACTTTGAGCCGCACTATTTATAACGAAAAAGTCAACAGCTAATTGCCTATCACCTTAATCGTCCAGAGAAGTGTCAGATAGGGCGACAGTGCCCATACCTTCAAACTAAACAAAGCTTGTTGCATGGTATTCTTATTAAAAATATAAATATAATACCTCTAGACGAGCCATTTCTTGTATATGTATACTTATTATTTGTTTGCTGAATCTCGGAAACGACCCCAATTATTTTTATGAAATTTAGTATGGATGGGTGGATGTTTGTTACTCTATAACTCCAGAAAAGCTGAACGGATCTTGGTGCAAATTGGTACAGAGATATAATTATTATAGTCTGGAGTAACACATAAGCTACTTTTTATCCCGTGGGAGTACCGGGATTTAAAATTACGCGGGTGAAACCGCAGGGCACTACTAGTACTTAATAATCTAAAGTCACTATACCTAATAGGATTACTGAAAAACTAATTTTGTACAGATAATTTTATTTTTTTTCATTGGTACTACATTACCTAGTCAACTTCGAGAGTTTATAAACAGTTGTAAGTGCTTAAGTTTCCTATAATTCACTGTGTTTTGCGTATTCAATAATCATAAATCTCAAGTAGTCGGTTGTGTTGTAATATAAAATTAAAAAATATATTAATTATTCTAATAATTATATTATTTTCAAAACTGTGGTTTCATTACAGTTTTTTGCTCTTATCCCCATCAAACTACTTGATAAATAAAGATTTATAAAATACACTTTTTATAAAAATTACCACAATGAAACAATGGAAGTCGTAGTAGGTAATTTAGTTATGTGATTAATATCTGAAAATAAACAATTTTGTGGGTGGGAATTCAAAATGTTGTAACACAAGTTTCGTTGACATAAAGCAAGGTATTGAGTTCATTTATTTTATTGAAAAGTTGAATAGAGTTGCTATATACTTCACGAGTTTGAAGCAAACATATACAAAACAATAATAAAAAATTGTTATTAGGTGGGTTGTAACCTGCGTTAATATAGAAATTAATGTTATGGTGGCAGTAATCTATTCCTTTCATGTTAAGAGTAAAATTGCCAATAACAGTATAAATGAGAGGTACGTATACGACTTACAATATCAGAGTAATACTAGAAAAAAATATTGTACATAATGTTTTTACTGTATTAATAGGTACTTACTTACCCAAAGAAGAATTTTATTATGAAACCAATTATAAAAATTAGAAACCTTTTAAAAAATAGCGAATGGATACAAACACTACGGTAGATACCTACTTATTATAAGCGTAACTACGAATAAGTACAGTTAACAGGTAAATAACTAAAACTAATATCACACTTTGTTCTGAAGCTACAAATATAAATACCATTTATTTTGACCACATTTCATGAAGCAACAGTGTCAGACTTTTATACCGAACAAAATATCCGATGGTAGGTTCGAACTACGATAAAACTTACTGCAGATATCGTTATCAATCAATTAAAGCTTTTACAAACGGCTTGCTATAAGGAACCGCTCTAAAATTTAATTCTACAGGCAACTAATCTATGCATCACATTGCGTCATCGCCATTGACGTATGCGAGCACACCATCTGAATTTAATAACTAGTCCGTACACAAGTGGACGCTCAGAACGGCAGGGTAAGGCCGACAGGCTTGTCTCACCGTGTCGCGGGTTCCTCTGCGCCTGCTCCGGTCTCCGGTGCATCACCGCACTCTCGTCGCGAGCCGAGGCCGTACCGCCCCTCCTCGGAGGGTCCGACACTATACCGCAATCAGTTCACTGCCACCGATAAACACCTGCACTGTTTAACCTTCTGCACGCGCTTTCGCCGGAAGGGAGGGTTCTGCCCCGGGCAGCGCAGCGTCACCGTCACCCAGGTGAAGTTCTTAGGCCGGCAGAACGAGCACGACTTGAACGCGTTCTGCGGCCGGTCCTCGCGCCGCCGCGGCCCCTTCGGGATGTAGAACGAATTGCACTGCCCGTAGCAAAACTTGTTGATCACAGTCGTCGGTAAGCATCCCGGCTCGCGAATTTTTTGAACGAGAGTCTCTGTTTTGCACCAATCTTCCTTGAGATATTCTTTCTTAGTCACGAGCAATGCGTTCTTGGATGATTTGAGAACCTTGCGAAAGTCAACTCCTGGAGGAAGTTCCGTGTTATCGTCTTGATCGGGCACAGAGACGACCAGCCCACCTTCGGAACTGCCGTCCCCGAGTTCGTTTTTATGTATGTAGGTCGAAGATGCTGTTGCCTGTTCGGCTCGTCGTCTCTCGGCAAGGAATCGCTCCACTTGCTTCGTATCTATTATGTCCAGGATTGAGTCGGTCGGCGTAAAAGGTTTCCTGTTGCTGACCCCGGCATCAGCGCAGACCCCGCAAGTGGCCAGAAGTGCGGCAGCTGCTAACCAAAAGTGGGATTTAGAGTTCTCCATCTGGAAATAATAAAGTTGTGTAAATAAACTTAGGTGTAGCGTAGGCTTGAGCCCAGCGGATGTTGTAGGCTAGAGGCTGCACTCACGTCGTGTCGCGATATGGGAGCGATCATGTCGTAGGCAGTGCGTCGGTGTATACTGTGAGCGAGCGCGCTGTGTGCGTGTGCGCAGGGCCGGCCGGCGGAGCGGTAATGAGCGCGAGCGCGCCTGAATGGACCACCGCGTACCACCGCTCAATGAACGAGAGATGACTCACACACCGCGCCTCCACCATAGAATTATTAGTGCCACCCGATAAGTACAGAGACTTCATGCACACGTGATCCGGATTATGATGACAACAATAATAACGCTCCATGGGATTTTGTTTTTGCTAGAAACCGCATACCAAGATCTTACAAGCGTTAAAAGCGTCTTAAAAGCTTAAAGATAAGCAAAAGATTTCTGGACATTATTTTTAATTCCATTTATTCCTTTACAGGCGGTCATGCGGTACATTGTTTTATCATTCTAGTCACAGCAGTAGTCTGCAGGTCCCTTACTATTATCTTATTCCGTAATCCGTTCGAATTGTGACTAGAATGATAAAATAAATTAAAATTTATTTTATTAACAAATTCAGAACACTTTCTTGCGTGTCAAGAATTGAAAATTGAAAGAAATTCAATCCATTTATCAACGGATTTCCCAGTTTGGGAGTTTCCAAGTAAATATTTATCAACTTGGATTTCCTTAGTTTGAGACTAGATGATGTGTCTATTTATTTATTTATGTATGAAATTGAAAGTCAAATCGTTAATTTATGAGGAAGAAAGGTCACCATAGTATAGAATCCATACCCACGCTGTACAAGAATAAAATAGGGTAGGAAAGATAGATAAATGTCTCTAATTCACGATAGTAATAAATAAGGGTCGCATTATTGTGTATTATGTATTTTTATTATGATTTCTAATATATCATCCTACTAATATTATAAACGCGAAATTTTGTAAGTATGGATGGATGAATAGATGTTTGTTACTCTTTTACGCCGAAACGGCTGAACGGATCTGGATAAAACTTGTCAGAGATATATTGAAATAACACATAGGCTACTTGTTATCCCGTGGGAATACCGGTATTAAATCTGCGCGGATGAAAACGCGGAGCGCAACTAGTAGATCATATAAATATGTATCACAAAATGCCTCACGAAGGCTCGCAGCGTTTAGGTAAAAAGAATCGCAAGTCCATCTTTACTCTACATCGATATTCGATTCCGGTGAGATTTTCTCACCTATGCAAAGATTCTGGCGCCAAACGGCCGCTGAGGCGCCGGCGCAGATGGTGCGTTCGAACTGCCACATTTCCGCCCATTTGTGCTTCCCACAATACTCAAAGAACTTTGTATGCCGTAGAGCCTTCTGCGAAATGTAGGCGACGGACGTGTGGGTGCGCAGTTTCAATTGCCTTTTTAACAACATGTTTGCTTACAAAACTGTATTGTCTGTTGTCTGAGACGTAGACGACTATTGGTTTACTAATTTTATTATTACTATGGCTGATTATGAAGATTTTCCATTATAAATACCTGCATATTTTATTTTTAAACACCAAGTTTCAAGAAAAAAGGTTTTGTAACACATTTATATTGATATCAATTAAACCAAAAATTTACCAATATATTATAATACGTATAACATACAACTCGTTTTTGAATTTTAATTTTAACTATAACATAAATAGGAATTAAATTAATAATATTCTGCGTTCATTAGAAATATCTACTACTACTAAGTCAGTGTTAGAATCAACACAACAACCTATTGTTTTGAACGAGTGAGCAATGTATTCAAAACTACCGGCACCTTAGAATTATATTTTTGTTTATTGTTAGGTATTTTATTTAGTTAGATCTAAGACGATAAGCCCGTAAATTTATGTGTTATTACAAATTGTTTTCTCATATAAGTGAATAATGTATTCTTCTTGAGAAATAAATTATCTTAAACCCGATATCTCTTAGATAATAAATGAGAAAAAAAAAGTTTTTTTTTCTAAATAGAGATGAGATAGAGACATAAAAATAGTTTCCATAAAATTATACAAAACTCGGTAGATTGTAATTTTTCATACATACTTTCAGCGATTTCATACCCTTCAAAATTTTCAAATGAGCGAGCAACCTACTTTGACGGATGTCAGCCCCTTAAATTGAAAAAAATTAAAATATTTTAATGATGAGTAAACTAATATTGCGTAAGTCGAAAGTTCTCAAAAATTCAGAAAAAAATAGTAAGTAAACTATGAAAAATCGCGGAAAAATATTGGGGTGTTCGGGTACCTCATGGTGCTCTATCTGGACTTCCATTTTTCACTATATTTTGGGACAAGCCGTATGATTACACCCAAACAGAGACAAAACATCTATGTTCATCGTATGCAATGTATCAAATGTGTTTGCAGCTGTTTAATAAATGAAACCAAGCCTTACTCTATCTGTACTCTACATCATTATCCTTGTCGCCATGGAGTTTATATCCATTCTAATCCTATTATATACTTACCTATAAATTCAAAAGCCACGATTTTCGGATGTGAGGATGTTTGTGGCTCAACAACTTCCTAACCACTGAATCGATATTAAAAAAATATATATATTGGTGGACTTTCCACACAGCACTATCTAGCCCCAAACTAAGCTTATGCTTGTAATATGGGAACCAGATAGCTGATATACTACTTATAATACTTTTTTTTTTTGTAAATACATACTTATAATATTATATAACACCCAGACAGACAACAAACATTTATGTTCATCACACAAATGTTTGTTCACGGTGGGAATCGAACCCACGACCTACGGCGCGGAAGGCAGAGCTACTACCAACTGAGCTACGTAGGCTGTCATATTAGTGAAACTTACGCTACTTTTCATCCCAGGAAATACCAGAAACGAGATCCTTCTTGTCTTGTCACTAATTTCTTTCGAAACAGTGCGGTGAAGGCTTCTATCGAGCGCCCCTTTTTACTTTTTCAGGAACGGGGTTACAAATATCGACTAATCAGAAAAAGAAAAACGTCAAAGTCAAAGTCAAAATATATGTATATTCAATTAAATCACCAGGATCACATTAAAACGTCTTAAAACTAGGTGGCTCTAGATGCCAGTAGGACTCTAACGTCTAATAAAATAAATACATTGATTTTAGCAATTACCACGCGAGTGAAACTGCGGGCGACCGCCAGTAGTCGACATACTCTGTAGTATCACTACATAGTATAAAACAAAGTAGCTTTCTCTGTCCCTATATTATCCCTATGTCCCTATGTATGCTTAAATCTTTAAAACTGCTCAACGGATTTTGATGCGGTTTTTTTCAATAGATAGAATGATTCAAGAGGAAGGTTTATATGTATAATACATGCATGATATATAATAGTAGAAAAACAATGTGCACCCGTGCGAAGAAGGGGCGCGCGGGCGGGTCGCTAGTCTGATAATAAAACTCGCATAGCGCAAAGTAATTTACGAGTAAAGGAAGTTTAACAAAAAATTTTTATTCTATTACGGCGCTTAGCATTTCTTCAATGGAATTTCATTCATGGGACAATTCATTCATCTTTTTTTTGTTCACCCTACGCTGACAAAAATGTAGCCTGTAGGAATTAAAACGAACCAAAGAGACATACCGTCTATGACAAAAGATGTATACAGTATGATTTTATAATGTTTTTATTCTTATACAGGTATATTTCTTTGGCTACTTCTGCATGAGTTCTTATCTTTTGAATACAACCACTAGACTAGACAAAGATTTTTAAATATTATAATTAACAAAAGCTATGTGAAATACGAATAAATAGATATTGTTGTGGACATTCCACACAGCACTATCTCGCCCCAAACTAAGCCAGAGAGCTTGTGATATGGGAACCAGACAGCTGATACACTAAATACTTTTTTTTTAATACATACTTATTATAATAAAACGCCCAGACAGAGAACAAACATCTATGTTCATCACACAAATGTTTGTTCTCGGTGAGGATCGAACCCACGGCCTGCGGCACACAAGGCAGAGTTACTACCAACTGAGCTGTGAAGGCTGTCAATGTGAGCCTGAGCTGAACTGAGTTGTGGCCTGTGAATCGCTAAACAAATACGCTATCAGCTAGCTACTTGTCGAAAAACCTTTTTCGTTTAACCACAATAGGCGGTGACAACTACTAATATAATATCATCAATAGATCCGCCCTAGACACCACATGGGTGATTTTTCTGTTAAATGACTGGTTGCAACTCCCTGCTTGCACAATTTCTTTTGTTTTTACAGACAAATAGGAGCTTTGTATTTCGTTGGTACAAATCTCTCGGAACAACTGGTTTACCCTTTGCAATAGTAAAAACTCATCAAAAATAACCTTTACTAAAAACATGTTGAGCAGAGGTTGACTGTCCAGACTCTGTATTGGTCAAACCAAAAAAAGAAGGTGTGGCCTGGTTACAGGCCAGTTACCCAAAACCAACGCAAAGCAAATTATTTTCAAATCGGATAGGCAGATCTTTTGGTGATAGTACCTCTCGCTTACACATTTCTGCATTTTGTAACATGAAAAAATCACAGAACGTTTTTATAAAAAATCGCAATCAGTCAATTTGCATTGTACCTACACAAAACTTCTTTTGATCAAAATATCATTTCTAAGAAAACTTCAAACAAGTTTAGTAAAACCAACAAAGTAAGCTCTTTATTAGTACAAAGATTACTTTGCTGGTTTTCGTACTTCAGCAAAGTTTTAAAAAACAAACAAGACTTTTCAACAAGAGCTCCCTAAAGTGCTTTTCTTAGCTACTGAAATAATAGTACCCGTTTATAAACTTTGAATAAATAAATCAGCCTGTGTACAAAGGCATTCGCTTTGAGGTGTTCAATAGAGCTCACCGCTTCATTCCCAGAATCATGCCTTCTTCAATTCGGGCCTCAGATCATATCACGCGCATTTTTTAGCCTAATCGAGACCACGAATACCTGCCTCACACAAAGGTAATGTTAATTAACTCTGAACGTATGCTTCATTCTTCTATAATCTATAATTTTATTTTAAATAAGTAAATCATTAGATAATGCTGGGGAATCCACACAGCACCATCTAGCCCCAAAGTAAGCTACTGAAAGCTTGTGTTATGGGTACCTACTAGATAACTGATATATTTAATACATTATATTATATTTACATGATAGATATTTTTTTATTATACCTACATAGAAAACTAAAAAAAAATATTTATAATCTTATTGATTAATATAACTGCGTTATACTAAGCGTAAGTTTTAATTATTTATTTATGTAATAAACAGTGTGGAGATCAGTGATTTCTGGTGTTATTCTCCAGAACTTTCTTGTTTGCCAGCAAAGACTTCGGAAACTCCTTTGTACATGGGTTTCTTACCTCTTTATTTGCCACGCATAATATGAGTATATCTGCAAAATCTACATCTTACCACACCAATATGCGAGATGAAAAAATCTTTGACGGTTGTCAGCCGGCGTAAAAAGACAAATGCTGCATAATGAATGCAAGTCAAATGGCATTCGTATTCCCATCTACATTACTACATTCAAATTGATGATTGGATCGGTTAATTGTAAGTGACTGCACCTACCAACAGAATACAAGTAATGAATGCGAGAAAGCATTTAATCAGTCAAAGAGCAATGTGTACCGCGACCGTTGGGCGCCGACTACAATACTCGTGTTGTGTTGTAATATAAGCTGAGCGTGTTATACCTATTGAAGGTTGCTCGAAATAATTTGTATTTATTTCTCTTTTAGAAAAAGTTTGTGTGCAGGGCCAGTGCTCTCAATTATGTCCATTAACCCCGTTGGAGCATTACAATGCTTTTTGCCAAATCTGTTCGAATGAAACTAATATAATATGAAGCTTGCCTTATATTGGTTAAAAAAAAAGTGACTTTTGCTTCGTATCTCAATCGTATTGTTTGAAACTGTGGCGCTGTGTGATATTTTTGTATTTTATTTAAATTTAGTAATAACAACATCTAATACAAAGATTTTGAGTACCTAATCATTAGGGTTAACGTATTATGTACGAGTATAGCGCTCAGCTTGAGCTCAGCTGTGGCCTAAGCTGCATCGTCTTCAATAAGTATGTAGGTAGATAAGCACCTTTGATCAACGGGCCGGGGCGCCACACAACGCAACATCAGACATCACAAAAAATCAAATACAATCTTAAACGCCAGGTAAAGCCACGTTCACCAGACGCATAAATCAAAGAAGGCTTAACAACTTATGACATAAACTCCTTTATTATTCACACGTAGCCCAATAAAAAATGGCCGGCGATCAAACGCTACAGGATTAAATACACTTTTATTTTTCATTTTCTGAATGGTACAATTCGATGCGGTCGTGATGGGGATGACAAAAAATCCTAAACCGTTCTTGATGTCATTCAAGCACATTGGAAATATGCTTCGTAGAAATTAAATGGGACGCGTGAAAATGATTTATTTACGATGGTTGGTATTTGAGAATGAATGGAACGTAATTACCTATGTAGGTGAGGTTAACCCGGAAAACCACATTTTAATCAGTGATTACCCGACATTTTGTCACGAATTATTTTATACAATGACTCGGGAATTCGGGAAATATAATAATTTTCTAGGTTTATGAATATTTCCTGGTAAATTCCAGTATCGGGTACCTTCGAAACAAATAACATCATCATATAGAATACGTTAAGGAGATAGTTACATGCCTTAATTATTTATCTGAATTAGATGAAAACGTCACGTCTCGAGAAAATATGTTCTGTAAAAATTTATTTGATGAATAGAGCTGCAAATTCCGTTATAATGGACCACAAATAGAAATCTAATACCTTTAAACGGGCAATTCTTGTATATTTATTTTATAAAACGGAAGGAAAACATCGTGAGGAAACCAGTTAGTATTCTAACAGCGGCAATGGGCTTGCAACCTGTCACGTATGGAATACTAACTACTGCAAAATGTGGGTATGTGCCAAATGTAATGTTTGGACGTACCTCTGACTACCCCCTTAGACATCCTCAAAGAATCTTGAATTAGTACCTACTTGGTACTGGGAGATCTGAAGGGATATCTACCGTGCCTGGGGATCAAAGTCGTGAAGCTGTTTCAGTTTCAGTTTTCAGTTTATTTTATAATCTGAAATTCGGAAACGGCACCAATAATTTTTTTACATGAAATTTAGTATGCAGGGCGTTTCGGGGGCGTTCATTTTTATTGTTTCGATGGTAATCTATTTACTCTTTCGGCAAAACTATAAAAATCCTTTTTTAAGTGAAGTAGGTAGGTAGTTCATTTAAAAGAAATCAAATCCAATGCCGCCACACGAACGGCGGCGGAACGATGTTGCAAACGCAATGGAAATTAGTTTCGCATATTATTTTTATTGTATCTGGCGCCATTGTATCCATTAGAATCTATTGTTTCTTGTTTCACAGTTTTCATATTATACCTATGTCTACATAGAGCTATGATTACTTGGCATAATATACGCTAGAGGTCAATATGAAATGGTAAAAAAAAATACGGGGTTATAGAAGCCGAAAAACCTTTCTAATTTATGAGAAACCTTCAAAATTCTCATATCTTTAACATTATTACGGCTGTTTAAATTTAAATATAATGAATTTCACATGTAATTTGAAATTACCCTGCGACACAAGATCTTTAATCTTAGTGCAGGCTCTGCATGTCACCATACCTACAAATCAGCGCTTTCATGTTCATTTTTTTTAGTTAAATCTTCGTCAATGCATTGTAATATTCTAAGCTACGGTCTGAGAAATAAATATTATTGTTAAAATTTCATACAATGTTAATTTTGAATCCAAAAATTGTTGATGCCATCTCTACTACAACTCTGCTCAATTTAATCTTTGATCTATCCTAGGAAACTGATGTGTAAAAACAAACCGTTTGTTACGATCGCGTGTTAAATATGTGTGAGATACCTGGAAACTTGCTCATCATTATCAATTTGATTCTTCTGTGGTACTATAGGCTTTGTCTGATTTAAAAACAATTTCAAATACAAAAATAAATCTATTGATATTTCATGCCCTAACCATGAAACCTATAAACGATCGGAATTAAACTTATAACTATTTCTTAACAAGGATGAGCATGTATGCTTCTGAAAAAATACCGAGAAAGAGAGGAAACATAAGCGACGTCAATTAACAATCCCACATGTTGTTAGGATAACCATCACCTTTAATAAAGTATTGCCTCTAAGTCTAAAACGATAAAGCGATTTAAGTCTGGAACGATAGGAACGTGCACTACGATGCATTACCCTGCGTTTATCAAACTAAGCCACACAGGTGTTAAACCTCATGTGCCTGTCATTCCACCGGCAACCGCTCGCTTCAAACCGAAACCACAGAATCAGATATGGGAATACTATACCCGAAACAGCAACGCTGCTTGGCGGTAAAAAGGCATTACATCACTTCTACGCGAGCGAAGCCGAAAGCGGCAGTTAGTACGTCATGAGATACCGAAACAATGACGATGCTATCATAGCATAACCACAATAACTTACATTACAATTAAGGCAAGACGACGGGATACTGAATTTCACTAAAACGGACTGGTCAATTAGAAATGACGCAAGCGCAATCACTGGCACCTCACATGGACAATTGACGCGCTTATAATTGGGTATTGTGTTGTAAAAGTAAATAAATGTAAAAAGAGATCCACGTCATCAGTAACCGGAAGATAGTTGGTACTTCCAGAAAGCCAGAAGCAAGTCCAAACATAATCTTTGTTTTGACTTGCCTCTGACTACCACCTACTTATATTTTCGGAATGTTCACGAAATCTCAGTTCGGGGCGAACCACTAGTAATATAATGTAGGTATGTATTCATTGTAATAAGTGTAATATGTATATAATAATGGTGTCATCACCACTGCATTATGGATTGCCTCAGGTGCCAATTTAAGGTATGTTGTTCTCAATTATACAGCGATGTTGTGCGAATCGATTTAATCACTTCTTTGATCGATAATAAATATCAATCAATTTGTGCATATTCATAAAGATGTACACGGGCTTTACTGTCTCATATATCAACTCATCAATGAAGTGAGCATAACATAAACACATAAATACCTAAGACAATTACTTAGGCTTTTAAAAAACGGTTGCTTTTAAAAGACGGACGTAACCCAAAACCCAAAATGGTTTATCACACAAAACACAATATTCTGCGTAGTAATTACGCTAATATTAACACATTTACGCTAATATATAGGTACATACTAGCTTATTGTTATAGGTTACTTCGTAAATGATTGATGTAAAATGGTAGAAAGACAGTGCAAAGATCTTGGAATCGTTTGCCATAGCGGCACTACATCCACGGTCTCAAGATTCTTTCATTGCTGATGGGTTACTGAGTGACGACCGATTCTGTTGTCCTAACTATATTTTTATTTGTATCTTGCCAACGTTTTTGTGACACAAAATAAACGTTTTTTCATTCGATTTGTTGGGTCGACGACATGGCTGTTTTCCTTGACAGACCATATGCGAGCTAAATCACGTTACGCGTCATTAATGTAAGCTGCTTCAATAACAAGGGCTACGGGACCAAGGGAGGACCACGGGACAGCTAAATATGCTTAGCAAGAGAACTTGCCCACTTCTTCTTTTCCATAAATTCAGAAAACAGAAGTGTAAAATGATGCATTCGTGAACCGGAATCATTCCTCGCATTTGGAATGCGGCATGCCTGTTATTTGTTATGCTAAATCTAAGTGAGCACATAAATGTCTTGACATAATGACACAGATGAACAACTCAAATTACTGGTGTAATAATAACAGTGTGCTTATGTTTATAATGAATTAATGAACGTGTAAAATACCGTGGACGATAATTATGTAGGTAGATGGAATGGGTATGAGGGACACCAGTGTACTTTTATATAAAAGTGTCATGAGTTATTCGTTTATTATCAACTATCCTCAATCGTTATCTTGTTGAGGATTATTCGACTCTGTTATTATGGTGTTCTGTGTCTGGGTGTTTTCTATGTATATAATAAAAAAATATCTTTCTAAGTATACAGTAACTAGTTCCTTATATAACACAGCTTTTAGTAGCTTACTTTGGGGCTAGATAGTGCTGTGTGGACTGTACAGCATTATAATATATATATATATATATTATATATATGTATAATATATATAATATAGGACAGGTAGGTATTAGGCATCTCCTGGTTTTTGCCACTGGTGACGAGTGGCAAAATCAAAAAGAGGTCAATGTAGTGGGTGCAGTCGGACTATGGACGATGATTAGTAACATGACATAATCAAAAATTCAACTATCAATCAATACACAGCCACAAACGTTTCGTACATGTTTTTCTAGGATGGTTTCGTGGAATTACTACCGTAATTCAAGTAAGTATATTGAATTGTTTGAAAAAGATAAATTAATTTATGTAATTGTAAAAAAAACATGAGAGAAAATGGACAGACGGCTAAAGAGAAAAATAGTTATAACTAGAGCGAATATTGTACGGATTATGTGCACATTTCATGAGTTGAAAAACATAGATAAAGGAGATATTGAACCTCTAACCGTTGATATCAGTCCTGCCGATTTTCACATAACCCATTATGACGTAATAGCGTGTGTTTCCACTAGGCAATAAATATATCAAGACACTATCACGCACACCGCCACGCTAAAAAATATAAACATAAATAAAATATTAATGTTTTGTTTTGGTCGCGTGGATCTGGCACCTAGACGTTTCTGTGATTATATTGAATATATTATTAACCTACTTACTTACTAATACCTACTCAGCGATGTATCGATTGACTAAAACCGAAGCACGATTTATCGTAACCTAAACAACGATTCTAAGCAACAGATGGACACAACACTCATACCAATAGTATTATTTATTTTATTTTTTGTGCCTGCCTCTACTACACTATAATTCAAACCTACATCTATAACTATTAGTTACGCGTCCATTCGAAGATGACTCAGAAATGTTTATTCGATTATCGCCTATCTGGTTTAGACGTCAGACTGATGGATTGTAAACTGCATGGGAATAGCACAATTCAATGAGCTTTTACGCCTAAAACTAATGTATACGGGTGCTTCAGAACAAACCAGTATAGTATGCCGAAAACGCTTTCATCATCACCCTGAATAGGTCCACTATTCGACATAGGTTTTCGAAATCAAGTACATGCTAGATAAAATCATTTTTTCTTTCTTTTTATTACAATCCTTTTGTACTTTTAGTCAAATAGTTTCCATGAAAAAATGCTATAAGTGCTTGCCAGTTATAAAAATACTAGCGACCCGCCCGCGCGCCCCTGTTTCGCACGGGTGCACATATCATGCATGTATTATATATAAATAAATAAATAAAAAAATATTGGTGGACTTTCCACACAGCACTATCTAGTCCCAAACTAAGCTTATGCTTGTAATATGGGAGAACCAGATAGCTGATATACTACTTATAATACTTTTTTTTTTGTAAATACATACTTATAATATTATATAACACCCAGACAGAGAACAAACATTTATGTTCACCACACAAATGTTTGTTCACGGTGGGAATCGAACCCACGACCTACGGCGCAGAAGGCATAGCTACTACCAACTGAGCTACGTAGGCTGTATATATAAACCTTCCTCTTGAATCACTCTATCTACTAAAAAAAAGCGCATCAAAATCCGTTGTATAGTTTTAAAGATTTAAGCATACATAGCGACATGGGGACATAGGGATTTAGGGACAGAGAAAGCGACTTTGTTTTATACTATGTAGTGACAGTGATATCCACGTACAATATTATAAAATTTCCTACCAGCCTACGTAATCTAAAAACTAACCTTACATACACCCTACCACCCACTTACGTCTAGTGAACAATTCATGCATAAACTTTTTTACTTCATAGACCTTAGTAAAAAGTTCAAGACCACTTTTTCTACAAGCTTCTTAAACTCCGTATAAGTATGACATAATTCCGCATAGTATCGATTTAATTATTGATCTCTATTTGATCCACTAATCGATTACGACATGTCTATCAGTCTGTCACTCGTTTGATCTTTGAGAGCGGTGTCTGAACAATGTTTTTGTGCAGTGAAGTCATACTAATCGAACTACATTTTCAACACAACAATTGGTTATGATGTCACTGAAATTTAAATTCTGCTTGTTGCAAGCAATATTTTTCGCCGGCTTCAGAAAAAGCGCATGTTTATCCATTAACACCATATATTACATGAATGTTCGCTATATTGTCTTGTATTGTTTACCACTATATTGTCATTGGGGGAGAGTAGGTACTGTTTCTTGGGCCACCAGCTAACGCTATTCTAGGACAGAGCCTTAAACTTCACTGTTGATTTTTTTCATTATTGCTAATAACCATTTTTCACTTTCATTTTCATGACAGTGTTAAGTAGAAAGAAAAGTAAACGTTGAGATATTCAAAAATATCTACGGTTTGGCGATTACACCGCTATTCGCAAGCTTGGCGGTGATTTTATTTACAATTATGTAGGTACTTCTAAATGCTGAAATGTAGGTATCATTTTTATCTGCACCTGTGAAGCACTGATGGTCTCGTACTCTGACACCCCCCTTAGACGTCCCCAACGAATCTGGAGTTAGTACTTGGGACCTGGTGATCTGAGGGGATATCTACCGTGCCTGGTGATCAATATCTTTTTAAGAAGCTTTTTAATGAGGTATTTTACCCGGTATTATTATGATAAACAAATAGATAATAATTATAGAATATACTATTGCCCATTTATTTTTGTTTATACCAACTTGATACCCGTTATTTATTAACGTGATTAAAACCTGCTCCTACATTGCGTATTTAAGTGATCCATAATCAATCACAAATGCTACTTGATTGTAGATAAGCTAAGTGCGACTGTCTGTCACAGCTAAGTTGTATGCAATAACTTAATAAACTTCATTATTACCCGCTCAATATATTTATTTCGCTTCCTACGATAGATACAATGTTGTGTTTGGGTCCCAATAAAAATAACAGATACAAATATTTCGATTACAATCAGAGGAAATATTTCGATTACAATCTTTCGATCCAACAAACAATCTGACCTATGTCAACACGCATCATTATTGGCATAAGTTGTGAAGTATAAAGTTCGTTTTAGGAACATTGCCAAAATGTGGCCGTTACGAAACGCTGAAAAAAAACTGCTCTAGATGGATTTATCAAGATAACTCTTGCCGTCCCATCAGCTCTCGTCAAATCTTTGATAATACGCTGACCATATCCGTCGGTGATATCACTGTTGTTTTTCTTCCATAAATGACGACATTTAACACGTGTACTCATTTTAAAGGAGAGCATACAGTTTTTGTCAGCTTTTTTGAGCCGCCAATTCGGCCGGTGAGAAAAAAACCTGGTTCCATGGTGTCAGTTATATTATGATTCAACAGTTAATTTGGCTAGTTTTTGTGCTGTGACATCATTTGGATTAAAGGCAGAACAATGACGTAACAGCATATAAAACGGAGTCCTTATCAGCATAATTTTATGAGTGTGAAGCGAACGTAAGTTGTATAAGGATAATACGTGAAGATCATGTTTAAATAGTTATGAAATTATAAATAATAAATAAATAAATAATAATGCAGGACAATCCACACAGCACTATCTAGCCCCAAAGTAAGCTATTCAAAGCTTGTGTTATATGGGTACTAGATAACTGATATATTTAATACATTATATATACTTACATAGATAAATATTTTTTATTATACATAGAAAACACCCAGACCATCGGAACAAATTTCTGCAGATCGTACACAAATTTGTTCCAAGGCGGGAATCGAACCCGCAACCTCTTGCGTCGCAGGCAGGCTCTCGCCCGCTGCGCCACAGAGGTCGTCTTATGAAATTACGCATTACATTACTAAAGGCTATAAAACGAAAATACCCTAAGTATTTCCGTTTTTTAGCTCTTTATCATGGCCTATTTTGTAGTTTTACGTACATTATGTATTGGTTCACAAAATACTTGGTCATAAGCTCTGACAATGTTCCGGCATACCATAGTAATGCTAAACTCACAACTTGGTCTCGACCGTTGCCCTCGAAACATATCTTTAAAATACCTTCTTTACCTTGTACCCACATTTATTGTTAACACGTCATTATATAACCTCAAAGTGGAAAACGAACAGCGTTTATATTTTACCATCCCCAGGAGCTTCTGAACAGGGACTAATCAGACAATGTAAGTTATACAAACATACATACATAATAATATAATATAATAAAATTATCCTCATTACTTAAATAATCAGTATATTTTACTATATTCATACTGAACCCAGACAATCAGTTATATTAGGAATGGCGTAGCAAGAGGTAGCTTGTGCTCTGTGAATTGTGTAGTGTGCTATTAGATCATTCTGCAAAACTTTATTTGTATTGAAATTGCATCAAAGCATATAATTTAAATATTACAAGCCAAGCAATTTAGTTTGTTATTAATCGAAGCGTGGCGTGCATAAATAAAGCAGATTTATGTCTTTAGTTGTGCAGCTACGCCTAGACGGTGTCTCTGGGACTTTGGTCACAGATTCATGAATAGTTTAAATGGAAACCGGATACTAATAATAGTTCGTTTACGCTATCCTACCAATCAGACCCTTACCACGAAATGAATAATAGTACTTAGGTACCCCTTAATAACTTTACGTATTTATCTATTAGAGCTCTTTCAGAAAGAGTATACGGGGTAGTTCTACAGTCCACTGATGTCAAGCAGTGATGTTCCGGGTTGGTAAATATGCTGTGATCTGGATTTGAAAGTGGGTGGCAGCGTAATTCACCTTGTCATAAGCTGACATTAGAGTAACGAAATGCAATGCCACAAATTATGTACCTTAGTAGTTAGTGTAGTATCTTATTCAATTACTAAATGACTATAATTTCAAGCTTTGTGTATATTAAACTCATGTAACCTTTTGTCTTCAAAATTAATGGGAGAAGCCATGCACTGGTTCCCGAGTTCGGGAGCCTATGGATGCCATACCGAATTGTACCTTAATATTTATGTCAATAAAGCTGTTTTGTATTTGTGTGTTCACATCACTGAATTAGTATTAACCTACGCCATCGTAGCATATTTTAATATACCTAAACTAAGACATAATATGATGACTTGTAATCTGTTTTTACCAATAAAGTATCTGTATCTGTATCTGTATAATATTACAATTATCTAGCCCTAATGAATGATCTATGGCTATACCTACGTGATTAGACACACCTACCGATACCACTGATTCGTCATTTTATGATTCGCCTGATTTGACAGCCTTCACAGTTGGTAGTAGCTCTGCCTTCTGTGTCGTAGGCCGTGGGTTCGATCCCCACCGAGAACAAACATTTGTGTGATGAGCATAAATGTTTGTTCTCTGTCTATGGGTGTTAAATAACGTTAAAAGTATATAAATACAAAAAAAAAGAATTTAGGTAGTATATCAGCTATCTTGTTCCCATATCACAAGCTTTGGCTTAGTTTGGGGCGAGATAGTGGTGTGGAATGTCCACCAATATTTTAGTATTATTATTTATTTTATTTTCATTTAAATATGTTGTTTCAGGGCTCTGTAGTAGTAGGGTGTTATGTTACAATACAGCAACAAAAGAATTAAAGTATAGTAATTGATTGTCCCTTAGCGGCCTAGTCATGTTATCGCCGCGACCGACGCGACTACGCAAGAGTCAGCCGAATCGTAGGTCGCGAATCAGGGGCGGGGCGCCGACGTGAACCCAGGCGTTGTGTCATTTATTATTTTCAAAGGCGAATTGTATTTATCTAACTAAGAAACTAGCATTAACTATACTTATCTAATTTGCAATATCTAATAACATATAAACGACAATTATAAACGACATGCCGTAGTAGTACCTAACTAAGACTACTCTTACTTAGTTACTACTACGGCATGTCGTACGAGCCCTTCACAGAGCTCTTACTACTATTAATTGAAGGTTGGCTATAGGTTTCGAAGAACATGCTTGGTAGGTTTTAACCGAACTATCATTTGTTGACAAAATAGGTTAAAAAAATATGAATGTAATATAGATAGCGCATGGTTCTTTGGAACTTTTTTGAACGACAATTAAAATAGTAAGTAGCTTGAGATGCCAATGTAGCATTTATTTTGCACTACCTTTTACGTCCACCTTAATCAGACGTTAGAAAAGTTTCCTTTAAGCTTGATACCAAGGTACCGCATTCGTCATCCACTTGATGTCTGGTTAAACCTACCAGCACCCAATAGTCCATTCAGTAAAATGATTAGGTATTGCATACAAAATCGACAGACTTCCATGGAGACGATTTGAATAGCGCTTTGATTGGTTTATAATGATCTTCCGGCATGGTCGCCTAGTCATTGTGACACAGTACGGCATAGAACCAGTTAATAAAGCTACTTTTGACAGCTGCTCATTATTTATATTTATTTAGGTAGGTTTATGCACTTTTTTATGAATCTTTGTAAAAGAAGTTAAAGAGTAGGTAGTAGATAGAGCTCTTTGTGAAGGGCTCGTCCGGGGAAGTACTACCACCACGCCTTTTTCTGCCGCCAAGCAGCGAAGCTGTGTTTCGGTTTGAAGGGTGGTCGCCGGTGTAATTACAGGCACATGAGGCTTAACATCTGTATGCCTCAAGTTGATGGACGCAGAGTAGTGCATCGTAGGGCACGTTCCTATCGTGCGTGACTTTGTGGCAATGCATTGTTATAGGTGATGGTTACCACTTTACATCAGGTGGGCCATCTGCTTGTTCCATCAGCTAGTTGCATAAAAAAACCTTGCTAATGTATCAAGTACATGACCTGAGGTACTATAATAATAAATAATAAAATAAATAATGCTGGACAATCCACACAGCACTATCTAGCCTCAAAGTAAGCTAGGTACTAAAGCTTGTGTTATGGGTACTAGATAACTCATATATTTAACACATTATATAATTACATAAATAGATATTTTTTATTATACATAGAAAACACCCAGACCAATGAACAAATTTCTGCAGATCGTGCACAAATTTCTTCCAAGACGGGACTCTCGCCCGCTGCGCCACTGAGGTCGTCAACTACTATTAAGTCTTCGGTGATATAATTAATGTGTAATGTTAGAGCCATTACATCCGTGGGTAGAGCTCATCAGAGCTCTCAGAGCTCTACTGCTCAAAAAAAAAAGAAAAAATACGGAAAGATCTACGACAAAATTCGCTGATGTGTCTCCTAATCCAATCAATACCGAAAAACAAATCATTGTTTATCATCAGTCGATGGACTGACGACAATTTGGATGGACAACGAAATTCTTAGGAATTCGGTGAGTAGAGGGCTCCGAATCGTTCTTCCTAGAAAAGTATAGGGAAGCAGGGGGGAGGATGTCCAGCAGGGGACTTCTGCAGAATAATGATGATGATGATAGACATTTCAATATTTACTTACTTTTGGGTCATGATTTGACTCATGATTTGGATGACACTATTGAAGTAAATATTCTTGTCCTGCAACGCGACCTTACTTCACAGTTGTGGGTTCGATTCTAAAAATACATGCTTACAACAGCCTTTCGGACTGATTAATATTTTTTTTATTAGTTCGACATGAAATTCTGAAATGTTTACCCCAGTATGAGTGGTATATGGGTGAGTTTAGCATCTAGACAGCAGTAGTTTAGTAAAGTCTCGGCGAACGGCGAACTATGCGTCAGATTAAAAAGTTACCTACATCTATATTTTTGACCAACCTATAGTAAAGAAAATTTTTTTGAACTGGTGGATACTCTGAGATGGTGAAAGATAGATTATCTGTCGCCTAGCAACATAAACACCATGTCTTAAGAGTCCGGTGACAGCGGCTCGCAATTTCGAGGTGCGATTGGCTATTATTTCATTTTATTTCATTTTGGGGAGGTTGTTTGAAATAATAACTCTAAAGAAACACGCATAAATACTGTTCGAACACAAATAATACAATAATATAAGGGAAATGTGCTTGAGTCAGAAATCATTTTGGTATTAGGTAAACGTAAGACCAAACATACTAATACCAAAATGATTTCTGATTCGGGCATGTTTCCCTTATATTATTGTATTATTTGTGTTCGAACAGTATTTATGCGTGTTTCTCTAGAGTTATTTTTTCAAACAACCTCCCCGAAATGAAATAAAATGAAATAATAGCCAATCGCACTTCGAAATTGCGAGCCACTGTCACCGGAGCCTTAAGAGACTGTTTAACTTGCGTGTTTGGCTGTATGATGGCCGGATGGTAATATAAGTTACTACCTTCAGAAATGAGATCATGCGCAAATGTTGATAGCAACTTATAATTACTATAAAACAAGATATGCGCGTGATCTCAAAAAAACTTCCACTGTCAATCAGTAACGTAACGTAGGATTTTTATAAAAATTAAATAAACCAGTTATTAAGGAATCAAAGTTAATATAAACCAAGTTCCTGTTGCTATACCAATGAAAATCTTTTTACTGAGTGGACCGATGTTGATGATTATTTGAGCTTTGATTTTGTGCTTGCCATGTGGTTGCAAATTGCAAATTGCAATTGCAAATTGGCAAATTTGAGTCAGATCTGACGAGTAGTTTTTAAGTTATAGTAGTTGGTATGAGTGTATTTTCCAGTGCATTGAAGTCAGTTTTGTGTTGAGGGCTATTATAGGTGGCCTATTGAATAGATACCAACAAACTTCTTGTATTCTACGCATATTGATCGATGGTGTCACCAGCGTCTTACAGTCCATTCATCTTATTTCGTCGATGCCCTCACAATCTGGAGCACTTGCATTTCGTTTCAATAAATTACCTTTGTAAACTTGTAACGTTGTATGCAAATACTAGGTGTAAAGCCATTATTAACACATGATTGATTTTATAACAGAAACGTGCCAAACGGACGCTGTTATCTCGCTCGTGAGCTATTAACTTATAAGATAAAAATCATTATTTTAGTCAAATCAAATAATAATAAATTAAAATAAATTGATGGCTACAGAGCTCCCTAACATAAGTGAAGCCACGACGCCGACGGCCGTCCGGCAGTAATAATTTTTAGTTTTGAAAAAACTTTATGTGGATCAATATTATATTTTTGCTAAGGCTTAGCTTAGTAATGTTTCTACGGAAACTGGGTTGTTTAGGTTTTTTATAAGCACATTATTGTTATGATGTTAGTCTTCAAAAATGTGAAATGTACGAAGTTTTTTACTGTTTTGAAGCTCTAAAAATGTATACTTATCGCGATTTGTTTAGTTACTTGTACGGTCAAACATGACTATATAAGAATACTAGCGACCCCCCGCGCGCCCCTGCTTCGCACGGGTGCACATTATTTTTCTACTATATCATGCATGTATTATACATATAAACCTTCCTCTTGAATCACTCTATCTATTAAAAAAACCACATCAAAATCTGTTGCATAGTTTCAAAGATTTAAGCATACATAGGGATATAGGGACAGAGAAAGCGACTTTGTTTTATACTATGTAGTGATGTAGTGATAGGTTTGTAATTACCCAACTATCATGTAGCTGAACGGTGCTGTTTAATTCAGCTCAACTTTGATAGTTCGAAAGCAGGACTTATTAGGATAGAAAAAGTCAAGTTTCAAATAAAAAATAAAAAAAAATAAATCATGACAATAAATAATCCAAAGGAAGAATTTCCAATAACTCTGGGGGATTATTCTGGAAAATTTCCTAATATCCGAGAGAGAGCCAGAGGGAAGTCAGATGCAGGACCAAACCTTAAATTCAACAAACAATACACAATTCTCTATAATCCATCACGATCTTGCCTTGGTAGGTACGAGTACAACCCTCCGCGCCTAGACACGAACCTTCAAATTCTACAAATTATAAGTAAGACACCGAAATGTGTAACAAATCGACGTCTATATTTTATTGTTTCGTAAGTAATGGCCAAGTGTTTAGCCATTCAGTCAACCTATGCCCGCACCTAAATCAAACCTTACTTTGTACTCATTGATCTAAGATACAGAAATTGTATGTCGGTCCCAAAGTCTATTTTGTCTGACAGTGGACTATGAAGCACTGTTCACGAATACCTTTTCGCCGAAAGAACACTTCGTCTCGAGGCACATTTTGCAGATGGATGATTATCGAAAGAATTGCAACACTACAATAATGTTAGTTTTCATGAAAATTGGCACAGACATAGTATATTATAGTCTGGAATAACACATAGGCTACTTTTTATCCCGCGGGAATACCGGGATTTAAATCTGTGCGGGAGAAACCGCGGGGCGCAACTAGTTATGTACAAGCGCGAAAGTTTGTAAGTATATGGATAGATGGATGGATGCTTGTTACTCTTTCACGCCGGAACGGCTGATCTGAATAGAATAGAATAGAATATATGTTTATTTGACGACAACACAGAAGAAACATACAGACAAGAAAGAACAGAAAAAAGGCAGTAGGTAGAGAATACAAACACTTAAAAAATAAATAAATAGATAGCCTACACACAAATAACAAGCCTCTCCCTGTGTGAGTCAGTCAAAAAGGCTTAGTCTCATCTGGATGAAACTTGGCAGAGAGATAGATTATAGTCTGGAATAGCACAGAGGGTACTTACTATCCCGTGGGAATACGCGGGTGAAACCGCGGGGCGCAACTAGTGTTATACATATAATGTTAAGTGTGTTGATGTTTAAAACCACCCTCAAGGTCACCTTGGGGTGTTTCAGCTTTAGATTTTCGCTTGTCTCTACTAAATATAGCTATTAGGTAAATATGTATACCTACACATAATAATATATTTATTAAACTGAAAAACTGAACAGCTTCACGACTTTGATCCCCAGGCACGGTAGATATCCCTTCAGATCTCCCAATACCAAGTAGGTACTAATTCAAGATTCTTTGAGGATGTCTAAGGGGGGTAGTCAGAGGTACGTCCAAACATTACATTTGGCACATACCCACATTATATTTATTAAGTTACTACTAAATACCTGCCTACCGCAGTCTTCGGATTTGTTAGACGACTTCCGCTGGATCGTTTTTCCGTGCAGTATCTTTCGGCATTCACGTTTTTCCGCTATCTTTTTATTTCAACTAGCACAATTTCTTAGTCCGGCTTTTATAATTATTTGGGTATGATCAACTAAAACTGCAACGACAAAAAGCAACTGACAACTTGATTATATTTGAGCTAGTACCTACCTGAACCATCGACCAACTGATCGAATATCGAAAGAAGACTGGTTGGAAAGGCCATCCATTTTTCGTAGACCTGCTACGAAAACTAATAGCTCTACGACAAAACGAGCACATCAATTATTACCGTAAAACGGGGTGGATAGAATTCCAGGGGTAAATGAAAATGAAACAAAAAAAGCAATTATTAACAAACATTTGAATACGCAACATTTTCAAATAAAAACACCAAATTCAACATATGTAGAATTTGGTGTTTTTACTTGAAAATGTTTGTTAATAATTGCTTTTTTTGTTCCATTTTCATTCACCCCTGGAATTCTATCCACCCCGTTTTACCCCGGTATGTAATTTTAAACTGACGTTAGTGGTTCTTTAGCTGTAATGTGTAGCTGATAATGATGATGATGACAGAAAATTGTTGTATGGTGATTTGGTAGGTACCCAAGTATACAACATGACGAAATAAAGAATTGACATGTAGATTTCAATAAGGTTAACTGAAAAATATAATGTAAAATGGAATGGAAGAAAAATAAATACATACTAAAAAAAACAACTACATATAAGTAGGTACTTACGTATTATACACTTGCGTCACGGTCCATATGACATTGTAGTATTATATCACAGCTATTAATGGGTATAAATCATAATGAGCGCTTTAATTGGCGCGTTAGGTTATTTCCTCGGCTTAGTCACAGATGTCCCCATAAATTATACTACAGTCAACTACAGTCACGCACCGCGTGAACCACTTTTGAAGATTCCGACGATACTTTCAAGTCCTTTTTCTTTAATGTTTTGATGGCCATCACAAAGTGTATTTGTTAGATCTGTAAGAGATTTTGACAACCCTATTTGGTGATTAATGTATGGTTTAGCTCTAGACAGCAGGATGAGCAGACGAAACGACGAAGGTACACGTAAGGTACACGACGTACCTAGGTACGTCTGTGTCAGCAGAACACAAACAGAGTCAAAACAAAAAGGTGAAACTGAACATGAAATTATATTATTATATATATATAATATTTAAATAGCAGTATCCAACTCGCACTTGGCCGTTTTCCATTCACTTGCACTCACATGCATGCAGTAAACTTTTGAGCTTACCTACAAAACACGCAACACGCAACATTTTATACAGAAATAGCCGTAACCCGTTACGTTTCAATAAAGAAAACATAAATAACTTTACTCTTAATTATCAAGGCGAAATCGTTTAGTAGGTATTTGCTGATTTTACAGCTTCACTGTAAGATAAAATACATTCTAAATTAATACAAGCAGGTACCTGAGTGTCCACTTACTCATTTATTTATTGAGATGAGACTAACTAGGTAATGTGTTTTGATTTGATAGAGTCTGGCACTGGCGCCGAGTAAGGCATTTAGGTATATGCTAGTAATACGTAAGGTAGGTAGGTACTTATCTAACATAAATAAACATGAAACATGAGCATGAGCTTGTCCTTTTTGTTTTAGCCACGGTTTCAGCACTTATGAAAATGGCGGCCTACAAGACGTGAACGCAAAAAATCGTCCAAAAAAAAATTTAAAACCAAGGTGAATGTAGATACCTACCTAGGATTAGATTAGGATTTATTAGATACTAGCTGGTACCCGCGACTTCGTCTGCGTACTTTTAATCTCTTCATCTCTTTTTTTCGCAATAAAAGGTAGCCTATGTTCTTTCTCAGGGTCTAAAGATTGTCTGTGCCAAATTTCATCAAATTCGGTTGAGAGGTTTAAGCGGGAAAGCGTATATAGTTGGGATTATTCCAGTAAAAAAAATTACGGTACCGGTACCTACCAAAGCTATGCTTAGGTAGGATTGGTATGGTTTGTTTCATAAGAAAACCTCTTTCAAAAGGTAGGTATGTTTCATCAAAACATACTTACGAATGTCCTAAACTGTCCTATACCTATCCAATAGCATAATCTGACGAGTACGTAGATGTATACCTATCGATCGATCGAATCGAGTTGAACGTTCTCACGGTGCTTTCTCTATTTTTACCCTGACCGCAAAATATCGTCTTCAACCGACTAACGTCTCGTTCGAGGTAGACGCCGTTCTACCACATGTTGCCAAGCTATTGCTTTGCTAGGTATGTTGTTACTTAGTATTATCTGAAACAAATGGCATAATGTGCGATGCCAATCGGTACATAGGCCAGCGGATCAGTTTTTTATGCAGCTTGGAACCCCGATTCAAGAAAGTTGAGAGTTATTTCAATTAGCCATTATGCTTGGTAGAGGCTCGGTAACTCAATCATGGTAGCATACCTACTTGCAGTGATCCTTGTGAATTGTACTGAACAAAGACCGTTATGATTTTGATTTTACTAATTGAATTTGATTTAAAAGAGAGACAAAAAGAGAGCGCACATGATCGACATACCTACCTAGTGCAGAATACCTAATTTACTAGGTAAAATAATATCTGCCTTATTCTTGGCAACATTCTGCATATCAAGGTACCGCAACTAATCCAAGTGAAGTCTGAGGGCACATAAAACGCCTTGCGGTGAATGACGCATGCTCGTCAAACGCTATGCGAATTTTGCCGCAAGTCTAAAGGTACTGACACACGTACGTGCTTATTTTTGGGCAAAAAGCATGCTTTTTTCAAGCCGTGTTTAATAAAAACACGTGTGAACAGGTCTTGCTAGTAAATAAGCATGCTTATTTGGCCGTACGTCGGTTGATTTTTTAACCATTCAAAATAAACATGCTGAAACTGTGTATACCTACACCAATACGTCTTCTAGGAGAATATCCGGCTGGCTTCAGGACTTTTTAAAATCGTCCGTCAGGCCCGTTGTCCACATACGGTTTATCGACCGTACGGTGTGTTAGCCGTACGGTTGAACTACCGTGCTAGCTTATACATGACACGGCATTCATAGTGATCCATACAACACTGACGACCGTGCCTACCGTGATAAACCGTATGTGGACAACGGGCCTCATGGTAAACGTAATTACGGTTATTATAATTATTTTGAGTGTCAACAATGGATACATTAATCAGTGCCGTCCTCCCGCCCGGCAGTCGGCATCTGCGCATCTCAAAGTACTTCGGAAGGTTAGATACAGCACCCACTGACTGGCAGAGTAGGTATTTTTTTTTAACCATACAGAGGAAAGAGGATAAAAATAACTTGTACAGACCCCACATGAAGGCTGGGAAGATGATGAAAATGGAGTCATCAATCAGCGATCTTAAGGTTTTTTTATACAACTACTAGCTGATGGAACAAGCAGATGGCCCACCTGATGTTCAGTGGTTACCATCACCGATATACAAAGCATTGCCTCGTAAGTCACGCTTGATAGGAACGTGAACTACGATGCACTGCCCTGCGTCGATCAACATGTCATAAGTACAGATTTTTTTTAAATAAATATAGGTGGACTTTTCACGCAGCACTATCTAGCCCCAAATTAAGTCTAAGCTTGCTTGGGTGCAGTTGTATATTAAAAGTTTGCTTTCCTAGTTTTCGTACTCAAGCAAACTTTTGAGTAGGAAAACTTGCATCAATCAAAATGAAATTTTTACCAAACTATGCGCAATGTGATTGCACACAAAATGGTTGTTTACGATTTTTCAAAATTGGAATTTGTGATTTTACATCTTTCAAAATGTCGAATCGTGCGAGCGAGAGAAATATTAGGTGTTGTCAACGCCAGTACTGGTTTATAAAACTGAACGTCCAAACCGGACGTATAGGAGGTTACTATCGCACTTCCTACTAATATTATAAATGCGAGTTTGTAAGTATGGATGTTTGTTACTTTTTCACGCCGGAACGGCTGAATGGATCTGGATGAAACTTGGCAGAGATGTATTATGGTCTGGAATAGCACGTAGGCTACTTTTTATCCCGTGGGAATACCGGGATTTAAATCTGCGCGGATGAAACCGCGGGGCGCAACAAGTAATATATAGTTAAACTAGTTGCGCCTTGCGGGTCCACCCGCGCAGATTTAAACCCCGGTATTCCCATGGGATAAAAAGTAGCCTATGTGCTATTTATTTATATATTTATTTTTATTTCTTAGGAAAACAAACAGTACATAAAGTCTAATTAATAAGTTATAAAAAACAACTATTGACCATTAACACGTTTTCGCATATTGAAACTAGAAAGAGCTTGCTTGTTAAATAAAAATAAAAAAAAACGAAGTTAAAGAAAACCGAAAAGAACAAAGGTAAAAATTTAATTTTTGGTATTTTAGAAACAAAAAGATCTAGTTCGGGGGTGTCGACCATGAATCCAGAATATAATCTATCTGATCTCTCTGCCAAGTTTCATCCAGATCCGTTCAGTCGTTCCGGCGGGAAAGAGTAGCAAACATCCATTTCGCGTTCATAATAAGTATGTCAATAGGTAGATCTAAATTCAAAAGAGATTCGGTTGTTATGATCATAAATAATTTAATTAACCTTACAACAACAACACCCCCAGATAAGGAGGGGGGTTAGGCTTATGCAACTTATATCTAAACCTTTGCAGCAATCCACTAGCAACCACCACCTGGGTAGAATGACTAGTGTGTACCTGAGGGGTTTGGTATCTTTTAGGAACATGCAGACTCCTACAGTTTTTAATTTTGAGTCTCACACACATGTCACTGGAGAATTTAGCGTGTTCGAAAACTGATTCCTTGTGTACTCCGTTACGAATTTTCGGGATGTTGGGGATGATTCTAATTTTCGGCCGTCGGAGGTAGGGGCGGTGGGTGAATGCGGAGTCATCTTCGGAAACATTGTCTGCGTCATCTGTCTTTTGTTCTGTAAAAAAAATAGAAAAACGACATTTTTGTTAGTTTAATAGTATTTACCTGCATGTGCCTTCACTTATAAATCCCTTTAAAGTGAATGTCAAAGTCAAAATATGTTTATCACAAGGACCATCTTGAACCGTCTTAAAACTAGGTGACTCTAGTGCCAGTTCCACGCGACCAACACCGAGAAGAACAGGCAACAAACTCGGCTTGGTATCTATCGCTCTTTTGTATGATCCTCGTTACAATGTAATAAAATACTTCAAAACAGGTAAAATACTTAAAAGAAATACAGTTGACTGTATTTCTTTTACTGGCTTTACGAAAGCTGGTGCTATTATCATGTGGTCCTATTTAAATTTGTGTCAGATCTGACGAGTGGTTTTTGAGTTATAGTAAGTAGTGGGTATGAGAGTATTTGAAGTCGGTTTTTCCTTGCAAAAAGTAATATCCTAATAGTAGTTTATGAAACTGTTGCATAATGAGGGGTATTAAAACTCGAGGGGGTGTTTAAAAACCGAGCCGTAGGCGAGGTTTTTAATAGTATCCCACGAGAGTTTTAATACCTAGTTATATGCAGTTTCATACACTACTTTATCTACTCTCATACATTAGTGTTGAACCTAATAAATAAAATATCAAAGTTAGTAAGAAATCCAGTTGACTGAAACAAAACGTATCAATTGGCGCCAAACCAACCGTATAACAGCGCATGCGCGCGCTGCGCCGCCGCCGCCGCGCCGCGCCGTCGCCACAGACTATCAAACTCTTTGGCTGTACGGTTTCAAGACCCTTGCCTTTTCCAAAAAGAAAAAGAACTGTATCGTTATGGTAAAAAAGTTATTTTATACAACTATCTTTGTATGAGGAGCTGTATCATAATTAAATTTTTTAATTTGGTTACGGTATTGCGTTTATAAAGTATATCAATATGAAATCGTTTTGACGTTTATAATTCGAATTTTATGACATGAGAGTAGATAAAAGTCATTATACGAGTGGGATTTACCTACTGTGTATTCTCTAACTACTGCCTTTTTTTCTGTTCTTTCTTGTCTAAGCATACAGAGAAGTGCTTCTAAAAAAATAAACTTATATTCTATTCTAATTAATATTTAATGGTGAGTTTTTAGGTGAGGTGATCTTTGCAGCCCCGTTTTGAGGGAACGGTCGTGGGTTCAAATCCCACTTAGATATTTAATAATAATAAATAATAATAATAATGATAGCATGACAGTATGGTGCATAGTATACTTAAATCAGTAATCTATCGTACATTTTGTTGTTGTCAACTGTACAGAAACTAACTTACTTAAAATTAACTTACTTGATTTAAGGAATAAGGTCCGCCTTGGGTCTATCGAGTCGCCTAGCATTTCACACAGAACATAGTCGCACCCCACATACTCCTCGCAGTATGTGGTGGGTTCAGATCTAAGTAGGACCGTCGATACATCCTGTGGACAACGATACAGAAAATATTTTACGCTTACGGATTTTTATTTCACGGAATAGTACATTCATAAACTGCATATTTTTGAGAGCCTGCACAGCTCACAAGGGTTCCATCCCCACCGAGAACAAACATTGTGTGATGATGTTTGTCATAGATGTTTGTTCTCTATCTGGGTGTTAATATATAAAAGAGTATTTAGGTATATTAATACATCGGCTATTCGATTCCAATATTACAAGCTTTGGCTTAGTTTGAGGCTAGATAGTGCTATGTGGAAAGTCCACCAATATTTATTACTAGTTGCGCCCCGCGGTTTCACCGCAAATTTAAATCCTGGTATTCCCACGGGATAAAAGCGGCCTATGTGCTATTCCAGACTATAATCTATTTCTCTGCTAAGTTTCGTCCAGATTAGTGCAGCTGTTTCTGCGTGAAAGAGTAACAAACATCCATTCATCCAACCATACTTACAAACTTTCCCGTTTATAATATTAGTATGTGCCAAATGTAATGTTTGGACGTACCTCTGACTACCCCCCTTAGACATCCTCAAAGAATCTTGAGTTAGTACTTGGTACTAAGAGATCTGAAGGGATATCTACCGTGCCTGGGGATCAAAGTCGTGAAGTCGGTCAAAGTCGTGTGTGTGTGTTGTTTATTATGGCACGTACCAGCATTGTTCCTCGAAGGTCAGCTTGCTGCGGTGTCCACTTCTCGGCCATCAGACAATCGTCGAGATGCTCAAGATTGTCCTCATTGTTAAGACACTCGTACAGCGCCTGCCTTCCTAACGCCATCACACATTTGATCATAGGCCCTGTGAGGCGATCTTTGGTGCTGTGTGATAGGTATTCAAAGAGTATGCTTTTACCTGAAAAATCAGTTATTAATGTAATATCTTCATTCATCATTATCTTGATCTTATCACATTTCATGTGAGGTACCAAAGGTTTTTTATTTCCACTATCGTCTATCAGCCACCATTTCAGTAGGGATTCTTTTCTTACACAAGCCCTGTGCTGTAAACCAGCGCTTGGAATAAGTTATCAGATGATGCTGAGCTCAGGCTTTTCATGCAGACTGAGCATGGTAGCGTTCCACAGTCATATTGCGCAGATGTGACACACACAATTTTTATAGTTTATTTTTCGTTTCTCGCTCTCTGTAGGTGTCATTACTATGTACATTGTCATAACTGTCTGGAATATTTCCCATTGATATATGTTTCGTACAGCTTGTCGTGTGCGGTATGTTTAAATAAATGTCTTTTTTTCTTTCACATGTTATCTTTCACACAAAAAATCCATCATTATTTTGACCTACCTCGAACATAATAATATATCCATTCGCATTCACCCATAGCATTCTTGTCGTTACATGACCTTCTTCGCTTGTATTATGATGATAAAATGTCTCAATAAATCAAGTAAGTTAGTAAGTAAGTTGTGTTGTATTTATTAAGTTTTCTGAGCTGCAGGTTATTGGTTCGAAGGCATGGATTAGATTAAAATCTACGTTTATTATATTTAATTATTAATAGACGAGCAGCTGTCGCTGGTGTGTCTATATATTATTTTGTCGCCAAGTAGTCCTGCGCATTCCAATTTGAAGGGTATGAATGTTGATCCAATTATATGCGCATGATACGATGATCGATGGACGCAGTGCAATGCCTCATACCTTACGGCACTTCCACGATCAATATTATGCTTTAAGTATGCTGGTCATAGTATTTTTGTTCTTCAGTTTCTTTAAAAAATAAAATTACCTATTGTGATGAAAGACGGCCACGTTCTTGTGATTTTTGTGAGTATATAAACCATTTTCTCTGACATGGATCCATTGCCGAGAATATTGGACACCATCACGGGAAATAGTCTCTGAAACTGCAAAAAAAACATCACATTCAGAATATCTACACAAAATGAAGAGGAAAGATTTGCATGTTTGAAAGGCCTGCTTTCATAAATTCATTCACCATTAGAATTCTACATTAATTAATTCTGTGTAACATAATAGGCTATTATATTTACAGCTGCAAAAGTTAAAAACTGAGTTTATTAGACAAATCTTTGTAACTTTGGGATTTAACAAAATGTAAAAGATTATATTGAGTAAAAGGTACCTGTTGTTGTATATTAGTATCCAAACTACAGGGATTAGAACACAAGGCATCAACCATATCCAAGACGTTAGATTGCAGTGGCTTCTTGGCGGGAACATTCAAGGCGTTCAGATTGTCATCGTTCAACACCAACACAGCTAAGTTGAAGAGGTTGGGGAATATTGGTCCTATTCTGGTGTTTGTCATCAGATCTTGTACCGCTACCTCTTTCGGCTTTTTTCTGAGATTCAGTATCGCTGGAATACAGAACATGATAACAATCGTATATTTCCGCCTTCCGATCGTAAGGTCGCAGGTTCGAATCCGGTCGTGCACCAATGGATTTTTCTATGGAAAAATTTATGTGCGCAATCCATCGCTCTTTAAACAGTGAAGGAAAATATTGTGAGGAAATTAGTTAGTATTCTAACAGCGGCGATGGGCTTGCAACCTGTCACGTATGGAATAATACTAACTACTGCAAACTGTGGGTATGTGCCAAATGTAATGTTTGAATGTATAACCCGATTTAACCTAACCCGAGACTTCCTTAAGGAATCTTGAGTTAGTATTTGTTACTAAGAGACTTGAGAGGATATCTACCATGTCTGGGGATCAAAGTCGTGAACCTGTTTCTGTAATAAATATTTACCTACTCATACAATACATATTCCATGAGCAAAAAAGAAGATTTTAACATACATCTAGCTACTTTAGTGTAATAATTCTGCAAGGGTCCACTTATGTTACTGCTGTAGACACTACCATGGTTCTGGCTCTTTTCATCTGTGATCCATTCCGTGGATAGTGTGGGGTGTGATGTGAAGACATACACTTGAGGGGTCAGTGCAGCTTCAACCAGATCAACTGGTTCTTCCTGGAATGAATTAAAAGATATAGGAATTTCTATATATATATAAGCCCTCACAGCTCAGTTGGTAGTAGCTCTGCCTTATGGCTGTGGGTTTGATCCCCATTGAGAACAGACATTTGTGTGATGAAAACCGACATATTTGTTCTCTGTATCATATTTTTATTTATACAACTGGCTGATGGAACAAGCTAATGGCCCTCCTGATGTCGTGGTAACCATCACCTATAACAGAGCATTGCCTCGTAAGTCATGCACGATGAACATGCCCTATGATGCACTGCCCTGCGTCCATCAACTTGAGGCATACAGATGTTAAGCATCAAGTGCCTGTAATTACACCGGCGACCACACTCTTCAAACCGAAACACAGTTTGCTGCTTGGCGGCAGAAAAAAGCGTAAGTAGTGTTAGTACTTTCCCGGACAAAAATTAAAAATTAAAAAAATAATAATTAAATTAAAAAATTCCCCGGACGAGCCCTCCACAAAGAGCTCTACTACTCCTAAAAAAGTAAATGTATGGAAAGTCCACCAATATTTATTTAATATCCTCTTATAAGCTATGTGAAAAAATGCCATTTTGAGACTTACAATATCAGTGTATATTTTCTCTTCTCCAACTTGAGTGAAGAGGGCAGCAGGAGGGCAAAGGGCCGGACTTGTGTCAGAACGAACCAATGCTGTGTTCACATCAAATGTGTCCACTCTTGTCTTGTTCAACAGGTCACTCTGAAGCGCAATCGTCTGAAAAATTTACTTACTATGATGAGGATTGAAGGTTAATTGACATTCACTAATCATATCTTCAATCACTGCCTCTGAAGATAGATAGGTTGTTACTTCATACAGACATCTGCAGGCTGATCACGTAACTTTTGTTGCATTCAAAATCCGGTTGCCTATGTCAGTTTTGGCAGTTTTTCGATCACAAAACTGCCAAAATTGACATATGCAACCAGATTTTGAATGCAACAAAAGTTACGCGATCAGCCTGCTGTTGTCTATGTATGTACAGTACGGCCGGCGGATCTAGACCGGTCTGAAGTTGCGCTTTCGGAAATTGTGCGCAGGTACAGGCGAGACAAAAATAGTTTAAACATTTGAAAAATAGTCTAAAATCTACCACATACCTATCTCAAAGTGACACCCCGCGCACCCCGCGTCTTACCACCTATTCGACCCTAAAAGTGACTACTGCGCAGCGTTCCGAACGAACTTAACGCCGGTCTAGATCCGCCGGCCGTATTGTAACATGACAATTTTTTTTGTTTCAATTTCATCTGTGATCAGTTTCAATCAGGTTTTTAATAGCTGCACTCCAGCATGTGCTTCTCCTTTCCTTTTCTACACCACACATTTTGATGGATACCAAAAATTTATGATAAAAAGACACACCATAGGCACTTACTTATTACAAGTTATGAATAGGTAACATTTAAGCTACAAATTTAAAACTAACATCTGTGAATAAGTAAATTATTTTTTATTAAGAAGCTTGTGCTTAAAACAAGCAATGTGAATAAGTACTTACACTGATCATGAGTCGTAGTTTGTAACTGACATCTTCAGCTAGATTAGTAGCTGCTTCAGCCGTGATCTCTGCATTAACTTGCTCGGCCATGCACATGATAGACTCTGGCCCAACACCTGCAAATTTACCTTGAGCACCACTACCATCCTGGAAACAAACAATTATTGCCCTATACTGTTCACAAATAACACAATATTCATAATTATTAGAACAAATTATCAAAAGGTATATAAGCTTTTAATCAAAGTGAGGAACAAAGAATATATTTCTGAATGAACAAGAGGATTGCAGTTATTGTACAAAAATACTCATCTAGAACTACTCATCTAGATCTAGGTAAGATAGCACAAAATAAAGAAAGAAGCAGACAAATAGCCGAGTGGTCACACATATTAGTACCTTGTCTACAAGTGGCGGGGTATCACACTGACTCGATCCGCCAGACTCTGAAGCAACTGATTTGTTTTTATCACGATCTCTACTACTGTCTTTAGATTTTTTCGAGTGATTTTTAGAGCCGGACGACGCGTTTGACATTGTTTTTGATACACTAAACAGTGCACTTCGATTTCATACACTACATCACCTCTTATAAATTGAGATTACAGGATTTACAGGGCATAGCTAGACGACCGCTTAGGCTAACACTTCTTGGTGTCTATCAATTCATATGGTTTATTCACTGAGCATATAATCACACTGAATAGCTAACGAAACGAAACCGACAGCAATATTAGGTATAAGAAGATATATTATATTATATACTAGCTAGAAAGAATGGATTCGTGTACAGTAGTAGTTTTTCACTTGTTTGTTGAGTATTTGTTTTCAAAGAGAATGTATTTGTTTGTGGTCGGTCAAATTCCTGGATTTGATTTATATTATACAGAGAAGAGAGAGAAGGTAAAACTGCGAGTCTACGAGAGAGAAGAGTACTTAGTATATTCGAGAATTTCGAGACCATTTACATGGCACTTCAATACCAACAGAACAAAAATGAAGTCAAACAACAACAGTGCTACCAACTAACTATTAATATTACTACTTTATTGGTGTCCCATTGTTGGGCAAAGGCCTCCCCCCTTTTCCGCCAGTCACTTCTATCACCACGAGCCAACTTATTACCAACTTATCAGCCTAAATAGTAGCCTAGTGCTGCGCGATGGCCCTCGCTTTTCTAACGATAAAATATGTGACGTCGAAAACGAGCAATTTATGTAATAAAAAAATTATGTAATCCATATACGTAGTGACTGAGTCCACGTAGGTATAATACCCATTCATTCATGGATTAGTTTTTTTAATTTATTACAATGTTTAGTATTAGCAGGGCGGACACGGTGGGCTTGTTATATTCTGTAACAAAGTATTTTTTATTAATTTTCAATAGTTTTTTACAGAAGTAGGTATGTATAGTCGACCATGAAATTGGTTTACCACTTTTGATGACATCTCCCAGTAACATAATTATTCGCTAAGGATTACTGTATTACATTAACGTAATTGGTTAACTGTGAGCCAATCACAGAGCAATGGTTAAAAGAGCATGCAACTTGAACTGTGATGTCAACGCAATAGAGAATATTTTATGTAAACACAAACCAACTTGTCCTTAAGGTTTATGAAAAAAGTATGGTATCATACCATACTTTTTTTTTTTTTTTAAAGGGCTTTGTCCCTGGGCGACCACACTGCCCTATAATAAAACATCAAAACAAATACACATATCAAAACTTTTTCTGCCTAACTAATCCTAATTTTGCCAACCTATATAGCATCTTGGCAAAGCCAAGATACCATACTTAAAAAAACTAATTCATTTTCGAATCGCTTTTGACTTATGATCTGTCAAGTGTCAGTTATTGATCAACTCGAGTCACTTACTGTCAAGAAAATGTCGCGTAATTTAAACTTACGGGAAAGAGCCGAAATTATATCATTACATCGGTTAGGATACAACATAAGTGATATTTCTAGAGAACTGAACATATCGCGATATACTTACGACATGTTTTTGGATAAGACGTGAAGGGGAAGAAGGTAATCTTCAAGATCATAGGCGAAGTGGTCGGCCGCCTGCACTGTCCAGCGAGCAAAGAGAAACAATGAGACGTCAGTACGAAGAGAACGGCTTCACTTCTACCAGTGGTTTTTCAGAAGAATTCGATGTTACGAAAGAGACCATTCGGCAGCATTTGCATAGTATAGGATTGCATTACAGACTTCACGCTAAAAAAGTTTATTTGACCGACGCTAACAAAGCGGCTCGTTTAAATTTTGCCCGGGAGTACTTGAATTTCGATTGGTTTACTACGATATTTACGGACGAAAAAACGTTCAAATCTAGCCAACATGGTCGAATGACTCTCTGGCGTTACAATAATACTAGATACACTCAAGAACATGTTGTGCCGACCACGGAGTCTGGTAGAATCAGTGTAAATATTTGGGGCTGGATGTCGGTAGATGGAGTCGGAGAATTAAGCAGACTACCTCCGAAAGCCAACGCTTTAGATTATGTGGATAATTTAGAAAATGCTATGTTGCCAACCGTCCGGAACGTCTACCCGGAAAGCGATCTGCCTCAATTTAATTTTCTACAAGACAACTGCAGATTACACACAGCTAGAGTGACTGTGACCTGGTTTGATCAACATTCATTCATTAACTTGATTCCATGGCCGTCTAAAAGTCCAGATCTTAACCCGATCGAAAACCTTTGGGGACTTATGGTGCAGAGATGGCATCACCGCAATGAGAGAACTCGAGATGCCATCGATAGTCATTGCCATGAAGTTTGGGAGGCTTTGCGCAGGACAGACATTTGTTCACGCCTCGTTGGCTCTATGAGAAGTCGGTTGTTAGCAGTCATCGAAGCTAATGGTGGAAACACGCGTTATTAGGCATATATTTACCTATAATTTTTTTTTACAATTAAATGATACTGTTACGTTTTATGAAGGACAATAAATTTATGTTATTTTTAAATGATAAATCATTGTTTATTATGAATCCTAAAACCCTTTACGCTACTAGCAGGAAATGGGACGTTTTTAAATCTATTAAAACATATATAATAAAATTCAATTCCCTGGATTCAAAATTCAATTATTTTACGTCGAAACTAAACAAAACGTTTTATTGCACATAATAAAGTAGCAGGAGGTTAAATTGAAAGCCATCAGTTCTGAGTTTAAATAAACAGGAATGACAGATTCTGACGTAGCAGTTATTAATCTGTCAAGCGAAAATAGCCCTTGATGTTTTGTACGTGCAAATGATATTCAGCCTTAGAGTGGTAAACCACTTTCTTGGTCGACTATACTTGTATTCAGATTCCTTGATATGTACCTTCCTAGATCATAAGCAAAGAGTAAAATAAGTATGTGGAAATGTGATCATAAGTTTAAAAGACTAACCCCCGTCCCCCAGTTAGTACTGAAAGCCCGATCAAAGCTAATCGGTTGTCAAGTCACTTGCTGTTTCAGCTATTACTTCTAATTAGATAGAGATAGCAAGTGGCTTGACAGCCGATTAGTGTTTATCGGGCTTTCAGATACCGGGGGTAATTCACGTGATATTCTTGAGAAAGTTATTATAATTTTAACAGTAGGTACCTACAAACTTATTATGCTTTTTGCGACTCCCCGTTATTGTCATCTTTAGCATGGATTGATGTTAGGTAAGTGGTAAACATCACCTAATAACAAAGCATTGCCTCGTATGTCGCACACGATAGGAACGGGACCTACCTACGATGCATTTGCATTGCCCTGCGTCCATCAACGTGAAGTAGGTCTATACAGATGTTAGCCTCATGTGCCTGTAATTACACCGGCAACCACCCTCGACAAAGTGAAACACAGCAACGCTCCTTGGCGGCTGAAAAGAGCGTGGTGGTAGGTATAGTACCTACCTACATCCGCGGGCCGGACTGTTACAACAATAAAAGATTTCATTATTTTTTCATTCATATATTTTTTTTATGTAAAAGAGCATAGGTATAATGATATTGGTTAGGCAAATTATATTAAAATATTATATTTGTAATAGTTCGTAGGTACATTATTTGAGTAGGTAATTTAATATGTTGTTGTCCGAGATACGGCGCAACGAGGGCGGGTGGCATGTGTGTGACCTACCTACTTAAAGCATAAAACAAAACACTGTATTTTGTTAGTCTAATATAAGGTAGGTATAGTGTCACCGGCGAGATAGTTATTGGAGGCGATGTGCAATTGTCTTTTACGGCAAAAACGACGCTTTGCCACGTTCTTTAGGGTTGATATTGATTACCCGCGACCGCCACACGCCCTTGCCACGTCTCTTCTATTCTGTGCAAACCGCGCCTAAGCATCAAATAAAATATTTTGAGTAGGTACCTACACCATACAAAGCCAATAAGATTTGCAAATTTTTTGAAGGCACATGTTATTTGTTTATACTCAACTTATCATCTCCTTTTCCTATTTACATAACATTTTCATTTATACTACTAATAAAGTGAATAAAATAAAAACATTTCCCAGTAACACACTTCTTTAAAACAACATTTTACTCTGTACAAAAGATTACCATGCAATAGAATATTTTATACGGTATCACTTAAAATTATTTCTTAAAATTATTGGCATATAATAAATTATAGATATCTAAACTTCTTTTCGTTGAGGCATGTTTACTCTTTTTATAAGATACCTACATAGCAAAAATTGTAGTATTATTTAACTTCATTTTGGTATATTTATTGTGTACTTTAAAATATACTTTATATTCACGGTGTAAACGTGTACCTAGTTCGAGACAGAACATGCTTTAACTTTAACTAATATAACAAACTGTTAATCGCCTGAATTTTGAGAGCTAAATAAGCAGTCTGATGTGTATTAGTTCTTCCTAACCTGATTGATTGAGCTAAAAAAACGAATAACAAAAAAACTGAGACACTATGTTTCGTTTGCGCCGGGCCTGGTTAAATTTTGTATGGATCATGCATGACCATTCTTCTTTATTTTTGAAACTATCTATCTAACAGAGCATCCGATAGCGATAGATTATGCTGATCAGAAGGATATTATTTATATAGGTAGTATAATGTTGATATCATGTGCATTAGGGCTACAGTATATGGGTGAATCAACTTTTAAGACACTCCTTTGACAACATTATGAACAACTAACAATAAAAAATAAATCATCGAAATATTATGAAAATATACTGTAAAATATATCTATTTTTAGGTTTTGCAGTGGGGCACGACATCTAAGCTAATATTAACGAGTTTTTTTAGAAAAAGTGACGAGGGTGCCTCATAAATATCCATTGCAACGCTGTAGAGCGACAATAAACCTACGCGCACCAGCTGAGAACTTAATTTAGGCTGGGGGGGCGGTAAAGCTAGGTAGAGATTTTTTGATCATACCAACTAAATATTAGACAATAATCGCCTTAGATGACACCAAGGTAGGCGTCATCTCTTGATAACGGTCATGAATTTTTATCGGTAACTCTGTAGAACTGATGTTTTGATCAAAGTTTGGGACAAAAGTTTGGATGCACGAAAAATATAAAATATTTGTCAAACTTTTATAAATGTTAACTTTAAACGTAAGTTTATCTTTTTCTGAATCATAATATTGGGTAAAAAGGCTGTGCATTCATACCTTTTTTTTAAGATACGTCCTAAATTGTATCGTCATCTAGGCCTGGGGACACATGTTTTTTGTATGGATAGTGCTTATGTTCTGCTGAGTTACCATAATAAAGTCAAAAATTTTCCTATTAACTATAAAATACTATGAAACTAGCATGTTAGGAAAGGATCTAAGTTTACGTTAACATCAAAACAAACATATTTTATAAGGAAATTAGGATTTTTATGCTCTTTGCATGACAGGGACACAAAAGGAGTGCCTTAAAAGTTGATTCACCCATATATTTGCATTCCATCACACTATAGCATTTATATTTCTGTAGGTATATTCAGTCATAGTATTTCCAAAAATTGTACTCAATTCATTAGCAAAAAGCGCAATACACAAAATAACTTGCCGAACTCGACAATTATCATAAGGCACACGATAGCAGCAACGCCGTATTTTACTATTACTGTACAATAATTGCTTGAGGTTTGAGTTTATGAAACATTAGACACTGAGACTTTTAGACATGCGAATTGTACGATATATAAACCAAGTAATAGCGCACACAAGACTAATACAAGGCCTCTGTTCAGTTTTCTTTCATCTTGTTTTATTAGGACTAACCGGCGGTTTCTGAAGATCGATCAACACTAATCGGCTGTCAAGTCACTGGCTATCTCTATCTAATTTGAAGTAAAAGCCGAAATAGCAAGGGTTTTGACAGCCGATTAGTTGATCTAGCTGTCAGAACCCGGGGGTAACAATTTAGTACAGTTGGGGATAAACAACCAACTGCAGTGATTGCCGTCAATAACCTGTAGGGCGTTCCTAAACAAACATTCGAAAGATAGTAGGTTAATCTAACATTCGAGGTGGCACTGTATGATTTCGGTAAGCAAATTGTGAGAACAATATTAAATTGTAAAGGAGAATAACCCAGCTGCCAAATTGGATACCTATCCGACAACATCTCTGTTTTAATTGCGAGTTAAGTGGGTAACTCGCAATTAAAACAGTGTTCAGACCGTAGCGTATAAGGTATCCGAACACCCTTTGAGATTAATGAACTGTCAAACTCAAACTGAAGATATGTATGTCATTGTGACTGATTAGACTGACTTGTTTCCGGTGAAAATAAAAATCTGATGTGTGCAACAAACAGTGAAATTTTAATTACCAAATCTAAAATTATCCCAGTGAATTATATACCATTTAATGGTCCTTCGAGCCGGATTTTGATTATATATAAGTGGATGCTGTATTTGGGTGAGATTTTTCCAATTTACAAAAAACATAACATGATGGAAGAAAATTCGTCGCTAAATAGAATAACTTTACGTTTAGGAAAACTACTTACAAACACGAAAAAATCACCAAAATCACGATTAACACAAGGTTATTTAGAGTCAAGGTTAGAATCGGCCGAGAATTATTGGAAAAAATACATTGTTGAATACGATGCCTTGGTTGCCGGTGTCACAACGGAAAATCAAACTGAAATGGAAAAACATTACGATCAAACCGAAGAAATATACCTTGAATTAAAATCATACTTGAAAGACGGCGTTTTCTCTTTAACTCAAAACACAACACAAGAATCTGCACATGAAATTCCACAATCAAATACATACTCTGAAAAGAAACCTAGGGTCAAACTACCGCCTATAGCACTACCAAAGTTTTCTGGTAACTACAATGATTGGCTAACTTTTAGAGATCTGTTTACATCACTCATACACAATGATGCATCTCTTACCAATGTTGAAAAGCATCAATACCTCCGCTGCAGTTTATCAGGTGAGGCAGAACAGTTGCTCAAACATTTCTCCATAACAGACGCCAACTACAACATAGCATGGGAAACCCTAGAAGGCAGATATAACAATAAAAGAGTAATAGTGAATACCATATTGAATAGGTTTTTGTCTCAAAAGAAACTCACCACAGAATGTCCCCGTGCACTAAAGCAGCTACTTGATACTACCCAGGAATGCTTGCATTCGTTAGAGAACCTAAAGATATCTACAACATCTTGGGATGCCCTGATAGTACACATAACAGTTTCTAAGTTAGACTCTGAATCACACAAGCTTTGGGAACAGCACCTCGGGATATCACAAGAGACACAAACTTTTATGAAATTAACTGAATACTTAGAAAGCCGCTTCCGCTCAATGGAAATGATTCAAACTACAAAAGAGAATAAACCCAAGAATACACAAAATACTTCCACTTATAAACCGAACCAACCGATCAAGTCCCTACACTCTGAGTTAAAACCATGTTGCACATACTGTACACAGAATCACTATCTGTGCCACTGTACTGAATTTACACAATTAGATAACCCCAAAAGACAAGATTTTATCAAAACTAATGGTATCTGCTTTAACTGCCTGATCAAGGGTCACACTGTAGCTCAATGTAAGCAAAGCACAAGCTGCAAGAAATGTGGCAAGCGTCACCATACATCCCTTCATCAGTCAAACCCCAAGGAAATGAGTACTGAGCCTGAAAAACCCACAGATGATGCAGTTGTTAGCATGTGCACAGGCATGAATGACGGCCAAGCACTGATTGCTACCGCACACATAACTGTCAAAGCCAAAAATGGAAATGCTCATGTTTTAAGAGCACTGATTGATCCAGGGTCTCATGCTTCATTTATCACAGAGGCAGCATCACAATTATTGAATCTTGACCGCACCTACATTGATGGAGTAGTCACTGGTTTACAAAACAATCAAGTGGGAAGAACAAAAGCATATGTCAACCTAGACTTCCAAGCAAGTCACAATAGAACTTCATTCAGCTTGATGGCATATGTATTGAAAAGAGTAACTGCACCTTTACCCACCCAAGACTTTACAAAGATCCCTTGTTTTGAAAATCTCCAGTTGGCTGATCCTGATTACAATAGAAGAGGAACCATTGATTTGCTCCTAGGAACAAAAATCCATGCACAATTGATTTTGGAAGGCATAAAGAGACACAAATCACTACTAGCTATGAACACCAAACTGGGTTGGATAATCTCCGGGGAGATTACACAAATTAGACCACTACCCCATGAAGTATTAGTACTACACACAAAGATTGAAGTGGATCACTTACTCAGACAATTTTGGGAGCTAGAAGAGCCGCACCAAAACCCTAGACCCGCATCAAAGGATGATATCCGATGTGAGGAACACTACCATAGAACTCATACCCGACTTGAAAATGGACAATATGAAGTTCGTTTACCATTTGTGAATGAGAATAACCCTGATGTGGGAGATTCAAGATCCATGGCTGTACACCGCTTACTCCAGATGGAGAGGAAGTTCAAACATAAGCCCGACTTCAGAGAACAATACTGCAAATTCATGAAAGATTATGAAGTCCAAGGACACATGGAGCTGGTCACCACAAACCCTGAAACAGAAAATGATTATGAAAACACACATAAAACCGAAGTTAAAACAAAGAAAGTATATTACTTACCCCACCACGCAGTGTTGAGAGAATCCAGCATCAGTACCAAACTGAGAGTTGTCTTTGATGGCAGCGCTAAACCTGTGAATGGAAATTCACTCAATGATGAACTACTGACTGGACCTGCCCTTCAGCAAGACCTGAGAGACTTGGTTACCAGATGGAGAAGACACAAGATATGTTTAGTTTCAGACATAAAACAAATGTACCGCTGTATACGCATGAATATATCGGATGCAGATTACCAAAGAATTGTGTGGAGAGAGAACATTAGTGATCCTATACAGGAATATCGACTTATGACTGTCAGTTATGGCACTTCTAGTGCACCCTACCTTGCCATCAAGACCATCCGACAACTAGCTGATGATGAGCAAGAGAACTACCCTGTTGAAGCTGATATTATTAGAAATTCCATGTTCATTGATGATGTCCTTACCGGGGCCTGCTCAGAAAGTGATGCTATCACTATCCAACAAGGCCTGACTGCTGTGCTCCTGAAAGGTGGTTTCCCTCTGCACAAGTGGTCCTCTAATAGTGAATCTGTAATGAATAAAATCCCTGATGCCCTTAAGGTATTCCCCAGTGCAATGAATATAAAATTAGATGAATCCATAAAAGCTTTAGGTGTATTGTGGTTTCCCCAAAGTGATATGTTTGAACTTAAAATTGACACTGACTCTCAACCAAGTGAAGTTATAACTAAGAGACTTGTCCTATCCTCCATTGCCAAGACATTTGATCCTCTAGGCTGGTTAGCACCTATCATCATAGTGGCTAAAATTCTTATGCAAAAGTTGTGGCTTGCTGGCTTGGAGTGGGATGAACCTCTAACTGACGATTTGAAAAACCAATGGGTTTCTTACCTTGATAGTGTTGCAAACATGACTCCCATCCAACTGCCACGCTGGCTAGGACTTTGTCACACTAATACTAAAGTAGAATTACATGGGTTTTGTGATGCTTCTTGTTCTGCTTATGCTGGTGTAGTGTATCTCAGAGTTATCACCGAGACTGATGTACAGGTTAGATTAGTAACAGCCAAAACAAAAGTGGCTCCTGTCAAACAAGTTTCACTCCCTCGTCTTGAACTCTGTGGTGCAGTACTGCTGGCAAAGATATTGCATGATGTGAAATGTAGCCTTGATGTTCATGAAGTTTTTGCATGGACTGATTCAACAATTGTTTTATCTTGGTTAAGAAAAAATCCTATTACTTGGAAAACTTTTGTTGCCAACCGTACTGCTGAAATCTTGAATACTACAAACAGTAGTCAATGGCACCATGTGAGATCCCAAGACAATCCCGCTGATTGTGCATCCCGAGGTATTACTCCTCAAGACTTGACAGACCTTTGGTGGACCGGACCCACATTCCTAAGGGAATCTAAAGATATTAACTATCAGAATACTTTGATACCTGAAACTGATTTAGAATGTAAAATCAAGTTATCTAACTTATTAGTAACAACTGATGATAGTGAAGCAAAAATATATTTGAATAAATACTCAAGTCTATTGAAACTGATCCGTGTCACTGCCTATTGTCTGAAATTTGTAAAAATGTGTAAACTAAAAATACAAAGAAGAAAAAACCCAATCCAACCTGAAATTGATTTACAAATTTATCTAACAGCTGATGAACAAAAATATGCACTAAACACTTGTATTAAATTATCACAAACTTTAAGCTTTGAAAAGGAAATTAACTTATTAATTAAAAAATGTACTATTCCAAAAAATAGTAAACTTCTCACTTTGAATCCGGTTATGGATGACAATGGAATCCTGCGTGTAGGTGGAAGACTATCCAATGCTTCAGTTCCCTTTGACATGAAATCCCCTATACTACTGGCTTCTGATTGTCATTTAGCCAAACTGATTGCTTTAGATGCTCATGTTCGTTCTTTGCATGGCGGACACCAACTCACTTTGAATATTGTTAGACAAAAATATTGGATTGTTGGTGCCAAAAATCTTGTAAAAAACATTGTTCATAAGTGCATGACGTGCTTTAAGTATAGAGCAACCCCGAAAGCCCCATTTATGGGAGACTTACCTAAATGTCGAGTCAAACCATCTCGCCCTTTCCTAACTACTGGTACTGATTATGGTGGTCCTTATAATTTGAAACTGTACCCAGGTAGATGTAATCGCACTAGCAAAGCTTACATTTGTCTCTTTGTCTGTACTGTCACAAAGGCCATTCACTTGGAGTTGGTGAGTGATTTGACTACCTCTGCCTTTATAGCAGCCTTTCGACGCTTTGTGGCGCGCCGCGGTCACTGCCGTGATCTATGGAGTGATTGTGGTACTAATTTTGTAGGCGCTTCACGCGAATTAGAACTTAATTTTAACAACGCTAAATCATGTTTTGTCCAAGAAATTTCTCAACTTTTGGCCAATGATGGCACAACCTGGCACTTCATTCCCCCAGGCTCCCCAAACTTTGGTGGCCTCTGGGAAGCTGGAATAAAATCCGTAAAAAATCACCTAAAACGTGTTGTAGGTCAAACAAACCTTACCTTTGAAGAGTTTACAACTCTGTTAACTCAAGTTGAAGCCTGTGTTAACTCCCGACCTCTCACTTTAATAAGCAACTCATTAGATGACCCTCCCCTTACTCCTGGTCATTTTTTAATAGGTGAACCTTTAATTGGTGTCCCTGAAGAAAATATAATTGATATTCCCAATCGCTTGAGTCGTTGGAAACTTATTCAAAAATTAGTTCAAAGTTTATGGTCCAGATGGCAATCTGAATATTTAACTACCCTTCAACAGAGATTCAAATGGAACCAACATTTACCTGATATGAATGTTGGAACTATAGTTTTAGTAAAAGATGAACGTTTGCCTCCTGGAAAATGGCTTTTAGGACAGATCATAGAGAAGCATCCAGGTGCTGATGGAACAACTAGAGTTGTAACCTTGAACTATAAAAATCAGCTGTTCAAACGCCCTGTCTCAAAACTGAGTCCCATACCCCTGGATGATTCCATGGCCTGAAAATTGTATTATGTTAACTTTTGTTTATTTTATGTTTATTCTTTCATGCAGAAGTTGCATAATTTTGTTGAAACTTGATAAGATTAGTTAATTACCTAGAATTAAATTACAATTTCCCCAGTGAAATGAACTTACTTTTGAACTGATAGAGCCCGCACTTTAATTTAATTTTCTTAGTGTAATTTAATAGAGTCACCCAATGTAGAGTCACAACCAATGTAGAGTCACACCCTATGTAGAGTCACACCCTATGTAGAGTCACACCCTATATAGGGTCCCTAGTTTTATTGTTTGAAAGATAGATCCTTATACTTATGAAATTAATTTATGAAAGGACCATAGTTGTCCTTTGCCCGGGAGAATGTTCAGACCGTAGCGTATAAGGTATCCGAACACCCTTTGAGATTAATGAACTGTCAAACTCAAACTGAAGATATGTATGTCATTGTGACTGATTAGACTGACTTGTTTCCGGTGAAAATAAAAATCTGATGTGTGCAACAAACAGTGAAATTTTAATTACCAAATCTAAAATTATCCCAGTGAATTATATACCAACAGAGATGACCCGCTCTAAAAGTTCCTCTTATAAAAGTTACCCTCTTACAGTCAGATAAACAATGTTCCGATAATGGTGACGTGTCTCGAAATATTTTGTTGAAAGACAATAAAAAACCAAGATTCAAACCGCGCCACGCCGCGCTCGCTTTGTGGATAAAGAAATAAATATTTTGCATAAGAGATTCCAGACATAAAGTACCGAGTTAACCAAGTATTAGCATACCCACATAAAATATTAATATGGTCAATGATTTGAGTGCTGTCTGATTTATGTTAATTTGATTAAGTTAATTTTTTATATCAAAGTAAAGATTCTGTTCATCGAAGAAGTCTACCTTTTTATTATATTCATGTTTAGTTACTCATCAATCAGTAGGTGAGTTTTAGAAAGTTGTTTTCATTCCGCTGAAAGGGTCAGTTGTGAGCAATCATTAGAGTAGAAATAAATATTAAACTGCTTGAGAAAATTTTACGTCTATTTTATCTCCCCCTCTCTCTGTGGGCAATCAAATTACGAATTGAACGAATATACTTCGTTCAATTCGTAATTTGATTGCCCAACTGACTTATTAAATGTGTAAAAATATACAACCTCAACATCGCGAGGCCGACAACCACTATAAAAGGTATATTAATAAGGGGCCCACCTCGGGAGTGAGACCTGACAATCGGTATTAGGCGAATATTCGCGCCGTGTCATCATCTCGTGATAAATCATAAATAAATATAAACATAAGATAAATCGTCCCCAAAAACATAACATATTTAGAGCAGAATTGGTGTTTAGTCATTACAATATAAAATGATGATCACGATAGATCTGAGGTTCTCACTTTTAGTGACATAAGCAGAGACATCAGCAAATCCACGCGCCCTAGGGGAGGGTGGGGTCAGGTCCTCACTATTAGTGATATAATTTATATACAGATATCAGCAAAGCCACGCCCCCTAGGGGAGAGTGGGGTCAGTCAGAATCGCTGCCGGATTCCGAGAGGCAGAGGTCATCGTTGAGTACGTCTCGCAGTAGAGGATTACTGTTGCCAGCAGTACCTGAAAATGAGTTCAAATGGATTACAATTCATATAATATAGTAGCATAATTTTTTTATTTAAAACCCCGCGTTCCAAAATTACGCTATAATCGATTTGAGCGCTCACAAATCCGTACCGAATTAGCGTGAGCGCGATAACGATGACCCATGAAACGTCATAGATGACGTCATGACATGCGCCATTTTGCGATAACGCCGACCATGCCATATTCTAATATCACTGTGAGCGCTGTCAAAAATGACAGTTGTGCATTTGTGTTTTGTGATGAGGTTACATGTTTTCAGTCGCATTATAGTCGTTATAGGGTATAATATGTTCTGCGATCATAAAATAACAAATCCAGAAAATATCCAAGCAATCCCAGTTTGTTACACAAGGTATGAGGTTATGATTCCTAGGATGTTTCTGTGAGTGCGTTTACGAGCGTTCCGAATTGTTGACAGCTCTGAGCTGTCATAATCGCAATATCTAATTCGGAACGCCTGTGAGGTGATGTGAGCGCTGTGATCGATTATAGCCATTTCGGAATGCGGCCAAAGATGCCACAAAGAATGACTGCAGAAAAGATTTATTTAAATAGCGATTGAGAAATACAAAATCACAATGGTCATTATCCAGTAAACTTCCAAGGACCACTTTTAAAGAAGTGGTCACGGCAGTAAATTGTGATGCAATCAGAAAGTCTTACGAGCGTAATTTGCGCCCCAACATGAATATTTGATTCTTACGAACATAATTATTTACATTAAAAAATCATTGCCACTATTTATTACTACTTAGTTGCGTCCCGCGGTTTCACCCGCACCGATTTCATCCCAGTATTCCCACGGGATAAAAAGTCGCTTATGAGCTATTCCAGACTACAATCCATCTCTCTGCCAAGTTTCATCCAGATCCGTTGAGCCGTACCGGCGTAAAAGAGTAACAAACATCCATACATACTTACAAACTTTGGCGTTTATAATAGTAAGTATTCGTGGATTCTTGGATCGTGGTCGAAGGATTTGTTTAGTACGTACCGTTGGGTAGAGATTGCGGTGCTCTGGTTTCATTATCATCACTGTCGCTACCGCTGTCGGAATCGCTGCCGCTGTCGCTTGAGGAACTCGACGAGCTGTCTTCCGCATTTTGAGCATTCTGCAGACAATAAATCATCTAACAATTTCTAGCCTAGTACTTGCGTAATCTTTCGTCGTGAAAAATATGCCAAGACACTACACATCATCATATTTGGAAGAATAAGACGAACACAGGAACACGAATTGCAATTTAACTTGCCACCGTAAAGAACCCAGGGGCTAAAAATCCACAGAAATATAAATCCAAGAACCCAACTCTTCAAATTGAAAGAGCCTGTAAATTTTATAAAATTCTAGAATTTATATTCACTACAAAATTAAATATTCCCAGTAATAATTTTTTCCATTTTTCTCTATTCCGTGTAAAAATCAGTCAGAAACAGAACAAAAAGGTGGATTGTTTTATGTTGGGATCATACCCACGGCTTACAGCTCAGAATGCAGATCTGCTACCAACTGAGCTGTGAGGGCCGTTTGCCAGATTAATTATTTTCCTGTCTTTATCTAACTTTATGTGGGGTCGGCACAACAGGGTTTCCCCCTCTACTAGGAGAGTAGCTTCAGTAGTCACTCCTTTCTTACTCATGTCATCTTTCACACAGTCCTTCCATTTTTTTCTTTGGCCTTCCTCTACTCCTATATCCGATAACTCAAATAAACTTACGTGGTTAGGAGGTGGCACATGGCTGGCAGGTGGAGTAGCGTGGGACGGTGGCCTCTCTTGCATCGCTGGGCGTTCTTGCACGCGTTCTGGAGCCATTCGTTCAGGAGCCATCCGTTCAGGGGCCATTCGTTCAGGAGCGATCCGTTCAGGGGCCATTCTTTCAGGGGCCATACGTTCAGGAGCCATTCGTTCAGGGGCGATGCGATCATGAGCCATACGTTCAGGGGCATAGCCGCGATCTGGCGGGGGCTGCCGTGTAGGCGCCGAGTAGCCTGTCAAAGGAAACTTAGGGTTATTATGATGGAAATTAAACCCAAACTCAGAATAACAATAGATCCATGTCAAATATTGCAACAAATACAAAATCAAATCAACTACATATTTTAAATGTGGTTCATACAACTTCTCACAACAATATTTTATCTTTAAATAGTTTCTTGTTATTTTGTTTACTTTTTTTTTGTTTTTATCTGTTTTTTTCTGTCAATAAGCTTTATTCCTTTCTTTTTAGATTTGTATATGCGAAAACATATAATTGGTATTTAGTTTATTTAAGCTGTAATGCATCAATTACGCCGACAATAGCATTGCTCTTAAATTAGAAGAAGAAGCTGTTAAATTCATAGATTAGTTATTTTTTAATAATAATAATAGGTATTTATTTTCAGAAAAAAAAATACAAAAAGTTTCGCATATTCGTAGTTAGGTATAACTATGGTGTGTAGGACGAGTACAATTTTTGATATATTTTTGTGCAATTTAAAAATATAATGTTTGTTTTCCGAATAAAATAAAATTTAATAAACATACCATTGTGTTGTGGCGCAGCCGGACCGGGCGACGGGGCGAGCGGCGCTAACGCGTCGTCCAGGCCTATCATCGGTAACGACGCAAGCGTACTGTTGCCCCCGCCTGACCATCTGTGGTAAGAAAAAACACGTTTAGTATCGACGAGAAAAATATTGGTAATTTGCATGTGGTAATTATAATTATTTATTTATTTATATTTATTGCACTATGCTGTTAGCATTTCTACCTAGAAATGCTAACAGTCAAAGAGGAAATCAGTGAATACTACGCAAAGTACATACCTCCTGCTACCTCAATCAACATTTTTTTTGATACTCACGGAGCGGCTTGTGGCGGCGATGTTTTAGGACGGACAGGCGAGCGGACCATGCTTTGCGGCTGCGGAGGTTTCTGCGGCGCCGCGCCATTGAACCGAGATGGGATGTTAGGCTGAACTCCAGCTGGACCTAGGATATTTCATTTATTTAAAACTTTATTTATTTTATTTATTTATTTAAAACTTTCACACAAAACAATATAGTGCTAGGAGGACTTAATGCTAATAGCATTTTCTACCAGTCATCCTGGGCGTGCAAAAAGATGGTGTGGCGTGTTACTAAGTATTTATGAAACTGTTTGTTTAAACATTTAATAGAAGTTATATATATATATACATAATATACATAATGTCTATATTTATACTAGAATAAGAAGGAAGTTAACTACTTACTATAAAACCTAAACTATTAAACATAGAATACAATACATAATATGATAATAGACCTACTTACTATAAGTAGGTAACTGAAATATAATTGATTGTAATAGTAGGTACCTACTTAGGAAGGTAAGTTATACTATTTTAGCTTTTTAAAGAGATGCTCTCGAACCAATCTTTTAAAAGAGTCTTTGGAATCAGATTGTTTTATAGGTAGTGGCAATTCATTCCAGAGTCTTACTGCCACAACTGAAAATGAGTTTGACATAAATGAGGTGTGATGAAGAGGAGTAAATAGACAAAGATTGTCGGCAGACCTAAGCTGTCTGTCATGGGCATCGGATAGGAATTGAAAACGGTTTTTTAAATATTTAGGGGTGAACGGACATTTCAAGACGGAGAAGAGTAGACACAAGATTCTTAGATTTCTACGCTCGCGAATGGGTAGCCATTTGAGTTTAGCCCGAAACTCGCTGACGTGGTCATACTTGCGCAGATTAAAAACGAAGCGTATGCAGGTGTTGAGGAGACGGTCTAGCTTATTGAGAAGTTCTTCAGTTAGGTCCAGGAAGGCGACGTCGGCGTAGTCTAAAATCGGTATAAGAAGTGAATTTGCAAGTGATATTTTAGTAGAGATAGGGAGAAAGTTTTTGAGTCTTAAAATAGAGTGCAGAGTGCCATAGAACCTTCTAGACAACTCATTAACGTGTGGCGACCAGCTTAAATTGGTATCGAAGATAACTCCGAGGTTCCTAACCGTTGATGAGAGAGGGATTAAAGAGGAATCGTAATAAAGGTTAGGAACATTGAAGGCATCTATTTTTCCGAGCTGACGAGAGCTGCCGATCATGATGGCTTGGCATTTACTCGGGTTAACCTTAATGCCAAAACGAGTCGACCACGAAAGCAAATGACAGAGATCGTCGTTGAGAAGACGGGTTGCATTGCCTATGTCATCAGGAGAAGCAGAATAGTAGAGTTGGAGGTCATCAGCATACATATGGAAACGGCTGTGTAGGTTTGGAGAGAGTAAGTCAATGAAGAGAGAGAAGAGAAGTGGAGATAAAATTCCTCCTTGAGGCACTCCGGCCTCAATTTCTCTCCATTCCGAAAAGTCTTCGCCATCACGGACTCTCTGCCGACGATCACTTAAGTAAGAGGAAAACCAAGATACAACTGAAGGTGAAAAATTGAGACGAGGAAGAAGGGCTAGTAGGAGGTCATGGTCGACTGCGTCAAAAGCACTACTAAAATCAATAAGAACTAGGATGGTAATCTTAGAATCCTGCATGTTTGCGCGGATGTCCTCAGTGACGTTTAGTAGTGCCGTGGTGGTACTATGTCCTTTCCTGAAGCCTGATTGAAACGGATTGAACATTTGGTTGTCCGAAAGATACTGTGTTACCTGACTATGCACGACTGATTCGACCAGTTTAGATAAGAAGGGAAGTATAGATATGGGGCGAAATTGGCTGAGGAGAGTAGGGTTGGGGATTTTGGGAAGGGGAATTACATGAGCCCTACGCCATTGTTCGGGAAACTGGGAAGATGATAAAGAGAAATTGACAATGTGAGTGATAGTGGGGAGAATTTGTTGAATGACGTGAGAGATCATGATACGCCCAACGTTATCGCTGCCTATAGCATTCGATTTGAAAGAAAGTAATGTTTTCTTGATCCTGTCTTCGCTAACCATTGTAAACGAGAAAAGTTCGGTATTAGGAATAGGCAGACTTGAAATTTCAGACAATGCGAAGGTTTTGGCTAAAGTGGTAAGTTTGCATCTGCTAGTGAAGTGGACATTAAGATCATTTAGATTAATAGTCAGCCTTGAGATTACACTGTGCTTACCTATACCGAGCGTTCTTAGAAATCTCCAGAGACCTGCAGGTGTGGCGAGCTCAATTTGCTCAGCGATGTGATGCTTTTTAGCGTTACGTACCAACAGGTTACAGCGGTTTCTCAACCATTTATAAGATGACCAGTTTACATCTGACCTATCGCGTTTATATTTGCGAAAAGCACGATCCCTCCTAGCCATGGCTTTACGGATGGTGTCACTGATCCAAGGCGAATTTGGACGTTTGATTTTGACCGAATGAATCGGTGCAAGTCGATCAAACAGGTCAATTATGTTGGTGTTGAGGAAAGCGACTTTCTCTGAGACCGTAGCTAGTTCACTAACCTCAGCCCAACCAAGAGCAGCAGCTTCGTCCGCAAGTTTGGTAGTATCGATACGAGTGAAATTACGTAGCTTGACAGTAACAGGTTTGGGCTTAGGTGGGCGGATTCTGTACGCAAGAAACAGAAGGTCGTGGTGGGAGAAAGCTGGTGCTGCAAGTTGTCCGTGATGTGATACACGGTCAGTCTCGGACGTTAAGATGAGGTCGAGGAGGGTATCAGAAGTGGAAGTGTGGTGAGTAGAGAGAGAATTAATTATGTTTAAATTAACAGATTCAATGATAGTGGTAAGTTTCCTCGACCTCGAATCAGCCTTCAAGAGGCAGGTGTTTATGTCTCCTAAAATTATAGTGTGAGTGTAGTCCGATGTTAAGTTTTCCAAGACAGTTTCCAACTTGGCGAAGTAGTCGATAGTTGGAGGACAATAGACCACACCCAGTAATACCTTGACCCCAATATCAATTTCAAGAAATAAATACTCAGGGGAAGCGCTGTAGAGAGAGGGTGATTGAATTAAAATTTTATGTGGGAAATGACTTTTAAGATATATTGCAACCCCACCACCGCCCTTACCCGTGCGGTCATTACGTACAAGCACATATCCTGGCAGAGGAAAGAAAGATGAAGGGAGAGACGGTTTAAGGAAGCTCTCTGACACGAGGATGGCGTCAGCGCTGCCCGAGCCAAAGGCCTCCAGGAGGTCAGAGAAGTGTGCTGGAATGCTCTGCGCATTAATGTGACATATGTTTAAGGTCTTAGAGTACGGAGCAAAAGCGCTTTTCAACGAGTCACCCAGTGATAGCGCGCCATCACCAGCACTTTCGTAGGAAGTTTCGGAAGAAGACTCAGCGGTTAGAAAGGAATCCTCATCACTGCAAAGAGACATTACCTATTATGTAACTAAGTAGAAAATTTACCTAATATTACTTATAATAAAAATAAAATACAAATACTTATTTAAACTATAACGGCAAAAATAAACAATAGTAATATAAAATAAAACTTAAATCAAAGAAACATAAAATAAAACAAACTAATTTACATCAAAAAAGCCACAAAAACACAGCCAGATTATTTTGGGAGAGAATGCCAAAAACTAAAATTATTACAGGTAATTAACTAGAGTTATAGTATGAAACAGAAAAATAGTAATCGACAGTGGAAAATCCATCCTGGCGATTTAGGACGAGAATTACGTGCAGCGAAACGTACCAGCAATTATCAATTTCCTCCGCGTGGAACGGAACGTAAAACAATACGGGATAACAAGTGTCACACCGGTTTTACTGTGTCACTGTCATGTCACACCTAATTCACTTCAAAAGTTCTGTCTGAGACGTGACATTGACATATTGACATGATGACAGATTGACGTCGGTCGGTATAAAAAAGCATACCGGCAAATTGCAACAAAAATTAAAGTTAGAAAGTGAGATAAGAAGAAAAAAAAATTACACGTATAACTATCGCTACAGTTCACTCACACCCGACCAAACTCGACGCTGCCTACTTGGCCCTCACAAAGCGCCCGGCTTTAGAACGCGCCGGCGCCGACCCGGGGGCATCTTTTCCAGATGCTGGGGCTCCCACTGCTGTGGGGGCACTGGACGCTGCAATCGGTGTAACCCGATCTGATGGGAATTTCTTATTGATTTCGCGGAGCTGCGCTTGAGAAACGACACGATGTTTCGTACCATCCGGGGTCAACAGATAAACGTTGCCATCTTGAGACCAGCACTTGTTTACGCCGTATACTCGGCGTCCCTCGTTGAAGATGCTACGTCTTGTAGCCGTAAGGTACTCAGCAACTGAGACCCCTGACCCTTTGAGGTCTTTTTTGTTGCGCCAGATACTGGTCCGAGTTTCTAAACTGAAAAGTTTCACAACAACTGGCCGAGAACCGACCTGAGGAGTCTCCCTGCCAAGACGGAAGCTGAACCGTATATTAGCAGGCACAAAGTCGCTCATCTTGAGGGTGTCCTTAACGACCTCAGCAATGACCTCACTGAGGTTTTCACCCTGCTTTTCCTCGACTCCACGAAAAATAAGGAACTTACGTCGGCTCCTATTCTCAGCATCATCAACAAGTGCTGTCACTTGAGTCATCTGGGTCCGCACAAGGTCAATAGCAAGCTTCATGCATACCTTGAATTGTTTGACTTCAGCAGCAAGCAGTTCGATGGATGTTGGTGAAGCATTAGACATCCGGGCTTCAAAACTAGCCATGCAACTATCCAGTTTGTCATCCAGCTCCCTTATTGCTGCCAAGGGATCGCTTGCATAGACTCTCCTGGCTTGACTATTTGATGACATCATTGAGTAGTGAAGAGGGATTTTTTGGAAAAGTGATGTGGCAGTGCTTGTGGCTTGTACAAAAGTGTGGTTATATCATACCCAGTGGTATTTGGTGCAGACTATTAGTGCAATCTCTCTAAAAAGACTAGAGGATGAAGATATTACCAACTCTTTTCAGAATAATAACTTGTAAGTACTTGTAACTTTCGCACAAAACAATGTGCCTCTAGTGCTAGGGGGACGGCCTTGACAGCCTTTATAGCTCAGTTGGTAGTAGCTCTGCCATCTGCGCCGTAGGTCGTGGGTTCGATTCCCACCGAGAACAAACATTTATGTGATGAACATAGATGTTCTGTTTGGGTGTTACTTAATATTATAAGCATGTATTTAAAAAAGTATACAAGTATATCGGCTATCCAAACCTGCTTACACCAAACCTGCTTAAAGTCAAGAGACTGATCGCAAATATACCTAAATACAACGAAAAAAAACTGGATGAAACAAAGAGCTTCTGAGTTTTACCAGGATTGGGGTTCGCCCTTTTGTTGGTCGTGACGCGAGTTCTCGAGGTAGATCTCTGCGTTGTGTTTGTGAAGTCTGTAGTGACCGGAGTCAGTGGCCGGCCTTTTTGAGCTGATTCTTGCCTACAATAGAAAAGTTTTGAACGAGTTAGTGACCATCCAACCACTAAAACATGTATGTATAAATAAACACCACATAGAAGTTAGTACAGTCAGCGACAAAGTAGAAGAGCATTACCGGTTCATAGAGTTCAAATAGTTTTTATACAGCTCACTATGATTTAAGTCATAAACTTTGTTTGAAGTTAAGCCTTGTGCCATCAAAAACGAGAGAAAAGAAGCCTTCTTTATAATCCCACTTTGGTCGCTAGATTATGTTTGAAGCACTCTATTGTAAACATTAGGTGAGGAATCTTGCAATATTCAGGATTTCATTTCATTAAATGAAAATAACACTCTATTGTATACATTAGGGAAGAAATCTTGCAACATTCAGGATTTCATTGAATGAAAATAAATGTGGTTGTATGAAAATATTTCATTTTAATTGTTTAACCACTGGTAGAATGTCGATTCTGTTGTTGCATTATCCCTAATCTAACCTAATCCGACAGCTCTAAAATTATAGCCGTCCTTGTTTTTGGTCTTTTAGAAAGGGATGGCAATATTTTTAGTGCTGTCAAATTAGAATAAGTTAGGAAAATTAAACAACAGAATTGGCACCACTGACTCACTGTTGGTGGATTATATCTCATTTCATAATGTATCTATCAACTAGAATAAAAGCTTAAAACACTATAAATAAACTTCGAAAGGTAAAATTTTATTTTCTTTGTTATAGATCAGTCTAAATAGAAGATTAAATAATTATTTCGAACTAACGAATATGGATAACATGACTCAAGAGATCATGCATCAGGGACTTACTGTTTGCTGTTGGAAATTTCAAGTAAGCAACCTGATATTAAGTGGTAATAAAGAATTACCTATTAAAACCCAATCTTTGAAAAATAAAGATCTTTATCCACACCTATAAAAAGCATCACCTCGCCAGTTACCCACGATAGGACCGTGTCCTACAATGCAACATCAATTCGAGGCACAGCTTCTTAAGAATATGACAAAATAAACACACCTTGTCTTCTTAACCTGAATATTGCTAGAGCACTTCTCGAGGGTTACTTCGCCGGTGATTCTGTCTATGATGAGCACGCATTCTTTCGTGTATGGTCTCTGGCTGCCTTTGAACACGGTTTGGGGCACTCCCGCGCCGTCTGTAAGCAAAATAAAATAGCTGTACTTAAAAATATAGCAAAACTAGTTGCTTCCCGCGTTTTCACCCGCGCAGATTTAAATCCCGGTATTCCCACGGGACAAAAAGTAGCCTATGGTCTGGGTGTTCATGTATAATAAAAAATATCCATCTATGTAAGTATTACAATGTATTAAGTATATTAGTCATCTAGTACCCATAACACAAGCTATGAGTAGCTTACTTCGGGGCTAGATGGTGCTGTGTGGATTGTCCAGCATTATTCATGTGCTATTCCAGACTATAATCTATCTCTCTGCCAAGTTTCATCCAGATCCGTTCAGCCATTCCGGCGTGAAAGAGTAACAAACATCCATCCATACTTACAAACATTCGCGTTTATAATAGTAGTAGGATCTATTCATCAAATGATGAGTAGAAAAAAGAGGACATTAGCAGTTGCCATCATCAAAAACCACCTTGAACAGATGCAGCAGCCTCTTTAAAATAAATTCGAAAGTTACTTCCAAAAATAGTAGTTTATGAAATTGTTGCATAATGAGGGGTATTAAAACTCGAGGGGGTGTTTAAAAACCGAGCCGTAGGCGAGGTTTTTAATAGTATACCACGAGAGTTTTAATACCTAGTTATGTGCAGTTTCATAACTACTTTATCTACTCTCATACATTAGTATTGAACCTAATAAATAAAATATCAAAGTTAGTAAGAAATCCAGTTGACTGAAACAAAACGTATCAATTGGCGCCAAACCACGCCGCGCCGCGCCGTCGCCACAGACTATCAAACTCTTTGGCTGTACGGTTGCAAGACCCTTGCCTTTTCCAAAAAGAAAAAGAACTGTATCGTTATGGTAAAAAAGTTATTTTATACAACTATATTTGTATGAGGAGCTGTATCATAATTAATTTTTTTAATTTGGTTACGGTATTGCGTTTAAAGTATATCAATATGAATTCGTTTTGACGTTTATAATTCGAATTTTATGACATGAGAGTAGATAAAATAATTAATTACCTACCTAATTAGTTATTAATTTAACTCACACTAATCTATTCTGCACGCCCGCCGTAAGTAATATGGCCAGTAGGCTAAATACATAAAATTAACTAACTTACCCAAATGAGGCACAGTGACGGTCACTTGATTATTTGTGCCAACATCTACTGTGGCCATTTTATTGACATCCACTGATGCTGGCTTGAAGTCATCTGAATACCGAAAAATACATTTTAGCTCAAAGTGGTGAAAAACAGATTCTTGTTAGGTATGTGATGTGATTGTTGTTACCAAGAGCTTTGTACCTGAAGTGCATGTTTTTATGTACCTACTGCGAGATACACGCCTTTTTCTGCCTCCAAGGAGCTTTGCTGTATTTCGGTTTGAAGAGTGTGGTCGCCGGTGTAATTACAGGCACATGAGGCTTAACATCTGTATGCCTCAAGTTGATGGACGCAGGGCAGTGCATCGTAGGGCACGTTCCTATCGTGCGTGACTTACGAGGCAATGCTTTGTTATAGGTGATGATGGTTACAACTTAACATCAGGTGGGCCATCTGCTTGTTCCATCAGTTCAGTTCATTTATTTTCTTTCAGACATGTTATACATTGCTCTTAAGAATGTCAAATTTTATATAAGTAGGTACATAACAGTTTATAAAATAATGATTCAAAATAAATTAATAATAATAAAGATTAAAAAAAAACTATACTAATACTTAACTAAATTTAAATTAAAAATACCTAAAATACAAATTCATACATATTAAGATGTTTCAAAGTGATACTTGTGATTGAATGAAGACCATTGTGGGACAAACCAACTTTAAAACAGTTATCATACTGTAACTTAAAACATAAATACAAACCTTGATTGGCATTTTGTAGACCAGCAGGGGCATTATTCTCTATGACATAAGAGATTCCTTGCCCCAAACCGTGTGAAGTCAAAACATGATCTTGGACTTTATTCTATATAACATAGGAGATACTTTGCCCTAACAGTGTGACATCACAATGTGATCTAAACGCAGACGCGATTGGATTGGTCATAGTGAATAACACCCCAGATTTGGTTGTTGGGTACTTATTAATTCCAAAAAAAGTTCTAGCTAGAACACTTACACTTAATTGTATGGTACTGAGAAGCTTTGTTGTTGGTAAAACTTGTACCCAGCTTCAACTCTCTGACTTCATAGTTAAGACTGTGTTTGTCTGCCATGTTTGGTAAGTTAAGCCATATGTGTAGAATGTTCTGGAACAATTTAAGGGAATCGTTGTCAACTTATGAATTAGCTAACTGTAAAATTACACTGAAACATTTAGAATCCAGAACGAAATTGTTTTTTGTAACAGTAGGTAGCAAGTGCTTGGGAATATACATTTTTAGCAGGTGAGGTAGGTACTTACATGGTGTATTATTGGAGTGATAAGTAATGTTAATGTAACTTAGAAATAACTAGCTGGTACCCGCGACTTCGTCTGCGTACTTTTAATCTCTTCATCTCTTTTTTTCGCAATAAAAGGTAGCCTATGTTCTTTCTCAGGGTCTAAAGATTGTCTGTGCCAAATTTCATCAAAATCGGTTGAGAGGTTTAAGCGGGAAAGCGTAACAGACAGACAGACAGACAGAGTTACTTTCGCATTTATAATATTAGTTGGGATTAGAGTATCTAATTACACGCTTCATCATATATTTTTGCACAGTTTATTTAGCAGGGAAGTAGGTGTTTACCTTGAATTATTTTGATTTAAAAAATCACGCTAGTGATTGTTGAAAAGGATTTTTATAATAAAAATGGTGTGATATGAAAAGATTAATTTATAAAAAAAAACCTACTACTATTATAAATGCGAAAGCTTGTAAGTATGGATGTATGGATGTTTGTTACTGTTTCACACCGGAATGACTGAACGGATCTGGATGAAACGTGGCAGAGAGATGGATTATGTGTGGAATAGCACATAGGCTACTTTTTTTCCTGGGAGAATATGGGGATTTAAATGTACAGGGGTGAAACCGAGGAGTGCAATTAGTTTTATAATAAATAATACCTGAGCTTACAAGATAGCTATCAAGTCTTTTAATTTGATAGCTCAAAACATGAACCTACCTACTCCAGAGCAATAAATACTCAAAAAACCTCGGATTAACAAAACTCTGGCTCACTGCCCACTAAATAAAATTATCTTTGCAAAGGCACGTGAACACTCAATTTTTACTAAGTTCTTATCACTGAGAGCATAAAAACTATAATATAAATAAGGTAAGATAATACAGTAAGTACCTACCTATTATCTGCAATGAGGCAACACAGCCCAAGCAAAATAACTGTATTCATAGGTAGGTACCCTATGTAATTAAAGAACTATAATAGAAATGAACGACATACATAGTTTAGTATGCTGTAACGTACTATCTTCCTCACAACTTGAGTGACATTTAAGCATAGGTAGGTAAAGTAGGTAGGTAGTACAGTACCTCTATTCTAAACTACCAGAACATAGGTAATTAGTGAAAATCATGAAAGGAGAACAATTCATCGGGATTCCGCCTTGGTGAATGTCATAAATGTGCCGTTACATAGTGTTAAAAAACAAAAAAGAAAGTTGAATTGAGTAAAATATGGCAAACAAATTAAAAGAGCCAACAAGTAGGTACACTTACCTGTACTGTTTTTTTTTTCAGGGTTATGTTGTACCTAATACAATGCTTATTAATTATTTAGATGTAAGTAATCTACGTGAAGAAAGGCAACAGCTATTAATTACTTGTAAATTAAATCTATTACAATTCTCAAGAACTATTTCTTCCTTTCCTTCGATCGATCGACCCAGATCTCATGACGTTTCCTTCCATTCAATTCGATTCTACTATCTCTTATCTCGTTTGTTTAGTGAAGTGAAAAGGAAATCAAATCGAACATCGATTTAACCTCGTCGAGTCTCAAATTAACCAACTTTGTAAAAAAAAATTACTAAACTGTAAACTGTCTGTGCTAACGGGGAGCGACTGATATAAAGCTCACTTTACTCATTGTTTGAAGTGAAAAAACTACTGCATCTTTTCGAGTGTAACTTTTATGCAACACTTAATATAAATATTGACAGAAGCCCAATTTTTATATGTTATATGAAACTGAAAAATAGTTGGTACTTACCAAGTACAATTCGAGATTCTTTGAGGACGTTTAGGAGTCAGAGGTACGTCCAAACCTTTTAGGTGTTCTGTGGTCCAAGCATTACTTGGTAGATATCTACCTACCTTACCTACCCACATTTCGCTTTATAGTTCCATTCCATCCTATGCGTGATCGATTAAAGCCAACACCACCCCACGCCGCTGCGCTGTTGTTAGACTGGCTGTGTTTCTCTGGCATTGCGCCTTGCATTGCGCTCACTTTTTCGTTGAGAAAAATCCACGGGTGCACGATTGGATTCGAATTAATAAAGATCACAGACAGAACACATATATCCTTACGGATAGTAGTATTTGTAGGTATAGTAACGCTATAACTGTATTCAGTGTAGGTACACAAGGATTATTAGGATTTATGTAGGTACCTACCTACATAAATCTTTGCGTTTTACAAAGTAAAACTTACCGCTGAAAGAGGTTTATTCCAGGCAATCTCACAGGCATGAGTCGAGTGGTTTGGAGGTAGGTACCTAGGTACATACGTAGCCCAAAATTTACATTAAATTTGATTTAATGTATTAGGTAGGTACCACGTATCTAATAGGTACATAGGTTTTACATTTTTTTAATTCGTATCTAAGTACCAAAATATTCATATTAAACATGTTTAAAGATAAGCCGATATAAGTGATATTTCTCTTGATTTTCCATACTGAAGCTCAACCTACTATGTCACCAAAATAGAGAGTTCAAAATAATCGATATTTTTTTACTGGTGCCTTAGTCAAACACTAACCAGAGACAGTTTTTCATATAAACATGTACGTCAGTTAAAATGTCATTGTCAGATTAGACACTGTCACTTCCTTCAAGTTGAATTTTGTATTGACCTGACTCTGATCGACTAACATACTGTCATCGAGGTCAGTCAGAGTCATCGTCAGTCACTTATTTTCTTATTTTACTCTTTGGTCATCGTCGACGAGCTTGGATGATGTAGGATGTAGGTGTGTGCACCTGCGTCAATCTCCTGATGTTTCTTTGATGCGTCAAACATCTAACGTTTCCGTTGACGGATGTCCATCCAAATGTTTCGTTGGCAAATGATAAAGTTATTGTCTCTTGGTATGTAGTTTCATTTCCCGCCGAATAAAATAAAATATGAGCTTGCGTTTTCTTTACTCCTGATCCATGTACTCCTCTCTTTCCCGGTAATCCTGGTATTGTGAGGTAAAGGTATTCGGTAAGGTATATTCGGCAAGGTAAAAGGTAACTGTGGCAGGCAGCTACATACAGTACCGTGAAAGTTGCTAACTTTGCCACTTTTTTCAGATAGAGAAAGTTCAAACTAAATTAAAAAAAAAAATGGATGACGGTACTGCCTAAAGTCTATTCCTATGTCTCGCAAATTTCATTGGTATTGCTTAGATAGTCATACATTTCCCCTATTTTAATATTTCCGATTATTTAAGACCAATAAACAAAAGTGGTAAAGTCAACTGCCGCTACTGGTAAGATTGCCAAACGAAAAATAAATGGAATATTATAGTTACAGGGTCTGTTGAAATCAGCAACCTAGCTGTGCTACTTCTATCCAGTAAAAACAATACCAAAAATTACGTATTTTTGCAGTGGTAACAAATTTTTCCAAAGAAATGGCAAACTCGCCATTTTTTTTAAATTTCTAAATACAAAACAGAAAAGTATGTCAGGGTTGTCACAAAACATTTTTTTTTTCATCAAATTATATTTAATTAAACATTTAGTGAGATCAAGTTGCTAAACTAAATTTTAATACTGTAGGTATCTATTAGTAGGAATAACAAATATTTGAGCACACACTTGAATCACAATAATTAGTACTTAGTACATCAACAATTTTTTTTTCTTCCAATGCTGATAGCTTCAGCTGTCCACCCGGCTGCTTATTGTGTTTATTTTTTACTTTATTTTCAATGGTTCTCCTCGGTATGTAAAAACGCTTTTCAAGTGATGAAATTTCATTTCTTTCTACTAAGTCCACTGCGACCTCCAACATTTCCGCAGAGTAGTTTTTGTAGGCTCTGCTCCCTAACAAACGCCTGCATCGTTTTTCCATCTCCTAAAACAATTAAAAAGTAAGTTACTTACTTACTTTTTTTAAATAATATCTAACACTTTTTTATTTATCAAACATATATTAGGTAAGTACCTATATAATTTTGAGCAAACAAAACCAAATAATTAAATATTGCTGGACTTTGAACAGAATATAAATGAGATCTATCTTAATATTGTACCTAATGTCATCAAAACATGTCAGGTTCATGTGACGTCACATAGCCGCGGATCCCTTTGTGACAACCCTAACTCCAACCAAAACATGGCAAAGTTGACATCACAAAACTTTGGTTGGGTATGGTGACTTTACCAAATCAATTTGCGATTATTATAGAGCTTTCATCACAGTAAAACAACAATTATTTGCTAAAAGAACAGTAGACTAACGAAATATCAATGATTCACTTACGTAGACAATGTATTTCCCAGGTAAATGTAATGAAGTTCCGGAGCACCAAATTGTTGACCGCCATCACACGAAAAAAGTTACCGGCAAAAATGACATCATAAACACTTTGAAGGCTGACATTTAGTATTTAGTGCTACCATCAAATAATTTAACTTTGCCAAAAGGGTATCTACACGGAAATAGTAGACTAGAAATCCGTAATTTATCATTTTGTCTCAAAAAATGGGAGGTGGCAAAGTCATGTGTCGCGGCAAAGTTAACGAATCTCACGGTACTACCAAAAATAGAAAAAAAAAACAACCAAGAAGTTTTAAGAAAATATTTAATTTTACAACTAGGTAAAGTTTGCAAACATTACCCAAATGGCGCTATATAAAGGCTTTTTATGTTAAAAACGTTATCTATAACGTTTTTTTACGTTTTTTAGGCAGTGACATGGCCGGCCGGCCCACGCATGTTGGTCATTACACGGTTTTTTCACCTCATGTACACGGGCGCTTAAAAATTTTCATTGGCAACACTTGGACTTAGACGTCTTGCTCCCTCCTCAGTCCCTCCGCCCTCCTCTGCTGCTCTGTTTGTTGTATTTTGTTAGAGTTGAGTTGTTTTCCTTCCAAAAGTATCCAATTTCTTATATACTCTTGGTTTGCAATTTCCATAGGAACCGATCAAACAAGATGTCTAAAAAATCTATATCTTTAGAAGTGGATCCATCAATAATGGAGCAAAACATGAGAATAATAAAGGTAAGAAGGTGTAAACAAAACGCAAGCTTCATTCATCGTCTCTTGTTCTAACTCCCGGCCATCGACTTTGATGCTTGAATGCCTGCTGATAAACCTTTTTCTGAAAATAAATATTTTTATTATTTTGATGACGACTGAATTTACGATGAGAGGCCTTACGTGTCGCAGGCACTCAATTTGATACCTACCGGTTGAGCTAAAGCAATCCTTGTACTTGGGTTGAGAGTTGGAAAAGTGACGTTACATTTTTCATCTAAAGACTAAAGGACTCAAGGAAAGGACTTGTTTAAACTATAGCTACCCTGGTACCTGAGTTGAGGGTTGGGGATAGGGGGAAAGCATGTGGGGGTAGATGGCAAGTCTTTCCCTATAGTTCTTTTTTCTAGGAAATGAAAAAAAAAATTCCAAAAAATTTCCTTCAAATTTCTTCACTTAAAAAAAAAAAAAAATAACCCTAACCTAATGAGAATTCCTTCCCTTGAGTCTTTTTGTCATAGAGATGAAATATTACTACCAATTATTTTCATATAAAAAAAAAACCCTAACCTAACCAGTAACTTACCTGAAAAATTAAATTATTTTTTTTCATTTCCTAGAAAAAAGGACTCAAGGGGAAGACTTGCCATCTACCCCCACTTGCATCCCCCCTATCCCCAACCCTCAACTCAGGTACAAGGATTGCTATAGCCAACCCGGACTTGCCATCTACCCTACTAGGATCTGATCTAGGATCTAGGATAGGATCTGCCTTAACCCTCAACCCAGGTACAAGGATTGCTATAGCCAACCCATAGTACCTTCTACCAATAAAGCTGCCACTGTACAACTCATAGATGCAAAATTGGTTTATTTTGAGATAAGTATTCAGAAAAACTGAAACAGCTTCACGACTTTGATCCCCAGGTACTGTAGATAGCCCTTCAGATCTCTCAGTACTAACTCAAAATTATTTGAGAATGTATAAGGGGGGTAGTCAGAGGTACATCTAAATATTACATTTGGCACATACCCACATTTAGCAGTAGTTAGTATTCCATATGTGACAGGTTGCAAACCCATTGCCGCTGTTAGAATACAAACTAGTTTCCTCACGATGTTTTCCCCTTCACCGTTTAAGAGCACTGGCATTGCCCAGATAAATTTTTCAAGAGAAAAATCCATTGGTGCACAACTGGATTCAAACCTGCAACCTTACGATCGGAAGGCGGGGTTACTTCCACTAGACCACCGGTGCTCTTTTTAGGTATTTAGAGAAAGTAAATAACCTCTAAATTAATTGGTGTAGGTATGTAGTAGCCCTGTAACATTTTTGTAGTACCTACTCCTATTATTTTTTTTTACAGAGTACCCCTATTGAAAAAGAATTTAGCAAAATTCTAACTTCAGTTGATACTTTTCCATGGAAGCTTGTAAGACCAATGCCAGGTATAAATAAAATAAATTATATAATGCAATTTATTATTAAGAGCCCCTCACTAAAATAACTGCTCTGCCAAAAGCTAACTGAGAAGAAGATTAAAATATTAATTATTATCTATTTGACTAAAACAGATAGGTAATTCAGTTTAATAGAGAATTGTTAATATTATTAGAGGCTTATTATTATTAATATTATATATTGTTTCTATATTTAAATATAATTTTTCAGGTTTTTGTGTAAAAACTCTTTCAAAGTCAGACAACAAAAAAGTCTTCGTGAACATTTGTATAACAGATTCCATACCATGTCCTCGGGATGTCACAAATGAACAACTGATGCAGATATTGAACTCTTCCGATCCATCCAGCTACAGAGTTCCTATGAGCATTGGTGAAGGGAGAATAGAATCGGACAAATCTGGATTACCATGCACAGCCTATGATGTAGCTATTAATACAGAGTTTTTTAAAAAAGTGGAAACCGATGATCTATTCCAAACATTTTTCCTCACTGTTGTCTTTGAAGGCTTGCAGGATAAGTACCAATGTGAATTAGATGTACAGAGATACACCATTCTAAAGAATAGAAAGTCATTTGGAACATTACAATCCCATAGGATCCAACAACGGGATATTAAAACAACTGAAAGTGTTCTGAAAGCACCACTTATCGAGGAAATAGGAGAGAAGACAGAGTCTGTTACTAAAAAGCCTGAAATATTATACAGGTTGAGGCGTGAACCTCCAAGTGGAGAAATTGAATACCTGATAGCAGAATTCAAAATCCCATCTTCGGTAAGTGTTAGTTTCTGATAAAAAAGTATTGTATCATTAAATCCAGTCATCTATTTCATAAGTCATATTTAATCAAATATGTAATAAAAATGTATTTCCTTTACAGGTTGAATTTAAAGATCTTAATTTGGAAGTGGGTGAAGACAGACTGTTGCTGGATTCCAAGGGGATGTATGAGATGATTGATTTCTTCCTACCATGCAGTGTGGATCAAGAATGTATAGATGCCCAACTCAATAGGAATAATGATGTGAGTATACCTTCCTAATGTTTTTTTTTTCGAGCCTTGCTCAATAAAAGTACCTACTTGTGAACAAGTCGTGCTATTAAATAAGCATGCTTATTTGGTCGTACGTCGGTTGATTTTTGAGCATGCTCAAAATAAGCATGCTTATTTTTGAGCACATGTGTCAGTACCTACCTTAAGTGTTCTGAAAATTTTACAACTCCTGTTTCAGATGCTGCTGGTGAAAATGCCAGTGATTACTTAAAATACAAATTTAAAATAAGTACTTACCTGAAGTAATTTTTCTATATCTGCATATTATGTAACAAAAAGAGTTTGTAAACGTTAACAGAATTTATTGATTTGAGTTCAATTATTAATGATAGAAACACATTTAACTAAAATTATCATTGTTATTACATTATTCTTTCTTGATAGGTTCTTATCAATAGAGTAAAAATTGAGTTTCTTTATAAACTTGCTATTACATTAATCTTATATTACATTACTTAATATTATCTTAAAAGAGTCATATTAGTAAATTGAGATTTCTCAAGAAGAAGAATTAAGTTTTTTTTAATTACATTTATAGTTTATTTTTATTGTCTTATAAATAATACATTTAAATGAGCAATTCCTATAAATATATTTATTTGTTTAACCTGAATCTCGGAAACGGCTCCAACGATTTTCGTGAAATTTAGTAACATAACATATTTTTCAAATATGACTTCCTGACATCTGTAATGTTGGTGAGTAATAATACTATTATTTTTGAAGCTACTTCAGTAAATGGCATTGTTAATCAAGCGAGCACAGCTCGGTCACCCAGATATTGTAGTAATAAAAGCATTGAAAGCTTAGAAAAGGGATTTTATCTGTTACTGTTCCTAAAATATCTAAAATTATATCACAAGTTTCCTATGACATAAAATAATAATCATATTTTTATCCTTATGAGTTAAATACACATAAATGCAAGTTAAGCGTATTTATTATTATTTGAGTTAGTAATGCATTAAGTATTATGATTATAATTATAATCATATAATTTTAGGATTTTTTTTCTAATAATTAGCTACCTACCAATTTCATAATTAAGATAAAATTGTACCCAAGTACTTATTTAATTACTTATAAGGCTTATGACTTTAAACACAAAAATGGCAATGTACAATACAATGCCTTTTCATAGATCTTGAATAAAGGAACCAGCTCTATTCATATACAGATTCTGTAGTTAATAATAATTATAATATACCTAACCGTTTTCGGCTTTGAGACATTTAATTGTTTAATTAGGGTTTGAGTGTTTTGCCCATATACGGCTAACATAATTATCATATTTTGGCGCTGAATGTTCTAGCGGAGGTTAGGATTCATACAATCCTATATTTATGTATATTCTGCTCACACAGAGTCCCACATAAACCGAATGCGGCGCATTTTTTAGCGTATTGCGGGAATTTTGGGCAGCCAATCACCGCGTCGCATTCAGTGTAGAGCTCATTAGCCTCATTGGTGAATCTTATTGGCCGCTTATAAGCATACTCATTGCTTGCACAGGCTGGTGGTGGAATTTCTCTGGGGCTTTATTCACTGTGACTATGAATCCAATCGCGTTTCTTTTAGGTCACGTTGGGACGTCAAATGGTTAGGGCACAGTATCTCCAGTCATAAAGAATAAAGCCCAAGATCACGTTGTGACATCACACGGTTTGGGGCAAGGAATCTCCTATGTAATAGAGAATAATGCCCCTGGAAGTCTTAAAAAACAGTGTTGCCTTAAAACTCATCATGTTTCGCGCGAACACCGAAAGTTTTTAAATTCCCGCTATGCTCTTCCAAGTGCGCCTTCACATATGTTACTATACTCGCGTGGTCTCTGATCTGGAGTGTGATGACACTGCTGACGCGTAGGTTGTTACGCGTCAGATATAGCCGCAGTGATGGATAGGAATTGATGCCCTCGTGTTGGCAGAGACCTCTCTCGCTCAGGCAGTTCACTCGTCCTAGTTGTACAGCGTTTCCGAGCATCTGTTAAAGTTACAAGTTTTTTTATGAAATACTCTAACCCTCTTATTCATAATCCCCGTCATGAAACATTACAAAGGGAAACCCTACAGACTGATAGTGTAAGTGTGATATCGCCGGTTTCTGAAATCTCGATCATCGAAAGCTAAACGGCTGTCAGGTCTCTTGCTATCTCTATCTACCTTGAAGTAAAAGCTGAAATAGCAAGTGACTAATTAGCTGTGATCGAGCTTTCAGAAATCGGTGGTTAGTGTGAAAGAGAAATAAATCTTACTACAGACAAAAGCGAGCTTTAGTATCTGATGCGTAGGTATTCGTGTCTACAATGGATTTCATTCAATCGAAAAAAGGTTCAAGAATCTAGATTTCTAAATTAACGCATGATCGACGTTTCGCAAATCAAAACGAATTTAAATACACCCCATTAATGTGTCACAAAAGAATGAAGCGTTATCTTGAACATACTACAAATGAACTTGAACTTACAATGCCAGCAATAGCGAACTCCGGATACATTTCGTAACATCGGTAGCACCTAGGTGAGTGGAAGTACACTAACCAAGGCTTTACGGCACTGAAACAAATAACAATGGTGTACCATATTTTTTAACAGTGTAGTGATAGGATTTTAGGTGCGCCTCATGGGGGCTCCTTTTGAGCACTCGACACATGTTTATTTATTTATTCTTAAACTAACCTAATCTGACAGCTCTCAAATTATAGCCGTCCTTGTTGTTTCGGTCTTAAAAAAAGGGATGGCAATATATTTAGTGCTGTCAAATTAGGTTAAGTATATTATAGGAAAATTAAACAATAGAATTGGCACCATTAGTAGACGCCTACGTTATTACCTACCTAGATGGATTCAGCTCTTCTGCAATGACAGTTTTGGTGAAAGTGCGCAAGTTGTGTTTCTGTACGGAGTCGTCGATACGTTCTAGCGCCCATTCTAGTATGTACGCCGCTTGGTTCAGCTGCTGCAGGTTAACACTAAACAAAACAAATGTATGATAAATTGATTATACACGAAATGACTCGTAAAATGTCGCTAAAATTGTACGCAATGCTGAATCGCAGTGGTTTTTTGACCACATTTTCATTTGCTCGTGTATTTGCGTTTTCGTCAGGAAAATAAAAATACATATAGGCGAATAAAGTCACTAACACATTCTCGTATTTGGGAATATACGACGAATACGATATGAAGCGAGAGAATACGATAAGAGTAAGTATTACAAATTACAATACCATGACTTGGTGCAGCATTTTTGAATCCCACTTTTATCACACTGAGATAAAAATATTATGACTTTCAAGTTAGACGGATTGCATTTAACTGCACTGCAGTGGTGTCATATCCACAACGAGGTTTATTGACCGAGCGAGCGAAAAGAGCGAAGCGTCTCAGTTTCCACATTGGCCAAAAATGCGTTTGTCCGGATGTCTGTCTGTCTGTTCTCCTCTACAGGTCGCATTTTTCAACCGATCTAGACGAAACTTGGTACACAGGTTATATGACTTATTAGAATTTTTTTGTCGTCGGGGATTTTTGATTGGAGGGGTACTTCCCCCAAAAAAAGGGCAAAAAGGGGGTTATTTGATATACTGGTAATCTCCACCAAATGAGATCCGATTTCGATTATTCATTTTTTATTTGAAAGGTAGTAACAATAAGTTGGTCTCATAAAAGTTTGGCGAAGATCTGATAAGGATCTTCAGCATGATAAACAGCATAGCTCATTAAACAATCGATGGTTTTTAATCAAATTTGAGAGAAACACAAAAAAGGACCTCATTCTACACAAGATGATGCAAAAAAAAATCAAAAAAAAAATAAAAAAAATCACAAAACGTCCTCCTAGCACTATATTGTTTTGTGTGAAAGTTTTAAATAAATAAATAAAACGGAAAATGCACTTGCACATTACATTCCTCAAATAGCTCACTTTTAGTATGCTCGCGAGGTCTACAGGTCCCAGAGCCACTAGTGTATTTATTGGGAAACAGCCAGCGATACAAATTGTACAAAGTTTAAATTCAAAAGTATGTCCAATTATTATAGGTTTCCACTACATATTCAAAGAATATTGAATAGCAAGCAGGTCATTGTGGAGGTACTTACGTTATATAAATGCAAATGGAGCAGCCCTCAAAAATCATTGAGCCAAAGTTTTAGAATTCTCTTATCTATACCTGTTAGCCAAACAATTAAGCTAAAAGGCGAGGTTGCATATGCAAGGTAAAAAGCGTGTATATGAGAATATCATTTCAGATGTAAATTAAAATAAATAAAATAAAATCATATAGGTACCTGAAGTGATGGGCCGAGGCAATTGGATAGAGCCTCGCTGTCGGCATTCTGATGTTCGCACAGAAACCGCTGACGTCAGTCTTGCATTTCAGAATACCCACTCGCACGAACTCTAGTGGACGGAGCTGATAACAAGAGGATTTATAGTGAAATACCAGTCCGAAAAACTGAAGACGTAAAATTCACTGAAAATGGTAGTATGCTAAATATAATAATATGTGTATAAGGAAAGCATAAGAATTATATAAATTACATAAATATATAATCTGTACAGTCTGTAGATGGAGAAGGCTCCAAACAGTTTTTTTAAGTAGTGTCTTCCAGTATCTTCTCTTAAACAGTGAAGGAAAACATTGCGAGGAAACCGAAAGTATTATTTACTTCTCCTCATCACCACTCTATCCTTACACGAGCTCCTATACGATAGCGTAGTAGTTTATTTATTTCATTTCAAGCTAATGAAGCTACGAATCCTACTAATATTATAAACGCGAAAGTTTATACTACTATAGGTTACTCTTTCACGCCGGTACGGCTGAATGGATCTGGATGAAACTTGGCAGAGAGATAGATTATAGTCTGGAATAGCACATGGGCTACTTTTTATCCCGTGAGAATACCGGGATTTAAATCTGCGCGGGTGAAACCGCGGGGCGAAACTAGTAGAGCGCAGATGTTTATCGTACAGACTTTTCAAAGTCTAGTTTAGATATCTGAGGCTTCAATAAAATAAGGTTAACTAGTCATAAATTACATTTATTTTTTTAACACTAACGTTGTAGTGCTCAAATAAATATCATTTCATTTCAGTAAATAATAATGAAGAGATCCAAGTTATCTCGTACCTTAGTATGGACCTTCATCCACTGCTTAGTAAGTTGTTCGCAGAACCGGCCGCAAGTAGCTGGCATGTGCGCTACTAGCCAGCTGTGCGATCTACTCGACACGTCCAGGATTTCCAGTACTTGTTCCTCGGTCAGCTCCATGTCTGTTAATATACATCTCACAGTTCAGTTGGCAGTTTTTATACTATAAAATAAACAAATGTTGGTGGACTGTCCACACAGCACAGTCTAGCCTCAAACTAAGCCATAGCTTGTGTTATCGGAACCAGATAGCTAATACTTTAATACTTTTACAGCTGATCGGCCATCTGCTTTTTCCATCAGCTATAGACAGTATAGCTGATGGAAAAAGCAGATGGCCGATCTTAATTTAAGTGGTATAGGTCGCGTCACGCTAAAAGAAGGAAAGGGAGGGAGTGTGAGTGCGAGTGTTTTGTATGAGCAAACACATTCCCTCCACTGTATTCCAGCGTTCTTTTTGGTTGACGCGACCTACATTATAGTCACCTATAAAAAACATTACCACGTTAGTCGCGCATGATAGGAACGTGCCTTAGGGTTAGGCCACGTTTTTATCGTGCATGACGCATTGCTATTGTGATTGTTACCATTTAAAATCAGGTGGGCAATCTGCTTATTCTATCCGCAAGTAACAAAAATGGGAAACATACCAGTAATAAAATAATAGCACCCAGACGGAGAACACCACCTTTTTACATAACAAAAATGTGTCGCAAATGTAGAAACTGAAACATATTTAATACTCGTTGCGACCCGCAGTTTCACCCGCGCACATTTAAATCCCGGTATTCCCACGGGATAAAAAGTAGCCTATGTGCTATTCCAGAATATAGTCGATCTCTGCCAAGTTACATCCAGATCCGTTCAGCCGTTCCGGCGTGAAAGAGTAACAAACATTCATCCATCCATACTTACAAGCTTTCGCGTTTATAATGTTAGTATGATGGCTTCAGTACCTGAAGTATCCTTCACCATCTGTATAAAGTCTATCAGCTCGTGCTGGTTGGCTTGGTCCGAGTAGTAAGTGCGTTTGGTTCCGTTCTGAAGCAGTATCGTAGGCTCGTGCGCCACCCGCCGACAAGACGGATCCGTTTGGGCCGTACACGACATTATGCCGAACTGGAATGTGGAATTTACATTTGTGGTAAATTAGTTTTTGTAATATTATTATTACCAACAATTTACCAATAGGTAAGTATGTACCTATTCGTTTATTTTTTGATCTCGTATGTTGTTTCGTTTTATTGTTAATAAATACATAATTTTAATTAGTTATAGTACATACATAAAACATAAAAAACGCATCGGATGTGACTGTTTGGTAAGTTATTTTATTTTAAATAAATAATTTGTGATATTATGTGATTCGTCTTGTTTCTAATGCTGCAATCTGTGCAAAATGATTTTTTGATATGGCAGCACAGATAATTTTGGATGGAACCTTTTAACTTCGAGTATCAAATCCGTCAATTTGTCATTGAAAATGCTGAAATCATAGTTTGGGATCTAATTCGGCGATCTTTACCAACATATTTGTAGAAGTCAGTTATCCTGTTTTGAAACAAGTCGACTCATTTACGCGTGTATATTTTATTTAAGTTTTTTTTAATGTACGTACATAACTACATAATTTCATTAGTTTTTTTTACTTTATAGACCGTTTTTGGCTACGATCTCGCCAGGTGGTAAGCGACGATGTAGCCGGCGATGGTACAGAACTACAGAACGGTCTAGCTAGACTAGAAGACAACTATATTATATTGTTCTCAACAAGTGTTTTTTTTATTCATGAAACCAATATTGTCCAATCCGCAAAATAGTTTTATAGTTATTGTGTACAATATACACACATGGTCTGACCAGCTTACGGCCGGTTTCTGAAAGCTCGATCAAACGTAGGTAATCCAATGTCAAGTCACGTGCTATTTCGGCGATTACATCAAATCTATCTAGATTTAGATAGATATAGATAGCAAGTGACTTGACATCGGATAACGTTGATGTAGGCAATACTCACATTAAGGTTGGTATCTTTAAAGTGGATACTGGCGCGTGTGAATGGCTCGATGACATCATTCCAGGACAGCTTGTAAGGAACCACTAGTAAAACCCATACACCATTTTCTAAAACAAAGAGATCCATATATTATAAACTATTCGTTACAATGCTCAACATTCGTGACACCCTTTACAGCTCAGTTGGTAGTAGCTCTGCCTTCAGCGCCATATGCTGTGAGTTCGATTCCCACAGAGAACAAACATTTGTGTGATGAACATAGATGTTTGTTCTCTGTTTGGGTGTTATATTATATTATGTACCTAATATGCGGTCGTAGCTGTCGCTCCCGTATTGGCCTTACCAGCCATTTCCGTAAGTGCCGGACCTCGATAACAGACGCTGTTTAAGGGTCCGGCGACAGCGGCTCGCAATTTCAAGGTGCGATTGGCTAATATTTCATTTTATTTCATTTCGGGGAGGTTGTTTGAAAGAATAACTCTAAAGTGACACGCATAAATACTGTTCGAACACAAATAATACAATAATATAAGGAAAATGTGCTTGAGTCAGAAATCATTTTGGTATTAGGTAAACGTAAGACCAAACATACTAATACCAAAATGATTTCTGATTCGGGCATGTTTCCCATATATTATTGTATTATTTGTGTTCGAACAGTATTTATGCGTGTCACTTTAGAGTTATTCTTTCAAACAACCTCCCCGAAATGAAATAAAATGAAATAATAGCCAATCGCACCTCGAAATTGCGAGCCGTTGTCGCCGGAGCCTTAAATCATCTCCAATAGATGTAACAGGCCAATGATAATGTATTTACAAAAAAAGTATAAAAATAGTGGTGCCAATTCTGTTGTTTAATTTTCCTAACTTATCCTTATTTGACAGCACCAAAATATTGCCGTCCCTTTCTAAAAGATTAAAACAAAACAGACGGCTATAATTTTAGAGCTGTCAGATTAGGTTAGTTTAGGATAATGTAACAACAGAATCGACACCAGTGTGTGTCCGCTATCCCGTCGTTCCCATATTATTATCGCAAGCTTTGGTTTAGCTTTGGGCGAGATAGTGTGTGGAATGTCCTCTTATATTTCAAAAGAACCTCTAATCTATAAAAGATACAAATGAGAAGGTACAAAAAAGTTAGGCCATGTTCGTATAGTAGTTAGGATTAAGATTGCCTCCCACATATTACTTACCTGCCTCAAGAGTCCTGCTGAATTCTGAAACGGACAGCGTATGTAGGTTGGTCGCCTGTGCGGCTAAATGTATGGAGTGGGACTCTACTCTCTGATAGGCTCCACCCCGCTTCAAAAGTCCCCACGCTGGGTATGTCTCTACGTGCAAAGCCGCACATAGCTCGATCCATTCGTCGCAGTTGATTTCACCTGAAATGTTTTAGTATAAATAAGGCTATATTTAAGATCTGAGGGGAGATCCTGATGATCCCTGATGATGGGGCTCGGTATCTACCGAGCCCCATCAAAGCCCCGTCAAGTATCAAAGAATGTATGTACCTATTTAAGAAAAAACTTACCGAATTGCATATCAGGCATTGACAGCCTTCTCTGATGAAACTCAAGTCTATCGCTGCCCTCTGAAGAGAAGTACAACACCCAAGGAGTGTTATAGCCACTTCGTAGTTTCAACCTGTAGTTCTGGAAATATAATTGTAGTTACAAAAACACAATTCTGCGCGCCAAAACTAAAATTGCCGACGTTGGACATAAAGCTGCTTGCTTGAAGTGGGACTGGTCTGATCTGTAGCTTTTAATTCGACGTATCTTAACTAAATAAATTAATTAATGTATAAATAAAATAATATTGGTGCATGGACTTTCCAATCAGCACTATTTAGCTTCAAACTAAGCCAAAACATATGGGAACCAAATAGCTGATACAATACCTAATAAATAATGTGTATTTTTTTAGCAAATAAATACTTTTGATAAACTTTTTGCGCCCCGCGGTTTCCCCTGCGCAGATTTTAATCCCGGTATTCCCACGGGATAAAAAGTAGCATTTGCTATTCCAGACTATAACCTATCTCTCTGCCAAGTTTCATCCAGATCCGTTCAGCCGTTCCGGCGTGAAAGAGTAACAAACATCCATCAATACTTACAAACTTTCGCGTTTATAATATTAGTAGGATATTAACACCCAGACAGAAGCAGTCTTTGTTCATAGTTACCTGTAGTTTGGTAGGATCAACAGTTTCAACCTTCGGCAGTTGATCGACGATATCCTTCAGCAGTTCATTCTCCTCCGAGTTCTCTAACTCTCTGCTGATATCCTGGTACTTGAACACGGCTGTGACGTCGTCGTTCAACGTCAACTTCGCCCTTAGATCGTCATCGGCTATCGCTAATGTCACTAGACCATTCTGAAAGCAAAAATTGCCTATTCATAAAACTGTATGGGCCTTACTACAAAAAATAGGCAAACGTTAAACACTGTCCAAACTTTTGACATCTCTTGCCATTGCGTAATGGCAAACAGAGACAGCGCTAATTTTAGACAGTGTTTAAAGTTAGACACCGTTTTGTAGTACAACCCCTAATTCCTAATAAAACCCTATTCCTTCACACAACTCGTTCCAAAATACCCATCCCATCCCTATAAGTACCTATACCACGGGGCAATGTGGTCCAGTCTCGTGGGCCTGCCATCCACAGAGAGAGTGTCAGGCGGGTGGTGGACCACCTACGTTTTTGCTGCTGAACGTAGGGGGCCCGTGAGGGGGGAGGAGGTGATCCTGGTGGCTGAGTGGGCAGACGTCTCTCCCACAACACTCCTCTTTGGCTCCAAATTCCCTCAAAACGGAGGGCCATCGGTAGAGCCAACCGATGGCTAAACAGCAGGGCGGTCGGCCATCAGCTGCCGTCAGGCGAGAGGGGGGGATTGATGGGGTTTGCAGTCGGCGGCGCACGCCTTATGCTGAGCGTCCTCTGTGGTTGACGCTCGCTCTGGTGGTGCCGTGCGGACTCGTGAACAACTCAATCACCCCCTCTATATCGTGTTAGTATCCCTGGTGTACGTAGTGCATCCCCAGGTGCGGACTCCATGGAGGGTGGGGACCTAACACGACGAATATACACAAACAAAACAGACATGGCTTCGCAAAATGTAACTGACCACACAAAAACCCCCTCATCAGAGGAGGCAGTAAGAGACTTGGCGGCGGCCTTCGCGGTCCCCCAGTCTAGTACTGCTGCCTGGACGGTCGTCGGACCTAAAGGCAAAAACAAAAGCACACACAAGACAGGGAAAGGTGTACGGCCAGCGGCCGGAACCTCACACCCCAGTACCCGACCTCTCGAGGTGGCGGAAAACGTCCCGGAGAGGAAGGAGGCTAAAAAGCTTACACTACAGAAGAAGCAGCAAGGAAACCCTGGGGCGCAACAGGTGGCGTCAAATCATGATGCCCCTGTGCGGAGAGGCTCCAATCCTAGCTACTTCTTCAAACAGAGACAAGTGACAAGACACACTGAAACAGACAGACAGACGACAGACCCCACACCGCATGCCCCGCCAGCGAGGCCGTCAGGCTTACACATACCACCCGCTGTGCCCGATGGTCGCAGCGGAACAGGAGGAAGACCCACGCGGAGCAGGGGCCGCAAAAACCGCCAGAGGCGCGCTGCCCAGCAGATTGCGAAATCTGCTCAGGCACCGGCTCGTAATGAGCCCTGTAAGCGCGCTCGGGTGGATGATACGGTGTCCCCGCGTGGAGAATCCAAGAAGCAGAAACTGGACAGCACGCGTCATGCACACCCCAGTTACGCGGAAATTGCCCAAAGCAATCTCCAAGTGGCTGTGGTGAGGGATGACAACCAGCACTTGTCGGAGGAGCAGGCGACTCGAGTGAAGAGTTATCTCGTTCGTCGCATACTGGAGGAAAGCAAGGACTCCAGTATCGACTTCTCCCCCAACTTCGTGGGCAGACCGCTCTTCAATGAGGGGGCCCTGAAGCTTTGGTGTGGAGACGAGCCTTCACTTGCGTGGCTTGCTGCTACGATCCGGAAGTTGACGCCCGAGACATGTCCGGGACTCAAAGTCGTACGGCAGAGCGAACTCACGCGTAAAATCCGTGCGGCCATATTCCTTCCGGAATGCACTGACTCACTGGAGGACACAAGCTTGGTCCTAACAAAGCAGAACAAGTGGGCACAGATTGGCAAATGGACGGTGTACTCCCACTCCCGGCTGGAGAACGACATCCTCTTCGTGGCGGTAGGGATACCAGAAGATCTGGTCCCTATCATCATGGATCGAGGCCGCAGACTGTCGTTTAACCTGGGGAGTATCTACGTCCGGTTCTATGCAGCAAACGGAGCTCTGAAGGACTCGCCTCCAGAGCAAAAACAGCAAGAACCGCAACCTGGCCCCAGCGACCAGAGAGCTCCAGAAGACGGTCCCGACATCCCAGCTGCAGCCGTCCCACCTCACTCATCACCCAAACCGTCGTGCTCCAGCGCGATGGAGGAGATGTGTGAGGAACTCAAGGAGCTTATGGGCACTGACACATCGGAGGTTGAGGAGGGAAGCCAGGATGATGGCGACCCAGACTCCCTCTTATAACGTCATACAATGCAACCTCCAGCACAGCCTCACTGCAACGGCTAACCTACGCAGGGTGCTGGGGGACAACAACAGGAGGACCATAGCCCTGATCCAGGAGCCGTGGATCAGGGCAGGGCGTGTGTGTGGTCTAACCAACTTGGATGGTAAGTTAATATATGACAGTAAAGATACAAATCCTCGTACATGCATCTATGTACCGAGGACCTTAACAGCAGTGCCCCTCACCGAGTTCTGTTTCAGGGACCTGACAGCAGTCAGACTCCAGGGCGAAATCGGGGGGGAGATTGTCGACGTCACGCTTGCATCAGCATACATGCCCGCTGATGAAGGCATACCCGCAAAGGACGTCTCGGACTTGGTAAGACACTGTGAATTAAACAAATTCAATATAATAATATCTGCAGACACAAACGCGCATCACCCAATATGGGGCATGCCAACATCGAACAGTAGAGGAGACGATCTGGTAAACTTTCTTTTTACAACCTCCCTCTCCATAGCAAACAGGGGCTCAGAACCGACCTTCGTGACTAAAAGATCCAGAACCATCATAGATCTGACCATGGTCTCGGCCAACTGCCCTGATGTCGTGCAGAACTGGAGGGTCTCGGACGAATCCTCCTGCTCCGACCACAGGTGGATCAGATACGAACTAGCATTGAGCACCACAACACCAGCACCGACCCGAAACCCGCGACGAACCGACAAGGTAATGTTTGCTGAATCTCTCAAACAGCGTCTCGGAGAAACCACAATCAGGTCAGATATAACAAGCACGTCAGATCTAGAAAGCGTAATCAAAAACATAACGACAAGCATTTCCAAGAGCTTTGAAGAAGCCTGCCCCCTTGCAGCCGTGCGACAGAGAGACTCGGCAAACCAAGGCTGGTCCAAAGAACTGGAAAGATTAAAACACACTGTAAGAAGGTTTTTCAACAGGGCTATTAACACTCGCGACGACAATGACTGGGACAAATACAAGCTGGCCCAAGCCAAGTACAAGAAATGTATTCGTCGCAGTGGTCGACGCAGGTGGAAAACTTTCTGCACTAACATTGAATCAAACAACAAATCTAACAGAATTAGGAAAATCCTCGCCGCGGAACCAAGACGTGAAATCGGATCGCTAAAAGGACCTAATAACACATACACAAAAACAACAATAGAAACACACAAACTCTTACTACAGACACACTTTCCGGAATGTCAATTAATGGACGACACCGAGTGGCGAAGTACCGACATGCCAACGCCAGACGATAACGACTGGGCAGTTGCACGGTCCGTCATAACAGAAGACAAAGTACACTGGGCCATCAGCACCTTTCAGCCGTTCAAGTCACCTGGACTTGACGGTATTTTCCCCGCCCTCCTGCAGTGGGGCAAACAACACCTTGCAGCAGTGCTGACAAGTGCGTTTAGAGCATGTATAGCCTTCCGCTACGTACCACTACAATGGAGAGAGGTAAGAGTACTCTTCATACCTAAACCGGGGAAAAGCGACTACACCGAAGCAAAATCCTACAGACCGATCAGCCTCACTTCTTTCTTACTCAAAACTCTTGAAAGACTTTGTGATCGGCACATTAGAGACAACATACTTGTAACTGCACCCATCCACCCACAGCAACATGCTTACAGCGCTGGTAAATCAACAGAATCAGCGCTACATGTGGTAGTGAGCAGACTTGAACGGGACATAGCAAATAAAACTCTATGTCTCGCAGCCTTCATAGACATTGAAGGCGCTTTCGATAAAACAAACTTTAATAGTATCAATGTTGCACTAAGAAAACATAAAGTAGAATCGACACTGGTAGATTGGATCATAAACATGCTGCAGCTTAGAGCTGTAAGAGTGGACCTACAGGGACAAACCAGGGGGGTGGTGGCAAAGGGCTGTCCGCAGGGAGGTGTCCTTTCACCGCTACTATGGAACCTAGTAGCAAATGATCTAATCACCAAACTAAATGCACAACGGTTTTTTACGGTAGGCTATGCGGACGACCTTGCCATTCTAATATCAGGGCACTTTGCCAGCGTAGCTTGCAACTTGATGAATAACGCTTTAAAGGTCGTCGAAACATGGTGCAGAGACTACGGCTTAACCGTTAACCCAACAAAAACGGAACTCGTGATGTTCACAAACAAGCGCAACCTAGGACCATACCTGCTACCATCTCTCTTTGGCACGAGACTAAAGCTATCAGAGGAGGTTAAGTACCTAGGCATAACAATGGATAGTAAACTAAACTGGGCTAAGCATCTAGAAAACAAAATAAAAAAGGCCACCATCTCCTTCTGGCAATGTCGCAAGATGGTGGGCAAGACATGGGGACTTCAACCGAAGATAACCCTATGGCTCTACAACACCGTTATCCGGCCCTCGCTTACGTACGGTGCCTTAGTGTGGTGGCCTCGGACAAAACAGGTCACTGCGACAAATAAGTTACAAAAGTTTCAGAGACTAGCATGTGTAGCGACAACAGGCTGCATGAAGACTGCCCCCACGGCAGCAATTGAAGCCCTGATAGGTCTAACACCCCTACACCTACACGTGCAACAGGAAGCAGCTGCGGCTGCCTTTCGACTTTGGGCTCTAAAACTATGGGAAACAGACACACGAGCACGCCACACTACCATAATAGGAGAATATATAGGCAATAACCCCCTTTTGCTCTCCGTTTATGACAGGATCCCTAAGATGCACATACAGACTAGGAGCTACACTATACAACTACACGAGGAGCCTAGTGACAGCTCCGGTATACATGAAATACGTATATACACAGACGGCTCAAAAACCAAAACAGGCACAGGTGCAGGAGCGTTCTCGGAAGATCTAAACATCCATATAGCTGCATCTCTGGGCCAACACAACTCCATCTTCCAGGCAGAGTGTGTTGGCATAATTCATGCTGCCAGTGCAGTACTACGAAGGAAGGTAACTGGTTACAACATCAGAATCCTCTCGGACAGTGCTGCAGTACTACATGCACTAAACAGGTATGAACACAACTCCGGACTGACCATACAATGCCACCAGCTGTTGGAAGAGGTATGTAAGTCCAACAGGAGCATCACCTTACAATGGATCAAGGGTCACAGTGGATCCAGAGGCAATGACGGAGCAGACGCCCTGGCTAGAAGGGGCTCGGAAATGCAGACCGCAGGACCAGAGCCGAAAATACCCCTACCTTTTAGTCAAGCACGATCCTGGATCCGAAGCAGAACTTTTGAACTTCATAAAGACAACTGGGCAAGTACACAGGACTGCAGGCAGTCGAAGGAGGCTTTCCCGGACCTGAGTCCGAGATACTCCCGAAAACTCCTGAACCTGAAACGCGACAAACTCCGACTCGTCATCGGAATTGTCACGGGCCACTGCTCACTCAACAAGCATCTCTTTACATTGGGTGTTACAGACAGTCCCCTATGCAGAGGATGCCTCAACACAGAGGAAACCGCCGCACATGTACTCCTGGAGTGCAACAGTGTAGCACCTCAGCGAGCACAATACCTTGGAGCACCGAAGACGCCTGGGGAAGCCTGCACCAGCATCAGCGAGCTGCTGGCCTTCCTGGAGGACATCGGGTGGCTGAGCTAGCATCCACCACCCGACACGCAAAAAGGGCCCATTTGCGGCCTACTTGCGGAAACCAGTCCGCTCACCAAGTACCAAGTACCAAGTAAGTAGTACAACCCCAAGGATCGAAATTTAATTTAAAGATATGCAAAAACAGTGTATATCACCTTATTTTATAGTGAGGGAGCACTATACATATCACTACTATGTCCCTATGTATGCTTAAATCTTTAAAACTACACAACGGATTTTGATGCGGTTTTTTGAAATAGATAGAGTGATTCAAGAGGAAGGTTTATATGTATAATATATGCATGATATGTGCACCCGTGCGAAGCAAGGGTGCGCGGGCGGATCGCTAGTATTAAGATAATATACACTGTGTAACTGACCTATTCATTCAAAGGTTGTCTGGAAGGGATTGCTTATTACCGACCCCCAATAAAGACCCCTCATTGTACATACAATATCAACTTTTTCATAAATACAAAAGACCTCTTGAAGCATAATACCTACGGGGTGGTTAATCCCACAGAATTATAAATCCAATTTCTCTATTCCGTGGTTAATCCCCCACCAAGAATTAGAATAAGAAGTACAATCGCCTACAACACTAACATTATGCGTCTTATTTTACCAAACAAACGCATTACTTCACTCGTGCACTACTGACACATCTTAAGTCCACAATTCACAAAGGTTATCTGGAAGATAATGCTTTATAGCATAAAGTTCGCCTTTGTACTGCTATTTTTATGTACAATAAAGTATTTTTAATTAATCAATCAATCAACTTCAGTATAAGACAGTTAGGTGGGAAGTGTCCAAATGGTTTTTCGAAATGTATAGACGGAACCAATGACTTGTCACGATGATGATTATGATGACTTTCCAAATCGCGTCGCCTTTTGTAAAAAGTCAGCTAGTATCTTCAGCAGACATTAATGCAAAAAAAGCAGAATCTAGGTTGGTGGCCAATGGTGTCAATTCTGTTGCTTAGTTTTCCTAATTTAACTTATCTTGACAGCACTAAAAACATTGCCGTCCCTTTCTAAAAGACAGAAACAAGACGGAAGGCTATAATTTTAGCGCGCTCAGACTATGTCATCAGTTTAGGATAATGCAACACTAGAATCAACACCAATGACTGACTAAATACGATAGCAGCAATGTATTTCTAATGCGATGCTATGAATAGCATGAGCGGACGATGTCACGGGTAAATGCTAGCTTCAAATAAAAAAACTAATTGTAAAAAGTTCGACCGTGACAGGACTCGAACCTGCAATCTTCGGATCCGAAGTCCGACGCCTTATCCATTAGGCCACACGGTCTTGTATAATACAGGCTGAAGTTATCATTTGGTTGTAAGTGGCATGTTGCGCGCGCAAACAAAGTTTCAAAGGGCGGGAACTGACGAGATTTTTGCTTCGCAATTCACGAACAATATGACGTTTCCTATACGATACACTGCCCCATGTGTCTTCAACCGGTTGAGACCATGTTGAGCCACATAGATATAAAGCCTCATATACTAGTAATTTCACCTGCGATCACACATCTTCAAATCTAAACATAGCAACGCTGCTTGATGACAGAAATAGGCACTGAGAAATGGTAGCACAGAAGAAATAAATCGAGTAAGCACCTAAGTACCTACCTTCAGAAAGTTGACTCCGCAGATCCGTTCAAATAAAAAATGACCTTTGCAGCGACTTAATAATGCTCAATTCAGCTCGCACAGCGATACCTGTCTTTCCTCGAAAATTGCCTAAATATTCACCACCCTACTTCCCCGGGCAAGCCCTTCACAAATAGCCATAGGTACTACTCAATTAATATTAAGTATACATACCAATTGAAATGCAATTCTTGTCAGGGCGTTACTTCCAACCCTGTTCTCTCCCAGGACATACACTATAGGTCTCTCGGTGCCTCTAATCTGGGTGACTATCGGCACGTGAACTCGACTCTTTAGATACTTCATCACAAACTCATCTAGGGCGTCCAGAGTGCGGTCGCCACGGTAATAAAGATAGTTACCGCTTTTACCCTGAAATTAAAAATAATGTTTTTTTTATACTTTACTAGTTGCGCCCCGCTGTTTCATCCGGGCAGATTTAAATCCCGATATTTCCACGGGATAAAAAGTAGCAAATGTGTTAGTCCAGACTGTATTGTATCTCTCTGGCAAGTTTTATCCAGATCCGTTCAGCCGTTCCGGAAAAACAGACGCCGCCGGATGTTGGAAATGCCCTACAAACAAATGTGTGACTCACTCTTCTTGTCGTCTCTAACCTTCCAAACAGTGAGATGAAAGGATTATAAGTCTGTCTCAGAGCTTTCGACTCGAAAAGTTCCAAAACATGTCAAACTCGAAACTTTCGAGTTTGACGTGTTTTGGAACTTTTAGGTTCTGCGACATGCCGGTTTCCTCACAATGTTTTCCTTCAACGTTTGAGTGTTCAAAATTTTATGTGCAAAGTGTATGTCGGCACAAAGGAAAAATCCATAGTGCACTGGTTTTGAAAACTTATGATCGGGTAGAGCCGCTAACACTAGGTTTATACTGTCAGGTCAGTCACATCAGTTGTAACTTGTAGCTGAAAATGTATTATGAAATGGTCCACTTACATTAGGATAAAATATCAGTGTAGGATAGCTGCCTATTCTCATTGAATTGTAACAGAAGGAGTTATAGTATTTGCAGTTCACAGCACCAACTTTGACCTGTAAAACACAATTTTGACTGATTTTTTAGGCCTTTTTGCCATTGTTCTTAAAAAATAAAACACTGTATGGTAAGTACCTACATATTTCCTAGAACTGCACTTACCTAGATCCAGATTATTTGAATATTGTGTGGTTTCCTAATTGCTACATAATTAAATATTGTTTTGAATTTTTTAAAAAGATAAAAGTATAGTTTTATTAGTACTTTTTCATCACATCTATTCGAAAAGAACGACTTCGTTCGCCTTTATGTGCACCCAAAGGTGGTGTTTTCTATAAGAAACTATAAGTGCGCGGGAAAGTTAATTCCGAATTAACTTTATCTAGCACATGGTCATGGCTTGCAAAATGTCAAACTAATGCAAAGCATGGGAAGTGTATATTTTGTATATACACTTCCCATGCTGTATGTATGTATGTGTATGTATGCATGTATATACACTACATATTTCTTTGTTGGCTACCCCATTTAAACTAGTTTATCTAGTAGGTCTCTAGACTAGAGGAATATGAATGGAAATAACAACACTATGCACTAAGGTTTCAAAAAAAACTCACCACTCCTTTGTACATTTCAGCTAATTTCTTCCAATGGTCAGCTACATTTTGACATGGTGGACAGAATGGTGAATAAAAGTTTATGAAATAAAATCCATCCTTCAGATAATTGTCTAAAAAAAAGAAAAAGAGTTAAATAGGTTGGTGTTGCGGTTTTGCTGTTTTTTTTACTTATTTATTCAATTGGGACATCTCATGGAGTAATCACATAACAAAACAATATTATATGTAATAGGTATATGAGTAGGTAACATAACTAGGTATAAAAATTTTTGTATTCCTTAAATTGCTGAGCCCTTATTCAATTTACTTTGAACATTTGCAAATCAGTTGAAAGGATTTCTTATAGCCTGGGGTTCTTAGGTCGAAAATGGCAAAAGAGATCAGTTGAAGTTGTGAGTATTGCTTAAAGACTACTTACAATAGCCATTTCCCGATAGAGTATCCACAAATGGATCATCATAGTACAACCCATTGTAGTACAAATTGTCATACTCAGCCTGAGATTTATGATCATACTTCCTCGAATAAGATGGATATGATCCGTACATATCATACTTGTGTCTCTTATCAGGATCCTTAAGTGTCTCATAAGCTTCAGTGAGTTTAAGGAATTTTTCTTGATTGGTAACATCCTGCAACCATTTAGTATTTTAATAAGCATAAATAAGAAATTAAAACGGAAAATATTTAGTTAAAATGTAATAGAAGGTACTTTTATCATTTGTGTAATAATAATAAATAAAGTATTGTAAGGTTTCTGAAAGTGCGATCAACACTAATCAGCTGCCAAGTCATTTGCTATCTCTATCTAATTTGAACTAAAAGCTGAAATAGCAAGTGACTTGACATCCAGTTAGTGTTGATCAAGCTTTCAGAAACCGGGGGTAAATAAGCTATTTTGAAGAGCCTGTAGGTACCTTATGCTTTGCTCTTGACAGGCAACTTTTAGGTAATTAAGGAACCTACCTAGTAGGTACCTAGCACAGATCCAAGCAGTAGTGACAAAACTTACAGGATTCTTGTCTGGATGAAGTTTTATGGCAAGTTTCTTGTATGCCTGTCTGATCTCCTGTGCTGATGCCTGCTTGGTCACTCCTAGGATTTCATAGAAACTGATATCAGTTAGGTTAACTGTGCCAATGAGGACACATGATAAGATAATACATTTCAGCCTGTAACAGTTTATATTGAGATTAATAAACTTTAGTAAAACTGGCAAGCATATCGGTAGGTGATTAACATTATAACAAGCCGATATTTTATAGTTTGAACTTACATGGTCTTAGCAAACGCGACTAACATATAAACGTACTTCTAAAAGTAAAGTTGGTTGTTTACTTTTTGTGTAGGCGGTGTAGTTTCGTGTAGTACGAGTAGTACCTAATTCATTCTTTTTCGTAGGTATGATAGGTTGTGTGTTAGGAATCCGGCTGTTAGGCAAATTCGATAAAAAACGAGCGAACAGAGTTCTATTTAGGTACTAAAATCTTATAATTTTAGTTTCCAACCTAAGCTGGAATTTTGGCAAAGAGAATGTAAACTACGAGAATACGACGAGAATACGAATGGAATTTTGGATTTTGTTTTCTTTCTTTTTCTTCTTCTTCTTCTTCATCAAAGAGAATGTAAACTACGAGAAGAGGCGGGACTTAGTAAAGAGCCAATGGGATCCTTTTACATGGCACTTCAATACCAACACAACGAATATGTACGTCAAACAACAACAGTTTTACCAACCTATCAGCCTATATAGTGTTGCGCGATGGCACTCGCTTTTATATCGATATCGATAAAATATGCAAGATCGAAATCGAGGTTTTTTTGTAATCCATTTATTGACTGAACCCACGTTTAAGTACAACCTAGGTCCCGAAGTCCTAGGTTGGACTTAAATATGGATCTAATATGAAATAAAAAGCTTTTTGCATTAGTACATATAATTTTTGTACCTAAACCTATTCATTTTATGAATTTGTTTTTTCATTTATTATAATGTTAAGTATGAGCAGGACGGACACGGTGAGCTTGACATGTTCTGTAACAAAGTATTTTTTATTAATTTCCAGTAGTTTTTTAAAGAAGTATTGTACCTAGAGCATAAGTTTAAAAGACTAATTCACGTCATATTCTTGAAAAGGTTATAATAATTTTAACAGTACAAACTTATTAAGCTACTTGCAACTCCCAGTTACTTTCATCTTTAGCATCGAATTTTTGTTTCTGAATAAGTGGGTACCTAATATGAGGGCAAAATATAAAAACCAACTTACTTTCACAGTCTCGCAGTTTTTATTAGGTATGTCATCAAAGCCGTAACTGTTACCAAAGTAGGTATGTGACCGAGGGCTCACTAATATCGGTAGTGGGTACTAATTTTTTCATCTTTAGCATGGATTTTTCACTGGTAGTATCTGCAATGTTTAATAATATAACCTGATAATCATGAATTTGTGCATTTAGTAAGGAAAAATTTTAAATTTCAAAGAAACAAATACTTGATTACTATTAGCCACCGCGGAAAGCCCATTTTGTAAGACTGTGTATGTAGCCTCCTAGATGTGCATGTTATAATAATGAGATATTAGCATAGAAAGAACTGTCCGACACAGTTATCGATAATTACATTAGGTACATCACTATAACACGAATATTCAGTATTAACCTCTAGTAAATCCATAAAATCTCTTTTCAATACGATGCGTGTTGTTTGTTCGTTGATTGTATTCACTAAAATATCTAATTCAATGTTTACCGAGCCTCATCCAAAGAAACTAGACTTCCTTTTTCTATAATTTTACGGCTCGCTTGATCTCCACAATTTCGCACGTTATGAATCGTTTTTTGGAGGTATCGCCGTAAAATATAACGTTCACTAAACAATAACGATCAATTTCACACTTATAGACGTAATTATTGATAAATCTGCTAGAAATTTACAAAAACAAACAAAATACGAGTGGAAGCTACAAGTAAACAAAGCAGACAGACGAAGAAGAGAGTGAGTTGTGAAAGAACGAGAGAACACTGATTGAATGGAACGATCATTCGTTCCATTCAATCAGTGTCAATCAAGCAATTCAAGCAACAATCATGTCAAATCAGTCAATCATCCATTATTTGACATGCTAATTCCATACAAAATTTTGACGTTCCTTGTTGCGTCAGGGTGTTCTTCATAAATATCATCTATGCAGTGTTACCAGGTCAAAATTATACACTACCGTGTTGACAGTTTAAAAATACCAAAGACCTTGTATGTCTTTGAAAAATACGGTGTTTCAGCCCCAAATTACCGTGTATGGACTGAAAAAATACCATGCATATTACCTCGTGCATCATCAAGAGAAAATGTCATATTTTTCAATATTATTTATTAGTTCTTAAATCATCTAAAATGAGTCGCACGAAATTAAAAGTATTGTTTCACTGATTAATTGCGCGTACATTAAAAAAAACGACAGTTATTATTATCCAATTTTATTTCGACACGTGTTTCCTCGAAGGTTTCGCCTCTCTACGAAGCATCTTCAGGACTTGCTGTGCACTGAACGTGTTGCAAGGTCGAGGATTAGTACTACATATTGCTTTGTTCAAGTTAATTTATATTTGTCCAATATTCGCGAGTCCCAGTGCCAATTGTACCCAGGGATCGGATAACCCATATAAAAGGTTAACCGTTTGAAACGGTTACCGAATGAAACGGTAACCCATTGAAACGGTAACCGTTTGGTTTGGGTATTAACCGAAATAAAAACCCATACCGAATGAAACGGTTAACAGAAATGAAAGGGTTGTTTTAATCGGTATTTTTGATTGACTGAAATAGCATGAGAAAGAGAGTGATGCATTCTATGTGTAGGTGAGTTGTCTTTGGCATACTATTTGCTTGCGTTCGATGGTTTGCGAACTTGATTCCGCCAGAAAGTGTAAGTAAATAAACTTCTAGAAGATTACCTAATAATGGTGGTTGGTTTTCACTTTTGTAATTACATTTAAATACATACAACAGATGAAACTTTTAGAGAAGATACTATCTATTACTATTATTTTGAGAGTAGGTACTATTTGTTAAAAACATTTAGTTCGTTATACTACCTACCTAGTCTACCTACCTACTGCCTCGACTCGACCGCTTGCGAGCGGGTAATTTGTAAACTACGTAGGTAATGATGGCGATGTTCGCGCGCGACAAACGCGTTTGTCCCAGGGTCGAACTCAGAATTAACAAAGTTTATTATCACAACAATATTAGGTATAACTCATCTTCCAAACGACTGAACGGATGTGGATGAAGCGAGAAAACTAAAGTATCCTACCCATCATGCCGATGAACGGCATTTGTTTTTTTTTTTTTTACAACTAGCTGATGGAACAAGCAGATGGCCCACCTGATGTTAAGTGGTAACCATCACCTATAAACAAAACATTGCCCTGTAGGTCACGCACAATAGGAACGTGCCCTACGATGCACTGCCCTGCGTCCATCAACTTGAGGCGTACAGATGTTAAGCCTCATGTGCCTGTAATTACACCGGCGACCACACTCTTCAAACCGAAACACAGCGTTGCTGCTTGGCGGCAGAAAAAGGCGTGGTGGTAGTACTTCCCCGAACGAGCCCTTCACAAAGAGCTCTACTACTCTTTACTGATTGCCGGCGAGGCATTTTTTATTTATTTTTATCAACTGGTTAACAACTATTATTCACTCCACTCCACACATGCGACAACTAAACTAGAGTGCATGGGGTTTGTAGGCCTGTTTACCGTCCACGTCCCTTTCCCGTCCATTCGCGGCACTACTAGTAAATAAACCCAAAAAATAGCATAATTCACATGCACTATGTCCAAGTAGACACACAAACAAGTTTCAAGTTACTAGTTCAAGCGCAATTATTATAAACAATATAATCATTTTGTGGTCAGCTGTGATACGATGTGAATGGGCTAAAAACAACAAAAAAAATAGTGAAATGTAGGTGCTTTCACGCTAAGTTATTCACTTATTTTTATGACTTTTAGAGTATTGGTGATTTGTATGCCTTCATAATAGATCAAAGAATACGTTTATAATGTTTTTAGCCTAAAATTTATATTATAAGTTATTTAAATTACGTGGACGAGAACTGTACCATGCTTTTAAAAGAAAATCCCTTTTTTGTCCAGGTGGTCGGCAAACTGGCAAATCATGTCAAAAAATTGATTGCTTGTTTTGTTTTATGTATGAAAGCTAACTGCTGCTTTTTAAGAATATTGAGCCTTATTACTCCTCCTAAATTGATTAGCCAGTTTTCGTCCGGGCTAATATGATTAGATAAAGAAATACAGATACTCATAAAATGCTGGTGGTCGAGAACAGGATGGGGTAAATACGACTTCCAGATTACGACCATGATTTTAATATGCAATAAATAGAATAAAAGTCTATAAACTTTGATTTTCAGCAATAGAATAATATGTATTTATGCCTACTTTATTATTTTCTTGAGGTTTTGCTTAATTCACATATAAATTTCCTCTAAAATTCTTAGTATTTCTGTGGACGAAAACTGATACAGCCGACCAGTTTTCGACCATTTAAGAAATTATTGATTATTCCTCTCCAAGCCGGAGATCTTGCATGAGTTAGACGACTTTTTCAGGCGGTTGTACGCCTCGCAGGTATCATGTCCAGAATCCAGTGACAAGGATGCTAGAGCCACACTGACCCGGCACTACACAGAATGTATATGTAACATAATGTATTATCCAGAGATCAGCCTTGACAATAGCCTTGAAACAGGAAGAAAATTATGGAAAATCCCAAGGAGAAATTCAAATTCATTTATTTTACTAAAGTGTTTAAACATTAATAATTTTGCCATTGGTCCCCGCACTAGGACAACCCTGTATCGCGGACGAATCACTTCGGAACACTTCTAATTCGTGGTAGGGGAATAAGATCTGCACGGACGTTCCGCAATGGTGCGTATTGTGCATTATCCCTCTGCTAACCTCACCCCAGCCAGTCCAACTCCTTAAAATAGCGGAGAAGGACCTTGGGTTAGTTCCGAACCTTGGTGTTCACAACTCTTAAAGGCGGGTAGTTTTCATGTTCTGTAAGAATTCCAACTTGTTTTCAACTCCTTTCTTTAACCATGAGAGAAATCCAAGGGTGTGGAGCAGGAGTGTCGTGGTGTTATTTTTCACCATATTGGCACCACATTTTGATACCATATGCCACGTTCACACAATCCGACAGATTATACGTATAAATCTGAAAAATATAATTAGGCCGTGTGCGTTTGAGACCATGAAAACTGTGTTGAAACCTGAGCTGTTCTGCAGTCCTTGCAACGATGTCAGGTTGACTGGCGAATCTAGCGATACATCGAATTGCTGAGATGTTTATATAATGATGCCACCATGTCTGTTCAGGTCCAGAACCAGCAGTCAAAACCTATCCAGTTGCACCCCGGTTGAGACAAGAGGACGTAGTCTCCCCCAAGTTGTTCACAAGTGCACTGGAAATATTCGTTTATGAGAACTAAGTTGGACCAGAATTCGCACTAAGATTAAAGGCGAATACATCCTGCACTTGGAATTTGCTCATGACATCGTCATATTGGCAGAATCGTCGCAGGAATTACAACCGATGCTGAACAGCCTAGCTGCTGCCTCACGACGCGTGACGGGTCAATCTGGATATGAACTTGGATAAAACTATGATTAATGGCGGCGACAGTAATCAGGGTGATGCAATTCAGGAATGCCTCTTTAAGTTGTGCAGGAATATGTCTACCTCGGGAGACCCTGTGGTTGGGTAGACACAACTTTGAGAGATAGCAAGACCGGAAAACTTTTCTGGGTTCGGTTCGTTCTTCGTTTGGGAAATTTATTCAGGTCTTCAGCCCATCCCTTTATGTTTGAAGACGAAAGTTTGAACCAGTCGTCCCACCCGTTATAACTATGACCTATGCTGCCAAAACGTGGCATTAACGGTAGGGTCGGTCCACAAACTGAAATTCGCTCAGCGAGCTATGAAGAGAGCTATGCTCGGAGTTTCTCTGAAGGATATAATCCGAAACGAGGTTATACGACAGACCTAAAGTAGACGACATAGCTCAAAGCAAAGCAAATAATTACTAATAAATATGATTTGATCTCTTATGTAATTCCTAAATAAGTTAAATTGATGTTTACGTTTAAATACACTAGACTGGTTGCACCCGCGATAATTTGGTGTTGCACCCGTGATTTACTAAAAAATTAATAACTCATAGTTTATTTTTGTTTTGTTTAGAATTTCTATTTTATGTTCTTTGTTAATTAAACACCTATCAAAATATTACGGCATAACATTTTTAATTATTCACAATTAACAGATTTATTTGTTTGTAGTGTATGATCTGGAAAGGCAGGGCCAAATTTGTTGCACCCGCGATAGCAGTTTGAGCCTTCCTCCTGGCTTTTGAGATATTATTTTAAAATCTTTGTGCACTAATATAAAAAGAAAATATTAAAATGTAGTCTTTTAAGGACTAATTTGATTAAAAATGCTTTTTATTTAATTACATTAAACTGACACATGCGTGTAAATGTTGCACCCGCGATAATGAAATCGCCCTATACAAACTAAAATCCAAAGAAACATTTCTTCTCAAAAATGCAAAAATGATTTTCGATACCCAAATAGTACCTATGTTTTGAACTTTAAATGCAGAAAATTTTATTATTACTACGGATGCTCAAAGAACTAGAGGCACACCACCCGCCCGTTGGTCAAATGACATTGTAGCAAGTGCTGGAAATGGATGGATGAGACTCGCAAGGGACCGGAAAGAGTGGCGTACTAAAGAGGAGGCCTATACTCAACAGTGGGTGTAAACAGGCTGAAATGATGATGATGATGATGAATCTTGAAATATAGGACATGATTAATTAAATTAGTTTCATTTCCATCAATTTTACTCCTTTATTTGATATATTTTCCCATCAGAAATGAATGGACGAAAACTGGGTAGCAGGTGGTCGAAAACTGGAATTTCTGGACGAAAACTGGGTAAAACAGGGTTTTGAGATTAAAATATTTTTATAAAATTCCCAGATTACTTCACAATTAAACACTTTACATTAAATGAAAATACAGGATATAAGCTATGTAAAGAAAAAGTTTCACCTCTAAAGACTTACTATAACATAGATTTTTTGGTGATTGAATGTGACAACTCCGCTAACTGGACGGAATCAGGCGCAATAACCCTGCATCCGAGACCCAATTCGGCGAGAGAACGTACCTACCTATCTGCCAAAAAGCGGGTAGATTAAAAAATTACATAATGTACCTACCATGTATTTTTCATTAATGCTACGTTCGCATTGCTTTACCTACTTACCTTGCCTACCAAGCAGGTAGGTAGGTAGGTAAATCATTATAAGGTAGGTACCTACCACCTACCTTATGATGATTTCCCTACTACTACCTACCTACTACCTACGTACCAAGCAATCAACATATTCATTCAACATAACCTAACATGATAAATAAAGTTTCAGATCAAGCAAGTAGGTAGGTAGGTACCTAACGCGCGACGCGTGCGAACGAAAGACGTAAAGATTTTGTTTTTGTTGCATTCACTTTTATTGCCCGAAGTACACGTACGCACACACACACACTATATTCGGCCTGACTCGGCAGCGGTCGGCGCTCTCGCTAAATTTTAAGCCAATTTGAACTTTGAGTAAAAACCCTTATTTTATTCGGTTGTTATACAGAAACGTATCGGTTACCTATTGAATCGGTTACCGAAACGATACGGTTAGGGTAATCCTTTTCATTTCGGTTGTTAACCCATACCGGAATATCCCTGATTGTACCATTACACGATCGTAATACGATAGCTGTGTGGTGTTACACTTACACCGAGGTCTTGAGCAGTGAGAGTGTAGGTGTAACACCACACGGATGAAATGAACAAATGAAAACAAAGCGTTTCATGTTAATGGAGTATTGTAACTAATTGAGAAATAAATAAGATCATAAACCGATGGCTTCAGGGTGTTTTTATGCTTGGAGGTAGCTTGGTGGTGGCCCCTCTACCTGCCTTAACCCACAAAAGCGAAGCAAAGGCAGGTAGAGGGGCGTGCATTTTTAGAATGGTTTATCTCTACCGTAATAGGTATTAAAGCGGTAAAATAACGAAACAGCCGTACTTCTAAGTTTTGCGGTAGGTAGGTACCTACTGTTAACCTTATACCGACCGTAACCGCTTTCAGTCCCTGCCATTACAAAAACAACAAAAAAAAACTTGTAAACTAGTTGCGCCCCGCGGTTTCACCCGCGCAGATTTAAATCCCGGTATTCCCACGGGATAAAAAGTAGCCTATGTGCTACTGCAGACTATACCTAATCTCTCTGCCAAGTTCAGCCGTTCCGCCGTGAAAGAGTAACAAACATCCATCCATCCATAGGTACTTACAAACTTTCGCATATTTACATGTAATGTAATAGGATTGGCCCGAGAACCAGGCTTCATAGGTACATTTTTGCCCATTGCGCTTAGTTGTCACGAGTTACCGAACGAGATGTGGAGTCATCTCCGCGCCGTGAGATACCTAATCTCGCTCGAAGTGAGCATCATGAGCCCCTGACTGAGGGTAAAGAAATAAGTTAGGTTGCGTGCTCGCTGTAAGTCGGGGTGCGTAATGTTGATTTGTTTACCTAATAAGGGAAGGTTAGTGTTAAAATAAAACACAATTTAGAAGTCGTAGGTCGTAATCTACATGCATTTTATAATGAGCCATATATTTATCACTATCCAAACACACCACTATGTAATAACCTAGGTACCTATCTATCCTTTTAAAATGTTGAACATGGCAAGATTATTATTTCACTGGGGGTTTGTCTTAGAAAAACATAGTAGGTAAATAATCATAGTGCATTTTGCTAAAACTAGGTGTCCTAACTACCTACCTAGGCAGTGGCTATTAAGATATCAACAGCTTTTCCATTTCACGGATGTTACCTAATAAGTGCCTACAATAGGTAATACCTAAGGTGAAAATGAAGCAATAATAATATTACATTCGGTCAACAAGCCGGCCTGAAGCTTTCACGGGACGGGAAAAAACTTGACTCAACAAGGTCAAGTTTTATGAGGTCAAGCTTTTGAGTCATTTTTTATGGGGGTATGGAAAAAATAGTCTAAAACTATACCACGTATCACCAGATTCAAAAGTAAAAAAAACTGCTCGTGATATAGGTAAAGACCGTTCCGAGAAAACTCTTCAGCATATAACAAAAGCTCTCCAACGCACGTACAGTCCGACCAGACAGAGTAGAAACGGAACTAATTTGACATGCTGATATTTCGCATAGGTACGAGCAAGACCGCATGTGAGTGAGCGTCGAAAATGTATGGAAAGTGGCGCCCCTATTGTTTTCTACTATTTTCGGTCAAGCTGTACAACACACAGCCGTGCCGTTACAACGTACAACGTTCGTTACAACGTATTCATCAGTGTCAGTGAAAATGATATTGTACCTATCTGATGAGGTAGATCGATAATAAACTTGCGGACGAATGTCGACTTGTGGACATCACTACCTTTAGTTCCATGTCTCTAGTTCCAAAATGGCGCTATTAAAATAGGCACGAATCTAGCTCGCCAGTGTATTTATTGAGGTCAGTGGGTAGCAATATGATACTCGGTAGGTTAGTTACTTCTTCGCCTCAGAGTCAAACACTTCACAGATAAGTTGTCTGACGGTAGTCATACCCTAATCCGCTTCTTGGTTCTTGGCTTTAAATTTCGCTAGATTAATCTAACCGCCGATTTCTGAAAGCTCTATTAAAGCTAATCGGCTGTCAAGTCACTTGCTATCTCTAAGGTATTTGAAGTAAAAGCTGAAATATCAAGTGACTTGACAGCCGATTAGCTTTGATCGAGCTTTCAAAAACCCGCGGTACCTAAGTGTGACAGTTAGGCGCGTAGGTATCTATACCTACGTTATGTCGGCACCTAAGTGTTAGCTATCACAGAAAACAAGTGCTTATTTAGTAAATACTTAGCTAAAGATTACCTTTATTGTCTTCTTATTCCTCGTAGGTATCTCTCTCTCCAAACCCCCCCCGGTGTGAGACGGGTTTTAAAATAATTATACCTTCCCCATTTTAACCCTTATCTACCTACCTACTTACCACATATGAATATTAAGTCTACTTACATCTTTATATTACCTACCTAAGTACTTATTTATTACATCTGATTATTATTAGGTATTATAAATATAAAGTTACAAGAGAATCTGATATCACTATAATTTACTCCTATGTATTAAAACAAATCAGTAGGTAGTAGGTATAACGGAGAAAACACAAATTAACACAATGCAAGATTGGCACACAAACACACTCGGGACTTCTGTGGAACCCTGGCTCATAGGAGACTGTGTTAGCAGGCGAAATCTCATCAGAAACACACGCACATAATTATAGCGTACATGTATTACTGTTTACTGCTACACACTTACATACCTACTCGAAGGCTTATCCTCTATAACCAGACTCTAGCTAGAGACTGGCATAATGGGAAAACCCACCACACCACACACCATAATAATTTTTTCAACACAGTTGCTCATAAAGTGGCTCTACGGTCACCGCAATTAGGCACAGAATGACACCCATTATTCAAACTGTGACTTTTTCATTGCTATAACCCACTAGTGAGTTATAGAAAACTCCAAGGAAAAATATCTGTTCTGTGAGTTTTTATTATTATTTTATTCACAAATGTGTTGAAAAACGTGTCGTATGATACACGTGTGGATTGATGATTACCGTCCTCGGCCTGGTCTCAATGGCGCCTCAGCGGTGATCACCAATGTGCCACACGAGTACCATAATGTACTATTAATAAATCTTCATAATAATTATTTAACTTTGTAATATAAGTTATCAAAAGGTAAAATAGGGAATTATTACTATTGTTATAATGATTTTTATATAATAAAATACAATTTCCGGTGAATTTGTGGGTAGGTTCGCTATAATACAGGTATGCCTAGTTTGGGCCTATACAATTTTGTCTAACCAGGATTACCTACATTCTAATTAGAAAATTAGGTACCTACATCTGCATGCATCTTGTTTTACAGTACATCTTCATGTTTGTTATATTAAATAAATCAGTTTCAATTGGTCTGCCCCACACTTGGAATACTTACGGCTAGTTTCAGAAAGCTCGATCAAAACTATTCGGCTGTCAAAGTCACTTGCTATTTCCACTTTTACTTCAAATTAGATAAAGATCAAAGTCACGCCAGCCGATTAGTTTTGATAGAGCTTTCGGAAACCGACCGTTACAATATTCGTACCAAATAAAAATGTATTTCAAGTAGTTGATAGGCACCTAATGTGCGATTTGGTTTTTCTTTATAGCAATTTGATTGTGGACCCATGGTGGATCTACATTAGGTATATCCGGAGCTATGGGGGGCATGGTTTGGATGTCGCCTCATCTGATGTCGAACCTAATTTACAAACAAGTTGGTGTTATAGTCCATCAAAAAGATCCACCGCCATGTATCTCGTGCCGGTAATATATAAAAATATTATTACATCAGTACACAAAACATCACTATCTAAACAATAATACAAATCAAGATTTTTTTATAATCTGTCTAAGTGTGAAATAGGCTAATATCCTTAGCAGGAGTAGCTCTGCGCCTAATATGGCGATGTCCGTCCAATAGTTGCCTTCTTCTATCATGAACTCTTTTAATAGTTCAGAAGGATATCTGTAAAAAAAAAAACTGAATAACATGGGATATAAATGAATAACCGCTCGTCTTGGTATAAAAATTATATGTAGCCTACATAGAGCAAGTGTTCCCAATCATTATTGTCGTAGCGTAAATTAGTCCACGAAGTCATCTCCTCGTCAGTGCTTCTCCCTTGAAAAACGATTTGGCGGCTACAATAAACAATAAAATGTACTTATATACTTATAATTGAACTTCACAAAAGGGATCTCAACTAACAACATAATTATTCAATATAGTATCCCTCTCAACTATCCTCAACGCAAAGATTCATTTGCATTTTTCGATAATAATCGCGTTTAAAAATTTTCTGAGAAAATAAAGCCTTAATCAAACCAGTTTTTTTTTAAGGAAACGAACGACTGTAATATCGAGACAGAAAAAAATACGATCGTGCTTAGGTAGGCATGCGCTAAAAGTGTTCGCGACTGGACCGGATCTGGTCCGATTCCAGTTGGTTGCGGACACGACGGACGTGTCCATAAGATGTTGCCTGCCTGTCGCCTGCAGTTTTGGTTACCTACTAGGTACATGGCCAAAAGATCTGTTTGTTTCATTGGAGCGGATCTGTTAGGATCCGCTTACAGTAACAGTTCTTACATGTCCATAGGATCTGTTTGTATTTAGGACACGTTTGTGAATAAATATGAAAATGCTCGGAATTATCGATTGAGGCAGTAAGAAGTCTGCCGGGTATATAAGTATTAAAAAAAAGCTTTAAAAAATTATGTAGCAATGGGACTCCAATCGTTCGCTAAATTCACTCGACTGATTGACCTAGACCCGCGTTGCCATCGTGTCCGCGGACACGCCACGAAGCCACGAACGCCAATCCGGAACGGAACCACACGGCTCCAGGAGCCGTTTGGCTCCGGATCTATACACACCTCTAGTGTTTAGCAAACAAAATACAAATAGCGCGTTGAACTCTTTTTTATGAAAAATCTTAGCTGCTAGGTAGGTACGTTTTTTATGTTGAATTCAGATTATACCTACTTACATAATAATCTAAATAATTACAGACTAAAAATATGGCATAAAAAAATTTATTGCCAGGTGTAATAAAAAACTGGCCAAGTGCGAGTCGAGGCCTTGCGCAGCGAGAGGGTTCCATTGAGGGAAAAATTAGTATTATTAAACATAATGATTCAACTGAAAATTTATGCTCTGCAAATTTCAAGATTCTGTGTTCACGGGATGTACCCTGTAGAGAGGTTTTGATTCCCTTGCGAGGGTCGAAAATTTGAAGCATAAACTTTGTTTTGTTGTATCTTTTGATCTTTGGCTTAGAGGTTTGATTTTTCACAGCTTCAAGGGACAGAAGACCTGAGTATTTGTTGTGAATTTTAGCTTTTCACCAACCTTTATACCTCTAAGTCCACGCGCGTTGTTCCTTAGAAAAATAGCTAAGACAACAAAGTGATTCTATAAGGGTTCCGTTATTCCTTTTCGGGTACGGAACCCTAAAACTCGTAAATATTGATTCGATTCAAAGACAATAACCTACATCCTACTATGAAAAATATGGAAGATATCAATCTATCTATCTGTAACATTTACTATATTTGGATAAGAATGAATATTTACTATATTTATTTATATTTGGATGAGAATCAACGTCCATACCCTTGCCAAAGGATGCGTTAGCCAGCTGAGTCATCGATCCGTACTCCAAATCCAGCCCAGAGACAGCAACAGACCTATTGATCTGATAAGCTAATGGTGCGCTCAGCGACCATTATTATTAAGGGCCTTTTGGCCCTTATTCATAATGGTCGCACCCTTATTCACAATAAGCGCTTAACGTATTCAAATTCCTTGAGCTTAACAGACCGATAAGTCTTCTTTCTTTCTTCTTTTTTATGGCTCCTGTCATAGACAATCTTGCCAATGTCAAGTGATTCAGAGATTATACTCTTTGTAGTTATGTTTATAGTCACGTCAGTCGAAAGTCGAGTCAGTCAATTTGTTTTGAAGAAAATGGTGGCGGTTTCTTCAAAACATTTGAAACATTTTCGGTCAAATCACGATATCACATAATACACTTTCATTCCAAATGCTTACACTTTGTGCTAAGAACACAAGTAATGTTGGTTAAAATACCACCCAAATTACACAACACAACTCAAAATAACACTAGAAAAACAATTAAAATGAAAATGCTATGTTGCTTCGTTAGATGACAGGAAACGAATACCACCGATAAGTCTGCTGCCGTCTCTTTTCATTGGCATGAAAGTCACAGAGCTGCTATAAAATGGCAGGGATAATGATTATGAGGGTTTGATTTTATTTAAAAAAAAAATTAATAATAATAAACAAAGGAGTGAGGTCCAATAGGTATAAATAAAGATAGGCAGTAGGTACCTTAAATGACAGTAGTCCTTATCAGCCGGGCATTCAGTGGGCTGCCTGCCGTACGAGTAGAGCGACAGCACAACTGCCTCGTATGCAAACTTCAGGAAAGACACGTTTGATACCATACGCATCACGGACGTCATGTGTTGGAACAGCACCAGGAAGCCGGTGAAGAGAAGCATAGCACACGTCATCACAGCTCCGATGAATGTTCCGTTCTAAAATAAAGTAGAAAAAACTAAATAAAATTAAGAAAAAAAAAAACAACATCACAACTTTGATCCCCAGGCACGGTAGATGTCCCTTAATCTCTTACCATGTACTAATTTCAAATTCTTTCAAGTGTATTTATTCGTTATTGCACACAGTAAAAAAAAGGTAAACAAAACATGTACAAAGGCAAGCTTAACCTTAAAAAGAGTTGTCTTCCAGCAAACCTTTGAGATTCTTTAAGGGTGTCTCAGAGGAGAATGTTCAAATATGAGAGAGATATGACTCTCACTTGCAATGACAATTTCCTGCATCTACACAAACAATAATAACTGGGATGCTGGGCACAGATCCGTTAGAGACGTAAAATATAATAGTAGACGCGGGCCAAACGTCCTAATTATAAATTAATTATACCAATTACTAACTAATTTTAAACGAATTATAATCTAATGAGGTACATATTCTCAACCACGAATATAATATGTCGAGATTCCTTTGGGTCAATTTATTTTCGTCTTTCTTCGGTGGAGTTAAAACGCGCCTCAAGGATTGTTGTTACAACACATAATAATTATGTGATAATTCTATATTATTACATAGGAATCTTGAAACTTGGAGTGGAATCATTAAGGAACCATGGACGTGTTAATTCCATACCATAGATAAATGAAGAGAGAAAATATAAATTAAGAAAGAAAAAAAAATATTATTATATAAAAATATACACAAAGGATATGCAAAGAATATATTATTTCTAAGAAGAAATATATTCTTTGCATATCCTTTGTGTATGCCGAAAATGTATTATTCTAACAATATAAATATATTATATTATTCTTTGCATACACAAAGGTATGTAAAACTAACTCCTGTGATCAGAAGGATAGGTACTCACCACAGGATTCATACAAGTTCCGATGACGTTGCCGAATGCATCAGCCAGTAACGTTACAGCTGTCATCGCCAGTAGAAACATCAGGAATCGAGACCACTCCAGGGGCTGTCCGGATATGATGTACGAAGGTCCAGAGTATACAAAGCTGTACCATACCTAAAAAAGTTTAAAATAGCTATCATCGTTAAATATTAATTACCTACTAGATGATAGATGTCTCTCGGGTCTCTAGATACCTACTCAAGATTCTTGTGCATGTCTAAATTTAATGGCGGTTATAGGGTCACGTCCGAACAGTATTCGGTTCATGTGCACTTGCCCATATTTCCCAGTTTCAACTAGTAATTTGGTTGCCAGCCTATCGCCACTCCTAGAATACTTACCAGCTAGCTTTTTATAATCTTTTCCTTCAACAACGTGCATGAATAGATAGGAAAGTAAAAAGAGGAGTGCCCCAATGCTTTTAATTTAGGATGCTGTGGTTTCTGCATCGAACAGAAGCACTCCATTACCAAGAACAGAAGCCCTCCATTACCATGCGTGGATCTCCATTAGGTACCATGCGTGGATATCTTCGTAAGATTACGACGACATCCACGCATGGTACCTAATGGAGAAGAGGCAACACAAAGATTGCACCAGCAGGGGCTAGCACCAAAGTCAAGTAGAGGACTTTTCCAGACTCACGATAAGATAAGATAAGATAAGAAAATTCTTTATTGCACAAAAATGATGTACACAGGCGAACTTAATGCTAATTAGCATTTTCTTCCAGCTAACCTAGCACGATATCACGGTAACTGTAAAAATTCTATAGGAAATTGACAGTTACCGTGAGATATTATATCTACCGTGACAAAAAAGTCACTGGGCTAGATTCGGCACCCTGATTTACTGTTCAACCCTCGACATAATAACTGTCTAAACAAAAATAAGGCTTTATGGCTGACACAAAGTTGAATGACTATCGCGTTTGCACATCATCGTTATTATAATAAATTTGATGGACTCACTCGTTAAATGATAAGGCTAAGGAAACTAAGCTAACAAAATACATTGTTATAATAAGGACTCTACCCTGAGAAAAAATAAATGTAGGTTCGATGGGCAGAGATTTGGTTGTCTGTTTTTGTATTCCGTTGGTACAATCAGGCTAAATTTTATATGTATGGAGACTATCGAGTGCCTATACCTGATTGGAACTCTCGTGGATTTATACGAAACACAAGCTCGCAATAAAACCAAATACAGAAAACGAATAAAAAACTGAGTTTTCGTGGCCGCTCCCACCACGCCAAGCTCCTCGTTTTGTGGAGTTGACCTCCATGTTACTTACTTGTAACGGCATACCAGTGACGAGTGTAGCAATGTAGTAAGTTTTCAGGTTATACCAATTGTTAAATTTTTCCTTCTTCAAAACTGACAACTCCAGTGGAACTGAAAATTTAAAGATTGCTAATTCAGTTTTTGCTATTGGAGAGTATCATGCAAAAACAAGAGATACAAGTTTTCCTACTTAAAAGTTTGCTTTACCTAGTTTGCTTTTCGTTGGTACTTTTGAATAGGAAAACTTTTAGTATCGATCAAAATGTATTTTTTACCGAACTGTGCGCAATGTGATTAGTTGAGTTATAAAATGAGTTTAGTTATATTATATCTTTAACATGAAGTTAACATGTCAAAACGTGAGAGTCACATTAGCTCTTGTGTTCGCCTAAACAGCCATAATGTTTATTGTAGTGTTCTAGGTTCAAGTTCAGGCTCATCATTTTATTTTTTACTAGCGACCCGCCCGTGCGCCCCAGCTTTGCACATGGTGCACATATCATGCATGTATTATATTATAAACCTTCCTCTTGAATCACTCTATCTATTAAAAAAACCGAATCAAAATCCGTTGCGTAGTTTTAAAGATTTAAGCATACATAGGGACATGGGGACAGGGATATAGGGATAGACAAAGTATGTTGTTTTATACTATGTAGTGATCTAACGTAAAATAATAAAGGAGATGGTAAGTAATAAAATATATGGGTAGGTACCATACCTACTTATAAGTGCTAGAGTTTTATACCTATCACAATCTACAAGAGCCTGTAAGTCAGGTCAAGTCCAATGAACTCAACATGAGGTTAATGCACCCGTCTTCACCTTTATTGAGGTGTAGAGATACATTTCGCACTCCCTACCTGCAGCTTGGCTGCAAAACCAAAAAGGTAGGTAGGTATAAGTAATAGTAACTAAAACTTTCGGTTTAGACAGGAGTATCATTCTTGCAAGAATTGTAATACCTATTTAACTTGAACATCAAACAGATACAGATCTGCTAAACTGCAGCTAAAGATAGGTGAGTTCTAAAGTATGTACCCTATCTACACAGCAGAGGCTAATTTGACCGAGATTTCCATAAAAGGATTAACCAGCGAGTATGTAACCAGTATTCTAAACAAACTTGTTATTGATAGAACTGGTCGATTGTAAGACCTCGTCCATGGTGTTTACGTCACCACATAGGTACTGGTTCTATTATCTACGTGATTGAGTGGTATAGGCTTAACAATAAGGCTAAAACTTTGGTTCAATTCATCGATGAAAAAGAAGGATTTTATTGACAAGACTTTTTCTATGACGTATTTATTTGTTGCCATCATCTTCCTGCCCTTATCCCACTTCATGTGGGGTCGGCATGAAAGTCACTCCTTTCTTATCGATGTCATCCTTCACACAATCCATCCACCTTTCTTTGGTCTTCTTTGAAATCTATAACCATCCATATTCGTACTGTTAATCACTCAGTCACTCTTTTCGTTTTATGAAATTCTTACCTTTGCATGACATGCTTAGCCTTACCATACTAACCCAGTCCTCATCTTCTCATTCACTGGGTGCCACTTTCAAACTGCCTTATTGATTCATTCCTTACTTACATTTTAGCACAGCAGGCATAAGTGACGTGTAGCACAGGTAGACCACAGAGACAAGCAAGTAGCCCAGATTGCTGATAGTTTTTGAAGCGTCACTGCCAGACTGTTTGAAGAGCAGACCTAAGAGTATACCGATTAGCACGTGTAGTGCTACCTTTAGGTGAGTGACAGTCTGTAATTAATGAAGGACGTTAAGTAAATACATAACCTGTGCCTTGAAAATTGTTACGGGCCAAGGGCAATATTCAAATATTTGTCAAAACTTGATCATGAGGGTTCCGGAGTGTTCGGACAAGTTGTTCGGACATAATTTGAATTTGATGCTAATTAGTTACGCAATTAACTTCAATAACTTGAAATGTTTTAATAAAAAAGATAAGAATGAAACGATGCAGATTACATAGGTAGGTGCAATCTTTGTAGGTACCTATAATATGTATTGTATCATCTACCGTGTTGTTGCATAGACTTACGTGAGGTTTATTTCAAAGAAAATAACTGTTAAGAAACTACTAGCATTGAGCCTATCTACCATCTAGGTGGATTAGGTGCCTATCATATCTAAGTACGTGCAGATGCGCAAAACGCAAACTCTAACAACCCTTTTTCACTGAGAGAACAGACAGAGGTTGTCAGTCAGGTTGCGCAACCAGTACTTATATAACCAACAAAATGTTTCTACACAGCTCTAAGGATGGTGGGTACCTATCTCATCTGGTGTTTGCTTTTTAGCACAATCAATTTGGTCGTGAAAGCAGGATCGCAGCATACCTACACGGAACGTACCTGACAGGCGCGCTGCAGCGCTGGTTGCTAAACCGCTAAAACGTAGTTTTCAGGACATAGGTACCTAGGTAATTTCGGTATCACCTTTGAAATTTGTTTGCAGTGAAATACCTGTCATGTACCCCTGTACTCTTAACTGTAGGATTGTGAACAATGATTACCCAGTCTCTGTACTGCTGTAGCACACATCGTTTAAACAGTACTCCGAATTTGTAGAACTCGTGTGGTCTTTTCACAATAATTGATATTTTGTCGTTGTGCAGTGCGTGTTTTCCGTTATCGATGGCAGGTGGCGCTGGGGGTGGTGGTGGTGATTTGTGTTGTGAGCACTTTTCTGCCAGTATGCTGTTGAATTTGCCATATTCTCCGTTCGCTATCTCCAAAACTGAAATATTCATGTTCATTTAATAATTTCAGTTTATTAAAAAAAAGTTTGGGATTATTTTAGCTTTAGAATTTTAAGAAATTTCAATACCTACAGAACATTTATTTAAAAATGGTTCATCACAATCGATGAAAACCATAGGTAGGTAGGTACCTACGGAGTTAAATGAAGAGATTAAATGAATAATCAATGGAGTTTCCTTTTTGTATTTTTATTCTTAATATTGTTAAAAATACACAATTTGAGTGTATGCGAGTCCATAACGCCAAAGATACAGTTGCTAGTGCTGCTCTGATATTACCTATTTATTTTCTTTTTGTATTTCTTATTAGTGTAGGTACCTAATTTGAAGCGTCTTGGTGGCAACGTGTGCCAAAAAAATATGCAAAACCTAGCTACTTGTAAAAAGTCACGTCACCTGGTGCTGTGCTATTTAATAATTATGAATATCAAGTACCTACCTATTCCGGCTTCGTTAGTTTGCAAAATGGAAAATAATTGCGCATTTTAATACTCATGAATTAATTAATAGACTTAGCAAACATGTAGTTGTAACACTGGTTTGATATAAAGGCTATTAGCACCGGCGTTTTGCAAAAATAATTTACACAATAAGAATAATCATTTAAAAAACTTGGAAGGTACTTTTAATTGGCAGGAACAGCACTTAGACAATGAACTTAGGAAGTCCTTAGATGGAACCAATAAAATTCACGTACAGATAGGACATATTTCCTAGGATTTGGATTTTGCTGTCGATGTGAGAGCATCTTGTACCTAATATTGCCGGCCGCACACTAGCACCTAATGAAGTCGCACTGTTCGTCGTTTAAATGCAAAAAAATGGCATCTGCCTTCAACTAAATCATGTTCTCACCCACACCATTAGAAAACCACTTATCTCATTTCGAATAACTTAATAAAAAAGGATACATTTGAAACAAAAAATACAACGCCATCTTAGCTAACTCTAATATCGATTGAAAGAAATAGAGAATAAAGAAGCGTTATTAGATTCACGAGATATAGCAACGTTGCAAGACGTCAGATAAAATCGCACATTGCCCGACGATATATTTTATACAAATTGATGATGAAACAAGCAGATGGCCCACCTGATGTTAAGTGGTAACTAAACTACACTAACCTAACCTAACCTATAATAAAGCATGACATCGTAAATCATGGTCTATAGGAACGTGCCCTACGATGCACTGCTCTGCGACCATCAAGTTGAGGCAAACCTACAGAATAGTCCTCATGTGCGATGTGCCTGTAAATTCACCGGCAGCCTCACTCTTCAAAACGAAAAACAGCAACAACGGTGCTTGGCAGCTGGTAAGTGCATTAGGGTGGTTGTACCTACTTCCCCGAACGAGCCCTTTACAAAGAGATCTACTAGTAGAATACTCTTAAATGACTTATCTCTATTGATGAGTGGAGTGATAACGGTGGATGGAGGCACGCCTGGAACAATGCACGATATCTTCCGCAACACAATTCCTATGACCTTCAATGTTGTCTAATAATACGAGGTTTAAAACGCGTTCCTTGGATCATGTAATAAAAACAGCGATTTATAGAACACCTAACTAATTTTATTATTCACACGGGTACCTAAGTAAAAATAATCTGTTCTTTTTTAATCATTTTGATAATGTCAATAATGCGATAAACTTGATAATGTAGAGATGGGTAGATATTGCCCCAAAAAATAATGAAAAAAGAATCCACATATTAGATTTGGTTGGGACCGACTTCAAATAGATGAGTGGGCTCATAATAATTATATTAATTTATTTTTCGCTTTTAGTTTTTTATTGCCTATTATTTGTGGTTTTGAATTTACCCATTTTAGTGCAAAATAAACTAGTTTTAATGACTTAATAAAACTTTTTAACAAAAAATTAAACCACCGAAAAAACTGAAAAGCAAATAATTTTACTCAATACCAGATTATTACATTGTTACTAATCTGACTTGTAAGCAAAACTTTAGCGCACTTGGAAACCGGGAAGTGGCTAAAATTTTGTACATAGTTATTTAGTTAGTTTTTACGCGATTTCCTCATTAGATCTCGACTAAAAAATATTTTTAAAATCTGTTCACAGTTGGCGAAAATGTCGATGAACATACACAAAAAAAAAATACATTGGTTGACGTACATGGAATGGAACCTCCTCCTTTTTGGAAGTCTGATTTATAAATAAGAAATAAATGAAAAAAATCCGGGCAGAATTTTTTTTCCCTTTTTCTGAACTTTTCGATCGAATAATACAGAAAAAATATTTGCAATATGGCCAATTTTGAAAGTGCCATGTTCCTTATATTCGAAACGGTTCAACCATCAAGTATTTTCTTTTCGAGTTTAACTTTTTGTGGGGTGAATGACTCGGGCAGCAGCGGTCAATGTGTTATTGTACCCAGTCTAAAAATTTTAAGATTTTATTTTAAGATCATCCTTGTAATGAAAACGTGTTTTATCGACCCTGAAAAGGGCCATTGACGTAATGGTTTGATTACAATAGTTACCAATCCAATTTTACGATACATTATCGCATTACCGTATTAATGTGTTTCGAACCAATTTTGCAGTCCGTTGAAATATAAGTAAGCTCTTCCTACTTCTACTACTGAAAAGCAACCAAAAGAGTAGTAATAATATGGGTATAATCTCTAATATAGGTACTATAAGAATCAAAGTCCTGACTGACTGACTTACCTAGACAACGCATAGCTTACCTATGCGCACTTATACAGCTGGTCCTAGAGACATGAAATTTGAGGTAAGAAGGGATTTTCGAAAATTAAACCCCTGACCTAAGGGTGTAAAACGGTTGAAAATGTTTGTATGAAAAATAGTAGGTATAGCTTGAACCTACATGTTTGAAACTTGACATGCACTCCAAGGCTAATAAATAAGAAAGGCATTTTTCATTTCAGATTGGGGTCTGGAGAGGTCTATACTATTTAAACGCGGGTAACACCGCGGGGCGAGACTAGTATCAAAAACAAATGGGTGCCAAGTTTTTTATTGTGAATTTTAGGAACAGCGTTTGAAACTATAATTGTCTCATACTCATTAAAAAAACCTGCTAATCCTTTGCAATACAGGTTTCCCGGAACCAGTTTGATGGAATCACGAAACGAGCTCAACTGGATACTTTTTTTATTGATGTACCTAAGGAGTATACTGATTATGTACCACTCGCTCGTACATTACCCTTTTTTAATGATATAAAAACCACTGAACTTATGAAAATTTGCAAAGTAGATCCTAGGTAACTAGGTAAAAGCAAATAAATAAATGTCTATATCTATGTCTAAATGTCTAACCTATCATCTGATCTAAACAAGTTTCCTACTTATATACTACACCAGTTGCGCCCCGCGGTTTCACCCGCGCAGATTTAAACCCTGGTATTCCCACGGGATAAAAGTAGCCTATGTGTTATTCCAAACTATAGGTAATCTATCTCTCTGCCAAGTTTCATCCAGAGCCGTTCTGGCGTGAAAGAACAAACATCCATCCATCCATACATAGTACTTACAACTTACAAGCTTTCGTGTTTATAATATTATATAGTAGTAGTAGGATTGCCTGTTTGAAGGTAATCACTAGATAGTATAAAACAAAGTAGTTTTCTCTGTCTCTATATCCCCATGTCCCTATGTATGCTTAAATCTTTAAAACTACGCAACGGATTTTGATGCGGTTTTTTTAATAGATAGAGTGATTCAAGAGGAAGGTTTATATGTATAATACATGCATAATATAGCAGAGAAACACTTTGTACCCGTGCGAAGCCGGGGCGGGTCGCTAATAATAAATAAAGAATAAAATATTTGTGCATCAATTTGTTTGTTTATAGGTGTTTGATAGGCGTTGAACTAGTTTTTTATTCCGCACACAATTTTTTGATCTAAGAAGCCAAAATTAATTTTCCAAGTTGAAGAATAATTTACCTGCGAGGCAATGCTTTGTTGTAGGTGAAGTGATGATGGTTACCACTTAACATCAGTTACTTAGGTCATTTGCTTGTTCAATCAGAATGCGGATCAATCAGAGTACGATTTTTTTGTATAAATTGGTTGATAGGTAATCATTGTGTTCTATCAGTGTTACTTGATGATGAATTTAAACGGAGTACAGCAGGACTCCATCTAAAATCTCAGTCGCTTAGGTATACTGTCCCTGAATTAGTAAAAAAGAACCCCAGACGTATTGAATTATAAAAATTGCAAACTTGTTTACTTACTATAATCTGCTGGGTTGTGGTACTTGGGACACTGTAGCCCCAACGATGCCAAGTATGGAACCGTGTGTCCGCTTGGCCCGTTGTATATGCACATGCCTTCTGCTAGGATGTAAACCTGAAATTTTTGATAGTATAAGGTACCCCACATTGTTACCAGTTTCCAGTTTGTGATACTGGACACGGGTTTTTATTTAATGCGTAATTCATGCCTATAGGTTAATCACAATAATGATTGAGCTGACACGAAAGAATTTAATACCCGACTTCCCGCCTGTTTTAATACTTTCTAGAGTTTTATCTCAAGGCTGATAGTGATAATGGCCTTACAACAAAACTGGGAATTGTCAAATAGTGACGTCAATGAAATACAAAGAGCTTAAAAGAGTAGTAGAGCTCTTTGTGAAGGGCTCGGCCGGGGAAGTACTACCACCACGCCTTATTCTGCCGCCAAGCAGCAACGCTGTTTTCGGTTTGAAGAGTGTGGTCGCCGGTGTAATTACAGGCACATGAGGCTTAACATCTGTATGCCTCAAGTTGATGGACGCAGGGCAGTGCATCGTAGGGCATGTTCCTATAGTGCGTAACTTAAGAGGCAATGCTCTGTTATAGGTGATGGTTACCACTCAACATCAGGTGGACCATCTGCTTGTTCCATCAGCCAGTTGTATAAAAAAGAAAAAACAAAGAGCTTACCTGGTCGATCATAGAGTAGATCGTAGCCGAGGGCTGGTGTATAGTGCAGACGATGGTGCGACCATCGCGGGCGAGGTTTTTTAACATCGTCATGCATTGCATTGAAGTTAGGCTGTCGAGACCACTGGAACAATAAAATGATAAGGATCGTTGAGATGTTGATAGAGGCACTTACAGTAGCAATCGTATAAACACACACGATTTGACAACCCAAAAGTTGTTGACCGAGTGAGATTTTATCTCCTTGTGGGGATGTGTTTACTACTCGGTTTTGGTTTAGTATACTGAAATATTCATCTGTGAAAATTTCATCACGGTTCATGAGATAGCCTGGTGTCGGACGAGCAGACAGACAGTTTTGGGTACGGAACCCTAAAATCCATAAAAATCTACCGTCACTACTTTTAACTTCAATTCTATTCAAGTTACTTGAACAAGTAGTCAATTATGTAAAAATAGGTAGATACGACAGCAGACTGCGTCATTTATCTCTCTCACTATTATCAAAACGTGTCGTCGATAAGAATCGAACTATGTTTTTTAGTAAATTGACGTGGAAACGGATTTTCCATCTACAGCTCGCTTTTTCTTTTGAATTTTAAGGAAATTCTAAGAGTATATTAAGAAAGGCGTCCCGTGGAACTGTTATCTATATTGTGAATTGGGTCTGTAATTTTGCGAAGCGACATAGCATTTTCGTTTCAATTTTATAATGTCCCAAATTTTTGTGATTTTCTAAAGTACCTACCTACCTATGTAAACACTACAAAACTAATACAAACTTGTTGTAAAGGTTCAGCAAAATATCATTTTAATCCAGTGTGGAGTTTTCCTTCCGCATACCATCAGTCACAAAAAATAAATAAAACGATAATTATTTTATCATGTCCATTACCTTTTAGCGCTTAGCATAATGGTAGGTACGGAAAGTATCATACATTTTGCATAATGTATTCACTTTGATTTTGTTAATTAACATTATTCATGAATAAAACTGTGACTACCTGCGTCATTGTTTCAATATCAAAATTAAATGTGATGGTAATTTTTATAAAGGCCACTAAGTAACTAATAGTAGGTAGCTACAACTGAAAGTAATGTATGAAGTACGTATATGGACCGATCGGAGTGCTAATGTATAAAGTTAAAATATTTATTAATTTTACTATCATTAATTAAAGAAAGAAAACCTTGAACCTAACAACTGTTGATATAATATCGGAATTTGGATGGATATTTATACTCAGCAAAATTTATGAAGCGCTGATTTTCAGTATACCCGTATGTACCTATGCGCGACAAAATGTGCGCTTTATTGACCCTAGTTTTTCCAAAAACAAATCGCTATACTAGGTTGAGTTTGCGTGTCTGTTGTATGACAATAATAGGTGAATTTAAAAAATACTAAATGAAATTAAAAAATAGACTACTAAACTATTAACACACACTTTTGATTTTATTAACTGTTAGGAGACATTCACTGTTGACTGATTAGGTACATACCTATAGTTGCGTGTATATACCTACTATATATTATACTAGCGATCCGCTCGCGCGCCCCTGTTTCGCACGGGTGCACATTGTTTTTCTACTATATCATGCATGTATTATACATATAAACCTTCCTCTTGAACCACTCTATCTATTAAAAAAACCGCATCAAAATCCATTGCGTAGTTTTAAAGATTTAAGCATACATAGGGACATGGGGACATAGGGATATAGGGACAGAGAAAGCGACTTTGTTTTATACTATGGAGTGATGTGATACTATACTTGCTTGGTACTAATGTAGTTGAATACCAAACCCCTAATTAATAGACTGATGACTACTAGACTACATACTACCAGATTAAAGTTTAATTAGACTTACGTGGTCGGTTCGTCCAAAAACAGGACAGGAGGGTTGTCAAGCAGCTCGACTGCGATAGAGAGCCGCTTTTTCTGACCACCCGATAAGTTTTCACATCGCGTGTCTTCTGTTCCGGACAGCCCTAGCTTTATCAGAACTTCTTTTATCTGTAAATAATGTATTGTCTATAACATTCAGGGTAAATAATAAATAATAATGTAATTATAATCTGCTTGTTTTCTCAGCTAGCAGTTGTTTATTGAAAAAACGCTGGTCTTCCGAGACACCAGAACGCGCGCAACAACGCAGCTACTGCGACACCCATATGAGTAATGTATTAGGGCCCGTCTAAGGAACTTAACTGGGCCCGATCTTTAGTCAGAGAACCCTTTGCAAACTGCTCTTTGCAATCATTTTACAGTTAAACCGCGAATAAGCCAATCGCTCTCGAAGTAACAATTTATAGTTTTGAGGAGTAAACTTCCCGATTCTCATCTTACTCGTATTGAGTGCTCTTTATTGCGGAAATTTTGGTTTATCATAATTATCTAGCCAATTTTTTTGTTTGAGATTTGAAATACAGGTATTTCTAGTTTCAACTTCAGTGTGTGTTTTAGTTTTGATAATGGTAATGAATGATCTAAAAAATTTATTTGAATATTTATGGCTTATAATATAATAAAATTATAATGACTGAGAAACTACTTTTTGTAACTAAGTGTAGATTTGAATATTATAATAATTTATATAAATACTGATTAACTTACCTACCTGCTTTAGCTAAAAAAAATGTTTTGTTTCTAGTAAATAAACTAAGAATATTTTTTTTTCTTCCGTGGAATATATCATGTTTTTTGGGCAAAGATATTATTGTTTATTAAGTCCGATATCTTGAAAACGGTTCTATTTGGAGTAAAATCAGTCAGGAATTATGGAAGCTACAACTTCCTTCAGGATCTAGGTCATCTCATCCTGTAACCTGTATACGAGTAGGTATTACTTCTGCGTTACGATCAAATCTTTTGTGTTCGCCATTGTTGACGAGACAATGTCTAGTATTTTATTTATAAATGTACCTATTTATTTCGTTCTTTCTATTTAGTTGCTGTTGTGTTAGGCTGAGCAAAAACATATTGTGCTCTAACAGTTTTTTTTACTGTATAAGTAATACTCATATTTCCTGCGCACGTTAGTATGCCAAAGTACCGCAAAACGTCATGAGAATAGCAATTTATGTAGGTACACACTCCTCATCTCACCAACCTTTGACACCGTGAAACTACGTTTTTATCAAGAAATTGGCCAAGTTCGTGGCAAACCATTAAAATGTATGAATAAAAATTGGTGGATATTCTACCCAACACTATCTAGCCTCAAATTAAACAAAGCTTGATCATGGAAACCAGATAGAAGGAAAGAAAGAACATTAATTTATTTGCCACACACACAACATATGAGGATCAAAAATTTACAAGGTAGTAACTAATAGATAAAATTAAAAAGACAAAATAAAAAAGTAGCTGATAACACAGGACATAACACAGGATGTCACATTTATTGGATACTATAGCAACCAACCCGCGCGCCCCTGCTTCGCACGGGTGCACATTGTTTTTCTACTATAACATGCATGTATTATATATACAAAACCTTCCTCTTGAATCACTCTATCTATTAAAAAAACCGCATCAAAATCCGTTGCGTAGTTTTAAAGATTTAGGCATACATATGGACATAGGGACAGAGAAAGCGACTTTGTTTTATACTATGTAGTGATAGTGAAGTGATAATATTAGAATAAATTGTCGTGCCAAAATTAGGTGCTAGTTCTGTTACAAGTGCTCTCACAAAATATAGCTGAAAAAATCAAGATACTTTATGTTGTGTCTAGAACATTTTTTAGGAAAGTTCAAAAGGCATTTAATTACTGAAAAACTTAGTTATTTGTAAATTTATAGAACAGACGTTGTTCGCCATGACGTGTAAAATACCCTCTTTTCGAACTTATATTAGGGACACCTTACGTTACACCTGTGCACTTAGTTTTGTAAAGATATTATGATTTGTTTTCTTACACAGTGAGAGGACATAGTAAGTTTTATGGAAACAATACGCTATAATTAAATAGTCTCTAAGTAATAATATATTTATTTTGAACCCTTATTTTTTATTGATTCAAGGAAGATTATGGGGTTTTTTACTTTAAATTCCCCTTCCTCCAGACAAAAGGATATGACGAAAGTATAAGGATCCCTTGACAGACATAAGAACCCTAAAATATTCAACGATTACATCCTATCCTAATTCCTACTCCTATACTAATATTATAAACGCGAAAGTTTGAAAGTATGGATGGATGGATGAATGAATGGATGGATTTCACGCCGGAATGGCTGAACGGATCTGGATGAAACTAGCCAGAGAGCTAGATTATAGTCTGGAATAGCACATAGGCTACTTTTTATTCCGTGGGAATACCGGGATTTAAAACTACGCGGGTGAAACCGCGGGGCGCTGCTTGTTGTAATATAATATGCTAATATCATATTGGAGTTTCCTCAGCAAATGATTTAAAATAACAGTAATTAGACATTTACTCTACAGCCTTCTTTTACTATTTTATTTCATTTGTTAATAGTATTTTTTCTTTGAAGAGCTTTAAACTTATTTATTTTAGAAGTAGAAATTATAAGAGGCTCAGACCTCTAAAGAGACGAACGCGACGATTAAAAAAACATCAAATAGTGTGTGATAATTCCTCCTTATTATTACCATAGTAATGTTTATGTCATGTCATGATCAGAGAATACAATATAAGAAGTGGCAGGCAGGGAAGGGAGGGGGAGAGAGTAGCTGGCACAATGCTCCGGACCACTAGAAATTAGGGAAGATTGTGAGCTTTGCTTTTTTTTTACCTTAGAACTTTTTACTGAGAAGAGAGATTTTGATGATTATTTTTTGAATCGAAAGCTCGTGTTTGCCGTTTGAGTCACACCTGACAAGTAGTTTCTGAGTTATAGTAGCATGAGTGTATTTTCCAGTGCATTGAAGTCGGTTTTTTATTGAAAGAGTTATTTTAAAGTCGGTTAAAAGATACTTACAACGTTATCTTTCAGCTCCTGTGTGATAGTGTTCCCCAGTCTCATTTCAGCTGCGAACTGCATCAGCTCGCGCACGCTGAAGAGGCCGTTCAAGCGGTCGTCCTGCAGGATATAGCAGGACTTGTTCCTATACGCGCGCAGGTACTTCTGCGAGTTTGACTTGTTCAGCTCGCAGATCCGGTCGCCGGCGCGGATGGTTCCTGACAGGCCTTGCGTCCTGCCAAACGAATATAATATTCATCCTACTGCTATGTTATAAACGCTTAAGTATGGATGAATGGATGTTTGTTACTCTTTCACACCGGAACGGCTGAACGGATCTGGTGAATCTTGGCAGAGAGATAGATTATAGTCTGGAATAGCACATAGGTTACTTTTTATCCCGTGGGAATTCCGGGATTGAAATCTGCGCGGGTAAAACCGCGGGGCGCAACTAGTATTTATATTGATAATCTTTACACATGTATAGGTCGCGTCACGTAAAAAGAACGCTAGAAGGAAGGGTGTGGGTGTGATGGCGCAAGTGTTTTGTATGCGTAAACACATCCCTCCACTTTTTTCTCGTTCTTTTTTAATGACAAGAGAGGGTTCCATTGATGTGCGATGCTGACTGCAACTGTCAATCACAAGTGTTTTCTAAATTTAAAATAGGAGCATTATCAAGCTGTGTAGCGTTGTTTTGTTATTTTTGGAGTTTGATCATTTTCTGAAGCGCCTACGATGATGCAATCTTAGTATTTTAAACAAATAATTTAATTAATTGACTGCGCAGATCGTTGTAAATTATAACAAAACGTAGCTTCAAGTCTTAGATTCTAGGCACGGTAGATACCCCCTCAGATATTACTTAGTGTCAAGTACTAACTTCAGATTATTTGAGGACATCTATAGGGGGTAGTCAGAGATACGTCCAAACATTACGTTTAGCACATACACACACTAATGATAACTTGTGTATTATATCATGAAATAACCCAATAAAAGGAGCACCGCCTTTTAAATATTAGTGTTAACGATCACTAGGTTCTAATTGTACAGGGTGGCAGCTAGTAATAAATTAAATCTTACGAGAATCCTGTAAGAGCGTTGAGCAGCGAAGATTTACCAGCGCCGGACGGACCCATGATGGCGGTAAGTTCACCGGATTTGAAGAGCCCCGATACATTTTTGAGAATTGTCTTCTTTTCTGAAACAATTGAATTATAGTTTCATTAGTACTAGTTGTGGAATATGTAGGTAGATACAGGGTGTCCCAAGACATGAAGGGAAAGTAGTTATATTGCACGGTACGCAATATACGCTGGGAGGGGGTGGGATGGCGCGAGTATTTTGTATGTGCAAGCACATCCCCCCCACTACTTTTCAGCGTTCTTTTTGGTTGACGCGACCTATTATAGGTAAGTTAGGAAGTAGGGTAAACATAATATTTATCCAGATAGGATCCTATATTTGAATTTAGGTATGTGTAGTAATGTGTATAGGTACGTGATTTTAGTTCTATTTTATCGGCATTTAATAGTACAGTTTTTGTAGTAAGAAGGTGTGTTATGTCTAAGATTTTATTGTGTTAACTTTATTTTTTAATAGCTGTGTTGTCCTACGTCTGTTTTTAGATTTGTCACAAGCTGGTAAGAACAAGGTAAAAATTCTGGTAGGTATGCCAACCAATGTTGGAACAACGTTTGGGTCGCTATCAGAGTGTATTTGATTGAGTTTGTGTGGGGTAAGACAGGGTGGTTTGACGTCGCCCTTACTCTTCCATTTGAACATGGATCAGCTAGAGCTCAGCAATGCCAAGATTGTCTGTTCAAGTTCTATGATAAAGAATAATAAGACATAATCTACGACGACGCTATGGCTGCTTAGCTCATAGATTAGTGCCCTGATTGCTTGTAGGCCAGTATGACAGTGTTATGTAGAGGGCTAAGGGCTCAAAAAGGTACAATTCCAGTAGACTGAGATAATAGTTTTCAAGGCTGACCTAAGACGTATGTAGATATTTACTACTATATCCCTCGAGTACCTATCACTTGTACGACTGGGCCACCGAGGCTCTCTCAGCAGATGATCTAGTATATAGAATGATGTGTAGGGCAAGCAATTATGTTGGCCGTACATTTGTAAGATGCAATTAGCAAGACAGCCGTTAAAACAAGTGCGTATATGTTAATGGGGTGCCTTATTTTATGTGTCGATGGGTCAGTTAAGTATATGCTGGGTGTGTACACCTACCATTGCAGTACAAAAAATATATCTAGTTTCTAGAAGCAAAGCACGTGTCAGACAGTTTGTGTCAATTGTTACGGGCCATTAGTAGATATCTGAACAGGCCCATTATCCTCTTCTGAGGGTACTTATTACTAACGGCTATATTCATTTAAGTTCATAGCTAATGGGTGGTATTTACCACTTTACAAGAGGTATTTACCTCATCATTATTATCATCAAGCCAGGTCCACTGTGGTCATAGAGCTCCCCATAACCCCCCTTAAAATCCCCTTATAACCATTGATTACTTAAGACCCCCATAAAAAAGCCTCTTATTTTTTCGTAGTCAGGCAGCGGTTGCCGCAGAGTACACTTGGCAGCGGCATTGTTGGTGAGTTAGGTTTAGAAGTCACAGAACATAAGAGAATACGTTTACGTAGTTGTTCAGTGGGGCATTTCCTCAGTTAGTCCTCAGTTAGTCCTCAGTCAGATTGGCAAATTTTTGGTCAACCTATTAATGTAAATTGTAATAATTTTTTATTAAAATCCAGTTTCTGAACAATGTGGTTACTATACAATCTTTTAGAAAATCACAGATTTTGAATGAAATACGAGTAGTTTTAAGATAAATAATGCCATTAATAATAACGTATGTAACTCATAGAAATTAATTATGTAGTTATGAAAAATTAAAACAACCATGTTTCGGAGAATAACAAAAGTTTGGCAAAAATATTATTTTGATTCAAAAGCGTCGTCGTACGAGTAGGAAACTAAGAAGTTGAATTATTATAGCGATAATATAATAAGTATAGGAATAAGTAATTTATGTAAGATAATGTAACTATTATTATTTAAACGTTATTAATACAAAGCCCAGCTATAAAATGCAATCAAGGAAATGTGCGTTTTCGCTTATTTTCTGCCCTTCCAAAACCCCGAAATCTCCATCCACATTAATATTACAATCTACAGCATTATACCAATAATATTAAAAAAAGGAAAGATTTGTATTTTTGTATGTAACTCAAAGATTCATTCACCATTCCAGTAATAAATATAACAAGTATTCCAGTAATATATACAGGGTTACAGGAAAAATCGTGCTAGATCCGTTAAGGACGTGGAGTACCCATCATTTCTGACTTATTTCACAAACAATTGCCATAATATTTTTTTTAGATATCCCTTAGAGAAAAATAAACTTTCTAGTATTTTTTCTTATTTCTTAACTTTCACTTGTCTACTACGGTCTATTCAATTAACTTATGCACTATTTTAATGATTGACATCCTAAAGCATCTTATTACACATGTAAAAATGCAATAATAATAATAATTAAGGTGCACAAAATTTTCAATAAAAAAATTAAAAGTCGAATTGCTTGAAAAGGGTTATGTTTAGGGTAGGGTGTTTCATAGTGAAATAAGTCAGAAATGATGGGTACTCCACGCCCTTAACGGATCTAGCACGATTTTTCCTGTAACCCTGTATAATAAGTATTCTAACAGCGGCGATGGGCTTGCAACCTGTCACGTATGGAATACTAACTAATGCTAACTAACTGCAAAATGTGGATATGTGCCAAATGTAATGTTTGGACGTACCTCTGACTACCCCCCTTAGACATCCTCAAAGAATCTTGAATTAGTACCTACATGGTACTGGGAGATCTGAAGGTATATCTACCGTGCCTGGGGATCCAAGTCGTGAAGCTGTTTCAAGTTTTTTCAAGTTTAAATAAATCATTTTGTATGTTTCAATGCTTGTAGATTACTTCTTAAATTTTTAATATCGGACATTCCATTCAAAAGATATTATTACGAATTTAAAAACTTTTGTTTGCTGTAAATCGTTTGCGAACAAAATTTTTAGCGCGGGAAACGGGGCGCGTTTTCACCAGAGGCCGCGCGCGGGGGCACCGAAGCGCAGGAGATGTGCGTGCAAGCCTATGTCTAAGTTTATCTTAAAAAAATTATAAAATTTATGTCTGCCCATGCAAAGCTGGGACAGGCTGCTAGTAATTAAAATTAGCAGTAGTTTTTGAGAACCGGAATTATTAAACCCAGGAAATGTTGGTTTACCTATAGGTATTAAAATCAGATTGTAAAAACTGGTCGCTGGTAAGGTAAAGTTGAGGTAAGAGGTGATAGATAAATGAGATTATGCGAGTATCAAGTTAATGGGAAATCCAACTATCAGAAATTAGTTTTGCCATGATTGTAACTTTTCCTTGTTCTATGTCCTAATAAGATAACAACATAAATAACATCAGCCGAAATAGGTAAGTCCACTGCGGAACTGGGTCTCCCAAAATGGGGTTCGGTATTTTTATACTAGACAGGTGGCGCTGGCGGTAGGTGCCCCGCGGTTTCACCCGCGCAGATTTAAATCCCGGTATTCCCATGGGATAAAAAGTAGCCTATATGCTATTCCAGACTATAATCTCTCTGCCAAGTTTCATCCAGATCCGTTCAGCCGTTCCGGCGTGAAAGAGTAATAAACATCCATCCATCCATTCATACTTACAAACTATCGCGTTTATAGGTAATAGTAGTAGGACAGGACACAGGATATTTGCTGCTGGAATAAGCGTAGCTACTGGCCTACGTGGTAACGACACTCTTCAAACTGAAACACACCAAACTAGCTTTTTTTTAAAACTACGGAATTTTAAAATTTTTTTTAGGACTAAAAATAACCAAAATCCAGCTATTCGCCATGTTTTGTACGACACCGATCAGAGTGAATGACGTCACATTTATGGTGACAACCGTTGGTGTCATCTGTCAATCAGAGACACTTAGGTACGTCAGCAAAGTTGGAATTATAAAAACCCGGTCAAGTGCGAGTCGGACTCGCGCACGAAAGATTCCGTAGGTACCATCACTACATAGTATAAAACAAAGTCGCTCTTTCTGTCCCTATGTCCCCATGTCCCTTTGTATGCTTAAATCTTTAAACTACGCAACGGATTTTGATGCGGTTGTTTTTAATAGATAGAGTGATTCAAGAGGAAGGTTTATATGTATAATAAATGCATGATATGTGCACTCATGCGAAGCTGGGGTGCGCAGGCGGGTCGCTAGTTATCTATAAAACGGAAAAAAACCATGATTGTGGTATGGGAGCCCCCTTAAATATTTGTTTGATTCTTTTTTTTAGTATTGTTGTTAGACATCACCTGTGAACATTTCAACTGTCACTATCACTGTTCATGAGATACAGACTTGGTGACAGAATAACAGATAGACGGACAGACAGCGTCTTAGTAAGAGTCTTAGTAAAAGGGTCCCATTTTAACCCTTGGGTACGAAACCCTAAAAATAAACAAAAATACTTAGCTTTCAGCTTCCTAATCCCAATTCTGTACCTATTTTTGTAATCGTCTTTATACCATGGATATTTTTTTAATAAAACTAGCTGATGGATCAATCCTATGGCCCACCTGATGTTAAGTTGCCAACAAGCATTGCCTCGTCAAGCATGATGTGAACGTGCCCGTGGGCACTGCCCTATGCGTCCATCAACTTGAGGCCTAATGCACTTTTAATTTTCATTTCTGCCAGCACAACGTCACGTAGGTCACGTATTATACGCTAAAAGGGGGAGCGGGTGCGATGGCGCGCGCGAGTATTTTGTATGCGCAAAAAAATCCCCAGCGTTCTTTTTGGTTGACGTGTACTATACCTATTATTGTGTAGTCGAAGCAAAGAGCGCCGACCAAACCTATATTGACAAATAATTTTATATGGCCTATGGCGTACGAATATTCTTATTTCTATATTATTTTTATGAAATTAGACCGGTAATACTACTTTTTTTTTTTATTTATTTTTTTATTTATTTATTCAGCAAAACTTAAATAACAGTTTTAATAATACAACATCGTGAAACCTAGCAAGGTTTGTGTCGATGTTGGCACTGACTCGAGCTGTTGCAAAACATAAAATTAATATTTATAGTAGGTACATAGTATAAATAAGTAGGTAGGTAAGTACACTTATGCTAATAATTAAAATATTATTAATAATTAAAATTTTAAAATGGTTTAAGTATATACATGCCTACAGGTGGGTATAAACGCTACAAAAGCGAAGAATCGCTATCGCTAATGATAGTGTGGGGTAATTATTAAGATTAGAACTATGATATGTGTAAAATGAAACGTAAAATTACGCTAATCGGACCAATAAAACCAATTATCATACAGTCATCATGACGTGTTGTGTGTGTGTTGTGTGTGTGTTGTGAGTGGCTTTAGTTTAGACTTGAGGTGGGAGTTGGGACCAAATTTGACGCAAAGTCGCACAGTAGGGGCAAAAGCTGACAATTTTAGTTTTTATTCTACTTTTATCTTTATTTTTATATGTATAGTTTTCTGAAATGTTAACCACATTTATGGAATATACAAATAAAAAGAAAATGTAACGTGTGGACGTACCTCTGACGACCGCCCTTAGACGTCCTAGAATAATCTCGAGTTAGAACTTGGTACTGAGAGATCTGAGGAGATATCTAAGCATCATCAGTGTCTATTCCAATTTTTTATCTGGGTGGACCGATTTTGATGATCCTTTTTTTATCGAAAACTACCATACCATACCCAATTAAATTTTAGTCAGATCTGACGAGTAGTTTTTGTTATAGCAGTACCTATGAGTGTATTTTCCAGTGCATTTGAAATCTGTATTTTCTTGCAAAAGAAATTATTAAAAAAAAAATAATAAACAAATGAATGAAGAAAAAAACTACCATTGAGGTCCGTAGTTAAGTCGCACGCGCTGTCACTACAAACTTATTATCTGTCTGTGTTTTTTCTGTCAAGTGTTGCAAGTTGTAAAACGGATACTAAATCGAGTACAATACAATACAATACAATTAAGTCGTCCATTATTTTAATTATACAAATGATCTGTTATTGTCACGATATTTCATTATCGTTTGCTATTCTTAGCACAATTGATCTGCGTACCTACAAAAATTACACATAATATAGATATGGGTATAGGTATGGGTGGTTATGGGGTGGGGTTGGGCTAACTACTTTCATACATATCAAGTTCATCTGTAATTCACGTACCAAACTAGAAATGGTATTTTTCCTGTTTGCAACAAGCATTTATAAGTTCATGATTGCTGAGGTTTCTTAACTACCTGCTAAATGATTATAAGAGAAGTGGTTTTCTATGCACATAGCAGGTAGCTACATTTATTATAATCAGGGTCGCATAATGTTATTAGTTTGTTCGGTCATGGGTAAATGGTCATTGTACGCCAAAGTCCCCCATAACCCTTGCATACTTGGGTACTGAGTTAGTTCTCAGTTTTGACAACTAGTTTTTGCAGATAATGTTTTTCACGACCGAAATTAGAAATTCGAAATTCGAAAACAGAATACTTTTTTTTTTTTTGAAGGGGAAAATGCCTTCGCATTACCCTTCCGCCATGGGGGTGACGGAAGGGGTATGTGGGGCTCGAACCCACTAAAAACCCCCCTGTGAGCCATCCTCCGCAAAAGATATAGCGAGATGGGGTCGCGTTTGCATTCACCATCTCGCCACAGCGGTAGCCCCGGAATTACTTAACCGGGCCATTGCGTCTGTGCAGGGGCGACCTTGCTCGCCAAGGCCACTCACCAGTCGTGTAGGGCCACATTAGCCAGCGAAAGTCCCCCGACCTTCCACTGGTGACCCCACTACAGAGGCGGGAGAAGGCGGGCGAACCGCCTTCGCCTCCCTCCTGTCCGTCTGCGCCGGTGCAGGTCAGCTTGGACATCGTCCTCCCTAACTCGCTCCGCCGCCTCCTTCTGCGCCATAACTGATTCGCAGAAGGAGACCACCGCCTGCCACGACCTCTCGTCGGCAAGCATGGCATTAACCACTCTTGGCAGAGAGAGATCTGGGCCCACTATAGCTGCGAGGTGCGGTTCTCAAACTTTTTTGGTGACGGAACTCTTCTGGAAAGCAAAAAACTTGAACAACACAATTAAACAAAAATGTATTTATGTGCATTCTTTATTGATAAGCATAATACGACTACAATGTAACAGTTATCCATAAAAAAACAAACTTCTTGCGGAACACTCACAGGGGTTTCGCGGAACCCTAGGGTTCCGCGGTGCACACTTGAATTATGGCTCGCCTAGACATTAGGCCGAATTCTGAGAGCAAGATCAAATCAAAATTAACTAATCTTATGTTAAATCAATTGTTAACTGGAAAACGGGTTGCACGAACGCTGGTCAACTATCTCTGATTGGTTTAAAAAGTTTCATGTCCAAACTATTCGGGTTTAGTTTACATTCACAGTTTATCCGAGCAAACGCACGTCCGTTTATCCGCACAGTTTATCCGCGTTTATGCGTTTTCTTGCTGAATGTCACATTGATAGTGATAATGGGAATTTTCCTTGACCATATTCAAAGTAGGAAAAATGACCAACAAACAAGTTTCGGAAAAATTTGGAATCAATTTCGGAAACAAAATTATAAAGATTCATCAAAAATATCATTTGGATCCATACAAGTTTTCTTGAGCTAATTATATTGATCCCAACAAGTTTAGTTATCTTAAGATTATTAGGTACCTACCTATATTTAAACAAGTGTTGGAATTTTAACAAGTGCTACCAAGTTTTGTAATTTTAACAAGTGCTACCAAGTTTTGGAATTTTAACAATTGCTACCAAGTTTCTGAAACAGTCAATGTTGCTTACGTTTTTCCTAAAATTCTAGCGATTAACTTTTATTTCGTGATTCAATTTTTAACCGCCTGTAAAAAAGGAGGAGGTTCTCAGTTCGTCTGTGTTTATGTGTTTGTTATCTCATAAATTTTTACTGGATGGATTGATTTTGATGATTCTTTTTTTAATCGAAAGCTGGTGCTTTTCATGTAGTCCCATTTAAATTTGAGTCAGATCTAACGAGCAGTTTTTGAGCAATAGTATAGTGTATTTTCCAGTGCATTTGAACTCGGTTTTTTCTTGAAAGCTAAAATAGAATTCAACAAATAGTTACTTACAATTAGCTTTGTATAATGTCTTGGCCTAAACCCACTTCGATATAAGTATTTGTCTAACCGATGATGTGTTGACTTGTGTCTGTGGCCAGTGATGAACGCAGAAATCTAATAAATAAATAAAAATATATAGTCTATAAAGTCTAAATATTTGACAGCCTTCAAAGTATCGCTTCTATTCAGGCTCGCACATTTAAATTTACTATCTTCAAAAATGTTTAAACGTGAGTGCAAAAAGTTATTCGACGGGACGGCTGTAACATTTTAAGACGCAGACTATCGTCGAAGAACTAATAATGTAAAAGTACTTTACAACACCTATGGTACAGGCAGCACACAAACAGTTTTAACTTAGCATGCTATAAAACTTCTGGATACTGCTATAAGACTATAAAAAACATCATCTAATAGCCTTTATCCAATTAAAATTTTGTTTCCTCAGCACCAGTTCCCGCAAGTCGTATAATCTCAAAGTAGATATAATAATATCCGACTATGCTAACTAAGACTAAGTCGAACTACGCTAATTATGCTACGCTACTGTATGAGATATTCCTGTAGAGAGATATTGGTGTTAAGTAATTTAATAAATGTTATTTTATTTGACACCTAAGGTGGTGGTAAATCTTCAGTTAACGTAACTGTCAAAGTTATATACCAATAACGAACATCATTCATTTACCAAAATAGGTTGCACCATTCACCTTGTCAACGTTATAGGTAAAAATAGACCCCATACCACAAAAACGTAAGATAATATGACAAAAAACGACTGACGTTTGACAGCTATTTAGCGAAAATCAAGCGGTAACGGTTTTCGTTGCCTAAATAATGACGCCATCTTAACAACTGAATGGTGCATTTCAATTTTAGCGAAACATCTGTTTCAAAAAGATTTGACGGAAACTCACCCTTAATAGTCTTTGTTTGATTATTCATCATTGAGCTCCATTTTCAGCTTTAAATATCTATATTATGTAAATGTAAACTTGATTAAGTTATAGGTACCTAACTAACTAAAGTGTACACAAATATGTATTACAATAAAATAATAGTTACTTAAGGCTCCGGTGACAGCGGCTCGCAATTTCGAAGTGCGATTGGCTATTATTTCATTTTATTTCATTTCGGGGAGATTGTTTGAAAAAATAACTCTAAAGAAACACGCATAAATACTGTTCGAACACAAATAATACAATAATATAAGGGAAACATGCCCGAATCAGAAATTATTTTGGTATTAGTATGTTTGGTCTTACGTTTACCTAATACCAAAATGATTTCTGACTCAAGCACATTTCCCTTATATTATTGTATTATTTGTGTTCGAACAGTATTTATGCGTGTTTCTTTAGAGTTATTATTTCAAACAACCTCCCCAAAATGAAATAAAATGAAATAATAGCCAATCGCACTTCGAAATTGCGAGCCGCAGTCACCGGACTCTTAAACTTCAAGTCCTTCAATCGTTAAATTACTACAAATAGTTTATTTATTTACGACATTTTCCGCCGGTTTCTGAAAGCTTGATCAAAGCTAATCGGCTGTCAAGTAACTTCTTCAAATTAGATAGAAAAAGCAAGTGACTTGACAGCTAATTAGCTTTGATCGAGTTTACAGAGGCCGACGGTAGGTCTAGCATATTGCATTATCATTATCTTCAGCCTGAAGTCCTAATCTGGCCCTGGGCCTCCCAATAACGCATAAAATAGCAATTTTCAGAATTACCTACTTTTGTTTCTTACCTAAAAATATCACCAAAAACATTATGTACCCTCTAACTAAACAATTGAATAATAATACTGTCACATACTCGTACAAATGCAAAGTTACGAATCATACTTTTTAACCACGTGGCCTTAATTTCGTCAATTACTGTCTAACAAAGTTCCAACTATTGTTTGATCTCTGCTAATTTTGATTGACACAATAAATGCTGCCTATTATTTTAATAACAGACGAGCACGCAATTTTGTTAGTCGCATCCTGTCATGAAATATTGGAAATTATAGGTATACCACTTTGAACATCGCGATTTTAACTATTCAAGTATTTGGTTATGTCGCTAGACAACCGAATTAAAAAGACTCGAGCTCACGATTCGATTTTTTCCTCGATGTAAAAACCAAATCAATCCTGATACCCTAAGAAAAACCCAATTTCTGTTGACCAGTATCTATTTCATGCTATTATTAAATTAAAGTCCGCCCTATATGATCGGACGATTAATCGAAGTAGTTGGGCGGCAATGGCGAAGACTGGCGCAGGACCGAAGAGAGTGGCGATTTTAGAAGGCTTATCAGCAGTGGGTGCGTACGCGTGCTGAATAGATAGAAATTGCGAAAGATTTATAGACTAGCTGCGCCCCGGGGTTTCACCCGTGTAGTTTAGTTCTTTTGCGCTTAAGTGCTTAGATACAGCGGTCCAAGTCCCAGCTAGGCCCGCTAAGGGCCCCGCCCCACGCTTCGCCCGCCACCGCTGCGCCTCTGATGCCGCTCGCGCATTCCACCCGAGATAAAACCCTAAATTAGTATATTTTTTTGTTATTTATCTATTTTTAGTTTCAAGTCAATCGCACTACGCGTAACAAAATTCTCGTACAAACTTTGACATCCCTTTGCACCCTTATTAAGGGTAGTTTACAAAAACTAAAAATGTCGTTCTTAATTATTTATATAGAAGTATATTTACTCCAAGTTTGAAATCAATTAAACCACTCGTTAAAAAACTCCCATACAAACTACAACACCCCTTTGCACCCTTATTGGGGGTAGTTCTTAAAAAAAATGGCAAACTTAATTATTGACTTTGGGGTATATGTCCTCTAAGTTTCAAGTTCCTAGGTTGAAAGAATACGATTTTTCATACAAACGTTTTCAACCCTTTTTACACCCTTAGGGGTTGAATTTTGAAAAATCCCTTCTTAGTACACGTCTACGCTAAAGAAGTAAGAACAAAGTAAGAACTATGTGCTCCTCAAATTTCAATTCTCTACGACCAGCGGTTTAGGCTGTGCGTTGTCTATATGTCAGTCAGTCAGTCAGTCAATCAGGACTTTGATTCTTATAGTTATAGATAGATAACTGATCCAAATCAGAGCCAGTCGAAAGCGTCCCCCAAGAGGATTAGTGTTTAGGATTTATTGCTCGTAGCCTACGCATAACTTAATAATAAGTGTGGAATTCAACTCTTTGGCCGCATATACCTGTCAACAATTTGCTGTATTGGTTTATTCCAACTCGATTATCTTTTTTTGAATCATTTGCTGGCATAAATATAAAACCTGAACGTGTTTTTATGTTTGGTAATCTACGTCAAACCTAAGTCATAATTACTTATAAATATTTTATGATATCATTTTTTATAATTTAGGTGGGTATTTAAGTAGGTACCTATTCGTAACAAGAGATCTGAGAAAAAAGAATATCTGCCTTGGTCTTATTTTAACATTTTTTAAAATAAGACCAAGGCAGATATATTCTTTTATGATATCATGCTTGGCTTTTAAGTTTTACTGGGTTATTTTTTGCACTTAAACGGTTTTATTATTAGATTTATTTATGTCTAGATCGCTTGCAAGTCTTACAACGGTCTGCAGAAAGCTCAAATTTACCTATTATTTATACTTGTACTTTTTCGTAACTTTTGGCATGGCTTTGGGCACCAAGCGCTTGTAGGCACAGGCACCAGCAGTGCAAGTACCGTTATTATCGATCGCTTAATTGGACATTTAGAATCGTCAAAATTCGTTAAAAAATTTCTATTTAAACCCTTTTTTGAAAAAAATCGGTACAATTATAAATACAAAATCATGATGATACGTAGTTTTAAGTAGAACTTTTTGCATGTTTATTATGTTCATTTTATTTACTATCACTCTTTATATTCTTCATATATTGCCTTGTCTTTAAATTAAATATTTTATAATTTAATTGAGCAATAGGACAACTGTGAATTTTTATTTATTTAATCGTTGGGAAAGGAATGTAAATTAATTGAAAGTGTCGTGGACCCGTTGGGAATCAAAGTATGGACTTTTATTTTTTGAAAACAATGAAATCGACCTCTGGGAATAAATAAGCCTCTAAATATTTAGTGATAACTGACATCAACTTTAAAAGACGCAAGTTCCATAAAATAAAAAATAGTCCTGGGGACTTTGTGATCTTGCATGTATTTAGGTACACTTTGTGTAGCATAATCTGTATCCGTGAGTACTTGAGGCTTGAGTTTTCTTCAAAGAGCTTTTTCAAAACCAATTAATCTTTATATTTTGTGTTGCCAATCGAAGAGGTGAGGTGTTTGACTCCATAATGTATTCAAGACTAAGACTAAGCGTTGGCACGTTGCCTCCAGCATACCTGAATACTGACAGAGCACCGTTTGATTGATACATGTGATTAGGTATATTTATTAACTTCTAACTGTTGAGCCTTAAAAATATTTAATAATGTTAGAAAAGGTAAGAAATTACGCGGCAGGTATTTTAAAAATGCCAATAAAATTATAATATTATAAACTAGTTGCGCCCCGCGGTTTCACCCGCGCAGATTTAAATCCCGGTATTCTCACGGGATAAAAAGTAGCCTATGTGCGATTCCAGACTACAATCTATCTCTCTGCCAAGTTTCATCCACATCCGTTCAGCCGTTCCGGCGTGAAAGAGTAACAAACATCCATCCATCCATGCATAAACTTTCGCGTTTATAATATTAGTAGGATATTTTCCGTTAGCTAAGAGTTGTTGTAATTTTATCTCTAAGGCCTCTAATTGAATGTTGTCACCTTGCATAGCATAGGTACACGTTGTGTACCTTAGTACCTAGTACCTGGATAATATAAGGTGTATACAAATGACACTACGTGTGTCAACAATAAATCATTGAACAGTGATGACAACTTACAGTTCTGTAGCGTTATGTTGAGGTATCTAAATATTGATTAATTACGTTCAATGACGCAAGCACAGATTAGTTAGCAGTTAGTAGTTAGCAGGAAATACTGTGCATAATATTTACTTTGGCCACTATGTGAAGGGTCATAGAACAGAGAGTCCTTACCCCCTCCGTTTACGCAAACGTTTTTTTTGCGTTTTCATGTGGTGTGAAAATATACAAAGGTTCTTGATCAAAGTCTAAGTAAGACAAGTTACATACCTACTCGGAGTAAGTACTTGGACTACACTACGGAGCATACAATAGCAAAAAAAAACTTTTTTTTTATTTGCAACGTTCTGCAGACAGCTCAACTGTTTCAACGTATTTTGGTATATTTTGTACATTATGTAAAAATAATTGTACCTACCTATTGATTGTAATTTTCTTTGTAAATAAATGATGTAAGTTTATTTATTTGTTCTAGATCGATTGATGAATTGGGCGTTGGGGATTGTCTCTGAATGTTTCGGCGATATTATTGAAAGTTTGCTGTTATTGACACACCCGGATCCCAAAAAGCTATAGTAAATTACACTAATAATTGACCACCAAGCAGTTACCATAAAGAGAAGAGTTTTCAAACTTTTCTATGGGTGAGCTTTGCATTGTTCCGGTTATTAACCGGGTTTCAGCCATTGATTTCTCTTGCGGTTTCCGTAGATTCTATATGACGATTTTTCAATTTTTTTAAATTTCAAAATGTTGAGCAGGTACATGTGCAAGCGAGAGGGACATAAGCAGTTAGTTGTCATCATCATCATAAGGCACACACTTTTGGATTTCAATGTTGTTTAAATATTTTTTTTATAAATAAAAAAAATCTGCTTCCAATATTTCTTTTTAATTCATAATTTTGTCAAATATTTGCGTGGTGAATATACCTAGATGAAGCCTAGATGTTTGTTTTCTGTCTGGATGATATTAATATTATAATCGTAGGTAAGTAACAAAAAGTATTCATGTAATATTAATATATCTATCAGCTATCTGGGTTCCCATATTGGCTTTGACTTAGTTTAGGGCGAGATAGCGCTGTGTGGAATGTCCACCAATATTTATTTATTCATTTGATATTGCGAGTTACGAGTATTGTGTTGCGTTATAAGCACGTTGGAAATATAATATAAATAGTATTATTTGAATGCTACATTCATTAATTATTATTTAAAGCTACCTAGCATGTTTAAGTCTAATACTGAATGAAACAATTAAAAGTCAGAAAATGGTGCCAATTCTGTAGTTTAATTTTCCTAAATTAACCTAATTTGACAGCAGTAAAAATATTGCCATCCCTTTCTAAAATATCAAAACAACAAGGACAGCTATAATTTTAAAGCGATTAGATTAGGTTAGTTTAGGATAATGCAACAGGGGTGCTAGGTCGGGTAACCTCCTCGTGGTGCACCCCGGTAACACCATGAAACACGCCTGCAGAGTACTGCGGACGTGTTTCATGGTGGCTAATAATCCGACACGGTGGGCCTCTCCACATGACCCTCTGATTAGCAGAGGGCACAGTGTGATGAGGCAGGGTAGACCTTTTGGTCTGCCCAGGTGGGTCTGGGCTGTATAGGCAGCCCGGACGGACGAGGCGGTAGAGCGTGCGCGAGAGACGCCTTAACTTCTCGCGCCGCTACGTGGTGAATAGCGGGAGAAGACCTGGGGGCACCTTCTCCCGCATTGCACATATTTACCACTCCCGTCGGGCGGGAACGGCCGAGCACTCGCGGTCGTTCCCAGGCCCCTCCCTGCAAAGGGGGGGGGGGGGGGCGTGCGGGCTTCGCCGTAAAGGCGGGGACATTTGCGGGCCCCGCTGTAAAGGCGGGCGGTCGTCGGCGGGGGACTGGATGAAAGCTCTGCCAGTTTCCCAGTTCCCCTCCAACAAAGACGACGCGGGAGTGCCGCTGGGTTGTTTAGTGGGTATACCGGTAGCGGAAACCGGGGAGTCCTACATATCCCTCCAATCCTCCAATGGGGGGGAATGCGTAACGCATTTTTCCAAAAAAGAAAAAAAGAAAAAAAAAGGATAATGCAACAACAGAATACACCATTAAGGTACAAGATAAAAATAAAACTAGTGTATGTTGCAGCCAGTAACGCTCTCCTTTTGGCAGTCATATGTCTTGTCAGTATCGTGGAAAAAAACAATTAAAAAACTATGCATACCTAATCCCGCTAGAAAATCGAATGCTAGCCAGAGTTACGCTATCAGTGGCAATGCCGAAGGGTGACCCTGTGAAGTAACCTTATCGATAAGCTACACCTAAATAGTAGACCTCGTGATAATCGACGTTTAACGAGTATGCTTGCACCCAATCAGTATTTATAATAAACTTATAGCATACATGATCTAAAGAGATTGCATTGTAATACCTATGGAAAGACTACGCATGAAACTGTCATAGAAGAGTATCTGCGACGATGAGATTTATTTTCCAAATATAGGTACATAAATAAAAAAAAACTTTACGACAAATAACACGTGTTTTTAGCTTGTAACTTTTTCTCTTAACTCTTTATTACACACATAATACACAAAATAGGAACATGACAGAAATAGAGGACATGTACAAATGCTTTTGCTTGTCTGGCTTCTGTATAAAACAGTGCTATTCATGGCCACAGCCAAAACAATGTATGCTATTATTATTTTGTGTATTTAAATTTAATTAAGTTATTTATCTTTTTTTATCTGTTTTAAATTAAAACAGTAAAAATTAGAAAAAATCCATGCCATTAAAACTTTTAATAGCAGTTTTTTTCTAGTTTTTAACGTCTTTGCATGTGGTGTTTCTTTTTTTTTTAATTAATTAGACCTTTAATTTTTAAGTTTATGTTTTGAATTGTATATTTATACTGTTGGCAAACCTAATAAATAAATAAAAAAGACACAAACACAGTCATGTCTATGTTTTACAAACACCAATGGGTTAAAAATAAAACTGCTTTAACTTAGCCGTAACCATCATCATCATTAAGAAGTCCACTAAGAAGGCCGACCAATCGGCCTCCTTCGGGTATTACCATGAAGAAAGATTTTGCCAGCCACTTGACTGCAAAATGTGGGTAGGTATATGCCAAATCTATCTCTGACTACTCCCGGACTACATGCAAATAGGTACACTAAAAAGCATTCAGTTAGCTTTGCAACCTCTTCAACAACGGAAAATTGTGACATAGTTTTTTGTTGGACAATTAATGTCACAATTTTCCATGTCCACGATAATGTTTGCCTACTTCATTTTTTTCTCAATCCTTGTCCAAACAAACTCACACCATACGTAGACAATGTACAGTTCTGACCATTTCATAAGCAAGATAAATACACAGATGGCATGTAATACTTGCGACATTATCGAATGGAAAAAGACGTGACGCGAGCGTATGACAGTAGCACTAGTGACGGTAGATCATGCTGAGGGTTCTGTAGTCTGAAGAGGAATCCTTGTAATCCTCAGGCTGGCCCACTGCGGCGAATAAGAATCTACACAGGTTGCAAATCTTCCCCGTTTTGTCTAACAAACTTACGAAGTTCCAGTAACAAAAACTAATATTATCATACTCTGCTTACAAATCTCTTGAATATGCTCCCATGGGTAACAAGCAGACTTCTACGTAATCATCGTGCGTGTGTGACTTGCGAGGCAAAGCTTTGTTACAGAAAACCGATTTCTTTGTTAAAAATAACGTAGCAAACAAGTTAGTAAGTTTACTACCAGAAATTGTCTGAATCAATAAATAAATTATGATTTTTAACATTAGGTGGCCCATCAGCGTCTTCCATCAGCAAAAAGCAAAAAGTACAAAGGTGGTTTATAGAACTTGCGAACTGAAATTCATAAGAGTTTTACTATAATGTTGTACAGTACAAGCGTACAAGGCCGTCATTATTAAAACTGGTGACCAAAATTTTTGTGTAATTTAAACGAGTGTATCTACTCGATTACATAAATTATCATTGCGTGCGTAGGTATTGGTGCGTACCGTTCACTATTGTGTCCAGTCATAGGTAGTAAGCTCTGTAAAAACATTTATTCAAATAGGTACATAATCTGCCGTCTTACCTCAAAAGGTCCCATCTAACATTTTTTTTTTCAAAATTCAGTTATGTACATTCGGAACAATATTCGGAATCAGAAGAAAAAGGCGCATCTGACAAATTAAAAAGAAAATCTCAATCCTGCATTGAGTTACATGAATTTTTTTGTATTAAGCTAAAAGGAAAAATCATGATTTTACAAAGAATGAGAATAAATAAATAAATAATATAAATATATAAGTATAGATGCAAGTATATACATTCAAATGGTTTTTATTCCCGAAACACATCGAACCAAACAAAAACTTTAAACCCATTTTTCTCGAGATTTACAATTTGTTAGATGTGACCTTTTGCGGTAAGACGGCAGTAATGAGATGAAATGGTAGTTTCGTCTATTGTCATAATTTGGTCCCGTCCCGTCTATTGTCATAATACCCCACATAATTTGGTCCACTTTTGGAAAAACCGGTTTAATAAACGGGTTTTGAGGAACCGCCCGCCACCATTTTTTATGAAACGTGACACTGACTTGACGTATTGTGTGTGACTAACTCAACTACGATCCCTAAACCCTACTACAAATAGTGTATTTGTTATACAAGGGGCTAAAAATATCCGTTACGAGTTGTTTTTCTAACGAGCTTCAGCGAGAATTTCGCGCCAATGCCTACCTTATTTATTTCTTCTGCAGCCACTAAGTGCACGCTTTCTACAAGACATGCATTGCACGCGGCATATAGAGCATTCGGCGCTTCTTATAATAAGAGAGTATTTATTTATGAATATACCGGTATTCTTTAGCAAGTGGAGTAAAATAGTTATTTGTTATACAAGAGTGCAAAGTTGCTTTTTAACCGCGTGTTCAATTTTGATGACCGAGCAAGCGAAGGATTCTAAAATTTAATCACGAGCGCAGCGAGTGATTCAAAATTAGAATCCTGAGCGTTAGCGAGGGAATCAAAAGAGCACGAGGTGAAAAATCTTTGCACTCGAGTGCAACACGTAACTTTTCATTCCACCTCAGCGAGGAAATGACTAAATGCAAAAAAAACGTTTACAATCACATGTTGGCGTCAAACAAACTTCCTCGTCGCTAGAATCACTCATTTTAGTTTTTTCACTTGTTTTCAAGTTTCTTGTTTTTAATATAAGGTTTAACAATGACGTGAAAAAATGCCGCGTAAAGAACCGCGTACAAAGCAAATTGAAAAAAAGAACACCAAGAAGGTGTTCCATGATGCTGAGTTTTTAACAAATAAAAAAAAAGTTGTATGATATATTCGGCACCATAGAGGTAGCAGTAAATAGGTTTAATGTTTTTTTAAATTCACAAACTTAATGCACACGATGTTCTAAATTCAATTTACTTTATCCTCTAGAGAATAAAAACGGCTTTTGCACTCAGATATTGAAGAGCAAAAATACTCTTTCCGAGATGGTGGGATGAAAAATATATTATCATTCCACTTGACACTGGAAGATTGTATTGTATGGCATATGAGCAAAGAAGAAGATACAGGTACGAGTATTGTTGATGCTTATGCCTTTCATTAGAGTCAAACGTCAAGGTTTTTTTTAAATATAAATAGCAAGCAACAGCGATAGTATTGAGATGTGATACAGAAACATCGACTTATTTTATTCTACCGACATTGCTTGTTATAAAAGGTATTTATTAGCCCCGCTTCGGGTGCTATACCTAACATATTACCCTGACGTAGATGACACTACATATTTAAACGAGTAGGTAGGTATATTACTCACGGGTTGGCTATAGCAATCCTTGTACCTGAGTTGAGGGTTGGGGATAGGGGGGATGCAAGTGGGGGTAGATGGCAAGTCTTCCCCTTGAGTCATTTTTTCTAGGAAATGAAAAAAAATAATTTAATTTTTCAGGTAAGTTACTAGTTAGGTTAGGGTTTTTTTTTAGATGAAAAAAATTGGTAGTAATATTTCATCTCTATGACAAAAAGACTCAAGGGAAGGAATTCTCATTAGGTTAGGGTTATTTTTTTTTTTTTTTTAAAGTGAAGAAATTTGTATGAAATTTTTTAAATTTTTTTTTCATTTCCTAGAAAAAAGAACTATAGGGAAAGACTTGCCATCTACCCCCACATGCTTTCCCCCTATCCCCAACCCTCAACTCAGGTACCAGGGTAGCTATAGTTTAACCTTACTCACATTATCTATTGTCCTAATTATTATTCTCTTGGTCAATAGCGCATGCAACTCAGTTCATTTATTAATTGATTCTTTCTTGCATCGTTTATAGTAGACTAAAACACTGCATAACATAACTCGAAAAACCTGACCTATCCCCAAGTTGAGTTTTGTTTGTCGGATTTCGTTTGTCGTAACGGCCTATTTAACCGACTTCAAAAAAGGAGTAGATTCATAACTTTTTACTGGGTAGGTAGATCGAATTACATGATTATTTTTTTTATAATAAGCTTGTCATGTAGTCTCATTTAAGTTTGAGTCAGATGAGTAGTTTTTGAGTTATAGTAGTATAAGTGTATTTTGCAGCGTGCATTTGAAGTAGGGTTTGTCTTTAGTTATTTGTATGGAGTTCTCATGAGGGCACAAGAGAGGCGCTTATCGAATCTCCATACACTAAAATAACTGAACTGAATACTGAGAGACATGAAACAGCTTCACGACCGTGTAGTGCCGGCGCCGATCAGTACCGAGCCGATCCGGCTCCCTACGTCCCCAGCGGCCGCCGCGCCTCCGGTGTCCGCTAGTACGTTAGCGAAGCTTTGTCTCCGACACTAACTCCAGATTCTTTGAGGACCTCTAAGGGGGGTAGTCAGAGCCACGTCCAAACATTACATTTGGCAGTTGTCCATACGTGACAGGTTGCATGCCCATCGCCGCTGTTAGAATACTGGTATCTTCACGATGTTTTGCTTCACCGTTTCCCCACTGGCATTGCGCACGTATACATTTTTCGATGAGTAAAATTCATTGGTGCACGATCGGTACGAAATAGACCTTTTGTATAATCGAGCAGTAACTCGAGCTTGAATTGATACATAATTCAGAGTTACAAGTTACAACGAAAGCACGCGAAAGGAATAATTCTAATATAGGTAGGTACCTACCTCTCGCTTATGTATTATACCCTAGATAAAAAAAGTTGAATACCTACTTATTCTGATAGTGCCAAGTGTTACTGGCTCGAATTCCGGGACTAAACGCAGGAATTATCTGCAGAAATTAGATCCGGGTTGGGTTCTGTAAGATGCCCGTAGTTACTGATAGCCGGGACCTTAGAATAACTAGGCTCAGGAAGTTCTACCACTAATAGGAGGACACGCAAAAGGCAACAAATAAGAGTTTTTGAGGTGGACACATACCTACCTATTGTTAACTGAATGTTTGACTGTTGTTTGTTTGTTGACTCGAGAAAAAGGAGCAGAACAAATTAACGTGACTGTATGTTTACACACAATTATTTCAAATCTCACCTCTATGTATGCTTTGTATGGTAGGTACGTATTTGTACACACATCTTTATAACGTAACCTATAGCAATATGTAGTATTTAGGGTAATAGGTTAGTTGTTTCTGTTATCTTCAAACGGTTTAATAAAAGTTGAAGTGCGGTTTTAACCGACCGATTTTTATAAAATGAATGTTTTGAACAAAAATTAAATTTCGAAAATTTTTTACTACTACCTACTTAGCACTTAGTGAGTAGTCCTCATAGGTTGTCTTACGCTTGCTTAATTTTGTAAAGCAAAACCTGCTGCCTTTGGTTTACAAGTTTTTAACATGGAATCAGCAAAGCGGTTCCCTGTGCCTATATTAATGGCACATATTAATATTACTTCCACCAATAACGTTCTCTATGTAACTTTAATTAGAGATGGGGTGTGTAGGTATGGAAAGTTTTTGAGGGTAACTCACTTCGTGACGAAAATCCTTCCGAAACCGCCATGCACATGTTTGTGAACTCGATGTCGACTGAAGATTGGGCCGGGAGACTTACTTCCAGTATTCTACACTCGCTTGCCTCCGATTCCTTGTTCCCTAGCTTATGGCGAAGGATATACTTTGCTACTTTCGACATGATTCACTTCACTTTTAAAATATAAAAATTAAAAAACTGGATCACACTATCATTGCAGTACTGATGCGTCAATATTGCACTTTCGAGTGTCAAGTTGCGATATGGTTCGGCAGTTTTTGTGAATGTTTAGACAAGTACCATTGTTATTGTTTATTTTATTTTGATAACACAAGCGTTTAGGTCCCGCGTCTGTCGTACTGTTCCGCCCGCGGTCGATTAGGTACTGACTGAGGGCGCGCGATCGCATTCTTAAAAACATAAATGAGTAAATTACTTATGTCACACAAATTAATATGAGTTAGATAGATGTTTTACTGGTCGTTATTCATCATATTTAGGTACCAGCTACCTAGTTGTTAATTTGATTTATTACCTGTCTTTTAGATTATCTAGCGGCTTGTCCCAGCTTCCCATGCGTGGACATAATTTTTTTCATGTTAGTCTTCTAATCTTTTTTAGCCTATGTATTTTAACATACAAAAATTCCTACAATAATACATTGTTACCGTAGGGGTAGCGAGGGCACCGGCCAATATTTTGAGGAACTACCGATACCTACATAGTGACGACCGGAATAGTGACTTCCAAAGATAAAATTTTGGTCCCTCGTATCGTGGGGTATCCGAATCACCCTCATGTATGTTCTGCGATTGTTCATAGTTTTAGAGTTGTGAATTTTTCCTGAAATTTTGCGAAATTTCGACCAAAAATTATCAAAAAAAACTCGAAGACTTTTTGACTTCTTTTGCAACAGTATCTTCATGAGTACATAATTGCTCTGCAATAACGGGTTGCATGAGAACAACACCAACGGCGACCCTCGAGATCATCCTGGGCCTAAAACCACTTGACCTTCACATACAACAAGAAGCAACGATGGCTGCTATCAGACTCAAACACTTAAACATTTGGGGAACCACCAGAAGCCCACGCGTATCTATTCTGGAAAGAGCGACATCACATGTACCGCTAATAGCAGCACCGTGTGACAGGATCCCCAAACAACAAATATTCCAGAAACACTACCGAATACAAAAACACGAAAACCCAAGAGATCAATCGGGCATCAATGAAGTCCGAGTATACACCGACGGGTCAAAAACCAAGAAGGGAACTGGCGCCGGTGTGCACTCAATGGATCTCAATATAAACATAAATGACACTAGGCGCACACAGCTCAATTTTCCAATGCGAATGTGCAGCCATAACCGAAGCTGCAACAGCTATCAATAGGAGAGGAATCGACAACTACAACATCCGCATCCTCTCAGATAGCGCAGCAACGCTCAGAGCCTTGGAGAGCCACAACTGCAACTCCTTGCTCATACACGAATGCCACCTTGCCCTAGAGAGCATTGCTACCAAAAACAAGGTGACTCTACAATGGATAAAAAGACACAGAGGATCCCTTGTAAATGACGCCGCTGACGAGCTGGCCAGAAGAGTATCGGATACATTAACCGAAGGACCAGCACCTTTCCTCCCTTTGCCATTCTCGCAGCTACGCACATGGATGCGACAACACTATCAAAACCAACACAAACTATGCTGGACGCGGACGACTGACTGCAGACAGTCAAGAGCAGCAATACCAGCCACCTCACCCAGGCTAACACGACGCCTAATGAACCTACAACGACGAGACCAAAGAACCATTGTGGGGACCATAACAGGTCACTGTCCACTGAACAAACATCTCTACAACATCGGAGCAACAGACAGTCCACTCTGCAGAGGCTGCCTATCCGAAGAAGAATCAGCCGCCCACGTAGTCCTGGAATGCGAGGGCATAGCCTCCCAACGCGCAACGACAGCAAATCCTAGGAACCCCCAGGTCACTCCTCCACGCCTGTGAAGCCCCCAGGAAGCTTCTGCGCTTTTGGGAGGAGCTAGGCTGGCTACAATTGTAGCCAGATCACCCCTCACGCATAATGGACCACCTTAGAGTCTAAATGCAGACACAGGAGTCCAACTCAAGTATCAAGAGTACATAATTGCAACTTATGAATAGTCACAGTCACTGTCACAGTCATAGTCACAATCAGTCACAGTCACAGTCACGAATGCACGAATTTACGAAGTCACCAAGTCACGGAGTTGAGAAGTCAAGGAGTCACGAAGCCATGAAGTCACGATAGTCACTGGTCACATGATCACAGTCACATAGTCATAACCACAACCATAATCTTATTCATGTATTCATTGCACATTTTTTTAAATAGAACTAAATAAAATCTGAAGTAAATAATTTAATTGAACAAAGGTGGAATGCACGCTTCGCTTGTATTTTTACTTTTTTTATCATACATACAACCTCCTTGTTCATAGTGTTCGTGCGTGATCTTTTTGGTGATTAGAACTTTTTTACGGAACTTGGAACGTTTTACTCATAAGCACATTCCAAATTCACATCACTTTTCCTCCAGGAAAAGTAACTACTTAGCCACTGTAAGTAGTTACTTTTCCTCCCAAGGGAGGAACTTACTTAGCTTAGAAGTACGAACTTACATTGAATGTGAGCGAATAGTAGATTGTATTATAAGGGAGCGAAATCATGTTTTTACGGCGAGGGCGCTTTTTTGAATCCAGAGCGAAGTGAAGGATTCTAGAGTAGAATCAAGAGCTTAGCGAGGGATTCTTTAGTAGAATCCTAAACGTAGTGAGGTCGACGTACGTCCCCCGAGCCAAAGATATATTTTTCTCCCGAGTGGTACACTCTACTTTTCATCACCCACTATGACAAAATAAAAGGCGCCTCATATTTTATTAGTTTTGGCTAATTACTAGAAAGAGGCCAAAAACAAAGATTCTGAAAATTATTGGCGCCTCTTGCATTTCTCCAATCAATAAAATTATATGAGCCATAGGCTTTCATATATTTCTCCCGGGACTTTGCATATATTATCCATCACATTTCTTGCGTCAGTTCTTATACTTTCAGGAGTTAATTCTATACTTTCACTGTCACTAGAAGAACTGTTTTTTCAAAACAAATCATGAATTTCTAACAATCCGTGAAAATTTACGAAAACGCGGGCTGTATTTCGCGCGTTTTTGAATTGATTTCTTTTTTTTTACTAAGCCGGCATGGCGGTCAATGGGCCGTCGTACCAGCCAGTCTATTCAAACAATATTTGCGTTCGATTTCTTTTTGTCGCTGAACACTGACGATGTTCCAAATTCAAAAAGTGCGCGGGAAAGTTAATTCCGGCGCACTTATTTAAATAAGTAAGAATTAACTAATAAGTGCGCCGGAATTAACTTTCCGCGCAGTTATAGTTTCTTATAGAAAACACCACCTTTGGGTGCACATAAAGGCGAACCAAGTCGTTTTTTTCGAATAGATGGGATGAAAATGCTATTTTGCTGCCTGTTTATAAGGCGCAAACTAACTCTTTTCGAATTGATGTGATAAAAAATCCATTACAGTTGTTACTAACTCGGCAGATTAATTATCTCCTTGGTAATGAACTTCTTTAGTTTACGAATGTCAACAGAAGTTTAACAGTCTAGTCATACTTTTGACATTCGTAGAGGTTTAGATTAGACATGAAAACAGAACTAGTTTTTTTGTAAAATGTAATACTTTTTGCTACTTTTTTTTATTTTTTATTAAGGGCTTTTAAAGGGCTTTGTCGCTGGGCGACCCGCTTCGAAAATTCGAAAACATCAAAATACAAATACACATATCAAAACTTAGTTTACATACTTAACCCTAATTCTGCCAACCTATATAGCATCTTGGCTTGACCCGACAGGGGATTAGCCAAAATGCTATTAACCATACCAACATTCATACATCGCCTTCCAAAACAACTTAGTCTAAATGCATTGTTACGAACACATTCCAGTAAAACATGTTGTACGTCTTCCAATGTACCGCATTCAGCACAGTTCGGAGATTTTTGCTACTTACATACAAGTTAACGCCTACTTTTCGAGTATGAGTAATGAAAAATACAAATATTTCCTCTTTAATAATAATTAGTGTAGATAATGGGTGTGATGAATCAACAAAATTTTATACGTACCTAACTTTGCTTAGGTCGGTCTAAAGAGCGCTGTATGTCATATTTATTTACTGATATAAAATTATCCAATTACATATTATATTATATCTAGTAACTGAATATTTCGTGGCCTAGATGAAACCGAAAACCTCTTGAAAAACCAGGTTTATTTCCGTAAGTAAATGACACAAGTTACTAGTCCATAATACCAATTTCAAAGTTAGGTGTGTAATGGTGACATTTTTATAATTTTAACACTATACATACAACTTTGTAGAGTTAACTGAATTGTAAATCAATAAATATTAATGATTAGGAAATACTCAACTATAATTAGCGTCGCTATTAAAATTCCTACTAATGAATGCTCACGTGCATCGGTGCACTAGTTGACAAATACTTGTAGCAGGTATATTGTATATGTTGCTAGGCAATCCTTCTAGACTTGGCTTTGTCCTGAGGAATGCTCGTAACTTTAAGAGTGAACATGTTGTCAGGCTCCTTTATAGTGCCCTAGTTAAGAGTAGGTAAACTTGAGTCCAGATCTAGCATTTGGAATTCGCATGAGAAAACTTATGCACTTTTGTTAGAGAAGGTGCAGAAGGCTTTTCTGCGATTCCTATACAGGTACAAGTTGGGTATTATTATCCATATAAGTATCCGACGAGGTTCTTACGGGGATGCTTAGTTAGGCTATAACTCTTTGGAAACTAGGTGAGTACACGACCAGATCCCAACTAAGTAAACTCTTTCGCGGTATAATAGATGCACCTGATCTGCTTAGTGAGTCACTTCTACTCATTGTTCATAATAATTATCTTCAGCCCAGAAGGAACACACTTTTTCTTCACCCTCGTGTCGTACTGTCGCGCGCGCAAACTCTCCATTACCATCAAACCCTAAACAAACTCCTAAAAGCCAATCCAAACTGCGACCTTTTTGCAGACGACTGGAAGGCAGTAGTTTCGGAATGTAGCCTACTGCGAAACAGACACAGTCTGATTAAATTGTTCGTTAAAATTATAATATGTTGTAAATGTTTTGATCCTGCCAGTTCTTGTACCGACTTATTATTTTATTTATATATAAATTTATTGACTTATTATTATTTTTTGTTTGACATGTGTAATTTTGACATAGGTATTTTATTTTTTATAATTTTTCTTTATTATTTTCAATGTGTAATTTTAGTAGCTAGAATTTTATTAATAATTAGAGTAATTGGTCTAAACCGTTCCAGTTATATGAATAAATAAATAGGCCCTTATTCATAATGGTCACTGCATGAGCGCGTCAAATGCCAATAGATTAACAGACCCATAAGTCTGGTGCTGTCTCATTCATAATGGTCACTGAGCGCGCCAATAGCTTAACAGACCGATAAGTCTGTTGCTCTCCTTTCGCTGGCATGAGAGTGGAAAAGTATACTCAATAGAGCCGCTATAAAATGACAGGGATTATGAATAGGAGGGATAATATATACCTACCTAATTAGTTGGTTCGTTGTGTAATATTGTTCTGCGTAAATTTATCTTTAGTTTATTTAAGGGACTGGCAACCGTCAATCTTCTCGTTCGCAAATTTTGACATTTTGAAAGATATAAAATTACTGAACTCATTTACGGAAAATCGCAATCGCAAAAGTTGTGTAAGTAGGTGCAATAACATTGCACGCAGTTCAGCAAAAAATAAACTTAGATCCATAGCACGGTGGTCCCGCTGTAGTTCACAAATGCAAATTTTTTATTAGCAATTACACTTTAATTACTTATAACGATTAACCGTTATACAAGCTACCCAAAAATATAAATATGTCACGAACTTTACCTAATTATCACTTATTTTTCGACCTCCAAATGAACACGAACTAATGATGTGTTCATTTGGAGGTCGAAAAATAAGTGCGCTGAGCGTTGCGCTCGCCTTATCAGTAACACTTTAGCACATATTGTTTGTGTAACGGTGAATTCTCAGAATTGCATTGTTTTTGAGTGGTGTCTGTGTCATGGATTTCCATGATTAAGGTATCTTATTACTATGTAGTTATATTAAAAAAAAAAATATTTGACTTTTTATGACTTGTTTTTACGTGCTACGCCACACAGGATTTCCACCAAATATTTAACTTATTGTTGACTTCTCATAGACTTACAACTAATTGCAACTATAGTCGAATACTCTCACATATCTTAAATTAAAGATTGAACTGTCTATTTTGAAAATGTAAAAGGTTTATTTGCGTCCCTTTGCGACTTTAGTTGCTATATAGCCTCTACGACTGCGTAGGCTCAGGCGTAGCACGGTCTACGAAACATGAGTAAATATTTGAATATTTTTTTTAGGTACTTTGATTAAATGTGCTTTCTCAAGGATGCAATTGTTTGAGATTTGGTCTGCCGTAACTGGAAGTGTTCCTCAGTAACATCAACACGCGTTGGAAACTATTCTAGCTTCACTGACTGAGGTGGAGAATCTAGACATTTTTTAGATAGTTTAGCTCTATTTATGTAAAATTCTTGATAGATTTTGAAAATTGTCTTAAAATTATTGCATAATTACTCCGATTGGTTAAATGAAATTGAATGTGTCGAATTATAAAGAAGTACGCGTACGCGCGTCCGGACGCGCGATCTGGTTGTAATGTAAAATGTAGGTGGATTGACGTTTTACATTGCGTGCTACCGATACGTTGGTCTGATCAAATCCGTAATACCTCGATGTGAAGGTCCATGAAGCTATTCATGTCGCCGGCAACAGAGCCAGATGGCGAAGAGTTGTGAATGACAAACTGGTCCACGGAGGGGGTCACGACCCTCAGTAGTGAGGAGTACGACGCGAGGAGGAGGACCTACCTATGGGGGTAATATCATTTGAATATCTACAAGCCTACCTATAAACAAGTAGACAATTACTGCAGTGTAATGACAGTGAAGGCGCGCTTCAGATCGATATTTCAGCATTGATATTAATTAATGATTACGGACAAAAGTGAGTAACTTCGATAGCACGGTCTGCCTTTGTTCTAGGTACCAACTAGTTTTCCATTACAACTAAATACCTAGATACCTACTATTTATTTATAAGTAACAAGGTCCTAGATGACGAATGACACAATAGAGTGGAAGAAGAAAACCCGTTCTACATACCGACTCCACTTCGGAATAAGGCATAGAAGGTGATGAGGATGCTTGGTATATTCGTAGCTCAGGAATACGTGCCATACCTAGAGCCAAACGTGACATTGTTTTTCAATCGAATTTAAAACGAACTAATCATTTTAAAATTCATGTATTCAACCAAATCACTTTGAAACGTGTCTATATAAAATAGATGTATTTATGCACAGTTCCGGTCTACTACAAGCTTAGAAGAACTGGCAAGATTGACCTTTTTGTAAGTATGTTTAATTATGGTGCAACTGTCTTAGGTGTCTATGTAAAATGTAAGTGCTCTCAATCGGCGAAGGAAAACATCCTGAGAAAGCCAGTTTGGCGATGGGCTTGCAACTTGTCACGTATGGTGATACATAATACTAACTAGGTAAATGTTGGGATATGTTAATACTACTTCTATTTGGACGTATCTCTTTTGGATTAGTTACTCTATGTAATAACACAATTTCTTCTTAAAACTTAAAATCCCTCACACACACTAAATCCTCTAAAATCTTTTCATCACACTGTTTCCAAAGAAGTTAGTGACACGACAAGGAAGGATAATACGTCCATGAGGATAACACAATGTATTACTATTAATTATACTTTTGGGACAATATAAAATCTTTGTAACACAATGTATCTATCTAGGTAGGTACAAAATGCTCGTGAAACAGTTGAGCTATCAGTAAACTGTTGCACACAATCTAAAGATTAATAAAAATTCTTTACATTTGAGACTGTCAGGTAATAATTTTCTCTAAGTAATTTGTTATTTCATTTTGTATTTCGATTAAAATGTGTGCCTGGCTTTATTTTTACAGCAACACACATCAACTCATATCCTCCATTTTCTAAGCTAGTTCGGCTCCATCGTCGTTAACCATTAGTTAGGTGAGACTATAGCCAAAAAAATAAATCAATAAATTATTAATGAATAATATAGTATATATTTTACCTAAATAATATTATAAACGTTTGGATGGATGGATGTTTCTCAAATTGTCTCAAATTTGACCATGTCTAATTTTATGCTGTGGACTAGGCTGACTAAGCTAGATAGGGTTTTTATATAAATAGATTGAAGGAACATGCAGATGGCCCACCATGTTATGTGGTACCTAACCATCACCTATAACAAAGCATTACCTTGTCAGTCACGCACGATAGGAACGTGCCCTACGATACACTGCCCTGCGGACATAAACTTGAGGCATGTGCCTGTAATTACACCGGCAATCCAGCCACGCTGCTTGGCAGCAGGCCACTGCAGGTGGTACATGTGCTGCCTGTGATTGGCAAGCATAATAAATAAATAAATAATGCTGGACAATCCACACAGCACCATCTAGCCCCAAAGTAAGCTACTCAAAGAACTCAAAAATGAAATGAAATGAAATTTTTTACTATACATAGAAAACACCCAGACCAACGGATCAAATTTCTGCAGATCGTGCAATTTGTTCGGAGGCGGGAATCGAGCCCGCAATCTCTTGCGTCACAGGCGGACTCTCGCCCGCTGCGCCATTGAGGTCGTCATATGTTGGAAATAGGTACGTTTGTTTTTTTATGTAATCTGTGCTTGTTCATGTTGGTTCTTTCTTCTTCCAATAAAACTCAAATTGTCCGTGCTCCTCCCATCATCCGCAGGATCTTAAGGACTTTTCCTCCACATAATCTATCTAAAATCCTGTGTTATGCCCTTCCGCGTACAACTGGTATTTAGTAACCCGGCGCCTTATTGAAGTGAGTAGCAAATAAACGAGCAGGTTAATGCGATACATATAGCAGGCTCATAATTAATAATCAAAACATCTTATAACACAATAATTTAATAATACTATCACAAATTAGGTATACCATAGTCATCGGCACTACAGAAAGAAAATGGCGTAAGGAAAATATTTGAAAAGAAGAATTTATTGATTGAATGAGCGAAGCGAGCAAATATCATAAGTTTACTTTGGCATTTTCATGTATACTTCGTTTAATTATATGTCGGGCATGAACTTTAGAACCGTTGTTCCGTATGTATAATATCCGTAATAGTTTCTTCGTTATAGTTAGGATAACAAGTCATCGTAATGACCGAAATGCTATAACCGGATCTTAGATACCTACATTCCATACGCTATCTTGTTCTCATCAACTTTGTTGCCAACCACCGAATAACTTTGACCAACCAACGAATAAAGTACCTATTAATTGATAAGATCATCACCAGCTTACTTAATTACCTATGTCCTTAGTCAATCAGTCTTTAAACCACGGAAGTAGGTATAATTCAAACAAATTTCATCTCCTACCAATGAGTAGTATAATTTACAAATTCCATCTCCTACCATGCTGAATGGCAATGCTGATACGCTGAGCCAGATACTCACCTAGTTTTCACCGCGTTACCCGAGGGGGGTAACGCGTCGCCTCGATAAGTCGCCTGGATAACATTTTGAAGACCCGGTAGGCCTCGGTACCCCATGGAGCTAGTCTCAACCCCAAGAGAAGCAAAGGCTGTCGAGACCTGAATATTTGGATCTTCAGCCGATTCGGTTGAGGATCTCTGCGCATATCGCTGCGCCTCCAGCGCCCACGGATGTCTTCGGCAGATGAAATCCGATCCGAATGTGCGTTTAGTTTCGTTGGGTTGGTAGTTTAATCTAGCTATTATTTCTTATTAATATTATTATAAAAAAAAGATGGAAGACTATGAAACAGCAACACAATAATTATCTATAAACGAGAACATGTTATGACTAATTTAATATCCAGCCAAAGTACAAACGCTGGCGGCGCGGAGGCGCTGATATCATGTGGTTAGATTATTAGCTACATATAAATATAAAATATATGGGTGAAAGAGCTTTGCTCGGTTGCTGAATCCTAGCTAGATCGATTTATCCCCCCCGAAACTCCCTGCATATGTACAAAATTTCATGAAAATCGTTGGAGCCATTTCTGAGATTCAGATTATAAATAAATAGGTACATAAGTAGGTACGAAAAACAAACTGAAATTTAGATTCATGTTCAGCATACGGGCCTAATAATGGTAGAGGCGATTTCGTAGCATTTCTACAATAATGTAGCTGGACTGGCTACAATATAAATCTTAGATTATAGATGAAATAATAAAATACGACATAAAAAAAAACATGTTTGAAAATGTATTAGCTATCAGTACGTATAAATTGAAATGATAAAAGACTAGGAATGACCTATATCTAGGTTGGATATTGATAATATAGAAGTTAATAAAATTCCCAGTCTCTACCTTGGTACTTTTGAATCAACCTAATTAGTTTTTATCGTCAGCAACAGCATCTCATCATCAGCGAACACGTAAACAAACGTGTTAACAAATTATTTTTGTCATAATAAAATGTGAGGTGACTAAGTGTCAACCTTTGTAAAAACATGGTAAACTTTGTAAACAATACCCTTTGTAACGAAGCGCTACTGTCTCAACTCAATCTACAAATTAACATGCAACATACATAACAAATAAACAGTGCAATTATTTACCGAATGCGGACAAAGGGTTCCGATAGTCCAGTTCGCGCCGAGTCGAGCGAAGGCGCGGGCGCATTCACACGCGCGAGGTAGCAGTGCGCACGCGCGTAACACACTCGTGCTCGTAACAGTGAACAACTCTGCAAACATGATGCTCGCCGGTGCACAGATTGTGGACAGTGGCAGTGTCGCATACAGCCAGAGTCCAACCCTTCAAGATGTCCCCAAAGCCGTGGCCGTGGCAAACCCCGCAGCAGTTCCGGAGCCGGCGTCAGCCGCACAAGGACTCTCCAGGGTGCCCACCATCGCCCCCGTAGACATAAGCTTCTCCAACATCACCTGCACCGTCAATCTGGGAATCAACAAAGGTATCTATAATATACATAATTATGTAAATTTTCAGCAAAACAGGCCAGCTTTTTTGGCGTGTTTCCTTCGTTACAATAATGCGAAGAATTGTCAAGCAAAATATATTTTTAGCCAACAAAACAAACATTTGACCCAGTTTTGAGCTTGTGTTGAGAGGTTCATAAGTTATCGCATAAATAGCAAAATATATTTTACATTAATTATTAGGTATTGAGTTGCTTGTTTAGTATCTTGACAAGCTCTTTTAGAGATGCTTGCCCTCTACTACTGTTGGTGATCCGATGACCATGCTGACATTCAAGATTGTTCACTTTAATATCTGTTTGAAATGCTTTGTTTGTTAGTTTTTTGCGCAGATTTTAACTTAGTTTCTATTTTTCGATTGATGTAGGTCAAATAGGTACTTCTATACAAATTTGACAATCACCTAGTAAAGTGATAGTTATTTGGGGATACAAGGGGATCATCGTATAATGACTTCTTGGCTGTGGGGATAAGCCTTATTTGACAGAGTCTGCGTTTATACATTATACAAAAATATTAAACCTCCTATTTCCAAAACAAAGTTAACAGTTTCGTTATGCATAAGTCTTCAAGTGATTTATGTGTGAGTAGGTGTTTAACAACCTTATTAAAGTAATTATATAAATACCAGATAATAACAATTCATAGTCTCAACAACAAGATCATTAGATCATGATAAATATTGTTGGGCTTGCCTTGTCTGAACTAAATTCACCTTGACTTGACCTATGAAGGATGCAGGGTGGGTGCTTACATTTTACACCCCCGATTTCTAAAAAGCAGTGAAAACACACATCCCTTTTTCTTCTCCTTAAAAAAAAACTTTCACTTCTGAAATAGTGAAACATTTAGAAATAATACACGAAAATAAGACCAAAAATTTATAACAATCTTGATACCTAATGATTAGGATAACTACATTGAGAAAAAGGTGTAAAAACGGATGTAAAAGTAGTAAAAACGGTTAGAAAGAAATAAAGAAACATTTATTTGACACACAATACACAGAAATAACAATATAGATTAGATAACAAACAATACAAAGATACAGAAGAGCAGAAAGAAATACTAACAATGTTTGAGGCCAATTTATCTCCTCTGTGTTGTGTGGGCCAAACAGGTCCAGTCTCAGCATATAAGTCAACGTCAAAATGTATTTATTCAATAAAATCACTAGGATCACTTTGAAGAAGATTTGTAGAGACAACGAAAAATATCTTAAATCCAATTATTACCTTATCAAGCCGCCGCGGCATTCTACTAGTCCACCATAAATGTATATAGGTTTTATCATCAATAATAATATCATTGAAAACAAATTTACTTTTTTTTACGACGCGCGCACTATACAAGCTATTTTATCTTTAGGATTAACATTGTAGGGGTATGTAATGTATACTAATCATTTTATCAATGATTAATGTATCAATTAATCAAAGTCGTAAAATATATATCATAATGACCTCAAAATTTACCTATTCGAAAAAATATTTTCAGTTGTTAAGTACTTTATTGAAATTATCAGGTGGTGATAGGGTTTTCTATTTCAATCGGCGTACCTACTCTTAGATAAATAAATAAATAACTATCTAGCCAAGCAAAACCTTCAAATGGCAACCAGATAGCTTATATATACATAAACAGCTTCTCCACTTTGATCCCAGGCACGGTAGATATCAAGCCGCACTAGACTGAATTACGACATGCGTTTTCTGAAAGTCGCTCTGAATTAAGGATGGAAATCATTTATATTTTCAGTTACAAACAAACGAAATTAGTATGCATGATGTTGGTAATCGAACACGCTCCTTTTACAATCCAAGAAGCTCCGGGTCAAAGGTTTTCAAAAAGTCAGTCGAAAGGTGTTTATTCAGTTGAATCTTAAGGCTAACGTAAAATATCTCAAAGCTAGGTGAATCGCCGCAATCAAGCCTTTCTAGGCTTGATCGCGGCTAACTGGCACGTGATCCTTACAGAAGCAAGGATCACGTAAACGATAGGGACCGAAGTCCAAATGAAAATGATGCAATAATGCCTTTTCTATCTAAAGTCTTATTAATAATATTTTGTTTTTTATCAACTATTCGTATCACAAATAAAAACTGATTCTGGCGTCACTTTGCGGAAGTTAATTTTAGTGTTAGAAAAGAAGTCTAAAAGCGTTTATTGAACCTTTTGCAGGTGGATGTATTATTTATTTCTCTTCGGTTGTCAGTGCTATGAGCAACTTCTTAACTCTGTGATCTTAGTAGTAGACCGTAGATGTTCTACGGATTTACTCTAGATTGTAAATAACTAAAATCTAACAATGATTTAAAGATTTAATAGTGCATCGAATCGGTCACCGAGCACTTGTTCTGCGACTTTGGTGGTCCTTCCGGTTTCATCCCTATTGCCTTAGACGGTGTATTCCTACCAGTCTGCTCCGACTTTCGGTACCTCGGCTCATCAATTCAGAACGACGGCGAGATCGACCGAGACGTGAATAGAATAAATGCGGGATGGATGAAATGGCGACAGGTCTCAGGAACAACGTGTGATCCACAAATGCCCCTTAAACTTAAGGGGAAAGTTTACAAGACGATCATAAGACCAGTCGTGTTGTAGGGATCTGAGAGTTGGGCAACCAAAGGGATGGATGAAAGAAGAGTGCATGCAGCAGAAAAGCGAATGTTGAGATGGATGTGCGGAGTGACAAGGATGGATAAAATAAAGAATGAATATATTAGAGGAAGTTTGAAAGTTGCGCCTGTGACGGATAAGTTGAGGAGTAATAGGTTAGCGTGGTATGGGCATGTCATGAGGAGGGAAGAAAGTCATATTACGAGAAGAATGTTAGACATGGATATGATTGGTTTTAGAAAAAGAGATAGGCCAAAGAAAAGATGGATGGACTGTGTGAAGGATGATATGAGTAAGAAAGGAGTGAGCACCGAGATGACGAATGATAGAGGAGAGTGGAGGAGTAGAACCTGTTGTGCCGACCCCACTTAGCGTGGGATAAGGGCAGGAAGATGATGATGATCGAATCGATGTAGCTCTATTAGCACATGCGTCATACATACAGCCTTGCTAAACATACACCGTAACAGCCGTGAAGTAAACTGTGCGGTGTAAATAACCTATTAAGTTTGATTTAGCAGAATTATACTCGTATCCTAAACTAGACTTAAACAACGGCTATTCGTTCGCACTTTCGATTCGTCGTATTATTTCGGTACGGGTCAATCCTTTACCGAAACTCCCGTACTCAGAGTACGATTACGTTAGAACTTTAGTAGAGTAGGTTACAGAGTAACATTGGTCCCACTGGACGAGAGTACGGTACTCTCGTCCAGTGGGACCAATGTTTACGTTATGTTAGTTCTATTTGAAAGTCCATTCGTATTAACTAGAACTTCTTTCTGTAGGAATAATCTATAGTAGCGGAGGATTTAGGCGACCAGCTAATGCTAAACCACTAGCGAGACTAATCCTACTAATATTATAAACGCGAAAGTTTGTAGGTATGGATGGATGGATGGATGTTTGCTACGGATCTGGATGAAACTTGGCAGAGAGATAGATTATAGTCTGGAATAGCACATAGGCTACTTTTTATCCCATGTAGTCTGTGTCAGTGTCAGTACTACTGACACAGACTGAGAGTACCTACTGACTCAGTAGGTACTCTCAAACGGCAAAGGAAAATATCGTGAGGAAATCGGCATGTCGCAGAACCTACAAAGTTCTAAAAAAGTAGTTTCTAGTGTTCGAAAGGAGCATCCTTGAGGCGCACTTTAAAAACTTGTCACCACACTGATAATATAAAAAAAGAGAAGAGTAGAAGAGTGGTTTTTTTCAAGCTGTCAGAATAGATTAGTTTAGGATAATGCAACTACAGAATCGACCCCAATGTAGACAAATAACTTTGCGTGTTCTCCGTAGGTACTACGACCTTCTCAAAGTCGTATGTGGGGAGTCGTCCTACACTTTTTCATCCTAAAACTTATGTTTATTATGTTTCTTAATTCCTCGCTTCAAATGGAATATGAATGTGATTTTCGCTGGTGTTCCAAGTTCACTCTAACCAATCCTGACGTCATTCTGCGTTCAAAGGTTCTTCTTCTAACTTGGACATGTACTTCTTACATTACTTATTTCATTTAGTGTTTTCTGTGTATAATAAAAAATATCTATCTATGTAAGTAGGTATATCACGTATTAAATATATCAGTTATCTAGTAGATACCCAAACACAAGCTTACTTTGGGGCTAGATAGTGCTGTGTGGATTAGCCATCAGCATTATTAGTTTAAACAATATTGTTTTGTTTTGATATGAGATCTAATATGAGATGATTTTTTTATGTTTTGTAGGTGTTGTCGCTTAGCGATCGACAAAGCCCTTAATTTAATAAGAATAATATAAAAAAAATATCTGATGGTTCCTGTTTTTCAACCTAAAAAATACATTCACACCCTTTGTGCTAAAAAAATATAAGTGATAATAATAAAAAATTAAATAGCCTATATTTCCTGCATCAATACTAGTAGGTACATCGTTAATAATATTTAGGTAATTTAACGTTTATACATATAAATAATAATAATAGTTTGAGTACCTATTGACTACCTTAGGAGTTTTATTTTTGTAGGTCTGTACATGTTATCTTTGGGAGGCCTTCACTCAAAGTGTTAAAACCTATTCTATAAATCATATATACACCTACAAATAAATTAAGAGAATAATTATTCGTCTGGTAATCATTTAGGTATAGGAAACGCTTCAAGACTCAAATATGAATAAACCATCTAGCTGTTTGTTATCTAAGTAGGATCATAGCTCTACGTGATTAAATATGCAAGCACACAATTATAGATAATCTTAGATTATAGTAAAAACTTAACAGAAAGATGTAGTAACAGTACCTAAGGACGGCGCGGCGCGGCGATAAGAGGCGTAAAATAATACCAAAATATTATAAAATATTATTATTTATCACACGAACAATGTAGAGCTTTGTCTACCAGTCTTCCTGATTTCCTTGATGAATTATTGATTTGATAACACCAACTAAAATAAGAGCATATTTAGTATAGGAAAATATCAAGCTGCAAGGTATGTGGGTATGTGGTGTTCTGAAGAACGACTAAGATAGGTATCAGCTTTGGTGACAGTTATTTTAGATATATTTTCTATTACCTTAGATTGATATCACATTATTGATTATCATAACACTAATCGGCTGTCAAGTTACTTGCTATTTCAGGTTTGACTTAAATTAGATTGAATTAAAATTGCTAAAATAAGATTAATGAGTTTATTGAGGAATCCAAAGGTCTAAAATATGCTTTGAAATGTTAGGTTATTTTTGTCATAGGTACCACATTAGATGTGGTCTCTATTCTATCCATCTATGTTTTTACACCAAACATAAATGCCATCTTTTGTTTTATGTATTTAATAATGTACATAACATTACGGTTAAATGCAACATAATCAAAATACAATTTTACATACACCACGTGGCATATAAGTACAAGTTTGGTATTGATACCTAGTGTATAATATGTAACGTCACCTTGCTTGTCATAATAATTTAATGCCTTAGCCGTAAGACTTATTTTCGGATCTAGGTGTTTTATTATCAAGATAACACGTGCTACGAGTATTGATATGTTATCTACTATCACTCAATGTGCCATTGTTTAAATGGATTCTTGTAAGAACGATATAATATGATACTTGAGAAGTTCGTTCAACTATTATTAATATAACCTCTGCCCCACCTTGTATGGGAGTTGGGCGATTTCACGTACTCTAATCTGTTGTAGTTTTGTACTCTGTTGTAGAGTAGTCGGCTAATATTATATTTTTTACTAGTTGCGCCCCGCAGTTTCACCCGCGCTGATTTTAATCCCGGTATTCCCACGGGATAAAAAGTAGCCTATGTGCTTTTCCAGACTGTAATCTATCTCTCTGCCAAGCTTCATCCAGATCCACTTAAGTACCAAATAAAAATAAGAAAAACGAAAAAATAAATTAACCACCATGTACCTATTAGCTTGATCTATGCCCTGTAACTTATTATTTGATTCGTGTTTATTAACCGATAGAAATAAACAGACGAAGTAATAACATCGTTTATCGTCAATTTATTTAAAATAAGCGGCAGTACGTAATGAGTTGCATCACTCGTAGATTCAATACAAGTAGGTATTAGCTAAGTGAGGCCGCACACAATATCCACAGGGTACACGACACACACGCAACATTTATGTCGGCACAATATGTATGTTTGCTCTGAGTATGTGTCGCGTGTATCGGACGCATAGTTGTAGTGTAATTATTATTTTGGTGTATGCTCGAAAATATCGACTTCATCATCTGACGACACGGATTTCTAAATGTGGCAATTAATGAGAAAAAAATTACGTTATTGTGTCGGTGTGCGTGCTCACGCGCGGATAAGATGCAGGTAAATGTGTCCTGCCACGTTTCAAATGTGACGTCACAAGTTCACAACTTATCGGAACGGAAGCGCTGGTAGTGTACGTACACGGCCGGCACCGCCACCGCGTATATACACGAGCGCTAGCTAAGTGTACGTATGGTGTGCGGCGCGACTAAAAAAAACTTAGGTTTAGCTCTTTTTTGTTACAAGATCCTTTAGGTCACTATTCAATGAAATTGACAGGCCCACAGCTGAACATGGGGTGAACGGGTGCCATTTTTACCGTCTCTGAGTAACATGATGTTACAAATTATCGTCAAATAAAAAGGTATCCGTCTAACTAAATACACCCGCTAGTACTTTAGACAAGAATTAAAACTGAATTTTTATTTGTCAGATAGTGTTCCTTTAAAGAGACCTGTAAACGGGCAAGAAGTTTACATAAAACTAGCCCGTTTACCGAACGCTTATTGTCTTGTCTTTTATGTAATGTATCGTTTTCGAAACACGCTAGCAACGCATGATCGATTTGTCTAGAGTTGATGTTTGTCTTAGATTCATCTATCTATCGGTTGCAAATAGAAATTGTTATACCTACATAATAATATGAACAGGAACTAATTAGTGGCTAATTAGATAAATTGCTCTAACTTTTTTACTTATTAGATAAATTAGGTCATCAATTATGAATTAGTATATTTCACGGTTTTTGCACTACAGATAGAAAATTATTTAGGTATTGCGCAAAACAAAATGCATCGTACGCAGGCGAACTTAATACTAGCGAGAATTGTCTTCCAGTTAACCCTTGTGAAGTTTTGAAAAAACCGAAAGGCACAAACATATAGCTATTTTGTACATAATTATATACAAATTATATTATTTGATAAATAAATATATAAATAAATATTCGGATAAAATAAATTACCTTAAAGAAACATTAAAATTGAAGTCTATTATAAAATTTACCTAATCGTGTCAGTTACTCAGTCAATATCCAAGGGCGCAGTTTCGAAACCGCTTTGTTCTATTTCCTTATCACTTACCTACTTACGACTTTATCATGTGTCAATTATTACCCAATATCAATTAAAATGCGGTATGAAAGTCTATTAAAAAGTAATCAACTTGTTAAAAGGCTACTTGTTATGATTACAGATGACGGTAACGCAGAGACGTTTTATTGAATTGTGAAGCAAGTATAAGCATGAATTGTTGAATTCGTATATTTAAAACAATATTAAATTATGATGTATTTGAATTTTAAAATTTTTATACAACAATTTATATAATTAATGATTTAATTTTAAACGAATGCTAAATCAATAATCTTGATGGTTTTGAGTTTTAGTATAGGTTAGGTACTCAACCAACCAAAGCCAGAAAATAAAACTAAGTTATGTAATAATATATTTGGATTTTAAAGGAGTTTATTAGCGTTTCCTGGTCGCTTATTGTATGCTTCCGGTTCCCTTTTCCCCACATGTCTACTCGTGTGAACCGGTGCTTTTTGCAGGTCTGGGAAATAATTCAATCATTATTGGATTGTATTTTTTAGTACTGGTTTGGTCAAAAATATCTGAAAATATCTCGTAATAATGTGGTGCTAAAGCTAATTTCCTTGATAATTGAGGTAAAGGTACAAACAAATTAACCAAGGTGTCATAAAGATGTATATTATTTAATTTTATAGAATATTATTTATCTATTAGATAGGTATTTTATTTCTTTACTAGCGGCTCGTTCCGGTATCACACGGATGGACATAAAAAATAATGTAAAAAACTCCGTTTTTTTTCTAGGAATAAAAATATACTTAGTAAACTAGCGACTCGCCCGCGCGCCCGTGCTTCGCACGGGTGCACATATCATGCATGTATTCATACCTATTCCTACCTATTCATTCCTTTATTTCTGGTATGCTGATACCCTATTAAGTACCTACTTTGTCATCTGTTACCTTGACGGCCGTGAAGTCGCCTAGTACCTACTGAGCATAATAATTCGTTCATACGTTTTAGCCTAGGTCCTATCTGAAAACCAGCGCCGCTTCACCTGTGGAGCGGCAATAAGCTGAGATGGGGCCTATTTTGGATCGCGCGCGCATTCACTTGGCACGAGCTGATTCACACCTTCCACCTATCTGCACACGTCCTGCTCTGTTTTTATTTTCTACTTTTCCTACTTACTGTTTATTCTGAAATTGTTTGCTTCTCTGTCGTGCTTATGGTAATGTTTTATTTTATTTTCTTGTTATAAATTTATTATAAGTGTATGTATCGTGTGTGTCCAAAATAAATGTATTTTCTTTCTTTCTTTCTTTCTATGTATAATACACATGCATGATATAGTAAAAAAACAATGTGCACCCGTGCGAAGCAGGGGCGCGCGGGCGAGTCGCTAGTTAATATTATGTGTATATATGTAATGTGTCCTCAGGTTTTATTGTGCGCCGCAAGTTTGTGAAAAAAACATACAAGCCGCGAGTGCAGAAATTATGCACAGAAGTCGAGTAGGTATACTTATGTTAGTTTAGAAGACTGATGTTAATAATTACAATTGCAAGTCCGTTTTATGTAGGGAGGGTCACGTCCAAAGTCCTCTGTTTCAATTAAAGTAGGTAATCGCTTCTTTGTCTTTTCATTTGTCATTCCTACGACTATTGTTCAATTTCCAACGCCAAGTGGAGCCGACTGAAAACATAACACGACACCACCTTTTTACTTTCTACATAATAAAAGGATCATACAAAAGATACAAAGGAACTTCTTCAGATCATGGAATGGTCTGGTACTGGCAACTGAGTTGAGAATGATCTTTATGATTTAAATTAATATCTAAATTCCCTATTATAATATAATATAATTAGCTATTTAATTGTGTTACTGAACATTGCTTACCTACATAGGTATAAGTAAAGTACCCGGTTTAAACGATAAAGTGAGGGCTTAGCATGAGTTTAGTGCGACGACGATAATATCATCGATCGTTTAAATTTAAGTTTATTGCCAACATGTACATACATCAGTTATGAAGCTTAGGTCTAAGGTCACTAATAAGCGAGTACATGTACCTGTAGGTCGATCCGATACCACTTCGTACGATCGTCGATTCGTTACAATCGTCATCGCACTAAACTCATGCTAAAGCCTTCAGCTAAGTTAGTGTGCAAGTTACGTTACACGTCTTAGTGTAATTAAGGCTCCGGTGACAGCGGCTTGCAATTTCGAGGTGCGATTGGCTATTATTTCATTTTATTTCATTTTGGGGAGGTTTTTTGAAAGAATAACTCTAAAGAAACACGCATAAATACTGTTCGAACACAAATAATACAATAATGTAAGGGAAACATGCCCGAATCAGAAATCATTTTGGTATTAGTATGTTTGGTCTTACGTTTACCTAATAAAAAATAAAAAAAAAATACAAAATAAAATGAAAAAATAGCCAATCGCACCTCGAAATTGCAAGCCGCTGTCACCGGACCCTTAAGTTCCATTCGTTGCCGCGCAATAAAGCTGGACAATCCACACAGCACCATCTAACCCCAAAGTAAGCTACTCAAAGCTTGTGTTATGGGTACTTTGTGGGTACTAAATAACTGATATATGTATATTAAATACATTGTACAATAAATAAAATAAAAATAGGAAGGTATCATAATTATGTCAAGATTTTCTGTATTGCGTGCGAGCCTGTTTTATGAAATCACAAGAATTCTGGCCCCAGATGGCCAGAAAACACAAAAAACCAAAAACGGAAGACAAAACCTGTTCACCAAGTTTAGTTAAGTTAATTTGCAGCACTAAGTAAATAAATTGGAGGGTGCGAACTACAGAAGTAAAACGGGGTCATCAGTTAGCAATACCAAGTATTGCAAAATGCAATGACCTGACATGCCTGGATATGATGTGTGAAAATGGGTCATACTATGAGGAAATTATCAGCTGTTTGATGACATCATGGGTTCAATGACATGCCTCATAATGTAGTTTGCAAATCGGCTAAAGTTATTGGCCTCATGTAAGATTTCATAATATTTACTAAGTAAGATGGTTTCATTTTCATTCGCTTCTGTTAGTTAGATTATATGTAAACAATAAATAATAAAAAAATATGATTATCTTAGTGAAACTTGCTGACTCGTTACTAAATTCCATGCAGATTGAAATCGAGAGTAAAAAAAGCTTGTACCTATCATACCTACAACACCGGTTCTTCCAGTTCTAGTGAAAATCTGTTATGATTTTCACTCGTTCGTCATCCAACACAAAAGAGATGTTGTGTCTCATTCCTTTACGTAGAAATTTATCTGGAAAAATGTTATCATGTCACCTCATTATTCTAAGAAACAAGCATTAAAAATGTATCAACAAGAGACTGGGCGTCGCGTCGGAACCACGGGTCGGAACAATGCGTCACGTCATGTTTGGATATAGGACGGTGCGCTAACAAAGGTGTTTCAGCATTCATTGACTCCCGGAACACTTGGCTATTGTTTACATACTAACAGCTGATGGTTCTGTGGTGCGGTAATAATGAATAAAGAATTAATCTGTGGTGTATCAAACACGTGTTTGCAAAACTGCCGGTCATGCGTGCAGAATACTAAACGAATGTCGATATACTTAGGTATGGGTGTTATAAATTGATGTGGTATGCAGACACCGGTTTTTGTTTACTAATAAATAAATAAATAATGCTGGACAATCCACACAGCACCATCTACCCCCAAAGTAAGCTACTCAAAGCTTGTGTTACGGGTACTAGATAATAATATTATATTTAATACATTATATGCTTACATAGATCGATATTTTATATTATAGGTACATAGAAAACACCCAGACCAACGGAACAAATTTCTGCAGATCGTACACAAATTTGTTCCGAGTTCGAACCCGCAACCTCTAGAGTCGCAGGCGGTCTCTTGCCCGCTGCGCCACTGACGTCGTCAACAATAAACCGTGCTTTCGTTCTGTTACCCAAAAGTTAAAACAAAAAAGCTTACATTATTATGTATTATCTACACGTAAATATCCTACTACTATAAACATTGTAACAGACGATTGTAAAGACAACCAGGATATAGAAAGAGAGCGCAAAGCACTGGCAGTCCGGGGAAATATGGTAGCAAGAAGATTTTCCCGCTGCTCGAGAGAAGTAAAAATCACCCTCTTCAAGGCATATTGCCAGCCATTTTACTCGAGCAGCCTATGGGTAAATCACACCCGCAGGGCTGCCAGTACTCTGCGAATACAATATAACAACATATTTTGGATGCTGTTGCGGTTGCCTCGCTTTTGTAGTGCCTCGGGGATGTTTGCGGAGGCAGGAGTTGATGGGTACCACGCGTGCATGCGAAAGAAGGTAGCCTTCCTGCGTCAGCGCACTCGAGACAGTGGCAACAGCATCCTACAAATGATTGTTTCCCGACTGGATTGTCCCATTCAAGATAGGTGGATGAGAATCACGATGGGGTTAGACATAATTAGGTAGGTACCTACTATTCTGACATTTTATTTTATTTATTTGATTATAATTTTAATTTACTTTATTTTAATTTGATTTAAATTTTTTTTATTATGTAAATATTATGTGTTATGAATTGTAACTATAATTTAAATTAAGTATGGATTGTTTGTAAATCTGAAATAAATGAATAATAATAATAAACGCGAAAGTTTGTCAGTATGGACTGATAGATGGATGTTTGTTACTCTTTAATGCCGGAACGGCTGAACGGATCTGGATGAAACTTGGCAGAGAGATAGATTATAGTCTGGAATATCACATAGGCTACTTTTTATCCCGCGAGAATTCTGGAATCTGCGAGGGTGAAACCACGGGGCGCAACTAGTTAAACATATAACTACTAGTTTGTCTAATAAATTTATTGTGGGTTAAATAAAATATTAGGTTTTTTTTTATACAACCAGCTGATGGAACAAGCAGATGGCCCACCTGATGTTAAGTGGTAACCATCGCCTATAACAAAGCATTGCCTCGCAAGTCACGCTCGATAGGAACGTGCCTTACGATGCCCTGCTCTGCGTCCATCAACTTGAGGCATACAGATGTTAAGCCTCATGTGCCTGTAATTACACCGGCGACCACACTCTTCAACCGGTACTTGCATAATAGTCTTTGAGCGTTTGACCTTTACCTTTTTTGCCTGTATTCGAAACATGTTAAATTTTATGATTTTAATCGAAGTAGGTACGTAAATATGTAAAAATTATTTGTAATAATAAAGGAGTTTTGTGCTTCAGGAAAATCGTCGCTAAGCAATGTTGCTATGTTTTGGTTTGAAAGGTGAGTTTGCTGGCGAAATTACAGGCATACCTGCATACCTCAAGTTAATGGTCGCAGGGCAGTGCATTTTAGAACACGTTCATATCGTGCATTACTTGCCTGGCTATTCTTTGCTTATAAGTGATGGATACCACTTCACATCAAGTGAGTCATCTGACTCCCAAATCAGAATATTTTTACAGTGTTTTTACGCAAAAGGTTGACCATTATGTACATAACTAGCTTTTGCCCGCGGCTTCGCTCGCGTTTAGAAGTATTATTATTAATTAGGCATAGTTTTTGCGGCTTTACTTTTGTTAAGCGTGTGCAAAAAATTGGAGGGTTGAATTTATCAAAATCCTATTGAAGCGGACGTCTTCATCATAGTAGTAATAGTAGTAGTAATCTTTAATTTCAGTTCAATCAGTCGAAAATCTAAGAAGATTTATACAAACTTTCATCCCCTATTTTATCCCCTTAGGGGTGGAATTTATCAAAATCCTTAAGCCTACGTCATAGTAGCTTTATGCATGCAAAGTCAGCCCGATCGGTTTAAAATTGACAAAATTTCATACAAACTTTCATCCCCTATTTCATCCCCTTGGGGGTGGAATCGATCAAAATCCTTTCTTAGCGGATGCCTACGTCATATCATCTACCTGCATGCAAAATTTCAGCCCGATCCGTCCAGTGGTTTGGGCTGTGCGTTGATAGATCACTATGCCAGTCAGTCAGTCAGTCAGTCACCTTTGAGTTATATATATTTAGATACATTTAGTATTATGTAAGTACTATGGGGACCAGATAAATAAATTATACTGTAACTAGTAGCGCCCTGCGGTTTCACCCGCGTAGCTCTAAATCCCGGTATTCCCACGGGATAAAAAGTGGCCTATGCGTTATTCCAGACTACAATATATATCTGTGCCAATTTTCACCAAGATCCGTTCAGCCGTTCTGGAGTTATAGAGTAACAAACATCCATCCATACTCACAAACTTTCGCATTTATATTATTAGTAGGATTATATAAAAAAATGTATGCCTTGTATACACACAGTTACATACACTTTTATTAAGGTTAGTAACCTCTGCATCATCTGCGTACACAAGCGAAAAGCAAACATGTGGATATCAACCACGGATGATATCAACAGTCTAAATAGCCCTGACTTGTGCATTGGACAAACCACACTAGCTCTTGACCTGAGATGATTGTCGAAGCATTTAACCCATGTGTACTTATCTAATCCTATTACTATTATAAACGCGAATGTTTGTAAGTAGGTATGGATGGCTGGATGTTTGTTACTCTTTCACGCCGGAAAGTCTGAACGGATTGTCATTGTCGGATTGACAGCCTACGTAGCTCAGTTGGTAGTAGCTCTGCCTTCTGCGCCGTAGGTCGTGGGTTCGATTTCCACCGTGAACAAACATTTGTGTGATGAACATAGATGTTTGTTCTCTGTCTGGGTGTTATATAATATTATAAGTATGTATTTACAAAAAAAAGTATACAATTAGTATAACGGCTATCTGGTTCCCATATCACAAGCATAAGCTTAGTTTGGGGCTACTTAGATAGTGCTGTGTGGAAAGTCCATCAATATTTATTTATTTATCTGGATGAAACTTGGCAGAGAGATAGATTATAGTCTGGAATAGCACATAGGCTACTTTTTAGTGTGCATGTCTCCAGCTTCCTCATATTGAAAATGTAATTTCTATAAATGCCAATATTTAAAGCATAATTAGTGCACTCATAGATTTGAATCATAATTTAGCTGCCAAATAAACAACGATGCTATAAGCTTATAATAGTGTGTAAGCTGGAGTAACATGTCTCCAGCTGCCTCAGTCAGTGTGGGCAAACGGCTAATGATAGAGATATATAGTAAACGCAAGGATTTAGTACCTATTTAGTGCACCTGGTACCAAAAATTTCAGGTCTGTAGCTAGGAAACTCTTCGAGTTATAAGACTTCATTAACGTGTAAGCTGGAGTAACGGTACGTGAAAAAGCATATGCTCGTTCTCTGGAATGGCTGGAGCTAGCAGGTTGCTTTAAGTCTCCAGATTTAGTACCAAACGAATTAGCGAGGTACCAAATATTTGAAGTGTCTCTGTTCAAAACTCTATGAGTTACAAGCTTTTCCAGCTTTTTTTGTTTGTCCAGCTTGCACATGTTGGATCTCAGCAACCACAATAGGTACAGACTCGGTTGATGTCTCTGAACCGAGCTATGAATTAGTGCACTCGGTACCAAAAATTTGGAATCTCTAGGACAAGCAGTTCTGTTGTAATCAGCAAAATAACATTTAACCGCCAAAAATTCAAAGCATTTCGACGCGACCATAAAAATGATGCGTTGCCGCTCTGAAGGTGATATTACGCTCTGCGGATTTGAACGTATTTTACCCGCGATAAGAGTCTTTTTTGTATGCACTCAGTCCTTTAAATTTCTGAAGGCATAATTATTATACCCTTCTCTTTCCGATGTGCGTTGAAGAGCGGGGCGTTGTATGTTGCCATATCTCATCAATTAAATAGTTTAGTATGGTTTGACATTTTATTCTTTATTCTTTATTGTACACAAACTGATTTACACAAAAAATACATAATAGTCATGTACAAAGGCGAGCTTAACCCTATATAGAGTTTTCTTCCAGCAAACCTTAGAGGATAGAGAGAGCTGATTATAGTGGTGGGAAGGTGTACAACATATTATATTTTTATTATTATATTTATATTTTTATTTTTTCATTTATATTTTTTTTTGATAAAATATACCAATTATATTGCAGAATTTGCAGGCAAGGCAGGGAGCGAGCAGCACGTCCGTCCGTCCGTATTTTGACAGTTTGACAGCCAATCTAATCTTGCTAGTGTCATGTCAAGTGAATCGTCATCAAACTAAGTCAAGTGAATCGTCATCAAACTAAGTCAAGTCATTCGAATTTGAGAGGTTAAAATATACCAATTATATATATTGCAGAATTTCCAGGCAAGGCAGGGAGCGAGAAGCATGTCCGTCCGTCCGTATTTTGACAGTTTGACAGCCAATCTAATCTTGCTAGTGTCATGTCAAGTGAATCGTCATCAGACCTAAGTCAAGTCATTCAAATTTGAGAGGTTTTCGATTTGCAAAAACGAATCCTTCCTACCTATATAAACCAGTATTATGGTAGGTAGCAGTTAAATAAATAATTAGGTAAATTTAGATTTACGTAGGTACCTAATCATTTATTAGTTTTACTACTTAACTTCTCCTATGGGTACTGTGGTAGGTGTTAAAGAACTGGCGCTTTGAGTAGGTACCTATGTAGATACAGATACAACTCCGTTATTTTAACACTGCCAAAAAGGTAAAAAGAGGGGCTACCTACCAGTAAAAACGCACCTCTTGTATCTATGTATGTTTCTTCCGCATCGATTTGGACATCCGCATCGCACCAATAATGCGGATGTTCATGCGGATGTGACAAAAACAAAAAATAAAATAGACGCAACCAGTGACTGGCGCGTAGTATCACCTTCAGAGCGGCAACGCATCATTTTTGTGGTCGCGTCGAAATGCTTTGAATTTTTAGCGGTAAAATGTTATTTTGCTGATTACAACAGAACTGCTTGTCCTAGAGATTCCAAATTTTTGGTACCGAGTGCACTAATTCATAGCTCGGTTCAGAGACATCAACCGAGTCTGTACCTATTGTGGTTGCTGAGCTCCAACATGTGTAAGCTGGACAAACAAAAAAAGCTGGAAAAGCTTGTAACTCATAGAGTTTTGAACAGAGACACTTCAAATATTTGGTACCTCGCTAATTCGTTTGGTACTAAATCTGGAGACTTAAAGCAACCTGCTAGCTCCAGCCATTCCAGAGAACGAGCATATGCTTTTTCACGTATCGTTACTCCAGCTTACACGTTGATAAAGTCTTATAACTCGAAGAGTTTCCTAACTACAGACCTGAAATTTTTGGTACCAGGTGCACTAAATAGGTACTAAATCCTTGCGTTTACTATATATCTCTATCATTAGCCGTTTGCCCACACTGACTGAGGCAGCTGGAGACATGTTACTCCAGCTTACACACTATTATAAGCTTATAGCATCGTTGTTTATTTGGCAGCTAAATTATGATTCAAATCTATGAGTGCACTAATTATGCTTTAAATATTGGCATTTAAAGAAATTACATTTTCAATATGAGGAAGCTGGAGACATGCGCACACTTTTTATCTCGTGGGAATACTGGTATTTCAATCTGCGCGGGTCAAACCGCGGGGCGAAACTAGTTACTTTATAATCTGCTGATAAAAGCTGCCGCCATTAAAATATCATGTCTTAAGATGGCAGCAGATTTTCTCAAAAAAATCTGATATTGTTTGAAATCACACACATTCATAGGTGGTGAAAACGCCTTCCAAAGCCGCTTGCAGGCCCATCCTAATGGTGCCCACGCAGAACGTTTGTGTCTGACGTTGAGTGGAAAAATTACACATGTCTTTATCGCGTTTTACCTTTATTATTTTCCCGACGTTTCGGGTACGTTGCAATAGCCTGTTGCAGTCTGCCCGAGACTACGGCACACAAAAAAACACGATAAATACCCGTGTAATATTTCAAATTATGTGTTATGATCGCGAAAGTTTAAAAAATACTGTTGTGTCTGACGTTGAGTGGTAATCACAAATAGTTATTTTCGGAATGTACAAAACTTTAAAAATATGAGCAAAATTACATTCTACCAGTTCCAGCATTTGTTAATGAACAAAAATTTAATTATTATAAAATAATACCTACCTAGAGTTATATCCCAATTCATACTAATCTTACAAAATACAAAAATTTCACATGAAAATATTCATCAATTGTGTAAAAGCAATATATTAAGTCTGCGTTTAAATAGGTATAGCAAGGGTAAATATTAAGTAATTTATTTATTTTTAATTATTTATTTTAACTAAATTTACTACATCCTTAGCTAACATGATGGCAGACCATAAAAACGACTAGACTACCTACTAATAATAGACGACTAGTTTTGTAATTAATATCATCAATCAAATGATATTATGGCAAATAGGTAGTTACATGTTGCCCTCTGATCCCCCTCAGTTTCCGCGCAAAGCCCTGATAACCTCCGATGACGTCAATGCTGTGCCCTCAACATGCACTTAAGCGTAGGTACAGCTTATCATCATTATGAGAAAATTGAGCGAATGCACACTGATACGAGAGTTAGTTCTTTGTGAAGGGATCAGGAAGGGCTTGCAGGAATAAAAAAACAACTTTCCTGAAAAAAATATACAATTCACTTTTAAACGAAAGTCACTGACTTATTACACACTTCCAGATTATACACGGTTGCCGTGAGATTACAGACACATGTCTCAAGTTGATGGACACATGATATCTTAGGGCACGTTCCTATTGGGCGAGATTTAATACGCAATGATTTGATAGGTGATGGTTACCTCTTAACGTCAGATTAGCCATCTGCTTGTGCCATCCACGGAACAGAGAAAACCATATTTCTGTGGTGCCATCAGTAGTATATAATCGTATATTTACACCACCTCTCCAGTCAAGTAACCTTTATTGTTACGATTTCAGGCAGCAAGCAGATCCTGCACGGCGTCCATGGTCGTCTGCGGCCAAAGCAGCTGATCGCCATCATGGGTCCCTCTGGCGCCGGCAAGTCCACTCTGCTGGATGTGCTGTCAGGGTACCGCATCACCGGCGTAGGCGGGGCCGTCTTCATCAATGGGAGAGGGCGGAACATGAGTGAGTATTTGAAAAATGAAATGAAATATCCTACTAATATTATTAATGCGAAAGTTTGTAAGTATGGATGGATGGATGTTTGTTACTCTATAACTCCAGAACGGCTGAACGGATCATGGTGTAAATTGGCACAGATTTATATTATAGTCTGGAATAACACATAGGCTACTTTTTACCTGGAATACCTGGATTTAAAACTACGCGGGTGAAACCGCAGGACGCTACTAGTACATATATATTTGGAGCGATCGATGGGCACGGAATGGTACATAAACTACGTTTGTTATGCTATCCAGTATACATATAGTTAGGTGCCTATTATATACATAACGGACTGCCATTTTTATCCTAGTACTTATAAATGCGAAAGTTTGTTAATATGGATGGATAGATGTTTGTTACTTCTTACTTACTTCACGCCGGAACGGCTTAACGGATCTCGATGAAACTTGGCAGAGAGATAGATAATAGTCTGGAATAGCACATAGGCTACTTTTTATCCCGTGGGAATACCGTAATTTAAATCTGCGCGGGTGCAACCGCGGGGCGCAACTAGTATTCCATAAGAAGCTAGGCTGTACAAAAAAACTACTATTTAGTTCAAAATTATCGATCGAATAGTTCAGCCACCTAATTTCAATATTTACAAGTAAACCGAGGCAAGGATGACTCGAATTGTGCAATTGTTTGTTTCGCTAATATGGTAATTCTCAGACCTGTGATAATATTTTCCGAGAAAACCCGCATACTTAGGTTAGGTGGCGCGCTTATCGGTACCGTAGGCTTCCACTGAAACACGTCTGACCGGTTTTTCGCTACAACGACCTTTCTATACCTTGGTAGTATACATTGGTAGACATTGATATACGCTTCCTAAAGCCAATGTCCATCAACACACTAATCTCTGGTTAAAATTACGACATCCTGACAGTAAATTTGACCAAAGCGTCGTCGACTGACTGATCACGCATAGTGCCTACATGCCAAAGACGCGTCACGCAAAAAGATAGCTGAAAGGAGGGGAGGGGGTGTGATGGCGCTAGTATTTTGTATGCGCGAACACATCTCTATTGTTTTCCAGCGTTATTTTTGGATGACGCGCATTATACAGCCTTAAATGAATATATGCCAAAATGTTTAATATAAAATAAAAGTTGTACAATAAATAAAATTTAGTTTTTTTAAAGCTCACTCAAATGAGTTCAGTTCTGGCCACTTTATGGGAAAGCTGAACCTATAACAGATTCTTTTTTCATTTGAGGGTTATTTGTTTTGTTGGTACAAACAAAAAATCAATGTAACAAAACAAAAATCTTTAGTAAACAACTAAATAAGACAAGCACCGCTTAAAAAAACACGATATCTCTGATCACCTCGTGTTTAGGCTAGCCTAATGAATGAAACAAGTCTCGTCTCAATGATTGCGAACAACTGGTTCGGCGCGTTCAATTATCTCTATAATACAGCATAACAAAATTGTATCTTCAAAATCCATTATATTTATCCAGCAAGTCAAAAAAGACTTAACATTTTCACTAATAGTTGACTTGAAAATGAATATCGACAGAAAAAAACAGATATAAAATAACACTATGGTACCAATTCTGTTGTTGAATTTTCCTAACTTAATTTGACAGCCTTAAAAATATTGCCATCCCTTTCTAAAGGACCGAAACGACAAGGACGGATATAATTTTAGAGCTGTCAGATTGGGTTTATTTTTTGCAACAACAGAATCGACACCAATAACACCTGTGGAGCGTCTGAGTTAGGGTTTGTTCCCGGGAATTCTCGTCCCGGGAATTCCCGGGAAATCGGTCGGTCTCGTACCCGGGAAATTCAGCTCGAGAAAAGTCGAGACATCGAGAAGTTTAAATAAACATTTTTACGCTTAGCTTTCTTTGCTACTGATGCTGTGGTGCTTTCCAAATCGATTATAAAAAAAGAGTTTTTGCTATTTGAAAAAACAGGCAAGAGGACCCCTAATCTGGAAACACTATACAAAGCATTAATTTCAGTCAAGCCGACTTCAACAGAAAATGAAAGGGTATTTTCCATATCGGGAAATGTGGTCAGTAAGATTAGGAGCCGGCTGTCTGATAAATCTATTAATGCTTTGGTTTATCTTAAGGCATATTTCATAAGAATTAATAAGCAGGCTTAAAGACAGTTATATTTTTCGTATTAATAGTAGATAGATATCTCTTATTTAATTACATTAAAACTGCCAAAAATTGTGATACCATACCACCCACATAGTGAGATTAGTGAGTGATCTTTAGTTATGATGAGAAAAATTATGATTGTTTTTAGTTAAGATGTTTGTTTTAAGCTGATTGTTAACAGAGATTTTGTTTTTTATTACAGATTAGTGAGATGAGATTAGTTATGATAAGGAGAAGAAGTATGATTGTTTTTAGTTAGCAATTTTGTTTTGAGCTGATTTTTTATTGAGAACTTGTTTTTTTTTGTTAAAAATTATGTTGATTTTTTTCATGTAAAATAAACACAGTTAAATTAAAGACTCTTTTTATTCATTAAACAAAAATTTAGACGTATTTTATTTTTTCTCGACAACCCGAGAAGACCCGAGAAATCAGGCTCGAGAAGTCTCGACACCCGAGAACTAAAAAACCTCGAGAAATCGGAAACCCTAGTCTGAGTCCTGTTTGTTTTTTATACAATCGCGGCGCCGCTAAAACAGATGCCAGAAGTCATTAGACCTTTGCCCATAATTAATTGTGCAGGGTTATGAAGCTTCCGGATTTCCTCAACTCATTGACTTTGACGGAGATCAAGGTCATACACTTGGGATTATTCCGACAATACATCAAGTAACTTTAGGATTAGCTTTTCAATGGAGCATACCTCATCACATTAATTTATCAAAGGGCGTCTAAGCAAGGTCAAAATGTTTTTATTGTTAATAACCTACACCACAAATTACACAGTAGATTACTTTGAATCCTTTTTTACATATTACTCGTACGTAGGTAGGTACTTAAGTTAGCGAATAAGTCATTCACAGTAAGAAATCAAATGGTTTTTTTCGACTTCTATTTATTTATTTATTTATTACAATGCAATGCAACTACAAACTTGATATACTTAGCCAAAACGTTTGCGCGCCAGGTAGTACACAATTAGAACATCAAGGTCAAATTAATAGATGGACACGTATTTAAGTAGAAAACGTATACAAATATCATCTATTTTAAACAAAGAGCCTACCATATTTGGTTCCCCATGCCCACGCCAAGAAAAGAAAGAATACCTAGAAAGACTCCTTCCGTAGTCGTAACTCGCAACCTACGATGATGAGAATAAACATACCTAATTTTTATTTAATTTATTTGTTATCAATTATCGCAAGATTATCATTTCTTGAAATTAATTTAATTTACGAATTAAACAAATGAGAGAAATAAAGAACAGTTTAGTATTACTATGAATATCCACCAGTATACCATGAATATCTCTCATCATGGACGAAACTTTTCCAAGAGGTTCTCACCACATGGTGTATACTTGTAGTTTGTCAAGTAGAGCGCGACCGCGGTCGTAGCCCTGACCGCTGCGGTAACCATGCGCCGGCGCGGTGCAACTAGTGCAACTCGCTTTACGAGAAACACAAGAACTACACCTACCTAATAACTCAGCGATAATGAGGCTACATTGCATACATTTTTCAGCCGTTCGCAATCGCAGTCTTTCCAAAGTTTATAACTGTAATTAATATTGGCCAATGATAATAAACAAACATTACGAGCTCATCCTTATTTAAAGCAACCTATGTTTTCTGCTTCTAGAAAGGTTCAAGAAGATGTCTTGCTACATCCAACAGGACGACCGTCTGCAAGGCTTGCTGACAGTAGGAGAGAATATGGCAGTCGCTGCAGACCTCAAGCTGCCAACTAAGCTCCACCACTTTGAGAAGGAGGAAGTGGTACGTTACTACATTATTCACATGTGAATACAGGTTTCGTGATAGCAAAACAACACCCTAAAAGTGGAGGGTACTGTCATTCCGGTCTGCTCGAGTATTTCTGTTCCCGAAAGAGCATTTAGAGCATACTAGCGACCCGCCCGCGCACCCCTGCTTCGTACGGGTGCAAATATCATGCATGTTTTATACATATAATAAATCTTCCTCTTGAATTACTCTATCTATTAAAAAAAACCGCATCAAAATCCGTTACGTAGTTTTAAAGATTTGAGCATACATAGGGATATAGGGACAGAGAAAGTGACTTTGTTTTATACTATGTAGTGATGATATATCACAGTAAGTTAAGAAAAGCATCTTGACAAATCACAACCGCTGCTATGCAATTAATGTTACAAGATTGATAATCTTGTATGCTTCAGATCGGAGATATCCTGACCAACCTTGGTCTCTACGAGCACATGAACACACGCAGTTCCATGCTCTCCGGCGGGCAGAAGAAGAGACTCTCCATCGCGCTGGAACTGATAAACAACCCACTTATTATGTTTCTGGATGAACCTACTACGTAAGTTTTATATCTTAGCGTTCGTATGTGTTATTTCCAACCAAGCTCACTAGCAATTGCAATGACGACCTCAGTGGCGCAAACGGAGGTTGCGGGTTCGATTCCCGCCTCGGAACAATTTGTGTACGATCTGCAGAAATTGTTCCGTTGGTCTGGGTGTTTATTTATAATAAAAAAATATCTATCTATGTAATTATATAATGTATTAAATATATCAGTACCCATGACACAAGCTTTGAGTAGCTTACTTTGGGGCTAGATGGTGCTGTGTGAATTGTCCAGCATTATTTATTTATTTATTTATTTAATTATCATTGTTATTTTAAAAATTTCAGAGGTCTAGACAGTGCGTCCTGCTCTCAAGTCGTGAAACTCTGTCAGAATCTAGCGCACCAAGGTCGTACCATCGTGTGCACCATCCACCAGCCATCTGCCTCTCTCTTCACACTGTTCGACCAGGTGTACGTACTAGCAGCTGGCCAGTGCCTTTACCAAGGGACCACGAAGAACCTAGTGCCGTACTTGGAGCAGGCAAACATGCCGTGCCCTATTTACCATAATCCTGCTGATTACGGTAAGTTTTTAAAGTTATGTTTTGATCATCAAGCTACTGATAGAAAAGGAATGAAAGGAGAAAACCTGTTGTGATAGGTACCCCACAGAAAATGAGTTTAAATAAAGCTTTTTTTTAGCTTGTAAGCACTTGTATATTACAGATCAGTGCTTGTAAGGCAGTTAATTGAGCATACTGTCTTACTAATGACTACTACTTTACTGGACTACTGGACTAGACTATAGGCCCGCGTTCATAATTCTATGTTCTTAACTTCATACCATCGTTTTATTTTCAGTCATTGAGCTGGCATGCGGAGAATACGGGGAAGACAAAATCCAAATACTTAGCACGAAGGCTGAGAATGGAAAATGTCTGGACTTTTTCGAAGACGGTACTGCCATCCCTAGTATGGAACAACTACGAAAGCAGTATCCTCTCAGCATCATGATGGATCAGGAACCTTTATCTGCTGGGGCCGAGGAGACATCGCAGTCCAACCAGAGGTCCGTGCTCATCAAGCGAGGGTTTATGAAGGCTAAACGAGATTCGGTAAGAAAAAGTGCTGAGATAAAACCGTTTAATAACAAAGTTAAATAAGGATCATTGTAGTTTGACGACCTCAGTGGCGCAGCGGGCGAGAGTCCGCCTGCGACGCAAGAGGTTGCGGGTTCGATTCCCGCCTCGGAACAAATTTGTGTACGATCTGCAGAAATTTGCGAAAGTAATCTTTGTGAAGAGAAAATCAAATAACCTACATGACTGCCACTAGTCACAGTTGTGATGTCTACCAAGATATCGCATCAACTCTTGGTACTTACCTAGTAGAATTACTCAAAATCCCTTGGTGGGGCAGACACTTCTAAATTATTCATTGGACACATACTCACACACAATTAACTTTTTTGTAAAAACTTTTTCATACCTTCGGGCTCATGCATTTTCATTTATTTCAACTAACTCCTTCTTCTCATTAAAAAAAGTAGAGGCAGCATCATCCTGGAAGTGGTGTGGAACAGTGGAGATGTGTTTGCGCATACAAAAAACTCGTGCCATCACACCGGGGCGTTCTTTTTATGTGACGCGACCTGTATCTACATTATTTCTACAGACAATGACCCACCTGCGATTGATCGTGAACGTGCTCGTCGGCGTCATGCTAGGGAGCCTGTTCATCAACGCTGGAAACGAGGGATCGCGGGTGCTGGAGAACTACAACCTGCTGTTTGCTATCCTGATGCACCACATGATGTCGCCTATGATGCTCACTATTCTCACATGTATGTTCACCGCTTTAAAGCTAGTTTGATTTTTCTAGATTTTCATAGCCTATTAGCTGTCAGAAACCCTAAGCATTGACTCTCTCTGAGCTCCGATTGATTTTATAGCGGAGTGCCGACTTTTGCATTTTGCTGACTTTACATCCTACTCTATTATAAAAGCGAAAGTTTGGAAGTATGAATGGATGGATGTTTGTTACTCCTTCACGCCGGAACGGCTGAACGGATCTGGATGAAACTTGGCAGAGAGATAGATTATAGACTGGAATAGCATATAGGCAATTTTTTTCCTGTGGGAATACCGAGATTTAAATCTGAGCGGGTGAAACCGCGGGACGCAACCAGTTATTCAATATAGGCTAATAGCGGAGTGCCGACTTTTGGAAGTTTCTGTAGGTAATTTTCTATTATATGATGTGATGTCTCCTCTATGTAATACAAGGCTGACAGCTTGTTTCGTTTTGTCATTTTGAGTTACACTGCGAGAGAACTCAATAACTGTCCCACAGTTGAGTTCGCACTCGCTGCCACACATGCCGAGTTGAGTAACTTAAAACGTAGGTAAACTAGCTAATCATTTTTCCTGGTAGTCTACTTCGAAGTAACATGGAGCTTATGGAAACTAAAACCAAATGTATAAATTACTCGGAGGTAGATTATTAATGCTGTTTTCCCGTTACAGTCCCATCGGAGATGTCTATTTTATCCAAGGAGCATTTCAACAGATGGTACTCATTGGGATCCTATTACATATCGATCACTCTTGTTGACCTGCCAGTATCGGTGAGTAGTTGTGCATAAATTCACTTTGAAGAAATTGTAATCACTGTTATTTTATAGCCGTGTAGAAAATAGTCCACAGCCGTTTTAAGGAATCTTAATCCTACTAAAAAAAAGTTTATAAGGATGGATGGATAGGTGAATGGATGGATGGATGTTTGTTACTCTATAACTCCAGAACGGCTAAACGGATTTTGGTGAAAATTGTCACAGAGATATATTATAGTCTGGAATAAAGAAAGAAAGAAAAAATATTTATTAAACACATGGGTAACAAAAAAGAAAGTAAAAAAGAAAGAATAAGAAGTAAAAAAATAACGCATAGGCTACTACTTTTTAGCCCGTGGGAATACCGGGGTTAAAAACTACGCCGGTCAAACAGCGGGGCGCTAAGTAGAATATACGAGTACATGCCTCAAATTGATGAACGCAGGGCAGTGCACGTTCCTTTAATACATGACTTACGAGGCAATGCTTTGTTATATAGGTGATGGTTACCACTTAACATCTGGCGCCATCGGCCCAGAGCTATCTGCTTGTTCCGTCATCAAATTAAATAAAAAAAAGCATTGAAGTTTTTCTCTGTTAATTTACAGATAGTATCTTGTGCAATCTTCACTGTGATCGTGTATACGATGTCGGCTCAGCCTATGAGCATCGTGCGATTCCTCATGTTCTTCGCCATTTCGTTCTACACGGTGCTGGTGGCACAGAGCTTTGGGCTGATGATCGGAGCCGCCTTTAATGTTGTCGTGAGTATTCTCTCTTACGAAATTCAATGAAAAACCTTAATAAATGGAAGAACCACGGAAGAACTGAACGACCCCAAAAAAAACCTTGAAACGTTTTAGCTGAAATTTTGGAAAATAAATTGTAGAGCAAAACATAGCAGGTCACCATTAAAACCACAGGCAGAGGGGGCAGGTATTTCTTTAAAACTACTTCACTTTCTTCTTAAAAAATCGGATAGTTGAGTGGTATTCAATTATATTTTTCACACTGGGTATAAATAACATTAAATCTGTCGTTAATTTCCAGAATGGCACATTCCTCGGCCCTACGCTCTCAGTGCCTATGATGATGTTCGCCGGTTTCGGAGTGACTCTGCGCGACCTGCCCTCGTACTTGTACTGGGGCTCCTATGTATCCTACCTGAGGTACGGCCTGGAAGGGTTCATAGGAGCCATCTATGGACTAAACCGCCCTATCCTGGAATGCAACCAAGCCCAGTACTGCCATTACAAGTGAGTTTTACGCTGGTTTTTGTTTAGAACGTAATCCATTTTGTTTCGACATCACTTAAAATAATTTATGAATTTTATTAGTTACTAGCGACCCGCCCCGGCTTCGCATGGGTGCAAAGTGTTTCTCTGCTATATTATGGATGTATTATACATGTAAACCTTCCTCTTAAATCACTCTATCTATTAAAAAAACCGCATCATAATCCGTTGCGTAGTTTTAAAGATTTAAGCATACATAAGGACATAGGGATATAGGGACAGAGAAAGCGACTTTGTTTTATACTATGTAGTGATGTAATTTATTAGTTATGGTATATTATGGCTACCTAATTCAGCAAAGCAGAACACGCCTTAAATCATAGGTCAGTCAGGGTTGTGTGTCTGTGCGTATCGAGTTGTTTTACACTGGTTCTTGCAGGACGACCAATAAAGAAATGGTAGCGCTAATATTTGGAGAACATTGTGTAATGGATATTATCTCGAGAGAAAGATTTTTAAAAGAAACAAGAAAATTTACAAAATAAAGTTTATTTATTAATTACAAAAATTTGGAAAAAAAAAAATGATAAAAGGGAGTGGAGGCTTCGTTTGGCTGGTTTGTTGTTGTTAGTATCACATCAAAACTTATCACATAAATTTTACCAACTTACTATAATTTTACCAAAACCTACTCTAATTTTACCAAAACCTACTCTAAGTTTACCAATACCAAAATTCACTGGCGGAACAAGTAACCGCCGCCTGTTGATTTGTGATCACCAGCCAGAACCAAACCGGTCCGTTTCCGGAAAGCCCGCACCAAAACGGGAAAGGTTGCGGCACAATCCACCCGTACAGTACACCTCCTGGTCAACAAACATCTTATTCTTAACTAAGGTTTCCTCCGAAACTAAACAAACAAGAAGGCTGAAGGCCGGTTAAGTACATAGCAAAACAGGTAAACTGACATACTTATTAATTTACTATTTTACATTTTACTATTTTCAAATTATATACTATGGAAGTTAAATCGCTAGCCGCTCGGTGAATTTAAGGAAACATTGTATTTAGTGGTTGATAGCATGGCAAATACCCACCAACACTCCCTCGTATAAAAGGTGAGGTTAATTACTCAAGAATTTACAAATAGTAAGTTTCATTTCCTCTAACAGCGATTGGCATACATTTGTCAACATGAAGAATTGAATGGTGTAGAAACATACCTGTCGGAGGGAAATGAAGCTTCAACCGCTTCAAAAATGCTTCCATACGAAGCTGTTCCCAAAAGCAAGCCACGCGTCTACTGGCAAAGTCCACGCACCAAAGGCGTCCTCTGCTTCAATCAAGCGAGGAAATAGACCCAGGTGGGAACGGGGAGATGTCCACACGAACACCAACAGCCTCACCAGTCCTCAAACATCAATTTTAGAAAAAACAGAATCTGACTGTGTCTTCTCTCATTTCACCGACTCCCAGCCCCAAGAAACCCTCCGTCTCAAGAAAATGGTCGCCTCCTCCCCTCCGTTCCGAAACTCCTCTCCACCCTCTCAATCATAACATGATTAGTTCGTTTTTCAATTACTCCACAAAATCACCATATGTATACCAACAGAACCCAGAAGTCGAACGCCGCTTGAACTACGTTCCATCACACGCCGAAGTAAGTCGTGGGGTAAAATATTTCATTACACCGCAGCCGTATAGGTACGTGTGATGGATAATACGTGTTACGGAACGCACCGGGTCGGCAAACGAAATGTCAAAGTCAAAGATAGCAACATATAAAAGTGTTACAATTGAGCTCATTTTCCTTCATCATCTTTTCAGACATCCCCGTCAGTTCCTCGCTGAGGTAGCGATGTCTCCCGATATGTTCTGGTGGGACGTGCTGGCTCTCACCGTGACGGTGATCGTCCTGAGGGTCACTGCCTTCCTGCTCCTCAAGTGGAAACTCAACGCTGTCCGATAAATTGCTATACAACCAGACGTTAAACAACATTATTGAAGCCCTAATCTAAATGGCGCTTTTAAAATTGTATGATTTACTTAACATGAACAATAAATTAAATAGATTCTAGTATATTCATGTAGACACTTTATGCCTGGTTTTACAACCTTGCTAACTTAGCAAAAAAAAATTGTCCGTGCATCGCTAGTTCGATAACACGCTTACCTGTGATGGTATGCGTTGCGTATGGTGTACTTTTAATTAGGTTCTCCTCTGTGTTGGTGTTGTAAAACATTAGGGAGGATCACAAAATGGCTGTTACAGGAAAAAAATTTCCACCAAAAATACTTGTGGTACAAAACTGTGATAAAGATGCAAATTATTTCCATTTCTTAAGAACTATGTTCCTTTGTTTGTAAATTGGATACTTATATTACTAAGTAGATACTTATTCTATATTAATATTTTATTCAATATATTCTTTTTTTGATTTTGAAGTGTGCCACACATGAATAACATTAATAAAAAAATACAGTTGAATCTTGCCATATCCATAGAAAAAGGGTAGCTCTTTAATATTGTCTATCAAAATTTAAGTAAATATTTGCATTTAAAATTGATCCCGAGGCTCGCATGGAATTTACAGTAGGGATTTTTTTTTATTAGGTATCTATATAACATTTTCTGATATCTCTCTATATAACATCTTCAATTATATTAATTTAAACATAAAGTTTAAAATAATATAATTGGCAGTAAATAGGAAAATCGATACACTGATTTTACTTATAAGTTGTTATGCATGTTACTTTTTATTGACATTGTTCAGTGTTGAATAGTTTGATTATCCAACTAATATTATAAACGCGAAAGTTTGTAAGTATGGATGGATGTTTGTTACTCTTTCACACTGGAACGGCTGAAGGGATCAGGATGAAACTTGGCAGAGAGATAGATTATAGTCTGGGATAGCACATAGGCTACTTTTTATCCCGTGGGAATACCGGGATTTAAATTTGCGCGGGTGAAACCGCAGGGCGCAACTAGTTTAGATATATTCAGAGATTGAATAAAAATGTACCTACGAGTAGTGTAGGATAGAACATAAGTATAGTCTAAATTGTGCCGATATTCTGAACGAGAGAAGACCAAGAAAATATGTCCAGAAGAAGAAGAGCAATAGCACGATATTTTTATGACAAATGCTATAAAATTTGTATGATCTTTTCTCGGAATAATCAAAATAATCGCACCATCTAACGGTTAACCATCGCGGATTAATGCTATCCGTCAGATAAAAATATTGCCATCATAAGGTACTTACCTTAAACTAAATAAAACACAATTTTTATCTGACGTGTAGCTTTCCTATAAATACTGCTCAATTCGTTAATTTATTATAAAATTTATTGATACTCCTAGCCATACCATGTCGTTCAAAATGGTCATAGTCAGCAGTAGCATAGGTAGGTAGGTATAGGTTGATAGGTAGTATGATAATAATTAATGTAGACAATTTAATACTTATATTTTACATATTCGTCGCGCTCTTTTACGGTCACTGATAGGTGCAAATTGCAATTAGAAATTTGCATTATTGTTTCAGAGCTGAGAGTATTGGGTAGAAGGCTGTGTTTCATAAAACTATTCAATAGTTATTTTGACTTTATTTCGTCAGAAGAAGGAATATTGATTTGAAATGAACTTTCTAGGAATTTGGGGGTTTGTGTGTGACACAGATTCATTTCAATCAAAGATAGAGTGATTTGTTGAATCTGGCACCACTTCTCGACGGCTCAACTCACGTTCAATGTTCCAGTGTGTCCACCCCCATAACTATTGCATTATAGTTCAAACATGGGGAAAATGAAAGAGATAATACGCGAAAAATACTCTTGTAATTACATAGTTTCGAAAGTTTGAAACAAATTTCGACTAAAGGATGACAACTCCAATCTGTTTTGCTAACTGTTGTGTCATTCTGTAAACACTTCACCAAGAGTTAGCTAGCAGTGTTCTTTCAATTTGGCATTATACAATGGTTAATATTTAACTACAAATAAGAAGGTAGGTGATTAGAGTTGTCAATAGTTTTTACAGACGATGTCATATAATCTGCTTATTTAAATTAGGTATACCATGTTTGATACAGGTGACTTTGTTTAGTTAGATTACACAATGTAATCTAGAGGTAAACTTTGTGAATAAACTTTTATATTTTATTATTTGGGTATTTTGTTTAATTTTTTCAATCATTTCAGTTTAATTATAACACATTCTACTATGACTTTTCTTTTCCACAACAGATCGATGAGGAACCATTGAATTTTAAATAAAATAAAATTTATTACAAGTGCCAATAACATAACCAATACTAGATGAGTTAGGCTCATATGCTCTAAGAATGCGTAGGCTATTTCACTTCGCCATAAACTGTAGTAAACCCTGGAAAAAAAATTCGCTATCGTAAATAGGAGAAATAAATAATAGCATTAGTTTGTTCCTCAAATATTACCATCTCAGGGCAAAACAATGCGACACGTCACGAGGAAATGGCACCTAGCTCACCTAGCTTTAAGACGTTTCAAAGTGATATTTGTGATTCTTAAATACCTTTTGACTTAATAATATATCTGGTCTTTATTTATAACAAGTCTTAGTTCTAGTTGATTTATTAAATTATATCATAGTTTTATCTTAGTACCTACCGACTTTCTTTATCAACAACACTAAAATATCAACAAAGATAATAATGACCTTCAAAAAGGCATATTTTTTTCCCCGCCAATTTTTTATTTGTGTATTGCAGTATTGCGAGTATTACACTCATACTAAACTGCCTCACTGCTTGGCAAAAGTCCTTATAGATGGGGGAGACCATATTATAAAATCAATTCGGAAACAGGGTACCTAGTCCTAGAGAAACATTAATTTTGGCACATACCCCTACAACTCGGCATGCCTCAACGAAAAAAAACAAAAGCCTACACGATCTGTTACATAAAACTTACATGGCAGTATACACCAGTACAAAACCCGTCAGAAGTGTCAGGCGCGTCTTCATACTGCTTGGCCTTCGTCGTGGAGTGAGAAGAAGGTCTATTAGAACCACGGCGAGTGATACTGAGTGCAAGGAGTGCTGCGACCAGTACGGGAGGTAATCGAATACCAATGCTGGAGCGAGGAGCCCTGGGTCTATGACGTATAAACTCCAAAAGCTCGCGTCGGCAAACTGGAATTAAGAAATTAAAAAATAAAGGCCCTTATTCATCATGGTCTTTGAGCGCGCCCATAGCTTAACAGATCTCTTTTCGTTGGCATGAAAGTGACAGTGACATGAATACTCTATAGAGCTGCTATAAAATGGCAGGGATTATGAATAAGAGGGTAAGTATTTTTATTATTCTTGTTCTAAATACAAACAAACAAAACACTGAAAAGAGACTAGATTAGATTTTACAAAGATACATTGTTACGAGTATCATTACTTTTGCCCTTGATATGGGTAAAACAAGGGCAAAAGTACCTACCTACCTCAACCTACTACGGCAACAAACTATCACGGAAAAAAAACTTTATCTTTATATTAATAATATTTTATATTAAAAATGGATCTATCCGACGTAGTTTTTTTTAAAGTAGGTATTGGAGTGATATAATCGTGCCAATGAGTGTATATCAGAAATATTATGTAACGGGAGAAATAAGAATTTTTGGTATGACCTATTGTTTTTAGGCTTTACCCTGTACAGAGTTGTTAAAATATTGGTAGAGCATAAAGACGGAACGCAATAAATTCGTTACTGAACTATTCAAGGGATAGTGCAACTGATTTGCTACGAATGCTACGACGATTGCTACGAAACTACAATGGCTACAAAGATATTTTCATCCCATCTCGGAAAGAGTATTTTTGCTCTTCAATATCTGAGTGCAAAAGCCGTTTTTATTCTCTAGAGGATAAAGTAACCGGGTGAGTGTGTGAGCGCGGCGCGGCGGCGGCGCGGCGGAGCGCGCGCGTGTGTAGGTACCGGGTGAGTGACTAACACCAATATTACAGTACCAAACAAAAACATTACACTCAATTTAAATAACTGTAGCAACGTTACTTTCAAATTTTCTTAATTATACCGTAGCTTACCTTATTATTTTGTTATAATTTAAAGATTATTCTGTAATACTTATCTGTCATAATGTAGTAGTTAATACCTAAACTGAAATAAATGTACCTATCTTGTGATTGTAAACTTTTTTTTTGCATTTAGTCATTTCCTCGCTGAGGTGGAATGAAAAGTTACGTGTTGCACTCGAGTGCAAAGATTTTTCACCTCGTGCTCTTTTGATTCCCTCGCTAACGCTCAGGATTCTAATTTTGAATCCTTCGCTTGCTCGGTCATCAAAATTTAACACGCGGTTAAAAAGCAACTTTGCACTCTTGTATAACAAATAACTATTAGTCTTCTTCTCCTGTATTTATATAGTCCTGTAATAAAGAACGGGGTGAAAACTTGAAAGAACCCATCGGAAACACTCCTGTTAGCGATCACATACTCAAGCAAAGCTACCGTGGCAGCTAGTAAACACTAAAGTTGACAGCCTTCACAGCTTAGCTGTTAGTAGCTTTGCCTTCTACGATGTAGGCCGTGGATTCGATCCCCACCACAAACATTTATTTTATATGATGAACATAGATGTTTGTTCTTTATCTGGGTATTATATAATATGTATAATGTGTGTGTATGTATTTACAAAAAAAGAATATATATATAAAAAGTATATCAGCTATCTGGTTCCCATATCACAAACTTTGGATTAGTTTGGGGCGAGAGAGATAGTGCTGTGTGGAATGTCCACCAATAGGTATTTAAAAAAATAAAGTATGGCACGAACTACAGTTATAGGCATCAGTACACCGGTCATCAGCACATCCGTAGCATGGTTGAGGAACTTCACATCACTTCCATTTCCTTCGCCTCGCTTCGTCTTCCAGTCTGCATAGATTCGAACGGGTAGGTACACCAACATCAGTAACTGTTTTTAAAATAAAAATAAATACACCAGCCTTAGATTCAGTCGAATCAAAACAATACTTTTAAATTTCCTTATTGGTTTAGTTCATTTGACGACCTCAGTGGTGCAGCGGGCGAGAGTCCGCCTGCGACGCAAGAGGTTGCGGGTTCGATTCCCGCCTCGGAACAAATTTGTGTACGATCTGCAGAAATTTGTTCCGTTGGTCTGGGTGTTTATGTATAATAAAAATATCTATCTATGTAAGTATATAAGGTATTAAATATATCAGTCATCTAGTACCCATAACACAACCTTTGGGGCTAGATGATGCTGTGTGGATTGTCCAGCATTATTTATTATTTATTTATTAGTAACTAATGGATGAAGTCAAAAAGTTATTTTTATTAAGTATATTAGTTCGTGAGTAATATAACGTTAGTAAGCAGTTTTGGGGAAGTCCTACTACGGATCCTTTAAATGTCGCCAAGGTGACGCTCGCATTTCTGTGGCAGGGCGTCGTCGATGCGATTACCGCGATGGACGCTATGTGGTATAAACAGTCTTAGTTCATTTCTTTTTATGAATTGCACACAAATCAATGAAATATAAAGATCAGTTTCAATCGCGCTTGAAAACTGTTGTAAAAAATCTTAAAATCGCACCGGATTTCTCTAAAGCGCCCTTCCTTTGTTTCTGTTTATAAAACTATACGATAAACCTAGACTCACATTGAACCAGCAAGTAAGCAGCTTCCATCGCACGTAGTAGTACGATCGAATCTTTGGGTCCTCGTCCACAGTGGTGTCTATGCTAAGCGTCACCACCGCAGTGACCACCAAGTGAAGGAATGCAGAAGACAGAAACACTAGGCGTACATTTAGTAAGTTGGTCTCTACAAAGAGCCACCGTGCCTTTTGTTTTAGCATGATTGACTGACACAGTAATACCAAGAGATAGCAAATTTCGATAGCGGTGTTTTTATTTTAGGGCTTATGTACGACAATAAATAAATACATCCGTACCAATAGGTTTCGTTGATAAACACAACAGAAAAAAAGAGAATGTCAATTGGTCCTCTACTATATCTGGGTATGTTATTTAAGTTATTATAAGCTGTTGGTTTTCCAAAAAATAAATAAATAAGAAAGAACGAAGAAAGAAATCAGTTTTAGCTGATAGCAGACATAAAGATAAATAATTGACCGAGCGAGCGAAGCGTCTCAGTTTCCACATTGGCCAAAAATGCGTTTGTCCGGATGTCTGTCTGTCTGTCTGTTCTCCTCTACAGGTTGCATTTTTCAACCGATCTGGACGAAACTTGGTACACAGTTTATATGACTTATTAGAATTTTTTTGTCGTCGGGGATTTTTGATTGGAGGGGTACTTCCCCCAAAAAAAGGGCAAAAAGAGGGCTATTTGATATACTGGATATCTCCACCAAATAAAATGAGATCCGATTTCGATTATTCTTTTTTTACTTGAAAGGTTGTAACTATAAGTTGGTCTCATAAAAGTTTGGATAAGGATCTTCAGCATGATGAACAGGATAGCTCATCAAACAATCGATGGTTTTTATTCAAATTTGAGAGAAACACAAAGGACCTCAGTCTACACAAGATGATGCAAAAAAAAATCAAAAAAATCACAAAACGGAAAATGCACTTTTTTTTTTATACAACTAGCTGATGGAACAAGCAGATGGCCCACCTGATGTTAAGTGGTAACCATCACCTATAAACAAAACATTGCCCCGTAGGTCACGCACAATAGGAGCGTGCCCTACGATGCACTGCCCTGCGTCCATCAACTTGAGGCATACAGATGTTAAGCCTCATGTGCCTGTAATTACACCGGCGACCACACTCTTCAAACCGAAACACAGCGTTGCTGCTTGGCGGCAGAAAAAGGCGTGGTGGTAGTACTTCCCCGGACGAGCCATTCACAAAGAGCTTTTCTACTACTCTTAAACACTTGCACATTACATTCCTCAAATAGCTCACTTTTAGTAGGTATGCTCGCGAAGTACAGCTCCCAGAGCCACTAGTTTTTGTAGGATTTAGAAACCAAAATTGTTTTTTTTATATAACTCCCATACTTTAATGTTCGGAACCTGTTTTTTTGGTAACTGCAATGTCAAATATCAAAACCCATAAAAAAAACTGAAACAGCTTCACGACTTTGATCCCCAGGTACGGTAGATGTCCCTTCAGATCTCCCAGTACCAAATAGGTACTAATTCAAGATTCTTTGAGGATGTCTAAGGGGGGTAGTCAGAGGTACGTCTAAACATTACATTTGGCACATACCCACATTTTGCAGTAGTTAGTATTCCATACGTGACAGGTTTCAAGCCCATCGCCGCTGTTAGAATACTAACTGGTTTCCTCACGATGTTTTCCTTCACCGTTTAAGAGCACTGGCATTGCGCACATAAATTTTTCGATAGAAAAATCCATTGGTGCATTGGCTTACGATCGGAAAGCGGGGTCACTTCCACTAGACCACCGGTGCTCCATAAAATTTGGTTAATAAGTTAAGATAATATTGAAATCCCGTGGTTTCACCTGCGCTGGTTTAAATCCCGGTATTACCACTGGATAAAAGTAGCCTATGTGCTATTCCAGACTTTAATCAATCTCTCTGCCAAGTTTCATCCCGATCCGTTCAGCCGTTCCGGCGTGAAAGAGTAACTAACATCCATACTTACAAACTTTCGCGTTTATGATAGTAGTAGGATAATACTAATTGCAGTCATATTATTTTTTGTGTGATCGATGGAGAAGCTTCGACGCCCTGTGATTGTACTGAATAAAGACCGTTTTGATTTTGATTTCATCTGAATCTGGATCATATTTATAATATGCTTCGCTAAAGGACACACATTATTATTTAATTTTATTATTTAATTTAAAATAATAAGGTTGAAAATATACAATTCACACAGCTAAAGCTACATTTAGATTTTAAATAAGGTCTTAAAAGAAAGAGAAGGTTCTTAATTCAGCTGCATTTTTAAGTATTTTAGCTAAAAACTGCTGCAATGATTTCAACCTTGGTGTTGATTTGGCTTTCGCGAAATTGACACAAAGACAATAAAAATAATTATATCTAGATATAAATCCGTGGTCTCTGCCTACCCCTATGGGAAATAAGCGTGATTTTATGTATGTATGTATGTATGTATATAGATAGTGAAAAACGCCAGCCTAATAGACTAACGCAATTTCCTACAGCAAGTAATTGCTCTGCTTTTTTGATCGAGTACAATAAAGTTTAAGATATTTAAATATATTTTTTTTTTCAATTTTTTCAATTTTTTTCAATTTATTTATTTGGTGAACATAAAACAGAGGTTACACAACAAGAGAGAACACTGAAAACTGTATATTGTATATTGAAATAAATTGCGATAAGATCGGGCGCAATCGCAGCCGGAAGTTTTGGAGGGGGTCACTAATAATAATACATTAGTGTGCAAAAGATGGCAATTTTACGCCTTATGTACTTAGACATAATCTAACTGAAACTGACAGAGATGTCTAATGTGACCTATTAATTGACCCTACTTTAGTTCATGCAAGCACCGCTAGATGTCAGCAAACCATAAAATCCATCGCGGCTAGGTGTTTTTTTTATTTAAGTACATTTTTGTATTCGAATTCCTTGGTACATTTTTATAAGATTAGTCAATTTGACGTGTAAGTTATTGGGGGGTGACATTCGACACCCCCCCCCCTGCCCCATTGGAACCGCGCCTAGATAGGATTTAAAAAAAGACTGACTGGCAGTTCAAAGCAAGGAATTTGAATACGATAATAATCAACTGGAGCCTTATTCACTATGACCATTTGCACCGCGATCACAGCTTAGACACGGCAGCTGGTGTCATACGATCAGGGCAAAGTATCTCCTATGTCATAAAGAATAAAGCCCAAGGGCATTATGCACTATGACAATAGGAGATTTCTTACCCCAAACCGTGAAACGTCAAAACTTGATGTTGGGCTTTATTCTGTATAACATAGGAGATACTTTGCCCTGACCGTATGACACCGGTGTCATACGGTCAGGGCAAAGTATCTCCTGATATCTCTAGTGAATAAGGCTCCTGAAAAAATTTGGTAGCGTTATAGTCGCGGTGTGCACAGCGCCATAGAAGTAGATACCGTAGGTGCCATAAAAGTCCGGGTAGCGCGTCCGCCGCACGACAGACGCGCCCGCTTCGCAGTCGCTTTGGTCGCGCAGATGTCGACAGGTCGACCCTTTAATCTACATTTTATCATTGACCTGAGCTTAATAGATATAAAGTAACATTGAGTTTAGTTTAGCATCACGATCAATAAGTCCTTCGTGCACGTGTTTACTCGAAACTAGACGAATCTATCTCTTTCCAATTTAAGCCAGTTCAGTCATTTTATTATGTATTTCTAACTAAGGCTTCCTGCACACTGGTCACATCCACTTTTCACAGATTAAATTGGAGTAGCATGTAGCCGCCACTGGATGAATAACTACTGTAGTATCTATCACATCTTAGTTAAAATTAATCATAAATTTATGGCAAGCGGCTGTTGCGAGCATCATCGGTGAGGAATAACAACTTTTACGAATTAGCGAATTGGTTTAAAGCTAGGTGACGTGAAATATCAGTATTTCCTGTCCAAAAATCCTATTGTTTTTGGATTTTGAATTTCTTTTTAACTTACACCCAAAACTAAGCAGTGTCGACTGAGAGATTAGGTTTTTTTTTTGTTTTACTTTTATTTTCTATGATTTTTAATATCCTACCATATATTATATCAACATAAGGTCCATTTCTACTTAGTTCTAAGACCATTTTTGTTAGCAAGCTGTATTATTAAACCCTCGTTCATAATAAGGCAATAAACACACTGGATTGTATACTGATCTTCAACATCCACGGGGCATTCTGGTAGGTAGATTTGTAATCGATATCATGCAATAGTGTGTGTTTATTTACGTGATCCCGTGCGTCAGTACTATCTTAATAGCCGTTTAAGATGTGGGGCAGACAAGGTCCTATTTGGATTAGCTTTATCACATCTCGTGTTGGGCTTTCGATCTTGGAAAGGACATGTAACGTTGATACGTCAAAATAAATTACCATCTTATTCTAGGCTTCTCTCCATCCAAAGGTTGTCTAGAAGAGATTGCTTTTCAGTGATAAGAACGCCGATTGTATATTTGTTAGCCGACTTCAAAAAAGTAGCAGGTCTTTTTTTATGTTTGTTATACTCCATGACTTTTTACTGCGTGAACTGATTTTGATGATACTTTTTTTAATCGAAAGCTGATGCTTGTCGCATGTTGTCCCATTCCCAATCCAATTTTATTCAGATCTGAAGTAGTTTTTTAGTAGTTGTATGCATAGTAATTTTCCAGTGAATTTCAAGTCACTTTATTCTTGAACGTCCATACTTACAAAACATTCGCATTTATAATATTAGTAGAATTTAAGTGCTACGGCGTAGCACCACACTACGAAAAGGCAAACGCTTCTAATTTTCGAAATTTTGCTTACGTGTACCTATAGAGGTATTATCCAGTAAAACTGTAAACGTAAATTATAGGGTTTTTTTAATCGAATGTGAGTTTGATTGATCCTGATATAAAAATATTACTTATAATCACATCAATTAATAAAATATATAATGTTTTGATCCTAAATGCCGGGGAAGTATCTAACATTGTTCCCAACTTTATCACGCAAAAGTGTACCGTAGAACACCTTGAGGTTATTGATCGGTTCAAAGTGATCCTGACGACGTTAGACCGTTTTCATTTTTCGTTTGATTTTCTAAGGTACCCTTCCACTTACCAATGGCGCAAATAAGAAAATACTATATACCTTGTATCTAATACTTCAAATAAACAAGATAGTTGTTTTGGATGTACAAAAGCACAAATATATTTTTTAATTATAGCTCACAAATAGGTATTACCTATATTATATTAGCGACCCGCCCGCGCGCCCCTGCTTCGCACGGGTGCACATATCATGCATGTATTATACATATAAACCTTCCTCTTGAATCACTCTATCTATCAAAAAAAACGCATCAAAATCCGTTGCGTAGTTTTAAAGATTTAAGCATACATAGGGATATAGGGACAGAGAAAGCGACTTTGTTTTATACTATGTAGTGTTAGTGATACTCGTAATGTTGTCTTGTCCACAAATTATAGATTTGTGTTAATTGAAGAATTTAAGGAAAAAGCAGTTTATTGTTGCAGTTTGCATTCAAATGTAAACAAAAACAATCGTCTACACGTCGTGACGTAGAACAAAGGTTCTCGTAATCAGTTTAATAAATTGTACGTACTTTAGTTTATTTAAATACATGTGATAAAATTATCTGCCTCCGTATAAGCAATGCCCCTTTCTCGAGGCTACATGTCCACTATTTTTGTGATTGTTTTTTTAATGTTCCCATGTATGAAAGGGGCCTAGCCTCACCGGAGGAACCGACATAGTATTTTCTTTATTGCTTCTTCTTCTTGTCATGCATGTCTGATCTTTCAAAACAGTGTGATGAAAGGATTTCAAGTGCGCCTTTTTGAAGCTCCGTTCGAGCACTTGACACATGTCGTAGAACTTTTTAGGTTCTACGACATGCTGGTATCTTATGGACGTCCCTGTGGTTTTCTTACATTGTACTTATGTTTTTTATACTACTGCTAATGGATCAAGCAGATGGCCCGGCCCACCTGATGTAAAGTGGTAACCATTACCTATGGTAAAACAATGCCACGTATGTAGGTCTCGCACGATAGAAACGTACGTGTCCTACGATGCACTGCCTTGCGTTCATCAACTTGAGGTATACAGATGCGTGGACACATTAGCTTACCTATTTATACAATTTTTCAACCAGGCTGTTATTGATTTTTCTACGAACTCTGTCAATATCATTATTATAGTTATCTACGTGGAATTCATGATCATGCTATCTCCTTGAACCAAATGATAGTTATATAATTGACGGTCGAGTCCGGTGCGTAGTGTAGGTATACGATTATTATTATAAAAATATGTAAAAACTTATAACTAAGTATGAAATCCAGGGCAGGGCTAAACAATGTTTAAATGGTTTTAAAAAGCTACAAGTTTTATGTGGTTTTAATCGGTGAAGAATAATATTTTTTAAGAAAAAAGCCTATATATGTTTTTATTTATACAAAAAGTATATTTTTATGACACTATAGTAGTTCGCCCCGAACTCAGATTTCGTGACGCGACGCGAACGCTCCGAAAATATGTGATACAGACAAAAGTGAAGTTATAAATATAAAATATAAGACATACCTGTAACTACATCTCTTAAATATTCTCATATAATCTAGAGTTAGTAATTTGTATGGCAAGATTCCATTGTGGGTATGTGCCAAATGTAATGTTTGGACGTACCTCTGACTACTCCCCTTAGGCATCCTCAAAGAATCTTGAGTTAGTACTTGGTGCTGAGAGATCTGAAGGGATATCTACCGTGCCTGGGGATCAAAGTCGTGAAGCTGTTTTTTTTTTCAGTTTTCAGATTCCAGAACAAGAAATGTTTGATTGTTTTTGGCTACCAAGAGAACCAGGAATTAAAATTCAAAGATAAACCCAATCCGTCGTATTTGTACAAGTAATTAGTTGCTGAAAAAAAAACTATAAAATAGACAAATAAAATAGAAAAAAGAAGGAACGTTCAGCACGGCCACCAGATGGGTGACAAATAACTATCCACATATTTCTACTAATTACCGTAGATGCACGGTATTTTTGGTTAAAACACGGTATACGGTAATGCTTCACTACCGTGTCATTTTCTACGGTATTTTTAATTATGAATTACTTTGACAGTCAATATGTAAATAATTATGATTGATGAAAATCTAAATGTAAAAGTATGCCCTTTGCCCACTAGTAAAACAATCAAAGTGTATGAAAATTGGTTGTTTAATATTGAATGAATGAATCGCTTTCTCGCAAAGTCATAACTTGCTTCGCACTCTTTTTTTCTTCAATAATTTTGTTGGTGTTTGATGTTTGGCAAGTGCACAGTGCATTAATCAGTGAAACAATACTTATAATTTCGTGCGACACATTTTAATGATTAAGAATTAATAAATAATATTGAAAAATATGACATTTTCTCTTGATGTTGCACGGTAATACATGGTATTTTTTCAGTCCATACACGGTAATTTGGGGCTGAAACACCGTATTTTTAAACTGTCAACACGGTAGTGTATAATTTTGACCTGGTAACACTGCTTGGAGGTTATAACCATCGCTTTATGCTGGCTAGTGTTGGTACTATAAAACAATTTACTTATCGCTAAGAGTAATTAGTGGCAAGGCTCTAAGTAGTCTATTCTAAATTTTAAAATTTTAAATATTGGTGGACTTTCCACACAGCACTATCTAGTCCCAAACTAAGCTTATGCTTGTAATATGGGAGAACCAGATAGCTGATATACTACTTATAATACTTTTTTTTTTGTAAATACATACTTGTAATATTATATAACACCCAGACAGAGAACAAACATTTATGTTCACCACACAAATGTTTGTTCACGGTGGGAATCGAACCCACGACCTACGGCGCAGAAGGCATAGCTACTACCAACTGAGCTACGTAGGCTGTAAATTCGAAATATTCGAAGTGGTAAGAGGAAAAACTTCGTCCATAATATTTCCACAGACATTATATTACGAAAGATAGATATACCAACATAGGAAGGATCCCGGGAAACGATGAGAGCTCGTAGAATCATTCTTTCTGGAAATGTCTAGGGAAGGTCAGGAAATGTGAACGGGTGTCCCAGCAGTGGAATTCTTCAGGCTAATAATAATGATGATGGTATTATATTCTACCACCATGATATATAATAATATATTTTTACAACAGCCACTGCATCAGACCAACAGCAATTCGAAATAAAAAAAGTTATAAAATTCAGGCTGTATTTTTTATATGTACTTGCTGTTGGAGTATTTAAATGTACCTATAAGAATACAGCGCACTATGTAAAGAAGAGTAAAAATCAAATAACATTAGGCCAACATTAGGCCCAAGCAAGATTAGTAACCAATAAAAGAAAGTATAAATATTTTTGGCGCAATCTCCTAATTAGTATGATTCAATTTGTTGTTGTTATTGCATATTTGTGAGGTCCTTCAAAAACTCACCTTGTATACCTAGTTTAACCTATATTTACCTAAAGCTAATTACTAATTAAATTACTCCTACTTTTCACATCTTTTTTTATATAACTATCTGATGGAACAAGCAGATGGCCCACCTTATGTCAAGTGGTAACCATCACCTCGTCACCATCGCAAAGCGTTGCCACGTAAGCACGATATGGACATATTCTACGATGCTCTGCTCTGCGTCCATCAACTTGAGGCCTTATGTTCCTATAATTTTCAATGGCAAGTGATAGTTTTTCGCCAGCCGAGGCCTCTGTCAAGCTCATGTCCTTTTTATTTTTTCGTAGGCGTGAACTGAAACAGAAAGTGGAGTGGATGGACCCTATCTATATACCTTCAGATCAGTCTTGTTTCTATGTTTTGACATTCACAAATTATTCATGACTGTAATTTCAAACTTTTGACTGTAATTTTCTCTATTTTTATTAAGTAGGTATGTATTTCTATTAATCTATATCTGTGTTATTTTAATAATATCACTAACTTGTCTTTAATTACTGTAATTGGTGTCCTAATGCCAATGTAATAAAAGTGACTACATAAATACAAATGATCAATCGTTCAGGTGCGTTCCGATTGCAATCTACTGTAAAGTTTATGGGTAGAATTGTACTCGAGGGACTTGCACAGTAAATGCATACCTACCATGGTATCTAGGTATAGATACCATTTAATTATACCAACCATCAATAACCATCCTTCAGAATGTTTTATCGTAGTGCAGTAAATTGAATTAACAGTATTATAGGTATTGTTAATTCAATATAGTATTATAGGTATTGTTAATTCAATATATCTATTTATTAGATAAATACTTATCTACAACCAAAGTGTAGGTAAAATCTATTTGAGTACACTAATTAGACAAGCCTATTATTCTACACTTGATCCAATAACTTGACGGTTGTCTGAATCGTAAGATATCGATTGGAGAAACTTTATACATACGTACGGTATCCCACTATCCAACCACTACAAATTTTATTATTATAGCCAGTAGGTACCCAAACAAAAAACGTCCTGTTACGTCTATCAAACAACAACATATGCATGGTCGCGTGCACTGGGTGGGCTAGGCAGCCGCAGCTTCGTTCATTCATCGTGTTTAGGTCAGGCACGCGTCACGTGGCCTGCGCGTGCGCCGCACGTACGCTCCACGCACTCGTCATTTCCCCCTCCCGTGAAAATACGGGAAAATTATAGTAAACCCCGCTTTATCTCTCAAAGATAACGTGCACCATTGACTAATTTAACTGCACTAAGATTCTAAGCTTTTTAGGTCAGACATAGAGGTTTTTTTACAACTTGTACACACATTATATAAACAAATTAATTTTATTTAATTTGTGTCATCCATAAAGTTTCACTAAGACGTACCTTCTGATAGGTACTTAATCGTTTCATTGATGTGGCCGCTAATTAACCGTAAATGGATTAGTAACTAGAGGTAATTAGGCCAACTAAGGTAATCGTCTTTGTTTTGTTTGTTTTTGATTTGTAAACAAGGTTGGTGGACGGGTTTAATTCATTGTTTCCTTTAGGTGATTCTTCGTGACGTGCTCGAACTCTTAATGCAGTTTATTTGCATTTTTCGTACGGTCAGCGATAAGTGGATAGACATTTCTGGTTTGTTATGTCATTTTTAAATCAAAAGCACCACTTTGAAACGTCCTAAAACTCAAATTAGGTATTCTTTGAATTTTCACTTTTCAAAGCGCGGCGATACCCGGAAATGTTTCCCAACCTGACTATTTCTACGAGAGTTATACGCGACGCAGTTATTGAAGAAATTATAGTTCTACTCTACGAGACTCAGTTGTAAATTGTTTGATTTTATCAAATATGATTATATCTACCAGATGTGTCATTGTTGTGATAAAACTTATTCGGAACGTGACGGAAAATTCTTGTGACGATTGAATAAAAGATGAATTGAAAATGATTATGGTAAACCCATCTCAATGAGTATGTAAAACATGTTAATAAATATGTCGTATATAGACTTTAAAACCATGCACGTTTACCTACTTCACGACCGAGACAAAGCAGAAGGATCTCAACCCAACAGCCTTATCGCTATATCACCGTAGTATTTAGGAAGGTAGGTAACGAAATACAAATATTTTGTCTTTACCTTGACGATTGGGTACAATCGTTATTTGAAAAGTAAATAATGTACAATCATTCGAGTATACTTATTTAGGTACAATAGCAGGAGACAACAGTATGGATGGTTACGCTCTGCTACTCGCACATTGAGCCTTGCATATTTAATACTACCAATTGGGATTTGATTTTCCAACCCTGTTTTCGCCGCGTTGTCAATAATATGGTCGTTGCGTGTTATCAAAACACAAATAAAAAATTCACCATTCTAGTTGGCCCAGCACCGAGATGACTGCTCTTTGGTTGGACCGCTGAATAGGTCAGCTGCTGATGATAACCCCTGATGACGCTCGAGCCTCGAACGCACAGGCAGACGGCCTCTTCGCCCTTCTGCCATTATGCGACGCGACAACAAAGTCTATAAAGGCGAACGACGCTCACAAAAGAAACAGTGCGCCTTGAATCTCCGCCGATGATGTGTATTATTTAGTCATAAGAATTCTACGCGGGTACACAACAGCTTCGATGATCAATGCATTCTTGTGAAAACAGACTAATTTTGAATTTTTCCCTCCGTTAAAGTCGCGCATGCGTGCCGGCTGCGCTGTGATTGTTCGTTTAGGTACAGAACGTTCTTGAAGGATAATAAACATGAGTGAATCGGAGGACAGTGTGGGTGTCGGTAGATCAACGTGCAACAGCAAAGGAAGCATGATTGTTGTTTCGAACAGACTGCCTTTCATTCTCAAAAGAAATGACGACGGTGATTTGGAGAGAAAAGCCAGGTCGGTGAATTGAATTGAACTACATTAATTTAAAGCACCAAAACTTTTAAAAAAAATTCTCGGACGAAAACTTATTGTTTGACCTTGACTTGTAAAATCAAGGTGTGCTACATTAAAATGTTTATTTTTGTAAATAAATAAGAGAAATGATTATTTATTATTAAGTATATACATTAAAAAAAAAACAAATATTAGATAAGCTGAAGGCATATAACAATAATAACAACAACTTATTTTGCTTTCGAGAGTTTTAGGTTTAGCAGTTTAGGTAAATTTAAGAATTAGGTATGTAAAATTAGATAATTTTGAACAAGAGGTTATGGTAACGTTGTTCCATTAATTTAGATACCAGGTTGTTCTACGTGTGGGTATAGTACCTAGATTCACAGGTAATTGACGTTTTTTAATATCATCAGGGACAGTAATCATAACTAAAACACTGAGTAAACACATAACATCGGTTTGGTACCCACCTTATATCGCCGATTGCTGTATTTTTTTCAAGAAATTAACGAGCTTGTTTAACTTCAAAGTTGAGTTCATCAGATTTGTTTACTTTCAAGGTCTTAGGTTTCACTTAGGGTCTTAGACTGATTCCCTTATTATTTCCTTATTAATCTAAGAACACAGTATTGGTAGGTACTCTGAGACGGTGAAGGAAAACATCGTGGGAAAACCGGGATGTCGTAGAAAAAATTTCTAAAACATGTGTCAAGTGCTTGAAAGGAGCCCCGTTGATGTACACTTAAAATCCTTTCACCACACTGTTTCTAAAGCAACTATGTAGTGACTCGACAAGGAGATAAAGAGAAATCTATGTATTGTATGATTAGTTATTACAAGGTTGATCTAATTTTTTTAAATAAAAAGTTCTTCCTTAGCGCTGGAGGCTTGGTGACAGCTGTAGCGCCGGTCGTGATCCGTGGAGGTGGCATATGGGTCGGCTGGCCAGGCATCCACCTGGAGGACCCAAATGAGAAGATTCCGGAATCAGACCCTAAAGACAAGACGCCCACTGCTGGACTGCTTGCGAAGAAGGTGCGTAAATAGACGAAGTGTGGTGATAGAATCCATCCCGGCTGGTAGATATACTCAAACGCAACTTCGATTTAAGGCTACAGAGCATCGCTAAAGGTGCGTTTACATTTGCAATTTTTTGAGCAATAATTGCTCGGCAACACGATTGACGAATGGTGTAGTAGTAGTAACTAGTGGAGCGATAGAAGCAATTTAAAAAAAATCCGGCAATTGTTTCGGCAATATTGCTTCTAATTGTTCCATTGTCAAAAACAACACCTACTGAGCTCATGGCCCTAGAATATTTAAATATAAAAATATGGAATATATGGACATAAACTTAAATTCAACTCGAGTAAACTGCTCGTATGATTTGGTTAACACTATTATAGTAAATATGGACATACGAGTACCTACACCAGTCAAACTTAGAATAACGGTCCGTTAGTGTATTTTGGTGAGGTACATAATATGTTTCCGATCCAATTTGTGTATACGGCCTTCAGGAGTAGGACACACGTGTGAGTATCGTGGGCCCGCAACACATCGTGTTGTTACGAATTCACGTTGTATGCTTAGGTTTACCTCTTTCTAATATTAGATTCTGTCCACGGGCTAAAATCAATATTCAGCGAAGCTTATGCATATACTGCTAGTGCTCACAAAGATACGGGATAAAATGGCTATTATATCCTTCGATTATAAACACGTCTTTGATTGCATAATAGGACATGTTTCACATTATATATTCACAATAAATGCAGGTAATCTAACATGGTATCATTTGTTATGTATGTCAAATAACAACAAAGCTTATTGAGCTGAAGTAGGTAGAGGTAGCTGAGTCAATAATATACCTTCCATGACGTATTTGAAAATCACACGAGCAGTGTGTAATACAACGTATTTTTATTTGTAGGATCTGATAAAATATTATAAAGATAGCGGTCATGCAATAATGATTGTTGATATTCTTTTCCTTATACGTAATATTTGTTTATCTGCTGAGCTTATAAGCTTATGAAATTTACTGCCTTAAATATGTACAACTAAGATAAGTACACAATGGAGTTAATTCAAGTGATTTACTATCATTAGGTATTTTACATCTCATAGTTACCTACTCTTACACTATGAGAAGAAAAGTAATGATTAAAGCACATATTTTATCCTAATATCATTATAAACGCGAAAGTTTGTAAGTATGGATGGATGGATGGATGTTTGTTACCTACTCTTTCACGCCGGAACGGCTGAACAGATCTGGATGAAACTTGGCAGAGAGAGATAATATAGCCTGGAATAGCACATAGGCTACTACTTATATCAACTACTTACTACTTCTAACTACTTATATCCCGTAGGAATACCGGGATTTTAATCTGCGCGGGTGAAACCGCGGGGCGCAACTAGTTTTTAATAAAACGTATAAAGTTAGATATAAGCGGGTTGAATCTATACGTACTATGCGGCCATGCCATCATCAAGGTAAGCAATATGCCTAACAGGTATTATTGTTTGCAGATCGTACCCATCCACGCAGAGGCAAAGCTCTTTGACAGCTACTACAATGGCTGCTGTAACGGCACCTTCTGGCCTCTGTTCCACTCTATGCCCGACCGAGCCACCTTTATCGCGGATCACTGGAAGGCATACATCAAAGTCAACGAGAAGTTTGCTGAAAAGACTATCCACGCCCTGAAGCTTCTGAAGAATGAGGAGACGAAGCACAAGAATGGTAGCTCTGCGCCGATCGTGTGGGTACACGATTACCATCTCATGTTAGCTGCCAATTGGATCAGACAGGTTTGTGTAAAAAGACATTTAAGTAATCACAACAACTAGTCTTTGTAGATGGAATGAAACCGATTTTTTTTATCTACAGCGAGCTGAAGAAGATGAAATAAAATGCAAACTAGCATTCTTCCTCCATATTCCGTTCCCGCCATGGGATATCTTCCGACTTTTCCCATGGTCAGATGAAGTTCTTCAAGGCATACTCGGTAAGTAGCTGCATGAAAGCGCTGTTTTCCTCGTCTTTGTTAGACTAAATACTGATTTCAATTGAATAACAAAGGTTTCCTCCGCAGGTTGTGACATGGTAGGATTCCACATAACAGACTATTGCTTGAATTTCATTGACTGTTGTCAAAGAAACCTAGGATGTCGTGTTGACAGAAAGAACCTTTTAGTCGAATTGGGCGGTCGCACCATATGTGTTCGTCCACTGCCCATAGGAGTACCCTTCGACAGATTCGTGCAACTGGCGACGAGCGCGAAACCAGTGCTCTCTTCACCAAACCAAAAAGTAATATTAGGAGTCGATAGACTGGATTATACCAAAGGATTAGTGCACAGACTAAAAGCGTTTGAAAGGCTTCTTAAAACACACCCAGAGCACATCGAAAAGGTGGTTCTTCTACAAATCGCAGTGCCATCAAGAACTGACGTAAAAGAATATCAAGATTTGAAGGAGGAAATGGATCAGCTAGTTGGGAGGATAAACGGAAGTTTTACTACACCTAACTGGTCACCAATTAGGTGAGAACATCATTAGCATTATAAAGGGTTGCTAATTGACTCAATTTTTGTCATTATAAAAATGTGGCCATGTCCTTGACGGAGTTATGTTTTGCAGGTATATCTATGGCTGCGTGGGTCAGGATGAACTGGCAGCTTTCTATCGTGATGCAGCCGTTGCTCTAGTTACCCCTTTAAGAGACGGCATGAACCTCGTCGCCAAGGAGTTTGTGGCGTGCCAGATTAATAGGCCTCCAGGAGTATTGATCCTGTCGCCGTTCGCCGGAGCTGGGGAGATGATGCACGAAGCTCTCATATGCAATCCTTACGAGTTGGACGACGCAGCAGAAGTAATTCATAGGTATGTCATTTTATAAATTTATTTGTATTCTTCGGAATATAGTAAAATAGTAGCGCCACGCGGTGTTACCCGCGAATAAAAAGTGTGTCCTTTTCCTCATGTTCTCTCCAGTCAGTTCACCCCAGACCCCCGAAACGTCCGAATATGGACGTTTGTAATACAGTTCATGTATTTTACTAATAAAATATTTTATTTAATAATAATAATAATAAATATTTTATTTTCAGAGCTCTAATAATGCCAGAAGATGAGAGGATCGTCCGAATGAACCACCTCAGGCGGAGAGAACAGCTTAATGACGTAGACAGCTGGATGAAGGCTTTCCTCAAGGCCATGGACTCTTTGGAAGAAGAAGCTGATGACATTGGAGCTACTTCCATGCAGCCCGTCACTATTGACGACTTTGATGAATACTTGTCCAAGTAAGTAACGTAAAAGTAACTCGTAAAGTAACACAATGCCTAAAAAAATACTTTTTCATCCCACCATCTCGGCAAGAGTATTTTTGCTCTTCAATATCTGAGTGCAAAAGCCGTTTTTATTCTCTAGAGGATAAAGTAAATTGAATTTAGAACATCGTGTGCACTAAGTTTGTGAATAAAAAAAAACATTAAACCTATTTACTGCTACCTCTATGGTGCCGAATATATCATACAACTTTTTTTTAATTTGTTAAAAACTCAGACTCGGAACCTTCTTTGTGTTCTGTTTTTCAATTTGCTTTGTACTACGCGGTTCTTTACGCGGCATTTTTGCACGTCATTGTTAAACCTTATATTAAAAACTAGAAACTTGAAAACAAGTGAAAAAACTAAAATGAGTGATTCTAGCGACGAGGAAGTTTGTTTGACGCCAACATGTGATTGTAAACTTTTTTTTTGTATTTAGTCATTTCCTCGCTGAGGTGGAATGAAAAGTTACGTGTTGCACTCGAGTGCAAAGATTTTTCACCTCGTGCTCTTTTGATTCCCTCGCTAACGCTCAGGATTCTAATTTTGAATCACTCGCTGCGCTCGTGATTAAATTTTAGAATCCTTCGCTTGCTCGGTCATCAAAATTGAACACGCGGTTAAAAAGCAACTTTGCACTCTTGTATAACAAATAACTATTACCTGCTACAAACCCCTTTGATTTTAACCATTATCATGACTCAACTTTCAGGGGTTTTCTTTAACATTATGACAAAGCAATTGCCAGCACATCTTATTTAATTCATATAATGAATTTACATTCTGACCCATAGACCGATTACATGGAATAAAAATTGAGGCTTTCCCATTCTTGCTACCATTTCGCTACACTTCCATAATAATGTTAACATGCTCAAATCGTTACTGACTTAACCTAGAACACTGGTCAATGGCCATTGGGCCTGGACTGCAAAAAAATATTGCCCCATTCTTGCTACCAGTTTGCTACACTCTCAAAATAATGTTACAGGTACATAGGCTACACGCAGAAACTAGCCCTACTCCTGGACTACGACGGCACGCTGGCTCCTATCGCGCCGCATCCTGACCTGGCCACACTCCCAGTGGAGACCAAGCACACCCTGCAAAGACTCTCCAACATGCCTGATGTGAACATAGCCATCATATCAGGACGCAACGTTGATAACGTCAAAAAAATGGTGAGCTCTTTTCCATTACTGATATTTTGTGATTCTACTTTGAAAGTAAAAAAAGAAAAGATTGATTTATACAAACTGCATACGACAGGGTACAGGACAGCTGTACAGAACATATCATCATGATCATCAGCAGCCTACAGAAGTCCACTGCTGGACATAGGCCTCCCCTATCCGTTTCCAGGAAGAACGATTTTGAGCCCATTCCATCCACCGACTACCCGCGATCCTAACAATGTCGTCAGTCCACCGGGTAGGAGGGCGTCCTACACTTCGCTTTCCTGTTCGTGGTCGCCATTCGAGAACCTTTATTCCCCAGCGGTTGTCAGTTCTTCGAGCTATATGACCTGCCCATTGCCACTTCAACTTGCTGATTCTGAGAGCTATGTCGGCTACCTTGGTTCTCCTACGGATTTCCTCATTTCTGATTCTATCGCGTACAGAACATATAAAAGGGAATAAAGCTATTCTAGAGATCTACGTAGAAATGAGATATTATTATAGAAGATAGAGAACAAAAAAATCAATAAAAATTGTGTGTGTGTATCACGTCTCCGCAGTCCGCAATGCATGTGGAACGCTGCCGTACGGTCTGTACAAAAAGAGCCCTGAGCTCAGCATCAGTTCAGAACTAATTCAGAGCGCTGGTTTTTAGCACACTAGTAGAATTTAGTAGGCTAGTAAAGTTAAAGCTAAACCTTAAAATTAAGATAAAAAGAAAACTTAATTAAGTAAAACGAGAGCTCATAGGTATCTGTGAGGGCTTTTAGCAGTGAGTTTATAGGTATACCTACTACCAGAAAGAGTCAAATCATTACAAATTAACGTAAGCAGCTGTTCATGACTTAATGTTACATAACTGGCTCATGAATAAAGAAGTACTTAAATCCGTTAGCGAGCTAACTGAAGGTTATCACTGTAGGAAAAGTTGGATCTTCGACTGTTACTGAGAAACATAGATAGGTACAATCTTTTTCTTGAAAACAACTGTTGGTGAAAAGTAATAATTAGGTAGTTGTTTGCAAATTTATTTGCGAGATATTTTTTTAACAACAATAACAATGATGATTTTTAATTTCGCATGATTAAAACGAAAAACGATAGTGATAAACTTGGGTAACCTTATATAACAGTTACATTACGATTACCGTTACCTACGAGTAAGATTTTTGGTTGCAAAACAAGATTCTGAAAAGGTTAAAAGGGATAAAGTTCTGAGTTCTTTCTCACACCCATTCATCCCATTAGAATGTCTGATAAACAGAACTTGGCACGAGTTCCTCGTTCTATTGGGAGTGTATTCTGGTCTTCTACAATAGACATACTGATTTCTCTATTGTAGAAGATACCTGATGTATGATGTACCTACGTATCTATTGACTGCAATAGATACGTAGGTACTTTATCTGCAGAATGATTGGCGACTGGTAGAGATCATAGATCACAAACAACAGATTCCTCGTACTCGTAGGAAAACAAGCCTTTCAGATATCTAGTGGCCGTGCCATAACAAGGTCTTACACAGCTATCTTCTGAACTTTGACTGATATTATCATAGTTTTGAATAAAATATTTATACAATTTTATGTAAACATGAGTACCTAGCCTCTTTGATAATTATTGTGTTAACCCGGTTTGGTATGATCGTGTTAGTATTACGTAATATTTACCGATGTGGGCTCGCGATACATTCAAAGTAAATTTATTTGCACAGATAATGTGAAGGCATTTATCCTATTTCTGGATATTTACTACTTATAGCCTATCTTAGGACACGTTCCTTCAAGGAATACCTACTTGCACTGAACCACTGGAGGACTACTTAGGAATAACTTTCAATACCTAACTGCTCCTCGGAGCACCTCCGAGCATCGAAGGAGGATTATCAAATAAATACATTGATATAATAATAAATTATGTACTATTTAAAATAAAAATCTTTGTTTTAAAACAGCTTTTTTGATTTTTTTCAGTGCTTTAAAGGTTTAGGTATACCTAGGTATGTATCTAAAATAATCTTAGAAAGTATGATTATCTTAAATTTAATAATTCATGTGCAGTGTTTTTTATGTTGTGTTATCAATTCTACGTCGTTTTATATAAAATTATTAATTTGAATTAGATAATTATTTATATTCAAGATTAATTAAACATAAAATATTAGTAGATGTTTTTTTTTAATTTATATTAAATGTTTTGTCAACAGTGAAAAAATGGGATGAAACTTTCGGATCGTCTATAGAGTCAGCCAGTTTTACGATCAAAGATTAATTTCATTATTTGGTACTTAGTGCTCTTGTATGTACCTAGAGTTGACCCTACCATATTATGCTATCATTTATTTTGCTATCCATCTATCAATATTGAGCGACGCGCTGTCAATTCTGAACCAGAAATTATTATTCATTAGATGGCCTGGTCCGGGTCCGCGGTCACATTGTCACATATTCGCGTTTGATAAGATATTGATAACCTCATTACGTACCGAGACGCAACTATTTTATTTATTTTTATTGCATTAGTGCCCTAAAATTTTTACTTTATATTGGTCGGATCCGCATTTATACCTCATTTTATACGCTAAATTAATTTAGTGAAACAGTACTTACCTATTCCGTTGTCCCCAGGTGGGCATCGAAGGCATCACATACGCAGGTAACCACGGCCTTGAGATCTTGCACCCCGATGGCAGCAAGTTCGTTCACCCCATGCCCATGGAGTTGCAAGATAAGGTCGTTGAACTGCTCAAGTCGCTGCAGGAACAGGTAAGCTGTGATTCAAGGAGAGTAAGAAAATCATCATGTAGGTACCTAAATACCTTACTTTCTAAGTGATAAATTACCTAATATCTACTTTAAACATCTACACCTATTTTTAAGTCTAAGACGTCAAAGTTTTCCTTGTGATTCAATTTATTTAAATCTAGTACCTACATAAGAATATATCTTTGTTTTGTTTCTTTATTTGCTATTTTTGCCCTTACCAAATGTGCACTACCCAAAAAAGTTTTTCCCATCACCCAAAGGTTAACCGGTAGATAATGCTATCCAGCATTAAGCTCGCCTATGTACATTGTATTTTTTGTACAATAAAGAATTTTCTATTTATCTACCTACTTATAATAAGTCGGTACCTATCATGAGTGCTCGAAAGGTGCGTCTTTTAAGCGCATTTAAATACTTTCACCACACTGTTTCTAAAGAACTAGTGACACGACAAGAATACAAAAAGTTGTTCATACAACTTGCTGATGGCATAGGCAGATGACCCACCTGACGTTAAATGGTAACCATAACCTTTAACAAAGCATTGCATCTTAAGTCAAGCTCGATGCATTGCACTGCCTTGCGTCCATCCACCTAAGGCATACAGGTGTCATGTTAAGCCTCATGTGTCTGTAATTTAATCGGCAACCACACTCTTCAAACCGAAAGACAGCAACGCTGGTTGGTGGCAAAAAAAGGCGTGGTGGTAGTAGGTACTCCCCTGGACGAGCCCTTCACAGAGTTCTACTAACTATACTTACACAGACTGCATGACATATGACGTAATGACAGGTGTGCAAAGACGGCGCCTGGGTGGAGAACAAAGGCGCTCTCCTCACGTTCCACTTCCGCGAGACGCCGGTGGCCAAGCGCGCCGCACTAGCAGACCAGGCTCGCAAGCTGATCACAGCCGCTGGCTTCACACCCGCGCCTGCGCACTGCGCGTTAGAGGCGCGCCCACCAGTCCAGTGGGACAAAGGTACCTACCTAAATATGCCTACGCAGACCGGCGCCGGCGGCCCGATTACGCTAATGTCTGACTATCGAGATGGCTTTCAGTTTGACATTTGATTCCCATCCATCCTATACAGTTAATATTACACTATGGAAATCAAATGCCAAACTAAAAGCCACCTCAATAGCCAGACATTAGCGTAATCGGGCCGCGGGACGGCGGCATGGCAAGGGATTTCAATTTTTACCAATAGACATTCAAAAGTATTGATATCGCCTTCTCATCCCTGACGATGACATATTAATTTTCACGACAACCAATTTTTCTACCATTCTAATTAGGTATTTTCCTTTAATGGTTTTAGACGGTACCTAATTGACAAAGGTACTTACTAGTATCACTTCGACAGGTCGTGCTTCCATTTACATTCTGAGAACAGCATTCGGGCTGGACTGGAGCGAGAGGATCAGGATCATCTACGCTGGAGATGACGTCACCGATGAAGATGCTATGCTGGTAAATACTAAGATTACGCTCATACATATCTCTCTCACTAATTATGAATAATTCTTTATTCAAGGCATCATGTGTGACTGAACTTTCTAACCATCGAAACCCACGGACTCCATGGCACAATACAAATGTTATTGTGTCTAGGATCGTGAGGTCCAGGGTTTTAAAAAACCCACAAGACATAAAGCTACGATTGTTCTGACAAAAGCCACTTGCATGTAATCCTCATCAATGATGAAGAACAATCAACAGTTGATTATCTTATTCACAGGCTCTCAAAGGTATGGCTGCGACGTTCCGTATCGCATCGTCGAACATCACCAAAACGTCCGCCGAAAGACGTCTATCCTCCACAGACTCGGTACTAGCCATGCTCAAATGGGTCGAACGACATTTCTCAAGACGTAAGCCCCGTGCAAACTCCCTCACATACAAAAGCGCGAGGAAAGCCAGGGACACAATACAGACGCATATGTCTTACCAGCCAGTGAAGACGTCGCCTAAGCCATCTCCTCCCCGCACCCCGGACAAGGCATCCAGCGGCTCTGAATCTAGTTAAAGCTCTCTACCTATAGACCAAAATCGGGAACGTTACCAAAGCCCCATTCTAAGAATAACTCGCAAAAAGTCCAACTCGAAATCATTTGACAAATATAATACAGTGAGACTCCAATATTAAACGAAACATAGTAGTTAATTGTACCTACCAGTAACTTCAGCTTTTGAAAATCAAAGTAAGATCTTCAAGTAATGCATAACTGCGTCATCAGCATCTTAATGACATTTAAAACAATTACATACTATGTCTATGTGTCTATATTGTGAAGAATTGGATGTTACCATACCTTACATCGTTTTACCTTTGTATTTATAAATCAGTGCTAAACCAGTTTTGTTGTAGGTAAGTATACGTGTAACGCATAACCTAAAAAATAACTCGTAAAAGAATTTATATGTATAGGTATTTCTATCCTAACAGAACACACCTGGCACCACACCATTGCAAGTCCAATCACGTTATGTGATTAATTCTGTATTTGTAAACTATTGCACAAAAATCTTATTTGTATAAAATGTTTAGGATAAGTAAAATATGCTAATATCAATTGTTAAGTGGTAGCGTCTATCTCGACATACTACTTAATACACAAAGCTAAAATAGCACAAATTCATTTGCATAAAATTTAAGTTTGTGTATGCTTTTACACAAAACAGCGGCTCGATTACGCTAATGGTTAATCGAAATGGCTTTCAGTTTGACATTTGATTCCAATTCATCCAAGGAATTTAGCATCCATCACAAGGAATTTAGATACTAGATCCATCCATATGTTGCTAATACACTATGGGAATCAAATGCTCTCGTCAGAGAGTACTAAATTCCTTGATCGAATCAAATGTCAAACTGAAAGCCATCTCGATAGCCAGACATTAGCGTAATCGGGCCGCAGGACCACTGAATTCCTCCAACTAGTGATAAATAATGGCTATGCAATGTATGTAAATAGTGTTATGTAGGTAATTAGTTTTATGTAAAATGTAGTTAGAGTTAGATATTAGAAAATTTTGGAACTTATATTACATAATATCGTCACAATGTAGCCTCTTGCTGTAGTTTCCAAATGAACCAAGCCAAATGTGCTTTTTGCAACTGTTTGTAACAAATCCTCGCTCGATAACTTTATCACTTTTTGAAGATATTTTTTTTACCCGTTTTCTACATATCTAGGTATATTTTTGCTGAAAATTTACAATTATATTTATATATTTAGCGAATTTATACATTAAACGAAGGTGTTCGATAAAAAACATTTAAATTAGAAAAATATAAAGTCCCATTATAAAGTGTGAAAACTTGCTTGGAACAAAATTTTATTTTCGCTAAATTTTTACAATGCCGTTGACAACAACTTAACCGACTGCCGTCTTACATAATATAACTACATTCGGTGATTTTATATCTTCAAAAATGTTGAGAGCGAGACAGCGGCGCGCCATACACTGCCCCTTAACTTATTAGTTTGTCAAATTATTCATCACAATCATATCTCGAATTTGAAATAATCTTGTATTTTTAGTTTAATTTATAATTATTAATTATATTGATGTTTTACCCATTTATGCAATAATAAAACTACATTGGACGTAAAATACCTTTTAATTAATAAATATGTACAAATCCTCGAAACGATTTCATGGAATGTTGATTGTGCCGTAACAATAAATAAGAAAAGGGCTTACTATTTGTTACACAGAATTAAATACTGACATATTATTAAATTATGGTTTAAAAATTAATCTAACATTTATTCACACTTATAACTAATGGCCGAACTCGTGTTACCTGTTAACTCATTAAATTATTTTAAATGCATCTATACATAATATACCCTAATACAGAGTGCCAAGAGATCTGAGTGGGTGACTACCGTGCATGGATTTAGAGATTTGGTATAAAAATCTAACAAAAGAAAAACAATGCTTAAAATATTGCCATAATATTGCCCCTTACAAACCAGTAACAATAACAGTGTCGGGGCTTAATTTAAGCACACAAAGTAAACAAAAAACAAATTAAAACACATTATAATTTCGCCTCAGGATTCTAGATAAGCTTAGCTCTCCTGTATGTATTATTTAGAAGGTGCCAGTACCAAAACAAACTCTTTGAAATTTCGCTTCTTAATAATAATATGATTCATTTAAGGGTCGCTTGCACTTATCGTGTTTAGCGAGACAATAAACGCATTTGATAGTCAATCTCGATAAACATCTCGCACAAGAAGATAAGCAGCTAAATATAGTGAGCGAACTGTTGGTCAATGGGCATGATGTCTACGCTAGTTGTGTTTTGTTAAACGTGTTTAATTAAACACAATTACATCGGATCGTTGTGCAAACCCATAATCAGTTTAAAAAATCATAATTCAAATGGTCGAATGCCAAAAAACACAGTTTTAGACACAATTAAATACAGTAAAGATTCAGGGTCGTTACAATTTCCAACAGGATTCAGCAAGGATTTTTTTCTGATGGCATAATAGCCTGTACGTTGATCCCTGACAAACCATAAAGGTGCGCTTACACGGGCAATTTTTTGAGCAATAATTGGTCGGCAGCACGAATGGATTAATCTAGAGTAATTAGTGGAGCGATATGCAGCAATTTCAAATAAATGCGGCAATTGTTTCGGCAACATTGCTTTTATTTGCTTCATATATTCCATATTATATATTTGGGTCATGAGCTCAGTATCTGTCATATTTGACATAATATGGACAAAAAAAATGTTTAATAGGTATAAGTTTGTGTCCCAAATAAAAATATTTGATTTGATTTTGATTTGATTTGCTATGGAGCAATTAGAAGCATTATTTCTCAAAAAATTGCCTGTGTAAGCGCACCTTAACACAGAGCTACGAAGAACGATAAAATTATAAGTCATATTCGTCACGTCTAGTCTCTTTCGTCGGGATCAAGTTTTTTGGCGGTTAAACCATCTAATGAGTCATTCAATGACCGAGTGCAGCACTAGAGTTCATATCACAATGTGTACCTAGACATTACTGTGTGAAACCACTAACCACGACAGAATGAAGTAAAACAGGCATATTGGGTAGACGGCGAGCGCTTTCTTCCCTTCTGGTTGGCTGTCGCCCAGGAACTTTGTGGCCGCTGGAAATATATATATAAACATGTCAGTATTAACAAATCCAGTGATCGACCTCGTCTCCCTATATTTCTGGCGTGGAAGTTGTCATAATCACTGCGCTTGGCATTTATTTGCCTCTTATGAAATCCATGAGAAATGAAGAGCTATCCTATTCCACCACCACGATCATAACATTTAGGGCATAGGTGCCTAGTACGTTTTTTAGGGTTCCAGACCCAAAGGGTAAAACGGGAACACTATTACGGCTCCGCTATCTGTCTGTCCTATGTCACCAGGCTGTATCTCATGAACCGTGATAGTTAGACAGTTGAAATTTTCACAGATGATTATTTCTTTTGCCGCTGTAACAACAAATACTATAAAAACCAGAATAAAATAAATATTTTAGAAGGCTGACTGACGGAACCCTTCCGGCGCGAGTCAGACTCATACTTGGCCGGTCTATTTATTTATACTACTTTCGGATGGAACAAGAAAAGACCTACCTGATATGAAGTGGTAACTATCTATAGGTCATTGTTACCACTTCATATCATACCGGACAAAAATTTGCCTCGTAAGCCACGCAAGATATAAACGTGCCCTACGGTGCACTACCCTCCGTCAATCAACTTAAGAGATACAGATGTTAAACCTCATTATAAATTATGGAGCTTGATACTCAATGAAATTTTATACAATGACCCATAGTGCTACTATGGTTGCTAGTTGAAAGTCGATAGTGATCACAAGCTGTCAGTTTGGGCAACAAAGGTATTATTCGACTAGTTGTAGGTGGGTACCACAAGAATTATATCACTTACCAAAAGTAGCCCAGACGAAGCCCACCATAGTTATGACGAGTCTCAAGAAAAAGAGAAATGTGTTCTGTGTGCTGAAGAGAATGATGCGACAGGCGACCAACGATACCGCTATGGGGAACAAGCAATAGCCCAGGACGCATACCGACTGGAAAAACGAGCTGGAATAATAAAAAAACATGATAATCATACTAATCTTACTAATAATAAAAACGCGAAAGTTTGTATGTTTGGAAGGATGGATGTATGTTTGTTACTCTTTCAACCCGCAACGGCTGAACGGATCGGATAAAACTTGGCAGAGAGATTGATTATAGTCTGGAATATCACTTGGCTACTTTTTATCCCGTGGGAATACCGGGATTTAAATCCTCACGGGGGAAACCGCGAGGCGCAAATAGTAAATAAATAGAAAATTCTACACATATTTTTTTCATACAACTATGATGCAGATGGCCCACCCCATGTCAAGTGGTAACCATCACATATGACATAGTATTGCCTCGTAAGTCATGCACAATATGAATGTGCCCTACGATGCACTGCATCCATCAACTTGAGGCATACAGATGTTAAGCCTGACGTGTCAGTACACTCTTCAGATAAAATTAAAAACTAGGTGTTTTCGGCTCACATTGATGCCAATTTTGTTGTTTAATTTTCCTAACTTAACCTAATTTGACAGCACTAAAAATATTGCCATCCCTTTCTGAAAGACAGAAACAACAAGGCTGGCTATAATTTTAGAGCTGTTAGATTAGGTTAGTTTAGGATAATGCAACAACAGAATCGACACCATTTTGTGGCTTCGATCTAGCCACACACACCTTGTTGTAGTAGATGTACTTTATTTTAGTTTTATCATAGTGCATTTCAAGGACATTTGGTAGTTTGTTACCTACTTACATATTTCCACCTAATAATTTGGAGTTTATTGTCACAATAGCTGCTCCGATCCACACCAGAACAAACACTTCAGCAAACTCTGGTCCACCATCATTGGTATTATCTGCTCGCTCAGTTGAGCCTTGAAGTATAGTGGCCATAAGCGTGCAGAGCAACAATGGGCCCCATAGATCCCCTGAAAAGGTTTAATCAAATGTTAATGTGAGGGCTTGCAAGAAAAGATACAAGAAATTTATAAAAATACCTACTATATCTAGAAGTCTATACTTTAACTATCACTACATAGTATAAAACAAAGTCGCTTTCTCTGTCCCTATATCTCTATGTCCCTATGTAGGTATGCTTATATCTTTAAAAGTACGCAATGGATTTTGATGCAGGTTTTTTTAATAGATAGAGTGATTCAAGAGGAAGGTTTATATGTACTAGTGGCTCTGGGAGCTGTAGACCTCGCGAGCATACTAAAAGTGAGCTATATGAGGGATGTAATGTGCAAGTGCATTTTCCGTTTTGTGATTTTTTTGATCTTTTTGATTTTTTTTGCATCATCTTGTGTAGAATGAGGTCCTTTGTGTTTCTCTCAAATTTGATTGAAAACCATCGATTGTTTGATCAGCTATCCTGTTCATCATGCTGAAGATCCTTATCAGATCTTCGCCAAACTTTTATGAGACCAACTTATAGTTACTACCTTTCAAATAAAAAAAGAATAATCGAAATCGGATCTCATTTGGTGGAGATATCCAGTATATCAAATAGCCCCCTTTTTGCCCTTTTTTTGGGGGAAGTACCCCTCCAATCAAAAATCCCCGACGACAAAAATTCTAATAAGTCATATAACCTGTGTACCAAGTTTCGTCCAGATCGGTTGAAAAATGGCGCGCGGGCGGGTCGCTAGTTGTTTATAAAGAGAGACATGAAAAGTGTATTTAAGTACTTTATAAATCAGAAGTTTGAAGTGATGGACTACAGTGTAAACATTTTTTTTTACACAAAACACCTATCACTTTGAACTATCTATAAGCTAGACTAGTCTAAGGCAGTGTTCCATGATATGATAATTTACCCAAAAATGTTACGATCATGTCAAAATTAATTTCTATTGACTAAGACTTACATTCTTTTAATAAACTAGTTTTTTCTCTAGGGATGAGGACATGGTAGAATTTATTGCCGACAGCTCTCAAATCTCGCATCTAAAATATAACAATGTTTAATTAAATTAAAATTAAATTAAATTTTATTTAAGATGTCACGGATCCATACACAATTACACATTAACTTAACACTAACACACAATGAAAATAAAAATTTCTATCAAAGCACATCATAGCTACCACTTATATTCTACATAAAAGTAACAAGTTAAATTTATAAAAAAAACAGTTATTAACTGAAAGGATGTCTGTAATCAATTTCAAGCAATGTAATTAATGTAATTTTCCACATTGCTTGGCTATTCAAGGGATGTTACACTTCGGGATATTATAGCATACTTACCCACTAACAAACTTTGTAAAAATAAGAACCTGAAAAAATCATTGTTTACTTACAAATGTTTCTTTGATAGGTTCATCAAGTGTGTTAAACTCCATAGCATTACCCGGAACACCACCACTGGATGGAATATTCATTTCGCCTTCCACTGTCCCAACATCCCCTGCAGGGAACATCTGCAATATAAACAAGTCTGGAGGATGCAGATGACGAAGATGTCTGTTGATATGTATAAACTCACACACAGCTCACAGCTGGAAACATTGCTATAAGACACTGATGCAGTAACAAGCACTTGGGTAATTTCTGCTGCCTAATAGCTTTTACTTTAGATAGTAAATACCATTAGCATAAAAACTAAGAACAGCAGAGCAGGAGCACAGTACACAGTGCACTACAAGCTCGAAAATAATCTCAGGATATTCCAAATTTTGGATGAGTGGACATAGTGTGTCTATCCAAAATCTGATCTAGTAAAAATAGTGCGTTACTTACATCATATTTTGCATCAAATGTAGTCATTTTTTACACTATTTTCTACAACGAAAACAGGAAAATGAAGATAAATCGTAAACTCCAACACATCAAATCAAAAGGTTTTCTTTCTTCCGTCAGTCGAGGAGTCCTTCACTTCAGTCAGCAGTCAGTCAGACAGACAGGCAGGAACAAAAATCCTTTTTTTTTTACTGACATTGACAAAAATTTGACATTGCATTTCGCTGACTTTACAAAATACAAGACAGACAACGATTTTCTTACTTTTTGCGAAGCAACATCGGGCAAGCAAGAAGGCAAGCATTTGGAAATTTTGGAATGAATGTTATAAATGAAACTTACAAGAATCAGAGTGTAGTGTATTGAATTCCGGGGCGCCTATGTTCACTGACTTTTTTCAACTTTCATTCGGTCTTTTTTCACATTTTAAACTTTCTGATTCGTAAAACAAAAATGTGAGCATAATTTCATAACTAATTGATATCTAAATAATGTTTATGCATGCATTGTCAAGAAATTATTATAAAATGATGACATTTTATTGAATGCACTTTAGCAAACATTTATTATGGCGGTATAAATCTTTACTGCATTAGCTTTGAGTGATACATAGAATTCATCATAGTAAGTATGTGGAAATGATGATGATGATGATCTAGAAAGTCGGTGAGAATTATATTATAATGAGTTACAGAATACCAGATAGTTCCAATTCGACAAGCCTTCAGTTGATAGTAGCTCTATCTCTGTCACTACAGCGAATGCGTCACACTCGTACCTACTGATGCAATGACTGCCGCGCCGTTCTGCAACCATACCTACGCAATTCTCCCTGCCCCGCGACCAGATTTTAGATAAATACCTACCTATCTAGATATTTATGGGTTTTCTCTGTTCCGTGATATTTAGGTACTTTTTACTAGCTACGAAATTTCAGTAAGTAGGTACCTACCTAGTACATTTTCGCAATGAATGTTTGTACATGTATAATGCTACTTAGGTATTTTCTGAAGCTTGTTACCTACTTATGTTTTAGATTTTGCTGAACTTGTTGATGGGCGAAGAAATACCTAGGTAGGTACCTACCTATCTACCTACATCAGGGGTAGTAGATCATCATTTAGTCTCGGACGCAGTGGCGGATTTACCACCAGGCTGAGCAGGCCTAGAAATCCTAGGACGGCAAACTAGGCTTAAGGCCCATTTACACGATGCAAGTTTATTGCCTGTACATACAATAATATTATAGCAATAATTGGCTGGCATCATCTGTACAGCATGTCACATTCTTGCTATAGTAGGCAATTAGTGCATTCAAAACTGTCCCTGGTATAAACAGCAAGTACAATAATTTGTTATGCAATTTTTGTATTCAATTGGATGCTCAATTTTTTTATTTTTGTTTGGTATTTCCATATGTTCGAAACCTTTAAACTCCGAATTCCTTTCCAAATGCTGCTAGTGCAGCATTACGTGCATCAAGGTTCTTGTAATTAAAATTTTCATTGTGTAGGTATCCGATAAATCTCAATAAACTTTATTAAATCAGCAGAACCGAATTCTAAAATATGATTGAAAAAAAAAATCTAAAACGTTCAACACTTGAATGAAAAATTCGTCAACGCAAATACGAGCAATACTTGAACGAACGCACCGAAAAATTGTACACGCACGTACAAGTCTGTGTTTAGACAAAGCAAGACTTGAAAGCAATAATCTCCTACACATTATCGTATTGGTGTAAACAAAAGACAGCTGCAATTATTTCTTGTCAAGATTTGCATTCAATAATTGCATTCAACTTTTTTACTAGTATCCGCGTGTACCTAAACAGTTGCTTGCAATTCTCGAAGGTCGTTATTGCGCTTCATTTATTGCATTCAATTATTGCTCTTGTACGTACAAGAAAATGGCATCATGTAAATGGGCCTTTATGCTGCCGATTGGAATGGAGCAAAGACCTTGTACTTATAACAAGACTGTGCACCAAAAACTTTTGTTTAGCTAAAATGAGATTTATTGTCTTATCTGTAGGGTAGCTATTTCCTTATAAGCGGTAGCGAGCAAAAAACGGTCCTGGTGAGAGGGCTCCTGCTGGGAGTGTGTCCTTGTCTGACGTCTTGCCAGCTCAACTAACCATTGGGTTTGGTAGAAATGGTACAATAAAGTACATACTTTTTGCTTTCTTATGAATTGCCAAAACGAACGTTTATAATATTTGAAACTTTATTAAATATTTCTAGTTCATAAAGTAGGTATAATTTATCATCAATTCGTTGTATTTCATAAATAATCCATTAACACTGAGTATGTAAGAGTAGTAATTAAATGTTTGGGGCTGGTAATACTAAATGCAGATGGCGGTTTGCTCATGTGGTTGTTTGGATGATTCTCGTGCTTCGATTTAATAGTGTAAATTTTCATAAAACCTGTTAATTTTAATGAAAAATGGTGAATTCTTGTTGTGTGACAGGGTGCAAAAATAAGTCTTATCCCGGCAGCCGCTTTTCTTTCCATGGGTAAGTAAAATCAACAATTATGTTGTATGGGTAACCATGAGTTTTGTTGATCAAAGATTTTTTTACAATCTCATACCTAGTAGTAGGTAGGTCGATACGTCTCGACTGCCATAAATTGGAGATGTTGGTAAAAAAAAAATGTTCTTAACGCGTTCTTTGACTTTGAGACGATGACGTTTGTTGTTAATAATTAATTCTTGTATTGTAGATTTCCGAAGAATGAAAAATAGAAATTGAAGTTGGAAAATGCAGTACCTGGAAAAATGCAGTATCTGTTGTTTGCAGTGCGCATTTTAAATGTGACGACTTTATTCCTGGATATACTAGTAAAATGCTGAAACCTGATGCTGTCCCGTCAATATTTCTTAAGGTAAGAATAAATCATCCGAGTGTGTCCGCGCATTAACAATAACCTTGAAAATTAAAATTTTGCGATGCCTTTTTCACATACTTTTACTGAGCCCACGTGATAAGAGTTTAAATTTTAGTTTCGTTTTGTTTGAATTTTTAAGGTAATATTTAATTCAATCAAAGTTAAGTAGGTATGTACTAGTAAAGATCAGTACTTGTTTAAATTTTGTTTCGCCTATTATTTATATTCTGCTCTGCTCCAGTCTACTCTTTTCTACCTACCTACCGTGTCCCATTAACTTCAAATATCTTTACAGGTCGTGCCCTACAAAAAAAGAGTGCATGTTTTAAGCAATGTCTGTACCTATAGAAGAGGTAGGACCAGCACCAAAAAAGGCAGAAAGTGCCATTAAGGAGATTACCATTACGGAAAGTGTTTGTACGCAAACAAAATCCGCTGCAACCACTGACACACCACGTAAAAAGAAATTACGTCGAGATGTGAAAGTGTTACAACAACTCCTGAAAGTGTGTTGGTCAAATAATCTTAAATTTAAGACTTAGAAGCTACGGAAAGTCTCTAACCCTCAAGTATGTAGTAGATAAGGCTACATTAAAACAAAAATTGCGTAAAACAGTATTGTCCAGCAATGTATAAAACAAATTCAATAAAAATTAATTCCAAAATGTTGCATCAGGTTTATATTTTGACCTCCTCTATTTTACTGGTTTAATAATAATAAATATGATATTATGGTGATATCTCACATTTGACAAACCTAGCTTTTTTTTAACTACCTCTGTAAGGAGTGAATGTTGTTAGGTTTTTGCCAAATTAACGGTGGTTCAGATGATACTTACCTATTATAAAGGGAGGAAAAAAAAAGTATTTCCGACCCTTAACCCACGTGTAGGGAAAGTGATGTAGATTAAAAAAAATATACACACGCGGTGTTTTGGTAATTTTTTTACTTATATAAATATGGTAGCGTAAATATAGGTCATCAATATGTTAAGATACGCAATCGTACAAGCAATTTGTCCCGTGTTCTGTATGGTTATTTATGGTCACCTCATTAGAAAGGGACACACTCCCACCAGGAGCCCTCTCACGCGGACCGGTTTTTGCGCCTTGGTGCACAGTCTAGTTATAGGTAAAAGGTCTTTGGAATGGAGGGACTCGGGAGAGGAGGGAGGGAGCTCGCTCGACGAATAACTTCCTAGCAAGGAATTTGAATACATGTACATGTTATATTCCTTGCTTCCTAGCAATCAAAAGCAAGCAGTTTGTTATTTGACAATATGAAATGTCAGTTTTGACACTTTTGACAGTAAATACCGGATTTGTGAGAAAAAAAATGTCGGTACATATAATAAATACCTTCCATTGAATTCCTTGTAATTATTTGCCCTGATTGTGATATATTTAATGTATTTCATAGAAAAATATACTCTTGTCTTGGCAGATAGTGCATAACCCACTTGGGAGCAATGCCACAGTTTTTACTATGAAAGTAACAGTAAAAAGTATGTACCTACTAGAATATGTACCGCTAATCTTCGTCATAATTATTTCCATTCCAGTGTTTGTTTTCAGCGTTTTTAAATAATATTTTGCGTAGGTTGGACGGGAGTTGCAACGTGGCGCTGGGTGGCAAACGACGATAATTGTGGTATCTGTCGTATGCCCTTCGATAGCTGTTGTCCAGACTGCAAACTCCCCGGAGACGATTGTCCCTTAGTGTGGGGCGCCTGTTCCCACTGTTTCCATATACACTGCATCGTTAAATGGCTCCACTCACAACCGCAGCAACAATGCCCTATGTGCAGACAAGACTGGAAGTTCAACAATAAGTGAAGACAATTTTAAAAGGTAAAATTTAAAGCAATGGCCAATACTTTACTAGTAGGAATCATGTATCACAACTGTTATGAAGATGATAGGTATCAACCTCAATCATTACTGCTTGACATTTTCCTATACAGATTTATACTAATGACCTAATCCAAGCTACAGGTGTACATCTGTGTAAGACAATCTCTTCTAACCAAAGATAGTATCCACAGTTACTACCACTATCTTACAAGAAAAAAATAATTTAAAAAATAATAAAGTGTTTATTATTTATAAGGTTTGTTGAACTGGTAACATCAAGATATTGCTGTCAAGCAACATCACTGTGTTTTGGTTTGAAGATTGTGGTCACTGGTGTTATTACAGGCACATGAGGCTTAACATCTGTATGCCTCAAGTTGATGGACGCAGGGCAGTGCATCGTAGGGCATGTTCCTGTCGTGCGTTCCTCACGAGGCAAGGTTTTGCCACAGGTAATGATTACCACTTAACATCAAGAGGGCCATCTGATTGCTCCAGCAGTTGTATAAAAAAATAGCAAATTGTATCAAATTAATTTGATATAATAATGAAACGAACAATTTGTCTTGTAGGTACTTAACTATTTTTAAATGTTTTACTGATGAATGACCGCATCTTTTGAAAGCTATCTACTTCCAAACAATAGCTACACCATAACATTTTGATTACCGCGAAACAATAGGTCATGGAGTAGGCAACTACTTTCGAAATTGCAATCCAAACAATAGCGTCGCGTGTTCCGCGCCACGGCTGCCGCTATTGCGTTCATTCTCATAGTAAACAATCACTTTTACATTAAAATTAAACTTTGGGTCAATTTATTGTTCGCCTGTGGCCACCTATCTACAGCCATAGTGCATTCAGCAAAATACAGTAGCGCAGTGATAAGTGCGAGAGGCCAGGCGTTGCGGCGATGTTTAGTATCCGATGCGCCGATTACCGGCGAGCAAGTACGGCGGAGATGGAGGTGACGTAGCCACGGCCGGCGGCCAGTCGCGTCAGTGAGGAACGCGCGCCCGCCGCGACGCGACGCACGTTTCAGTCTACGCAAGGAGCGATCGCGATCGCGCGGATCACGGTGCCGGCGTAACGCGCTCCTTATACTATAACTCTACTTATAGTATTGTATGAGTGGCGGTTCGTTCAGCATGCTGATGGTACAGAGTAACGCCCAACCGATGAAGAGCAACAAACTGAAAGGTCCGCCTCCTGTGCCTCCGCGACCGAACCAAAGCGTGGTCGCGGAGGCGCTAGCAAAAACAAGGAAGGCCGTCGCCGATTCCAAGGCAAACTTCACAAAATCAAGAGCGTTTTCCAAGCGGGAGCAGATCAGCACTCCGAGGAGTAGAACTTTAGAGAGAGCGAACACTGCAAACCCGACTATGGTTTCGCCTAAACAGAACGGTTTGGCGCGCGTGAAATCTTTCATCAGAGATGTTATAAGCGACCGTAGCTCCTCGTCCGATGAAAGAAAGTCTAGCGGACAAAACTCGAGACGGAGCTCTAGTGACAGCAATTCCATCCCGGCTAATACCAAAAGATCGAACGAATCTCTCAATTCCAAAGCGGTCAAGACTTGTAGACAAATATTAGTGAGATCTCTTTCGACATCAAACAAGTTAGACCAGGATTCGAAATGCAAAGTTACGAAATCCTCCAGTTTTGCGGAGAAAACCTTGCCATTGCGGAAAGCACCACCACCTCCTCTATCACCGAAACCTAAGCTAAAACCAATGAAGCCCTTACCCATACCTGTACAGAAAAAGAATCTAGGAAATAGTAATGAACATAAGACGAAAGTAGAGATAAATTGTTACTCTTCACGTCATCATCAAGTGGACGTAAGTCTTTACTCTTCACCGATCGACGCGAAGCCACCACGAAGTCCGCCGCCCGAGGCGCCCTATGCTTCTGTAGAAGAGGTACAAGAATTCGATGACAGATTACGGAATAGTCCATCAAAGGAAGTCAAAAACGTAAGCTGTCCATCAAGTCCACTAATTGAACCAGTCAGCCCTAAACATGACGAAAGCATCAATGAAAACACCAACTCCTTAGAAAGGAAAACGTCTCGAGTGACAGAGTTGTTGATTTCTGAAATTCTAGCGAGTAGGAATAACAATAACAAAGATGAAGCTAACACTGTTATAGATAAAGGGAAATGTTCCGAGAATCTTAATAACGGGGACGACTCCCCCGAGATTTTAATGATGAAGGACATGAACAACCATGAGATGTTGATTTACGAGCTGCAGACGATGCGGTCACAGTCGAATGTGTCAGAGGCTTTGGACGCAGGGGAGTGTGAAGACATTAATGGGCAGTGTGATTCTGAGGACTCTGAGCCTAATTATGCGGTGTCGTCGGTGACCAGCGGGAATACAGACGACGGGTATGACCAGGCATACGCTTACATACTCGACGTTGACCTTAAATCTAGGTAAGTGTGTCGTGTTTTGTCTTATAACCGAAACATGGTAAAGATCAATAAAGTACCTACTTAAACCTAGCTTTCTTGTTCTTGTGTTAATCTGGTTTGACTGCTTGGCCTAGAATTGGTTATACAGTAACGACATTACCAATTCTAGGCCACGGATATAGACAAATCAATAGCGAAAATTCAGGTAACGTTTTTCGTACATGTTTTTAGACTATTATGAGTTAACCTAATTTCTCCCGAGTCAAATCCCGGAATCTTTGTAATATGTCTTACTAGTAGCGCTCTGCGGTCTCACCCGCTTAGTTTTAAATCCCGGAATTCCCACGGGATATAAAGTAGCCTTTGTGTTATTCCAGACTATAATATGTCTCTGTGCCAATTTTCACCAAGATCCGTTCAGCCGTTCTGGAGTTATAGAGTAACAAACATCCATCCATCCATCCATCCATACTTACAAACTTTCGCATTTATAATATTAGTAGGATTTGTCGTGTCTTCGGTACCATAACGACGAATTGAACCATTAGCTATGGTATCATTAACATCCTGTTCAAATACTATGTAGGTAGATGTATACAGATAGGTCGACCGACAGGTGCTTAGTTTTCATAATAATAGACAGTCTAGAATTCTAGATTGTCACCTTGGAATATGACTGGCCTTATTAAAAACCAGTTAGTTTTGTGTATAGTGTACACCACAGAAATATAGGGTTATCTCTGTTCCGTGGTGTACACTATTACAGTAAATATGTTATTTTTAACTATACATTAACTCCCATTAGCACCGGTGGTCTAGTGGGAGGGACCCCGCCTTCCGATCGTAAGGTCGCAGGTTCGAATCCGGTCGTGCACCAATGGATTTTTCCATCGAAAAATTTATGTGCGCAATGCCAGTGCTCTTAAACGGTAAAGGAAAACATCGTGAGGAAACCAGTTAGTATTCTAACAGCGGCGATGGGCTTGCAACCTGTTACGTATGGAATACTAATTACTGCAAAATGTGGGTATGTGCCAAAATGTAATATTTGGACGTACCTCTGACTACCCCCTTAGACATCCTCAAAGAATCTTGAATTAGTACCTACTTGGTACTGGGAGATCTGAAGGGATATCTACCGTGCCTGTAATTGCTGCTCAAACAAATAAAGGAAATAGTCGGCAAACAAAGAAGTTTTATGCTCGGTTCCGATTATTTTAATTACTCAGGTATCTCCGACATGTAAAAAAAATCAGCACGCATACGGCTGAGTTTAAGGTCTTGCAAACTGGACTCAACTTGTTATTTTATTCGTCGATTATACATATTAAGATTATAAAGCATTGATCTGTATACATATGTCGCTAATCTTACAACTACTATAAATGCGAAAGTTTGGAAGTATGGATATTTGTTACTCTTTCACGCCGGAACGGCTGAACGGATCTGGATGAAACTTGGCTAGATTATAGTCTGGAATAGCACATAGGCTACTTTTTATCCCGCGGGAATACCGGGATTATACGTTTAATGGTCGTAAAGAAAATAAACTTAATTGAAAGAATGTGTTTTTGGTTCTACCTTGGTATGTGATGATTAAATAAAGGCATGGCATTCTTTGTCGGGCTGAATTTCAAAGAATATTCTTAGAAAAGCCCAGAATCCCTTATAGCGATAATCTCTCAGAGACACGCGCCCAAGTGAAGGGCTTTCAACGAGCCTATTGGCCGGTTATCACTTATCTCTTTAAGCCAGGATACATTATCCACTTTCGCCTTCTACTTCTAGCTACGTTAGTATAATTGATCTGACAGCCTACGTAGCTCAGTTGGTAGTAGCTATGCGTTCTGCGCCGTAGGTCGTGGGTTCGATTCCCACCGTGAACAAACATTTGTGTGGTGAACATAAATGTTTGTTCTCTGTCTGGGTGTTATATGACGACCTCAGTGGCGCAGCGGGCGAGAGTCCGCCTGAGACGCAGAGGTTGCGGGTTCGATTCCCGCCTCGGAACAAATTTGTGTACGATCTGCAGAAATTTGTTCATTGGTCTGGGTGTTCTCTATGTATAATAAAAAATATCTATCTATGTAATTATATAATGTATTAAATATATCAGTTATCTAGTACCCATAACACAAGCTTTAGTAGCTTACTTTGGGGCTAGATAGTGCTGTGTGGATTGTCCAGCATTATTTTTTTTTTTTTTTTTTTATATTATATTATAAGTATGTATTTACAACTAAAAAAAGTATTATAAGTAGTATATCAGCTATCTGGTTCTCCCATATTACAAGTACAAGCTTAATTTGGGGCTAGATAGTGCTGTGTGGAAAGTCCACCAATATTTATTTATTTATTTATTATTTATTTAATTATACATCGTGTAGTTTACCTCATAATTTGGTATGCTTGATGATGTTATGCTTATGTATGAGTTCTTTTAAACGTATGCTACTGTTTTTAAGTTCTTTTCATCAATTTAATTTCATGTGATTCGTCTATCGATTAACATGTGTCTTATATTACTTCTTGATATTTCTTATTATGAAGCGTATTGTCAGGATAACCGGTGATAATAGGATAACTTTGCTGGTGTCAATCAACGTTTTTTTAATACAACTATCTGATGTTACAAGCTGATGGCCCACTCATCATCACCCATAACAAAGCATTGCCTCATAAGTCACGCACAAAAATAACGTGCCCTACAATGCACTGCCCTTCGTGTCAATTGCAATTCAGTGAGACGTATTTTGGACAGGTTACGCAAACAGTTCCGCGCGATCTCCACGATGTCCTTACAAGGTATGCCGCCGCTGCCGAAGAGTCTTAGCGGCTTCGCGGAGGGAGATGCCGAGCCCGAAACCCCGGCCAGTCCAGGCGACAAGCCGCCCACTGATCTCGACTCGCAACTCATCTACTTGAAGAAAGAAATGGTAAATATCTCTTACGAATCCTTACGAAACTTTGACCCATAGGCTCATATCAATAGCCCTTGCTATTTTATAGCACCTCTATGATGATAATGATGTCCTCCTTAACGTTTCCGTTATCGGCGAACCCTGCTAGCTTCGGTCAGGTGAGCGAATATGAGCGGCTCTATACAGTATACTTTTCACTGTCACTTTCATGCCAATGAAAAGAGAGCAACAGACTTATCGCTATGATAAGCTAAAGGATAGCTCAGCGACCAATATGAGAGGGTTACCATAGGTATATAAAGAAGGTTAAAAAAAAATATGCTGTGGTATGACCACTGGTGGTAAGTGGCAGGAATTTATCTCGCCCTCATGAGGGGCCTTATCGTATGGGTGGAATCGAATCTGGTCCTGCACCAATGTATTTTTTCTTTCCAAAAATGTATATGTGCAATGCCTGAGTGCTATCAAAATGTGAAGGGAAACCTCGTCAAGAAACCATTTAGTATTCTAGCAGCGGCGATGGGCTTGCAACCTGTCACGTATGAAATAACAACTGCTGCAAAATGTGGGAATATATATGTAATATTTAGACGCAACTCTAACCCACCTAAGACATCCTCAAAGAATCTAGAGTTGGTATGGGTACTGAGAGATCTGAGGGGATCTAAGTCGTCTTTTATCCTTACGACTCAATCGCAGTCTTAAATTTTCTATAGATAATACGCGTAGGGCGTGCACCATGTAATTAGGGCCATTTACTTTTTATAGCAACGTAATAATTTTATTTTATAACTTTTTCTTAAAGATTGCCATTTTATACTGTCGTTAAAACATAAAGTAACACGGATTATGACCGACAAAATGTTTGCTTCTATCCTAAATTCTTTACGAAGAAGTAGCAGACATGATTTCGTTCTAAAACTAATAACCGTAAAAACTTACATCATACACCTACACCTTAGAAGCCAAAATAGAAGACCAAAATGGATTTGAAAACAAATCATGTTGTGAAATTGGTGCTTCTCAAAGTTCGTTCCATTTTCTTACTATAAATCTTTCGACTGCTTTCTACGACACTCGTTAAACATTCCCATAAATAGTAATTGCATAAAACTTAAGTCGTGACGCCGAAAATAGATTGCCGCCCCATGCAAACATGGTAACACGAAATACAATAATCGTAGCTGCCTCGAGCGCAATTCGAAAAAACAGATGTTAATACATTTCAGTTTATCTCGCCCGTTATCGTTATGTAGGGAATCGGGAACGTTTACGTGTTTCAATCTAGCACACGTTTGCCGCCAGAGAACAAGATTGAACGGCCTAATTCAGCTTTTTATCTTTTCAGTATGTTGTATTTTGTATGAATTCAGCTACAAAGCGTTTCGGCAGACTCGGAATTTCGTTATTACATGTGGCATATTGCGTATTTCACCCGGGATCCACCACTATGCCTATTTCTGTAGAATCGTTTTCCTCCGATATATACCAGACTAAAGTCCGCAATAACAGAAACACTGTAAAAAGTAAAACAACTGTTAATTACTTATCACTAAACTATTAGATAAAAGACAGTTTAATCTGTGACACCATTTGTATTCGATAAAACTGTTGCACCTTGCGGTAAAGATAATGGCAGTCACTATCTGTATGGGCAATTTACCAAAGTACCTAATGACTTTATATGCACCTCAAGCTGTTGAAAATAAAGATGACTTTCGTTTAAGGGCTTGAATGACAATGATGCAAAAACGCGTGTAATAGGAACCTACCACCTAGAGGCCAGTCCCTGTGCCATGAATAATTGACACGACATTGCATTCTTGTGGCACAGTGGCTAGCTCATGGAAATTATCGTCATATCCTTACGTCAAGTTGCGGTTAGCTAAGAAATATAATTTTAGGCCGTGTGATCTGGTCCACTGATTTTCTCTGTGGTCCTGCATCCGGCTTCTCACGTTGACTTCACGTTGATTTTACATAAAACGTGATTACGATTCTTTCACTTTTACCATTATTTGGTTTGCTTTCGATAATTGCTTTCCAGTAAGTATAAGGAGTGGAAAATATCTGTTTCATACTTATTTACATAAAGTTATGGACTTTACTGGCACGCCCCAACATAGCCGCATGATATTATAACCTCACAAAAAATCATATAAAATGTAGTAAGTAAATGTATATGGCAGTATGTTTTGGTTGTATCTTCTATATTTCAGTTTGTAAGGTATTTATGCTATGGGCCCTGTATTTTTAAAATCTTTTTACTATTTTGCCTGAAATAAATGATTATTATTATTATTTATTATTATTATATTCGTTACGCGGAATTTTCGCCTTGCCAAGTCAAAGCCATTATAATATGCATTATATTTAAAAAAGCACTTAAATTAATTGAACTTTGCCTATAGACTTACTTATTGTTGAACGGTTAATATCTGGTTATAAATTTAATTATCGCTTGTTCTCAGCCTTGAAGGCCTTGTAACAATTGGCGTCCTACACGAAACGGTTGGATACTGGGCGTGGACGTAGATTAAATAACATCTGTGAAACTGACTAGTTTAAAGTGCAACTTGGGAAATCAACTGTAAAAAAACAATATTGTGATTTTAATCGGAATCCTAAAACGATATATGTATCAACCATTCAAAATGTTCGATATTCCATTGATTTCTTGTCGTGTCCCTTCTTCTTCTTCGAATAGTGTTGTGAAAGGATGTTTAAGTACGCCTCAAAGAGGCTCTAAGGGACACTTGACACCATGTTACCAGGCCTATTAAGGTTCTGCGACATGCCGGTTTCCTCACGATGGTATCTTTTCTTATATAATTTTATCTAAAAGTAAGCTTGATTTGCTGTTAGTGTGAGTATTGAGTACCTACTGTGTATCAGATATAGGTATCGCAAGGTTTTAATTTCATAAAAACGGGTGATGTAACACCACACATTACGATTTGTTTAACTGTCCCCTTATAAATAAAATAAATAAATAAATAATGCTGGACAATCCACACAGCACCATCTAGCCCCAAAGTAAGCTACTCAAAGCTTGTGTTATGGGTTCTAGATGACTGATATATTTAATACATTATATACTTACAAAGATAGATATTTTTTATTATACATAAACACCCAGACCAACGGAACAAATTTCTGCAGATTGTACATAAATTTGTTCCGAGGCAGGAATCGAACCCGCAACCTTTTGCGTCGCAGGCGGACTCTCGCCAGCTGCGCCACTGAGGTCGTCAACCGACATCTTCCGACATGCGGAGTGCAGAGATGGAATATGACATCTCCATAATTGCATATTTATAAAAATCCGGTTGAAATACTAGCAAGCACTGCATCGGTGTCGTAATCTTGTTTGCGTTCATTCGATGTCATTTCTTCCATATGCGTAGGTGAGGAATCTGTGCCACTGGAAGTCCCGTTTGCTTCTAACCCTTCGTTCGATGGTAATTTTTTACGATTATATAGTCACTATAATGTTTTTGCCAAAGCATTGTCTCATACATAAGTCACGCATGTTATGAACGTGCCCTACGATCTATCTATTGAAATTCATTGAAATTCTATCTATCGAATGCGGCCTGTTTTAATCAACTTGAGGCATACAGAATTGAGGTTTGTCAGAGTTTAGAGAGATCAGTGATACGATTTTTCCATCCGTTTAGACTTTTTTCTCGTATCAAAATTAGGTATTCCTCATTGAATAGATACAGCTAAACTAAGGCCACCTAGAAAGCGATGGTTTTAAAGAAATATGAGTTATCTTGCAACATTAGCTAGATGACTAGAAAACATGACATAGCCATTACATTAAGGAATTTTAACTTGTAGGCATCTTCACTTTCACAGTGATTAATCCCTTACTATTTAACGTTTACACGAAAGTAATCTTGAATTTACCTCGTAGAGAAATTTTACACAACTTCCTACGTTTAATCACAACACATTTGACAATCTGAATGACTCCTCGCTGTCTTAAATACGATTACAGGCTAATTACTTAAGCGCTTAAACTTTCCTCTTCACTTAGTTGTAGAAGCAAAACCTCATCATGATCATCCGCAGCCAGACTTAACCCATGGCAATAACTAAGTATGAATGTTTCTTTACCTACTTGCTTCTATTTATATGGTCATCACAATGTGCATTACAATTTAGAATGTTATGAAAGCTCCTATCTGGACTTCCAAAACGGGCTTCGACCACTTTCTACATGGCTTCTTTTGTACAAGAGCGTCTTCCCACGCCATTGTTGTTAAGCGCGTTACAAGTGCCTGATGCGTACAACTCACATACGAGATTTGTGTATCTGATTCTTTAGATAAGTCAACCCTAGCGGAAATATATTTTATAGGAATTCTTCAGATGGTATGACATTTACTGTTTGCGTGTTTCGTAATCGATTATTTCTCTTTCATAACATCTAAAAACTACTAACTCATTCATCGATTGTGACTGTTTCATCTATTTTGTCAATTATGGTTTGTGGCCTTCACGGTGTGCTGTTAAGTGTTCATTATTATCAAAATATGATATGATCGTTCAAATTAAATGGTCTTACTAATGCTTCTTCATTCTCTGTGCCGTTTGAGTTGCATTCGTTCTTGTGTGTCTACGATAGATCTTATATCACTATAAAATCATTTGTCTTCATAGTGTACCAATTAAACTCCTGCTCCTCTAAGCTCTCGAAGAATGCTCTCGTAACAGCGTGATTGACGCGACGATCGGAATAAGCGCCCGCATTGTCTAATGTCACTGGGTCTATAATCACATCCGCGTTGGCAAACGCTAAGGAACCGTTAATAGGTCCGTTTTATTACGCTACTGTTCTACGATTACCGACACTGTCCAGTCTAGGCCAACCATGTTAAGTCATCCTCAATTATATTTGATATTTCGCTAAAGTTTTAATCGACTGAAGCCTACCTTTGTATGTTGGTATGGGCAAAGTTACGTTGTAAGTCCGAATAAAATGCAACTTGATAACATTGTGTTATAAAAATAAGTTCCTACATCGAATCATTTAGAACATGACGCTAATCCATCACCATATTTAGACAATAATAACTGTTTTCTTGGAAGAAGAAGAAGATTCTAACAAGAAAACAGTTGAATCTTTACTATTAATTCTTCTTTCTTAATATACTGTTACGAAAAAATCCATCGATCGTCGTGGCTAATCACATTTTCAGATGAAATGTTCCATACCAAATACTATAACTAGACCATGTCGCGCGCTGGAGGCACGTGCGGGTATTTATAGCGGGAGCGACACCCGGAGGCATGTTACGTCACCCTAACTGGATTAGTTAGGGTGACGACGACGCCACCAAAACTGAACAAATCCAATAAGA